>JAINEB010000013.1:20007500-21367500 GCA_022840565.1 Eubasilissa regina
TTGACAAATATACCATTAGTAGAATAAAAAAGAACTAGATCAATATTTCGATTTACCCGTTAAATAATTACTGATACGTGATTTTAAATCTTAATTTATAAATTTAATCCGATTATCGGAGAAAATCTTTTTTTATGAATTGATATATATACTAAAACATATCACCATTTTAAAATTGGCTCTGTGGTAGGGGTTAATTTAAATATATATAAAGTATGAAGTAAAGCTTTGAAAAAGGTAGATAGGTAGGCGTAATATGTCGTATATTTTAAAGTTTATTTCAATTTCTAATGTTGCTAGAAAACTTAATAATAATAATAGTAGAATAGCATCATATTTCATTAATAATTTTATAGCCATTGTAAAACGTTAATATTAATAATAATATTTTCAATTTCAATTCTTTGAACAGTAATTTATTTTACAAATATTTATTTGAGGTATGTGATGTGCTCCATAAGATTTAAACATACTGATAAATAATATATTCCCGTACGACAGTAGCAATGGCCTCAATAAATTGCAAAATACTATTCAAGCGGTGCTGCTTGCATGCAAAATAATCTAAATACTAAGTCTCTTAAAAATACATATAATAATAAAATTAAATATTTGTTCCTTAAATGCGTTAGAATTTGAAATCCTAAAATATATATATATATATAAAATTTCATATATCATCCATTCATCTTTTATCGCTTTACTATATTTTTTTAAATTTAGTATTTTCTTATTATTGATTAGATTAGTGTTTCTTAGCAATTTCAGTACAAAGACGTCGTGTATTTAATTTAATTTTTTTATTAATAGTTTCGATAGATAGATTTTTTCTGAGTATCTTTTTGAGTGACTTATCTAATCTAATGTCGCAAAAAAATTATGATCCATTAAAAAAAAAGAATTTATATTCTGAAGTTAACTATGTATAATTCAGTGAAATGAGATTAAGATCAGAGATGAGTTATTAAAACTGTATTAGTAATTAAAATGTGTAGGTATATGCTGTGCGTATATATTAAAAAAATAATAATAATGTATAGGCCAGAACAGACGTTGATTATTATTGAATAAATAAATAAATAAATAAATTTGGAAATTAGAGGTAATTTTTTGTGCTTAAATTTTAATTGAATAAGAGAGGTTGTGATTCTATAAATTAATTAACGCTAATAGGTTAATTAAATACGATTTTATAGCAAAGCTTTTTTTTTTCTAATTTCTTGAAATTTTATACATCAGTAATTTAACGATCAGGTCAACATAGTAGACAAGAATGGATTCATGGTATAGGATTGGTAATCATCTCTTCATTTTCTACTATGCAAGACGTTAAGCTGATCATTGCACTTAAATTAGAATCGACTCATATCAATTACACAGGACGTGCACGTCATTAAATACAAGAGGCCCGTTAACCTGTTTACATCACTCACTCCACTGTCGTGTTCCTCGAGTTTACGTAGATTTTTCAATTCATTAAATAAAAATATAAATTACTGAAACATTTACACCTTTAAATAATTCCACAGCCACCTACATAACATTTCTTTTACACACAAATATATTTACAAAACAAACATAATGTATGTAATACTAAGGGCAGCACATTGTTATTGTGAAGTTGCAGTTTTTTCAGAACATAGTTCTGTTGTATTTTAATACAAATTAACTGTAAATTTGGAATTATAGATGTGTCAATTTGAAAGAACTACAGCATATAAGTTCGAAAATTTGTCGTCGACTTACTATGTTGGTGTGGTGTAATCGGTTAACACATTTTCTCGGAGAGGATCCAGGTTCGAATCACAGTAGCAAAAAAAAAATTTTTTTCAATAAATTGAATTTTCTTAAATATCTAATTCATACATTTAATCTGTATTATGATATATACATTTGTTTATTAATAAATTTAATTAAACGCGATTTTCTTGTAAGTACTTTGAAGGGCGACGAATACCTTAAAGAATTTTAGTGAGATGGATATAAATTTTGTTAATAATTGAGGATAAAAATTGAAAAGGTATTTACTCTTTCCGATGTATGTTTGTAGAACTACAGAATCACATATAAAACATAACATTTTATTTGCATGAGATGAAAAGGGACAACATCATTAAATTTCTGAGGATTTCCATACATTTTGAATACTTCTAATTATTGTACAGCTGTCACCCATCAAGTTGTTGAGTTTAATTTGTTAGATTGATAATACCTTTACATGGCGAAAAGCGTCTCAAGTAAGTTAAACGAGCAGTATAAAAAAACAAGTGTTTTATTTTGACATACAGGAATTTAAAAGGTGTTTTGATGCAAATTGTACAAATGTTAAAAGCTTAAGGACGTTCCCAAAGAGTAGTCGTACTCAATCTTCAAGAAGATTCCCACGTATGTAAACTACTATGAATAGAATAAAAAACAGTTGAGGTACAGTATACTTTTTCGCTTCCGCTCACATGTGCAGAAGTTCAAAAATCTTTCACTATTCAAATTATAAAAGGAAACGTCAAAACCATTCAAAAGTAGCTCACTTTTAACATTTTTTATAACAAAACGAACACCTCTTGTTTTAATTATTTTTAAAGAAAGATATTTGTCAAATTTTCAATTAATGATTCTCAGTTTTCCAAAACGATTGTAAGAAAATTACTATTGCTATTCAATTAAACGTGCGCTAGAACGTCGATCGGGGTATGGTTCGTATGTTAAATATGTTCATTTTAATAATCAATATTTACAAATTTACTACCGTAAGGACTATTGAAAAATATTTCTACGTATAAAAGACACTCAAGTATGTGTATTCAAAGTTTCAAAAGAATTGTAAGAAAAGTGATTTTTTTGGGAACGTCCTTAATCGTTGATTGGATTAAATATACAGAGATATTTTTACAAATATGCAACTCCATTTTTGTTCATATGAAATTCCAGTCATCATGAATGAGATCCCCATGAGGAAAAATAGTGTACGTACAAAGTCATTTCTTAACCAATATACACTTTACCAGTATGTATTTTTTATATTTTTTACATTCTGTATATTTTTAAATAATGGTGAGTAAATAGTGTGAGTAAATGTAAAAAATACACAGCGAATTCTTGTTTCAAATAGATTACAGTTTTAATACAAGAGTACCGGATAAATATTTCAATGAAGTTAACTCCTTCGGTACCTTGGTGAATTTAAATACCGTGACATCATCAACCATGATTTTTTGTCGAGCCTCGGGCGACCTGGTAGTGGGTACAATCATCGCGGGTCACAGACCCCACGGTTCTTAATTGACATTAGCTGAGAGGACTTCGTGTTGACCGAATCAAAAGTCTAGAGATGTAGGGTTAATCAGTTGTGACTGTACATAGCTGTGACTGTATACAATGCAGGATGCACCTGGCGCCTGACACATTATATTATAAGACGGAGCATGTGGCACCATGCAATCAGTTGCAAAAACTGTAAATTAAGTATTGTTATATAATTTATTGAGTATTACCAATCTTTTTATTTACAGTTTGCTTTATCTTTAAATTCGGTGTTAATATAATTTTCTTATAGCTACCTCAACCTTTTAATCGTTAATCAGAAATTATTGCAAATCGTGCGGTCGGTCGTATTAGAAAATATTTTCAGTTGTATCTTAAATGTATATTATATACTTAATCCTTT
This sequence comes from Eubasilissa regina, assembly GCA_022840565.1. Lineage (NCBI taxonomy): Eukaryota > Metazoa > Arthropoda > Insecta > Trichoptera > Phryganeidae > Eubasilissa > Eubasilissa regina. The sequence goes on from JAINEB010000013.1 coordinate 20,011,165, forward strand.
ACTACTTTTTCATGCCAATAAAAGTATTTTTAAATATTCAGATACGGTGGACGGTACGACATAACGCGTTGCTTGGGTTCATAAAAAAATCTATTGTCGTTTAAAAAAATATATAATTTTACATGCATAAACATTTTGAAATTTAGTTTTTTTTTATTTAACTTTACAATATTTTCATCTTCATCCTCATAATTTTGTCAAAACAAAAAAAAATGCTTCTGATCAAATGATATGCGAATACTATAATATGAGAATACAATTTCTAAATATACACAAAAATATATATTGGTCAAATATAATTAAGTAGGTAATTAATAATTTATAATTTTTTAACAGGAATTTATATTTTTAACTATTATTTGATCCGGTATTAAAAATCTAATCAGCGGGATTTATCCGAGGCATTTCCCACTGATAAGTCCTGCTGTATTAGCATTTTCATACTCCAATCTCTTATAAACCGTTCAACACCAATCTGATAACCGATTTGTCACTAAATATTTTTTAAAATTATTTATACCATAATTAATGGTTTGTTAACTTTTTTTTAAAACCACTGTGAGATATTTATATTCATCAACCGGTTTCGGAAAATGCCTTTTGCTTAATCATTATGATAAAAAACTAACCAAAATCATGCGTCAAAATGTTCTTGTTATCAAATTCTATTTATTTAAAAAAAAATATGATGTAATTATAAAGTTAATAAATTATTAATTATGAAAATGAACCATAACGTGTTTGCGTTAAATATTAAAAATATACTTTGTACCGCTTATTAAATATTTTTTTCAAATAAATTGAGTATACGGTCGGTGGAAAATAGCTCTGTAAAATATTATTAATTTCACAAAAGTTTATTTAAAGACGGGGGTGTTACAAAATCGCATGATGAGAACTAAAGCAGATATAACCACAAATAATATAGGAAAACAGTGAATTAGTGAATCGTGTACGAGTTAATCAAAATCGAAATGTCGTCATCAAAAACAAAGTCACCCGAGAACGAAGAAGAATTGATGAAGTTATCGGCGCCGTCGCAGAGGCTGTTCTTCCGCCCTGGCACCATCGATGAGGAGGCGGAGTCCAGCGACGCTCACGAGACTGCGCGAGCAGAGTCCCCCTTCCTGGTCATCCAGGGGGCTGCACTGGGCTCCAAAGAATCCAGGATGAGAGTTAGCGCGCACAGTCTGCACCGGAGCGCTACGGTCGGGAGCTCCATTGGACACGGGATGTACACGCGACAGGATAGTTGCAGGTTGACTCATGTTCTTATGTTACCAATAATTTGAATTTTTTTGTAACAATAATGTTGTGTACTATTTATTTTAAACACTATTTGTAGAGTTACGAATTTTTAGGTACTGATTTATCAGATTTTTGTGGATTTTCTATTTAAACAGTGTATTCCATACATGTCAAACCACTATTAGATGTTATTGTACGATTTCTTTGATATAGGCTTCTAAAACGATAAAAATCGGTCTATTATTCTGCTAGCCATAATGCATCGGGTGATTTCAATGTCATTGATACTGAAAATAAATCAAACACTAATAGATACATAGAAAATATTAATCGTCACCGTATAACCGCCGCAGTAACATCAAAGAGTTTCATTGTCTTGATGATCGTAACAAAGTTGTAGCACCGATATTAATTATTGAAGATAAAGTAAGTTTAAAAGAATTACCTAATTAAAAAAGACTAAACGCACAAGGAACCACCCGTGACGCAGACCTAAAAACGACCAGATGAACTGCAATTAATTAAAAGCAGTTCAGCAGATATTCATTAGATTAAGAATGAGTCAGTTGTTGGTCAGGGTCAGTGTGTCAGGTGGCTTGGACAGCGAGTGACAAGATTTAAGAAGAATTTACGAATCGAAGAATCAACGTATAAATACCCGAAAAAGTTCCGAATTAAATTTTATATTAAAAATTTATATAACGTGTGTTTACGTATTACGTATATATTATTATATATCACTTTATTGGTATCTAAGGTTAGGTGTATTTATTTCAAAGAAATATTAAATTGAGCTATAAATAATATATATAAGAAATATGTATTGTGTTGTATTATAAAATTTAGCGTTAAATTAGATATGATACCGACATAATTGAATTCCAGCTACCGCGAATATTATCGGCAAAATGATTCGTCGGCGTCGTGGGTTTATGTAAAATCAGAATATGATATGAAGAAAGTATTAATATACCGATGTGTATTGTTCTTTCGTGACAAAAATGTACGCATAAGAAACGAATAATTGAAGATTAAATTTTTAATTTTAAAGGTTTCGTTAATTATTTACACATTTTTGTTGCAATTCGCGACCTCGTCTGTTCACGACTTCAAGGAGGAAATCTGAGTGACCTGTAAAATTATTTACTTTATAATAACTTATTTTACTCTGTTTTCTTATCAAGAGTCCGGTACAAATATTGATAAAGAGTTATAAGGTCATAATAACACAGGATTTATTAAACAAATCTAATATTATATTACAAACATACATTATTTGTTTATAAACGAGTTATTTTTTCTAATGAAAAAAAATATTTTTATATTAAATTAAAATACATTGTTTAAAATTGAAATCTGTAGGTACTCGAAACAAGTAAAATCGTTAAGAAAATATAAACGTTTTCTTTGTAGGCGAATTTGAAAGGAAACTGATGCATTAGATCTGTGTGATTAAATTAATGTGCAACCTTTTGGTTCTGAACTTACAATTTGAATATTTTATAGGTAGCCATTTTTTTACGATCTTTGCGCATAATTTGTGCTATCTTTTTGTACATTTACTAAATTATGAAAACAATATATTTATTTTAAATGTTGTATGTACATTATAAGTATTTTTATATCTGCCTCACTGGGCTTCACCCGTGCTGAGGTAAACATTTTACATGGTTAATCAATAATCAGTAGATTAATACATTTTACATAGTTGGCTAAATAATTGAGGTGATGAAAAGAAAAAAGGGAAATAAAAGTTGTAAATAATATGAATAAAGACGTAGGGAAATGAATATGTACTTTTAAATCGTGTTAATGAGAAATGCTTTTATAATTTAAGGTTTGTATTAAATTAGTATTAACTTTTTAAAATGTTAAGATAATAAAGTTTATTTTCGTTGATAGTCAATCAAAATATATATATATATATTTATATTTATGTTTTGTTATTAAATTCTAAAAGATTTTCCGTTCTCATGACCTCTTTTTATGAAATGAGATACTATGGGACAAATTACAGAGATTTAGTTGAGATAAACTCGGACATGAGCGTGTGGTCGGTAGAAAGAGAGTAAAAAAAACCAAACCCATGTACACGACGTTCAATTTGACGGTCAGAATTTACACGTACACACTAATGTCACCTAGAATCATAGAGACTTACAAATATATATTCTGAATAATTAAAGAAACAATGGCATTAAATTAAATATTTATTCCGAACCGCTGTTGGGGAGATTTAAATCAATCCAACCGATATATGAAACATCAATGGATAATAGACTGACATTTGACGTACAATAAGCAAATGAACTACGGAAGCCGAAAAATCTCCTTAGAATCTCACGGAAGCATAATCCATGTCTCAGAGATGAAAATTTCATCCGCGGTAATAAGAAGACACAACTTCATGGGACAGGCTAAATCCTAGTTATGTAGAAGTAAATGCTATCTAGCCAATAATAGAATAATTGTAAAACTGAACGAAGTAACATTTTGACTAAGTAACAAATTCTGGATGTAGAAAAGCGAACGTCGCAGTTCCATATTCTTTTATTTAAAAATAAACAGTTTTAATGTACACGAGAGTTTGTTTTGAATCATAACTTATTTATGTTTAATTCGTGATTATATTTTCTAGCGAAATTTGTGAAGTTCCAAATATTTTATTATTACGTTATACGTCTAAATTATATTACTGCACTATAATTCTATCATCTGGTTCCAATTAAAATAATCGAATAATGTCCGCTGATAGCGATTAAATAACGATTCCCTAACACCGCCAAACTCGATAATTTATATCTTAAAATTTATTAGTCACGTTTGAAAATATCATCTCGATTTGTTCCGTTCCACACTTGTCGCCGTCTCATTTTATCAATAAGTTGTAACATTATATTCCGCTCATGCACACCTACGGAATATTCTATCTTGATACTTATCGGCCAGGTAAAAAGACAGATAGTCAACATGTTCGTCAGTCTTGTCGGTCGGCGTGAGAGATTTCGCAAGTCTTATCAGTCCGCGTTGACATTTTCCATTCTTATACGGACGATTTATTTAAAACATTCAGTTTGAAACGCCGCCTAAACAAGTTATGTACGTTCCGTTTGTCCACGAGGAGTTGTACTAATAATCTGTGTTTTTAAGTGATTATATGTGCAAATCAACAACAAAACTCGTATCCGAATATCTCGTGACGCGTTGTGTCCATCGGGATAATGGATAGTTAATCATATGGCAATACTGATTTTATTAAAGTGCGTACCCAACACGTGTTACGTAAAATCGGGAAAATGTATCTTTTTTTTTGTTGATATATTTCATATATACGTTAAAACATAAGAACGCAGCTATCGCGCTATGGAAATTAAAAATCAAAATTACATAATTAAGTTTCGTTAATAAGGCGGAATGTAGTTTATTTACGATTTAAATATTCATTTAATAAATAACATCTTTTTTTGCTTTTACATTACAAAAATTCTTTATTATATTATATATATATATATATATATATATATATATATATATATATATATATATATATATATATATATATATATATATATATATATTTAATAATATTTTATACATATATCATATTTTAAATGCAAACATAAAATTTTTTTAATACAATAAATGAGACATTTGTTATCAACAAATTTACGATCTGAATTTTATGCAAATTTAATATTGTACCCATTATTATGAATTCGCATAATTATGTATTAAACCTTGTTCTCGGTGAGTTACTGTTGATCCTTTTTGAATTAAATTGAGTTCTAAAATAATATCAATTAATAAAACAACTCGTCAAAACTCTCCCACAACGGTTCTATTTATATATTCCTGTATGTTCCCACCAAAGTAAATGAAAAACTTCAAAAAGTTCATTTTGAAATAAACTATTTGAAGTTGTTTAGATTCCGTCAACTAATAAATCTCGTTACAAATTTTACTGAAATTTACTGACAAAATTATGATTTCGAATCTGAACTAGACAAAAATACCCCGATATAATCGAACGACAATCAAATGACAAATAATTAGCCTACGGTATCTTGCTTTTTTTTGTCTTAAATACAATATTTTAGAACTTTTTAACCAAAACCATATTCATTTGATAAATAAATTTTTTTTAATCATTTTAATTTTGTTAACTTATGTATTGTATATATACATATAAAGGATTGTACTTCTGGATCCGGAACGAGTGATCCTGTCTCAGTACATTACTGACAAAGATTTTCTTATATACTTAAAAAATACGGATCTAGAAAAGTTCACCGACTGCAAGTCACCGACGGAAAGTTCACTGACAATAATTCACTGACTGGAAAATTCACCGATTGTACAAATGATTAAACTAACCTAACCTTTCAGAGTACCAATTGAACGTGTGGGTATATTTTTTGACAGAACATCGGAAAACTTAAAAAATAAAAATGACATTCACCAATTTCTGTCGCTTATTATGTTTCTTAAAAAAATCAATTTACTTTATGATATGAAGTAAATTAATGTGTTCATAAAAGTTTTCCACGTTTCATGGTTTTTAATAGTAATTTACAATGTATTTTTGATATACGGAAATTTCACCGCCTGCAATTCACCGACAGAAAGTTCACCGTCAGCAATTCACCGATTGAAAAGTTCAACGAGCCGCAATTCGTCGGAAAGAAAATTCACCGATTCTGCAAATTAGTCAAATACATTTAAGTAAATTATCTAAATAATATAAAATATATAATTATTTGCATTATCCGCCATATTTGATTTCCTACTGTTCTAAGGTGAGTATCTGATCGTAAGCATTTCACATCACTTCTAATTTTATCTCATAATAAGTCTTCAGTTCACGGTCTTGGGAAGTGAGACAGGATGCTAAAATTTTTCACGAATATATGGTTTACCTTCGGGACAGACACATATTAATTCTGGGAGTAATTTTCATCTCCCTCCCGCGTTCCTCTTCTTTCATCTTATAAATTAGAAGGGCCGTAGACAGTCGATTTATTAATTAATTAATTAATATACTTCTGTAAATAAATATACATATTTCTTTTATTTCATCTATATCGCTAGGAGGATGGAAAGAGCGTTATGCCTAGTGTCCTCGAATACGATTTTTTTTAATTTCTCGACTTGAGACAATCTCTGATTTTTTGACGACAACTCTTAGTTTTCGTAGTGTCCGTGCCTCGGAGATTCATCGTCTTGCGCTTTACTTCAAGCTCGTCGTACGTCAAACGTCAAGTGTCATTGTCGTTCGTCAGTATATGATTTTGAATCGCCCCAGCAAATAAAAAACCGAAATAAATGTTTTTAATTTAACATTTTGTACTAATGTTTAATAAAGTATGTCTAACTTTCAGAATATATAGTTTTGCATACGTCAAGTCTCACTGTCATACCTACAACAAGTTTGTCTCTTTCTACCAATTTTAAGCTAATCTCTGTTTATCTCCGTATGAAAATCACAAAACATGTAGGTACGTGGTCCTGATATTTTTCTCAAATGAATCTCGGAGATTTATCGTGTATCATTCAGTGTGGATACAGGTCATGAGGTTTACAGAAGTCATTTTAATTACCAGTTGATAATAAAAAAAATAAACCTGCGATTTAAGGTTTGTTTCATTCTTCGACAGCGCACTGGTTTTTATATTACCCATTGATATTAACGTGCTTGTTTGGCTCAGTAGTAAGTCATTCGCCTAATTACCAAGCGATCAGGGGTTCCTTGTCCTGAGAGACCACCGAGAGGTATAATATTATCGTACTTTGTATTCTGTGTACGAAACTCTATTTTTTTTAAATCCGCCTCGAATGGAACTGAAGCTAAACTAAAGAAATTGAATAACTACCTCAGTTCTAGCGTCTCCTATATGAGATATAAAATATTATAGTATCAGAAAATCGAAAATATTCAGTTTACATATTCGATGAATTTTTTCGCAAATAATTGTTAGATATAATTAGATAATATATGACTTTATGCCAACAATTTTTAAAATAAGGTAAAATTAACTTCTTCTATGCCATTATAAACTTTAAAACTGGCAAAAAATGACATTTTTGAAGTCTATAATGGCGTAGAAGAAGTCAATTTTACCTTCAATACAAATTAAATGTATTAATTAGAAAGATATACATATAAAATCAATTTATCGAAAAAATATTCTTGTTGCTAGCGAGATTCGAACCTGGATCTCTTCCTATCCAGGGAAATGTATTAATCGATTATGCTACACCAATGTTATGAAAAATTACAACTTAAGTGTATTTAGAATGTGTTTTTCTTAAAAATTTAACCTGCTTTTTAAAATTGTTCTGTCTGAAGTCTAAGTCTAATTATAACAATTATTAATTATTAACAACATTATTTGCGAAAAAATTTATCAGAGATGTAAACTGAATATTTTTGATTTTATAATACTATTTTATGTCTCCTACAGGAGACGCCTGGACCGAGGAGGATAAACACTTTGTGTCATCTGCTTAGACATTAATCAAAAATACATGTACTCTCTGAATACAATTTATTTTATAATTGTATTATGTTTAATAATAGGAGATGTCACGATCTTGAAGTCACGTGCATATTTTGCATTATATCTATCTCTGTTTATTGGACCTTACGTTTCCATTGCACTGTCACGAGAAAAGTAAACACAACCTTGGGATAATACCGCACTGAAAATATTAATGTTGACCATGGAACGTACACGACCTGCGTGGAACTTTCTAGAAAACAAATAAATTCATTTTAAAGGCATCGAGCCGTGAAATTGCTTTCTTAGCCATTCCGATTTATCATTTCATTATCCTTGAAATTCAGTCACAAGCTGCATGCATGTGCAAGCCTTCGTTAATTATTTATTAAAGCTATAAAATGCATTTTATTGCATTATGTAATATTATTGTCTATTACAATAAATGTCTATTTAAATCATCACCGTTTGATTAAATTACAATAAAATCCAATAAATTTTAAAGACATTTCTTTACGTGATAAATTTCGTTCACATATTTTTTAGACATAGATTACATAGACTGTTTTTAAGAAACAGATTCAGAGTTGATTTATTGTGAAGTATATTTTAGAACGTCCGTAGTATGTTTATGTGCATATAAATGCATACGATGTCAGCTGAGAGGAATGATTCTAAGGGAATAGATAAGCTTTACCGGGGGGTATCTTTTTACGGCGAATAATGTTGGTTTATCAGGGGGTAGGAAGAGTGTGTGAGACGGAGGTAGTGGTCAGGGTTACTACCCGTGCAACGCCTAGTGTACAAGCTGTTTTTTTAATAAATAAAGCAATCCTTATTATATATTGCGCTTCTCCATCTTTTATCTATGACTTACTAAACTGTATTAGATGTAATGTAATTTTGCCAGTAAAAAAAAAATTCGTCAAAGTAGCGTTCTTAATATCTCTAGGAGATTACTTAAACGTTTTCTCTTTTATATATTCAATAACAGTACGTAAATATATATTCAATTTAAAATGAAGTGTACGAGTAAGAAAAAACATACATTAGCGAAATAGTACGAGACGACTGACAAGATTTGTCATCTTTTCTTATCTATGTTGTCTATGGTAAAAGAGATAATTTTTGGTTATATTTGCGACCTAACATTTGTCAAAATCTGGTGAAAAACCCATTCATCCGATTCCGTCTTTACTAAATGCATATTGTACTGATAAATAAGGATTTTTGTGTTTATTATTGTCTATCCGCGATTCTTATGTCATCATTATCCAGATGTCATTTTTGTTAGTTAACAGTGCAACTTACAAAGGTGGAATAAATTTAATTACATCGATATTTTATTTACGTGTGATTTTTTTGGGGAAAACTCTATCATGAAAATATAGATTCTATTGAGACACACGGCCACCAATTGCCGCGTAACACAATAGCCGCCCGCAGAGCCTAGCAGCAATCGGCGAAAGCCGACTGCTTATCTACTAATCGTAATTACTCTCTACTGTTTTTTCTTTAAACGTAATTTAAGTTACTTGCTCTAAATTAATTGAGAATAAATGCTTCCTTAAAAAGATTCGATTCCTGCGGCGACTCTGAAATAAAATTTAAAGTGAAATTTTTAATAAATTATAGCTAAATATTTGGCGTTATATATTTACTGAAATTCATATATTAACTAGGTTCAGAAATATCTTTAAAATTAACGGTGAAGGCTTTATTTTGTTTTAAATGTATTTATTCACTAGTTTTTTTTAAGTGAACAAAATGTGAATATTCTGTTATTTTATTATTGACTTAATAAGGAGACTGCAACAAGACCTAAACGGATATTAAAGAAATAAAGGTAATTGTACTGAAGTTCAACATATCGGCTGACAGTAAACAGTTTGTTTAATCTGTCAATTTTCGAAAACCATTTTTATCGGTGAGAAAAATAGGTGTGTACATACCGACTTACTTCTTTACACATATAATCAACACGTATTCATACTGTTGATATGAAAATAATATAAACTAATGTCCTTTTCAATTGATAGAGTTAATATCGTTATAAAGCTTTTAAACCACTGTTTGCGTTGATATTCTTAGAATAGATTGTGTTAATTTACCGCTCATCATTTAAAGGCTCGTGGTATTTTCAGCATTGAAGTTGACACCTCCATAAACTAATAAGCCACAGTAACACAGTATGCAATAAGTATTCAGAAAATATCATTCGTTTTACATAATACACTTTATGATTATTAGTAACTATGACAACTACTAGTAACTACGAAAAATCAAATTGACTCGTGAAAATAATCGGCTTCTTTCTCATTCGACTGACAAAATAGTGATAAAAATATTTAGTTGATTGTTTTTTTAAATATGTACCAGGCACGCACTGCCAGCACCATAATATGAAGTGAGGTTATCGCATCACTACCCTCAATTCTGAACCACCACCAACCATCCCTAACAGATCAATAGTTGAAAGCAGTGAAACATATTATCTACGTGGAGATCTACATGGAATATTATTATTTAAAACAAAAGAATATTGGCTAGAGGGAGGAATTTTTGGTCAGAAGAAGGTTAAGCTGTCCGGGGAGGAGTGGGGAGCGATTGTATTCTATTCAGGGTCCTAGAGTACAACTGAGCAAAATTTGGAACAAATAGCATTCAATAATAATACATATTTACATAGTGGGAAGGCTAGTAAGAGGGTGTCTATATTTTGGTTAAGGTTGTTCAAAGGAAGTAGGATTCTATACAGAAAAGGTAGTTTAAAATAAAAATTACACATTTTCTCATTGCAAAGTGATGAAAATAATTGTAAATACATTTAAATGTACAAAACCTGTATATATTAGTTATGTATTATTATTTACGCTTGTCATCATATGTGACTTGTATGATTTGTGCTGTGGTGTGGTATGGCTGTGAAAGACAAGCAACGTAACGCGTCTGACCGGCATTTTACGACATGACACTCCGAAAAGATGCGCCCCGGGTCCCTCATGTTTACATTTTATCCACAGATTTACATAACTATTTTTTTCTTCTTTTCTTCCGCGATGAGCGGTTGATTATCTCAGTTGAAAGGAAAATTAGCATATCTGTAGGAAATAAATACACCAGTTCACGTGACAGACACGACGCGTGGATAATTTGAATAAAATAACACTTGCTGCCACCGCCTGCCCCGCGGGACACTCCGTGAGATTTATGACGAATGTTCAGTATTATGTTTGCTTATTATAATCATTATTTGTTATGTAAAATGCGGCGATACATTTTCTGTGTTTACAATAAATTATTTTTTATGCTCGATTTTACAATAAATTTTAGTAGGAACATTTTTCGAATCGTAATGTGCGCAATCTGCAGATTATATATATTAAACATACTTTGTATTAAATTTTATTTTAATTCATATTAAACGTATCAATAAGAAAGACATACAGATGAAATTAATTTATCGAAAAAATATTTTTGTTGCCTCGAACCAGGAACTCTTCACTGACCTATCGCACCACGTCAACATAGTACGAAAATTTTTCGAATTAGTATGTATAAATGATTTTTTTTAAAAACTAACTTCGGTTCTGTCGCAATAATTTTGAATGTAGAACATCTTTATTGCTTTTATTAGATTATTTATTATAATGTCAAAATCAGTTTTATAGAATGCTTAGAACTTCTTACAATACCATTATTATATAATTGACTTTTCACGAAGTTATCCCACAATTGCCTCATTTTTTGGTGCTCATGTTCCCCGACTGAAGTATCTACCTGCTGTGAAATAAGTATGACGAAATAATCACCAAGTATAAATGAATGATAAGTGGCTGCTGGCCAGACACGAGCCGAAGACTGTAACTATATTACGCGAAAAAAATTACAGATTATTATTTTCACAGTATTTTATTATTATTATAATTTCACTACATTATATTTATATAATACAGGGTGAATATTATGTTCCAGGCCGATATTGTTTTTGAATAGATAATAAATGAAACCGTATTCTTTCATTTGCTTTTTATTGATCAATTATAATATTTATTACAGTTATGTATAAATATAACATTCGCCAAATAATCGCTTCTGGTAGCAACACAAATGCCTGCTTTCATAACATTCTTGCACACTTCGTGTGTTATTTCGAGCAATTTCATTTCGAATATTATACTGTAGCATCTGAATTGTTGTTGGCTTATTGGCGTAGACCTTTCCTTCAAGTTTTTTTACAGAAAATAGTCGGGAGCCGTCAGGTGATCGAGGAGGCCAGTGGATATCACCACTTTTTTATATTACGTGGCCTCGAAAAATTTCTCGCAAAATTTCAAGCGCAGCTCGAGCTGTGTATGAGGTGGCACCGTCTTGTTAAACTTCTGCGTACCTAATTAACCCAATTCGGCCACTGAGAAGTTTTCCAACATACTTAGCGATCGCCGTTAATGGTAACAGCATTGCCATTACTATTTACATAAAATGTTTTAATGACTTCAACACGTTGTTGAGACGTTAAGAGACAAATGTCTTCTAAACCAAAATGGCAGCCATACAAAATCGGCCTGGAACATAATATTCAACCTGTATGTTACAATTAATATTTGTATTCAGATCATTCGTAAAATTTATATAGGTGCGCAGTAAAATACTGTTTCAAATTATACAAATTTATGAAGTACAGATGTCCCAAAAAATATGAATCTACACACAAGACAGGAATTCTAAAATCGAGCTTCCATTGCATTTTGAAGCTAGTCTATATTTTTTGCCTGTCCATTGCGGATCACAGGTTTCTTTTTACAGTTGTCTCGTCAACGGTAATTTTCAGCTCCCGGTTGTGTCATCTTCTTTCCCTTAACTCGCCACGTTTAATCTATATAATAGAAATTTTTTTGAGTGATAATGATATTGACTTATAATATAGTATTTCTTATTCTAAAATATTATTGTACTTTTTTCTATAAAACAAAGTTTTTAACTTGATTAATGGCACAAATCACTTTTGAAGGGTGGATTTCCTATTTAAAAGAAGAAGAAGAAGCAAGTCTATTAGAAATTTTTTATTTGTTGATGAAAGAGTGGGAGATTATTTCCAACGCCTTCTCACTACCATCATGATGTGAGGCCCCATTCTGATGAAAATTTTCTCGACGTAAGTGCTATTAAATACCCTTCAGGTTTTTCACTTTATGGGTGTATGTACACATACGGCTTTCTGTCGTAATGGCGAGGGCTATGAAGATATGCAGTCGTCAGTGAGTGCACTACCATATTTTTCCATAGTCCCCCGCCATTACGACTGAACTGTCGTACGATAGAAAGTCGTAGGTGTGCGCTAGCTCTTAAAGACAGCATTGAGTTATAATGCACCTAAATATAATACAAATTGAAATATTTGAAATTCCATTGAGTTACGATCTCGACAGTATCTGGACCAAAATTACTGTTAGTCCGGATACGCGATTACTCAAAAAATTGTACATTTATCCTCTTTAATTTGAATTATAAATCTATCTCGACAAACATTTAATTTTCAGTCCTTCAAAATCTGTACCGTTTTTTGGAACATTCTGTATCTATTATATTGAATAATAATATTTCAGTATGTAAAATTTGTCCTTGATTCATTTTCATCCTTTATTCTGGGAGGGAAGGAGCCCAAAGTCTCATCTTGAAAAATTTTGGTTTCAATACTTGACGGTCAATCGAGACCTAATTTGTCTAAAGTCTATGGTGCTGTTTATCCCAACTCAGTCTGGAGCAATCCATTGGTCGCTCTCCCTCTGGAGTTGCCAAAAAGATGTATCTTCCTCTGGAAGATACAATTCTTCGCATTCGCAAGAGGTGTCCTAGCCACCTCAATTGAGAATTCGCGTCAATAGAACGATGCGATAGAACGTGTGTTGCGTGTTTCCGGGTACCTCACGTCGACCGTATTCAAAATACCACGGCATGTTTAAGATCGGCAAATACATGGAGTGTTACCAGCGTAACCAGAAAAGATCTCGGGTTGGTTGCTGAATTAGAGAAACATTATTTGACATTTATGAACTATCGTCAGCAACCATGACTTGTGACTGTTTCTGATTTTGTTTAAAATTATTTATTGAAATATGTTGTTAATATACTTACATATTTATTTTATTATATGACATTCGCGTACGTGGACGGGTGGAATCGCAGACACGGAAGACGTAGTGATTTATTTATTATATATTATATGTATAACTGTTTTACAAATGGATCGTCTATTGTTAACTTTGATAAAGCTAAGTAATTCATGAAATACTGCAATTCAGTATTTAAGAATGACATTATAAATCCTCGTCCTCGCATATACTTTGTGTGTCGTGTAAATCAGCATCTTTACACTCAGTATAGAAGGTATATTTTTGCATAATTCATTAATTCAATCGTTTTTACTGTCAAAAAGATGCATTGCTGTGAACGTTTATTGTAAATGCAACCTTATTCTTTATTATAATGTCGTGCACCATTAATTTAATATACCACATTATTAATTGTGGTAAGTGCAGTTCATCGATTATTATTATTAATGTGTCATGGGAATGTGAAAATTATTCAAAAATGTTCCTTTAGCAGCTTCCTTTCAGAACAGACGTCCTCATTATATTTTAACATCTTTGGTTTTATATTAATTGCTTGCAAAAAATCTGGCTATCTATACTCGGGTGTAGATAAAGCGCTTTTATTTAATGGTGAGTTGTTTATTTATTTGCGATGTATGCTTCGGCTTACATATTTTGTAGAACTATTCTTATTCTTATTTAATGGCCTCATGGGATTCGGATGTCCTTGACAGCAGTCATAACAGTGTGCCATACATGCATCTTACAACTATGAAACTCTAAAAAACTTATGGTTTATCCGCCGTACCATATTTAATGTGACGCACGATCGATATTTTCTACTTACGCAACATTATATATCTTCATCACTCAGCTTCCTGACGTACCATAATGAAGCTCATAACTTAAACGCTTTCTAGTGTAATTTCCAATTCCCTGGAGAAAACTGCATCAAAATTGGTTCAGCCATTCTCGAATTTTATGATAACAGACAAGACGGACGTCACCTTTAAATACATCGAGATATTATGCGTAAATTTAACATCAAACCATAAATATTTAATTTAATTTATTTCTCTATAAACAATTATTGCATGCCCAGTACAGACGTTAATAAATTTTAATTAATACATATTATAGATGTTTCATAGAGACGAAGATATTATTTTTATATGGTAAGTATGGAAGTTATGGGTATTACAGAGCTTACGATCTCTGTAATTCGGTAGATTCCTTTGTCAACGAACAACATAAAATGTACTTTATATATAACGAAGCCTCGTAGCTAACTGGTATCTGGATAATACAGGACTTTAGTTCTTTTGATTTTCTGATTGATTTTCCTGATGGTCCCGATCGAATTATCAAAATTCTTCATCCGAAGAGGTCACATGTTTACTAAATGACGCTCATATCGCAAACTAAACAGTAATTTCAAAGATTTGTGAACAGTAGTTTTGTGTGGAAATGGTTTTTTGATACGCGGCTGGTCACATTCTCAAGATCAACTTATTGTATATACCTTACATATATTTAGTTACCTGATTTTCAATTACATTCAGGTTTCCGATTTTCTGTACTCTCCAACACCTTGCAAATCCTTCATCTTCCTCACACAGAATTAATATAAAATACACCCAGATATGTCCAGAACTACATACGAACTATAAACAAATATTGGAAAATCTAAAAAGGGATGTCGCCACAAAAGTATATTATTGTCGATAATAATGTACTAACTTACTTATCATCACTTTTCTTTTCTCGTTTCTCCGCGGGGTAGGCAGAGAGGATAGAGCGCTGTACTATTCTGTCCTAATACAATTCTCACCTCATCCGTATTCATACAAGCTCGCCGATTATTTAGGCTTCTAACATTATCTCACCATATGACCATTACTCCTCATTCATCCGTTCTATAGGACTAAACCACCCAAGTGATCCTTTTTTAATCTTACTTACTAATAATTTTTATTTCTATTAATAACGTACATCGTAGTATTTTCACTTTTTTAAATTAAACAAGGCGCGCTCTGTAATAATTTTATAGAAGTTCAGAAACATTATCTAAACATCTCTGAAATCATGCATGACACGATCTGTCGTCTCGTTCTAATGTAGTATCGTATTGTCAAGAATACAAGACGCGTCCTTCCACAGTAGATACTTACATAATATTATAATATTTACATAATGGGGGTGATTGATTTTAATAACTTAGGTATTTTCCTTATATCATTATTATTAAAATATATATGATAAAATTATTATTAGTTTTTAAATAAAACACATTTTTATTGTAATGTTACAGTTAATAATAATGTTGATAAATTTAAAAAAATGCAATAATGGACATATTATTTATAAAAGACTTCATACATTACTATATACTAGTCTTGAATTTGTTGTAAACTTAAATGATTGATATAGCGTTAATGGTAACGCATTAAACCGGTAAGAAATAGTATTCCGGTGGTAGCCAAATATTTTTTTATTGTTAGATTTTTTAAGAGAATATTTAAATTTATTTAACTTTCTAATTTGTTTTATAATAATAATTACTTTTTGTGATTTATCCGGACGTAGCGAATGCGTGTCGCGCGCATATTGGCAAGAATGACGCGAGTGAAAGGGATAAAAGATCGCCCGGCACTCGGGCGCGCTCTCTCGCATCGCAGTCCTGGCTCGAAACGTACTGTATTCATAACTGTAAACTTAGTTGCATAATTGCTTACTTGCCATCATGCCGTTTCTCGCGGAGGTAGGCAGAGAATATAGAGCGCCACACTTTTCTGTCCTGACACACAATTCTCGCCTCATCCATTATTATACATCGACGATTATTGAGGCTTCTAACAGGACTATCCTCCAGTATCTGGATTACCTGGTCGTGCCAAGTCTTCTGGTGCCATTAACACTTGAGTCATATATCTTTCTTACCATTCTCTACTCATTCATCCGTTCCATATAACCAAACCACCTAAGTGATCATTTCTTAATCTTGCTCACTATACTAAGATCAGCTTTACATTCTTTCCTTATTTCTTCATTCTGTAAGCTTAGTATAATAAAATACTATTGTCACATCATTGGATTGTTTTTGTGCTGCCCAATCTCGCACAAAATAAGGACTGCGAGCAGTTAATAGATATCATAAATTGACTCAACCAGAATTCAACCGGCGTGAAGGATATTACATTTATTATTATTAAGGATATTACATTGCATTTAGTAAACATAAAAAAAAATATATTTTAAAATAGCTTATATTTGCACGTATTCGAATTTATTTAATATTCATTCGAAAAAAGTAAGATGTACACCAACGTTGTCGGACATCCCAATAATTGGATTGCATTATGATAATTGCATGTCGCGACTACAGCTCTTCCGTCTCGGATCCATCGTAGGGATATTATTTTGTTTTGCTCGTATTGACCACACCGGAGCACCCACGTGCCGTGACGTCAGAGGCCTCGATAATTGTTTACCGCACAGGTGATAATTGCGGACGGCGATACAGACCAAAGCGATCTATACATAAGTAGTGCATATCATTTTCCAATTGGTATCCATTACCGCTCGCCAGTAGTCATTGGAATAATCATTACGCGATTAGCTGAATCTCATTGGCTATTCTTAAAACTAAAACGATGACCCTTATTGACCCTTATTGGCTAGTTTGATTTAGCAGTATGACGCTCGCCTGGTGACCGAGAGGTTCCGATCCCTGTCCTGTCATTACAGAGCTAATTTTTTTAAAGATTAAGAGTTTTATTTTAATATAGATCTGTGACGAGCGTGCGTTAGATTTGAACTTAATTTTTTTTGTTACGTTAAATGTCATATATAGAATCAAATTTTAATTGATTGGTTACACGGCCATTTTATCCATGTTTTGGCGTCGCCAAATCTTACTAATTCATATAACAGGTTAATAATTTTACGAAGTCAGTTAAACGCGGCAAAATCAATTATTCTCATGCCGTGCATTTACCTGTGAGGATTTTCCAAGATGACTGGAGTGGGGAGGTAACAGACGTCACACCGACCGCATTCCTGACATGAGAAACGAAAGTTCCTAGAAATGAAAAGATTTCAACCGTTTTAAAAATATATTTGGGGATCTTAATATATCAGAAGAATTGATCGAAAAAAATAGCACATACTAAATTACAACAAAATTGAAATATTCTCTATTAAAATGAAGTTTTCTAATCATTTGTCAGAGGTCGAAATAACAATATTAATATTGGATAATTTGTATAGTGCTATTTTCGTAAAAACTTTCACCTCAAGGGCGCTTTATACCATAAACTGTTTATAGTCCTACTTTGTTTTTAAAATTAAAATTGTTAATTTAACTTGTGGAAATGATTTCTTGAAAAGGTGCGTTTTTAGTTTATTCTTAAATAAAGTCTCATATACACTATTTCTTATGACGGAAGGTAAAGAGTTTCACGCTTTTGGGCCTGCCCCCGCAAATGCCCGTTCACGAAATTTACACTTCTGGCAACGGTTGATCGATTCTACAACCCTCCCTTCCTACGATTGAAGTAGAGGCTGACCTGAGATTTTGACGACTACCATTTAAATTGTCCGGGATACAAAGCTATTGAAGATACAGAGGCGCCATATTATGTGTCGTCTTGTACATCAACCGGCACAATTTAAATTCAACTCTTTCAGTGAACCAGAGCCAATGTAGCTAATGTAAAAGGGATGTTACATGAGAGAATTTGGAAACTCCATATAAGTAGACCACGCTTTTTATATAAAAAAAAAAACAGCATTGAAATTTTACACGTAAATAATAGAGACTTGAGATTAAAAAAAATAGATGTTTTGCAATTAAAAACACTTTATAAAACACATATTTTAGCAAATTTATTTATTTATTTATTTATTAGCAAATTAATTAAAGTTAATTTCTTTTCGTCTTTATTTTATAGATTAGTAAGTGTACTCCCGCCCTGATGAAGATACATTAATATCGAATTAGGTCGAATCAACGTGGTTTATACAAAATTAATTGTTTGGATGAATGAAACCATATTCCGCTTAATTTTTTTGCCACCCCTACATTATAATGTTTTTTTTTTTACAGATTTATTTAATTAATTATTATCTATTACTTGAACATAGTTAGCAATACTTTTTACAAGCGTCGTTATATTTTCGCAACTTCATAGATGTTGCAGACATAACTGCAGTGGTTTTCAATTCAATGATGATATATTAAATATTAATAGAAGAATAAGTAAACAATTAATATTGTTTGCAATTATTAAGAAAATTTGAATAATGTATTAAAAATATATTATATACGGTATTATGGTTAACGATCTGACCGCAAAGATGGCATTTTATGAATACCGAAATATTTTTGTTTTCATCCGATACAGGATCCTTCACAAATTATTATTTAATTATTTTGTTGGTATTTACGTTAGCGCTGTGCGTAAGTAGAAAAAAAGTCGTACCATCCTAGCGGTGAAATTTTTTATACTCTTTATCTCGATATTATAACCGAATAATATTTTTGGTTGCGTTTATATATATGCTTGCGAGATTATGACACTTGTACAACATAAGGTCTCTATGACCTATGAAGTCAATAAATATGGACCACATCTGCAAAATCAAAAACATTAAAAAATATATGTATATTTTCTACTCCAGGTGTCACATGAGTTCCATCTAGATGTGTATTATAATACAAAGATTCAATCGACAATGTCACTCTTATTTTTTTTTTTTGAGAATTCCCTTTAGAAGAAGAAGAAGAAGAGAAGAGTTTATTTTTGTGTTTAGATAAAAATCCCTTCCGTAATGCTTGAATTAGATTGAAAATTAAAATTCATTTTCATTGAACGAAAGACCTTTTAAAGAATATTTTTTTAATTTTGGAAAAGATTTTTCAAAATAGTTCCTGTCACCATCCGGTATAAACACAGTGATTGGTGTAGTGAATTTCATAATTAATTTCGGGACCAAGTTTTGTCTCCACGAATAAGTCAAGTAAAAATTGTATTCAGGGGTCTAATTGTAAAAAATCTTTGTAAAAATAAAACAATGGATTTCATCACATTATTATAATTCGTTTGCCTGCCGCTATTGTATTAGAATAAAAGATTGTTTTCTCAGCTGGGAAACAATATATCTTTTCACAGAATTAACAAATTCTCAATTTGCATGATTTTATCGATTACCTGCAGTCAGCCAATATTTTTTTATGCGATTGAGTATTTTTCCCCCGCTTCAGAAATTCCAACTCCAGTGGTTTTCAATTCAACTTGATAATTGAAGTTTATGATCTCATTTCAAAGGATCTAACTGACATTTTCACTGTAAAACTGTATTCACTCCATAGGTACTTACTTGGTTGATTGTCAAGATTTAAAAGAAACTAAAGCCACTTTTGAGAGCTGGATTTGTAAATCGGCGGCACATTGAATAATTTAAAAATATAATTATACCTTCTCTATTGCTCGACAACATGGAGACATATGGAATAGATTAAATTTTGTAATGAAGTGCGCGTTGTGTATATTTTTTTGAAGTCTATAAAATACGATTAACTTCATATTTCTAACTTCCAGCCATTTTTAAATATTTTCAACAACGACAAAAAATTACGAGGTTTTCGATATTTTTCACCATCTCTGACAATTGATTATGGATTTGTTAAACAAATGAAGATTGTGCGGCACGTGCGGCGTGCAATATTTAAACTTTGTGTTTCTTTAAATTGTTCTCGTCTGTGATCCTCTATCTATCACTAATGCGATATAAATTCGATATTTTAGAAATAAATGTTAGTTTTGTAATAACAAAAAACATCGAGATTTTTCAGTATCCTTATGATTAATAGTAATAATATTTAATAATAGTTATTCAAATGTAAAAATATGTTGACATCTTTAATATTAATCATTAAAATTTGAGTTTCCCTGAATTAGAATTAATCTATTGGGTGATTTCAACACGTGTTATTGAATGCCCTACTTAAAGATTTACACAAATATCGTATCTCCAACTCGGAGTAAGATTTTTCTAGAATATCAATTACACATTGTGTTCTTTGTTTATTAGTATCATCTTTAACATGGTAAACTTTGTATGCCTTCAAAAGTATACTCAAAAAAACTCCATTAATTTCTGTGATATCACCAATTATCACATGTTATAAAAGTCTTGATTTTCGTCGCTATAATGGACCGTGACGCATCACAGGTTGCCATTTTAAATTTAAATACTTTGTTTATTTGGTTTTCGCGACACCTTGATTAGCTCGTTGACTGGATTTGATGGAAATGGCAAACACGGCATCGCTTGCCTCCGAACTCATCACTCCAGAAGTGCCTATAACAAAATCAAACAGATGCGAGAAACGATAAAAGGACGTATTGCGGACTGCAGTGTTCTTAGTTTGCATTCAGACCAAGCCACAAATGGTTGCTCTCGTATGTGGTAGTGCCGCGATAATCTTCCGTAAATCCGAGAATTTCTTGCGATTTTGACAGTTGACATTCCGGTGTTGACAGTTTTAAAAAATTTTCGACGCCAGTCGGATTTGAAAATGGAATCGCCGGAATCACCCGGGACTAAAGAGGAAACTCATCTTATTCCTCAGGGTTGGAACAACGCCAAGATAGTACCGAATGGATCTCTGTCACCAGGAATATATTATCCGAATGGTAAAAGGTACACTTTTCAATGATTTTCTTTTGACAATAATTCTGAGAAATTCCTGATTCGCAATACTTACTGTGTGCGTACATTATATTAAATACGGCAAGAGGTTTGTTTAGTGAAATGTTAGTTTCAATGATTGATAAGATTTACTGAAATGTAATTTTTTTATTTATTATGCACAGAATAAAATGAAATATCAAATAAAATGATCTAAATGTTATTAATGTGTTTTGTATATTGCATACTTAATAAATTTTAGTAACAACAATTCTTCAGATCTACGTAGATTAAATTAGGAAGAACAACACATTGTTGTATAAATGTTTTTTTTTTAGATTCTTTTGCGTATTTCTATTATCATTGTTAACCTTCTTTTTCCCTTCTCCAAAACAAGAATAGATACGCCAATGTCAAATACAGGGTATAATAATATAATTAATTGTATAGAAACGAAATTACTCAGAAAACTATGTATAAATATTATTATTGATATTTACTAAATTAATTTTATCTCAAAATACCTTAACCTTTGAGCTAATTAATAATGTATATGATGCGAATGGTTTATATTAAAATTACGACAATACGACTTCCGACAGAGAGGTAATTATTTATCACTTAACAAAGTGTATACTATTTTATTACCCATAATATTTAATAAACCATCATAACTCATGTTCCATACTTTATTGTTTAAACAAATATGCCTTAATCGCACTGTATTAATGTTTACGAATGTATCATAATAAAGTTTTACGGTTTTCACGGTCGTTTTATATTATTTAAAAAAATGCTTTTGTTTGGTAACGATTGTTTTCCGCCTTTAAATTTCCGGTCCATTTCGATCTCTGATTGCTCTAAGAATATATATTTATTCATTTATTTTGGTACTTATTTATAATAGTTAAAACCGCCTTCAAATAGAAGCTAAATTACCATTGTAAATATTTTTAGTTTATATTAGAGGGTCTCACGTCTGGCAGGAACATAAAATAGTTTATACTATAAAGGTTTCAAATTGTTCAGTGAACTGCCAGCAAATGTGAAGGAAGCAACTAGTCTTGCTACTTTTCGTACGATAAACGCAGGACATGTAATATCTAAGTTTAATAACTGATCATGTGTTTATTTCCTTTTGTATTTATAATCTTTTTAATGCTAAGTGATACTATGTAATTTATTTTTTTCTTATGTTTTATAAAGTGTTATATACTAAATATAAGAAGATTTGAAAACTAAATAAAATATTAATAGAAGAACACATTCTTAATGTGAAGTTGTAATTATTCAGAACATAGGTCTATGATATTTTAAAATGAATTGATAATTCTGGCGTCTACTTTCAGATTACTCAAAGTTATTTGAGATTCTGTAAAAATAAGGTAGATGGCTTTTTCAAATAATGGAACGATTAAATGTATTAATATCAAAAAGGTAACATATAGGTTCAAAAATTTGTCGCTGTAGCATAGTTGGATAATGCACCTTCCCCGGTTAGGAAAGAGATCCAGGTTCAAATCCCGGTGGCGCAACAACAATATTTTTCGATAAAATTGATTTTATATGTATATCTTTATAATTTTTTTTTTTTTCATATTTTAAATAAAATATATATATATACATAGATACGAGCTATTGGGATGCCACTGATTTTTCAGTTACTCGCAAATTAAAAATTCTTTATCTAAATTCATTTCCTCGTCTATTGACTTCTTAGTGAAACATTTTGAAATAATTACATTTTTAAGCAATAGACAAAACAACTTTGGTCTAAATATTATAATATAGTAATTTACACAACATAAATATGTTAGTATCCCTAATAAATAAATAAAATCATAAATATCCAGGTTAAACAAAATTATATGTTGTTCCAATTTTAAAAAATGTATTTACACGTCAATATTTTTACAATTATTGATTTAAATCAAGTTGAGGTGCTATAAACTTTATTAGTCTAGGAAATAAGGCTTCGCTTTTGGGATTTTTACAACCAGTACTAGGTAGCTTACTTTTTCTACAGAAACTTGGAACCTGTGATTACTGCACCACCATTGGAGGTCTCTATTAATGCATATCCTTATATATAGGCTATTCTAAACAAAACGTGCTAACTTTGGATGTGAATAACATAAAATTCTAAACAAAAAATATAATTTTTTCAATAATTGAAAAATTACTTTGAAAATTATTATATTAATAATAAGAAAAAACATTGTTTATTGATAAATCAACATGACGTCATTCTTAGCATTTAATTAAGTATTGATATTTTTTCTCACATCAACATTATTACAAAAAAAAAACTTTTGTTCAGAATTCTACGTTATAAAGTTACGCACATTTTTATTGATAGCATTCGGAATCAGCTTAACCAGTGGAAGAACTTATTAGAAAAATATCGACACACAGAAACCCATACGACCTATAATTATATTTAAATAGTAATATTTTATTTATGTAAATTTATTTTGTCTACTGTAAATTTTATAAATATATACATTAGGCGTACTGTAGAGCCGGAAAGATCTGGAATAATCCTAGCTTTCCTTTTTATCACACAGAGAAAGCATAATATTATAAATTTAAAATATAAAGTCGTCTCGTACCTCGACCCATAATTAAAGTATTTGAGTTTAATTTCTCCAATTATTGATTTCAATTATTTTTATATCTGGTTTGAGATTTTTTTTTTCAAAATGTGACCTGAAAAGTTTTCGCAATGATTAGATATTTATTCATTAAAACAACATACATAAAGTGGTAGGTATCATTTATACGCGAACGTAACGTGTAATATTATTACAAAATAGTATTTGATATGCAACGCTTTGACAGCAATAATGAAAAATTGAAACAAATTGAATTACACGTGAATAAAGTGCATACATTTACAATAATACGATAGTATATCTTACGTTCAAGTACCTATTGTACCTAAAAAAAATTATAAAGTCGAATATTTATTTTTTATTGTAAATATTTACATTCTAATTGCGTATAATCCAATCGTTAGAAAATAAAAATAAATAGTTTTAGTTCAGTTATACAAATATGACACAATAGAAACCCTGGAATATTTATTGTAAAAATTTATTTAACATTATTTTAAACGATCGTTTAGAAGGAATGTGTATTTTCTAATATTATAAACTAATGGGATAATTATTTATAATATTTTTTAAATCTATGGGTATATTTTTTTAATGAAAATACATTTTATTGTGTAGTTCCAATTTTAGAACATAGATAATATTTAAAACAAATTAAATGAATCACTAATTATATCTAGATATACGGAAAAATTGTATCTATCGACGAAATATATTATTAAACATTATCCCGGTGGTAACCAAATATATTTTCAATGGAGTGATTTATTTCTGTATATCTTTCTATTTGATCAATTTAATTTGATTTAAAACTTATATATAACTTTATTCATTTTTTGCAATTTGTACTGAGAAAAGTGAACACATATTTTTATTTTATTTCCTTTATTTTATTATCGTGTTTTATAATATTTTTGAAATAAATAACCTATTAACTGTTTCGATCAATTTCACATACAAAATAGCAAACATAAACTTGTTCGTTCAAAAGGTGTTGTGTAATAAAAAATAGTGCATCTTTAAATCAGATCGCTTCCTTCATGTGTTTTTCTTAAACTTCCATTCCCTCATCATTATATTTTTTATATGTTTTGTTTTTGTTTATTATTGCAGAAGTCGTGGCCACCGCTTCGGGGGCATGCGGAAGGTGCGGCGGCGCGCAGTTCTCAAAAACGGAGAGTGCAACGTGCTTCAGTCCCGGATCTCACAAAGACGACTACGCTTCCTCCAAGACATCTTCACAACCCTAGTGGACACTCAGTGGAGATGGACCCTCATCGTGTTTACCCTCAGCTTCATCCTCTCCTGGCTCGGCTTCGCCGCCATCTGGTGGCTCATTGCCTTCACCCACGGCGACCTCGAGCCCGCTCATCTCCCTTCCAACCAAGAAGAATCCAACTGGAAACCCTGCATGGCCAACATAAACAATTTCGCCTCGTGCTTCCTCTTCAGCATTGAGACCCAACACACTATCGGCTACGGTTCACGTCTCACAACAGAAGAGTGTCCAGAAGCCATATTTGTCATGTGCATTCAGAGCATTTTCGGAGTCATGATGCAGGCCTTCATGGTCGGCATTGTATTCGCTAAGATGACACGCCCTAAACACAGAACGCAAACGTTACTCTTTTCTAAATTCGCTATTGTTTGCCAAAGAGATGGAGAATTATGTTTAATGTTCAGAGTCGGTGATATGAGAAAATCTCACATTATTGGCGCCAGCATAAGAGCTCAGTTGATCAGAAGCAAAATGACAAAGGAAGGAGAGTGCCTCACGCAGTACCAGACAGAGCTCGAAGTGACCGCGGACGGCTGCGACGCGGACCTGTTCTTCATTTGGCCGCTGACTGTGGTGCATAAAATTAATAGCAACAGTCCTCTGTATACGTACACAGCTGGCGACATGCTTCAAGACCGTTTTGAGATCGTGGTTATATTGGAAGGAACCATCGAGTCGACAGGGCAGACCACGCAAGCGAGGTCCAGCTACATTGCCAGTGAAATCCTATGGGGCCATAGATTCGACCCTCTCGTATCCTACAATAAGGAGAGGCAAGGGTACGAGGTGGATTATTCGAAATTTGACGAAACGACACAAGTTGACACACCGCTGTGCTCTGGGAGGGATCTGGCGGAGTTTTATAAAGTTCAAGACGACTTTCGAAGCGTTGGTCAGTACTATTCTTGACATTTTTCGAATTAAAATGGGTCAAACTCTCTCTGATTGTGTATTTGTCTCACCCCGAATATTTATTAGAAACACTGCCACAACATACTTTTCACGAAGACTATTTTTATTTTTATTTGACTGACAAATAAATAAATCAATTAAACATAATTACCTAAGATTGATAGATAGCTAGACTTTATTAACATACATTTTTTTTGTTGTAACAAAATGTAAGGATGTCTCGACAATTGCGCGCAAGACACACGCCGACAATAACGCTTAATACAAAAAGTAAATGATATTTATTTTAAAAAGTATTTTATATGTAAAACATACTTATTACACGAAAAAAAAACCCGTTTTTTTAAAATTAATTTTAAAATCAATATTTTTCAGTTTCTTATTTAATCTTGTATCTCTTTTTTAATTTTTCGATCCCATTTTTCAAAAAAACTGTGGCAAGAAAATATATTTTCACTCCCTCTTCCACATTATTAAATTTTTCGTTACTCAACTAGTGTTTCATTTTATTCGTTTTACCGATAAATAGAGATCTATGTTTATCGCAATTTGCGCTAAATCGAAATAGATGCTAAAAAACGCAATTAACGCTATAACGGTAAAAATCAATATTTTTTATTAAAAACTGTGCTTTACATCTTAATACTAAAATAATGATTACTTTTCATGGTGTTGTGGTCATTTTAATTTTGTTTTTTTGTTCTGCGCGTTATTGTCAGCGCGTATTCGTCTGCGCACTGTTGTCGGGGTTGTACTGCGCGCTTTAGCCTAGCGTGTCGGCGTGTAGTTGCCTTGCGCGCAACTGTCGGGGTGCCAAATGTAAGAAAATGACATTAATATAAAAAGAAACGAAAACATTTTGTTAGAGAAATTTCAAAATTAAATTTAGAATCATTGCATTTTTTTTAAATATAATGTTATCATTTGTATATTATTGTGTTGTCCGCTTGTTGTGTCAATGTATTGTATTTGCTCTGTACCCGTAGATCACGGAGAAACTGTGTCTCTTCGGAGAGTTCCAGTACCAGAAATTCCACCTCCGCTAGAAACAGCCATCACCATCTGACCGGGAACGCTTCTCATCTCATCACCTTCATTTAAACAGCAGCCCGCATATTCCATTAATATTTTGAAATGAAATGTTAGGAGATTAAACTATTTACTATTTTGTTTGGACTCTGGACCTATCGCTGTTTGCTCAAAATTCATTTGCACTTTGTAACATAATCACCGCTTACTCGTGCGTGTCGAACTATGTATATTTATTGTTTTGTTTCAATACCTATTGTCAATCACAAATCCGATTTCAAAACATTGATAATTGTGATAGGTTACCGGACACCGCTGCAACTTCCGAAGTTCCTAAAGGATAGCATTCATGCCCTGCCAGGAGACAATCACTCGTTAAGTTCGTCGTCTTCGAGTAGTTGCCGAGACAAAGCGGGCAAAGTTGAAGTATTTGTAGATGCTCATGATGCGCAACAAGCCAGAGAAAATGCTGAGGAGATTATTAATATTGAAAAACCATTAATTGAAGTGACAACTAGAGATGGTGAATCTAGTGACTAAAGTGATTTAAAAAGTGATAATATAAACAAATTAAACCAGTTTTGCTTAAGAAAATATAGTATTAATAATCATTTCGACTAGTTGACTAAGAACAAATGTATCGAATGTATCGTAACTCTAATCATGTAGTTTTAAGTTTTGATGAATTGAATTAGTACAATAGTTATGTTTTGAGAAATCTTATTTGAATTAGAATCACTCGTGGGACCAATCTGTTGACAACGCAGGAACTTGGTAGTGAACATTACTTATACGAACGTGTCTGTATCACGATGTTATATTATTTTATTAGCATGCCATTTGAGACATTTTATTCGTAATTAATAGTTTGTATTTATAATTAATTTATATGACACTAAGTGCCATTGATGTGTTCCATTCTCCCGCAATAATGTTAATGTTATTTAATACAATTTGATATAATCAAAATCACTGATCGAAATAGGCAGCATCCTGTGTACATATTACCTAGAATTTTAAGAAACGCGTTTACAAAACATTGTAAATACTTTGTTTATTATTAAGAGTTTGACGTATTGAAAATACATGTTTTATTTAATGATTTGTATATTTTATTTACTTAAACCATATTTAAACATTTTTCAGAGATGACATATAATATTGAACATGAATAACTACCGAGTACTTACTTACGAAACTCAAACACATTCACTACACTATTCTACATGTTTGAAAAATAAATGAATGTCCATAATGGTATGTATTTAGCAGTGGCACTTAATTTGGCAGCGCACTTAATTTACTTAATTTTGCTAGCTAATGATGATGTAGATGTACGATAGATAAGTACGATGAGCTGCATTGCCAAAAGAAGTCTTCATCTGAAATGGTGGCGCTTTGCTTGGAAAGAAATACAATCTATCAGAAGCTGGAGTTATTTTAGAAATGGAACCTATTTTTTGTTCTTGAAATTAATATTAAACTTACTACTGTTTTTCTAGGAAAATTAATTATTAAATGAATCAAAAATATTATAAGATAACACTACGTTTATACATAATGTAATGGAACTCATATATTCAAGTGCGCTCGAATACTTAAAAACTTTTAAAGATACGTTAGTTCAAGCGACGATGTATAGGGCGTAACATGCCTAGTTCACAATATTATCTAATCTCAACCATGTCAGAGATATAAGCGTTTTAAAAAATCGTATTTATGCGATTATTTGGATTCATTGAAATATTATATTTAATACAAAAAAAAGGTTATCAAATTTCGTGCGGCCAGCCACATTTTGTTAGATGATTTAAGGTCTGAAGCAAATATATAGATTAATAATGGTTAAATTTCGCAAATATTTATTTCAAAATACATAGACTTCAGGCTTAAAATGATTTTGTAATAATTTCAAACAATAATATTTTCCATAACGGTGCAGAATTTGCACATATATCTTGAAAATTTTCGACTCGGTATTTAGTCATATATCCACCAATAAAATATCATGGACTATATCTGTTACACCCTGTACATTATAAACACCACCCAGTGCGAGCGAGATAAGTATTGAGTTTAGTTAGATTTTGCCAATTATACAAAACACTTGCGTAGCTTTATTTGTATATCAACAATTTTCCGTTAGATGGTTCTAGTTAATGATTTGTTCGCTGACTAATACACAATATGTACTTGTACATGATACATAATAATATTATATATCAAAGAAATCATCACCCGCCCTAAACGTGAAATTAATCTCACGATACAACATCAGTGGCGTAACTAAGCTAATGCAATCAATGCGGTGCATTGGGGCCCAAAAGTTCGATGCACTACAATGCTTTTAGTGCCGATACTTTAATATGTTAATATATAAGTTAGGTTAAAACGTTAGTTAAATTAGGTTAATGTAGGGACAGGACTATTGTCGTAAAACTAAGCAAGAATTTTTTCGATTGCGAATACATATAAATGCCTAAAAACACACATTATTTTTTTGTTTCAAAAATTATTATATTTACTTTAATGAATTTTACACAGATTGAGACAAGATACCAATTTTATTCTCGCTATATTTTACAAAACATCTATGGGGGACTCTTTTTTCCATTTCCTTTGGGGCCCAATTTCTTTTAGTTACGCCACTGTACATAGGTACGTATTATTTATTCATAGTAGGAATATCCTTGAACAATCTTGTTCTGAGTGAAAGTTATCCCACCGACTTCAGTAATTTCTTCTATCTACAAACATTCTGTAGGTGTTTAATTTTTGCTTCCTTCCAAGTACATGTTGTTTATTTTAAATTCCATACATATATATTAAATATATATATACGTCAGAATTATTGTTATGCAAAGCACAACCGAAATTAAACCGATTGTTATTATTTTACCTAAATGAATAATACCTATTTCTTTTTAGAATTATTTAATAAATCAGGAGCAAAATGCACTATGCTCTTCTCGATTAATGCCATCAAAAATGAGAGTAAAGGGTTAACCAATACTTGAACGTGAATTTGGAATAAATATATCTAACAGTGCATACATGGTTATAAATTATTTTAACGCTGTAAATCGATCGAATCGAAAAAATTTCAAAGCATCATCGTAGCGATATAAAATCTCAACACATAGTAATGGATGTTTGTTCGGAACCACCCGTCTTCCGAACCCATTTTCCTACGCAGTTTAAGGCTGCTCATTGGAAAATGGCATATCTGGCTATATATTTTGACTTTTTATTGTGTTTATATTCTCTTTTAAATTTTTTTTCAAAATGCCATGTTCATTCATTACGAATATGTACTGCATAGCATTCATACTGTAATAAAGCTTTATGTTTATGCGTTTTACCAACACTTCGCCTCTTCTTCATATTGGTTATAAAATGACTCAAAACAAGTGTGCTGCGATTCTTAAGTGTGTTAAGTATCTGAGAATCGGTAAACATTACAGTTGTCTACGTCACAGTCAATGTAAATTTATGTACACGTGTAACACAACATTCAGCCGAAAAAAAATCATGTGGCACTGTGTTTACCTACTCATCTAATCAACCACTATACTTGTGAAACAAAAAGTTCAATTTGTAAACGGTTTCTTTCCGGAATATGATAATGTTACTCCTTTGTTTCCAAACATCGCTGACAAACACTTCGGTTCAAAATTTCAATTTTAAAGAATGTTTGGACATGTTGTTTAGACTTTAGTGCAGTTTTCTGGGCTATTCTATCGCGTCTCCGGCTTCTATTGCAGGATGGTCATCTACGATTGTGAAAACCCGAGACCATTTTCAATTTCTAGACCTCACAAACAATTCAGAATCTACCGAGTGCGGAGATCGAAGCTTTGGACGTTTGCGCTTGTATCCGCGTAATTTGTTTGACAAAATGGGCTCTCAAATAAATCTCGCTCATAATCTTTTGCATTGTAAATTATGCAGTGTTTTATTTCTCAGCGATTATCCCAGCATACAAGATTTGAAATCACGAAAGAAATAAATAGGTTTATAAAATTGGTAGGTATGGGCAGTGAGGTTTGTAGGTTTATAAAATAATTAATTTGTGAAGTAGGTATGGGCAATGAGAACTTTTGAAAAACATTCTGGCTCGTAATGACATAACTGGCCATACACGTACTTCAGAGGGCTAATAATATAAATTATTGCAAACTTCCTCATCATATTTTTTAAGAAAATAAAGATAACATGACAATGGGGACTTAATAGTTTTTATTAAAAAAACAATAAAAAATGATATCGCCGTTGAACACATTACACTTCATGTTTCCAACATCGGCTGGATACCGCTTGCCAATCTATTGTATGTGTACACACCTATAAATATATATTTTTTAAATAAACATATTTAAAAGATATAATAAATTATTTCATATTTTTAGTGTGAATTTGCAATTTTAGAACCTACTTCTTCGTTAATTAAAACAAATTATAAAACACCAAGAAAAAGATATATAATTGCCACCGGGATTCGATCTCGAAACTTTTATTTACCGGGAAAATGAGTATCCGATTACATCACAGTAACCAATTACGTTTACGTTTATTTCCAATTAAAAAAAATATTTTTTTTTGTTTGCAATGGACGTGTATCTCAAAAACCTTCGAGTAATTCATGCTAGATGACATCAGGAAAAACTTTGATATAACATATGAGCGGTTACTCCAAACCCTTCTATAATCAAAAATATATATTTTTTTAATGCAGTTTTATTAAGAAAAAATGATAAGTGCGATTGGTTCAATAATAATATAAGTAATAGAAAAAATAAAAACAAGTTTAAGTTTCGCGTTAAAACCCTTTGAAACTGACCGATAGTTTTTAGTGGTATTCCACCGGCTTGTACCAAGGAAGATCTAATAATGTGAGTGACATAATAATTTAAAATACTCGTGTTGAGTTTCAGACATTTTTATAAATAGTATTACGTGGCAAATTCCTCTAAACATTATAAATTTCGTAATTTCTCAAAATCGACAAAATATTTGTGATTTTTTTTGCATTTCACGTAGTATTGATGCACACATCATATCTTCACAATATCTAATGAAGCATTTAGATGAAAATTAAATTTTTAAACGTTTTTCGTGAATTCTGTGCTTTGTTAAAAATCCGTTATGGGGGGGTTTTGAAATAAACGACTAATGCCTTATATTTTGTTCTAAGTGATTTATCTAATTTGTTTTAAAATCGTAAAGAATAAATAAGAGAACTTTAGGTTCAGAAAAAAAGAACAGATATAAATAACCGGCCCATTTTGTACATTTGTTCCGCTAAATAATAAAATTGCGAAATGAAAAATAAATATCATCTTCAGTATCACCTGACTCGTTCACTTAATTTTCATGATGCTTTTATTAGATCGTTTATTAAATTTGATGAGATCGGCAAACATGGCGCATTTAGGATTTGTTTACGTACCAAAATGTGCGAGATCATAAAAAGAAATGATTCACGAAGAAGTATCACTAGTTTGAATTATATCCGCAAGCAAAATGGTTCTGCGATAAACGAACTTTGTCAGAACATATTGTGCTGACGGTCGCGGCCACAAGTGCAATTTTTTTAATATTTAAATAACATAATAACTTGTACTTGGCAAAATGGAGTTGCCAGCATCACCTGGACTTAAAGAAAATGGACAAATAAACCGACCTGACGGATGGAGTGCCAAAATTATTGAAAATGGATCTCTGACTCCTGGAATCTACTATCCAAATGAAAAAAGGTAAAGTTAACAAATATCAGGTTATTATTTTTATTTTATTTTTTAAATATACGTACATGTGAAAATAGATCTCTCTGGTTGCGAGTTTCTCAGGATGAGGCTCAAATCTCCGATCATTTGACCACTACAGAGGAATAGAAACGAAACTTCAATTATCCAAGATGGAGAAGATAGAAGGTGACGTGTCTGAAAATGATTACCTGGCAATATTGGAAGTTTTACAATTACTGCTGTTGAAAATATGTTTGTGTATTTTAGAAGCATTTTATCAAAAGCTAATAAATTTTAAAATCTCCGCTCTGATTATAAAATAAGTTACAAATATGTTTATCTCAATTTCGTCAATCGGATAATGGCTAGATTAATAAAATATACGTACTTTTGTTTATTAATTTTTGTAACGTAAGAATTAATATTATTACACCTACATATATTCAATTAAATATAAATAATGTAAGTAACTAAAAACCAGGTTAACAGCGCTTCAAAAAAATGTGAAAAAATCTTCATTTCTGCAGCACTTAATATTTCATCCGCTCTCAACCATCGCTAGATAAAATATCGTTTATTTAAATCTATTAAACTTTAAATATTTGTATTAAAATAAGTCTAACAGGGAAAATAAAAGCCAGTGCTCGATTCAAGAACTTCAGTAAGTACTTTAATTTACTCAATTCGAGATCATTATATGTACATAAATTATTCATATATGAAACAAAAATGTTTGTTTGTGGTTTTC
Source organism: Eubasilissa regina (assembly GCA_022840565.1). Lineage (NCBI taxonomy): Eukaryota > Metazoa > Arthropoda > Insecta > Trichoptera > Phryganeidae > Eubasilissa > Eubasilissa regina. The sequence goes on from JAINEB010000013.1 coordinate 20,045,027, forward strand.
TGTACAAGCGATATTACCCTCGCCCTCAGTCAGATCGCATTGATATTTTTACATAAAAATCTGTAATCTTTTGAAGATGAATTCCAATTTTTTTAATAAATCTAAAATAGATATATATCAATATTTTTATAGATAGTTTTTCAGCTATAGCTGTGTAACATCTTATTAATTTATAAAGTAACACCCATATACAAAGTACATGTACGCAGTACTAGCAAAACTACTACGCTAGTTCTGTATAAAAAGTAAAATCTTGATTGATAAAGATATTTAAGTTTAGTTTAATTACTTTATTATTTTTAAATGTCGCATTATATTGTTAATAAAACAAGCAGTACAATTCATTATAATTAACGTGAATCTTTTCAGTTGGATAGGTTTCGTCACGGAAGACGTCACGCAGGCTACTGTAACTAGGTAACCAAAAAAGCATGGCGCCTGTAATTAAAATGACCTAAACATGTATAAGCATTAAATTACCTAAATATAATAATATAAGTCATTGAGTGGATTTTTTTACAATAATGATGCTATATAAATGATCCATTATATAAAAGACTTATATAGGGACTTCAATGAAAGCCGTGCGATGAGTGTATTAATTATTAAGGAAAACACATTCTTATTGTGAAGTTGTAATTATTCAGAACAGACGGTCTGTGATATTTTAAATACTAAATTAATGTATTCATTATAAATTTATACATATAAAATCAATTTTGACAAAAAATATTGTTTTTGCGTCACCGGGATTCGAACCTGGATCTCTATTTCCAATCCGGGGAAGTACACTACCAATTGTGTTATAACGCCAATATTTTTCATGACAAATTTTCGAACCTTTATGTTACATTTTTTATCGGTTTACTCAAAGGTATTTTAAATTCTGTAAAAATAATGTAGATGGCTTCCAAATAATGGAACGACAGGTGTATTAATTTGAAAAAATGTTACATATAGGTTCGAAAATTTGTCATGAAAAATACTGGCGTTATAACACAATTGGTAGTGTACTTCCCCGGATTGGAAATAGAGATCCAGGTTCGAATCCCGGTGACGCAAAAACAATATTTTTTAACAAAATTGATTTTATATGTATATATTTATAATTAATACATTAATTTAGTATTTAGTGTATTAATTAATTATTCTAATTAACTCTTTTGGTTTGGGTCTAAATTTATCGAGAATTGAGTTTAATTTAAGGCAGTTATAGCAATATCTATTAACTACTTCATTTTTCAGAAATCGTGTATTCCGTTTCGGAGGGTTGCGCAAAGTCAAGCGTCGTGCGGTGCAAAAAAACGGAGTGTGTAACGTCCTTCAGGCCGGGAACTCTCGGAGACGACTGCGCCACCTTCTCGACATTTTCACCACTCTTGTGGATACTCAGTGGAGATGGACCCTTATAGTCTTCGTTTTGAGCTTCATATTTTCTTGGCTCGGCTTTGCTGTCCTATGGTGGATCATAGTCTTCACGCACGGGGATCTGGATCCAGCCCATCTGCCGGCCAAACAAGCCGAGGCAAATTGGAAGCCCTGCGTGACCAACATCAACGACTTTACTTCGTGTTTCCTTTATAGTATCGAAACTCAGCACACCATTGGCTACGGGTCTCGCCTCCCGAATGAAGAATGCCCCGAGGCTATAACCATGGTGTGCATTCAGAGTATTTTTGGTGTCATGATGCAAGCTTTCATGGTCGGCATCGTGTTCGCTAAGATGACCCGCCCCAAACACAGAACTCAAACCTTTCTCTTTTCAAAATGCGCGGTAATCTGTCAAAGAGACGGGGTATTATGCCTCATGTTTAGAGTGGCGGACATGAGAAAATCGCACATAATCGGTGCCGGCATAAGAGCTCAAATGATCAGAAACATGATCACCAAGGAAGGAGAATGTCTTTCGCAATATCAGACACAACTCGAATTGAAAGCGGATGACTGCAACGCAGCTCTGTTCCTAATTTGGCCGCAAACCGTGGTGCATACGATCGACAGCACTAGTCCACTTTACTCGTATTCCGCCAATGACATCATCCAAGATCGATTTGAAATTGTCGTTATATTGGAAGGGACAGTCGAATCAACAGGGCAGTCAACCCAAGCGAGGACTAGTTATATTTCAAGTGAGATTCTATGGGGACACAGATTTGAGCCCTTGGTATCTTACAACAAAATGAAACAAGGCTACCAAATCGATTATTCCAAATACCAAGAAACAACGCGAGTTAATACGCCGTTGTGTTCCGGTAAGGATTTGGATGCATACTATCAATTGCAGGAAGAGGACAATATTCGTGGTCAGTATTCGTTAAATTAGACTTTACGAAAATATTTCGCTAAGACTATTTACATTTCTATTTTCAGAAGATACTTAATGTCAATATTCAATCAACTTATTTAACTTTAACAATAAAATTATACTCAATACTCACTTGATTACTGTTATTTTTAATCTTGTTCACATTTACTTTCTTCTAGATAATGGCGATACCTTGTCTTTACGTAAGGCTCCACCACCAGATATTCCACCACCACTTGAAACGCCTGTCAGCAGCTGACCTGACTGACTTATCATTTTGACTGCATAGTGAATAGAGATAAATAATATATTATGTCTAAAATAATTTTAGAATAAATTTTTAGAATAGGACATTATTTTAAGGATAAGTGATATGTATAATAGTTTATTATGGAATTCACATGTATATAAAAATCTTATGTAAATGTTATTATTACTTTATTCAAACAATCTCGAATAGTGCAATATCACATTTTACGAAATGTTCTCACTTTTGTTGGGCCATCCTGTATATATATAATATTTAAGCTAATACTATGTTTTGAATTAAAATGAGTATTTTGTAAAAATCGTATAATAAATTAATAATATTTTATGAAAAAAAATCTAATATTTATAATAAGAATAAAATATTTAGAGAAAGGTTTTTATCAATTTCCTTACTTAGTTAGTGTTTTTATTTTATAAATTATATTTATTTAACATTGTCTATAATATTACCTGACTAATTAATTTTATTACATTTTTTTAATCTTAACAGTTGTTCTAATAGAAAGCTTAAAATAATGATTTAACATATGTTTTAATGTTTAAAATATGTACTAATTAAATATTTGCATATTATATAAAAAAACTAACCACATAAAAAAAATCAATATACGGGCGAAATAAAATTTATGTGAAATTTTTCTTCGCTTGGACGAAGTTTTAAGGGTATTTGAGCAAGTGAGTAGAATGTAGAATGTACGATGTACGAATGTCAACAAGTCAAAAGTGATAGTATTCAAAGAGGAAAGCAAGACACCGTGCTAAATAAATAATAAATTGTAGGTAATGAATGTTTGGAACAAGTAGATGAGGTTGTGTATTTGGGAAGTATGTTTGATAGAAATGAAAAGACCGAGAAAGATATCAAAAGGAGGATGACTGCAGGGAATATGGAATTATATATAACGGGAACTCGTCAACCGAGGCAAGACTAGCTGTATACAATGGAGTCCTAGTACCGAAGTTGATGTATGGAAGTGAGACCTGGAACTGGCAGAAGAGGAACGAAAATAAGCTGAATGCAGTAGAAATGAGATCACTTAGACATATATGTGGCAGATCTATTTATGAAAGAACAAGAATAAAGCTGATCTTAATATAGTGAGTAAGATTAAGAAAGGATCACCTAGGTGGTTTGATCATATGGAACGGTTTAATGAGTAGATAATGGTAAGTAAGATACTTGACGCAAGTGTTGATGGCACCGGAAATAGAGAACTTCCGCGGACGACTTGGCACTACCAAGTAAACCAGATACTGGAGGATGGTCCTGATAGAAGCCTCAATAATCGGCAAGCTTGTATGAAAATATGTATGAATGTAGATGAGGCGATAATTGTGTGTCAGGCAGAATTATCCAATATGACGCTCTATTCTTTTTGCCTACCCCCGCGAGGAAACGGCGTGATGGTGAATTAGTTTATTAAGAATATACACGTCTAAAATTTAAGAAAAAATTGTCTTGCTTTGACAATTTCAAGTCGATGTTGAAGATTAATGTTGATCTAAATATTAATATTAAAGATTGACCAGGAGTTTCATTGTGAAAATAAATTAAACTTGCATTTATTTTTCTACATTTTAGAACTAGTTATTTTGTAGACATCGAAAGCTTTGAATTATTTATTTATCTCAACTGGACTTTTATTAAGTTTTTTGTCATGAAGGTTGTATACTTTTTCAACATTTAAAATTAAATTTGCTTTTTCCAACATTTTAAGAAGTATATATTGGGTAAAATCACAGACCAGTAAATGAATAAACATGAAATAAAGTGTACACATAGGAGAAGGGTTTGGAACATTAGTTGCGGGACGAGAGGCATTCTGCACACATTCTTGGTGGAAACATAAATCCGATAGTTTATGACACATTTATGCAACAGTAAAAGTATTCACTCTTCGATAATTAAATCTTTGTGTAAACATGGCGTACTTTTTACATTAATGCATTTTATATTACCAGCGTTTAAATTTTCGTTCCAATTGAGTCATATTTTTAAAAATAGTCGCGGAGTTATTTGATTGCATAAGTCTTACCAAAGTGATCACGTGGGTGACACCAAAATGAAAATATTAGGACAAGAAATTTGCGTCATTTCATGTCTGTATTTTGGATAAAATAATATAAAAGCAGTTAAAATTTTATAAATCTCTAACTGCTGGGACCGAAGTTATACCTTTTTATACTCATTCTCAATAATTATCTCAATAAACATCCTGTTTAAGCCCAGCACTTACTATCTATTTTTCCTTTCCTTACCGATCAAAAAAAAGTGAAGTGGTCCACTGAAGAAGTAGGTAAAGAAACTAAAATAACCTGTGAATATTTAGGAACGGCCATAAATATAGCAATATTCGATTAATTTTATTACAAGATTTTGTAGAAGTGCGGACTGTGTGTTAAATCGTGAGTAGTGACATATCGTATCGAAAAAAACAGATTTTCTACAAAATACGGCTGATCAAAGAATAATAGAAACCAGTGGTGTAACTACAAAAATTAATCCCCAATGCAAAATAGAAAGGCCACTTGAATATGTATTTGGGGGTTAGGTCGGTGATTAAATGAAAGAATGATGATTGGCGTTTTGATATTTATTGAGTTGGATATAATAAGGAAGACAGATAGAATGAAAGAAATGAAGGTGCGCGTGAAAATGAAAGTGAAGCGAGTCGGCGGTCTCGCCTGGCGCGCGCGGGCCGGGTAAGTGAAATGGAATAGAGCTCGTCGGTGAGGGATCGGACTAGACATTGATGCCTGCTAGCATCGATGCCAGCTGAGACGGCGGTGAATTTGTTATCCTGCCCCCTACATGTATGTCCAAATAAAAATATTAAGTACTGCGTAGTTTCATTAATTATGTAGTAAGATTGATTTCTTGTCTTCTACAATTTTCATGCTTACAAAAAAATATATTCAGGGAAACATTAATGACATTAATATGCACTCGCAACTGAAAAAATTCCTTGCTTCGCTTTGCGGCGATGGTCTGATCTCTAATAACCCAACGTATTAGCAGGGTCTACTGTATAATGTATCAATAATATTTTATTTTCTAATTTAAGATAATTCAATTTCTTGGTGTGGTGATTTAAACAAATATTAGTCCACATTAGCGCTGGAAAAATATCCATACAAAATAAATTTTTTTAGGTGCCAACTTTTGGGCCTTTATATAACGTGGGCCCCAATGCACCATATTGGGTGCATTGGCGTAGTTACGCCCTTGAAAGAGTTGTCAGATTACCAAAGGGTCATAAATAGTGCCAAATAACATTAAATTACTACTGATTGTACCTTAATTCTTCAATCAAGCATATTCACTAGTGAGCTGTGCCATCAGTGTGGATCATAGATAAATCTGACTCCAAATATTATTGTTTTTAATATTTTAGGTATTGCTGGAATATCTTTTGAAAAAATATTTTTATTTATATATTTCATTAAAGTAAAGAAGCAAGTATACAAAGTAAGTATTCATTGTTCATTTATTTAAAATTCTTAAATTTTCTAATTACTTTATAGGTATAAAAATGCAGTCTTATGTATGAGTCAACCAGTGTACGATTCATCTGCTTATGTAATACACTTAACAACAATGAATATATTTTTTAGACACTGGCAGCATTTTTATTCTAATTCATTTTCTGTTGTCTATGATTCATTTCTTTGTTTTTATAACTGTATCATAGACACAAGATTATCTGTATTCTATGACTTGTATAAATCCATGCATTTTGCTTTACGCTGTCACTTTTCTGTCAGACTGAAAAATAAAAATGTTTCGTACTGCTACAAATTTTGACAAACTATTGGGTAAGTAAAATAAATAATTGTATCGTTTTGAACAGAATTTATTTTCAATTATGACGTAATAATAAATAAAAAGACGACATTGCGTGCGCGTAGTGCATATTGCTTCATTACGATTTATAATTTTCAGACAAGGCGACTAGCAATTTACGCCTTGATCCCGACTGGCCAGCGATCCTTCAGATTTGTGATTTGATAAGACAGAATGATTGCAAGTAATGTATTTTTATTGAATTTTATTTTAACGGTATATTTATTATGTCGAATCGCGAGTCAATGACTTATTGCACGACGTTTGACAATGCATGAGTCACTTTCTTATCTGCATTTTGACAATATATTGTACAAACAAATACTGTAACCTAGTTTTCAGGGGTGTTGGGAAAATAATAATTAAGCATTATTATAATGTTTATGTTGACTTATTACTGAATGAACATTAACTATTTATTCATTTCAGTCCAAAGTATGCTGTTGCAGCCATTAAGAAGAAACTGTATTCCCCTAATCCTCACCAGGCTATGTTTGCTCTCCTGGTTCTAGAGAGTATTGTAAAAAATTGTGGTTTGTAATTTTTTCTTTTGTTTAAAATAAGGTTGCCATATCTCCATAATGTGAAATGAGGATGTTCTCCAAATTTCAACTGTGAAAAAGGGGACATGTTGGAGAAAAAAGTGTATATTTATTATTAATAATAATAATAATTCCATTTTTTAAAGAGAACACATTATTGTGAAGTTGTAGTTTTTCAGGACATAGTTTTGTGGTATTTTAATATGAACTGGTACCAACAAAAATATTTTTCTATAAATTGAATTGTCCTGAATATCTTTCAAATTGATACATTTAATTTGTATTAATAATAATTTCATTTAATCTATATAAATAATGATTATAAATGATTTATGATTATAAAACACAAATAGATAAAAATGTCAAATAAATAAAAAAAGTTATCACATTAAAGAAGGAATATAAATTATTGTGAATGAATACTGTAATGTGATTTTTCTTGGCATGCACAGTTAATCTAGCCTATTCTATTAATAATGATATTATTTTGAATGGATTTTTTTATCTAAGCACTTAAAACTATACAGGGTGTAGATCTTTAAATATGTGTAATATTTCTATCATAATGGCAAAAGATTGGTTCTTACAATATTAAATGTGAATATGACATTAAAAATGACATTCAAAACATGATTGTTATGATAATACAAATGATTGGCAGTATTTGAGAATAGTATGGTTATATATTTTTGTTAGAGGTATGTATAAATTTTTATATCTCTTCAGGAGCTTCAAAACACAATAATGTTTTAGATTTTATGTTGCTTTTACTATTTTGATAATACAAAAGTAATTGCTACCTTGTTAGTTTTGTTAACTTTAAACCTCATAATTTTCACTCATTTTATACATAGTGCATTAGGCAAAGCCAGTGCATAATATATTTGCCAGTTCCACTTTCTATGTCAACTCCAATAAAGCAGAAGTCATTTAATCTTAAAATAGAAATTTTGAGTTGAATATGCCACCAGATACATAAAGTATGTTATTTTAAATATGGAAAACTACTGGAGTTCATCTAATGGCGCAGTATTAATAAAATTTGAAATATCTGCATTATGTACTATATCTACATTACTATATTATGCTGATTAAAATTCCTTCATTTACATAAAAGATACAAAAAAAAAACATATGAACTAGAAAAAAAACAATTAGTTTATTCTTCATCGGAATGGAAACAAGATAGTATATTTTCCAAATAATGAATACTTTAACATCTCGTGGAGATTGGATTGAATATATCTTTATATATTTTGTTTATCATTTATTTTAGGCTCTGGAGTCCATGATGAGATCACAACAAAAGCCAATTGCGAGATGTTCCGTGAAATTGTTAAATCATCTCAGCACGAGAATGTCCGTACCAAAACATTGGAGCTTATTCAGGCGTGGGCATTTGCTTTCAGGAATAACTCCAAGTACAGAGCTGTCCAGGTTTGTAATTTATTTGATTTTTTAAAGTATTATGATAAGTTATCAAAAACTCGTACTAGGTTTGAGACTTAATATAAATCTCTAGTAATATGGTAAAACAAGATATGTCAATTATTTGAAAAGTTTTCTACACCTCCAGACTCGTCTAAGTGGGATCTACAATATGGTGTTAGGTAGGACTAGGTTTTATAAGTTAGGAGAAATAAGCTGTGTCAATATGTAATGTCCATTGTTTGAATTTCTTTAGGTGGTAAATTATTATTTAATTATGTGACTTATTTTGAGTGGAAGAATTGTTAAACATACCTTAATAACCTTCTATAAACAATTACCTTATACATGTATTAACAAAAATTAAAGCTTGTAAATTAAAACTTAAATTTTTTGATCATAGTTTAAAATTGCTCTCTTGTAAAATTTGAAAAAATGGACATATGTGTCACTGAATTTCAAAATCTGCTATAACACTTTTTAACAAATTTAGGTTATATATATCATTGGATTCGGATATATTTTTTTTATTTAAAAATGTATGTTTCATTTTCAAAATACGCTTTGTTTTCTCAAAATTATGAAAACGTGTTATAGCGAGTATTGAAAATCAGCGACTCATATTGTGTTTTGCCATCTTATTATAGAAATATCTCTATAACACCTGTGATTTAGATGTGAAGAGATGACTGAATATATTTTTATCATCAATAGGAAATGGAACTTCTCTGTTTTAAAGTTGATTTAGTCTAATAAAAGATGCTCTTCTAGTGTCCAAGTTAGGAGTTTGATCCTTGTCCTAATGATTGGTAAAATTAAAAGATTGCGGAAATAAAATAAATATTATAACAATGCATTTTGAGCATGTAAAATAATTAATACAATTGTAAAAATTTCCATATTTGAGATAATACACTCTGCATATGTTGTTTTTTTATTTATTTAAAGAACAAAATTTCTTTGGGCTTTTTATAAATCACGTTATTATTCATTTTTAATGATTGTATTTTAATCATAAGTTATTATCATTATATTAATGTGTTCATTATCCCAGATGTTGTGCATGTTCCATGAGATTTCAGTATGTGTAAAAGGGGGATAATTGAGTTATTTATGATATCAGAAGGGAAATCTATGTCTTTTAGGACATTTTAATGGTGCTATTTAAAAAAAAAAATCGTATCGATTGATGAAAACGTCGCACCGATTGTGATCACTGATTCTGATCCTTTCCGACTAGCTCAATAATCAACCTAATTATGAGTGCTGCCAGTTACTACCTTAATTATCTAACCCATTTTTCAAACGTATTAATTTCCTATGCAGGCTAGTACATGCCTACATAATATTTTTTATATGGCTTCACATTGACTAGTTTCATACTGGTTTTCTTATTGATTTCTTACATTAATTGAATTATTTCAAACTTATTCTTACCACTGATGTCTTATCAGTTTTGTAACGTGAGTGTTGCCAGTGAGTAGCGTTACAAAGCTAAGTGTCACATAGACAGCGTTGTTAATTTCGGTACACATATTATTTTAGTTCAATTCAATACACCAAAATGACGGGGCCGTTCATAAGGGTAAATAGTTTTGATAATTATTATGTATTTCATTAGTTATTGTTATTTTGAAAGTAAAATATAATTAAAATTACTTTATTTTAGGATACTGTGAATATTATGAAAGCTGAGGGCTACAAGTTTCCCGTGTTAAAAGAATCTGACGCCATGTTCTCTGCTGATAGTGCACCTGAGTGGTCAGATGGTGACGTCTGTCACAGGTAATTATTGCATTTTGTGTTTTTTTATTTCTACTTTATTAATTTCGCTTATTAAGTATTTTACATTTCTTTGAAAAAGTATATGTTCACTTAGAAATCATCAATTTAATTACACATTTCTTCATTTGGATTTTGATTTCAGATGCCGGGTTATTTTTTCCTTAATGCAAAGGAAACACCACTGCCGGGCTTGTGGACAAGTTTTCTGTCAACAGTGTAGTGCTAAGACGACAACACTTCCCAAGTTCGGAATTGAAAAGGAGGTTTGTAACATTTTGATGTAATTCAAAATTTCATCCTTGTGAAGATGGAAAAATCTTTATTATGTACATCTCTGTCTGCACAAGCAGTGCTTGTATGTCCTTCCATATACATATTCATAAATGAATGGATACCAGCACCGTGCACACAATACGTGTTCTGCTTGTAGTATGTTTACAACTTCAAGAAAATATTGCAACACCGCCCTGTTTGTTAATATTTCGACTCAGCATACCACATAATATGATCAGTTTTTATTGAATGTGAGTTGGTTATTTTACACATTTTTACTGAGCGCTTGTGTAAACTTTTTCAAAAATATACATATGTATTTTAGTATATAAGGGCAGTAGGCATTTAAAAGATGCGAGTTATTTAATTTTTTCTTCTCCGTTAACACATTTACTTCGGGCGATCTCCGAGCAAACTGGTGACGTAATGCGGGTAAAAAATGAGGGTTTTGCAAAAAAAATACTTACTTACTTACTTACCATCACACCGTTTCCCCGTGGGGGTAGGCAGAGAGGATAGAGCGCCACACTCTTCTGTCCTGACATACAATTCTCGCCTCATCCACATTCATACATCTTGTCATACAAGCTCGCCGATTGTAATGCGGGTAAAAAATGAGGGTTTTGCAAAAAAAATATATTTTTAATAAATATATATCTCATAAACCGCTGAATATTTTTCAATCAAATTGTCCTACAGTTACTATTGGACATCCTCGCTAGATATCTATACCATTAAAAACAATAGTTATAGTCGAAAATACCTACTAGTGAACCCATAAAACATCACATTTCAACTGGAGTTCTTCGATTCCCTAAATATAAAATAAAGGTTTTTTTATTTTTCTATGTTGTCATAAAAATACTAACGTGCATGTATAATAATTGATTAGTGGTAAAATGCATTTTTTACTAACGTGCACAAACAAAGGTAAGCGCTCGACATCGTTTATACTCGTAGCCTTGGTGTGTAACATGACTTTTTCATCCAGATTATTATTTTGACTCATTTTTACACATGCTGTTTATTAGTCTAGGAGAGACAGAAATATAATACTGTGCTTGTTTTGAGTGTAAATTGTCAAGTGGATGGGTCCTGTAACATGCTCTCTCCACTCCAATATTATGAATACGTATTATAATATATATTTCACAAAAACGGTGGCCTATAGCCATTCACATATGGTTTTTGTTTGTTGAGTTGTATTTTCCCCTTTTTATTTAAGCGCTAATATTATCTTTTATGGACCAGTTATACAGAATATGAAATTTCGATTTAATTGCTCTAATATAGTAATTTGACATCTTATCTTCACGATGCAATATGATATCCAAATGAAATGATTGAGTTTAATTACATATACATACATTAATACCCTTCCCGCCATTAGTGTGTTAATAGCAAAGTTGTATTTTTTTAGGTACGTGTATGCGATGCATGCTACGACCAGGTGAGTCGCCCTCCAGGCCCAGGGACACCTGCCAAGTCAGATACCTCCGACTTACCGGCGGAGTATGTCAGCAGCGCCCTGGCTCAACAACCGCAGGTATGTGATGCTTATATATATATATTTATATATATATATATATAAAGTTAACCTTAGTGTCAATCTTCACAGTTGGGCAATCATTTATAGTATGTTTGTGTATAATGAATACCACTACCTCATTTGCCTACATCCATCCCAAATTGGATGAGTTTTTATTGTGTTGTCACTTTTAAAGAATAGAAAAATATCAGATATATTTTATAGTATTGATTTAGTAGATTAAAAGTGGTTATGCTGCTTTTAAAGTTATGTTTTTAACATCAGAACATTTTTTTAATAGATATGATTGAAAATACTTTTTTATTCTGGTCTTAGCCACCGCAAAAGACGGCTGAAGAATTGCAAGAAGAAGAAGAGCTTCAGCTGGCTCTGGCTCTCAGTCAATCGGAAGCTGAGCAAAAGGAGAAAGAGAGACAGAGGGCTCCGCTCACTTCGCAGATTGTCCCGCCCTCTTCACAGCAGCAGTCGCATAGTATGAATGGATTTCACACTTCATCACTTTCATTTTAGTGGCACTTGTTTCTGTCTCTTTCTTCAAGAAATGATATAACATCAAATTTTGAATCACAGAGATGAAGCTATTATTTATTTTACATGGGAAGGTAAGTATGGAAGTCTTGAGCATCGGCTGGCTTAAGTGATCACTTTACACAATGTAACGTTCACCAATTTACCCATACTCGACTACCATACCTTATCAAATTTTTTGGAAGTTGTATATATATATTATCACATAGAAACCTTTCAATTGTTTGTTACCAACTATGCTGTCACCATTTATGTTTATTTTTTTAATATTTAAAAGAAATAGAGATACGGAATACTTGTCGCATCAATATTCTTATTTCTTTCAAACTAAGTTGAACGCTTGTTCTATAAAGAATATGATTAACTTAATGGTCTCGTAGAATGAGGTTCAGATTCTCTATCACTTGGTGACTAGGCATGGTTGCACTAGTCAATAGTAATTACAATAGTCAGTACATTGCAGGTAGTCCTCCGGGTTCAGCACCTCCAGCGGAGTTATCCAGATATTTGGATAGGAACTACTGGGAGCAGCGTGTGCAGACTCCCTCCTCCCTACAAGAACCCCCTTCAGCCCCCACACCCTCTCCTGGACCACATCCAGTGACAAATACGGTAATAATAAAGGTTTTTTATTTTCATTTCATGTTCTAACCCGCTACATAGACATACACAACTCACAAAAGAAAATATTTGTACTCTTTCAATAAATACTTAAGATCTAGCCATCATTTTATTTACAGGGTATGAATGACATATTGGCTAGCAAAATAGCCTCAATGAAATTGGAGAATGGGGCCGCAACCGATCCAGAAATGGAAGAGTTTATTACAGCCCTCAAAGGTCAGGTTGAAATATTTGTGAACAGAATGAAGAGCAACTCTTCCAGGTAAATAAATACTTCCTCTTTTTTTTTAAAATTATTTATATGTATGTACATTTTCAAAGAAGACCCCATACTATGAAAATATATACATATTCATAATTAGTATTAATTTGGATGGTTCTACAGAGTTCAATTGTTTTGACCGCTTCATATTGGTGTGGTGATATTACTACATACAAGAAATTTGTTTTAGATTATTGCTTTCAAAATTACTGTCTATTTACTATATTTTGGTACATATTATATTACATATATTGGTAGGCTATAGGAACATGCAATAGACTAGTGATGGTAAACCGTTACGTGACTGTGATTGTGCCACTGATTGGCAACTGAGATTTAACGATGATTGTAACTAAGATTTAACTGTTGGAGGTTTACTTTTTAGTGTAGTACCAGTCATTGCTTTAAAAATCAGATTAATCAATTATCAATCATTGTTACAATCAAACACAATCACAGTCACAAACACGGTTTAAATAACGATTTTACCATCACTACAATAGACCAATTATCAAGGATAGATTTTAACACAATTATTATTTACTTCTTAAGCAATAAAAAAGTAAAAGAGGGTTTGTTTTTGCAAATTCTACTTTGAATATTTCTCTACATCATTTTTTCAGCGAGAGTGCCATCATCCTGCTGCTCAAAGTAGTCAAGAAGTAATCTCACATAATTTAAACTGATTGTGTAGTTGATTTTTTTCTGAAGAAATCGACTCGTATTCTTCTTCGGTATTATTAGCCTTTTAACTGCCAACTCTATTTGAAATGGAAGACGCCACATAGGGTAAGACTACGCTTTAAGGGTCTTGACTTATCTATCAAAAGATGGGACCTATCGTCCACAGATGGCAAAACGATTAAAAAATATGTCTTTAATCCCTGCAAGTTTGCAAGGTCCAAAAGTATGTGTTAACACGCTTATAGCTTGACGTGACATACAAAGTTTGGTGTGTTAACATGCTCATGGCATTTAAAAGGTTAAATTGCACAGTATTATTCATTGCACATTGTGAAATATTTTCATCTTTTAATACTTCGTGATCAGTTACACTTTCATCTGAATTAAGCCAATCACGTACTGTTTGTTCATCAACATACTACTACATCTGTCAATACGTCGTGAATTTCGTAACACTTGTTTTTTGTGCTTTTTTTCAAATTTGAGAAATTCTTCATCACTTCCAGTTTGGTTTCATTGATATAAATTTGCTTTGGCATTAGATCTTCGATTTCTATAAATGTTTGAAATATAGAGGTGAATTCTTTATTCATAATTCTTATTCTAGTTTTTCACTGCATAGTTTTTCGCTTTGAATGGCAATGCGTCGGTTACAGTGCCTCTGTTTGAATTATGTTAACCAATCCGATGCAGATGCACAAATGTTCTACAACAAATCCAGCTATAATAAACCCCATCTATAGCTGTGAGCAAAAGATTCTTTCAATTTTTCGGTCACATTACGTGTTAAAGTGATAACCTAGTAAAAGAGATTATTTTCCATACAACTTTGGACCAAAGAAGACCTGGAAGAATGCCACAATGATGATGATGCGTTGTATCTAGCTGGAGAGACGCTGGAGTCGGCTATGAGGGTGACCAAGGACCGGGACTCGTGGAGGTGCATTACAAGCCGAGTCACATCTAATTGAAGCCACTATATCACACACCTAGATCAAAACAAAGACAACTCAAAAAGTTATTTTTTCAGTAGACAAAAAATAAAAGCATTTTTCTCCATTTTTTGTTACTAAAATTATTAAACTAAATAACATTCTAGGTCATAAATGTATCCTAAAATGACATTATTCGAGAACTGGGGCTAAGTTAGCTGCATATATGAGTATCCGAATACAATAATAACTCAAAATTCTTGTTTTTTTGAGTTGTCTTAGTTTTAATCTAGGTGCGCGGTATGTCAAAACTGACACGAATAAGGAAAAGAGAATTATTCAGAAGACATGTTAAAATCATCTTGCAACTTCAATTTGTCATAAAAATATTTTGCTTTGACTCCGCAAATAAAACAAAAATTGTGGCACCCCTGACGCAAGCGATGCCCATAATAATTAAACTAACCCTAAAGTGCTAAAACCTACTAAATGTAAAATGAATGTTTAATAAAATGAGAGATCAAGAGATTATCATTTTTAGAAACGATGGACAACTGATATGCTCGACTCTAAATAAATACATGGTTGACCGTTATGAACAAAGTGGAACATTTTCTTTTTAAAGTTTTTTCAAGACTCAAACTGTCCCGGTTGATCCAATCCTGATAAATCGGCTAGTAGGTTCAGAGATAATTCAATCATATATATTCCAAAATACATAATTACAAAATACCAATATTTATTAATATTTCATGTGGAAATATCTCACTACTTTCTGTGGTGTACTGTCTCATTTTTTAAATTTAGTAAATGATTTCTGAACTCTTAGATTAAATATAATAATATTTTTATTTTTTGTCTTGCATCGTGTCTGATTTACATAGAGGTGATTATTTCATTACATCTGTTAGGTAAAGAAATTCTTGCCCCTTAGATTTCTTCACAAAACAAAGTCTTGCATTGGGACAGTCGGTACAGGCACATAGCAGCCTGGATCATAATATATAACCAGTTGCTCATTACGAGAATGACGTCTGCCATGGTTATCGATTATGAATCCGAGTGTGGTTGAAGAGTCCTATTTTCGAATCACACGTCTTCCATATTGTGCATGTGCATATTCTGGGGAGGGGGGGTCTGAGTGACTTTTTTTGTGAGACTTCTTCCATTCCCAAGTTTCCCCTCATGCCACATCTGCTCAGATTCACCTTATAACCGTGGTGGAAAGTAAATGAATATTGGTGGAATTATTAACTATTTATGTAATTGTTGAAACTTATTGTTTTGACAACATTATTGTATTGTTCACAGAGGACGCTCCATAGCCAACGACAGTTCTGTGCAGACCCTTTTCATGAACATCACCACGATGCATTCGCGACTTCTTCGCTACATTCAACAACAAGATGACAGCCGGGTACATTACGAAGGCTTACAGGTTGGTTCACTTTTTATTATATCTATTATTCATTTAAAATTTGCTAATGTGAAAAAATATTTTTCTATATTTGTCTATGTGACTTCATAAATAATTATTCCATTCTCGCAGGATAAACTAACACAAGTGAAGGATTCCCGTGCCGCCTTGGACGTGCTACGGGAAGAACATGCTGAACGCATGAGGCGTGCGGCAGAGCAAGCAGAGAGACAGAGACAGTTACAGATGGCACACAAATTGGACATCATGCGCAAGAAAAAACAGGAATATCTACAATACCAGAGGCAGTTGGCTCTTCAGCGCGTCCAGGTATAAATATTACATAAAGGTCTTCAAAAAATATGAATTATAAAATTGTGCGAATATTACCATTCGATATTTATCTTTTGTTTACCATCAGGAGCAAGAAAGAGAGATGCAGATGCGACAAGAACAACAAAAACACCAATACATGATGGGCGGCTCGGGCGCGTACTATCTCCAGGGGAGTCCTGTACACCAGTTCCATCCCTCGCAACAATCCTACCAGGCTCCGCCGTACGGGCAGGGCTATCCTCCCATGATGTCCGCCATGCACCGCCCCCCGCAGATGGGGCCTGAACAGCCTGGTATGATCAGGCAGCCTGGTCCTCAAGTGGGCATGCCTCAACACAACATGGTCTTACAGCAAGGACAGCAGATGGGCCACCTCCCTTCTCTCAATATGCAAGTTCCGCCCATGAACCAGCAGCAACAGCAGATGAATCAACAAGGACAACCTATGGGACCGCATCCGGGAGGAATGGTTCCTCCAGGTTCAATGCTGGGACAGCAAGTCACGTCTATGCCTCAAGGTCCTCAAATGGGATTGCCCATAACTCAGCATGGACCGCAGGGTCCTCAGTTATCCCATCAAACGTCGCAAATGAATCAACAAAATCAAATGGGCATGCAAGGAACTCAGGGATCACAAATGCCTCTTCCGGGATCTCAGCAAATGCAACAAGGTCCGATGGTAGGTCCTCAAGGGGCGCAAATGCCGCAACCGACTCCTCAAATGAATCAGCAACAAATTCCTCAACATGGACAGATGCCACCGCATTCACAAATGAACCAGCAAGGCCCGCAGATGAGTCAACAAGGTCCGCAGATGAATCAACAAGGGATACCGCCTCACGGTCATCAGATGGGACAAATTCCGCAACAGCTGGGCCAACAAATGGGACATCCTAGACCTCAAAACTTTCCACAACCCGGACAAGTGCCTCCGCAGATGAGCAATCAGGTGGGCCAACCTTTAAACCAAAACATGCCACCAGGGCATCAGCCACAGTCCATGTCTCATATGGGACAGAATCAGATAGGAGGCCAAATGATAGGACATCCTCAACCAATCAATCAGAATCAAAATCAACCGCCTATGCCTCAAAGTAACCAGATACCCAGTAATACGTCAGGGGAAACAAAGTTGGGAAGCCTGTCGCCAACATCAACATCTGCTAATAGTAATGTCAGTAGCCAGGGACCTCCACTGTCTATGGTCGGACCGCAGACTTCTCAGGGATCCCCAATACAACAAAAGCCAGTGATTCAAGAAAACTCTACAGCCGAACTTATAAGTTTTGACTAACTGAATATTATATTTCTTTTAATGTAGGAGGGCAAATATATCAATACAGATGCACGTCCAACAGCTAAATGAGAAATGTTATTAAATTATAAATGCGCAATGCACCACATTAAACATAGACATCTTGGCTTTTGTGTTTTCTTTTTGCTTGGCTTAAAAGAAAAATAAATTAACATTTTAGTAATTGGTATATTTTGTAATTTGAAATCATTCAACTAGAATTGTATTGATAAACTAACTATACCTGTGTCTCTTTTTCCACGGTTAATAATTCTGGGAACCACCATGCAAAAAAAGTGTAATATAAAATAAGTATTCATTATTCTAAATCAATTCATGATTTTTAAAAATACTTATTTTAGTTTCATTTAAACATAACAATATGCACATATATTCTTAATTTTGCATGGTTTTAAATTTCAATCAAATTAAATACATATATGTCGCTACAGTTTGACATTAAATGCATTACATAGAACTGATGGAAAATCACTCTCATCGCTGGAAATATTCAATGATGAAATATGTTTTTAAATTATTGTGTTATTTAAATTGGAATGTTTATTTTTCACGAATACGGGTGAATAAAAATCAACACTTTTAAAGATGTTCAAATTGTTAAAGACTCTAGTGGCGCTCTGTCTGGGTTGATAAATGACGATTGATGCATCATAAAAATATATTTTTGATCAATTTTTTTGTGTATTATTTTCTATAACTGTGTTATAGCAAAATTATCAGTGTAAAAAAAATTCATCCATTTTCTTGTGTTATTTCAAAGCTGTGCCAAAAGAGACTCAGGTGTATAATGGTACAACAAAAAACATATTCAATGTATTTAACTGCACAAAGTTGATTTTATCATGTTTATTTTATTTATTCATCCTTTTAACAAAGTATTCACTAAAAATAAATGTAATATTTGAGTGTATTACTTTATCAAAAATATTTTCTGTACTTGACATATAAAAAGAAAAATATTATCATATATCAGTAACGGTTATTTTTTCAATTTTATTTATTTTAAAAGTTTTTGAATTGTGTTATTTATGTTCACCTATGAGATGTTATGTACATGACGGTTTATTATTTTTTTGTCTTTAATATTTTCCCTTCTTTTTCATTTAATCTAATTTTATTTTAATATTTTTATCATTATGAATAATCCATTAAAAGAAGGTTCACTTGTTTTGTGGCTTTTAATTAATCTAAAATAAAATTAATACATAGTAGATACTATTATATCCTTAGAAAACATTTATTGCCTGTCAAATAAATACAATTTTGCATCTGATGTAGTTTTCTTTCTTCCTTGATATCTTTTCAAGGCTGCAAATATCGGTATGTCTGCCAAATTATTAGTTTTGTTGTAAGAAACTTATTAATATCATTTTCAATAAAGAAAAGTTACCTTCAAAAATTGAATAAGGAATTTTAATATATCATTTTTTGCGATTATGAGCATAACTTTAATCAAGTTATTTTTTAATTGTGATGATTTTCTATTTTATTGATGATCAATGTTTGTAATTAAGCCTGTAAAGTTAGCATGTTGTGTGGTTACAGATCTTAAAACCACTTTGGATTATCGGAAGCACCTTGAACCAATGCATGATTTATATGTACGTGATGAGGCATTTTGAGTGCATTTTATTATTTTATAAGTTTGCCTGCAGAACATAGGCTTTTCTAGATTCCACAGGATCCAGTCCCCTGATTCCTGCATCCAGTTTAGTCGGGCTGCTTTTTAAAAATTCATGAATAGTGTACATTGTCTAAGCTCTATTTAGTCTGGTTCTTTGATTTCTGCATCCAGTTTAGTCCGGCTGCTTTTTGAGAATTCACGAGTAATGTGCATTTTGAAGTACCATTATTTGTAAATTCTCATTAATCATCTAAGCTCTATTTGGACTAAAAAAGTAAATATTAAAAAATTAGTTTTTTTGACCTTTATAGAGACGAGTTGTGCATGTTTCCAAATTAGTGAAACAATTCATTACGAATTATTTAATGTTTTTCTAGCTCCTGGCAGTATTTTTTTCCACCATCTCTGAACACGTTAATAAATATATTTCTTCTCACAACTCAACACTTCCGCAGCATACGTCTGAAAGATAAAGTAGACCTGCCTAAAAGTGATAAGAGAAAAGTTATGGAATGTATTTTCTGAACTTATATGAAGGAAGTTCTGCGAGTGTAAGAATCAATTGAACATTCATACCATGGTTTGACATTACAAAGGGTGTCAAACAGGGTTGTGAAATGTTGATGTTTGATTGTATGCTGTTTATTGTACGCTGATGATGCAGTACTAATGGCGAATAATGAACAAGAACTACAGAGTCTAGAAAGTACGATGTATGCGAGGAAAACAACCTCATCATGAGTGTTAACAAGTTGAAAGTGATGGTATTCGAGAGGAAGTAAAGCAATACACCGTGCAAAATACTTGTAGGTAATGAATGTTTGGAACAAGTAGATGAGTTTGTGTATTTGGGAAGTATGTTTGATAGAAGCGGAGAGGCAGAGAATGATATTGAAAGAAGGGTGACTGCAGGGAATAAAGTGAACGGCACTTTGAATGGAATTGTATCTAATGGGAACTTGTCAACCGAGGCAATGGTACTCAATGGATTCCTGGTACTGACACTGATATATGGAAATGAGGCCTGGAGCTAACAGAAGAGGAACAAAAGTAGACTGAATGCAATGGAATTGAGATCGCTTAGGCATATATGCGGCAGATCCATTTATGATAGAGTAAAGAATAAAGAAATAAGGAAAGAATGTAAAGCTGATCTTAGTGCGGTGAGTAAGATTCAGAAAGGATCACTTAGGTGATTTGGTCATATGGAACGAATGAATGAAGAGAGAATGGTAAGAAAGATATATGATGCAAGCGTTCGTGGCACCAGAAATAGAAGATGTCCGCAGAAAACTTGGCACGACCAAATACTGGAGGTGGTCTTGTTATAAGCCCCAATAATCGGCGAGCTTGTATGAGAAGATGGATGAATATGGCGCTCTATCCTCTTTGCTTACCCCTGTGGAGAAACATTAGCTGAATACTGACCCACAATGTTTTTTTGTTTTCTAAGAATGCGTGAGGTTTATAATTTCATAGATTTTTTTTAATGTATATTTATTTTAAAAATATGTATTTACACGAAACGCTTCTTCCTTTAATTCTTAGAACCCTTAGCTTTTCATCCTACAAGTGCCACAACCCTGGATTCTAGAGCAATTTTGGACCAATGGAATTTTTTTTTTTTACGTTTTTGTATGTTCAATTCAAAAATGTTTTTCTTTTATTTTTATATATATATTACATAAAACTAATATAATATAATAGGTAAGAACAACATGGTAAATACAATAAGTGAAAATTAATTTATCGCCAGAACTCAACCTTTGTATGATACACTTCAATACAGAGGAATACATACAATAAGATCCAATACAGAGGAACACGCCTCTAATATGTATTGCAATCAGCTGTAAAATACAAAAATTAACAGGAACCCCCCGAAAGTTGCAGTATGTACTTATTGGAAATGTCAGTCTCAGTGTAACGTCTGTAGAGTTAAGTTTGTTCAGCTTTTAACGCGATTATTGCATAACCGAACTGAATATTTACATAAATTCATTTTCGTTTGACAATTGTTTTTGTGTGAACTCGTCAATAATATAAATAATTCGTTAAAATATTTTATGGACTATTTTTGTACGGCATTTTGTATTTCTATTAACTATTGTTTTCGTGTATTTTAAGTAAACAATTTAACTAACTTGCTGATGTCATGGAACAAGACCTGACCACTAGATCACTAGGCCAGCGTCTTAACAACTACACCAACAAGCTACTTGTTTATAAATCACTATTTGATTTTTATGAAATTAGTACTTGCTTATGGAAACTGATTTTTTTCACATACACTCACTAAATGGATGAAGTATGTACTTCGTGCTCAATTAGAATCATAATTTTACTATTTTTGTTCTTGGGATTAATTATGAAGCCGTACCGCAGTCTCTTAAAATCAAACCATTACATTTTAAATGCTGGGAAGACCAGTAGACTGAACAGTAAAGAGGACAGCATATGTGTGTATTGTTTTTCTTGCTATGTAATAACATCTATAATTTATGCTTAATCATAATACATTACAAATAACTCTATATCAGTATCTTTTTTTCCGAAGACTGATTTGGATAAATTGTTGCTCGCTTTTTCGCAGTTTTATTAGGGTGTGTATCTCACAATGGGAAATGCTGGGAAAATAAACAGACTGAATGAGATAGAAGACAGCGTGACTCAAACATATGTGTATTGTCTTTTTTCCTGCTTAGAGAGTGTATCGCAAATTGTCCCTTCTATGATTGCCCTATTTATGTAATAACATCACTAATTTATGCTTGTGACAGTAAATGTATGTATAATCCAATGTATTGAAAATTGTTTTTTAAAGTTTATACATGTATGTTGTTACTAATAAAGAAATTACAAAGTGGCGTCGAGATGTGTAGTTTTTAAATTTACAAACTAATATCTCGTCTTTTTTTGTATAATGCATCATAAATAATTACATATAGATTCTCGGAAATTAAACTTTTCTTGCTTTTGTTGAGAGGAAGCAGTACATGAGTGATGATGAAAACTTATAAATATAACAGTTCTGGGACAGGATAGGGTCCTTTCGAAGTATGTCTATATATATGCATGGGACCCATTATTTATCATTCGTTAATAGGTTCGGGTAGGCCTTTCTTAACATTTTTCTCAAATAATAGCAACATTGTTGTAAATGGCGGGAATCGACAAAATATGTTTATCTCTATCTGTCAAAATATAAATATCGACTACTGACGTGTTGGCGGTTAGCGCGACATAATCAAAATAAGTTTTATATGACAGATTATAGGTAATCTGTGGCCCTTAATCATACAAAAAATGGATGGTCAAGATAATGATTGTCAAGTTGGGCCTTTAGATGTTTGGCAGACGTTTAATTCTTCCACAATAGTGTTGTTTAAGAACCTTGAACAAGCTGCTGATGGACTCGAAACTCTAATGACATACATTCTTAATATAAAAAGGTATCTCGCAAGTATTATATATTTAGTAAAGTATATTTATCATTAACTTGGTGAAATATATAACCACACTTTGTTTTAATGTAAATAAGATGTTGATATAAATTTTTATATGAATTTTAACTTTTTAAATGGAAATTTTAGAGAATTTTCGGATTTCTTAGTGCAGCGGGCTACTGCCCCGGAAAATGTAAAGAAACAATGTTTCGCTTTCAATAAATGGCTTCTGGGACGACTGTTCTGTGTTTTATCAGTGAAAAAGCTCTCCAGGTAATAAACATTATTTTTTCTTATTTGAAATTATGAATTTTGTTTTCATAGTCGTAGTTAATGTATGTTTTTTTTTTTTCAAAATATACAATATTGAGATTTTTTCTTCTCCCTCTAATGACATACATTTTGGATTGCATTGCAACATCCATATTCAGATTTTTGGGTAGTAAACAGTCAGAATAAAATTTTCAATTCCCAGAAAAAAAAGTACTGAATTATTTATGTTCCACCTAATAATATTTTTTTAATGTTTGTAAACATAAAGGTATGGTTTTGGATTATTCATGTACCAACTCAAAAACACATTTCAACCCTCTGTTGCAGTGTAGTTAGACTGTTTTCAAGGAATGGGGAGAGAACTAATAATTAGCTAAACCTTTATTGTGATTGTGCTAGTATTTGATTATAACAATGATTGGTATCTAATATTTAACTGTTGGAAGTTTATTTTCTAGTGTACCAGTAATTAGTTGTCGAATCACAAATAATCAGTTACCAATCATCATTAAAATCAAACAAATCTCACAATATATTATCTTACATAATACATGTTCTCTTTGAATACTTATAATTAATAATATAACTAGATATACTTTGTTTTTGCAGAATCCATAAACTCAGCGCTTTAACTCAATTAAAAATATTGTCAATATTAAGTACAAATGCAGCGCCATTTTTAAATGAAGTGTTAAGTGAATATATAACATGTCTGCGCTTAATCAGAACTTACTACGAAGGCAACACCGACAAAGCCAACGATGTTCTGATTTTAAATGTATTTATTCCTGATACATTAGACATTCCATTTTCGGTATTGGATCTTAGTCCAATGCCAGTGGAAGTGCAAGACATGGGAGTCTGCCAAGATTTGATTGTTTTCTTAATGGATATTTTGTGTCAAACAGTCCTTACAGCGGGAGATTTTCACTTGTTTAAAGCTAACAATAATCTCTTTATGGAAGAAGCATTATATATTTTGGAAAATATGGACATGAGGTTAAAAAATTCCGCAATAACCTTCTTTTCAAAGATAATTAACGAATTTGGTATTAATTCAAACTCAAAGCACACAGATAAATTTTTGTCTGTTATTGAAAAACTTATTTACGCTATGCCTCTTTTGAGTGATAAAGGCTCCATCCAACAGTACAAGTTTCTTAACAGTCTGAATGGGCATTTGTCTCAATTATTTGGTATTATTTATTACCACGGAGTAAATATATCAGATTATAAGAAAGCCATTGTAGTAAATTTATGCAACTTCATCTTAGAAATCAAAGAAGTAAATAAAATGGAGATAGAATATGATCAATGTCAGAAAAATATTTTCTCTTTGGAATTAAAAGAAAGTTCCAAGCAACTGCTCGAGAAGTTTATCACTGAAGAAGAAATTGCCTCTTTGGAATCATCAGTTTTCGACAATTACATAAAAGTAATACCATCTATTTTTTCCATCAAGCTGCTTGCAGATGCCAAATTATATTCAAATCAATTTCCTAATTTTAATAGCATAGATATGATGGAAATTAGTAAAACATTTCAAAATATTTTATCATCTTTATTGCTAGCTCTTGAGTCCTCCAGCAATGAAAATAAAAATGTGTTTGTTATAAGTGCGCACTTGAATAAAGCTCTTATCTTGTTCAACATATTATATAATTTCCAAGTGAATTTTCATAATTGGTGCCAAATTAAGAATGGGTTTCTCCAGGACTTATCAAATGAAAATTTAAAAATCAGTAATCAAACCAATATTTATTTAAAACTTTTCACTTCCGAGTCAACGCACCAAATTGTCAATGAGCTGAAATATGTAATTGAGAAAAATCTGCACAAAAGTTCGCAGCCAACTCATGAATTCAATGTAATAACAAACATTTTGACAAAGTTACTGTGTGTCGGAAATAAGATGAACATCGCTGATGTAGAATTAACCTTGCAAATAATCAGTTTACCGAACGTTAGTACGGAAAGTGGAAATAACAGTTGGCTGGTCCAAACACAACAAAAAATTGATTTTGGATTTGATAAGAATTATCATAAAATCAGTTATTTCAAAACATTATTGATACAAAATTTATGCTTAAATGATAAAATGTATGCAACAAAATGGAGAGATGCCATCTCTATACTGAAGTCTGAATTGGATATGGAAAATATAACCGTTCATTTGGAGGTAGATTTGTTATGATTTTTGTTTTATATGTAATGTTAATAATTTAGTATTTTAAATTGTATTGCTGTACAGTATTTCTGAATATTTTTATTGCGAAGTTGTAATTTTTAATTATTTGATAATTAAAATAATATTAAATAATAAATGTCTCATTAAAATAGTACGAACACATATACGGTCGAAAATTTAATGTAAAATTATGCAATTAACAAATTGTCAGAGGTGTGCACTATGTGCGGATTTAATATCGATGCTGTAAAAGTACGATGGGCTGGATTGTCACTAGAGATTGTGTGAAAGAAATGCACCTTTTCGGAAATATGTTTTTGTAAAAAGTACACCAATGTGAGTTAATTTAATAAATATTAATATTATTCCTATTATTCTTGGAAAAATCTTGAAATATTTTCAACTTAAAAATATTTGACATTTTAAAAGAACACCACGTTTAAAATGTAATAGAATACATACATTAATGTTTGTTTCATATACACATTTGCACTGTTTTGCAACATATCTGTTCAAACAAAGTTGAAAAAGTGTTAAGTTTAGTCGGTATGCGTTTGGAGCAGACGTGGCGAAAAATTATTCAAAAAAGACATGTGCAGCTTTATTTGTCATTTCTAAATTCTTTGTCGTTAGATTGGAGGAGGGCTGTTATCATGCCTCTTTACAAAGGCAAAGGGTCGAAAATGGAATGTGGTAACTATAGGGCTATCAGTCTACTGAGCTCTGTAGGTAAACTGTATGGGAGAATTTTAATAGAAAGAGCAAGAATGGTGACGAAAGAAAAAGTATGGGACGTGCAAGGGGAATTTGTGGGTGGAAGAGGATGCATGGATCAGATCTTTTCTCTATGAGTGATGATGGAAAAGTTTTTGGCGAAAAACCTAAAACTTTTTTGTGGCTTCGTAGATCTACAGGAAGCATATGATAGAGTTATAAGAGAAAAGTTATGGAAAGTACTCTCTGATTACGGGGTGAATAGTAAACTTATACGTGCAATAGCATCCCTATACGAAGGAAGTTCTGCGTGTGTAAGAATCAATGGAGCACTCACACCATGGTTTGACATTCAAAGGGTGTCAAGCAGGGTTGTGTAATGTCTCCATGGCTGTTCAACTTGTATATGGATAAATGTGTGAAAGAACTAAAATGTATGAATGTAGGAGCAAAAATGGGCGATTTAATTGTATGCTGTTTATTGTACGCCGATGATGCAGTACTAATGGCGAATAATGAACAAGAACTACAGAATCTGGTGAGTAGAATGTATGATGTATGCAAGGAAAGCGACCTCATGATGAATGTTAACAAGTCGAAAGTGATGGTATTCGAGAAGGAGGAAAGCAAGACACCATGCAAAATACTTGTACGTAATGAATGTTTGGAACAAGTAGATGAGTTTGTATATTTGGGAAGTATGTTTGATAGAAACGGAAAGGCTGAGAATGATATCGAAAGGAGGGTGACTGCAGGAAATAAAGTAAACGGCGCTTTGAATGGAATTATATCTAACGGGAATTTGTCAACCGAGGCAAGACTAGCGGTGCACAATGGAGTGCTGGTACCGACACTTATGTATGGAAGTGAGGCTTGGAGCTGGCAGAAAAGGTACGAAAGTAGACTGAATGCAGTGGAAATGAGATTACTTAGACGTATTTGTGGCAAATCTATTTATGACAGAGTAAAGAATGAAGAAATAAGGAAAGAATGTAAAGCTGTTAGTATAGTGAGTAAGATTAAGAAAGGATCACTTAGGTGGTTTGGTCATATGGAAAGGATGAATGAGGAGAGAATGGTAAGAAAGATATATGACGCAAGTATTGATGGAACCAGAAATAGAGGACGTCCGCGGAAGACTTGGCACGACCAGGTAAACCAGATAATGGAGGATGGTTCTGTTAGAAGCCTCAACAATCGGCGAGCTTGTATGACAAGATGTATGAATGTGGATGAGGTGAGAATTGTGTGTCAGGACAGAAGAGTGTGGCGCTCTATCCTCTCTGCCTACCCCCACAGGGAAACGGCGTGATGGTAAGTAAGTAAGTAAGTAAATTCTTTTGCTAAATGGTTCTAGTTAATGGTTAAGTTAATGGTTAGTAGTTCCTTGCTAACTATGAATTATATAGTATATTAAAATGAATCAACATAGTATATTAAAAAGTATGTAATTTAGATTTATTGTACAGAAATTATAGTTATGTAGAGCTTTTTTGATTGTATGGAGTGCACACCTCTGTATATTGTTATTAATAACCCATTCTCCCGGCAAGAGAAAATTCCATGTTCGAGTTTCAGTGGTAACTACGAGGGGCGTTTTTTAAGTATGTACCATTAACGGATATTTCTGGTGTAGCACTGCGGTTGCGATGTTGCGCCTGCGAAATGGTTTCCTCACTGGTTGACTCACCATATGCAAAGTTAGATACATTCACATAGTGTGGCCATCTTGTAGTGAGGTTGAAGTGTTCAAGACGATAGATCAGCCCGTCGACTGTGAGATACGGTCCGTGATTTATTTCTTGAATGCACAAAAATTGGTGACTCATTATGACAAGTGCCTTAATAATGGTGGGGACTATGTTGAAAAGTAGTTTAAGGTGTGTTATGTCCAAAGAAAGTAAAATGTTGTAAAAATGAGGTTGAGTTTCTTTAAAAAAAATCTAGGTTCTTAAAAAACGCATCTCGTATATATTTTTTCGAAAGATAAATTTTTTCTGTGTATCTTTCTAAGTGATTCATCTAGTATATCTGCCACTGCGGTTACTGTACTGATTCCAAACTTCTGCAATTACTTATACAAATTTCTACACTATAACAACAAATTGTTACACTGCATTCTGCACACATGTGACTTCTCCAATTAGTGTATGAAATTCTCGTTACATTTCATATAATTTGTTATTGGTAGTAAAATTAAATTGTGCTGTAATATGATTATACTGAACACACATTTTGATATTACATTGAACCTGTGTATCTTTTTTTAATGTATCCATTACAAACATTTTTATTCTTTTAGGTCCTAAGATGCTTGCCATTGCTTTTACTAAATAGTATATTGACTCTAGAAGAGCTGGTTACGGAGTATCTTTATGTTGCATTCATTTCAAAGAATGTAGATATTTTACAAGAGCTAGTGCAGATACTTCCTTCCATTGTTTGCATTGCATCCGGGCATTTTATCATCAGCCAGTCAACTGTTGATAATAAAAATAATGTTGGCATCAAATTGAATTCTACGCACGGATTGAATGTCAATGTTATTTGTAAACATTGTTACAAAATGGATCTTCTAACATCTAAAGAAAATGTAATTAAATATAAGTCAATTGAGAGGAAGACATTTATAATGACCAAAGATGATTTTTTAATTTTCCCCGATGCTACTGTTGCATCTATCAAAAAATTATTTACAGACTTTTTAAATATAAAGATGTACGTTGGAGTTCCTGACTCAGATATAGGAAATTTAATAATAACCTTTGCAAGGCATTCCATATTGGTTCCCTCATCAATTGAGGTTTTTTTGTGTAAAGGTTCACTGAATGATTTAGTGAATATATTGAAGCCGTTAACCACAAACGTTTTGGTAAATATTTTTATTTATAATTACCAAATTTTCATAAATATGAGCAGTAGATCCCAACACATATTTATTTATTTATTATTATTATACACGCACTATTCAGGCATTAACATAATTTGTAAAATAACAGAAAATTTCAGAAAAATCAGAAGTGAAATACACATTTTTACGACCGCATCAAATGGGCGCATGTGTCTCAGGATCACTCGAAAAATTTCATGTGAAATAATAAAATAAGTTAACAATAATGTCATTCGAGGAAAATGAAGATTATTAATTCACAATTTAGAATAAAAGGGGTTCAAATTAATGCAGTTCTACTGTATTTCTCATTTTAAATATGTTTAAAACTAGAGATTATAGTGCCTGAATAGTTGTGTAAATTTCAATTCTTTCTTCTATTTCTTTTCAAACAAGACCTAAATGCCCTAAAATATGACGAGTGAATTCATTTATCGCTTTAATGTAATTCTTTATAATTCAACAACGTTTTTGTTTTATTTACAGCAAGATAATAACATAGATGATTCTCTGAAGAGTTTAATTTTGGCTTTAATTATTCGTCACATACTAAGTTCATCAAAAAAATGTTTAGAAACAAATGATTCAAGACAACAGGAACTTTGTCTGGAGTGTATACGACAGTTTGGAATGACAAGGTCCGCTGACGTTGTGCTGTCCAGTATAAAATTGTTGATATGCTTTTTGATGTATTCAAATTGTGTGTATGGAGCAAAAGCCGCTCTTTACATCAGAGACATTTGTGAAGCCCAGAAAACGACACCAAATAAAGTTTATTTCAGATACAAGAAAGACTTTTGTCGTGTAATGATGGAGCATGCTGCACATAATTTTCTTCTCGGTCAAAGTTGTTCATCCTCTATAGAAAAGGTGTTTTTCTAATTTTTTTTTGTCTTCCTTTGAATATATGTGCTATATAATTTTTACATACATGTTTTTGACTAAATTTTTAATATTACAGGTAGTGAAGGTATTTGGGTATGTCGGGTATAGGGATTGGTTATCCAAAGACACTCATCATGCATTACCGTATCTTATTCCAATCATAATGAAAACGGATAAATTAAAACCGATTATTACTGAAATGGCTTCGCTTATTCACTGCACCCCTGGAGAATTTTTAAGCAAACGATTTCCACACATCTATCCTCATATTTACATATATGAATCTGTAGATGTAGCTGATAAATGCTTCCAGTATCTACAAGAAGTAACGGGAAGCTCGGTAATCGAATTAATTAAGAAGCACTTCAGAGTTGTTTTGACCGAGTTCCTACTGCAATATTGCTGCGGCCCCGAGAAAGTTTTGAAGGCTTGTCGGTGGTTAGCGAGTATTGATCCGGAATATTCTCCGATGCCTTCCGATACGAATTTACCTCTTACTCAAGTGGCGGACTTTATTCAACCTAGATTTCTGGGGGTACTCGCCTGTTTCGACACCAAACTCGTTAACACAAAAGGAGCCATATCTGTGAAACGAAAGGCGCTGCAAAGTTTTCCAGATATATTGAATCTGATGGGTGCACGACACATGACTCCGCTGAGATTTAAAATATTGGCAATATTGAGAAGCGCATTGGCATTGATGGAAGAATTCCCTAAACTGAATGCGCTCGCATGGAATGCATTTATTCACAACATAGACACAGTCGCCTTGGGCCCACTGCTCATAACAATTTTTGTCTCCCTCTTACCTTTAGTACAATTTGCTATCAAAGAAATAAATGAAATTTTCGAATACCTCATTGTGAGCAATGAAAACCTCTTGTGCTCGCACATTCCAGATTTGTTCTTTCTGGAGGGAGATAACATCAGTCTTAAAGTGAAACAAATTGTTACTAAACATGTTTCAAGAATTCAGCCGCAAAACTTTGTAGACAAATTGAAGTGGTATCTAAAATACCTTAACCAGGATGCTTCGGAAATAAGAGTTTACACTCTCAAATTTCTTACGAATCTGATGAAGAACAGACAAGCGGAGATGAGTGAGGCAATTTTTGGGAACAAAGATATCAATCCTGTTGTAGTAGAGTTAATAGATATTTTAATAGCAGGTTTGTTATTAAATTTATTTGTCATTGCATTAAAAAGCAGATTACTTTATAAAATTAATAATGTTTTATGAACCTGAATAAGTGTTGATATTTGAATTTTGTAATAATTTTTTTTAAATGTTTCAGGTTGTCGAGACAAAGATACTCATATTAGCGAGTGGAGCGGGCGATGCCTGGGTGAGCTGGGGGCCCTAGAACCATCTTTGCTTCCGCGCCACCAAACGGCGCTACAAAGCAGTGGGGCCTTTGCTTTCAGCGTCAGGGACACTGGCTTTATCAGACTCGCCCTTAACGAACTCACCAGGGCCTTCCAGTGCGAGAAGGATACCAAGGTTTGCACAATCTAAATTTAAATTACAATCAACTTTAAAATTATAATAAAAATGTGTAAATACCTACCGAGGATTCATTCAATATATATTTGATCTTGCAAATTAAAATATTTATCATTACAAATTTGATTTAAAAACTTAAAGTCTGATCTTATGACTAACTAGTTTTCAACATCTGCAAAGTACAAAGGTTGACAAAAATGTAGTCCTTGGTGGATCCTTTCCAATGACTCTGGGATGTTTGGAAAAAATTTACTAGAAATATTCATTGTCATTGCACTAGAATGTTTACATGCATTTTAGTTCATCGCGTAATTGTTGGTTTTGTGTTTTAAAACTAATTTAAAATCTACAAATTAAATTTGCTTCCCATGGCATCTCAATAAAAAAAAATATTACATACATAGTTATAAGTTAAAAGGGAAGCAGGAAATTTTGGTAGACTATGTATTGTATTCGGACTATAGTGATAGTGTCATTGTGGTTGTAAAGTGCTTGGTTAAACGCGAGCAAGTGCAAGTTAAGTTAAGAATACTTAAATGTTTCCTGTTTTATATATTCAATAACAGTATGTAAATATGTATTTAATTGTCTTTATTACGAGTAAGAAAAAACATACATGGCAAGTATATTGACATCTGTCATATTTTCTTATCTATGCTGTCTATGGTAAGAGATCTCTAATAATAAAGCATTTTCTTAATGTTGCTTTCTTAAGATGTTAATGTTTGCAACCTAATATTTGTCAAAATCTGCTGAGAAAACCATTCATTTGATTCTGTCTTTACTTAAATGCACATTATGCTTACCGATAAAATAGCATTTTTGTGTTTATTATTGCCTATCCACGATTCTTATATCATCTAGATGTTATGTTTGTTCGTTTTGACAGCTAACAGCGCTACTTACAAAAGTGGGAATTTACATGGGGTTTGTTTTAGGGAAAGCTCTGTCATTGAAACATTGATTCTATTAAGACTCTGATGGTACAGCGGTTACTATTGGATGTGAAGCTTTCATTATAGCCGCCTGCAATCGGCGATAACTGATTGTATATCTGCTAGTGTCTATTGATTCTTCTAAAAAGAATTGCTTAAAATAAAATAACTTATAGAAAATAAATATTAAATACATGTGATGTCTCTAACACAGAGAATTTTTTCTTTGCTCTATTTTAAATATAAAATGACAATATTAAAATGAAATCATTTATAATCTTTCTAGAATATGGATTCCTATGCATTAGCAATTCAAGAAATATTAAAGGCTTTTGACATTTCTCCAGGCGGGGAGAACAAGGAATTATGGGACAGTTTTCCTGATCACATGCATCAAATCATGCTTCCTTTGTTATCATCCAGGTTGGTTATCATTCAATCAAATATATTATTTTACCAGCCACACTAATCTAAGTTTCTTTAAGAAATAACTTCTAAACAATAGATTTAAATATTGGGAGGTAGGAAAAGTCATTTATTTATATAAAGAACAAAGATCAATTAATAATATATTGTCCGTTTTGTTCGATAACCTTACCTTTTGCCATATTTCAGTGAGTTTCATAATTCATCGTTCATAGAAGGACCTGTCTTTATCGGCGAAAAACTGAACATGGTGCTGATTTACGGCCTCATCGGAAGGGGTTTTGAAGAACGCGAAACAAGTGGAAGTCTGGCAGCGCAATGTCATGGTGGGTGTGGCAACACATTCCATCCAAGCTCTAACATTTTTTGACGGGTGATCAAACTTGTGTGCGATCTCGCATTATCGTGATGAAACACCACTCCTTTACGATTAATGACCTCTGAGCGTTTCTGGATTCGTTCAAACTGTCCAATTGTCGACAGTACACATTCAAATTAATTGTTTGGTCCCTTGGCAGAAGCTCGAAAAACGCGACACCTTAAAAATACTACCACACTGAGAGCATAACTTTCCTCTGATGAAACTCCGCTTTCGATGTCGTTTGAGGTGAACCATCACGTCGGGACCAAGACCGTTTGCACACCACATTATTGTAAACAATCCATTTCTCATCACCAGTTATTAATTGCTTCGAAAAAGGATTGTTTCCTCACGTTTAATGAGCATATCGCAGATGTTTATAAGCGTCATCAAATGAACTTCATGAGGAACTCAAAGATATCGAGCTTGCTTACGTATCCCAGCTTCTTCAGATGGTCGTGAACGCTCGAATGATGAATGTTCAATGTTTCTGTAATCTCTAATGTTGTGTAATGTGGGTTTGACTTGATTAATGCCTCGATTTTGTCATCAACTTCAGTGGGCCTCCCTGACCGAGAAATGTCATTGAGTTATGTCAAAATCACCAGCATGAAATGTTGTGAACCATCATTGACACTGACGTTATTGTAGAGCATTGTCACCGTAAACTTTTCGCAACTTTGCACAAGCTTGATGCGCATTCTTCCCTTTACGGAAATAAATCAGTAAAATACGGTGAAAATCCAGTTTGGTCTTCCATCTTACCCTTGTTGTAAAGTCTCTAAAACTCAACCAAATTGCTCAATTGTTTCTTAGAATCAAGCTAGAACTGTCAAATGAAATAGCAATAACATAGATGCGAATGTCTCAAAAATTAACTAATGCGATCTGTTGCCAAACTGCATCATGAGTTTTCTGACAACCCAATATTGATCGATATATTGAATAAAAGTGATATAACTCCAATGTTTTGAAGGTTTCGTTTTGTTCATATGAAAAATATGGAAGGAAATGAAAACTAAGGAATTAGTACCAAATATTTATGGAGGTAAATCGACATTACAATAATTCTTCAATGTTATATATGTACTGTGTTCAATTTATTTGTCAACGAGTCTAAGCTATAAACTGATATTTTTGTAATTTTGGATTTACACCATCATTTTTTTAAGTGATGCATATGTGAGCATAGTTTTGGCTAATTTCTGCTTTAAATAACATTGGTTTTTCAAAATGGACCATTTATTTCAATACAAATTCCAAAATGGATGACCTTTGTTGTGCAAATGATACAGGTTTGCATATATGTATACTTAAAAATGATTAATTATTTTTGACTCATTTAAATGTGTTTATATTACAGGTATAATTTAGCTTTTCCATTGAATCCTAAGCGTCCAAATCGAGTTCACCGTGTGTATGGAACTGCTTCTACCTTCAATGAATGGGCATTCAAGTAAGCCTCGAATTTAATAAATATTTACTTAACCTATTGAATGCTACCATATCAACAGTTGATACGGCGACTTTGGTCCGTTATCACATAGTGCCCCTATTTCATACAATATTTTAACATTCATTAAAAGATTCCTAATTTTGAAAAATAAAAGGTACTTCGGTAAAAACATTGATAATCTATCACATATTTTGAGCAGTGGCCGCATTGCTGTACCGTTATGTATGTTTTTGTATGGAGTTTATGTTTATTCATTTATAAACATCCTACGGGTTTTTACAACCATGAGTTAATTTCATTTTGTACAAGATATCCTTTTATTTCTATCTGAGGTGATAAATCATGCGTAAGTCGTCTATTTTGATGATTTCATGCATACTTGAGTATTCAAAAATATGTGCCGCGTATGGGTATTGCAATGTCAGGGCGTAAACTACAGTAGTAGTAGTAGAATTTTTAAAAGATTTATTCTTATTGTATAATTTACTGCAGTATTTAGATCTGTCTTACTTGATTGGATTAAGGTGTGTGTCCCGATACCCAATGCATAGTTAAATTAATTCTGTTTTCATTTAAATCACAGTAGAACTTTGTTTATTTGAAATCAAAAGGATTGACAAAATAAAATGTTGTAAATTACTAAATATTTCAAACTTTATGTTAAATAATTCACTATAAAATTGCGTAATTTGGTCCAGTTAAAAAGTATAATAAATAAAAACCAGTTATATGATGTATAAACAATTACAATATCATAAAATAGAAAAATGGGCATGAAACCGCAGAACGGGAACAAAATATAAAAATGAGCGCAGATGATTCACACATTGGAAATTAAGAAGAACGCATTTTTGTCGTGAAGTTGCATTTTCAGGACATAGTTTTTACAAAATATGGATAAATGAATCAAGAAAAGGAAAGTGATTGTAATGCCCAAGAATAATGAATTTAATTGGTACATATTGTTGATGTTTGTGGCGTTAACTTTGTGGTTAGACATAATTTAAAATTGTATGTATTTATATTTAACTTTATTTAAACTACTATGTTGTTTTTATGTCAATCGACATAAAAACAACATAGTGGTTTAAGTGTATTTATGTTGTTTTACTGACATATCTTCGTCAGGACTTGCGTACAATTGAACTATTCCATAAAATTTAAACAACATCCATTCCGGGTGTAGGCAGTCTTGGTAAGAGTGGGGAGGTGATTAACAGGATGGCATTGAAATAGGGAATATATTAAATAGTGGGTTTGTAAGGTTTAATCGGTTATTAATTATATTGGACTTTGTGTTGAGTGATTTTTTGATTTCTAGACTTTCTAAATTATCCAATATAAAGCTTTTATTATTAATGTGTAAAATTTCAAAGCCGTTTTCTTTTATAAAATTGTGGCCTGTCTCCAAAGGTGGTTAGAAATTCAGAAAAGTTATTATTGTTAAGGTACCTTAAGTGTTATCTTATTCTAGTATTAAAACTAGAATAAAAGAATTAGTATTACAGTAGAACTGTGTTAATTCAAACCCCTTTTATTCAAAATTTAAAGTTTAAATATAAATACAATTTTAATTGTTACAAACTAATTAATTATAAACTTTTAGTGTTGATAGATAGGATGCGGATGGAGTTGGATTAAAATTTGATGACCAATTAAATATCTAGGTTGAACATAAATTATTAATAAAATGATAATTAGAAATATTTATACATTGATACCACTTATTTCAAGCTTTTCATTTCATTTCAATGTAGCAAGTATATATTTTTAATATAGCAAGTACATATTTTCAATGAACATTTTTTTTGCATATTTTATGTAAATAATTGCGCATACTTTTGAAACTAACATGTGCCTACTGATGACCGAAATTCGTGAAAGGTTGTCGCATAGCGTTCTTTATTTACTTTGTAAAAATATACATGGAATTCACATTATTTTCCTGAAAGCTGGCACCGCTGAGTAAATTTTACTTATGTAATTTGGTTTTTGCTTTTCAATCACCTCTCGGAATTTTCAAATTATGTGATGTTAAATTGTATTAAACACAAGGGGTTTAGAGTTATTCGTATTATGATTATAAAAGTTTTCAAATTAACAAAGTTTCTTTAGTATAAAATTGATTGCAAATTATTTCATGAACAATTACAAATTTAATATTTAATTTATCAAGGTTTTACTGTGTTGGAAGATATAAAATGTCAATTTACTTAAATTTTTTAATTAAAATGTTTCGTGAATAAGTTTAATAATGCATAATAATTTTTTAAAAATTCTTAATAATAATTTTTTTATATATGTATATATATATATGTGTGTATTTGATGCATGGATATTAGTTATGTTTGTCTTTGCTCTTTGACGAAAATTTTCGACAAATAACGTCTGGCAAAAAATATATATTATACATTTTATTTATAATTTTCAGTTGGGCAAGTCAACTCATTCCTTTGATAGACGTCAGACCTATTCAAGATGTTCTGAGGATGGTCCAACCGAGTCTCAAGAGGGATCTGCGAACTTTAGTACTCTTCCTGCCCTATATCCTGCTTCATACAATAATATCAAATGATGATAATACCTTTATTACGGACGAAATGTTGGCTGTGATTGGTGAGTCCCTCCTTTGCTTTTATCAGACTGCACATGATGAGATACAATTCTACAAATTAGAAATTGCTTCAAACCATGGCTACATTTATGGAGATTGAAATATCAACACTGCGGAGGAGGAATGCTGGTTAAGAATCATGGATTTAGCAATTGTAGGTGTGTATGTGTGGGTATATGTTGATGAATGTGTGCCAATATCGTATCAGAAGGGTTTTGCAGGTTATGTTTGGAATGATGAGATGTGTTTAATGTGCAAGTGGTGGATACCTCCCAGTATCTATTGTGTACATGTAGTGTATTTAGCCAGAGCAAGTTATGAGAATGATGAAACTACTTACGTTTGACAGTTGGTTTATTAATAGGCACAATTTGCAAGTGTGAACTAATTAAGCTGTACAGTAAAAGTTACTATGCGGGAATAATTACGGAGGCGATTCCTGGAGCTGTTGTCTAGAAGAAGGCGGATAGAAGAGTGAGGATCGAAAGACTAGTCGCATGGTTATTGTTGCATTACGTCGGTACTGCGTGTGTTTACGGCCGCTAGGAGTTTTGTTTCACGCCCCGATATCTGCAAGGTGCGTTCAGTATCATCGGGCGGTGATGATAGAAATGTAGGCGATAGACCTCCACACGTAGTAACAGCAGGCACACAATAAAGATTCCAACTACTCAACATCATCAACTATTCAAATATCGAATAGTAAAATTAAAAATATTAATTAGAAAAATATACATATAAAATTAATTTATCGAAAAATATTGTTGTTACGCCACCGGAATTCGAACCTGGATCTCTTTCCAAACTGAGGAAGGTGCATTATCCAACTATGCTACAGTGACAATATTTTTAGTAACAAATTTTCAAACCTGTATGTTACCTTTTTGATATTAATACATTTAATCGTTCCATTATTTGAAAGAGCCATCTACCTTATTTTTACAGAATCTCAAATACCTTTGAGTAATCTGATATATGCAGATTAAGGTTTATCTGTATATATATCTTTCTAATTGATCCATTTCATTTGTATGAAAATTTAACAGGTTGAAGATCATCAGGTTTGATGTTTAAGTACTAAAAATCTGTCCTTTGAAATTTGCTTCTGCCTTCTCAGGATGTTTCAGAAATGTGACATTTTTTGTCATTCCAAACAAAAAAATTGCGAAAAAACACAAAATCACACGAAATTTAGTCGTTCACCGAATGGTAGAAATAGTCGTACTGACGCTCGTGGGCAGTCGTGGCAGAGATGTCCCCTCTCCAAAAATCGAATTCACCACCACCACCATTTGACGCAGGCGATTCGTCTCCAAACAAAAGTCGTATACCAAATGAAAAATTTTGTGTCCAAACAGGACGTATACCAAGTTGGACTTATACCAAAGCAGACGTACACTAAGGTACCACTACACTTAGATTATCGGTGGCCATATCCTCCAATGGAATTGGGCTTCATCAGTCATTGTGTGGTTGTGAATAAACATATTTTGTTCTCTGGCCAATTGTTGGAAATAATGTGCATATTTAGACAAACGTACATCATCTTGTAGAGAAGAAGTTTATCTGCTGTTAAATTCTTTGGAGGGACCTCTTAGATATCCTAATGTTAGCAGCATCTTCTCGTGGAGGTTTCAAGATTTTCTTCAATACTCTTGACAAGAGTAACAAGAGTAATATTTTCCTCTGATTTGAACCGAGTGATGTTTTCCAAAAAGTGTAAGGTCTCTGTTGCTGAAGACAATGAATTAATTGATACATTGTTGGAACAATAGTCATGTCTAGAACATTGAAATGATAACAATATGCTTATTTAAAACAATGGAATGTTGGTTTTCAAAATAAAATTAATGATTTTTATTCAATTTTTGTATTTTTATTTTACTTATCAGGGCCAGAGTCTTTTAATAATGAAGCAGTCCATGCTGCAGATATTCCCAAGAACCGAACTTCCATGACACTGAATCTAACTCCGGCCATAACGCCTTTAGTTCTGGAGGAAGGCACCCAAGTAAGTCAATCTAATCTTTAACTGATTGTGTTTGATTAAGAAACTAGCAGCTAAACTGGCCCGGGTGAAAACAATCCATTTATTTCAAATTGTGAGCCATTCATTGATCCGGGGTATTGTTTTAATGTATGTATCTCTGCCAATTACAATTACATTGCCTGTACAATTTTTTCCCGACTTGTGCAACATAATTCTTCACTGCTCAACCTTCTATTGTCGTACCGTGATGATATATAGCTTAAAACTTTTCCATGGAAATTTCAAATACACTGAAAAAACTGAATCAAAATCATTTCAGCCGTTTTCGGCATTTATTTCAGCATAAACTTACATTAAATAAATATTTACAAATCATTTTTGAGTAGCTTGTCAGTCTAGTGATTAAGATGCTGGCCTAGTGATCTAATGGTTGGGGGTTCGCGCTTTGTTCCAGGACACTAACAAGTTAGTTCTATTTTCATAGTATAAGCATTTAGCTTAGTTTGAAGATAGTAAGAATATTGATGTGACATGTATTCCGTTTTTAAAAAAAACTTTTTTTTTTGGGTGATTCTTGAAAAATTTGAAAAAGTAATTACATAGTCCTTTTGGAAAGAGCACTGTTACATGAGGATGGTATGTAACTAATCCATCTTGAAAATGTGATAGTATCGTAGTATAAATTCTTAATAAATAACTTATTTTCTTTATCTGAAAAATATTTGAAATGTCTTGGGTTTACTCTGATTTGGAAACTTCCATAAAGTATTTAAATTGTTCAATAGTAATAAATACATTTGAGTACAATAATAATTTATAGCACCTGTAAATTTTGTGTACCTTTTTATTAACATTTTGAGGAATATGCATTATTTAATATTATTGTACATTAATAAAACATATCCGGTAATATTAATGGCTGATTTGACAAATTTCTTTTTGTGTTTTAGCTAAAATGCAGAAAAATGGTCTATGTTTTGTTAGATTTCTTCAATCGTTGGCTGCTGGAATGGACCCACGCAAAGAAGAATGTCTTCACTGATAAAAACTATGTGTATGTGTGAAATTTTTACTGAATATTTCAATAGCTTTGTTCTTTTATCATGATACCTCCCCAAACAGACAGTAAAGTAAAATAGGTTGAAAGATATTTTGTGGTGGAGCGTGTCCAATGTAGACTTATTTGTAGCAATATTCAACCTGAATACCCACTCCTAATATATATATATATATATATATATTATATATAATAGGCAATAAATTAAGAATTATCTGTAACTGCCAGTATATTTTCCTTTTAAATAGAAAGTACACTTTTGCATTTTGGCAAGTTTATCTAAAAATATGATTGTGTTTTTTGAATAATAGTGAATTAAAATATCTTATATGTACATTATTATATAAATATGATCTCAGAATTATACATAAAAAAAATATATATAAATTTCCTGTCTTTGTTTTCCTAGAAAAATTAAAAAGTTTCTCGAAGGTTTTTGTAAGTTGACCATAGCCAAAGGCAACTTCCTGTGCGGTGAGCTGGAGCGAGCGTTACAATACTTGGAAATGTACGTAGAAGGATCTCCAGACAGACTGCAGGAACAACTCGCTTTTCTTGCGGAGATTTATGTTGTATTGGATGAACCAGATTGTGTCGCAGGTAACATCCTAAATGATTATTTTTACTTTCTTTATTATTTTTTTTATTTATTTGACATTTTTACAATTTTTTTATAAATGAATTAAGTATTTTACATTATTAAAATTACATGTTTTTTTCTCTTACCTCCAAAAAAGAGACTAGCTCTTGTGCTTGGAGAGGGAGTATAATAATTTTATATAAAGAGTTATACATTTGTAGTCTATAATTATTTATTGTCTATTTGTGTGCTTCTGAAGTGTTCTATAATTTTATATTTTCTAATTATGTGGTTCTGGCGTGTTCATTTAATTTCTTTCTAAACTCTTTTATATTTTTTATTTCTTTAATTTGTGTAGGGAGGCTATTAAATTTTTTTATCCCTAAGTATATAAAATTTTGCTGATAGTGTTTGATGTTACATTTAGGAATTTTTAAGTTGTTTCTAATTTTACAGAGTTATTTTCTTTAATTAATTGATTAATTGAGATTTTTTGTAAATTTTTTCTATTTTGGGAGCTGGAATTTTGCAAAAAGTGTTTGTGTTGAAAAAGTTGATCTTTTTTTAATATTACTTTGATGATTGGTCTCTGTATTATTTTTACCGAGTTCATTATATTATTGTATGCTCTTCCCTACCCAATTATTCCATACTGGAGTAGTGAGTGAAAATAGTAATTTTTGTATGGGGCGATGTTTTAAGACTTAATTGAAAAGGGAATGTAATAAGTTTTTTCGGAGTTTAAAGAAAGTAAATTACTATCGAACCAGGATTTGAGTGTGTTCATGACGTTATTTGCATGTTCATTTGTAGTGTTCCAGTCTTGTCCGTCAACAATGATAGCAATGTCGTCGCCGTATGATATAATTTTTTCAGTCAATTTTAGTTTGAAAATTGACATAAATTATAAAAAGTGGGCCCAAATCTGTCCCTTGTGGTATACTAAATTCACTGATTAGGGGTTGGCTTAGAATTTCGTTAATTTTTACATTTTGCAGTCTTTCGTAAAGAT
The DNA here is from genome assembly GCA_022840565.1 of Eubasilissa regina. Classification (NCBI taxonomy): domain Eukaryota; kingdom Metazoa; phylum Arthropoda; class Insecta; order Trichoptera; family Phryganeidae; genus Eubasilissa; species Eubasilissa regina. The sequence goes on from JAINEB010000013.1 coordinate 20,087,076, forward strand.
AGATATAACTTTTTTTTTCTTTTTTTTCTTGTTTATTTTCCATAATTTCGTTAATGACATATAGACTTTAAACCTAGGTTGTCTGTAGCTAAGGCCATAATCACACCGGTGTTGATCTATCAGATCAACCTAATCTGTTTATTGTCCGTATCAGGAATAATGAGAATGAAGCAAAGCGAGCCGTCCCTGTCCGAGCTGATCCTGGCACACAAGGTGACGGGGCAGTTACAAGATGCGGCCACTTGCTATGAGAAGTGTGCCCAGCAGGGAGATATAGACGATGAGAGGCTACAGGTTTGGTCAAAATAACAAATTACAATTAGAATTATTCATGAACACTAATGTTTGGTGTTAGATGCCTTCTTTTTTTTTCATCTCATCATAATTCCATGGACAAGAAGAAGAATCACCAGCAAATCTTATAATTTCCAGGGTATGGTAGAAGTGTACCTAGGGCTTGACCAGCCCTACACGGCACTGCGCCTACTACAGGGTGTCCACAGCAACAACTCAGTTGAGGGAGCCCTCGCTGCTGAGCCTTTTTGGAGACTCGCTATGTTTAATGATTTGGAGAAACTTCTAGAACAGCCTAATGTAAGTTTATCATTCACATACTAAGGCAGGGTCATGGAAACATGAGTTTATATTTTATTTATTTATAATGATATTAAATCATTTTCGATTGATTTAAAATAATATTGCTAGCTAAAATACACCATGGTCAATAAGGTGGTTACTTTTATTATTTATATTTCTTTATCAGGTCTCCAATGATGACCGATGGGGTGTCCGCGTCGGTCACTGCTTACTGGCATTACGCGGAGGCTTACGAGCCCCTTTAGAAGATAGACTGGCCGTGGCACGTTGTGCCCTGCTCCGCCGCCTGGGTGAAGGTGCCAGCACAATGTCAGAACTCAGACGGGGGTACACTCACGCGTACAATTGTGCTCTTGGACTGCACATGTTAGCTGAGATTGAACATTCTGAAAATGCTATATATAAGTAAGTTATAAAAAAATATAAAATTAGATAGTTTCTGATTGTATGATCACAGTATATTTCTAGTGGAGAGAATCGGCATCTGATTGTTTGAACAGATTTATGGGTCTCTCCCAACTTCTTTATCATTTACATGTAAGGTACTCATGTCGATCTAATATGATTTTGTCATGTCTGTGTAATACTTAATGTAAAATCATATTATCAATCACTTTTCAATTCCAAATTTCAGTATGTTATATAGAACAATGATTTAATCAAATTAATCCAATAATGTGTAAATTAATCTATTGTAAAATACCTTGGATTGTATTTTCAGAATCAAGGAGTTGAATGACGGAGATACCGCATGCGGTGAAATAATCAATGACCTTATTCAGGAATGGAATTTAAGACTTAGACTGGTCCAGTCTTCTGCCCGAACTGTTGAACCTGTTCTAAGACTGCGGAGGATTTTACTAGAGCAATCGAAGGTATAAATATTTTTTATTAATATTATTTAGAATTTTAATATTCAATAAATCACATACACTAAAATCTATAAACAGCGCAATTAAAAATTTTAACTAATATTTTTTAATTATATTATAGTATCCTATTTATCAAAATAAGAATGCAGGGATCGACCTACAAACCTTTAAATTTATGAACGTAGACTTATCTATCGAAAGAGTTCATTTAATTTTAATTATTCACTTGTCATATTTATTATTTGTGTTCCAGGAACTTTTGGAGTCATCTCATCCTCAGACAGCATCGCTGCTTGATTCACACATAGGGAAAATTTGGTTGCAGAGTGCGAAATTTGCAAGGAAGGCTTGTATATTTCAACAGGTTCGTGAATACCTTTGTAATTCTGTATTTGACTACATTATATCAATTATATTTATTTTTTAATATCAAAGTTAGTTTATGTTATGAAATAAAACATTCAGTAAGTTAAGTATGTAACATTACTCTGTGTTACATATAGAGCAATATGTAACACAAACAAAGAACTGGATATTTAATAATCATAAGATTTGTACAGTAAAGTTTCTGTGAAGATAAATTGCTAGACAGAAATGTGTTGATTGACTAGTTCCAATTGTAGAAATAAAAGTCAGATTTCAGTATAAACAATGCATTATAAGATAAACCGCAAAGTGGAGTGTAATTACTTTTATAAAATCTCACCCTTTTGATGGGTGTGCAAGCGGTGATTTGAAAGTTAAGCCTTTGCTCGTGTATCATTCTGAGAATTTACAAGCCTTCAAGAAATTCAAGATACAGATGTAAATGTTATGTGAAGGTCCAACAGTAAGGCTTGGGTCACTCATATTTTGTTTGTTGAGTGGATCAACGAGGTCTTTGGTCCTGCAGTGAAGACTCACCTTTTGGAAAAAAAATTGCTACTGTCTTGTTGCTTATGGATTAGCGAGCTTTTCATTGACAATGCGGTGTCACATTTTCATCACATCCTCAAAAAGAAGCAAAAGCAAATGTCAGTGGAAGTTCCTGGTTAACCTTTCCTCTCCAATGATGTTAACATTGCCTCTCATTATGTGAATATCTCTGTAAATATACTAAAAACAGAGTTCATATTTGAGGTATTCCTTTGTAATATATTTATGTATTGGATAAAATAATCACAATATATTAATACTTTCCATAGAAAATGTTTTCTCGAAGAACCTGACGTGAATTTGTCAATATGTATATGTGAACGTGCGGACTGGTGCAGACGACGTGGGGTGTCAGATGTTGATCGTCACTTAGTTGACAGAGCGTGCGCCAGCCAAGATAGATGTGATATAAGTAATAAATGTAAAATATTCATATTTATCCGACTTAAAAACTGCAAAAGTCTACGTGTACACTGAGTTTACAGCACTGTAACGCCCGTTTTTATTTTAGCACCGTAAGGGAAAGGTTAAAGTTCCACGAAAAGAAAACGATTTTATTTAGCCATCAGTGATTCCTATGGATAATTTATTTGATTACGTATTTTATTATAAATTTTAATAATAATAAAAAATTTAAAATGTGAGTAATTTTGATATGAATATTTTTGGATCTTGGAATGAATTAATTGAGTTTTCTTTGTTTACTATGGTGAAATTTGCTTCGAAATACAAGTGTTTTGAGATACGAGCACGTTTACAAAACAAATTATACTTATAAGTCAAGATTCCACTGTATTTACTTGCTGGACTAAGAAAAAACCAAACTGTACTGGACAGTAACAGTTGGGCTTCTTTAGCCTCAAGTAGGGGCAGGAGGCGCATTTTCTGCCATTCACTTACTGTTTTCGCCGTTTTATTTCAGGCATACATTTACATACTGAATGGTGACAAATATAGTCCCAAAGAGCTTTTCATTGAAAAGGCCAAACTATACTGGATGCGTGGGCAACAAGAGCCGGCCTTCTATACTCTCAAACGAGGGCTGGAGGAACACTTTCCATCTCTCACGCAACTGTCACCTGCCGATAGGTGCGCTAATCATTTAATCTTTATTGTATTCAATTATAACGTTCTTTCTGTTAAGAATAACTTCATACTTCAGCTTTTAATGTCAAAAACAAAAATGTTCCAGGCTGATATTGTTTTTAAATAACTAGGAAATGAAACACAATTTTTTAATTTAGTTTTTATTTATCAATTATTTGGTTTATTATAATTATGTATGAAATATGACATCGGCCGTCTCTGGCAGTGCAGGTGAATGCGTGCTCTTTTCACTATATTTTTCATAACATTCTCGCACACTCCGCATGTTATTTCAGCAATTTCATTTTGAATATTGTCCTGTAGCATTGGAATTGTTGTTGGCTTATTGACCTATCCTTTCAAGTACCCCCATAGAAAATAGTCGGCAATCAGGTGATTGAGGCCAGTCGATATCACCACTTTTGACATTATGCGGCCAGGAAAATTTCAATCGTAGCTTGGGCTATGTGTGAGGTGGCACCGTCCTATTGAAACCGCACATGTTGCAGGCCCAATCGACCTAATTAAGTTTTAAGTCATAAGTTTTCCAACATATAACAATCCGATAGCGATCACCATTAATGGTTACAGCATTGCCATTATTATTTAGATAAAATGTTTTAATGACTTCAACACCTTGTTGAGGCATTAGATGGATGCTCCATAATAAATTATAATCAACTACTCTCTACGACTATCAAATGCGAACTGACAAATGTCGGCCAAACTGAATTGGCCTGGAACATAATATACATGAATTTAAAAAATTGTATTTCAGGAAGCTTTGTGCCAAAGCAAAATTATTGAAAGCCATATACAACGATGAGACGACAAATGTAGACATGGATGTTAATATTACACATTATAAAGAGGCTGTTGAAGTGTATCGCCAATGGGAAAAAAGTCTGGTAAGTCTATTTTGATACAAACCTGTAAAAATAATAGTTTTTTTGTTAATTTCTTAACTTGGTTCGTATATCAAAATGTTATTTAAATTATCAATCTCGTTTTTAGGTTTGCTTAGCGGCATATTACGAGAGAGTATACGCAGCGATGGGTCCGGAAGAGAAGAATGGGGCCTCCGGAGGTGCCGCCAGGGCCAGGGCTCTGGACTGCTATGGGAGGGCCCTGCAGCATGGCCATACAAAACTGTACCAGAGTATGCCACGAATGCTGTCCATATGGTAATGTATTTACCATTCTCAGATATAATATTACTATATTCTAATCTCTAGTCCAGGTTGTTCAAACATCAGACTAAACAAGGTTTTCAGACCTACTGCCCACTACAAGTGCTTTAACATTGTTTGAACATAGGTTTTTTTTTACATACACATAATATTTTTATTATATAAATAACTCTAGAACCTGTTCATTTATTAGATAAAACATCTGAGATAACAAAAAATCAATACAAATTAAATGCATCAATTAGAAAGATATACATACAGATAATAACTTGTATGTTGCAGCTATTTCAAATTGATACATCTTACATTTCATTTATTTATTATCACCTTTTTATTGCGAATACCTTTGACAAATATTCGCTAGGAGACGCCAGAGATAAATAAAAAGGTGATGGCTTTCAAATAAATGAAATGCAAGATATATCAATTTGAAATAGCTGCAACATATAAATATGAAAATTTGTCGACTATTTACGAAGTATAATTGGTTATCACACTTCCCCGGATAGGAAGAGATCCTGGTTCAAATCCCGGTGGCAGCTAAAATATTTTTTCAATAAATTGAGTTTATTTGTATGTATAACTTTCTAATTGATGCATTTAATTGTATTAAAATATCACAGAACTATGTTCTGAAAAAATTCACAAATAATGTGTTCTTTTTAAAATAAAAAATTAGTACATACATACATAAATAAAAGTAAAGTTGTTAATAAAATATTCGTATTTTTATACATAATATTAGGTTGGATTTTGAAGTCACAGAGCCGAAAAGTCCGTCAATGGTGACTCTAATTCAAATATGCTCTATCATTGATACATTCAGCGAGCGTCTTCCTCTCTATCTCTTTCTGTCTGCCTTCTCACAGATCATCTCCAGGATATGCCATCCTATTAAAGAAGTGAGTGATATTTTATCCATAATATGTTGTATTTGTAAAAAATATGTGAATAAAATAATGAAACGTGATCGGGAGTCAACACTAGGTAAAGAATATCTGTTTAACCTCGAGCCGGCCCGACCTCGACGTATTTAGAGACTGAAGTAAGGTCTCCTGTAGATGTCGCTACACAAAACAAAGATAAAATACAAGACATGTCAGATAAATAAATTATATCACGTCAGATTAATACGTCGCTGGCTGTGGTGGAAAGTTTTCTATGATGAATATATTCGGCGCTGGGCTTTAAAATATTTTTACAATTTAAACAAGGAAAAATTAATAAAAAGCAATTAATGTAATCCAACTCTATAACTATAATTCTTTAACATATTTTTACATCTAATATGGCTGATGATAATGTACTTTCCTACATTCTTAATTTTTTATTTTAATGAAATATCTAAAACATTATTTTTAGTCAAATGCTTTGGCAGTTAATTGGTGGAATAATATACATATGTCTGGGTAAGAACAACTGAAAAGTTATAACATGTTATATTTCGCTGAAGGTTTTTCCTTCTCAAATTACAATATATATATACAGAATGTAACAGACCTAGTCTACAATATTTTATGGGTGGATACTTGACTAAATTACGGGTCGAAAATGTTCAAAGGTTATGTGCCTAATCTCAATCACATCAGAGATATAAGCATTTCAAAAAATCGTAATTATGCGATTATTTTGATTAATTTAAATATTTTATTGATTTCAAATTATATATTGAATACAAAAAATTAAAAGTCTTCGAATTTCAAGTGGCTAGACTATTTTTTGTTAAATGATTTCAGGCCTGAGAAAAAAGATTAATAATTTAACAATTTCGCAAATGCTTATTTCGAAGTACGTAGACTTCGAGCTTAACACGATTTTGTAAAAATTTTAAAATAATATTTTCCATAATAGTGCAGAATTTGCACATATTCCTTGAACATTTTCGACTCGTAATTTAGTCAGGTAACCACCCATAAAATATTGTGGACTAGGTCTGTTACACTATGTATACTATATCTATGGATTCTCAAAAAAATAACTTAAATACAAACTTATCACCTACTTGCAGGTGTATGCTCAATTGAAATCCATAATCATCAAATTGATCCTGAAATATCCCCAACACTCCCTGTGGATGATGATGTGCGTCATCAAATCCAGCTACCCTCAAAGAATTAAAAGATGTCAGGAGATTTTAAACGATCCCCTTCTCAAGGAACCGGGCATGCTCAAATTCATCTACGATTTCAACCAATTGGCTGAAAAACTGATTGAATTGTGTAATAAGCCTATCGCGGATAATATTCAGGTATAACCATGATTTAATTATTTTTAATTTCACAATACATAATACATACTAGGTTGAACTGGACTGCTCCACAAATGCTCTTGCAAAATGCTTGACTGTATTGGTTCTATAAAATTATATAGATTTTTACATCATGTAATACAATTCCATAAATAATTGACATTATATTAAAACAACATAAAGCATTTAAATTATGTTTTGAAATGGAATAATAACTTTTATTATTGTTTAAAATATATTAAATATTATGTTTTTTTTTTTAAAGGAGAACATATTCTTATTATGAAGTTGCAATTTTTCAAAACATAAGTCAATGATATTTTTAATACAAATTAAATGTATAAATTAGAAAGATATAATATATATAAAATCAATTTATTAAAAAAATATTTTTGTTGCTACCGGGATTTAATGCATTAACCGATTATGCTACATCATAGTAAGTTGATGACAAATTTTGAACTTGCATATTGCACTTTCAAATTGAAAGTGCAACATATAAGTTTGAAAATTTGTCGTCAACTCACTATGTTGGCGTAGCATCAGTTAATTCATTTCCCCAGATAGGAAAAGATCTAGGTTCGAATCCCGGTAGCAACAAAAATATTTTTTTGATAAATTGATTTTATATGTACATCTTTGTAATTTATACATTTAATTTGTATTAAAAATATTATGTGTTTGGTTTGTAAGCTTTTGTATTCTTTATAATGGTGTATTAAATTGTATTTTAAATGTAACATTTAATGATTTCAGTCAACATACGTGAGTACATTGGTGCGGTCACTCCCGCGTCTCTTGACTTCAGATAATTTCAGCCAAATTATGATGCCGCACGAACAATTTGTGAAGATTGTGCTTCCCTTCCATTCTGTTAAAAAGGTGCGAGCCCATCTATGTAATAAAAATATACATTTCATGAAATCATTGTACCAATTTGATTATATAATAATAATTGTATTGTTTTTAGGAAAAGGATACCAATTTTAACCCATTTCCACACATGGTCTACATCACTGGGATTGAAGATCCGGTGACTGTTTTTCCCTCCCTGCAGAGACCAAGGAAGGTGACCTTTAAAGGTTTGTGATTGAGTGAGATATTACCAATATTTACATATATGAAAAGGCAATATCTATCTTTTGTCTCAAAACTCAAGATTGGATTTCAATACGTTTTTTTCCAGCATAGTGGATATTTCTCTGGGAAGGTTTTAAGCTATGTATATATATATATCATCACACTATAATTTCAAAAAACTGAGTGGTGATAAGTGCAAATTAAAAAAAATATGTTTTTTTATGTTATAGAGATGTGTACGTACAATGTGTATCACATTCATGTTTTACTACTACATATTTTCAAACTAAGCTATTAAAATTAGACTAACTTGATGGTCTCCCAGGATGTGGCTCGATCTCCCATAATAGCACTAAATCAGAAACGATGTATGAAAAACTTTTAGGGTTGGGTGAGCTTACATTTTTCCAGTTTGAAATTTGACACGAATTAGATATGCTTTCAAGATGACGCTAATATAATAGTTAAATTATTATCAATAATAATAAGTATCAGATAAATAATTAATAACGTTATTTGTTACGTAAATCATGCAAGAGAGGAAGGTTTGAATAAAAAAGATGATAATAAAATTGTTGATTTTCTCATTTATTATTTTGTTTAATATTATCGATTTAAAATGCCCTGTTGCTGTTTTGGTAATATGGATGTTTTATAATTATATACTTTTTATGAAAGAGATGGCTTTGTTTAAAATGCAACAGTGTTATATATAAATGAAATATTTAATTCTGACTTACATAAAAATAATGTACTTAAATGTTTTCTTTGTTCAAGAAAATGTTGTTTTACCTTAAAATCAGTGAAAAGAAATATAATTTATGAAATTTGCTACTAATGTTGTGAATAAGTTCAATATTAATTCAAACCGAAGGTAAAATATGTGTGAAAACATATATTTTCTGCATTTTTAACAAAAATTACGAGAAAATAAAAATATATTATTGCGTTTTTGATATCAAACTTTATTTTAAATAGTAGCTGAAGCCTCAAAGCATGTGAGTAAATACAATATATTATTTTAAAACATATGTTTTCACTAAAATAAAGTATTTTAAAAACATCGAAAATTTATCATATGTCCTGCAAACTGAATGGTCAACACTAGTAATTTTTAATATTTTGTTAATTTGTCTCAATTGAGATTTATCTCCGCAATCTTGGCTTTAAGATTATAAGAAAATATATTTTGTTTATGCAATAATTTAGCATTTTAACACAATTTTGTAGCACACGGAAAATGCATCTAATGGGTGTGGTCTTTCTTATAATGCTTGTATTGTCTTAATTATGGCAAATAACATTCACTTATTTGTTTTAAATGAGCATAAAGATCCCATCTAAGTAATAGTTTAAAAAAATTCTAATCTAGTATATTAATTCTGATATAAATTGATAATAAAAACTCACATTTTCATAAAAAATGCGAAAATTTGAATTATCATTAAAAGTAGCCCACCCCTTAACATTTTTTACTAAGCTTAATACATGACTACAATATTTTAAAAAAGGTGGGCCAGGGCAACTCAGAGTAAGCGTTTTTATGTTTTCGTTATTGGTGAAATTTATGATGTTCAGTTTGCTGTTGAATATCATCATAACCTTAAGGGACGCTTGTGTGATCAGTAGTAACTTTTTACTATAGTGAAAAGTTACTAAAGCAAAAATATTGCGAAAACGGATTGTTTGATCATTAGTGAAAAAATATTTACTTCTCGAAAGTACATCCCGTAGTAAATTCATTTTACTCTTCGATATCCGATAGTTAAATATGATGGACTTTTCACAGCTGTTCCAAAAGCCATCTGACACATTGATACTTTTAAAGTTGCAATATATTACAATTAATCATTCAATATTACAATTAATCATTCAATATTACACTATTTTAGTGATGATATTGTTATTTAATATACATTAGCACATAATATGAAAAAATTTCACCATCAAAGTGACAGATTTCGAACACCTAGGTGAAAAAATCCATAGATTATGCATAAAATAAATCATATGATTATTTGTCATGCCTATAGACATCTCCATCTATGCTTTAACAATAATAAATTTGATGTATCAATAACCAGCGAAGGATTTTTACTATGGGCGTTAGTAAAAAGTTACTATTGATCACACAACCGATCCTAAATATTAGTTTTTATATTCAGGCAATGCTGGGTTTTTTGATTTCGGCAATAACCGATTGATTTCTAGTATGACATGAATGAAAAATCAAAATATCAGACATTAAATGAAAATAATTTAATAACATAAAAAATAGAGACAAAAACTATATTGGCATTGTTTTTAAACACTAATTCCACTTGTTGATTGCTTCAATAATCAATTATGAATTGTTGCTGATTAATTAACCGAAAAGTGCTCAAATATAGATTTTTTAAACAAAATTGTCATCCAAGGTTCTGACGGAAAGAGTTACATGATGATGCTGAAACCAAAGGATGATCTACGCAAGGACTTCCGCTTAATGGAGTTCAATGGTGTAGTCAATCGCTACCTTCAGGACAACGCAGAGAGCCGAGAGAGACGTCTCTACATCCGCACATATGGTGTGTTGCCGCTCAATGAGGAGTGTGGGATTATTCAGTGGGTACCTAATCTGTTGGGTTTCAGGCCCATATTGATGAACCTATATAAAGAAAAAGGTACATTTTCTTCTTCTTCATTCGCTTATCCACTAGAAACTTCAGATTTAGAAACAGGCCTCTGTTTCGGCGATGACTTCCTCATTTGATGTGCTTTCTGCTTTCTGCCAAGCCATGTTTGGAAACAAAAATAAATCACATGGGGCCAAATCTGGAAAATAGGAAATCTGGATGAGATAACAATTTGTAGTTCAACAGTAACAGTAATTCAGTCAGTTTTGCTGTGAGATGAGTGAGCTGGTGAAAGAGAAAATTTTTTCTTCATCAAATGGAACCTATTTTCATCAATTCAGCATCAAATGGGCCCAATAAATCAGAATAGTAGTGCCCCGTGATTGTCCTTCTCTTGTCAAGATAGTCATTAAAGATGATGCCTCGCGAATCCCAAAAAACGGTGTCCATGACCTTTCCAGCCGATGCAACCGTTTTCGCCTTTGCCAAGTGAGGTCCACTGTTTTGATTGTAGTTTCTAACGTATAGTGATGGATCCATGCTTCATCAACAGTCACAAAACGCTGCAGAAATTCTTTCGAATTGCACTTAAATATGTCTAAATGGTGCTCCGAAGTTGTCGTGCAATTCTGTTTTTGTTCCACTGTGAGCAATCACAGCTCACATCTTGCCAATAGCTTTCTCATGCCCAATTTTTTGTGTAGTATATTTTGTATGCGTTCAATTGAAATGTTTACATTGACTGCAACCTCTTTGATCTTCACCCGGCGGTCTGCTGACATGATATCATGGATTTTGTTAATCATATTTTCCATAATCACCTCAGTCGGATGGCCTGAGCGCTTCTTCATCAAAATTGGCATGTAACTTCACTTTAATTTCCTCATACGTTCTTCCCATCCAAAGAAAGGAATCAAATCATTGACCGATATTGCGCTATTTCCATGGTTGCAAACGAACACAAACTTACCCGCTTTCAACAGCTATTAAAACAAAATGCCTCAATAAATCTGTCTCGATTTCTGCTAGTAACATTGCATTGTCGAATTATACAAGCCTTCCAGTTTGGCATTCATCAAAAAGACAAAATTCCTACGCAAAACTTTTTAAGCCATTGTTGACATGTCAGCTTATTACAAATATCAGAAATATTTTTTGTGGCAACATTTGCAGATTTTTTTATAAAATTCACACAGCATCAAACAGCGTTTTGATTTTTAAATAAATGTTTCACCCATTTTAAAAGTAGTCATCAATCTGTAACATGAAACATGTTGTTTCAACTCGAAGCTCAGATATCAGACTGATGTACATACTTAGTCAAAAAAATGCAGAAACTTTTTGGTGCACCAGAACTCTCCAAAACCCTGTATTAACTGCACCAGTGAAATAAAATCAATTGGTAAAATTGATTTTACATAAAAAGAAATATTTCAATTCAATCTGAAACCATCCTGCATGCATTACTGAAAATATCTGTGATATGTTCATATTATTTACATAAGATTTGTTTTTAGGTATTTACACTAGTGCTAGGGAGCTGAAGGAGTTGATGTGTGCAAATAAAGACCCTCTCGCCAAGAAGAGGAAAGTTTTTGAGGAACAACTATTTCCTAAACATCCTCCAGTATTTGGCGATTGGTTTAGATACACATTCCCAGATCCTCACGCTTGGTGAGTTTAGATTAAGGAAATCTTAAAATAGTTCCTTATTTACAAAAATTATAAAAATATATTTTTCATACTCTACTTTGAATTGTTTTAGGTATCAAGCGAGATCAGCGTACATTCGCACAACAGCTGTTATGTCAATGGTGGGATACATACTCGGTGAGTTCACAGCACGCCGGAACAGTCTTATTTTAAATATTCATTTTGATTGTAAGTGCGTACGTTGTCATACGATAGTTGTCGTGATGGCGAGGGCTATGAGAGTGTACGACAGTACGCACGCACACTAATGACAAAATTTTCAAATTATAGAACAAGTAGAACAACCGTTTTGTCCTTAGTGTATGTTCGCTCTAATTTAATGGAACTAATTGCACCAGATGCCTAACTTAATGGAACTAATTGCACCAGATTGATAACCGTAGAATTCTTCTTTGGCATACAATGATTTACCTTTTTTTCCACAGGTTTGGGAGATCGCCACGGAGAGAATATTTTATTTGATTCAACCAACGGAGACACGGTGCACGTGGACTTCAACTGTCTGTTTAACAGAGGCGAGGCCTTCGAGTGGCCCGAGAGAGTTCCCTTCCGCCTAACGCACAACATGCAGCACGCCATGGGGCCACTGGCCTGCGAGGGGACCTACAGGTATCTTTGTTATACAATTGTGTATCAGGACAGATAGAGGCATGAATGATTTAAAACCACGGAAAAATCAAAATTACTTCATTAAAATTTGTTAAATTTCATATCATACAATGAAACTATTAATTCAAATTGAGATATTGAATATTTTTCTTCATAATGGTGAACTATTCATATTCAGGAATTTAGGGTTACCTAATGTACAAAAAAGTAGTGTAAGAATTATGCATAATGTATAAATTTTTTAAAATTTATTATATTGTATTTTTTCTCATTATGTATAATATTTATGAAAATTTCCAGAAAATGCTGCGAAGTAACCCTACGTGTCTTGCGTTCACAAACAGCCACTCTGATGTCAGTAATCCGCCCCTTTGTGTACGATCCCCTAGTAGCCTGGCAGCGTGCAGTGGTCCGGGACACTAGCTCTGCGGAAAGAACCAATCAATCCGCCAAGGACCACCTTGCTCACATCGAGCAGCGACTGCAGGGGATGGTGAGTTACTCCCTTATATGAAAAGGTTTATAGGGAGATAAATATACTTCTCCACAAAACATTATAACTAACGATGTAAATAATATTGAAACTAATTGTCAAATTTAAAAAATATGTAATAAATATTTATACTGTTTAATTTTAGATTATTTGATTTTAATGTGAACAAATTTATTTTTCAGGTTCGCACAAAAGATAAACAGTTTTCTTTATCGCTGTCGCCGGAAGGGCAAGCTAATAATCTCATTCTAGAAGCCACGAGCATCGTCAACCTCTGTCAGATGTATATTGGGTGGGGACCATTCCTGTGATAAATTTGTTGTATTCAGTCAATTGTAGAGTATTATGATAATTAAAAATATAAAGCGTGTAAAATAATTTTATTGCATCCATCTTCAAACACAATAATTATGAAAAACATCACTCGGCGACTACAACATGTGTATGAAAAAATATCCAGATGAATTCATTAGAATATAATGTATGCATTTCAAATGGAATGGTGATAAGGTTGAAAATGAAATGAAAAAGCGCAAAGAATTCTAATATTTTTATTAAGTGTATATTATACACAGTACCATCGATTAATTAATATATTTAGCAGGAATTAACTACTTATAAGTCGAGAATACTTTATCAAAAGTCGATCAGTTGTAAATCAATACATATTGCGAATAATTAAAAAAAATTGCAATTTTTTAGAAAGTCTCGTCTTTACAATATGCATCCAAAAGAAGTAAAACATCAAAAATAATGATTGTATACTCTTAGAAAAAGCAGGAATATTTTAGTGAGTTTACACTGTTTTGTATTTGTAAATGTAACATAAAAGTTAATGATAATATTATCTTTGGCAAAATATTGGCTGAACAATACTTAGTGTAATTTTAGTCAACACATCATATTAAAATGCGTATTAGAAATTACAAAAACTAACACATTCAATCACAATGGAATTATAAAATGCTACAATTGAGCCAATTGGATGTTTTCTTAAAGATATAAATAAAATTGAAAAACTTTTAACTAATCGTCACCTTTTTTTTAGAATTAAATTCACCTCATTTATTTATGTATTAAGTTGACGGCCATATCAACTTGTGGAAATAATTGTCCCATCTAAATTAATTTACATGACAGTATAGGAAAATTCATCTCACATATGAAAACTAAATCATTTATTTCCAATGATTCATTTCTTGTTAACTATATATCATCACAGTACGGATGACATTCATTGTCATATAAAAATGGGTCTTAAATAAATATATGTTGATAACGTGTGAAAGGAATCCTTTCTGAAAATTCTGATAAATAAAAATGTACCGACTCTTACAACAAACAAGTTTTCCACGACAATATGTATTATTAGAAAAAAGGGAAACTTAAGGAATCATTCTTATTCCCCTATTCTGAGATATGGCACACACAGATCAAATAATTACATATATTGAAATTTTCCTTAAAAAAATACAAATAATTATGATCACATCAGCAGTAATTTTTTTACATACGCTTTACATTACAATCAATTCAGACAATGTATATTGCCAAATGACTTGAACGTACATGTGATGAATAAATTAGAATCATTCTACTAACTTGTATACTTCTGAAAACATTCAGGCTATACAATACAGGCAAAATATAAATTACAGGTAGCCTTCGGTTTATGACAGTTTGATTTGCATTGATCCACGATAATGGTTAGCTTAGCACTTCAGGGAAAATCTGCAATTCTCACACTGCGCGTGTCTCGCCTAACTAGCGGCCATGTGCGGAGAGCTTTCAACCACAGAAGCCCTCGCTGATGAATTCTCTCTGATTGACCAGGGAACAAAATTCTAATGTGAAAAGTAATATGCTGACATCCACTGGCCCTTAATCTGAAATTCTCCAAGAAAGAGAAAATCTCAGCTGCCAACTCTGCTTTTTTTCAAAAGGGAGATGATCCAGACACTTCATTGGAAAAATAAAATGTAATTCTTGTAAACATCTGAGACAATTTTATTTTTGTCTATGTTAAATATACTAATATCATATTGCATCTTTATTTTGGAAAGAATTATGTAATCGGGTTCATTTTATGCTGATTCTTTTTGTGTAGCATTTTACCCCGGTGTAAACCAAACGCTACCTGTAAAGTTTTCGTGATGACAATGATAATTATATCAACAATTTAAAATATTCCATCTTAATTTAATAAGGAATCGATCATTTCTGCAATAATTATTACATACATACAGTAGAATATGGGCACGACAATATGTATTATAAACTTTGTACACAAAAAACACATTAAGTATCAAATAGTATGCACCGTTGCATTTTAACTAAATATTAAAATTTGTATTATTTTACATGTGAGGCGTAGATGGACAATTTAAAAAACAGAGATGATTATTCCAAAAAGGAAAATAGATTGTCAGGAGTTAATCAG
This sequence comes from Eubasilissa regina, assembly GCA_022840565.1. Lineage (NCBI taxonomy): Eukaryota > Metazoa > Arthropoda > Insecta > Trichoptera > Phryganeidae > Eubasilissa > Eubasilissa regina. The sequence goes on from JAINEB010000013.1 coordinate 20,102,934, forward strand.
AAGTGTTTGCGGGTACGCAGATCGTACACCGCACACTGCAAGCATTAAAACCCCACAAGATGGTATGATATTAAAATAAATATTTAATAATTTATTATAATGAAAACTGAGTAGCGTTGCCCATATTCATCGGGTGATGAGGGGGTCACATATAAGATTGACTAGTTTGTACAGTCTAACATTAATTCATTATTATAAATTATTTATACAGAAATAATATACATAAAAATATATGAAAAGATCAACTTTGAATAATTTGATAGATGTAGATTCCTCATGCGTCCGTACAAAACCGCTACTGGAAATCTTCATATTACAAGATGGCAATGAAAATTCATAAACATGAAACTTACTTTCAATATTTATACTCCAGATCGACACACTCTTATTAAACTCGTGCTTATTAAATGTTTGAATGAATTTGTTATAACTAATCTACTTATCATATACATGAAATTTATTTTGAGCATTTGCCTATAAAATGTTAGTACAAACCACTGTATGTGTCCACAGTTTACCAAAACCTACAATTTATTTCTAATATAATAAATTTATATAAATAGGCTCGATAGAAATATCTACAAAAGTCAAACACTTCACTTGTTTTAAAATGTATTACAGGTTATGTCTTCGGTAACTGTTTTAGTATACTGAATCAGTTAAAGGAAAATAAATGGAACAACATGAACATTAAAAATTGGATAAAAAAACATTTATGTGAATAACAAAAGACGATATTCTGTAAAAGATTAATTAATACATAATATGGAATGAAAAAATGCAGGCTTAATTAATATATGATTAGTTGTGCTCACACAATGATTTTATGAACAGAAAGAAGTGTACAAGCCATACCCGGAGCTGGCTTGTGTGCGGGCTCGCTGGGCCGAGATCAGCCTGGGTATGCCATGCGACTACATATAAAAAGTCATTTCGTAAATTACCATAACTCGAGGAATAAATAACATCTGCTTATTTCCTAACTATAACCATCAACACCAAATCCATCGCAAAACACCTTATCTTAACCTAAAGACTATCTAGTCTTAAATAATGTGACATCATTTGTATGGACACTGTAGTTTTTTTCTCTCTCATTATTTATTATTTTCAAATAACCCGGCATTCATCACCTTTCGTACAGTTTTATCAATTTCTTAAATTCAAAAGATACATTTCATACTATATATATATATATATATATATATATATATATATATATATATATACATATATATATTAGTTTGAGTATAATTTAAATGAATAACTTTAAAATATCATTATTAATTTGTGAATCGAGAATTCTAATAATTTTTTTCACAATTTCGTTGTTTTTTCTTTCTATGAGATTCTATTTTTTTTAAAAACTTAAACAGATTAATTGAATTCTCTGTTTTGTGGGAATAATTGTATTAATGCCGAGTATGAAATGTGTAATTTTATCTAAATAATGACTATAAAATTTTGAAAACAGTCTGAAGTTACGACACGACATGGAGTGAATTCATGTACTCCAATATTATTTACAATGTGCTCAGTAAATCTTAATTTATGTTTTGCTGTGAAAAAGTTTTACTGAAATTAGGATTTGTATAAGTGCTGGGGGTTATGAGGACGTCGCTGGAAGCGTGATGAAGTAAAATTTGATCCCGTTTGTCATTTCAGTTGTTCGGTGTTACCTATCTGACTATTTATTCTAGATATTACAAACACTGAGTCTTTTATGAGTAGAGTTAAAGTTAGTACGACAACATTGAATGAACAAAACAACATGTAGACGACTCCATTCCATACCACTCTGGCTGCTTTGCCTTTAATTATATAAAATCACCTGCGGAGGCTTTTTACAAAACATTCTTTTATTTAGTAAACTGTAATAATTGATCATTTCTTCACGAGGCAATTTAGTCCAAAATGTGAATATTTCAGCATTCCTCAGGCAGACACTAATCAATCAAAACAGAACGAACCCAAGGCTAGTCCCCCACTCAGCGAGCAAAATGCTCATCAACAAAATTTCCCTCAGAGTACCCGAATCAGCATTTATCTTCTTTATCACCGTCCTTTCCCAAATTACATTCATATTTGATGAAAAATTTATTGCTTTTGTCGCCACATTTTTTTGATATAAGTGAAACCACGCAATGACTACCATCCACGTGGGCTTCACTCGGAAGTTATCATTACAATTCGGTGACAGCGTACAAGTCCTTGGTGGCCTCGCCCCCCTGGTCTTGGGGTACACTCCGCGGACCCTGGCGCCCCCTCCGATCCAGGGTCTGGGACCCGCTGCGCCCCCCCCCTCCGCCCCCCTGGTTGCCACCTTGACTAGTGTGGTGCCGACGGTCCAGAGTGTGCGAGTGGGAAGGTCGCTGACTGCTGGTAGAGAAAAATTTTTCAGGGGTGCGGCCCGCCCTGTTTTGGGAGCGATGCGATGTTTGCCCACCTTGTGGGCAACAGGGCAGGGCTGGCGGAGCCGGCGAGCGATACTGAGTAAAGTGTGCTGCGCTGAGGGGCTGCGGGGGCTCCGGAAGGGGCTGGTGGACGATGGATACTCCGTTGCCTGTCTTGGGAGCCGGGCGGCGGGCACGCCGATCCAGTGTGGCAGCCGCCTCTTCGCGTTCCACTTGTTGTGCGTATTTGTGACTCTTGTCATACTTGCCCCCGGTGCGGATGGTTGCGTACTTGTCAGGTTGCGGTGGTGGACGTTGAAAAGTGGCCAGTTCCACGCGAGGAGGAAGTTCAACGCGCGGAGGTAGCTCTCCGATGTCGGGAAGGGGTTGCGCCTTGAGCGGGCCACCCACGGCCTTGAGATGCTTAGGACCGAAGGAAGCGTACTTGGGGTCGAAACGGTTGATCTGGTTAGTGAGCGGCGTGATGTCTCGGGGGTCAGGGGGCGCCAGGCCGCGCGGGTCAAGGGCCAAGGGCGGGGGCCCGGCGCCGCCCGCGCGCCCTCAGTAGAAGTCGGAACTCTCGAGCGTCTTGCACTGCTTGCTCAGAGTCGCGTACTTGCCATTGTTGGGTCCTGCGCCGGCGGGGCTGTGTGAGGGCAGGCGGCCCAGCGTGTGGCAGGCCCCCGAGGGGAGATGACCGCCACGCCCCCCGGTGCCCCCGGCCCCTGGACCCCCGCCACCGCCGCCGCCTCTGCCGGACCCGTACTGACCGATGCCACCGTCATTTCTGTAAACATATAACAACAATACGTTGCAAATACTTTCACTCAAATTTTTGTTTACAATTTACTATTCCAGTGTCTTATTATTTCTTCAGATATTTTAAAGTTAAATTTACAAAAAAATATATTTTAAATTGTAAATAAAATTGACTGTTCAAAAATTCTATTTTCATGTTTTTAAAAGATTCTATTTTGAAAAATTCAATAGAAAACTATGGTTGGAAAATGATTTTACGGAAATACGCATTACATAACTTGAAAAGAATTTATTACACAACCAAAAATGCTGCTATTAAGGCTATTTGAAATGCCAATACAGTGGTCCCTTGGTATATGTCTGCTTTGGTATACATCCTGTTTTGACGTGAACATTTTTGTTTGGTATACGACTTTTGTTTGGCGACGATTTGCGTGCGTCAAATGGTGCGCGCTTACATCCTCGGTCTCATTCAGCTGAATTCGGTTTTTGGTAAGGGGGATCTCTGCCATGACTACCCATGAGCGTCAATACGACAGTTTCTATCATTTGGTGAACAACGCGCGCTAAAAGGCGGAAGCAAATTTCTTTGGACAGATTTTTAGTACTTAAACATCAAACCTGATGATCTTCAACCTGTTAAATTTAATTGCTTTTGTATTTATATATTTTAGTATTAAGCAATGTTTAATATATTTTATACAACCTCATCAATGTATAATATGCCAATAACAATAGGATTTTTTTTCATGGGAACGGATTAATCATTTTTCCTTTATTTCTTATGGGAAAAATTTGTTTTCTATAAATCCAAAGATCTGGAACAGATTAACACTTAATCCCAGTGGGTCAAAACAAAACACGTCTGGCGGTGGTGGTTCATTTTAGACCCACCTCAAGTTTCGGCTTTTCAACTGTTTTGTGGGAGATTTTTTATAAATATTTCATTTTAAATATGATTTAATGAAATGGCATGATGTGCCGTAATGTTTCTGCTAAAAAATTAAAGTTAAAAATTAAAAAATATTACGAATAATGTACATATTTTCACGCATCAACAGACGTCCTACACGGCCAAAATACAAACATCCACTTAGCATGTGATCTTCTCGTCGGAATCCGAGCAGGTAGTGTCATAAAACTTACAGGTAGGCGCAACGCCCCTCAAATAATTATATTACTGGCATTGTCTAGGGGCTGCCAGACGAAAAAATGTCAAAACAAATACTGGACACATACCTGGTATCATTTGTCTACCCGCTCAAAATGTTGACAACATATGTTTTGGCGTAAGCACTGATATTCAATCCGACTGTCTAGGTCAGTTTTTTTCATATTTTTATCAATAACTCATTTGAATCTCGTCCGATAACAATTATTTGAAAATATTTAATAAAAGATTAGCTAGAAGGAAAACAGGATTAAACAAATATTTATAGCGTAATTCATATTTTTACAAATACCCGGTTCAAATCTGACCCAACACCGCAGAGTACGTGTTAAGGACGTATACCGAGGTACCACCATATATTTTAATTAGCAACATATGAATCCTTATTAAATTGAGATAATTCTGTCTTAAATGTTCTCTTCAGACTATAGAATGAATCACGGAGTACAGTGAGGAGAGAATTGTCATGAGGGCTGGAGAAGGGGTGTTTGGGTATAAAAGCACAGCGGGGCTTACAGCATGAACCACATTCACTATTAAATAATACACTGAATATGATCCTAAAACACCAAAGGAAAAAATAAAACAGAAACTTGAATGAAGTCGGAATGTACGTAGTCACACAAACGATAGCCAATTATCATCAACATTAAAATAAATAATCATGCTTCTCTATCAGAAGTTGCTAATTAACCCAAATAAAATATTTGCACAGCCAAAGTTACATTTAAGAAGAAACACAAAATGGATCTTCCAGAGAGATTGTAAAATAACAAACCACAAAGACAATAGCTAATATGTAGCAAAAAAATTTAGATAAGAAAATGTTATTTTTAATCTTAGACTACATGCTAAATTAAGAAAAACATTAAGAAAACATCAAAGAGGAAAAAAAATATAACATTTCTAATAATCGCAGTAGTTTACTTACTCATAATTCAAAAGCATAGTTTTATTGGTTTGATCTCTGCTTTCATAACACGATGGTTAGACTCATAAGTTATATCATTTAAATTAATTATTTAATTTCATACAATTGGGGGCAGTCATCAGTTGACGAAGAAAATGTTGTTTTCAGCAAAGAAGGTTAGAAAATTATTCCAATGCACAACGCTTACATAGCGATAAATCTAAACCATTGTAAAAAAATATTAGGATATCTCACTGTTAGCACTATTTGCAAGAGGACAGGCATGAGAGCATTCGATCCGGCAACCGTATTGGTTGTAATAATAAGTGAACACAGGATTGTGTGAAGAGAAGAAAATAATTATTGCAATTACAGGAAAACGCCAGAAGATACTTTTAAAATGACGCAGTGGTAGTCCCTTTAATTTTGGATCACGGTGTGCGCACAAAAAAAGAAAATTGGTGCAATTTTAAGAAGATGTCTTATTAAAAATTATGTGGACGCTATATTTTTTTGTGTAGGCTATGATGCCGAATCGTATGCGCCCGAGGGAACATAAAGGAAACATCGGTGGAAGTGTACTGTAAGGAATCAGACAACATTAATGTCAAAAAGTATCCCAGAATTGACTGTTTGAATGCCGACTTCACATACATCGCCGGAAATTACAAGGCGAGCATTAACAACATAATCCTCTTTGTAAGCAGAAGGTATTGAGTAAAAGAAAGGTGGCTAATTAAGTTAAACCATTTTTATTTTTATTTTAAAAAATGTACAATTTTTATTTTCACTATGTACTATGCACACACGATATATATATTTTTTTGAGTTGTATCACAACTAATTCGATAAGAGCAGTCCTTCCCATCTACAGGTGTAAATTGAACTAAGATTAAATACAGTTGGCTATTGGGACGGCGGGGCACGTAAGGGTGGGAGTGGCTTTATTGTTTCTAGGAAACATTGATAAAAGCGGCAAAGGATTTGAAAATGTGATTGAAATTGTGAATTGTTCATTAATGTTGTCTCCAAATTAAAATGTTTCATTTCTGTCATTGTAAGGATATTCATTATTATTCCCCTATATGGTACCGAATGGAGTAATTTTAGATTGTGGTTGTCGAAAGAACGATTGATATTAATGATATGGTTAGCGAATTCGGAGAAATTATTATTTTTAGACAGCGTAGATGTTCTTTAATTTGCGTATTTAAATTTCTCCCAGTTTGACCAATGCATTTTTCTTACAATCTCCATAAGTTATTTTATACATCGCGGTCTTTAGAATTTAGAAAATTTTTTCCAATATTATTATTAGTGTAAAATGTGGGTCTAATTTTGTGAGTGTGTAGTACAAAGTGAAAATAAAAATTATATATTTTTAAAATTAAAATGTTGCACCACGTAGTAACTACCTAATCAATCAACGATATTAAAGTAAAATCATCTCTGGCAAAAATCTTGAATAGCTTAAATCTGAGTATTTATGGTATCACTATATAACATATTAAAGACATAAAATGCATAACTAAGGTTGACCTAAATGTGTATGTGATTTCAAAGTTGGAAAAATAGCATTGGCTTTACTTATTGTAATCAAGTACTAGTAATTTAAAGTGAAGTCACAGAGTTAATTTATTGAGTTGCTAATATTTTTAACATTTAAATTAAATAATTGATTGGGTAGTTAAAGCCCTCTGTGCACTTTGCCAACCAGGAAAATCACAGTTTTAAAATATAACAGAAAAATAATCAGACCATGAAACCTTTATTCATAAATATAAAGATAATGTTTACTGCTTTTTATTTTTAACGCTAATCCATTATTTTTATCTCACCCCTGAATATGATGTCCAAATTTTTATTGTGGCCATAATATGTTTATATATGTGTGTTAAAACATTTTATATACAAGAAAAATTATCAAATTAGCTGTACCTCACCAAATTAAAATAAGGAATTGGCAAAATAAACTGTGTTTTACAAATTCAATTCATATCCCTTAGCTTTTACTGCTAGATCTCACTATCTATAGTTAATATTAAATTTAAAGAAGGAACTCTCATCTTGATTAATATTAATCCCGGAAAGATGACGTTTTCCAATTTAATTTTATTCCATAATTTCAAGTCTGATTATTTTATTAAATAAAAAGAAGCTCTATTGCTTATCATGCCTGTGCTGCAGTGGGGGGGACAGCGCGGCCATCGCCAGCGCAGAGCCATAGGAGGGGGGGGCCGAGGGGTGGTGGTGGTGGGGGAGGGGGGGCGGGCTGTACGACCCTTGGCTCCGGGGCAGGGTGCGCGCCCCGCCTCCGGGGGCCGCTCCACCGCCGGTGGGCACCAGGGCTCCGCTAGCTGATGACGACGAGGGCAGGAAGGGGGCGTGCTCGTCACCGCCGTAGTCCCTCCTATAACACATTTAAAAAAATTAAAGCGGGTAATTCATAATCTACACAATCCAAAAAATATGCAAGAAATATCTCATATAAAATTTTACCAAAATACTGACCTACAAATGATAGAATTAAAAGACTAAGCACATATTGAAAACTAGATATACAAAAAACTGAATGCTACATGAAAATGTTTTAATTTAGTATCATCCGGAAGTGTTATCCAGCTTGAACACTAATGAATACTATTTAACAATCTCATTGACACATTGGGGGATTCCCGGAAAAAAAATACCCGCATTTATCTACTTTACATTAATTACATCTTCATTGAATTTCAACAATTTGTTCCAACAGTTATGTTGTATGTCTCCTCACTGAAATCTAACTCAGTAAACAATGAGTGAACCTTATTTATTTCATAATTCTGATGAAGCAGATTGCTTTTTGGTTGCTTAAAAAGAAGCTACTTATTAAGAAACAGCAATAAAAAATCTTGAAGTAGCTTATATATCTAGAGGCTATCTAATTTCATTTCATAACAATGTCATCTGCACACACTGAAGGAAATAACAATGTCCCTCACTTCTTTTGTATATAGATCCAAGTGTGGCTGTCTACCCACACAAGCACGGTGAAGAGCAGACCGGCAAGCACGGCGGCTAGCAGAAGTAGCGCTAACCCCAACAGACCCGCATCGCACAGTGCCCTTGCCCCCGCAGTGTAGTGAGCGCGCACCGCTTGGCAGCCCACCAGTGCCGTGAGGCTATTCAGCACACGCTCAGCCGCATTGGTCTCAGCATTCAGGGAGCTGAGTGCCGGCTGCAAGCCTGCACATGAAAATAAATATAATGTTAAAATTGATAAAAACACAATTATACATTCTGTATTTTATTATATAACACTTGCACAAACTTTTGTATATGTACTTTTATGAAAGGTTCAGAAGATTCTGAACAGTCAAGAAATTTCGAAAACCTATGATAATTCCTATTAATATTTTTCTATTTTTGATTTTTATGTACATTAGAGTTACATATGTCGAAGTGGTTGGCAAAAAAAAATTACCTGGGTAAAAAAAAAACCCCAGATAAACTATGCCAAAAAAATTAAAACAAAAACCAAAAATGAACCTAATGAATTTATTACACAACATTAGCATTTTCAGCTTCTCCAAATAATCATGTAGGCTTTCAATATGAATTAAAAACAATTTTAAGTGTGATGTGCCTGCCCACTTTGCCTCGTAAACATGTCAAAAATACCCTGTTAATTCGTAGTTTGAGATATTTTTAGACCCTTGTGTTAACAATAACTTTTTACTTCACAAAATGTAATTTTTTTTAAAGTTATAAAACACTGACAATTGTCCGTCTGTGTGGTGCCTTCTTTGTGTGCTGTGGTACATGCCGACACACCGTGCATTTGAGTCCGCGAGAGAGAGAGAGAGAGTCCTGAATTTGGGGGGAGTGGGGTTTTGCATAATTCGACTTTAATTTTTTTGGTCTTTTGAATTTCGTATCAATGAAGTTTTATTGTTCAAGCAACCTGTCGATTTTTTTATGCAAAAGTAAACACTGAACCTAAGTGCACCCAAATAATTTGCAAGCACATCATCAACCGAGATTTCCGGTCGATGATGTGTTCACAATTTCATTAAAGTAGTTAAATGAAAAATTATTTTTATTTAAAAAAAATATTTCTGAATGTTATTAAAAAATTTCAGAATATTAAAAAAACTAAAAACTAAAACCCGGTTAATAATCGAGAGTATATTAGTATATAAAAATACACAAACCTGGATTATTGAATGTGGAGGTGGCGATGCGACCAAGCTGTAAGAGTCCCTGACGGACATTAGATACAGAGCGCTGTGATTCCCTCAGCCGCTGCGTGAAAGGGTTACCATGGGTCACTTCACAGCTCAAGTAGTAGCGGACAATCTGTTGAAAATATTAATTCAAATGAAATATGCAACCGATGCATGCGCGAAATAAAAGAAGGAAAAATGAGTAGGTATATTGCAGAGAAAAAAATACTGTGTTAAATGGATACTCCAATGAAAATAAATAAACTTAAATCAATAACTATAGTAGAATGATAAAATTGTAGATAAAATTTATTTATCAAAACTAAAAGACAATATAAATGATAATACTAAATAAAAAAATTTAGAAGTCCTTAATTACAACAACAATTCCCAATGCTCGATAGCTGTGCAGACATTGTTTGTTTTCGACAATCTTAAAACAATTGCAATATCTTACTTCTGGAGGCAGGTCGGGTGGAGCCATCATGGTAACAGCGGCAGCAGGGTCATGGCAGGCATCGGCAAGTGCCACGGCAGCGGCAAGTGCGGCCCCTGCAGCCAGCCAGCAGGCCACCAGAGCGGCCAGAGCGCATACGCTGAAGGCGATGAGCGCACGCCGTGAGTGCCGCGCCACACCTACCAGCAGCACAGCGCAGGCGGCTACCAGTGCGGACCAGGCGGCCATAGCACCCACCCAGCGCCACCATTCTCCTCGACGCCAGCGCTGTAAGCAGGTTTACACCCTTTAATTTTGTTACACTTTTTGTCACCATATAACAAAACCTGCCATTTTAAATACAATAAAGGTTATTTTCAAACCAATAAAAATACTCGAGAGTTGCTGGAATCCAGAACTATTATTTGCCTATTTCATCAACATTAAAATATATATTATTTTAAATACCTCTGATATGGGCACGTCTTCTTATTTTATTGGGTGCAATATAATGGTACAAATACATTATTTCATCCTGCCATTTTCATTCTTCAATCACCCTTGAAATTGATCAAAGTTTTTGGTTTATTATGTGTGAAAATAATCTTAAACATAAACTTTAAAAGTTTGCTTAAGGGTGCGCTTCAAAAATAATTCATATTCTCATATTTTTTACGAGAATGTGGATTTTTATTATTCCTGTATATCAGAAGTTATACACTAGACTCTACTTTTATTAAACTATTACTTAGATAGGACCTTTACATTAATGTAAAACAAATAAACTGAATTTATTTTATATAAAACTTGATTTTAAATAGTAGTCAAAGTCTCAAAGCATGCGAGTAAATATAATAAATTATTTATAATAATTTGTATTCACTAACACAAAGAGTTTTAAAAATATAATCATCACATATACTGCAAATTGAATGGTTTATAATTCTATAATTTTTTAACATTTTCCTAATATTGTTCCAATGCAGATTTGTCTCCGTAATCATGGATTCAAGATTACAAGAAAATATATTTCATATTTGTAAGAATTTTCTATATTAAGGCAATTTTGTGGCACGCTGAAAATAAATTTAATGGTTGTGGTCTTTCTTAAAATGTTAGTATTTTCTTAATTATGGCAAAGAACATTCAGTTTATTAGTTTTACATTAGTGTAAAGGTTTTATCTAAGTAATAGTTTTATAAAAGTCAAATCTATTGTATAACTTCTGATATAAATGAATAATAAAAACCCATATATTTGTTAAAAATGCAGAAGCATGAATTATTTTTGAAAGGGAAGCCTTGAGACAGTGTAAAAACATCTAGACTTTTTGCAAAGAGTGAATATTAAATTTATATTTTTATTTTTTATCCCAAGTAAGCATTTAATGTTTAACACAGTTAACTCACAATGCTATCCATGTTGTATCTAATTTATTTGGGATTATATCGTGGAGTCATGACACTGTCGAGTGTTATACTAATAATAATGTTATAACAACTTTCCCCTCATCACTTCTGAGAGCTACCAATGACGATAAATCTATTATTACTTATATTGCAATTGTGAAATCGTTTTATTTTGATATAAAACAAATGTAGACTCACATGTGTTTAATCTAGACAGAACTCTTTTGCAAATGCAAAATATTATCATTGCCTTTGAGCAATAAATAAAATCAGTTAATTTAAATGAGATATTCAATAAAATACAGAAAACTTTACTCTTGAAAATACTCATCCCACAAATCTCTGATCAAAATCAGGCTAATAAAATCAAGTCACTCGGTTAGGCAAAAAGATTACAATTATTTACACATTAATATTTGATCACAATCTTGCAAGTACATAAATACCATGATAATTTGAAAAAAATTACCAATCAGTTCATTTTTGTGGGATTGGAATTCAACATTGTATTTCAAAACTTAAGCTATGTATGTCTCATTTCTTATGCAAATACAAAGTTTACCATCTTCCTGTTATTCTTTGTTTGTGTCAGATATCCACTATAATATTCAATCAGTTTGTTCCGGCACTAGTATTTATCTGTACTTATTTACAATTTATGCAGTACGGGTTACAATAAAAAATGAATGGCTGCAGTACACAATGACAATAATAATAAAAACTTTATAAAAATAAAATTGGTTTACACTTATCACCTCTAGCGACCGGTCCATGTTAATACCAGCCAGAGGCCGTTTGATATCGGCCGCTGCAGAGACGGCCATCGTGGTGTTGTTCCTGACGGAAGACAAGGTGTTGAGCAAGATGCCCAGGGCCGTCTGGTTAGACACTGGGGAGTCAAATATGTCCGCCAGTTCCGTCAGCTTTGGTTTCACCTTCTTCACGAGTGCCAGTTCGATTGAGTTTGTCTGTAAAATTAATATTTTAATATAAAATACAAGTTTTTAGACGCATGTATCCACAAACAAGAATAAACCTTTAAATAATACTAATATGCACTAATTTAAAAAAAATCATTAAGCATACATATTCCACGATTATAGTTGTCAAATACAAAAAAAAAACTAAAATGAACAAATAAACAAATGATACTATTTTTTATATTACCATTTTTTCTGAAAAGTACAGAAATATGTGAACATAAATAATTATTTATTGTACAAAGTAAACGATAATAAAATGAATCAATAAAGAAAAGACCACATACCTGATTCCTAATGGAACCAACAATGTTGTTGATGGATTTAGCGGCATCAAGTGCCTGAATGACAGCGTTATGCAGGTCATCGTTACCATACAGACCGACACCAATGGAGCCACAACAGAATACTGCCACTATACATAACGTCACCTTTTGAGAAAAACAAAAAGCAACATTCTATTTTAGGATACATTATTAAAAACAACTATGCCCTCCGGGCGAGCTTTGTGGCCTTGCAAATATAATCAATCAAACTAATTCACTCTCACACAAGTATAAATAAATAAATAATAATAATAAATAAAATAAAATGTTCCACTTAAACCAAACTCACGATGTACACAAATGTATTTATAACATGAAATACAATAAGTGACTTCATGATGTACGTACATATGTATATCCCTATTTAATACATGCATACATTCTCACATTCAAAATCCATCTCTTACTAATTATAGATAAGGATATGCTCCCATATCTACTTTGAGTTCTGAGAATCTGATCAGTTTTTGATAAATATCTTCTTTTACCCTTGAAAGAGGCCCTAGCCTAGTACATATTAAGGGCCCAAAAGCAAATGTTAAAAACATTTTGTAAATATACCTTTAAAACCTTAATAAAACAAATGCAAACAAAATAACTTTTGTTGGTCGAAAATGTCACAGCCCAAATATAAATGATGTTTATAATGTTAAATCATTAAATAAACTAATGAACCACCATAATTTTCATATATATATATATATATATGTGTTTAGTTTCAAATGGTCAAAATGAATGTGTTTACTCTGATTTTTCTTAAAATTTGTATAAAAAGGTAAGCTTACTTACCTTCAATGCTGAGATACTTTTGGCAGGACGTGGTTTCCTATCGCAGCAACGGGTGAGAAGGTAAATGAGTAGCACCAAGAGTGTGAGAATCAGCCACGCCGCTGGCACCGAGCCCAGAATCCCCAAGCTCTGAATATTACAAAAATAATGTACAAGTGAGAAAATTTCCTCTATAAGTTTCAATATATTGAGCCTATCCCAAGTAAATACACGAATTTTAATATTAACCAATTGAATTCATCTTAAAGAATTCAAAACCAGAGCGACTGAGTGTATTAATAAATAATTGGCCACACTTACTAATGTACTCGGTCTCATAATAATGTCGGTGTTGATAAAAGATCTTGCAAAAATATTTAATAAACGGATGAACCGATTTGAAAGTCACCTCGAGGTAGAGCTCCGAGTGTGGAGCGAAGCTGGAATTGACCCTGTGCAGTGTGACATTAACATGAGGCAGCGCGTGGAGCAGCTGCGCCAGGAGATTCGGCCGGTAGCCCTCATCCCGGGGGGCCATGGCCGAGCCCAGCCCCCTACCTGGTGAGCGAACAATTATATTATTTTAAGAATTCATATAAAAAATGCGCACATCTGGAGCTAAAGAATTAACATAAAAATAATATGAAAATTAATTACTAGGTATTTAGATTATTTGTTTTAATCGTAACCCTCGATTTCCTCCAGGTGAAAGTAAAGAAAAACACTTCAGCAAACCTTTTGTGGCTTCTTAATTTGTTTGGCGTAACAATCAAAGGTGAATCACTTTTATAAATACAGTAAACACTCAATTTAACACACTATTTGGGCAAGGAGTATCTGTTAATGATGAAATTCGTTAAAACAATGAAATATAACTCTGGGAATTTTTTTTTATTGATTTTAATGTTTAGAAAAAATTCTAATATGTAATTTTAATGAGCATATTTCCTCCATTATAAGACACTCTTATTTTTATACACTAATAATAAAAAATAAAAACATTATGTAAAAAGTCATACAGTCACAATAAAAAGGATTTAAAAATAGGCATATTATTTATGTACTATCACCATCAGGGTCTGAAATTTCTTCAGATTCAGTGTCTAGTTTTTCTGAATCACTTTTCGACTCAGTTCTACAAGTAATCAGTGACGCACCCCAAATTCAGACACCAAAATAGGAAAAAACATGTGTTTTATAATCAAGGAAATACGGTATATTGTCTGTTTATTTGTTTGCAGATGGTGTTAATAAGCAAGCAGTTGGAAGTGAAACAGGAACGGAAGTTGGTGACGTTTGCTTAAAAAAAGGGCATCTAGCCTCAGTTGTTTGCAAATCTGATGTAAATGCTAAAAAGGTTCATAGTAGGGGACAATTTCAGGGTCAGAAGATGTCCCCATGCAGAAGATTGAAATATCCAATGCTGGTGTAGTGTTCTTCCTTAACATTTCCTTTTTCTTTCCTTGCCTTACCATGCAGAACTTCATTCATCGTATTTTCTTTAGTAAGGACTTGGTAGCCAGAAATAAACTGTCTGGTCTGTTAAATCAGAAATCCGTTATATCAGGAGTCTGTTATTAACAACATAAGCCTTACTAATCTCAAAGGGTTCTTCTTATGAACCACCACAATCTATAAAAACTCATGTTGCTCTCCCTTAACCGCAACGTTAGTTGCAACCTCCCCACCCTTCTCCTTCTTTCATCTAAACATACTTTGTATCCAAATATTTTTTGTGGATTTTCATTATTAGTATCGCACGTTAAATAATTATTATGTTTATTACAATATGTTTTCACTGTCAAAATCCCTTAATAAAATAAAATAAATTGAAAGTTTATTGTAAATTCAATTAGTCTTATTGTACAAACTTTTCTAGTTGAGAGTTTTAAAAAACAGGTCAAAAAAGTGATTTTTTTATGGTCATATAAATTTAGACTGGTCATTCCTAATATATTTCTTGAACCTTCCTTTCTTCAAAAATGTTCTTAGGTTTTCACGGCCGTTCAAAATTTTCTGTGTATAGTTTTCTGGACTAATCTGCTGTACATATTTGACCTTTCTGGCCGACGTTTCGAATCCCATTGCAGGGTCCATCATCAGGGCTGATGTGGTGTATGACTGTTAGTGTTGTGGTTAAATATTGGCTCGCAGTACCATATTGAAAGCGGGATCTGTCGTTTATTAAGTACTGCCTTGCACTACCGTGTCGAAAACGGGTGTCGTGTGAAGTGAATAGTGTGCAATGGGATCCAAAACGTCGGCCAGAAAGGTCAGATATATACGGCAGATTAGCCGAGAAAACTATACACAGAAGACTTCCTTTCAAATACTTAAAATTTATTAATTTGTCTTTTCAAATCTATAATAAAATATCTCAGTAATTTTGAGGCCAGGTGTATGATATTTTTTTTTTAAAACCATATATTCGATGGCTTAACAACACAAAAACCTATCTATAAAAAATGCAATTTTGAGTTTTATAATTTCAGATTTATTATAATAAATGGTTCTATCCATATGACAAATATTTTCCCAATTACTTTGAGTTTGAAGTTAAAAAATTAAAACAATGATCCATCCGTCACCTGAAACAATATTGTGTTTAATCTTTTTTAATCTATTTAAAAGAAAAAATTACATTTATATATGTATATACTGTTAGTTAGCTAAAAATCAATTTTCTATTTTGAAAATAGATTGATTTCCTCTCTCCTGACAATTTGTAGATATATTTTGTGTGATTAAGCCATCAAATATATGTAATTTTTTTTACAGCAATATAGGTAAAGAAAAATGTAATGTAGGGCAAATTTCCTATCCATCACGCAGTATATACAATATTATTAGTACGAGTATAGTACACATTATTTAAAATTCAAATATTTATAAATTATTGAAATTGAAAATTATTAATAACTACAGTTTGTAGTAGAAAAATTAAGGTCTATAAGAAAATAAAATTTGAAGAACAATTCACAATTTTCTTCCCTTTTGTTTCAACACCGCCCACACAAACCATCCACCAGAAAACGAAAGATAGATTAATTTACCTGTAACCGAAAATCTGTAAGTTTGATTCCGTCTTGCTAGCTTTTAGGCTCTGGTTCTCATGAAAGGTCCTGGCTGCAGCGAGAGCAATCTTCAGTTCGTAACGGTACACAGTTATTTGAATCGTTCAATCGAAAGATTTAATACAACTGGTGTGTTCCCAGCTCATTTGTGAGCTTGTTCGTGTACAGCATTCGTGCAATTAGTCGATTTGCAACGTCGGATCAATCTGTCAAGAAAAGAAAATAACTATTATAAATAACAAATAAATTTTAAAACCCATACGTCTACTCAATGTGGAGAAATGTACTTGCACACAGACCCACATTAATGGCAATATTTTAACTCCACTGTTTTTATTTAATTGTTAATGGGCTGTTGTAAAACCCTTTATTTACTCACAAATATGAAAATAAAAATATCTGTTTTTTAGTTCTACTCATTTAATTTCGCGTTTCGCCTTATGAAGGCATTATCAATCTAACCATTAGTACAAAGAGCCAAGTTTAATTTAACAGTACTTAAAATTATATAGCTGCCCTTTTTCAATCGATTTCATATAAATACAAGTTGTTGAAATTATATATGTATTATAAAATGGTTATATTGATTAAAGAAATTAAATGAGTAGAACTGAAAAACAAGTGTTTTTATTTTCATATGCGTAATTATGGAGTTCTACAAACTTACCTCTGAAACAATAAATTCTTTTATTTACTGTTGGAACTCTCAACATCTGGAAAAAAAAAAAGATATAGGAACCCTGTCTGAAAATAATATTATATAATAACAATGAAAGAAAGCCATTCTGTTATGGTAACAGCCAAATTATTAAGTCTGACGATTAATCGGCATCATTCGTAATTGGGTAGATTCGCGAATGGAATCGGTGTTCACAATCAGTCTATTATATTTTTTATCTTAAAGATTCGAGTTTTATACATATTTCGTCATTGATTAAATAAATAGTGTAGATTGCTGAATTGAAGTTATATTTATTATTCATGATTATTATTTTAACATTCACGATTTTTTTTTAGTTTGCATTGACTTTATTTATTGCAGGGGGAGAGGACCAAGGTCCCGACAAGCTAGTATCTGAGAACTGCCGCTATACTTAGTACCTACCATAAACGATGTATCATTTAGCGAGTCTTGACTGGTGTGAGCAGTTGAGGCCCTCCCGTTGAGTCAACAATTGTAAGCAGCGTTGACGTATTTTGTTAGTGAAAATTTTAATCTCGGCATAATTTTAAAGTGACGTAATTCAGACTTAAGGTATGTATTATGTAAATATGTATAATTAACTGTCATATTTACTTACTACTCCATAAACCAGAGCATAATAAATATGTTATTTTATTGACTATAATTTTTAAGTATTTTTTGAAAAAAAGTGAAAAATCTGGTAGCCCCAGATACCCATTTGGAAGATACCACCAGACAAATTGTAACAGTCAATAATACATTTCGTGCATATTTTAAATTTGAAAATACCTTTATATTTCTATTTATTCATTTTTATAGCTGAAAAATGCTGAATCACCAAGAAAAAACTTCTTTTAGAGGAAACTGGAAAATATGCCTAGTGGAAAGATTTCTTTGAGATGTGCAGCATAAAAATACAAAATACCAAAAAACATATTACACGAGAGAATGATGGCACTAAAAAATGGGAAAGAAGTAAAGTTGCAACCGAAGCTGGGTCATTTTGATTATACTTTTATAGATGCTTACGAAAAACAAAAAATTGATTACATCAAAGATTTAGACAATCATTTGATGCCAGTAACAGAAAAAAGAATTTTTGAAATTGGCTTTTGATTTGGCAGAATCATTAAAAAATACCATATCATTTCAACGAAGAGTCAAAAACGCCAGGTAAAAGTTTATTTACTTCTTTTAAAAAATGGTAAACGCTCCCCCGGGTCTACTGACATGATAACGTGTGTCGGCTTCAACAAACCTCAAGTGGAGAGATTTCTTGATCAATTACAATCATTGATATTTAAAACATTCATGCACATAAGTTTCCTGCATCTAGAATATATAATGCAGACGAAACAAGGGTGTCAAATTTTCACAAAAATCAGTAAAAGGCAAAAGACTAGTTGATAAATTAACATCTGACAGGAGATGTCAAAATGTCACACCAATGTTTTGTATGAATGTGACTGGCCATTTCATTCTTCCGCTTTTTATATTCCTGAGAAAAAAAATGAACAGACGACTCATGATTAGAGGAAAGAAAAAAGTCGATGTAGATTGTATTATGTATTATGAAAATTTTAATGAAGACTAGATACAATGCCATGACTGTGAAGACTGGGCATTCAAAAAATGTGTGGATGTAAACCCGGCACATGCAAGCATCTCAAAAGATAAACTTTAAGATCTTACAACAAACCCGGTTATTCTACTTAAAATATCATTTCCAATAATTTAGTATTAAGGAAAACACATTCTTATTGTGAAGTTGTAATTATTCAGAACATAGGTCTGTGATATTTTAAATACTAAATTAATGTATTAATTATAAATATATACATATAAAATCAATTTTGTCGAAAAATATTGTTTTAGCGTCACCGAAAAAAATGTAACATATAGGTCTGAAAATTTGTCAAGAAAAATACTGGCGTTATAGCACAAAGGTAGTGCACTTCCCCGGATTGGAAATGAAGATCCAGGTTCGAATCCCGGTGACGCTAAAACAATATTTTTCGACAAAATTGATTTTATATGTATATATTTATAATTAATACATTAATTTAGTATTACCAATAATTTAGGTTTAAAAAGTGTGAGCGACATTATAACCGTGTTTTTCGTTAGCTCAGATAATAAAGATCTTGTACAATATATTATTTTACGGTAGTAATACATCGCTGAAATAAAATAAAAAGGTATTTCTTATTTTCAATGTATTCTGATATAACATTTGTTTACATTGGCCTCCCACCTCTCTCTAACAAGTCGAAATTTCGAATTCAACAGTAAAAAAAATATTACATAAATGCTTTAGAATATTTTGGACGGGTTCTCATACAATTTGCAGATTAACCAGGATTGAAAACATTGGAAAAATCCCTTTTCACCAAGGAAAATTTAGAGTACAGAAATTCATCGTTATATTTGGTAAACAGAACTTTACGTACGGGGTATTTAGGAAAAAATAATGCATTTTTTATTTTTTATTCCCATGTAAATTTATAAACATATTTTGATTGTATTTCTTTATCAGTTTAATTAACCACACTAGAACAGAACTATTTTTAAATTAATGTGTATGAATCAGGAAGTTAATCTATAGATATATAACGATGTTTCCCAAACGGTGTGCTGCCAGCGATGGGGAAGTGTGTAGCAAGATATTGTATACAGTAAAATTTATTTCAAACGTTGCTCTCCACTCTATTGCATTTGACGCATACGACAACGCATCCACCACTGTTCGCTGTGTTCACTAGAGATGACAACAAAATTTATATTATATTATGCTATTACGAAAGACAAAGAAATTTGAAAGATTAAAAAAGTGAGAGGTACGTAAATATTCTTTGGTGGGTCGCAAAAATGTTATAATTTGACCAGTGTGTCGTGGCGCGAAAAAGTTTGTGAACCACTGATATTATAGTAGATTTTGAAAAAAAAAAAAAAACGCGTAGATAATTAGACTAGTTCGTTTATACGTCGCACGTTGTATTATTATTAAAATCATACTACGTATATGTTCATTTCGTACTATTGCTGTCAAAATATAACAATGTGGAAATTTTAAATATTGAAATATAGCAAAATTAGCGATTTTTTAAGATAAAGTAACCGCGCATCTCGTGATGAGCCGTCAATTCATACCGGGGTAGAACGAGAACGGCGGTAGGTACGGGAGGGGTAAGTCGAAGGAATACGGCGCGTGACTGATGGCATACACACACACACACACACATCCTTCGCGTAATAAAATAAGTTTGCTATAAAATGTACACGGACCATCAACGGACGGAAAAATCTGTTTCGAGCAGTCCTATAATTATTTGAAGCCTCGTGGGCTGGCGCTGGCGCTAGCGGCGACTACAATTATTTTAATTGAATATTGGCAAAAGCTGATAATTTCCCGCCAAGTCAAAGCGTAGCGCGGCCGGCTATGGGAGTACCGATTGAAAAATAAAGTGCAGATCGAAATCGGTAGTAAACTGCATAGATGATACGAGAACCTTTTCATTCAACGTTTCAATGGGTTAATTCGCTTCGTGATTTGACGTATTTTTACGGGGTGTCTCAAAAAATTGTATACACACTCTGAAGGGTTATAAATTTGGGACCGGTTGTGTGACTAGTGGTAACTTTTTAATATGGCAAAAAAAAAGATTACTAAAGTAAACATTTTTGCGAAAATGAGTTATTCGATCGTTGGTAAAAAAAAATGCAATGATTAACTAATTTTATTCTCGAGTTTTGGAGGTAAAAACTGAAAATCGTTGGTTAAATATGGCGGACTCTACACAGCTGTTTCAAAAGTCATCTGTCACATTGATACTTTGAAAGTTGCAGTATATGATAATTAACCATTCAATATCCCGTTATTTTAGTGATGAGAGTTCGTCTGATGATGATCCCGTTGTTTGATTATTAGCACATAATCCGAAAAAATTTCGCCATCAGAGTGACAGGTGTTGAACTCATAGGCGAATAAAGCCATAGACAAAGCATATTTCATGATTATTTGTCTTGCCACGCTGTGAGGCGAGATTTCTTATCTATGCTTTGACAATAGTAAATTTGACGTACCAACAACTGACAAATGTTTTTTTTTACCATGGGCGATGGTAAAAAGTTACCGTGATAAAAATTTACTACTAACATACAACTGGCCCTTAATGTTAATTAAGCTAAATTTATGTTTTATAATTCAAATTAAAAGAATTTTTCAGTTATTGTAAGTGTTCGAACTAATGACCAATCTGTTCCAGGCACTGTTGATAACGCCGGTGCACGGAATTGGAAACATCGCGAATCATTTCAAGTAGTATTTGCAAACATCACGAATCATTTCAAGTAGTATTTGCAAACATCACGAATCATTTCAAGTAGTATTTGTAAACATCACAAATCATTTCAAGTAGTATTTGCAAAGATCACGAATCATTTCAAGTAGTATACCTTGATTTTCTACCCAACCAAAAATTGAGGTAAATCAGCATGAGCATCATTACAATAGGAAAAAACAGAATGAAACTGCCATTCAGGAATAATGCCAAACCTCAGAAATCAATGATGTACAGTGAGATGAAAATTTTTGATGAAATGTCAGATGATATAAGAAAGGAGGAGGAATTTTATAAGCTCAAAATTAAACTAAATAAATATGTGCAAGACAAGTTATAGTAAAAAGAGAAATATTGAAATTGTTTAAATTAGAATAATACATATAGATATCGCCCACCTAGATCAAAACTAAGACAACTCAAAAAAACGAGAATTTTGAGTTATTATTGTATTCGGATACTCCGTCATATGCTCAATTAACTTAGCTACAGTTCTCGAATAGTGTTATTTTAGAATACATTTATGACCTAAAATGTTATTTAGTTTCATAAATTTAGTAACAAAAAATGAAGCTAAATGTTATTTTTTTATCTACTGAAAAATGACTTTTTGAGTTGTCTTAGTTTTGATCTAGGTGTGCGATATCGTACTCGTACTTATTTATTTGACATTTTGACATAAATTTTTTGTACATCAGAAATGAACAAATAATAATATAATAAACTTATTAGTTTACTGTGTAGAATGCATTAGGTATCCACATCTGATATAAAAACCATTGTCCTGGTTACTTTGATAGATTACAGTCTGTGGTAAAGTAGTCAGTTTTTTCCGTTCTGTAGTGGTATTATTCAATAAAAATTAAAGAGAGTCAGTTTCAACAAAGATACGTAAAAAAATTGAGACAATAAAGAATGTGTTGTAAATCTAAGGTGAATAATTAGTGTATTGTTTATTGTGATTATGTTGGAATGTTAAACAGCAATGCTTTTGACTGATTTCTACCCAATTGAATCATTGCATTGAATTCATAGTTGCGTATTTTTTTTGTGAGTGAACGATTTCCAATTAATGTTAAGTGTATTGTACAGTTTCGGAGCTAAAGACTACTACTGCTACTCCCCAAATTAAAATCGAATAATATGTATGCACAAGATTAAGAACAAATAAACAGGTGTCTTTAGTTGTCGCCGATTGTGTACCATATCTTTGACGAGACCCCGTAAAAAAAAATTCAATGACGCGAGGTCTGGAGAACGCGGGGAGTATTAAATGCTACCCCCTTGCCCGATCCATGTATTCGGCAGATTTTCATCAAAATAGGCAAATAGTGGGGAGGTGATGAAAATAAAACTCCACTTCATCATCAAATAAAACTTTTACAACGGGTCTTGCCCAAAAATTCAACGCACGTTCGATTTTCGTTCGATCGACACTCTGTATATGTTATATTACTGCAACGAGCACAAAGCACAAATGTGTGGAGAATGAGTACGGTTTCAGATATATGTATTGTTCTTAGATATCTCGCTCGGTTGGAAATTTACGATTTATTGAGCGCTTATTTGAACACAAAGAGTAAAAAATACGTAAATAATAAAATAAATATAGTAAATTCGATGCTCTACACCCTACGCGAACTTTATACATTTTAAAAATTACAGAAAAATTTTAAAATGTGAAATTGATCCATTTTTTAAATGACACTCGCACTCGCAAAAAAAATATTTGTGCTTTTGCAAAATCAATCAAATTTAAATAATATATAATGCACAATATGAATTTTTAAGGAGAACACATTTTTAGAACATAGTTCTGTGGTATTTTAATACAAATTAAATTAATCAAATATTATGTACAGAATACAGAAAAAATCTATCTATCGAAAAAATATTTAATTGCTGCCGGGATTCGAACCTGGACCTCTTCCTATTCCATTAATTAATTTTGGCGTCTCCTAGCGGGTATTCTCAAGGGTATTAGGCATTCACCGCAATATAAAGTTGATTGCTTTTAAAATGGAATAATAGATGTATCAATTAGAAAGATTACAGAATGTACGTTCAAAATTTGTCGAAAATGTATTCGATGGCTATAGAGAAACGGTGAACGCGCTTCCCCGGATAGGAAGAGGTTCAAATTTAAATCCCGGTAACAACTAAATATTTTTTTGATTATTTCTGTATATCTTTCTAGTTGATTAATTTAATTTGCATTAAAATTTGAATTGTTTACAAACGTGGAAAGAATTCATGATGTGTCTTCAAGTAAAATTGAAGTAATTCATTAAGAAGTTAGGCATAATCATGAAAATACCGCAAATCTCAAAGTCTGATTTAATTTCTAAATATTCCAAAATAATAATTATAGAATCGCGGCGTAATCGAGCGAGTGTTCTCGGCGAGGCAGCTTGTATCTAGATTCAACCTCTTATATAATTAATTTAATTTTTCGCTTTCTTATTATCTGCACAAAAATCAAGGTCTACTCTAACATCACTGAGACTGTTGTTCGCCGAAAATTCTACATCTAACCATTAAAACCTAATGGACCAAGTAATTACTTCTGTGTACCTTAACTGGGGTAATTCATACGATAACTTAATTAAAAAGAAAGTCCCTCGAGCAATTGAAATAAATTAAGTTTAAGATGAAAGCTTCCGCGACTTCTTAATAAATTGGCTCTAAAATCGGAAATAATTCTAATTTCTCGGTGCTTGAATATTTAGTGGTAAAACATTTCCCTAGTGATCAAACGGTCGGGGGTTTGAGGAGGCCACCAGGTTAGATATATTTTCATAGAACAAGCGCTTAGCTCAATTTGAAAATAGTAAGAATATTAATGCGACATTTATTTATTATTTACGATATTTCTAATTATTTACATGAACTATTTCATCAATATTGCATAAAATTTAATTAAAATAATAGCATTTTTCAGAGAATCAATGGTCAACGCGTGTATAATTTAATAGCAAATGTTTCAAATCTGTTCTAAGATGGACACGAAAGACAGACATATAAACAATAATTTTAATAATTGCCTACCTACGTACATAGGACATAATTTAAATAATTACCTACTCACGTACATAGGACATAATTGAAATAATTGCATATCTACAATACAGCAGCAATATAATTTTCAAATTCTGAACAAACAAGTCCATTTCTATTGTATTTTATTTGAAAAATGTATCTACCTTAGTTCGCACATTTCAAAGAAAATTGATATTTTACTCCA
Organism: Eubasilissa regina; assembly: GCA_022840565.1. Taxonomy (NCBI): domain Eukaryota; kingdom Metazoa; phylum Arthropoda; class Insecta; order Trichoptera; family Phryganeidae; genus Eubasilissa; species Eubasilissa regina. The sequence continues at coordinate 20,127,634 of JAINEB010000013.1, forward strand.
AAGTGATGCGCCAGTTTCTTTTCATATTTCTACACTAGTGACACGAAGGACTTTGGTATTTTATATTACATGAATATATATATATAAGAATTTGTGATGAATTGTAAATAATAAAATAAATTAACATAGCAGGTATTTTAAATAAATTATATTATTAGTTGATTATTTGTTATTTGAATCCGGCTACATAAACCCAATTAATTTAATAAAAACACGCTCGATTATTTTCACCGAGGGGTGTTTTTGTTTTAAAATACTTAACCGAAATTAAATTTTCAGTAATTCATTAAAAACACGAAATTTAATACAATAATAATACCCGTATTCTCGTCGGCATAATAATATACTATAAAGTTCCATTGGTCGTGGAAGAACGGCACAAACAAGACTATAAACAAAGTATAAGCAGATTGCGTCTCCAGGGAGAAATGTTTGAGAGTCTTCCACAAAGTCTTCTTCAATTATAGATGGCGAAGTCCTCGCTCCGTCCATTACTTTTCATCAACTTCGTGGGTAGACCGAAGACATCTCTCAAGGAGAGAACTAGAGCAAGATGTGATGTTTAATACAGTTAGTTTCAAAGTATTGCGAAGCCCTGTTGTATATTTTTCAAGGGGCAATTATTGTTGTTTCGTAATTTAATAAATCGACGAAGCGTTATTTTTATTGTGTATTATATTTAGACAACTTAATGTAGCGCAAAGCTACGGAAAAAACGACGGAAATCTAACATTACGACATTTAATTGACTGTTTTCTGAATAATCCTAATCACATGCGCGATGAAAATAAACATGTATAAAAACTTGGATGCCCGGTAGTAGAGTTTATTCCACCAACAGTCCAATCAATTCAAATTGCACGTACAATGAGAATAAAAATTCGGATGCTCGCTGGCAGGGTTAAAACCACCGATCACCGTTTTCAAAGATGATTTCAAATAAGATTATTTTTAATATTTAAAAAATACTGTGGTTATTCATTTTAATAAATAATATGTTAACTTTATATATTGGATACAACGTTAATGTATAAAAAATTTATTAAGAATAACTTAATTTTATTTATGAAAACAACGTAGATCTATTTGAAATTTTTAATGTAATTTTAAACATGAAAAAATATAATATGTGACAGTTGATAATGTACACTCTTTTAATTATCAACTGAAGGATAAATACATTAATAGTAAAAAATATACAATATTTTTTAACTGATGGTAATAGTCTGTTACTCATATATTTAATAAATAAATGTACACATAATACATTTTAATTTTGTTTAATTAAATTAAAAATATTTTTTGTGGGCAAATACTTACGAGTGTTAGTGTATAGTGCGTAGTTCAATAAATTATCACAATCAACCCGAGTATTTACCTAATATTTTGTTAGAAATATAAAGATCTACTATTTATAATCATAAAGTATTAAAAAATAAAATAATTATATATATATATATAAGTTAGATTATCCAAAAAAATATTTATTTATAGAGTAAATTTTATTAATAGTGTGTATATCAAAGATAATTAATTATTACGATTTAATTTAAAAGTCTCCTTAGAGGAATATGTCACGAATAATAAAATAAATTGTGGTTTTAATTATTTGAAGCCTTTAGTTCGCGTCTGGAACAATGGTGAATTGTGTCGAGCCACAAGTCGAATGTTGTGGCTCCCAACTACAAATCTGACTTAGTACATTTAAAACTAAAGTTCCAAGAAACCATTAGCCAAACTGCGGAGAAGGCCCGCCCAGGGCGTGAAGAACAGGGAAAAGCTTTTTATCACGCGAATGTTTTTAAATATTATGAGCTAAATTTTATGAAAAGCAGCGATGAATCTGGTACTTAAGTCGAAAACAGTACCACCCCAAAGAAAAAGAATAATGTTGAGATTCTTCTTTTATAAAATACTTTTTTCATAATGATATATTTACATTTAAAAACAAAACAAGCCCACAAAGACAGAACTCGTGCATGTCATATATATTGAGTCATCCCATAAATAATGCGGTTTTTTCAATTATACGAACTAAAAGTTGGAGCGGGACACTATAAACTACATACATGTACGTAACATATTATTATTGCAAGTTTTAAAGAAGTTATAATGAAAATGACAAAGTAGCATATTCGGCATATTTTATTTTATGAGTTCAATAAAGGCAACACCGCAACGGAAAGTGCGAAGAATATTAATGCAGTATATGCGGATCGGACAATAAGCGTAAGCCAGTGTCAACGATGGTTCCCGAAATTCCTAGCCGGGAACTACAGCCAAGGAGACGAGCCTCGCCCTGTAAGATCTGTAGAGCTCGACGAGAAGGTCCTGCAAAACCCGGTGGAACAAAATCCCATTGTAACAGTTGTGGAACTATCAGAGAAGCTTGGATTTAGTTATTCAACTATTCATCGACACACGTGTGCCATCGGAAAAATCAACAAATTGGCTCAATGGGTTCCTCACAAAGTTTCAGAGTCTAATCGCGTGCAGAGCTCGGCCACATACAGCGAGAATGACACTATAAAGGCTGAAACAGTCTGATGCCCCACCCACCATATTCGCCGAACATTACCCCATCTGATTATCATTTATTCCGCAGTCTTCAAAATCATTTGGACGGAAAAAATATGAATTCTGTAGACAAGGTCAGAACAGTATTGGAGGAGTTTTTTCGTCACGAACAAATGAATTTTGGAAGAGGGGCCTCGCAATTCTACCAAAAAGATGGAAAAAGCATTGTAGAAAATGAAGGAGAGTATATTTTAAACTAAAAAAGAACTTTGTTTATCTTAATTTTGAAAAATAAAAGAAGTATAAAAAAACCGCATTATTTATGGGATGACCTAATATAATAGTCTCGAGTGTACGATGCACAACGGTTCATACAATATATCGCCAGGCGGCGTCGAACGGCAGTTGACCATGGAACGTTGCAGATATATATTGTGATACCACCGGAACGGTACGTTACGTAATTAAATAATTTTAAAAATGTACCTCATTGGGTATTTGTTTGCGTTAATTGATTAAGTTAGGTTGTACTTTGATAGACCACCATTCCCCCTATTTTAGTAATAAATGATGTTTTCAACATTGCAAATATAGGTTTTACGGTTAGAATGGCCGCAGCCGCAGAGCCGCGGCCACCCAGCGCTGCAGCCAGCTATTGTTCGTTGCTGGTATTTATTATTCCTTGTCGTGTGTAATAAAAATGGTATTATTGATCAAAACACTATCAGGATGTGTAGAGCTATTGGAGTAAAATTAAATAAAAAAATAAAAATAAAAATAATAAAATTAAGTTGAATTAAAAATATGACCTGCTGTTGTTTTATTACAATTTTATCGATTAATAATGGAACAAATAAATAATGAATTAAATATATTAATTGAAAGATATACATATAAAATCAATTTTATTGAAAAATTTTTTTGTTGCGCCACCGGGATTCGAACCTGGATCTCTTTCCAAACCGAAGAAGGTGTATTATCCAACTATGCTACAGCGACGATATTTAAGATTCCGTAAAAATAAGGCAGATGGCTCTTTCAAATAATGGAACGATTAAATGTATTAATATCAAAAAGGTAACATACAGGTTCGAAAATTTGTCGCTAAAAATATCGTCGCTGTAGCATAGTTGGATAATGCACCTTCCCCGGTTTGGAAAGAGATCCAACTTCGAATCCCGGTGGCGCAACAACAATATTTTTCGATAAAATTGATTTTATATGCGTATCTTTCTAATTAATATATTTAAAATATCACACACCGTCTGTTCTGAATAATTACAATTTAACAATAATAATGTGTTCCCATAAAAATAAACAATACCGAATAATCAACAAATTAATTTCCTACGCTTCATTTTGAGTTGTCTTATTACAATTTTATCGAATTTCCCACTATTATCACTTTGTTGTATTTTTAATATGATTGTCAAAATGATTTTTTTAGTAGTAATCGAGATGGGACTGGAACCATCAATGACAGATCTTAAGACCCGTAAAGCAGTGCATGTTACGCAAAATTATGCGCTCATCGAATGTTTCCTTCAATAAACTGATTGTGGCGCGCGCTGTGTGGTATGTTGCGCCGTTTTGTTGAAACCATAGCTCTTCCACATTAATATCATTCAACTGGGGAACGAAAAATTCAGTAATCATGGATCTGTAGCGCTCTTCATTGACTAACATTCTGACCGGCATCATTTTTTAAGAAACATAGCTTCTTCGGTGCGCACTGTACGACGTCTCTGCGGATGCGTATTATCAATTAGAGTACGCGTGGTGCGAAAACGATCCGTGGATATTCGAATTATTTGCTCGGACGGACGATTATGTCGACCGTAAAATAGACGTAGCGCACGCGAACTGAACCACGATTTTCGAAATAAATTTGCAAGCGTTGTTCTGCCGTAAATCTATTCATGGTGAAATGGCAAACCAAACTGAGCACAAATCAGCTGTGAGCTGTCAAATTGGTTGACGCTGAAAAAGTGTTGCCAATTCGAAAAACAAACATCGAAAAAAAAACCACCCTTACGTACAAAAAATCATTATTAAGCGCTTGGCAATAATCCGGACCTGCGTACACATTTGTTGCTATATAGCGCACCAAGCATACTACCGCCCATACAACTATTAGACGCTTTAGTTACAATTAGTTTGAACTATATATTGCATACTTTGAAACAAACATTTACTGGTCGGTTAACTTTTGGGTGTAAAGGCACTCACTTTGCACAAAGCAGCCCATGTAAATTTCTGACCAACTTTCAGAATGCAGATTGTAACGAAACACAGGTAACGTACCCACCACTCCAAAACTCAATTTCAAATTCAAGTTTGAGTTTGCAATCCAAACGGGAGCTGAATTTTTGAACAGATGCAAGTTCTGAATAGTGGCGAGAGAAAATATTTGCGCAAAACTATCGGGTAAATAAATAGCACCCATATTGGAAAATCTCGGTGAAGCTCTTACTATGAAGTGAGCCCGACATTTTGCGGTATGATTTTCACAAACAGGCTTTGAAAACGATTTTTTATATACCTTGTTATCCAAATCTAGATAAATAAATAATAAAATAACTAGAAATTAATACTTTACAAAATAACTAATTATTATTTCGTCCATATATGTTTTTGTTATCATTGCAATGAGCAAACTAAAATGAAAAAAGGTTATGAAAGTAATAATTGATTGAAAGGGATATAAATTATAAAAATACTGATGGAAAAAAGATAGGTGCAGAATGGGTTGATTTATTAATTAAATAATAAATACATTTATCTAAAAGCTATTACGTGATACTATCCGAAGTGCTAATATCGCCATTCATCGAAAGAGACCAAGCTTTTAAATCTGTTCAACAGTTGATGTTGTGGCATGTCGTCTGACATCGGTACCTGGAGTATTTATTATATCTGTTGAGAGCTGGTTTTACGACCAGGTAACTATGAGGTGCGATCAGGGCCTCCACAGGAGTATGGTGGGTTGAAAGTAGTGATGAGCTCAAAATGTGAATCAATCACTGATATCTCTGAATCACACTCACTATCAGTGATTGAATATCTGGGAATAATGTGATTCGTGATTCATTTAAAATATATATATATATATATATATATATATATATATATATATCACGGTTTACAACCAAATATATATATATATATATATATATATATATTTGGTTGTAAACCGTGATTCGGTGCATGTGGATATGAGATGAAAATAATTATAAATGAATGACGTTATAATTCGAGAGCATCGTCATCTATACTGCCAAAACGTTTTACGCATTTGACCCGAAACGAAGAGAATTTGACCCGAAAAATAAACTCACATTCTCTTTGTGATGATATTAAATTAGATATATATTAATTATAAATGTTAGAATATGTTTTCTACGAAAGTTATTTATTTCATGTATGTATTGTGATATGTAACTCTGATCACAGTCACAGTTATCAATCACTGATATTACCGAATACCAATCACAATCACACCGGTGAGTTAAGAGTAGCATTTTTCTCATCACTAGTTGAAAAGTTCGGATGTAGACTGTCTAGCGAAATAACGATCGTTATTAGAATAATACAAGACTGACGGTACAAACTTTGAAGGATGATGACGTCACGACGCTATAAACCACAAGTATATTCAAGGTGAATACTAGACGAAGAAGCGAAATATGAGTGGCGGCCGAAGAATGTAAGATGTTTCAACTCTCATACCTACTCCTAGAAAAATGCGGCGTGTTGACATATATATATTGAAATTGTTGACAACATCTTATTAAAATGTTTAACGTTGAGTTATGATAATTTGTACAATAATACATTTCCAAGACGAGTAGTGAACACAAAAGCGGCAAATTTATGATGGGCTGTAACCTTATTTTATAACCTGAATCTCATTATTTACGGCCAATACTCCTCCGCCCCCCTTCTTCTCCTTTTGTTTAACCTTATATTTATATTTAATATTTCCCTCGGAGCGCGAAGGGCGCGGAAGAGATGTCTTCGCTACCAAAATATCTTCATCGCGGAGGCAACAATATTTATATGCTAATTTCCTCGCGTAAACACCCGGCGAGGACCGGAATACAATACAAACTAGGGGCGGTTCGGGAAATTTTAAGGAAATGAAAAAAGTTGGTCGCACTTTCAACAACCCGAAAAATCGGCGGCGTCGAAGGTTCGTGACCGGTGATTATAACAGCGTTCGTCTATAGCGTCGATTACTGATTATCCTTTTTACATATTTAATTAAGTTGTATTATTAAAAAGCACTTTTGCGAAATATATTTCTCGACGAAAATTTTCTAGTAGGAACGGGTCAACAGTTTCACCAGGACCGTCTAAGAGTAAAGGTAGTAAGTACTATAGTAATACTAATCTTAGAGCCGGTTGTGTGATCAGAAGTAACTTTTTACTATAGTAAAAAATATTTACTTCTCGAAAGTACATCCCGTAGTAAACTCATTTTACTATGTGATATTCGATAGTAAAAACGAGAATCGGTTGTTAAATGTGGCGAACTTTTCACAGCTGTTCCAAAAGTCATCTGACGTATTGATACTTTGAAAGTTACAGTATAGGACATCATTCAATAACATTCTATTTTAGTGATGACAGTTCGTCCGACGGTGATCTCGTTGTTTAATAAATTAATGTATACATTAGCACATATTATGAAAAAATTTCACCACCAAAGTGACAGATTTCGAATGTTTAGGCGAAAAAATGCATAGAATAAACCATATTTCATAATTATTTGTCACGTCTATAGACATCTCCATATATGCTTTAAATTAATAGAAAATTTGATGTATCAACAACCCGCAAATGATTTTTACTACGGGCGTTAGTAAAAAGTTACTACTGATCACACAACCGGCCCTTATTAAAAAGAAACGTCAAATACCATAAATGTTCTAGACAAACAAGACTTCTAATAATTCCCCAACTTAACTCGACATTTTAAAGGATTCATAAAAAATATATAATACATATTAATTAACTCGACAACTTACAGACTTATGAAAATAAATAATAATAAAAAAACTAATTAAAGTATAGATACGAACTGTGAATGGAGGTTAGCTAAAATAGTGAAAGACTCGCACGCCACGACAAACACGAAAATCATATAAATGACCGTTCCTAATAGAAATAATAATATTATTAGGTGTTGGCAGAAAAGAAACTGAACAAAGATTGATGGAAATGTTTCCAAGAAGTAACATAATTTCTTAATTTTCTGTTTTGATCAATTCGTTTATTTCCTTCCCTGAAGGTATGATTATAGGCAAACGAGAAAATTTACGTTATTTGAATCACTTAATATGTCTGATTATTCAATTTTATAACGTGTATTTTAATTGAGATTATTTTTTTAATATATTGTTTCAATTTCACTGTTAGATATATATATAACGGATGAACATATCTCCTTTAGCACAAACTTTGATCGAATTAAGGAGATAGTGATCATCTCTTACATTACGTTCCTATATTATTGTATCAGAAAGGCTAAATAAATATACCAGAACATAGTACTGATAAATATTATTTCAATATCGATAAAATGTAGTTCGTAATAGTGGTAGTGCTGCTCATGAGTATGCGTATAAAATGGTCACACCAACCAGGGGAGTGCACGCTATGCAAATAAAAAAGCTCTGCGTAGCTATGATTTCCAAGAAATAAATGTAAATTACATATTTATTTGATATATTATATATTAAGTGTAAATCTACGCCCAAATATTTCAAAGTTCTCATATTAATGTGTTAACAACTACTAACTATTCTCGCGTTGCACGATGTTCTGAATACACACACGTCTTCGTTTGAGCAGACGTGTTGCAAAACGCCGCAATATATTTGAATCGAACTTAAATGCGTATGTTCCAACGCACAATAAACGTAATATTATTAATAAAACATATAGCCCTTCACGTAATAACTCTTAAGAATTTTCCTAATATCATATAAATATTTTTCAAGAATGTAAATTAACTCACACTGAAACATGCTACTGAAAGAGAGTATTTCTTTCGGATGAACACAATCCTAGTGACAAGTCCATCGTTCTTTTACAGCATAACTTAAGCCTAGTGCATCCGACTGCTACCAACGGAGACAAAATGTTCAAACACAGCATAGATTTCAAAGGCTGAGCACCCCCCGGCCGGGTCGGCGGACGCGAGAGGCGTTGCCTGTTTACTCGCAATTTTTTCACCTCGGCTCTCGCAATAAATTATAAAATACGTCACAACCAGGTCCCTGGGGAGCCGCGGGCTAATCTTGTAATGGCGGACCTGCCGAGGAGAGATTTATTGCTCCTTAACGGGAAGAGAGATAAATCAACATTATTATTATTATTTGTATTAGCAAAATCGAACGCGCCACTGCCACGCTTAGGAAATTTGAATAAGTACACAATTGTAACGAAGAATAATTAGGAGGAACGATATTAAAAGATGAACGTGGACGGCATCGCGAGTCGGGAAATACAGTATATTCCAAAAGTATTTTTTTCATTTTGGTTCATTCGCTGCACCAACGCAACGAGCGGGAGAGGCGAGGGGTATGCCGATCGCTAGCCTCGTCTTTGGGAATTCAGTCGCTATGGAGCGTGTCCTTACCAGTTATTCGTGAAATTTTCCCTGGAAAATTGATATCCCGATGAGGTGACATAAACTGGCTTCCACGTGACCCTGACTTGACACCAATGGACTTTTTTCCTACTGGGCTACCTCAAATCAAAACAGTAACAATTCTCCTTCTAATCCGAGAAGAAACGGCAGCAATCACGAAGAATACGTGCCAAGCAGTTCTCAGAAATGTTGCCTCCCGTTTAGAAGAGTACCAGCGAAATAACGGATCACATTCAGAAAACATAATTTTTTATTAAGCCCATCCATTATTTTATCACAGAATTTTTATTATGAAAAAGACTTTTGGGACAGCTTGTATAACATGGCGAAATAAGAATTGTTTTAAATATTCACTTTCACTGTAATATGACTTTAGATGAGTGGAAAACTGAAAATATAGAATTTATTGTATTATTATATAAAGAAGTTTCTCGCCAGAGAACAGTGAGGGGTGTATTTGTCTAGTTGCCGTGTATCGCCGCCCTATTGCCCCTGGAGGACGGGGGCGGGACACGGTTGCCATGCGACATTAAAAAAATGTCAACCTGGCGGCGAATGAGAAGGACCGATATAGTAGTATTCCCTCATAGAATGGTCCCGGGTAAGTGATGGGTCACATCTCGGTGAAAATATTGAAAGACCATATGACCGAATTTAACATATCCTAAGCTTGAACATGAGACATGTAATTTTCAAAAACTGGTACAATAGCACGGTATTTTAGAGTGGAAAAGAATATAATTTTTTTCCGAATAATGGAAAACGTTAAATAATTTTTTTTAATAATATCCACATTTTCCCGTATTAGGGAAAACAATATTTTCATATGGCGGTAATTACATTTTCTTAAGGTTTAGTTTAAAAATGGTGCCCAGTCACAGACCACCAAATATATATACGAACTAACGCAAAATCCTTATCCCAATATTTTCATTTTGGTGTCACCCACATGATTACTTTGGTACCACTAACGCAATCCAATAACTTGGAGACTATTTTTTATAAATACGTCTTGTCTACCACAAGGATTTAATTTTCGAAGAATAAATACTTTTACTATTGCATAAATGTGTCACAATCTATCGAATTTATGTTTCCATCAAGAATGTGTGTAGAATGGCCCTCGTCCCGCTACTAATGTTCGAAACCCCTATCCTACATGTACACTTTATTTCATATCTATTCATTTAATGGGCTGTGTGCCCATCCAAATATTTAAAAAAATGTATAAACTCAACAATGATTACTGGCAGTAATTCAACGTATATATTTTTTAACGTCAGGTTTTTAAATAACGTGTCAATAAGATATCAAGCCAATCTTTCAATTTGCCATAGAGGAAATCGACTCACTGCACACTCCACGCACAAATCTCACCAAGGCGGAGGAAATTGAAAACAATTCGGATTCGAATAAACAAATTCGAATCTGGGAAGAGATTACTATTTTGTACTGACAAATTGTTTTTTCCAACCAAATTCAAAGAAATGTCTGGATCTAAAATTTCGATAGTATATATACAATGTATAAATAATAAAAGTGAATCAAAAATACAAATCAATGTATTAAATTCTAAAACAAAAAAAAATCGGCATTAATACTTACATATATAACGATTTGACACCACAGCAAAATCAGCATTAATACTTACTTATACAGGATGGGCCATACGTTTTTGCACTTTTTAAATCGTTTTTGCGCGAGAACCGGCACTGGAGAAGGGGCACGCGGGCGACAGCGCGCGGGAGTTTAGTCCTTGGAAATTTTGACGCAATAAAACAATCACATAAGTATCGTTGTTTATGTAAAACTGTTTTACGCAGAACGCGCGCCGTTCCCCCGTGAAGCGATGCATTGCGACTAAACTTGCAAGGACCGAGCTCCCGCACGCTGTCGCCCGCGTGTCCCTCCTTCGCGCGGATCCCGCCCAGAAGCGATTTAAAAAGTATAAAAACTTATGGCCCAACATGCATAACGATATTTCTAACACAGTTTTCTTAACAAATTTGTAAATGTTAAAATGTTTCATTAAATGGTCGCTTGAAATATTAAATACGTCTAACGAGTATAAAGCGGTGGTGCTTGTCGCTACATGTTTCACATTACAATTTATCAGATTTTGATCGGAGATCTGTATTAATTGCCTCAACAGAAGGACCGTTATTGTCGCGGTACGATTTTCGGTTAAACATAAAAAACCGTTTTAAAAATATCGGTACGATAACGAAACTCAATACTCAACAAGCAACTGATGGAGAATAAAATTCCAAATCTTGTGAGCAATTAGTCTACCCGCCGATCCGTAAAATTGGCTGTGTACTTTTATTACCTGCATACTTGTTTATAGGGACCGGCCTACAGACGAGGGGCGGCGTCTCACTAATTATCGGACGTCATTTCTACACGTTTCAGAGCATCTACATTACAACTTGTGAAATTCATTATTTCATCATTAATCAATATATTAGGATGTCCCATAAGTCTTTGCGTTTTTTTATACATGCGCTAAATACACTACTAAACCTTAAGTTAATTTCAGTATTTTTTATGTGTGTTGCAAATGGAAGTCGTGCCGCCACTGCTTTATTTAGTTTTATCTCTAAATTGACAAAGGTACTGTAGATATGATACATACAAGACAGATGCACATATACGAGACGAGTGCACAAAGCCAGCTTATTACTATGCTGCGGTGACTTTGTATCTAACTAAACGTATCCTAACTTAAAGGAACGAAATATCATTAATCGACATAATTTTAATTTACACAACAAAACTTTGTACTATACACATGTTGGGTTATTTTCACTACTAGTTTCGAGAGACGCAGTCCATCTCATAAAGGAATGTAAGCTCCTGCGAGGTAACTTATATTAATGTTAAATACTAATTGAATGTATTAATTAGAAAGATGTACATACAAAATCAATTTTATAGAAAAATATTGTCGTTACTACCGGGATTCGAATCTGGAATTCTTTCCAATCCGGGTAAGGTGCGTTAACCAACTGTGCTACAGCAGACAATACTTTTGACGACAAATTTTCGAACCCATATATGACAGCCATCTACTTTGTTTTGTACATGTATGTTAATGCACCTTCCCCGGATTGGAAAGAGATGCAGGTTCAAATCCCGGTGGCGCAACAACAATAGTTTTCGATAAAATTGATTTTATGTGTATATCATGACACCGTGCAAAATAATTGTAGGTAATGAATGTTTGGAGCAAGTAGATGAGTTTGTGTACTTGGGAAGTATGTTTGATAGAAACGGAAAGGCTGAGAATGATATCGAAATAAGGGTGACTGCAGGAAATAAAGTGAACGGCGCTTTGAATGGAATTATATCTAACGGGAATTTGTCAACCGAGGCAAGACTAGCGGTGCACAATGGAGTCCTGGTACCGACACTGATGTATGAAAGTGAGACCTGGAGCTGGCAGAAGAGGAATGAAAGTAGACTGAATGCAGTGGAAATGAGATCACTTAGGCGTGTATGTGGCAAATCAATTTATGACAGAGTAAAGAATGAAGAAATAAGGAAAAAATGTAAAGCTGATGTTAGTATAGTGAGTACGATTAAGAAAGGATCACTTAGGTGGTTTGGTTATATGGAACGGATGAATGAGAAGAGAATGGTAAGAAAGATATATGACGCAAGTGTTGATGGCACCAGAAATAGAAGACGTCCGCGGAAGACTTGGCACGACCAGGTAAACCAGATAATGGAGGATGGTCCTGTTAGAAGCCTAAAAATCGCCGAGCTTGTATGAATGTGGTTGAGGTGAGAATTGTGTGTTAGGACAGAGGAGTGTGGCGTTCTATCCTCTCTGTCTATCCCTGCGGGGAAACGGCGCGATGGTAAGTAAGTATGTAATTAGTATTTAATATATTATAATACAATATTTTATTACTTTATGTTCAGTTATCTATGCGTGCAGTTATCTGATCACCGAAAAATACATCTTCAGAATATAAGAGGTCACATTTCCACCTAATTCGTGTATATCAAAGGAAATTGACAATTCACATTTACATATGACACGTACACAGAAGGACATTGTCCGTCCGATAGGTCCCGTCCGTCAGGCGCAATGTTCAACTTTCCGAATATTATGTCTTTTGTGGAGTAAGAGCGTCGATTAAAGTAGCGATTCACCCCTACTCCGTAAGTTCTAGAAACACTATTGAAACATTGACCTGTTGACATTTAGCCGATGGATTCGAACAAGAAGGTCGTGACCGGCGACCCGAGACCGGGCCGACTAAACGACGAAACGAACGCTACAAACCACAAACATTTTTAAGAGAGAGAGAGAGAGAGAGAGAGAGCGTAATAAATAAATGAAACTATTCGACTGTTACGAGTACGAGTAGGCGGATCCGTGTAACCGAGGAGAGTCTCAGTTGAAGCCCTCGTTTTGAGATCAAACAAAAATAAACACTACCGGTAATACACGCGGAGCCACTAAATATTATATTTAAAAAAAAAAAAAAAATTAAAAAACTTCAATTCTATACATCCGTTAGATGTACGTACTTAGTAAGCTAAACTTTCACAGTCATATTACCAGCAAATAATGCACCCCCGCTTCATACGGTGCCAAAAACGAAAAAAAAATCTTTTACACAAATTTTCATACGTTTCTTGCACCAAACAAACATGTTACAAATCTGAAGTTTAAAAGTACAGACATGATATTTTGACACAGACGGCAGTGTGGCCAAGAAGTCGGGACAATTGCTGATGAATTTATCAGATAAAATACCTACTGTATTCATCAAAAAAAAATGTTATGTATTAAGTGTATTATTAAATTGCTTTGTTATTGTATAATAAAATAATAATGGATAATTTGTATGGCGCCATTTTCGTAAAAAAAACTTTCACCTCAAGGGCGCATTACACAAACTGTTTTGAGTTCTACAATTATCTTTTTTTTTAAAATTAAAAATAGGTATTTTCCACTCATGGAGTTACTGCTGATTACACAACCGGCCCTAAGAGAAATATTTTTTTATAGAAATAAGTTTAATAAGAAAATTTTCCTGATGTTCGCGTTAGATCTGATAAATATGCAGTAATAAGATAAATTTATCAGAGTATGATGACGGACAATGCCGAAAGAGATACGAATTTAAATGTGAACTTCTTTTTCTCATTTACGAGCACAAAAAAATATTTAAAAAAAAAAAAAAAGCGAAAGACAAATTGATAAAAACTGTTACATACCTACCATGCGCGCCTACAAAATAAGTCTTGTTAAAATTACGTTTATTTTCATTTAAATGTCTGTCGAAATAATAATGTCAAACATTTCCAATAGAAACACGTTCTATCAATTTAACAAAGGGGGGTTATTTTTAGATTCTCCTATTGGATACATTTCACAATGTCCACGGGCAGAAACAATGGCCGAATCACCTGACGAGCTATATTCGCACAAATGTATGAAATATTTCAGCTTGCGGGATTTTCATATCCCGTTTTTATTTTTTGTACCCATCCCAGCGCATTTAATAACATAAAGCAACGGAACAAGTAAAAAAAAAAATTAAAATCCGACCAATTTTTTAATATCTGTAAAAAAAACTATTGTCACTTTGTCGAGCGCGAGCTCATTTGTAAATTTAATTTAAAAATTGCAATATCATAGTGATCCATAAGCAAGAACTCGGAGATGCATGGTGCTCCCAAGTTTATATATATATATATATATTTATTGTCAACAAACGTACCTTTCTGTATCTTTCGTACGTTACGTATTTTTAATTTTTTTAGTCGTAAAACGCAATAGTTATCCAATATTTTATTCCTTAATTTTTAAAGTATTTGTTCCGAATTCATAAACACACCTTTGGCGCGTCTTTTTGAATCAGTCGCAACCAAGGGTATTCACACATTCCGCGTCCAAATTCCCATCCATACATTTCCTCATGGTCGTCTTTTCAGTGTGAAATGTGCACTTGCATTGTTTGTGATCCTGTGATTTTGTGCACAGTGATATTGTTTGTTTGTGCCGCGGGTGAACTTGTGACATCGCTCGTATTTAATTGGGAGCGGAGATCGGCTTATCCGCGTACCATTCTTGCGTTATTTTCGGCGGCGACCACGGGGATTTGCGGAGGCGTCATATGCAAGGTAAAGCGAGCAGTCCTTCGGAATCACGGTTCCTCGAATTCACTGGTCCTTCGACTGAACCCTATCCCCTACTCTTCCCTACTCCCTCCCCTACCCTGCGGTGATTCCGATTTACGACCGAAATTATTGTATTCCATTCCGCGGGACTAGAGTAATCTTTATCCAGTTTCTGGTCCTCAAAAGAGTCCTCTTTCAACGTTTCGTCAGAATAGCAAATTTACTTGAAAATGTACAAATATTCACGTTCTTGAGTGTCGATAATATATGTATATCACTATAAGCAAAAGCCTATAAGCAAAAAAAAACTGTGCATTACTAAAGATTCTAATCCTTATCTTCTGAAAAGACCTATACTAAAGATTCTATAACCTTTTCTTCTGAAAAGACCTGTACTAAAGATTCTATAACCTTATCTTCTGAAAAGACCTATACTAAAAATTCTATAACCTTATCTTCTGAAAAGACCTATACTAAAGATTCTAAAACATTATCTTCTGAAAAGACCGTATAAAATTCTAGCCACACTATTAGGCGGATTAGTGGTAACGGCTAGAGTTTTATTTTCGACAGTCCTTCGCGTGCAACGTCATTTCGATGCCGCGAGATAATTAGATTGTTTGCGTTCATCCAATTTGTTTGTTCAATCCGCATAAAAATCTGATTGCTTACTTACTTTCTTACCATCACGCCGTTTCTCCGCAGGGATAAGCAGAGAGGATAGAGCGCCACACTCTTCTATTCCGACACACAATTCTCGCCTCATTCACATTCATACATCCTCTGATACAAACTCGACGATTATTGAGGCTTCTAACGGGACCATCCTCCAGTATCTGGTTTACCTGGTCGTGCTAAGTCTTCCGCGGACGTCCTCTACTTTTGGTGCCATCAACACTTGCGACATATATCTTTCTTACCATTCTCTCCTCATTTATCCGTTGCAGATGACCAAACCACCTAAGTGATCCTTTCTTAATCTTACTCATTATTTTATTGATCTACTTTTTATTGAACTACTACTATCAAACTACTATAATATCTCTGGAGATAGGAAAGTCTCCAAAAGAACAATATCAAATATTTCTGGAATGAGAATTGGACATTGGCAGGTAGCCTCACATTTATTCAGATTGAACTTAATAGATTCCCCAATGTGTGAGTGTGGTGCCGAGGATGAAACCCTTGACCATATATTTTTTGGCTGTCCATTGCGAAACACATGTTTTTTTACAGTAATCTCGTCAATGGTAATTTTCAACTCCCGGTTAACTGGGGGTTGAAAATTCTTCTTCTTTCCCTTAACTCGCCACATTTAATCTACATAATAGCAAAATTTTTGTACGACAATAGTATTGACTTGTAATAAATATATTTCCTATTCTATAATATTATTGTAATTTTTTCTATAAAATAAAGTTTTAACTTGATTAATGACACAAATCACTCTTGAAGGGTGGATTGCCTATTTAAAAGAAGAAGAAGAATAAATCTGAGATAGTGGCCGCTTCATGGCTACTACCTAGCAGTGTGTATAGAAAGCTAAAATGTATGCTTGGGATAACGTTTTCAAAACTGATATGAATGAACCGGAAAATAAATTCGTGTTAATGTGCGAAGTTTTCAAGTAAACTAATAGAAATGCAGAAAAAAAAACTATTTTGGGCTGAACAAGTATTTCGCATTTATTGAAATTTGAGTGTTGAGCGCATTTTAAATATTTTATTTTTAACACTTGCACGGCTTGACAAAATTACACAAATTTATTTGTAGCCTTACCGGGAATCGAACCCGTAACCGACGGCCGCCCATATTCATATCAAATCTATAAAAAAAACGAAGATTATCGCTCTCATTTCGTATTAAGTCTCATCATTTTTCGAATATCCAATACATATATAAATCTATGTAATCTCTATAGAATACACTTTACATACAAAAATATTAATATATGAAAAAAATAGTAATTTCTGTTATATTATTAAAAATAATATTATAAGAATATATAAAAAGCACAAAAAATATAAATAAAATCGCGGATGTCATGTGTCGGCACAATCAGTTACCACTTTGGATCAAGTCAGCGGACTAAACATTTCAGAAGCGCCCAAAATTTTAACGAAATTTTAAATGCTCAGTAACTATGCCGACCGCGCAGCTATCACGCACCCCGTAATATACATATATATGTACAATGTAGTCGTGTCGTGCGGTTGGTAAACTTGCGGATTCAGGCATACATAAAAACAAATTGAAATATAACGATATAAATGAATATGTTCGCCGGTTTACGGGTTATGTTAAACGTAGGTTGCGGCTTACGAGTTACGTTCAGTTGAAACCACATTACGGAACATCCCTGAACATCCCTTGTAGCATCGGTGCAAAAAATTTTGTTTTTTATTTACGTAGGTAAACAATACGTACATGGTATTGATCTCAACACTTAGGCTGCATCTGTCAGGGATGGAAGAGAAACACAAACTAAACATTATATTAATTATTCACTTGCATCAATTGTCCTCCTTTAATATTTTGCAGTTAAATTTGTACTCTCCTGTATACAGTTTTGTGGGCTAATCTGCCGTGTATCAGCCAGAAAGGTCAAATATACACGGCAGATTAGCCCACAAAACTATACACAGAAGATTCTGAACGGCGGTGAAAACCTAAGAACATTTTTAAATTTGTAATCATTTGTATTAATGTTGGTGAAATCGTTATTGTAACTATAATTGTGTTCGATTATAGCGAACAATAGTAAATGATTATTCATAATTCTTAGAGTTAAATCTTAGTTACAAATCATCGTTTGTATATATATATATATATATATATATATATATATATATATATCCATATCCATCAATAATGACTGGAGATTGTTTTTTTAATATTTACTAAATACAATACGTACAAACCATATAACCCGACTTTTATAGCGTTCAAAATAATTAACGATAATATTCCGTGTAATACCGTATTAAAATTTTTAAATGTCGTTGTGTAATTGTGTAATTCAGTTTATCCAATATCGCCTTTTTAGATATTACACGCACTAATGAAAAATAAACATGTTCATTTAAATATTTTAATTATTAAGGAAAACACATTCTTATTGTGAAGTTGTGATTATTCAGAACAGACGGTCTGTGATATTTTAAATACTAAATTAAGGTATTGATTATAAATATATACATATAAAATCAATTTTGTCGAAAAATATTGTTTTTGCGTCACCGGGATTCGAACCTGGATCTCTATTTCCAATCCGGGAGATATATTTTTATAACAATATTTTTCGACAAAATTGATTTTATATGTATATATTTATAATTAATACATTAATATAGTATTTATAAATATTTTAACCTTCTCAAATTTAATTAGTTTATTAACAGACGTCATTGACCAAAAAATGCCAATTACCAAAGGATAATATGTTTTATTTAGGACACAATAAGAAAATTATTTAAATTCACATGCCCAAAATAAGAAAAAAAAAATTCCTGCATGTTGTCAAGATCCTGAAGAATGGAAACATCAACACCACATTTCGAAGGTGTCGAGGATGTTCCTTTCTTTCCATCCCAGGATCCATGTTTCGACTCCGTACAGAGCTATATAGAATACTTAACCAACTGAACTATTAAAAATTTTAAAACAAAAAATGTGTTTTTGTATAAGTAAAAATAATTCATTGTTGCAGGAATATATAAAGTGAATGATAGTAAATTTTTGGTGATATAATTATATATTTACCTTTCAATATATTACCTACAATATAAAATTAAAAACTAGATAGTAAAAATATTTACATTTAATTTTTTTCACTCAATAATGTTATTTCAAATCCTCGTTTAAATATAATCATACATACTTACAAACAATCATAAACTTAATAAATTAATTAATTAATTACATACACAGAGTAAAGCCAAAGTTTAGTGAAAAGCCAACAATCAGTGGAGGCTTCGTAAACTTCCCACGTCGCCGGTAACCGAGTAAGCCGCATCACACTGTATTTTAACACGATTTGCGAGCGATACTTGCAACTAATGCGATACTGGATTAGGCATTTGGGAAATAAAATTACAGTTACACTCTCAAATTATCTCAATTATGGGGTATTTATTAAAAAAATTAAATTTTATTATTCCATTTACATTTCCAAAAATTATTTCGAACGTAAAAATATTTTTTTATTTAACTACATCATTTGTACGAAAATGTCAAACTGACGAAATTGATTAATTTGTAATACAAAATAAAACTGGCGAAACGGAGAACACGTCATTAACCGGAAATCCCGGTCGTCGACGTGTTCGCATATAATTATTTGGGGACACTTAGATTTTTACTTTTACGAAAACGGACGGTATTTTAAAGGTAAAAGGGTAAATATGAAATTATTCGGATCAATTTCTTTCCCCAACACTCCGGATAATCGAGTCTATTGTGCTGCATATCTTTAGTGATGAGGAACACCTACCTAGTAAGTTTATTTGAAATGCAAAATTAGACAGAAAATATTTTAAAAAAAAAATTTCGGCATAAATTTGAAAATGTTGCGCTAAAAATAATTTATTCGGCATAAATTTGAAATTACCTGTAGATCATTATTGTAATTTACAATTGATAGCATTTAAAAAAAAAAGTAAATGGAAAAATAGCACTGATTCTAATAAAAAGATGAATGTTTGTTTAACTGTTATATATAATAGAATCCTAAAAATATTAACAAGTGTAATATAAAACAAAGGTTTGACTAAAAGTCTGTATATCGGTATTATTTTATTTTATCTTCTAACTAATAAATCCAATAATAGTTACTAATAATAATAACTAATCCAATTAATTAAATCGCGTATAAATTATATTTTTATTTTATTTATTTGTAGAGGACTGACCGCGCCGCACAGTATCTGGCCGTTTAGCTAGGCGTTCTACAGCTATCCGTCCAGTACCGACCAAAAATCTAGACGACAATACATCGCAACGCGACTGGTTAGAGAAGCTAGTTGAAGCAATCACTTCTTCCCTGGCCGCCTTCTCGGAACTACCTCAAGTGAGTAGCTCCAGTCGCTAACTTTATCATGCAACTTAACTTTCAACCTGTGTATATTAATTTGTGCATCATTCTCAAAAAATGCCAACCGACTGTAAAGCCGAATTTACATTAAGAAATTAGTGACGCAAAATTCGCTTCATGACATTATTTTCACTGGTAGTTTCACCTGCAAACAGATAGTTTCATTATGCATGCATTTGTTTTATGAAACCAAATGAAATTCGCGACCCGCGCGACTTTTTTTGGCGACGCTAATGAATGCAACTAATTTCATTGTGTAAAACGTAATGAAACCAGCGTCGCGAAAGAGCTCACGCTGAGCGGACATATGCGTTCTTGTAGGTGCGTGAGAGTTTTTACGTCTAAAATGGCAAATCAACGCTGGAATGCTGATAAAAATATATAGTTTATCAATGAATACCAGCGAAACGAGTGTCTCTGGGATCCGAAACACCCTCAGTACAGAATAGAGATGCCCGAGAAGCGGCCTACAAGGCAATTATGGAAGCCATGCAGATGAAAACTATGAAAAATGTAGTTAGTAAAATACGATCGCTTCGTAATACCCCTATAACAATGAAACATTGAAGGCAAAAAAATCTATTGCACTTGATGTTGATAGTGCCATGGTTGCTAGAAGATTTCACGACACTAAATTTCATGCGATTTCTCAACTGTTTGGCGCCGTGAAACTAATTCCAACATGCATGAACGCAGTTCCGTAATGTAAATTCGGCGAAGTCCTATTTCATTTCATCAACCTGCTCTAGCCACAAATACCAACGCCTATACTCACACGCACGCTCCTCAACATTTATATATACTGCAATATTCACATACACGCGTGAGATCTGAGAAGATTAGGGGCCTCAGACTCACCTTAAACAAATCCGTCTGATATTTATAACCTACAAACATACTGGCCGACTTAACATATAAAGCAAAATAAACTCTTTAACAACTCTAAACAATCCCTACATATTTATTTTCACAAATTTAAATAAATCACATCATTACTAAAATATAGACATATCGCCTTAAGGGGGGGGGGGGGGGGTAATAATCCTAGTTTTAAATAATAATAGATGGTTCTATAAATGAAAGTCTCATCTTTAAGATAATATAATTTTTTATAAGTACACTGTACACATATTCTTAATACATTCACGTTGCCCGTCAGACTTCGGCAACGTTTGTGTCGAACACACTCAATCGGAAATTTCAATTTCCGAACGTCCCACGAGATATCGTCCCGCAGCGGTTATGATCGCTTCATCTGCCGACTCGGTCAATCAATCGCGAGCCGGGGACGACAAACAGGAAGGCTGTGATTGGTCGAGCCAATCAAAACGGCCAATACCAGCCGGCCACAAGTGCGATTCTCCCGATAGTTTTGATTGTAGTGGTCAAATTGAACTTTGAGATTACAGAGTGAGTCTTGAGGATATTGAAAACTTCGTCCCGAATCTTCGTCCAAACTCTCTTCAATACCATCACGTCAAAACTCAAATAATTAAAGAATGGAAGCGCGTAAAACATTTGGAGATATTTAAAAACGAAAACATTTTTATCAAGGCTGTTGTGGCAAAGAAACGATTGATTCGGATTGATATTAGGAGGCTTAGAATTTATTTAACACTATACTAGAACAAATATTAAAGGATTGGTTGCTTTAAATAGGCAAGGGCGTGGGTTCGTCACAAGTTATTTGTGGAAACCATCTTCAAAAAATGCTATCTAACCTAGAATAGATGCTAGTTCTAGTTTTATACATGTGCCCATTATTATGATACTGGTCTCTTGGTTCGTTCGTCTCGAGATATGATTAAAAAATATTTTTACATCACACAACACAATGTTTCAAAATGTATTTATTTCGACATATAAATATTGCATATAATTTAACGCTTCAAATTGTTCACAATTGTTACATTTCGCATCATATTATATTAATTTAAAACAATGTGACACAAAATAATTGATACTCTTTTTTTTTTTTTTTCAATTTCTCGACTTAGACCACTTTCATAATAATCGGCACATATATTTATATATAGAGGTGTGTGTATTAAAAAAGCGTCAAAAAAGGATGAATGACTCTCTTACTAATAAATGGATTCGAAGTGCGTGATCCTAATTTATTTTACGTACACATCACATTTAACTTTTCTACATATGCCAGAATAATACGTACACACACACATACATACATACATACATACATACATATATAAATTCAAGAGCCTTTCTCAGAAAGCATTCCAGCTTCATATAATTTAAACAGAATTAGATTTTCGTAGAATAATTAGATTTATTCCACCCAAAAGACGTACGCTTTCACATAATTTAATACTTATCTGAATACACAGCGAATTTTTGATTTTATCTTGATTTTAAGAGAAGTTAAAGGGACGTGACAAGTTTGCTTTCTTTTACTTACATGAAATCGGAGACTAGAAAAATAAAGGGATTATTAGGGCCGGTTGTGTGATAAACAGTAACATTTTACTATAAAATAACGGGATTATTAGGGCCGGCTGTGTGATAAACAGTAACATTTTACTCTATAAAATACTATAATTTTTTTGTGAAAACGGGTTGTTTGATCGTTAGTAAATAAATATTTACTTCTCGAAAGTACACCAGTAATAAACTCATTTTAATCTGCGATATCCGATATAAAAACAAGAATCGATAGTTAAATATGGCGGACTTTTCACAGCTGTTCCAAAAGTCATCTGTGACATTGATACTTTAAAAGTTACAGTATAGGACAATAAATCATTCAATACCCCGCTATTTTAGTGATGAGAGTTCGTCCGATGATGATATCGTTGTTTAATAAATTAATGTGTACATACATTAGCACATATTATGAAAAAATTTCACCACCAAAGTGACAGATTTCGAATGCTTAGCGAAAAAAATGCCTAGAATAAAGCATATTTCATGATTATTTGTCACGCCTATAGACACCTCCATCTATGCTTTAACAGTAGTAAATTTGATGTATCAACAATCCGCAAAGGATTTTTACTACGGGCGTTAGTAAAAAGTTACTACTGATCACATAACCAGCCCTTGATGCGATCTCCTTGAATATTTAAAATAAGATATTTATTAGCCTCGGTAAACTCAATTATGAATATTCCAACGCAAACCTTACAGATAATATATATTGATTTATCTCTACTAGAAATACGTTATACATTATCTTATTTATTTTTCAATGCCAAATGTATATCAATATTATTTGGTTTTAGTTTTTAGTTTATGAATTACACCATCCAAGGTACAAGATATACCAAATAAATTAAGAAATTTTAATATACAGTGAAATTATTATTTCAAGCAAATATTAGCCGCGCCTTGGATGTTAAACTTTTAGTAATCACCGTCAGATGTCATCACGAGTGTACATATGTACAAATGATCAAAAAGCTTTCCAGTCGTAAAGAGTAAACAAAGAGGAAGGAAATGAAATCTGTGAAGGGGGCAAACAAAAAATATGTTCAATTCAAATGGTTAATTAAAAGATAATCAAATGCTTAATTAATCAATTTAATGTGATTTTAAATCA
Organism: Eubasilissa regina; assembly: GCA_022840565.1. Classification (NCBI taxonomy): domain Eukaryota; kingdom Metazoa; phylum Arthropoda; class Insecta; order Trichoptera; family Phryganeidae; genus Eubasilissa; species Eubasilissa regina. The sequence continues at coordinate 20,151,601 of JAINEB010000013.1, forward strand.
GAGCATACTCGTATTTTGTATCTATTTGTACAAACAAATCAGTAAAATTAATTTTTTTATTTAACAGTATTTTTTAATCACTAAACATTCCCATTGTTAACACAATAAAAAGGGAATTGAAGTGTGGAGATATGCGGATTACTCACTTTAAGCAGGAGATAACATAAATTGTTAATCATATATGTGTCAAGCTAACAACGCATAGCTTTACTTGTAAAAGTGTAAATAGATGCAGAAAAAAAATTTGTTTGTACAATTTGTTGTTAAAAAGAGGGCGTTAATAAGGTATTTAAACTGAAATTATTAAGCTAATTCAAAATGTAGTTGTAGTAGAAAGGTACTGACTGGCAGGTGTGGTTTGTTCGTCAGCGAACTCGGCGAATACTAGAGACCAACGTTTCCCCACGCATGCGCATGTACTAACTAGCCCGGTTTTGTGAATGATTTAAAGGTCTGCTCATCCTAAGGGACATACATGGGCTTGTTAGTTAGGGCTAGTGGAGATGGTTAATATTAATAATTTAACTGATCGCTTAAACACTGCGGGGTGCGCCCATCGGGCTACTAGCATGTGTTAAAATAATGAATAATGAAGGTATTCATGTCGGACGGTTAAATTTTAACCGAGGGTTACGAAATACTACATTTTGTGAGTTATAGATCAAATTAGGGTAACCTAATGATGTTGCGGAGACATTATTAATTCTGTTCAAAGTTCAATGGTTACGGTTGGAATTCGCGATAAATTAGTAATAAAACGGTATAATATTGATAATAATTCAATCATTAATTGTATGGAAAAAGCATTTCTTGATATACAACAACATCCAGGAAAAACTGTCATAATATCATGTGTTGAGTAATAAATAATGACAAATCAGAATTCAGTCATACACCTAACGATATCGGAATTCTGTATGTGTATAATTATAAAGAATTCAATTACTAAACAAATAACAGATATCTCATAGAGATTAAGCAATTTTTTATTATATTTAATGGAAAAATATGGAAGTATGGGTAATTATAGGGCTTACGACCTGACTTCGGCTTACTAAGTGATCACTTTATATAAATATAACGTTCACCAATTCTCACCTATTAATCAATCTCCACATCTATCAAATTTTTTGAAATTGTATATATGTTAATATGTGGAAGATTGATTAATGGTTGATAATTATATTTATATAAAGTGATCATTTAAGCCAGCCAAAGACAGGTCGTTAGCCCTGTAATTACCCATACTCTCATATTTTTCTATTAAATATAATAAAAAATAGCTTCATCTCTATGAGATATCTATTACTTGTTTAATAACAGCGCCTTTGTAGGTGAAAATCCAATAAATGTGTGTTCTTGGACATATTCAAATATTGCTAATTCAATTACTATTCAATAGTGTTCAACAATTAATTTCTTAAACTGGTATATATAAATCATAAACCACAATTTAATCAAATTTCTTCGTTGTATATAAACATTTTGTTGCTGCCTACATTTCAATTTTTTTTTTATAATTCAGAAATTTACTATATTAAATTGCCATTAATACTTGTGTTGTTAACGATTCATACTATTATTCATTAAACTGCAGAAAATATCTCAAAGACGGTTTCCCTAGATCAGGCCTAATTTATGTGAGAAATTGTCATAATATTATCATCATGCTGTAAAAATTTATATAGGCAAGTAAAAAAAAAAAAATGCTCAACTTTAAATACGATTTATTTTTTAATAAACTCACCCAAATAATGGAACGATAGATGTATTAATTTGAAAAAGTGTAACATAAAGGTTCGAAAATTTGTCATGAAAAATACTGGCGCTATAACACAATTGGTACTTCCCCGGATTGGAAATAGAGATCCAGGTTCGAATCCCGGTAGCGCAAAACAAATATTTTTCGACAAAATTGATTTTACGTGTATATATTAAATTAATGTTTAAAATATCACAGACCGTCTGTTCTGAATAATTACAACTTCACAATAAGAATGTGTTCTCCTTAATAGTTTACTAAATGTTTATGTGATCTTTCGTCGAACAAAGCGTAGACCAGATGTAATCCGAAAAATTAAAAAAAAATTGTACAATAACTGATTTACAATATTTAATATATTTTTAATAATTGTGAATTAGCGGAATACTTATATACGACTTTGTTTGTAAATAATTTTTGTATTTCCAAAAAGTAATAAATAAATAAATAAGCCTTCCCATAATTTGATTGTCAATTGTCAAGCGAGTGTCAACACCATGCACATGTTGTAATAAATAATACTTTCCTTAATTATCGTGTATTGAATAAATATATACAAACATCGTTCACCGCAAATTTTCACCCAGAGCGAGTTTCCCTAACGTGGATTTAAATGTACGCGGCAAATAAATAACTGCGAATAATGGTATGCCGAACGTTAAATTGTAATTTAATTAGACGCCCTCTGCCAAACTCCCCGGTGAAACAATTAACGCGAGCTATTGTCGACCGTATAGAGGTTCTCCAAAATATTTTTCTCTCTGCCGGTTTCCCTTTAGTAAGAACTAGGTACTGCCACGCCATTACCGTGCTAAGCCTGACATCGCTGAGTTTAACTCTAATGCCGACCTTTCTCGTGATTTAACATACATTGAAGATGATATTTATGACTTTATTATGTTAAATTGTTACATCTTTCCACGGACACGATCCCAAATCCCCGTTATTCTCATTTTACACTCTCAACTTCTTCAATACATTACCGAAATATATACAATATCCCATTTAAAAAAAACATTAATATAACGTCAATTTATATGAAACATACATATCGTATCGTAACGCGAATGCATAGATTTTATATGATATATTGAATATGCTCGAGAAAATAATTCTCACCCTTAGTAGTAATTATTTATATTCAGACTGTAAATTTTTAAATAGTTTCATTCAGTAGTCAGTTTCTTTAGCATTGTGATCTTAATTTAAGCAATTAACATTGTAATTGATCTTTATATTGAACTAGGCTATTGAAAAATCGATTCACTGGACTAAGTAATATAAAATACAAACTAAATTAACCAATTATAAATAGAAAGACACAGAAAAAACAATTGTTTACCGTGAACGAGCATGGACCTTTTCCTATCCGGGGAAATGCGTTGACCAATTCTCCTATATCAACTAAGCATGTTTACGACACATTTTTGAAACTGTTTAAAATTGATACTTTTATTTATTACATTTTAAAAATTATAATAGATTTTTTATAACTTTTAAATTGTATAGAAAAAAAAACAAATTGCAACTTTACAAAACTGTGATCTCCTTAAAAACGTAATGCACAGGGTGTAACAGACCTAGTCCACAATATTTTATGGGTACCTGGTTAAATTATGAGTCGAAAATGTTCAAGGAGTATGTGTAATTATACGATTATTTCGATTAATTGAAATATGCCAAACTTTGTATATCACGCCAAGCCATAGGCGTGTTAACAAGTACTTTTGGACACTGTAAACTTGCAAAGATTAAAGTCATATTTTTTAATAATTTTGCCATCTGTGAACGACAGGTTCCAGCTTTTGGTAGATAAGTCAACACCCTTAAAGCCTAGTGGTGTCTTTCATTTCAAGTAGAGTTGGCTGTTAAAAGGTTAATTCTAAATTATATATTGAATACAAAAAATCAAGGATCATCGAATTTCGAGCGGTTAGACTATTATTTGTTAGGTGATTTGAGGACTGAGGCAAAGATATGGATTAATAATGGATAAACTTCGAAAATATTTATTTCCAAGTACGTAGACTTAAACCTTAACATGATTTCGTACAGATTTCAAAAATTAATATAGAACATTTTCGACTCGTAATTTAGTCAGGTATAAAACCATAAAATATTGTTGACTAGGAATGTTACACCTGTATATTTGTAAAGTAAAATTATGTTAAGGAAATGTGTACTTTTGTTATGTAAATGTTCAAACGATATTTACATATGTTGGTAAATGTTTCACGCTGTAATATTACATATCGATAAAAATATTTAACGCTATTTTTGATCAAACTATTGCAAGGCCTTTCGGGCGTGAATGTATCAATTATAATATACCTACGTCTTCTATAACGATAAATATTTAAAATCAACGTACCAGAAGATTCTAGTATAAAAAACAAAGATGTGATCTGTATAGCTCGCACAGTTTAGACGAATGGCATTTTAAAGTTTGTAAATTTTTGCAGAAGTTTAGCGAGGGCGCTTTTCGGTGCGCCAATCCTGTTGAGAGAAATCGGTCCATCAAGAGCGCGATAAATCTCGCGAAATCAGAGTATCAAACACATCGCGGGGAGGATGCGTTGTATCGTAACTCGTAGAGAATGATGGCTGTCGTTATCTAAAAATATAGGCCATTTCTCTCACCGTGAAACTGGCGAGGGTAAAAAAAATAAAATCTGCAAAAAAATGTACACTTGAATACAAAAAATTTGAAAAATAATACCAATATTTAAATTCTACAAAACTTCAATCATTTAGGACACCGTGGGTAGATGTGTACACGGTAGATAGTTTTCAGTATTTACACCAAATTGTTCCCTGTAATTTTAGGAAAACTGAGTGCACAAATAAAATGTTTTGCGCAATTTTAGGGTCCAATGTTATACAAGGTGTAACAGACCTAGTTCACAATATTTTATTGGTGGATAATATCTAACTAAATTACGCGTCGAAAATGTTCAAGGAATGTGTACAAATTCTGTATCGTTACGGAAAATATTGTTATGTGATTTTTACAAAATCTTTATTAAAATTTATATGTAGGTATAGCGCCCTAAAGGTGATGATATTACGAAAATTGCGCTATATAAATTATCCAATTATTATTACTTACTTACTTACCATCACGCCGTTTCCACACAGGAGTAGGCAGAGAGGATAGAATGCCGCACTCTTCCTGACACACAATTCTCGCCTCATCCACATTCATACATCTTCTCGTACAAGCTCGCCGATTGTTGAGGCTTCTAACAGAACCATCCTCCATTATCTGGTTTACCTGGTCGTGCCAAGTCTTCCGCGGACATCCTCTATTTCTGGTGCCATCAAAATTTGTGTCATATATCATTTTTACCATTTTCTCCTTATTAATCCGTTCCATATGACCAAACCACCTAAGTGATCCTTTCTTAATCTTACTCACTACGCTAAGATCAGTTTTACATTATTTCCTTATTTCTTTATTCTTTACTCAAACATAAATGGATTTGCCACATATGTGCCTGAGTGATCTCATTTCCACTGCATTCAGTCTACTTTCGTTCCTCTTCTGCCAGCTCCAGGCCTCACTTCCATACGTCAGTAGAAGTGATTGAACATTTCGATTATTATATTATTAATTATTGCACCGGCCCATCGTACATACCTCTTTTACAACCTTCTCACCTCTATTCTCCCATGTAGCACATTAACAAATCGATGACACAAAATACCATACGTACTGCGTCGTACAACTCTAAACTAGACATTCAATTGAAATGTTAATAATATAATAACATGTTTTTTAAAAAATCAGATACATTTTGTCGAAGGAATATTTCACCCCAATATTTTGTCGTTCCCAGAGACCACGGGACAGATAAAAGAATGTAGGACTATCATTTTAATCATATTATATTATATTAAATTAGATATCTGAGTAATATAACTTGCCGTTTTAAGAAATTCCGAATATTTCCAGTGTAATGATCAACATAATATTATTTACATTCACTTCCGTGAAAGGGGCAGCCGACAAAATATACCTTCGCGCATGTAGACTAGTTTCTATGGAGCACGTCCAGAAATCAATACTACACTGTGATATGGTGAAAAGATATTTTGTACAGCATCGGCACGGGCACGGCAGCGGGGATGACAGAAAGGTGAAACCTATAACTGCCAGCTCAATACGCGGCCACGGGTCGCGATACACGATACACACGTAACGTGTAAAAGTTTCCCGTATTGACGAAGATCGTCCATAAATTACAGCCAGCTGTCGGAGGGATGCTGCCGCGAGCCTAGGGAGCGCTCCTGAAAATAAGGGTAGACACAAGATACACAATTTAACTACTGAATTGTTGTTTGAAATTATATACGTGTATTCTGTATTAATACATTTTCCCAACATACATTTTAAAAAAAGATTTAAAATATGATATTACTTAATAATGGAAACAGGCCAAATCAATGTTCTCTTAACATTTTTTCTCGGTATCTCGGGACGCGGTTAGAACCATCGGATGCGCGTCTTTCATCAAAACATATTTTATTTAAATGATATGTACTTATATCATTGCTGGTGTTTAAAACCTGTCCTAGGACGGTTGCAAAAGATGCACATTGTTTAAATAATTACCTACAACTACATATGACATAATTTTAATAATTATCTTCTTATCCACTACTGTGGGTATACTTACCAGCGCAACAATTTGTAAATTTCTAGCAATAAAAATGAACTTGATTGTTTTTTGTATAAAAATATAACAAAAAACTTCTTCAATATTAGCAAAATTACTTCTTAATTTGTTTTCATAATAGTTCTTACCCAGCTACCCACCACTTAATCTTTATAGTTTTGTTTTATCTATGCTTGTATTTTTAATTTTAGTTTCCTGAAGAAGATACCACAGGTATCGAAACATGTTGATTAATCAATAAATAGTATTATTAAGGAAAACACATTCTTATTGTCAAGTTGTAATTATTCAGAACAGACGGTCTGTGATATTTTAAATACTAAATTAATGTATTAATTATAAATATATACATATAAAATCAATTTTGTCGAAAAATATTGTTTTATCCCGGTGACGCTAAAACAATATTTTTCGACAAAATTGATTTTATATGTAAATATTTATAATTAATACATTAATTTAGTATTTACAATAAATAGTAGTTTAAACAAAGTGTTTTGTCTAATTATTTAAATAACAAAAAAGGTTACATATATATTTAATTCGAATTTCAAAGACAATTGACACTTTACATCAATGTAATGCATCATATTCTTTACAAATTTTCCTGACAAATTTGCGTGATACACTGGACATCGGAATATTATATATAAGATATTTCTATATATGATGAAGTGTGTATACGGGAGACATTGTTTTAAAAGTCCCATCGTAAATGTGGAGTTGCGTGAGAAAAGGATTTTTGCGATTGTTTTGCGACCCTACGGGTAGATAACAATTTAAGAGGTGTCAAAGCATAAAACGGTTGTAAAGAACGATATAAAACGAATCAAATTGCTGAAATCCTCTACCCATGTGGGGTGTAAATGGGATTTAAGAATACAACAAAATAAATCTGAAGCCAGTCGTTCAATTGAGTTTGGATACGGTGGACTAACATTAAAATTGTGATAAATCGTTAACGTTGTCACTCGATTACGCTAAGTGATCAACCGTACATAGAATAACCAACAATGACACGATAATACAATTTCTAGAGTTATTCTGCCGTGGGCTGCTTCCATCGTAGCCGATATTTTGGTTCACAGATTATTATTTTGGGCAAAATTGTTTACGTAATATTTTATTTGATGACGTGACGAGTTATTTATAGTTAGTTAACTGTGATGTGCACTAGACATGGTCATACGTTATCCTGTTAATACGAAATGTATTGTCACTAGAGATCGTGTTCATCTTGAAGAAATACGCTTTTTCAGAGTAATTTTTTTATGAAAGTATACAGTTTGAGATAGTTTCCGTTCTTCAATCTAGTAAGTAGCAGAGTTAAAAATATTTTATAATATAAAATAATACCATGTTTGAAGTGTATTGGAATGTATACATTCTTGCGGCATTTTGCAACACGTCTATTCAAGCAAAGATATGTATGTGTTCAGAACATCGCGCGGTGCGAGCGACTAAGTATTGTGCTCGGTTCGTACGTGTTTATGGGAGATTTTATGAAAAATTATGTAATACACGTGCGCAGCTTTATTTGTCGATCCTAATTTTTTTCGCTAGATGGTTCTTAGTTAAAAAATTCATATAAGAACTATTTCCGCGTGGACCTATGTACATATTTAATACGAAATATTGTATAGGATGAATATTATATTACAAGTCGATGTTGTTTTTGAATAACTACGAAATGAAATATAATTTTTTTAAATTTGATTTTATTTATCGATTATTTGGTTTATTAAAATTATATACGGAATATGACATCGGCCAAATGGTCGCCTCTGGCAGCGGCACAAATGAATACTCTTTTAACCATACTTTTAATAACATCCTCGCAAACTTGACGTGTTATTTTAGCAATTTCATTTCGAATATTGTCCTGTAGCATCGTAATTGTAGTTGAATTATTGGCGTAGACCTTTCCTTTCAAGTACCCTCACAGAAAATAGTCGGAAGACGTCAAATCAGGTGATCGAGGAGGCTAGTTGATATCATCACTTTTTGACATTACGCGGCCGGGAAAAGTTTCTCGCAAAATTTCGAGCGTAGCTCGGGCCATGTATGAGGTGGCACCGTCCTGTTGATACCGCATGTGTTGGAGACCCGATCGACCCAATTCGGCCACCAGGGAGTTTTCCAATATGTGACGATAGCGATCACCATTAAAGGTTACAACATTGCCATTATTATTTAGATAAAATGTTTTAATTACTTCAACACGTTGTTGAGGCTTTAGATGCTCCATAATAAACCATAATCAACTACTCTCTACGACTACCAATTGCGAATTGACAAATGTCTGCCAAACCAAGATGGCGGCCAAACAAAATCGGCCCGGAACATATTTACCTGTACATCAAATAAATATTTGATTCAAATTTATTTCCAGGAATTATAGTTATGCGCGGCAATTTTAATTGTATAGAGTGCACGCCCCTGTTAGTAATATTTTTCGTAATGAAACGAGTTAGAATGACCAACACAACATTGTTAATATGCTCGTAGGTATTCATGGCCGCTAGGTAATAATAGAATTTCTACTAGTTATTTTACGGTGGATCGGTTTTCGTCATTAATGACATTTGATGGGGTGATGGAATTCGGAATAAATTACTTTATTATCTGCCGACGCAAAGCTATGAGAGTATTTAAAGATTCCCTTATTTGCGTCCAATTGGCGGGGATTATTTTTTATGAGTGAGAAATGGCCGGTTCACATTACTCAAATTATAAATAATTAAAATAAAATGTATAATAAATTAATGGAGTGTATACACTAAACTTAATTGACAAAGTAACGATATCGTTTCATTTTCATGTACAATCATTCGAAGATTAGATTGTATACTACATGTTATACCTACTATTATTAGTACTTTTCTTATAGTTACTGAGATTAGATAATATAATGGAGTAATGCGTCTTCAAAGTCACGGGTCACGGGGCTACAGTAAATCCTACAGCAACGGGATTGAAGAAGTTGAAATAAAGTTTGTGGTCGAAAGACAAATAATCGGGACTAAAGGCAATAACGCCAACTTGATCTCCTTCACTTCCTGTTTCTCTCTCAACTTTCTCAATTAATTTCTTCTTCTGCATAATAGAACGTGAGACCCACCACAATCCATCTTTCGAAAGCAGCTGGCACGTGAAATTAGACGACAGACATAAACATAATAAATAAATACATTTTTCAATATTTTAATGTAGAACATTGTTGCTATTTAAATATTCGTTACCATTTTATTGTAATTAACCGAAGTAATTGTTTAAAATAAGAGAAATGGCGCTCCCATTAATCGACATGTGGGGTAATTGGAGATAAGTGTGTTTTTTGAAAAGGTTTTTTTTTATAACTTACATTTATTTTTTTAAGTTGAAATTAAAATAATATTAAATACTAATTTAATGTATTAATTATTAATATAAACACATAAAATCAATTTTGTACAAAAATATTGTTTTTGCGCTACCGGGATTCGAACCTGGATCTCTATTTCCAATCCGGGGAAGTACACTACCAATTGTGTTATAGCGTCAGTATTTTTCACGACAAATTTTCGAACCTACATGTTTCACTTATTCAAATTAATACATCTCTCGTTCCATTATTTGAAAGCCATCTACATTATTTTTACGGAATCTCAAATGCCTTTGAGTAAACCGACTGCAGACGCCAGAATTATCAATTCATTTTTATTAAATTTTAAACACATTTAAACAACTTATATTATTAAGAAGAACACATTCTTATTGCGAAGAAGTTAAATTAAATATTTAAAACATCACAGACATATGTTCTGAATAATTACAACTTCACAATAAGAATGTGTTCTCCTTAATAAAATAATTTGTAGCTATATAACCAAAGGTCTCATTTCAAGTTATAATAATAAATGATTAGAATAATTTGTTACTTTTTTTCAATATTTTCCTTAGTAGGCTCCAATTCCCCCACGCTCCCCCACTTACAGTCAAATATAAATATATTATTTATTCCGAATTGTACAGTGAGAATAAAATATTATGATGTTGATTTTAGCATTAGCATCTTCCACAAGAGAAAATAAGGAGCGACCGAAGGAAAAAATATTATTTACGTGAAAAATCTGCAAATACAAACACAAACGGTATCTTTTAACATTCTGAGAGGCATATCTTAAAATTACAAGTAAATCTTGTATATAAACGTAAAGTTTTTGGTATTTTGTTATGATCAAATTGAATCACAAACTTCCTCGGATGGTTGTCGAAGTTCCACAACTAATTCACCCGATCACCAGCACGCCACGGCGAACGATGGGCGGAGGGGCGGGGGGTAGCCGCACGACGAGCTTTTGCAGCGATCGCAATTTTAATCGTAAATATTGTTTGAGAAGTTAAATAGACGAACGTGAATAAAATTGATTTAATTTATTGTGTTTATGTTGGGGCGGCTGTACTAATAATTTGTACTCGGAATTAAGTGTGTAGACATAGAATGTCAAACATTTTATCAGAGTCCATCTGTTTGCTGAATGTAAAGTTGAAAGTGGGGCATGCATTACCGGTTTTCGGTAAACCGATTTACCGGTAATTTCGGTAAATTATTTTTCACTTTTTAATGTATTATGTAGGGTGTCCAGCGAAAAATTTCAAGATTAAATTGAAATTGCTCGTAAACTATCAGGGTGTGGTAAGTGGGAAGGGTATTATTCGACGCGCGTGATTTGCTGATTTACCAGACGCAATGAGTCGCTGGTCGGGAGCGCACTGCGTGTTCGCGAATGAGCAATATTTAAAGTGCGGTGATTCGTTGGTTCGTGCGCGTCGCGCTTTTGTACTCACTTTAATATTCGACGAGTAAGTGATGGGCCGAGCGCACACAACTTATCTGGTGTTGGGTTCAAAAGTTCAGACAAAAAAGGACAATGGTTAACCAAATTCAACCGGGACCATCAACGTCAGCAGCGACGCCAGAACATGTGGCTCAAGTTCGACGTGAAATTATGCGCAATCCGCGTAAATCGATAAGGAAAATTGCAGCCTTTACTGGAATAAAAAAAATCAACAGTGCACGTTATTTTGAAAAAGAAACTACAGTTTCACCCATACAAACTGCAAATCGTGCAGTTTCCCAGCGAAAATTACTATTTTTTACGTGAAACCTTAGCGAGAACGATGCAAAGACGTGGAACAGCTCGAACGCTTAGAAACATATTATTTACTAACGAAGCACATTTTCATATCGATGGCTATGTTAATAAACAGAACATAAGATACTGATGCCCCGACAACCCAAACGTTTGCATCGTCCAAAATCGACAGTGTGGTATCCAATTTCTGCCCGAGGTATAACTGGCCCTTATTTTTTTAACCAGCGAGAGACAGTCACCGCTGACGTGTATTAACGAATAATTGACGAGTTTTTGGTACCGCAACTGCAGCTGCAGCGACAGAACATAATTTCAGCAAGCCGGGGCCACTCCACACTCAGCTAGCGTTTCAATGAAGAAGCTGAGGGGAATTTTTCTCAATAAATTAATCAGCAAGTACGGAGACATACACTGGGAACGTCGGTCGCCGGACCTTACACCGTGCGACTTTTTTTTGTGGGGATATATAGACAGTCGAGAGTTTACAGCAATAATCCTCGAATAATTCAAGCCCTACAAGAAAATATCCGCCGTGAAGATGCTGCCATTGAACCAACGCTTTGCTTCTCGCGTGTTTGCAAATTTAAGAGTCTGATTGCAAGACGTATCTTAAGAGAAATGGACAGCATTTAGACGATATTGTTTATAAAACGTAAAATCCACATCGTTAAACTGAATTTTGTATAAATAAAATATGAGAATAACATTGTGGTTTTTTTCATTTATTTAATATTAAACTTGAAAATTCTCTGCTGGACACCCGATATAATATTTTTAAACTACGATATTATATATAAGTTCAAAATTTGTCGAAAATGCATTCGATCACTATAGCGAAAATGGTAACGCGCTTTCCCCGGATAAGAAGAAGTCCAGGTTTGAATCCCGATAGTAACTAAATATAAATATAATTTTATATGTATATCTTTCTAATTAATATAATTAATTCATATTTAAAATATTTTTTCGATAAATACATATATTTCTGTATATCCAATAGTACAGAACTACGTTCTGAAAATGCAACTTCACCACAAAAAATGCGCTCTCCTTAAAAACAATAATTAAAGACGACTTTTTTTACAATACGTATTGAATTGATATCTGACATCTAAAATTTTCCCGAGCGGTGGACACGTGACGCGATTCTCCCCTACCTACCGTTCGAATGAATTGGAACAGTATTGATAGGTGATTTTCAAACTATAATAATTGAGAAAATATTTGGTTTTGGAAAACGGTACAAACTGATGACTTCGCGTAAAAGGTTTCATCAAAGTGAAAATTCACGCGTGGTGTATTCTTAACACTACTTACATTGAGCCGAATTTTGTACTTGGTTGACATGACAATACTGTAATCCCTCCCGGCACGATTGTAAATCGCTAGTGTGCTGCCGGATTTGTCTAACCTTTTACCCCTACTGTTACACCCATTCATCGCTAATATAAAAATAAAGAATTATCGTTCCGTGTTCAGTGTCTCAATTTTTTAAATTTATTTAAGACAAATGATCTGTAAAATCTTTAATTATTATCTAAAGACAGCGCCAGTCAATATATGTAATATATAATAGAATTACAGTGAATTTTCTACCAATTATTAATATTCTAACATAGAATATGGTTTATTGAAAGCTCCTCCAGAATGTTAGAAACAGTGCATTTGAAATCCATAAAACGAAAAACGAGGCAACTTTAACCAGGTCAAAGTTGACAACGCTGAATCTATCAGAGGTGATCCTTACTGCATCCAAAAAAAAATAAAAAGTTTATTTTAATTTTCACTTTGTACTACACACACGATTTTTTTTGGAGTAACATCACGGTTAGTTCAATTTACCACATGTAGATGGAAAGGAATGCTCTTCCCGAAACTAGTAGTGTTATTATTCAAAAAATTGTGTGTGTAGTACAAAGTGAAAATAAAATTTATACATTTAAATAAATTAAAATGTTACATTACTAAGTAAATAATCAATCAATGATAAAAAAAAATGTATATTGTTGATGTTTGTAGCATTAACTTTGTGGTTAGACATAATTTAAAGTCGTATTTATATTTAACTTTGTTTAAACCAGTGATTTTACGTCAACCTGTCAATCACCTCCCCACTCTTACCAAGACTTCGCCTACACCCCGTAATGGATGTCGTTTAAATTTTATGGAATAGTTAGTTGTACGCCAGTCCTGAAGAAGATACGTCAGTATTGAAACCGGTTGACGTAAAAACAACATAGTGGTTTAAACAAAGTTAAATATAAATACAATTAAAAATCTAAATTAGGAATTTATTTATAATAACATTTTTAAATTTCTTTTTTATGTAAACAGAGATGCATACATGGAATATGCGCTACATCAATATTCTTAATTTTCAAACTAAGCTAAACGCTCGTGCTGTAAAAATAGAAGTAACTTGCTGGTCTTCTGGAACGAGGTTCAAACAACAACAATATTATTTTATCACATTATCGTTCTTGTAATCACATATCTCATAATATAAGACACTGTAAAATTTATTAATACAATATTTTATCTTATCTTACACAACTTTTCATGAAAACTCTTATCTGATTACGGTGAGTCTTTCGCGGATGCCCTCTGTTTCTGTTGCCTTCAATATGATCGCCTCATATATTTTTTTTATTATCTTATCTTTGCCCATACGTCCAAATTATCTCAGCGACCTTTTCTTATTTCTATCGACTGTGCTTCATTCAGATCTACATTGGCTCCTAATTTGTCTATTCTTCTCAGACTTTCCAAACACGCGCCTGAAACTACACATTAGTGATGTACTCAAAATCGCGAACCGTGAGTCAATCACTGATATTTTAATTCACACTCACTATCAGTGATTGAATATCAGGGAATACATTTTGTGGGAATGTTTGCATATGCAATAATTTTCTACTAATTATTCTAATTATTTATGCTAGAATATGTTTTTTACGCAAATGAAGTTTTAATAATATAAAAATTATGTTTTAATTATTTATTTCGTGTATGAGTGTATGCCAGAAAATGTGATCACAATCACAGTTTTCAATCACTGATATTATCGAATACTAACCACAATCACACCAGTGAATCAAGAGCAGCTTTTTTTCTCATCACTATTACACATAAATAATAAATGTCTCACAATGTTCAAACATAAAGTTTGTATGTTATCTAGGAATGTATTTATTTATTTATTGTCAATTGGTCGAAATTCGAGAGGCCGCGTAAATAGTTTTGGATGGCAGACGGTCAGTGTACATATTGTTGTGACCGGGCATGTGGGTGATATCTGTGTAATGCGATATAACTAGTACAAACAAGGTTGCCACAATGTGAGATATTTTTTATGCCATACCAAAAGATTTTTTGTCACGCGAGAGTCGCCAGGCGGAAGCGTGTAGGAATATAGAAAAGAAGAAATCTGATATGGTCAAATATACCAAAGACACTATCAAGCACTGTTTAAATACAGAATGGTGGTCTCTCACTGGGTACAGAAGTATATTTTACTGAAACAACAATAAAATGGTTCTTTCGTTTAAGAACAGATGAAATGAAATATATGACCCTAACTATTCAGGTCTGATTATTAAACAAGTTTCTTACATTGGGAGGGTATTTTAATGTATTTTTAATGAAATCACAGTTTTTGTGAAGTTATGATATTTTCAGAACATACCTACTTCCGTAATAGATATTTTTGTAAGTGATTTATCAAAAATTGTTTTGTATGTTTTAATCGATTAACCGAATGCTGTTGCGTACAATAATGCACGACTCTGAATATAATTTAGTAAGACACCATCGATTGTACATTATATTACGTCAATAATTTACTTTCTCACTTTTTGTAATATTTATAAATATGTAAAGAACAATATGTTGTTGATGTCGAAAAATAGATGTGGAAATCTGGAACGACTTGGAGAATTTGTTTACCGAATAAGAAAATGTACCCTAGACGCGGAGACAGATAATGATATTGAAAATAGGTGACTAGTGCTAGAAGGTTCATCCTTTATACATATAAAAGTGTAAAGTGCGGATAATATCAGAAGACAGGAGCGATCACGTAAAATGTAAAGTCCGACCGAAGTTTTGGTTCCGACTTCGACCACCTTCGGCTGCACATTCGGCTTCAGCTTAAATCTTAAGCCGAAGCTTTGTATTTAGCCGCCGAAAAGTGCAGAAAACGCACTATTATATTACAAATGAAATATAATTCAGTTTATCATTTTTGGATAACTGCGATTTATTTATTTAATAGATACATTTATAATTATTATCAATACCATTACTCGGAAAACTAACAGTGTAGAATTTGCATTGCTATGTATACATTCTAGTAGGTATTCTAAGATTTCTAAGTACGATTGAACTTTTGGCTTTGGCTTCGGCCAAAAACTGACCTTCGGTCGGTCACTAGTAAAATGTGGGACAACCAAATAATTTTTATAGACCGATAAATGTTAGGAGCAAGGAAGGTATCGTAGTATCCTCTAGCCATGTACGAGTACACACAAATGTATCTATAATAGTAAAAAACGAATATTTTAATAAATAGTTAATTTTAAAAAATAAAGTAATTCAAAGACACCCCTCGAGCTTTGCCTTCTCCTGGTCAGGGAGTTTTATGGTGAGTCATTCGCAATCAACGAGCTCGGTGACGTTCAAACTTCCCCTCATGACACGAGCACTAGGAAATACCGTACAGGGATGGGGTAAATTATGATGGCTTCCGAAATTATATGAGCTCAGTTATTATTCGTAATGCGTCACTTCTTCCCAGTCAAATTTATCGTGAACTGTTGAGTCAGAGTACATCCTTGTATCGATGGAGTGCGATTCCAAATTGTAAGAAATGAGCGCCGTGTCACGACAATGTGTCAGTATAAAACTATTTATAAAAAATGTACTCCATTTCGTAATTGAAAATCATTATATATTATACTTAAATATTATAACATATTTTGCTTTTTTTCCAATACGATTATTAAATTATTTTTTTTAACACATTATTGTAAGGTTAGTTTTTTCAGAACATAGTTCTGTGATATTTAATATAAATTAAATGAATCAACTAGAAAGATATATTTACAGAAAAAAATCAATAGTTTTTTTCTATAGGTATATCTTTCTAATCGATTAATTGAATTTGTATTAAATATTATTACAACACAATAAAATACATCAATGTGTAGGTTTTTTTTAAATAATAGGTTGGTGGAAATATGAGGACGAAAAGAAGGTACTTACTTTTCGTCTGCCGGATGCTGGTTCATTTATTGATTCCTCTCCACCATAAATACAAGCGTCGCGGAGTGTATACTAACATTCGCGAAAGGGATTATAATGTATAAATGAGATTAAAGTAAGATTAATTATAAGCGTAAAAGGAGTAAAGCGGAGTGAAGCGACGGTAGTTATTCGTACAAAAGTTCCAAGCGCACTGAACTTGCAGCAGTTTGAAGACTTCAGCCATTGCGACATTTTCTTTCTTCCTTGTGTTTAAAGATAGATGAGGAAAAAAAGGGAAGGAGATACGCAGGTTAAAATTTGGTAAACCGCGAATTGAATGTATGCATGAGGCAACAAGCCAATCGCCAAAAAAATAATAAATTGTAATTAATTTTAAACGGTGCTAACATACGTAATGAGATCAAAATAAAATCATAACATGTTATGTACACCATTCTAAAATGAAGTAAATACAAAATTGCAAAATATACTTTTAATAATAAGGATTATAATGTTATTAAGTATTTATAATACCGCATTTATATTCCTCCTAGTATATTATAATATTTTTAAAACCCGTGTTAGAAAGGGCGCGAAAAACGTACATAGGGCAGTTTCTGTAAAAAAAAATGTAGTAATAATAATTTTTTTTATCTACATACAGTATAGTAGCAATAAGGAGTTCCAATTTTCAAACTTCTGATAATAGACTTGCTTAATATTTAGCTTACAAAGCAAGTCATTAAAAATTCTAGGATCAATGAATCCCGTGTCCTTGTACCTTAGTTTAGGTCGTGGAGCTAAATAACATGTAATCAAAAGTTTGTTGTCTAATTAACATTTAGGTGAGAACATTTTAATGAGATTATCGAGTACATGAGAAAAATGAAGAAACTTTGCGATAAAAGGCTACACGGGAGCGACCGAATAGGGCGAGAATGAAAATATTTGAAAAACTTCAAAAATATCTAAAAGTGTTTAAATCTCAATTTTCTGTGCGTTGTTGGTCAGCCATTAATGCAAAAGACCATATATAATTGTTATTAATACATTTTCGGTATTTTTCAATGAAGTTAAACGGTAATTGGTATTTAATCTCACCCAATTTATGTTGAGCTTGATGATCTAGCACGATAATTATTGATGAATGGGAAAATTAAATTTTAAATAATACTAATTATCGGAGTCTGCTCCGCTATAAACGACAGTGAGCAGCGGTGATTATATGTGGACGGCAATATGTTGAAGACGATTCTAGTAATAGAAGAAAAGGTTAACAAAGCCACGGACTTGACTGGAAAATCGCTGCATTACTATTAAGGAGAAGGCAGGTATTCTAAAGAAAACGTATGATTCGAATGACTGGAGCAGTATTTTGAAAAATCCTTCTATAAAACTGGGATATCAACTTTGAAGCAGCATGAGATTAAATTGAAAAATAACAAAACATATGAGATTCCAACAATACTCTATTGTATTTTATCTAGTCTGCGAATTTTTTTACCTACCCTCATACACGAGGCGCAATAAGGAACGAAGATTTTGATATGAATATGAAGAACAAAAATAGGTATTATTTAAATATAATATTTACATAATGGAAACGGACGAATCCCACAACAATCCCGGTGGATCAGATCAATTCTCAAAACCTAGATAAGTAAATACGCGCTCGCATGAATCTGTTCTAAATAACAAGGTTTTTTTACTAAATATTACAAAACGAACTCACTTTATTTTATATTGGCTTCAAATTTTATGCCGTGTATACACAAGTCGATCCGTTCCCACGAAGGTAAATACAATTCCTTCCCTTTGTTCAATTTCAATATTTCAAGATTTCAACATGTCGACTTTATGAAACGCCGCTAGACTATAATGGGGAATCCCATTTCAATTTCTTTTACAGCTTCTTACACGGCCTGATCTCGGATATAATAGTAGGAAGGTTAAAGTGAAGAGAAATATAAATGGGTAACATTGTCGCTGGCGGGGCCATAAGAGCGGAAAAAATACAATACAATACATTTATGTATTAACTCACTCCAGGACACGCCAAATATTTTGGTTTTGTACGATACACTTATTTTTTAACAAATAATCTTTAGCCGTTCAGTATATTTTTTAGTTTTCTAATAAAACAAATTATACCACTGACTGGAGATAAAAAAAATACTCATTACAAATAAATAAAATAATTTGTAACAATAAAAATACATTATATCGAATTGTAGAGAAAAAATATGTTGTCAGCGTATTTAAAAACAAATTAGTAAAATTTAAAAAAAAGAATACAAAAAAAATAAATATATATATATACATTTAATACAGGGTGTAACAGACCTGGCTAAATTACGAGCCGAAAATGTTTAAGGAATATGTGCAAATTCTATAGGGTAGGGTGGGGATGAAGGTGCCACTTTTTATAAATGACAGGATAACGTGATTATAGAGCTATTATGTTATACAATACTTAATGTGTATCGAAGAAGATATATATGAAATTCATTTGATATACCAAAAACAATTGAATGGCATTGTGTTTAATTTTTATTTAAAAATTAATCAGATTAGTCAGGTATGGGGGTAAAAAGTACCATCTTTTATTCGATGTCATGCTAAATCCGGCGTGCTGATCTATACCCATGTGGTGCTGTCTCAGGTTTTCTGATAACCGATTTATGAATCTCTTCAGTGACATTCTACAAAAATATTGAATTGTTTAAAAACAGCACGCAAAGATTTATTTTCCCTCATCACCAAATCAGCAGCTTGTTTCGCTGATAGAAGTCTTTTTCCGTTCAGTTTTTCTCTTGTACATCCTTATTCTGCAAATAAGAAGAAACATTTTGTACAAATAGTACCGGGGGTGGGGTAGAAAATTCCATTGGGCACTTTTAACCCCATACCGAAATATCGAAACAAATATCAAATTATAAAACAATCTATATGGTTAAAAATGCACTCTACATATTTAAATAAATATATAAGTGAATAGGATAACTTACTTGTCATACACAGTAGAAGAAATTGTAGTCACAAAACCAAAAATTGTGCAATTTTGAAATTAAAACTCGCCAACCATAAAAACAAAGTATAGATGAGTGCACCTCCGACTAGCACATTCACTCGACTGATGAAGTGCGAAGCGAGGTATAGGGGATATCACCATATCACACGGTGTTCACATGCTCGTTCACATGTAACGTTTATGATATTTGTAATGCAACTTTCTTCGCGCGGCACTTTCATCCCCACCCAACCCTACTGTTCCGGTAAATATTATTCTTTGAAATTTGTACGAAATCATGTTAAGCTTTAAGTCTACGTACTTCGAAATCAATATTTTCTAAGTTTATCCATTATTAATCTATATCTTTGCTTCAGGCCCTAAATCATGCGACAAAAAATGGTCTGGCCGCTCGGAGTTCTATGACCTTTATTTTATTGTATTCAATATATAATTTGGAATCAATAAAATATTTCAATTAATCGAAATAATCGCATAATTATAATTTTTTTTTAATGCTTATATTTCTGACACAGTTGAGATTAGGCACATGTTTCTTAAATATTAACAATAGAATGTGTGTAGAATGCTCCTCGTCCTGCAACCAATATTCCAAACCCTTCTCCTATATTTCACACTTTATTTCATGTCTATTCATTTACTGGTCTGTGAATGGAACTTTTTATTAAGTTTCACATTAATCATTGAAAAACAAATTGTAAATATTTTTTTTTTTCAAAGAAAGCTAACCCGATGTGGCTTAATTTTATAATTAAATAATATAATTATTATATTATTTAATTATAATATTTTAGAGTTTTTTTAAAAGAGAGCTGTACCGAAAAAACTTATATTTCTATGCAACATCTATCACGATTATTTTTATTTAATCTAAATAGTATTTTAGAATTAATTTTCCTTTATTTTCATTAAAAATAAAAACCACCATTCAGCTAAACATCGTATTAAATAAACGTGATATCTAATTTATGTGTTTTTCGATTCTCGAGGCTATATTTCACCATAATGTGTTAGCGATGAATCCACGCGGCTGGATTACTTTACCTCGTAATTCATAATAACCCCTGCTTTAGGTCTTGTGTGTTATTTATTTGAGAATACTAATTTGTATTCCGCCCCGTTTGCCGCGAAAGGGAACAAGCTAGCCAAGTGTGAGTGCACATATGGCAGTGGCGTGCAGTAGGCATGAGCTTAGATTATGCTGCTAATATCGATGCTGTGAAAGTAGAACGGGCTGTATTGTTATTAGAAGTAGTGTTATTAAGTATACCTAAATCAGTTAATTTCCGTTCTTGAAAAATATTCATATTATTCTTGGGAAATTGTTGAAGTAAAGGATTTAATATATTTTATATTAATTATAAAATAATACCACGTTTAAAGTATAAGAAGGGGCGCTTGCGGGGTTTTGCAACACTGTTCAAGCAAAGACGTATAATCAGAACACTATGCGGTGCGAGAGACTGAAATATTGAGTTTAGTTGATATACATTTGGGGCAGATATTATGAAAAATTGTACGAAACAAATAGGTAGCTTTATTTGTTATTTCTAAATCCTTCCGCTAGATGGTTTTAATTAACACATTAACATGAGAACTATTTACGCGTGGATCTACACATTAAATATATTGTATATCAAATACATTTAATTTAAATGTAATTATAGCCATGTACAACATTTTTGACTATAGACTGCACACTTCTGATGTATGGATAGGCAGATATTAAAATCTGAGAGTTTTGTATTTACGGGGCAATCCATAATTATAGATTTTTAAAAAATAAGAAAATATTTTATTCAATTTTATATTTTTAACACACAGTACCCTAACCTGTCTCCGCATAATCACCTACTTGTCATATCTGTTCATGAGCTTTAACATCCCGTTGTTATAGTCGCTACCGCCAGCCTATTTAACCATTAATTGTAGGGTAGACCGGGGTTAATTGTACCAGGGGGCAGTAGTACCAATGCAAATAACTCGTGAACTCGTAGGTACATGTGTGACACGTCGTCAGGAGGCGCGTTTGACGTGTACGGCCTTGTATCGAGTAGCTCACAGGACTTGGCGGAACACGGATGGTTACATTTGTAAAACGATTTTTTTGTGCGCCAAAGGTAAGTTTTTTCGATCAGATTAATAGTTGAATATGATGATTTGTGCGCTCTGTTTTTATGATTTTATTAATCCATATATTTCTTTCGATATTTGTGTTTATTTTACGTTAAGTTTTCTATATTTTAATTTGAAACGAACGTCAGGTGTCAGTTGTACCACATTGTACTAGTACAAGTAAAAAAAAAGTTGTTTATTGGGATTTAAATATGGTAAGATATTAATATATGTTTGTTTTTTTTTTCATTTTATTATATCAAAATAGTGAATGTTTATACTAACCCTTCAATTAAGAAAAATTGTAAGAATTTTCATGAGGTTAGATAAATTTTGTATTATGTTAAATGAAGTGGAAACTTTGAACTACAATTTTAGAAAATAAGAAAGTATTTTTCTTCGCCAAAATGGTTAAAGTGCGACTACTTTTTGGGTAAATTCTGTGTTTTAATTAATTCCCCCTATTGATACAACTGACCCTGAGTTCGGGGTCAGTTGTACCATTTCCTTCGATGTGATAAGCTTACAGTTTTATTTCTATTATAATTAGAGAAATGATAATATAATAATTTGAAGACAACTAAATTATCCACTATTTAGAAAATTAGTTTCATATATATTTCGTATAAAAACGATGCAAAAATTGCAAAACGCTTTTTGGTACAATTGACCCCGGTCTACACTAGTATGCAAATTGCAATTTGTCAATACTTTTAAAACCAAAAATTTTTCGAGCATTCTATTAATTTAATAATTTATTTTACTAATTTTATTACAAATATAAATATTAAAACAAAATAAAAATATTAAATAATTTAAAGAAATTGGTAAATAAAATTTTCATGACAAATTAAGATAAAAATCATTCGCAGTAAGGTAAGATGATCGCAAAACCTCCCACCTAAAATTGCTCAACAAAGCTTGGGTTACAGCAGGCAGTGAGATGATGCCGTTGACTGGATATGAGACATGCTAGTTTTCTGTGGTGAAATAAGACGCCCAGGTCTCATCATCAGATTTGATCATCAGAAAATCATCTCCGTCTGCGTGATAAACTGCAAAACCGCCAGTGCTGACCCCATTCCGTTCTTCACATTCGGCGGGATTTCGTGAAGTAGGGTTCATCTTAATGTTCACAAAAATACGTGACGATATCACTATAATAAAAATAGTTACTTAAGTAAAAAAAAAAAATTGCTAAAATGGGTTGTTCGAAAGTTGGTAAAAAATATTTGCTCATCGAAAGTACATTCAATAGTAAATTAAATTTCCCATTCAATATCCGATTGTAAAAATCGTAAGTCGTTAGTGAATTCTTCACGCTCGTTTCAAAAATCGTCTATCAAAGTGAAACTAAAAATTGCAGTGTACGACGATAAATCATTAAATTTCATGCTATTTTAGTGATGAAAGTCGTCTGATGACGATCTCGCTGTTTAATTTATATTACTGAACATTTTTCGCCAGCAAAGTGATTTCGAACACAGGTGTTATTAATAAAGCATAAAATTGTATGTATTGTCGAATATTTAAAATAAATCAAATTTGACGTCATTCTCAAATTGTTGATGATTATTCGCCTCGCTACACTGTCAGGCGGGATTAATTTTGGCAGCAGTAAATTTGACGCACGAAAATCCCGCAAACTTTTTTTAACCACGGGCGATGGTAAAAATTTACCACTGATCACACAACCGGTCCTAAGAAAACAGGTTAGGAAAAATCAACATTTAAATTGGTTTCAAATTTTCAATTTTGACTAAGACATTTTTTATTAATATTCTTTCTTTTTATAATATTTACGATAAAGAATGTATATTGCGTCATTACGACTAAAAAAAGATTGTCCCAACTTATTACAAATAATAATTAAACAAAGTAAGGATAAATATGTAATATGGATAAAATTACACACACGTACGAATCTTTTTTGTCTTATAAATTTTCCCCACTTCACCCAAATTCTATTTATTTCATCAAAATGTTCACTTTTTTCAATTATGATAAATGTTTACTTGATTTCCTATCCGGATTCAATTATAAATGTTTTTTTTTAAATTCTTATCCGGTCGCCCCACAACGTGGAGAGATTGTAGAGAAATACATATTTATGTATATAGGCAGCAGCAGTAGCAAGGAAGCTGAAAAATCATTTTTAATCGAGATCTACGTATATACTCATCGACATGGATGGAGCACACCCAATCCCAAAGTCGAAAAATTCCTAAAATATATTAAAAATGTGAGCTAATAAAAAAATAATATTGTGGGGTGACAAATAATCATATCTTATAAAATTTCGTTCTAAATGTTCGGTAAAAGAGATTGAAAATATTTTTTCAAAAGTTTTTAATTCGAAAATATAACCTAAGATATCTAAATAACAACGGATTACAGTCAGTATTTTACTGACCGATTATACCAAAATCGTAACGTAGCTAAAATAAATATAGACAATAACCTTTTTTAAACAAATTATAGATATCTCATAGAGACGAAACTATTGGTATTATATTGAATGGGAAAAAATTGAAGTATGGATAATGACTTACGACCTGTCTTCAGCTGGCCTAAGTGATCACTTTACACAATGTAACGTTCACCATTCCACCCATAATCGACGACAATATCTATCAAATTTTTGGATATTGTATATATATATGTTACCATGTAGAAACACGAGTATTTAATTACAAGGTAAAAATCCAGTAATTGTGTGTTCTTTAACATACTCAAATATTGTTAATAACCCTTTTTGTTTTGCAAGTAACTGTAGACAGGTGGCGACGGTTCGTACTATTTAATTTCACATAAGCATACATGTATGTGTATTTTTATACTACTTTTATAAGTAGAACTTTATTGAATGACTGAAAAACAAAACAAAAATGAGACAAGAGGCTTGCGTGAGCTCCAACCCGTTCATAAAACTACTACCCACTGATTCCTAATCAAGGGTTTATCAAAAATAAATTCGGGGAAAACTTCTAGTTCCCGCGAGCGAATGCATTAAGCTCCGGTAGTCGTAAAAGTTTGAATAACGACTGTCAAATTACTGGACACGGCCAGATTATTACCAGGGGCGACCGTAACGACCGCAAGTCCACACGTATTAGCAGGGTGTACTCGTACAATTGTACAATAAGCGCAGAAAACCAATTTCCTCTGTTTGCGGTGAAGCCGAGCGATCAATCTTCGGACGAGTGTACTCTAGGATAGTAATGAAATTTCAGCGAATTATCTGTCACGTTCAACAATTATTCTTCCCGGGGGTCCGAGACTAACCAGCTTCATCCCCGTCAGACTGTACTCCCTCCCTCTTAACGGGAGCATTTCAATTTCTTTATTTTTAAAAAATTTAGGTAATGTAGTTTTTATTTAATTAATTGGATAAATGTATTTTACAAAGAAAAATATCATCACCAATTCTTGACAGGAGAATTGAGTTGCGTCAGTTGTTGAGTTGAATTAATCGCCTCCAAAATGGTGGTGGTTGGGTTTATTTTTAATTATATATTTTTTGCAGATAATAAAGAATTTATGAAAGTTTATAATGGCTACATACCCAGTGCAAGAGCACATTAAAATTATTGAATTTTAAAATATTTCGCGACGATTTTTTTTTCGGTGACCGGTTAATTTAAAAAAAATGCAGAGTTCGCTTGGCCTCCCCGTTCCCCAGATTTGACGGCGCCTGATTTCTTTTTGTGAGGCTACTTAAAAGGCCGAGTTTACATGAACAAACCGGCAACAATTCAGGAGCTTAAACAAAATATTTGTGCAGAAATAACAAATTTGGAGACAGAAACGTTGCGTAATATAATGCAAAATATAAAGAGAAATTATTTGTCAACAAGAAAATGGAGGTTATTTAAATAGTGTTATTTTCCACACATAGATTTTTAAAAAAGTTAACAAAATACACTTTCATGTAAAAATATATTTTTTTAAATTTATATTATAATTACAAAAGTTATATGCATTTTACATCAATCAGTCCACGTTGGCACATTCTGTATATTGAATACTAGCAGAAAGCAATCGTCGATTACTATTGGTATGCTCTGCGGATGGTGTGTGCGCTATGCAGTCACGACTATAAAGGGTAAATTATTAAATAACTTCTGTGATCATAGAAAATGGTGGCAGAATATAACATCCATAACATGGCACAGTTGGTCAGGTCCTACTTGAGGTGATATGAAACAGGTCACTTTTTGAATTATATATTCTAGATAAAAATATTTATATTATGAAGTATTAACATAAGTGTTTACTGTGGGGAGTGTTGGAAAAACTGTTGTAGTTTAAGAAATCTTCAACATATGAGGAAACTTGTACATCTACTTGGCAAATATATTTTTTTATAAAATGCATTAGAGTGTGAGATATTTAAAGGTTACTTAAACCTTTATGTTCTACTAGCCGAAGTACCCGGCGTTGCCCGGACTTTACGCAGAGTGAAGAGGCTTCATTTTGGGGGATGGGGGTAGTCTTTTTTCGAAAACAGTAATTTTCCTTTTCTTTTGAACGTCAAGTGTGCAAATTTTCATCAAGAACTACCAAAATCTTCCTATTGTTTTTGAGGTTAAGTGTACATAATATCATCAACCTTGAAATAAAACTGTAGATTTGTATAAAAAACAAACTTACCCACCCACAGATGCTCTTTTATATATATTTATAATTATAGGAAGTTAAAGGAATTGAAATAATTTAAAAATATATGTTATCTGATTAATTTAAAAATAAATATTGCAACGAAGTACATAATAAATACTCTTTTCATGTCTCATGAAAACAAACACTCGATAAAACTGAACAACCTATCCAATTTTTGTAGAGACATTCCCGATGAAGTAGTCGTACTCCTGGCAGTTCCTGGAAAGTGACCCTCGTTTACTTACTGTACACCCCGGTCAGTGGTGGAGCCGCTAGCCAGGCGGGCGCCGACCTTCGCACAGTGAACTGGGCGGAAACATGATTTCAACGAAACCTCAAAAGTGAGTTATCTCCCAAAAATGTTTATTATGATTGGGATTAAACCCTCTCGTGAGGTTGACATGTCCTTCACCTTTTTGCAACTGTGACGCCTTTTGCCATTGTTTGAGTAGGTAAGTTTTAGGCACAGTGTGGACATGTTAATTATAATATTTTTATTACAATTTGACCGAACATCGTTACGTAATATTCCAGACAAAATAATTTTTAAACGAGGGTAATATAATATAATTAATAATAAATGTTGGACTGTTGGTGGGGCGTCTACGTGATGCGAAAGAGATATTTTAAATGGGATTAATTACTACCTAGAATGTCCAGTTCTAAAATTTTACACGCGTAGCGCAGATAACGTCATTAACTGATAATTATTTATTTATATTTAAAAAATTATATATTCAACTCAGCCAACACGTTCAGTAAATTACTTTAGCAAGAAAAAACACGTTTCGAACCCACATTTTACACTTTTCAAATTAATACATCTATGTTTTGAATAATTACAACTTCACAATAAGAATGTGTTCTTCTAAATAATATTTAAGTTATAATAAAAATGAATTGTTAATTCTGGCGTCTGCTATCGGTTTACTCAAAAGGTATTTGATATTACGTAAAAACAAAGTAGACGGCTTTCAAATAATAGAACGATAGATACATTAATTTGAAAAGTGTAACATATGGGTGCGAAAATTTGTCCTCAAAAGTACTGTCGCTGTAGCATAGTTTGATAATGTCCCTTCTCCGGTTTGAAAGAGATCCAGGTTCGAATCCCGGTAGCGCAACAACAATATTTATCGATAAAATTGATTTTATACGTACATCTTTCTAATTAATACATTTAATTAGTATTTAAAATATCACATGTCTGTTCTGAATAATTACAACTTCGCAATAAGAATGTGTTCTTCTTATTATTGAAATACTTTTTAAAACTGTACAAACAATATTACTAGGATAATCATGTATCAAACCGGCTATCTTATATTTTCGCCAATTGGATAGGAGCGGTTATGTTTCTACACCCCTCAGGTCAAAAACATTTGATAAATCACCTTACTGAGTATTGAAGCAGCGTACAATTGCAGCGCACCGGCTGAAAGTGCCCTTCGGGAACA
The DNA here is from genome assembly GCA_022840565.1 of Eubasilissa regina. Lineage (NCBI taxonomy): Eukaryota > Metazoa > Arthropoda > Insecta > Trichoptera > Phryganeidae > Eubasilissa > Eubasilissa regina. Next base: position 20,179,689 of record JAINEB010000013.1, read on the forward strand.
CAATTTGCATATTGCACAAGAGCGATGCGTGTCGCCCGACGCGCTGGAGAACAGTGACGGTGGGGAAGTGCGCCGATCCGTGTAACTGTGTCACGCGCGGTGACCAGCGCTTGTCATATCAATGGAGCGCTGCGAGCGATCTGATCGGATTTATGGCACGCGACACCGGTGACCGCAGGTTTCACCAACACATTAAATATTCATTTTATTTATTTTTCTCACGGAACACATGATATGATAGACAGATGAAGTTTGATGATCGCGATTCATTTTCGAGAAATGTTCAAGTAAAATATATTTTTTTAAATTCTTAATGTATCGGAGTCGAAAGTTCGTCATTCCTGACATCGAAATAAAACATATAAGCCGCTATTGTTAATTGAAATTGTATTGAAAATTAGAAATCTAAATGTTTACCCGTTGTTGAAAGAATAATAAAATGTAGATATCTATGGACACGTAGATAATCTATTTTGGCTATGAAAAAAAAAATTGTATTTTAATGCAGTATTTTAAAATAACAATAAATGCTATTATTTTAAAATACTGCAATCTCTTAATAACAATTGTTAAAAAAAAATATATTGATAAATCTCCTTGAAACAAACAATTGCATTTCACCAATGTATAAATAATTGTTCTTCAAAAATGACGGTAATTTGACAAACCTTCGCTTAATATTAATTATTCACGAAATAATATTTAAATAAATAGAAATTTGTGAATGAAATTTTTGTTAAAAATACTTATTAAATTCATTGAAACGTATCGTGTCCCCGATATTCTAGAAGTAGAACGCTTCTGGCGAGGTTGCGAGTTAGATCGTGGTTCATAATAATATTTCCGTCTATGTGAACATTATTATGTTTGAAGCACGCGAAAATGACTTTGGATGTAATAGACTTGTAAGTCTTACAATGAAATCTATTCAGCTCACACGTTTCTACAATAACGATAACATTAATAAGGATAATAGTATTCATAGTCATAGAACGTTCTTTCATTCTATGGCACAATTCGGGAAAGCGAACCAGATTCTAGAGCCCGGCGTTCGCTTTAAACCGGCTGGAATCGATATTGCCCGGCGATTATGAAACGCAGCGGATAACAAAATGGTTGTGGGTAAGGTACGATTAATACGACCGATTGTTAATCGTATTTTTTGATATGATTAATAATACCCAAACAACCTAACACAACAAGGCGTAATGTCATCTCAAAATTAAGTTAAATGTAAATTAAAGTAGAATAAAAAAATAATTAAAAACATACATTTTAATTGCTGTACAATAATATATATCTGGTAGTTACCGGGATTCGAACCTGGATCTCTTCCTATCCGGGGAAACGTGTTACCATTCCACTGCAGCAATCGATTACGTTTACGACAAATTTAAAACTTATATTTTTATTACAATTGATACATTTATTATTCCGTGTTTTAAAAGAAATCAACTATATATTGTATTTCATTAAAAATATATATATAAACTGTATTTTATTTATTTAATTAATTCTGGCGTCTCCCAGTGTGTATAACTCAAAGGTATTTGGGATTCATCGCAACATAAATAAAGTATTTATTAATTAAAAATGAACCACGATGTGTTTGCGTTAAATATTGAAAATAGTACCCTTCTAGAGTTTTCCTAAACTAACATTATAGTAATATACGCATAAATATAAAACACAAAAGGTTAAATATAATATGTATTTCAAATGAATATATTGGTCAGAGCGTCCGCCTTTGGCTCCAAAGAGTGGGAGTTCGATTACGTTTACGACCAAAAGCCGTCCAATCGATTTAGACTCGAAACAGAAAAAAAAATATGGTTTCATATATGCATTTAAAAAATATATTACGTACCAAATACACACAGGGCAAGTATAAAAAACTGCGTGAGCTAATTTCAAGCCAGTAATAAAACAACATGAACCAATAACGCATTGAGATTTATTACGAAAAAGCTTAGCGGACTTCAATCTAATTAATTGTAATTTGCGAGGCTGTGAAGCGTGTTAAGTCATTGAAGTAATTAGAGTGATGTGTAACGACGTAATTACAAATGAACCAATTTACGTAACGTGGTTAACCGTACGTTAATTGGTCATATTAACGATGTATTTATGAGTACCTAACGTTGGAATGCTTCCTGAAAACTCATTATCTTAACTCTTCCCAAACCATGCAGTCACACAGGTCTACCGCTCTAATTAAATCTGTAATATTTCGGTAAGTATACGCAACATATACTTCACGTAAACCGGTAGATGTTTTTTAAACTCAATTCAGTAGTTAATAAAACTAAGATAATAAATAAAAAATACTTCATATTTTAGTTAATTTGAAGGAAAATATTTACATACTATATTAATGTATTAATTATAAATATATACATTAATTTAGTATTTAAAACATCACAGACCTATGTTCTGAATAATTACACCTTCACAATAAGAATGTATTTTCCTTAATAAAATATTTACGCTTAAAAATGACTAGTGAAAAATCAATTACGCAAGGCGAATCCTAGAAAAATAATTATTTTTAATTCATTCCATTGTAAAATGAATACGTTTACAAAAATCCCATTTGTGGCAAGACCGAAAGAAATCACGCATTAATTTTTTCACAGTGAAAACAATAACAAACATACGAATATAATGGTGTCTCTTTCTCACTAATTAAATGAAGATAGACAATAAAGGAATGTTGTATTATACAATACAACCTTCTTTAACCTTTTTTAATATTTAATGCTCAATACTTAAAATAAATTCATGGCATTAACCATTTTTTCACATTTTAAAGGCTAATAGAACTCTAATTTCTTACGGTAACACGAGTTGACAGCATGGCTGCGTACGAGTATTTCATATCACGGTATGATAAAGGTTAAAATAATTTTTGATGGAGCACAATACAACAATTAATATAGACAAAATTAAAGATTTTTTTACAGTAACTTTATTTGAATATATACATTTAAGGCGTAGTTAATTTGTGTACTTTCATTAAAAATAAAAACATTTATAAATTCATTTAAAAAATTATACCGAATTTATTAACATTTATGACAACAAATTTTACAATTGTATAAATAAAAATTTGTTGTAATTTAAAAATAAACTAATTAAGTGATTCGGGACCGGGGCCCCTAAGGACAGAGAGGTCGTAATTAACTGATTCCGTTGTGTTACTAAAGCCAAGCGCTTCGCCATAGAAATTTATTCATAAATCGATTGGTGTATGAGCGCATTGAGCATCATTATTTTCATAGTTTTAATTAACATATTATAAAGGCGAGGCCGCACCGTTCATAAGGGAAGGTCGTGTGTGCGTCAAGGACCTAAAGGCGCCGCGAAATTTTGTAAATTAAAATATTTTTTTAAATACATTAAAACCCTGTATTTGTCAACCATCGGGCTGCATGGTCTATTTCTGTTGAAAAGTTTTTTTCATAATTCGGCGGCTCAATCCTATTAAAAGTATTTAAATCGCAATATACTCGTATAATGTGGTCGCTCGGATTGCCTGCAATAGACCCCACAAAAATATACTTATAATTTTAGGGGGCATTCTAATAAGTATTTGACACGAAGGCTCGGCTCGACACTTTACATAAAGCAAGGCAAAGAATCATATGAATATAATGCGCGCTCACAAGCTAACTTAGCGACACAGTTGAATTAATGTTTAAGTCATTCTGTATTTACGATGTTCCCCTGCAAAATAACTTGAACATTGAAATGGTTGCGACCTGGGCGGGCGGGCGGGCGGCGGTGCACGCGGCACACTGCCCGTTTGCATAATCGCATTTAAAATGTGCATGACATTCAATGTCAGGAACCAAATTTATTATCACAAAATAATGGCTGTATTTTGAAAATATAAACACATAAACAAATTAACAAAACTCGCGCCGTATGAACACAGTACCGATTCGAAACAGTTTTAAATAATACATATATATATATATATATATATAGTATTAATCTTTTCCATTATTTCCCCGCATAAGCCGTATTGCGCACCCGGATTTCCCGTTCACCACGGATGTTGCGATATTTCATGACTTGTGCATCTAAAGAAACAATACTGAATCCATTTCAAAATCTAGGACGCATTTATTTTACGTCGTCATGTTTTATATATTCGTCTGTGTGGTTTCTTTCATTTTCAGTAACGTTCAGTATACCTCAAGACTATCTCATCAAATGTACCGAGGATCTGTCTTTATAAACATTTCGTTTCTATGAAAATACACTAGTTAGTGTTCATAATTGATTTCACTGAAAAAAAATATTAGTATAATATAAAAAAAAAAAATTTTATTGAAAATCAGTAGAAACAATAAAAAAAAAATACGGTGAATCAAGTTCGAAACTAGATAATGTGTTAAAATTGTGAACTTTAAATAATCCGTCCATTATTTTACACAATAAGTGATAGTATCATTATTTTTTAAGGAAAACACATTTCGTTCTAAATGTACGGTAAAGTAAAAGAGATTGAAACATTTTTTCAAAAGTTTTTAACTCATAAACAAAACCTAAGATTTCTAAATAACGACGGATTAGTCAGTATTTTACTTTAGATCTTTACTGACCGGTTATACCAAAATCGTAACATAGCTAAAATAAATATAAACATAACCCTTTTTAAACAAATTATAGATATCTCATAGAGACGAAACTATTTGTATTATAAATATTAAATGGGAAAAAATGGAAGTATGGATAATGACATTCGACCTATTTTCAGCTGGCCTAAGCGATCACTTTACACAATGTAACGTTCACCATTCCACCCATAATCGACGTCAATATCTATCAAATTTTTGGATATTATATATATGTTACCATGTAGAAACACGAGTATTTAATTACAAGGTAAAAATCCACAATTGTGTGTTCTTTGACATACTCAAATACCCTTTTTGTTATGCTAGTAACGGTAGACAGGTGGCAACGGCTCGTACTATTTAATTTCACATATTATTATTGTGAAGTTGCAGTTTTTCAGAACAGTTCCTGGTTCGAATCCAGGTGGCAACCAAAATATTTTTACGATAAATTGATTTTATCTGTATATCTTTCCAATTGATATATTTAATTTGTATTGTTATTTCGCTACAAACCGATAATAAGTACTAAGTATGGCTAGCAATCTTAAATTTTAGATCGAGTTAAATTAAAAGTACGGGGATATTTTTAAAAGCACCCGAACGATAAAAAATTCGAGTAAAGAATTCTATTGTAGATGAAAATTTTCTTTCAAGAATAAGTGAATCCTATATAAACAAAATTAGCCTTCCAGGAAATAAATAATAAGCAAAAAATGTTAACTTTCCCAAGGAGGGTTTAAAAGTATACGAAAATTATAATTCATAATTATTACTAAAAAGTATAACAATGTTTCGTACTTTTCAGAAATTGGTAATATTCTAAAAGTAACATAAATAAATAATAATAAAATAAAAATATTGTTTTCTATTAGAAAAACTAGAACAAATCTGGCGAGATTACCGAGGTTGTGATATAACTCAGTTAAGAGAGCAGTCTACCGGCAATAGAAAGGTCACAGTTTCAAATCCAGGTGGCATAGATTTATATTTTTAGTGACATATATACTATTTTTTAAAGAAAAACAATATAAAGACTTCGAACAAAACTTTATATCTTTCTATTGATAAAATATATATTTATTTATGTTAATCGGTGAAAGAAATTATGTGGCTTACTTCAAGGGCGAGGTATTCCTTTCTCAAGCGAGACATTACACATTTATTTTTATAATAAAATGAATCATAACAATTTGTAAATGATACGCTTGTCCTGCAAGGTGACGCACCGCAATTACAGTTTTTAAGATCATAAATGCCGTACAGGTCATTTTTATTTTTCTTTATCCTTAGAACGCCAAATTATTGTAGAATGTACACAAGCCGAGTCATATGTCATAATGTTATGACAAATCAGAACACAATTTAAAAAGCAATCTGTGTAAATCACGTGACAGTGAGTAAGCAGAGAATTACGGCCAAATAGCAGATATGAAATTTGCATTTACAGAGACAAACAACATCCCGCAGCGGGAATTCTTCCGGCGCATCGAACTTAATTAAAAGTTTCAAATTATTCCGGTAATTCTATACACAATTTAAATGTAAAATGCGAAACACAATAAATCTCCGTGTAATGATAAGATATTCTGAGAAGTTAACACAGTCCGGAGATGCTGTATAGGTAGGTATACATAAATTGTGGTACGCGAGCTCGTGAATATTAACCCTAATAATAAATACCCTTGTGCCGATACATCGGCTCTCAAGTATTAGCGAAAAATACCCTGAGCCGGTATTTCGCTCTTAAATAAATGGGTTTTTGTGACAGAATAAAACAAATAAAATGAATAAAAACTCGACATCACTGATTAGTATTTTCCTAAACTACAATTCATCGCAGGAAAAAATCACCATTAAGGCTACTTTATACGGATCACAGTGTTATATTTGACAGGGTGTATATATACTGTTGAAGCATTATAATAGGTGCACCGGAAAAGAATGTCGTTTTTAAATTAAACAAATTGATATGATTAAAATATTTATTTATCAAAACTTAGTCCAAAATATAATTTCCATCATTTGATATGACCTGTTTCCACTTATCTGTCAATTTTTTGATCCCTATTTCGTAAAATTCAGCTCAGATATGCCCATCGTTACGTCCTCATAACATCTATATTATTTGCCATTCAAAAAGTGTTGCATTGACCGGAACAAATGATATTCGGATGAAGCAATGTCCGGTGAATATGGTGGGTGACGTATAATGTCGTAGAAATGGGGATTTTTAATTTAATCCCAATAGCTCTGTGCACGCGTTTATTCACTTACTTGGATTTTCTTTACTCAACTCGTGCGGTATCCATTTTCCTTGTCTCCACATCTTGCCGATTTTTTTAATGTGCTCCTGTACACTTGACCATGAACATCCGAGTCTGTCCGCGAGTTCTTGAATCGTTGATGTTGGATTTTGTTCAATCAGATCAGCTAAAATGTCGTCATTTACTTAAACTGGTCTTCCACTTATAGGATTATTTTTTAAAGTAAAACTTGCGGATCGACACTGTTTAAACCACCTCTGACATTTAGGAACATCCAAAATACCCCACATTATATCACAGATATTTTTTGTAGCACTTGTTGCGGTCTCTTTTTTCAAGAAATGGTAAAGCATAATATTTCGAATAAATTCTTCATTCGGCAAAAAACTTTCCATTGTAAATATGGTTGTTAAATGTTATATTTAAAAGTTTCAATACACTTTAGGTATGTATAGTCATCGAAACGACACAAAACACGTTGTTAAGCACAACTGACCATTCAAAAGCGATAACAATAAAAACGATTTTTTTTTCCGGTACACCTATTAATTATATTCTGTGTGATTATTCATCAGTTGAACAGAATCTTACCATTTTGACGATAGAACATGTAGAATACATTATTATGAAACGTGACAATAAAAATCTAACGAATCGCTTACAAATACAAATTCTCACCGCGTGTGTAAATTACAACACTTTGACAACCATCACAGTCTACAAACGCTCATGCTGTGGGTACAAATTGTACATTATTTCTTTGAATAAATCAAACTACAAAATAAATTGAACAATAAAAAAGATTGAATATTAAGTAATATGGAAAACAGATGGAATTTTAAGACCTACATTTTTCGCCGAAATATACATAGTCCACAGTACTTTAGAGTGGTGGATACCTGACTAAATTACGATCCGAAAATGTTCAAGGAACATGTACCTAAACTCAACCATAGGCATTTAAAAAACAAATCAATTATGCGATTAATTTCGATTAATTGAAATACTTTATTGATTTCAATTTTATTTTATTTTATTGAGTCAAATCGTATATAATAGTACATCAAATCAACAGTATACAGTATGTATGTATGTACGTACGTTTACAGTTTCACAAAAATATGATAAAGTTTTTATACCTGGACAATGTACCTATTGAATAAAATGTCTAACTAATTATTCGTGTTATTTTCATCATACAACCTACGTATGGATAAAATGGAATTACTGTATTCAAAATTATTATGATAGAATCAATTGTAAGCCTGCTATAAAGATTAGAATTTTATAAAACTTTTTTGAAGATCCAATACGTCATTATGTAATAATAATAATAATGTGTCTGGAATAAACACACACGTGATCAGGTTTTTTTTAACCATATTCGCCTTAAAGATAATACATATTATGTAATACATTAAAGTTAAGAAATAAATATAATGCTATGAAAAAGAAAAAGATAATGTACGTATAATACTTTGTATTACTTGTATATCTGTGGAGTTGAATAAATTCAATCTGCTCTATCTGAAATGGAGAAAACGTGGTACAAAACACGGTATGGGTGGAAAAAAAAAAGGAAATATATAATTTAAATGTTTTGTAGTGTAAACATGCAAAAGTATTCGTTTTGATTCTCTAAAATATTTGGTTGTTCATTAATAAACAATATACGGAAAAATTAATTAATTAATTAATTGAACCGCGGAGTTAATCTACAGAAACCTATGGTATTCTAGGAAACACCTGAATTATAAAATAAAATAATTGAGAGATGGTTCATTCTTGAAAATGTTTGCAAACCCATAGTATCCTGGTATAGTACAAGAGGTCGTAACAAGCAATAAGTACCTCTCGGCAGAAAGGAGAATAAAAGTCGGTAGATACCTACATAATATACCTGTAGCAAGAGATCACATTGCGTTTTGACCTTTGACCATTTTACTGAATAATTCATGTCGATAAGGGCAACCCGGTGAAGTATTATTATTTGTTGACTGGGTAAGTAAAATTTTATTCATGTAAACTGGAAAATGTTCAAGTACAGAAATATGATGTATATGATATAGAGACCAGTAAATGACACAGACACGAAATAAAGTGCACATAAAGGAGAGGTATTTGGAACATTGGTTGCGGGATGAGGGGCATTCTACACACATTATTTGTGGAAACATAAATACGATAGCTTATGACACATTTATGCAACAGTAAAAGTATTTACTCTTCGAAAATTAAATCTATGTGTAAACAAGACGTATTTTTTACATTAATGCATATTATATTATCGGCGTTTAAATTTTCGTTCAAATCTTGTCATATTTAAAAAAAGTCGCGGAGCTATTTGATTGCGTAAGTGGTACCAGAGTGATCACATGAATGACAACAAAATGCAAATATTGAAGCAAGGAATTTGCGTTAGTTCATGTCTATATATTTGTATATAGCGCTTTTAAGGATTCTAGGTACATACCTAGCTTAAGAGAGAATGCATATTTGATCATCTGCCACTTCGCATCCCTACACAAATGAATGACATGTTAAGAGCAATCTACTCGTAAGGTTCTTGTCTCTAGGTAAGACCTTTTAAAATATATTAACGCAATAATTATTTATTGTGTTTAACGATTGTAAATAATCGTTCGGTTCGCAATAGTTTCCGCACATCGGGGAAGCGGGTGGGAGGAATTTATACAGAAAGGCACAACAATCGCACAATCATCGGCCGATGCACACAGTGCAATGGGACATTGCGTGGTTGAAGGCGCTGATACCATTTAGCTTAAAAGCATTAATATATACTGCGAGGAAATTTCTTTTAACTTTGCGGTCAGACATACTATTAAACTGTAAAATATTTTGTATTTAATCACTAGTACTTTTCGTGACAATAGTTTTCAGAGTAATACGAATATTATATTTGTATTTAATGAATCACGCGTTCATACATTTCTCGTATTTTTCATCCTTTCGATAGACCGGCAGATTCGAGACATTTGAATAACAAGTAATGATTAGTCAGTACATTAAGTTAACTCGTGTGATCAATGACCAGATAAAGTCAACGTGCATCTCGAGATATATGCCGACGTGACTAAATATTAAGATTTGAAAATGAGTTTTGTGTTGCCGTGAGTGTTGAACTAAAGATAAAAAACAAGTGGTTTAATTTTATTTTTTTATTATATTAATATTAAAAGTATAATACAATTTCTTCTCTATGATAGTAAGACTCATGTATAGAGAAGGAGTATATTCGAGTTAATTTATGTTTCAGTTAGTCTGTGTACATATTTTTTTTACTTCAGTTACAAATTTATGGAAGTCCGTAATTTTTCTAATTGTGATGAGGAGATTGTTAAAAAATTTGATACCTTGATAAATATTTTGAGTTGCGGTATATTTTAGTTTTGCGATATAAATTTGATCTCTATATCTTGTAGATCGGAATTCGCTTCTAAAATTTAGCTGATTTTTAATTTTGAAAATTTGAATTTTTGTTGTATATGTCTACTATTTTTGGTACTTTAAAATCTGTGAAATTTCAAATTTTTTTCATTTCAAAATTTCAAAAATTGAAATTTCAAAAATTTCAACGTCCGCAAATGCAAAATTAAATAAAGACATATTTTACAAATCCAATTATTCGAGACAAGAAACGCATAGACAATGCTATTAGTAATTGATGTGCGCACGTGTGGCAGCCTGTGTCAGCTTTCGTGTATGTACGGGCCTTAGAATAGTAAAAACTTATTTAAACACTGTTATTTTACAATTAACATTGGTCCGTAATTAAGCTATTACTTTAAACAACACATTTAGAACCAAAAATAAATAATAATATATCGTACATGCGTTTGTACTTTGTACATGACGATGTTCTCTATGCACGATATTTCGCGTGCGAAATAAAAATTCGAAAAAAGTTTAATAAATCAAAACAATAAAATGATTCATACACAATAAGATTTAAACAGATTAAACCTATTAAAAATATTAATTCTGACGTTTTAAATTGAATAAAAATGTACGTTGTAATATTATTCCTAAGTACCTTGTAATACCTAAAAATCTAAATATTGTACCATTTTTTATGATAATCCACGTAAAACAAATAAATAATACCCCGCAAGCTTCATTTTAATTCCACAACTGTGAACAATTTCAGTTCCCTGTAAGGATAAACACATTAGATTATAATTAAATTTGCGGTCACGCGAAAAAAAACCGTAAAAGCTGTAATCTTTAAAAAAAAATTCTTGAATTTCAACACCAAGTAAACAATCTACGTAATAAAATCAGTAAACAACCGACGTAAGGATAATAATGAAATTAAATGCCTTTAAAAGTGAACCAAAATATTACTAAGCGATAAAAACACAAAACAAGGTAGTTTTTTTTTGGAAATTTAACAATTTAATACGCGTTTGGTCGCATCACTGAAGGTGATAATTAAGAAAACAAACCGACCTAATTTAATTTGTAATGTGTTGATTAAATTTAATCAGGATTAGCTCGGACGTACGCTCCCTGTTACAAGTAGAAAGATTTTTTTTTTAAATTATAAATTATTAGCATCACTTTTAAAGAACAAATATATAAATGATAAGAAATAAACACTTCTCAATTATTAAGGAGAACACATTATTTTTGTGAAGTTGTAATTATTTAGAACAGACGGTCTGTGATGTTTTAAATACGAATTACTTATACATCACAGACCGTCTGTTCTGAATAATTACAACTTCACAATAAGAATGTGTTCTCCTTAATAATATAAATTGTATCAATGTGTCCAAAATATATAAAAACTGAATTGATAATTCTGGCGCCTGTAGTAGGTTTACTCAAAGGTATTTGTGATTCCGTAAAAATAATGTAGATGGCTTTCAAAATTAATGGAAAGACAGAAGTAATAATTTGAAAAGTGTTAACACATAGGTTCGAAAATTTGTCAAGAAGAATACTGGCGCTATAACACAAATGGTAGTGTACTTCCCCGGATTGGATATAGAGATCCAGGTTCGATTCCCGGTAGCGCAAAAACAATATTTTTCGACAAAATTGATTTTATATGTATACATTTATAATTAATACATTAAATTAGTACTTCTTAATTAGTTACCATTCACTTATATTTATAGTTTTGTTTTTTGTCTACACTTGTATTTTTAATTTTGTCATGAAATATGTTGATTTATCAATAAGTAGTGGTTTAAACAAAGTGTTTTTTCTTATTATTTACATAATACTCGTATGTTGCCAAAAAGTAATTTTGCAAATATTGAAGAACACATATATCGTTTTTAAACATATTCTGTATAGAAACTATATTATATTATATTGTACTGGCTTTTAGTGGAGACATGTCCGTATCTACATCTACATCTACGTTTTCTCCCGCATATGTCAAATAAAATAATAAATATTTGCAAGCGATATCCTTAAATGGTACGGCAGTTACTTTGTGGTGCAACATGACTATTATATATTTTTAAATAAACTAAACATTCTACTTCGCAAACGTAGAGTTATATTTAAACCATGATTACAGTTTCGAAAGGTGCAGTCCCTCCCATCAACAGATGTAAATAAGTTGTCATTTAAACATCTTAACAAAAATATAACTCAACGTGTGTGTAGTACGAAGTTTATTTAATAATGCAAGCGAGATAGATGACCATGAAGTTTTATGCGCCCGCTTGCTTCTAAGAGACTTGCTCAACGAGACCTATAAAAATTCTGTTTATAAGGCACATGAAGATGTTTTGTTTATATCACAGTGCACAAATGTCAATTTAAAGTAGCGCTCCTTTTTGAAAAATTTTGCAAGCGTGACAAATCCGTGTCTCTCGAATGTGATCTGTCGGCTTATCTCGTATCTCGTGCCCGTCCAATGCAGGGCCGGCGAGATAGTGCACAATCCGCCACTTCCGGTTGTGTGATGCGATTTGTGTACAGGGAGATGTGATTTGCTAGCGGAAACCGGGCAATCCAGCGCGAACTGACGGGAGTGCGATAATTGCGCATATTAACTTCATCTCTGGTTAAATTTGTATTTTTTTTAAACACGCGGGAACGTCGTAGAGCAGGAGCTACCTTATTTTTGAAATTCATTTTAATTAATTACATTCTTAACAGATTGTGGGCTTGATAAAGTTGATACTTGAAATATTTCTTTATCTTTTTTGCTTCAAAACTCTTTAAAAAAATGTCAGATAACAAAACCAAAAGTAAGTATCATGATAATATTAAATTAAATATTAAAATGTGGATTTGAATAATGCGTAGACCAGGTATTGGTGCATTCATACGAACCAATTGACAATTGAAAGTCAACAGCCGATTGGCCGGTAACATTATTACATAAACTTTGCTAAGTATAATGTAAATGATATTTCAATACCATGGATTAGAGAATTGTATTAATCACACCCTTCCGTAAATATAAAGATGTCTTTCCAATAATGAAAAAATGGATGTATTAATTTGAAAGTGCGAATTACGAATAATTTGAGAATTCTAAAATTCGTCGTCAATTTTCTGTGTTGGTGTAGCATAATTGGTTAATGCCGGGATAGCAAGAAAGCCAGATTCGAATCCCGGTAACAACAACAATATTTTTTTAGATATTATATATTTTATATGTATATCTTTCTAATTAATACATTTAATTTGTATTAAAAATATCAGAGACCTATGTTCTGAAAAATTGCAAATTGACAATAAGAATGCATTCTCCTTAAAAATCAATATTCCGTATTTTATTCTGTAAAATACTATACTTATTCTTACTTTACTAACAAAATTAATTAAAACTGTTAGAATCAAAAGCAATTTTGCACGTCTCAACGCGAATTCATCTGGCGGGACAGGCATAATACAATAAGTATTGTGTATAAAAATCACATAGTTATAAAATAAATATACATAATAGTGAGTTCAAATAAATGAAAAATTGTACTACAAATATAAGAGAAATAATAATTACTTATCCGAAATATGTAATATTAAGGCAGACATGAAGAGGTTAAAAAGCGGAGAAAACAATGCGATACCTGATCTGGCAACATGTAGGATACGACAGGAAGAAGAAGATGCCGGTCACTAAACACATCAAGCACACGTATTTTAGTCGGGATGACAGATTGGTTAATAGGGCGGCCGATGGTTTCTTATCTAGAGACGGGACCGCACAGTGGACTTAATTCAAACATCGTTAAAACCCAAACAAAAATATAATATCTGATATGCAAAAGCATTGTTTTTATTTTACATTTCCGGTCCTAGTGTGTTTACGCTCGCCAACAAAGCTCGCAGCGGGGAACGGATCGAAATTTCGTTAATTTTAAAGTAGTTTTCCCCATGCAGTACTAGTCCAAGATTATGTAGAGATTTGTTCGAATTCTCATCTCCCGTACAGCGATAGCCGATATCGCAATAGAGACAACTGGCAATCCGTGCATTAGATTATTATGTAAATGCGCCTCGCAGCCGGCACAGATGTCCCGCGGGCTCCGCTTCCATCCTGTACTTTATTATTACCCCCGCGCCTGGGATAGGCGGGATACAAGTCAGAGAAGTCTTACAGTACCACACGTATAGGATCTGGACCAATCGAAGTCGAGCCGCGTCTCATCTCGCTCATCCCCCCACACGGTAAAATAGAAAAAATATTTCCAAGAAACGTTGTTATTGGAATTATTGTGCTCAGAATATTTTATTTTAAAACGATATCGTTCCGGATTCACTCATTTCCGTGTGTTTACACTTTAGTTTGTTACAAAACAACATGTGAACATACGAATGTGTCACGCTGGTTGATAGCTAGAAAACGACTAATTTGTATTGAAATATATCCCAGAACTGTGTTCTGAAATTGCAACATCATTACAAAAAGTTGTATCAAAGTTTATCCAAATTTAATAAAATTGATTGGTTTAATTCTGACGTCTTCTAGCGTGTTTGCTCAAAGATATTTGGGATTCATTGTAATATAATCAATATTGATATTGAGTCGCTGACTTTCAATCCCCGCTATAACACGTTTTCATTATATACAGGAAAATCAAGCAAAACCGCCACACTTTAATGACAGGCATTAATACTTTTTTAGAAAATGTATTAATTACGTTCGTTTATTATTATATTAATTTGAAGTCAATGTGTATTTCAGTATGAAAAAAAAGACAGGTTTTGAAAGTCATTTTGTGTTATACCGCGTTTTGCTCACCCTAACAATACTGTTAGCCAACAAAGTGTATTTTTAAAATGAAACATACATTTTTAAATAAAAAATTAATTCCAAATCCAGTGATATACATATATGTATAACTCAAATTTGTTAAAAAGTGTCATGGCGGATTTTGAAATTCAGCGACACATAATAGATGTGTCAATTTAAAAAAAAAAACACTATTGAATATAAGTTCCAAATTTGTCGCAAATGGTAACGCGTTTCCGCGGCTAGGAAAAGTTATTTATTTTCAGAAAATATTTTTTTTGTATTTGATTAATTTAATTAATATTAAATAATTTATTAGCTTCCCTCCTCTTCAGTGTAACATGGCTACTTGTGTGTACCAATGTTCAAAAACATCATCATCATCATCATCAAAAGCATGTTCAAATGCATAATTTAATACAATTTGCTAAAATATTGTCCAGCCCAACTCGGCGTCAATAAAACCGCAACCAGTCCGATTCAATTCTGCGGCTTTCGTATTAAGCATATACTCGTATGTATTACACACGAATAGAGATTCCAATTACTCTACGTCATCAACTACTCAAGTATCGAAGAGTATATAGTAAAATATTAAAACACTCGAGTAGTTTTCAATGTACCAAAATAGCTATTAATAATCCAAATGTACGCACATATAATAAACTGTCTCACCTAATATTAATAATCAAATCCAGTACAATACAAAAATTTTCACATACCCTTTTTACTCTCAACGATTCACAAGGAACTGATTTTACTTTGAAAGCGTAAAACATACAGATGGTTTATAATTTTTTTTTAACAGATTAGTACAACAACAGTGTGCGCCACAGCTGTATATCCATTAGTCGGTAAAGCCAAAAGATTTTTTTTTCGATATTTTATATTGTCTATTGCTATTGATAAGACAAGTCAGGAGGACACGAAGACACAAAAGAAATTGTTCCGTATAGCATAGCCAACGACCGAAACTATATAAAAAAAATCATATCTGACAGTAATTGCTCTAGCCCGGCTAGTAAATGTTAAATATGTAACTTTTTTTTGAATATTTCATCATTTATAATTTACGAGTATTACTCGACTATTTTTAAAAATACTCGATTATCAACTACTTAAAAAATGGACGAGTATACTCGAACATCGAGTACTCGAATGGGAGACTATACACACGAGTCTTCCGTGTGCTTTTACATATCTACTTACATGTATGCAAAGATTCTGTGCTGATAAATCGATCAGCATGATTGAATACAAGCGGCAACCTTCAAAACATAGCTGCACACATCTTAAGACAAGGATTATTGTAGACAGACATCATGATGTCATCGAATAATCTAATCGATGACTAAAACATTATATCGTGTTGTTTTAAAAACGCAACTGTATATTGCAAAGTTGGATTTTATACGAAGAGATACAAAATTATCTAAATTTTTAAGAAAATAAAATTATTTTTAATATTATGCATATCGATACCTTAATTTGCAAAACAGCTCCACCCATGGTCAAAAAACAGCTTTGGATGCCATTATTCTCATCATTTATTGTTTTACGGTACATTAAAAGCCAAAAAGTCCCAAAATACGTGAAATCACGTGCTTTAAAATAATAAATAAGTACTAGGTGCTGAAAAACCTTACATTGATTCTTACAAAAACCTTCAATACCTTCCGCTGACACAAGTGTTGATGGCACCAGAAACAAAGGACGTCCGCGGAAATCGTAATGGTTGCACAACATCATCATGGAAAATCAGCTAACTCCCAATAATACTTTACAATTTTGGTAAATAAATTCAGAAAAAGTCCAAATATTCCCTATAAGTACGAGATCAAAAAATAAATAAAATTTCTCGGTCACCCTATTTCTGCATAAACAATCTACAAAAGCATATTTTATAATTTTCGTAATCAGTTTAATTACAAAATTAAACAATTTTTAGTTGCTCCTGAACATTTTAGAAAAATGGAGTTAGCTGCTTTGCAGATTAAGGTATCGATATATCGATTTAATCATTTACTCATTCAGACATATTAATTTATAAATCAAAACACACGATTCAAAAATACTAGTTATAAACCAGGCTTAGTGACTTTTTAAAATGTGATTATTGAGAAATTGGGCCTAATAATATTTTTAAGAAAGGTTAACATTTTAATTTCGTTGAAAATATTTTATAAAGGTTACATAGGTTGATGCAGAGGTTATATTATAAAAATAAATACCTCTCTTCTAGTTTCCGCTTAATCAGAAGTGGAAGAAAATTAGGCGAAGCTTACTGACATTTCAACACTAATAAATCGGATAAATCCAGGTACGGCGTACGAAGACTGCGATCCTAAAAGACGATGTTTACATACAAACGAATTTAAAAAAATGATTATTCTTCCTTACTCACATGATAATAAATTATTTATTTAAAGTACACATTATAATTTTGATGTTAAACTACAAAGAACTAGAGGAAATATTTTTTTAAAAAATACGCAAGAACTAATATTTACATAGTGATTTCCTCAGTTTCAAGAAATTCACTTTAACGGGTGGGTTACAACTTACGTAGAATAACTTGAATTTAATTTGAAATCAGGCGGTGGAAATCCCCACGTCTAACGATAACACTCCCTGGCAGCTTTAATGTTATGCTATGTTATGTTATCGTTAGAGACAAAAACATACAACTTCCTAATGAAGCCGGTTGAAAAACAAATAGGCAATAAAATCAGTAGGAGCTGCTTATTTACATTTCAATCGACGGTCTTAGGTGATAAATGTACGGGAGGTGAGTAATAAAATAATGAAAAAATATTTTTTTAACACCGTATTAATAAATATGTAGTCTATAAATTTATACAATTTATTAATTATACATGCAAACTTCAACATATCACAGATGATGTTATCTATGACAACATCGTCAGAACTAATAGAAAAATAAGATCGACAGTATTTGCATGCACAAATGTAGTCGCATACTATAAGACTCGCATAATCTATAACGTTGTTCAGGATTAAAAATAGACACGTAACATATTATTTTCTTCAATAAACAACCGAATTTAAAATAACTCACACTTAAAGCATTAGAAAGAAAACTTATAAGAGAGTAGTGACGATAGAAATGTAAACATAAATAACACTAGTACTATAATTTAACGAAAAAAAAAATCGCTCCCGGTTGTGCCCAAGTATTCTTTGGGGATGATCAATTTAGATTTTTTTTTAATTATCACAATACCTCGTTGTGGGGTTCCACATATTCCATAATGAATCTTTAAGGCTTAAATAAATTATCAAATAAAAAACCCAGTAAACAAAGTTCAGCGGGCGGTCATGATTAAAAAAACGCATTGATATTTTCGGGAAGTGTTCGTTATGAGACCTTCTATCGAAATCTACATAAAAGGGAAAATTCCCCGTGAGTAATCACACGTGTTGAACGGTTGGCAGGCTACTGTGAGATAATATGCGACTCTGCAAACACACTTAACGATATGAACGAACGATAACACGATAAGTACAGTACGCAAAGCACACAGATATACAACATTAAGTGCTACGCTCGGAAAATGGCGTTAAATATTTTATTTAGATGCAAGTCTCGCGCTGGAAAACTTTTAGTCTAGAACTTTTAAAAGTGTTCAGACGAAGCGAAGGTATAGAATACGCGAGATGACATTTCATTTTTAAACTCGTTTCACAGCTTGAAATTGTACAAACACATTTATCTCTTTTTTTTTACAACACCAGAATTCGAACGAAGTTAATTAGGTAATATAGCTTATTTAATACCTTTTCTAATATAATAATAATACGATAATACCTTTTTTACCTTTTAATATATAAATGATTTGAAATATTTATTGACGCCGAGTAGTTCCCGAACGTTTGAAATGCTCTTCTGATAGTATTTAACTTAGAATAATTTAGGTCTTTAATTTTCAGTCGCAAACCATGTCAGGCTCGTTTTTTAAGTATCGGATTTTTTTAAAAGAAACTCAACCTCATTTTTACAACACTTTACTTTCCTCGGACACTACACACCTTAAACTACTTCCCAACATGGTCGCCAGCATTATTATGGTACTTGTCATAACGGGGCATTAATTTTTATGTACCTTCGTCGTAGAACGACGCCGCCCGGGATGAAAACCATGGCTGTACCCCGTCGTTGAGTTCATCATCGTTATCAAAACGCTTGCCACCAGGAACCGCTTCGGATGAAGGAAAATATGGAAATCACTTGGCGCTAAATCAGGATGAATAGCGATGAATGTCAGCTAGTTTCATGTTTCGTGCAGTCAAGAAACGAATCATGGACCGTATCTCAGGGTCAGCGGCTTGATCTATCGTCTTGAACATTTTAAGCACTTACTACAAGATGGCCACACTATCTGAATGTATCTAAAGTTGCATGTGGTGAATCAACAGATAAAGGAAACTATTGCGCATGTGCAACATCGCAACCGCAGCGCTACACCGGGAATATCCAGCAAGGGTACTTAAAAAAACTCGCCTCGTATGTGATGACTCGCATGAAATGCTACACATTTTTAAACTGTGTTTAATTTAATTTAATTTAAAAAGAAAAAATATAAAACAATTTTTATATTTATCTAATAGAATTATCTTCATGAAAATATTCGCAAAAATAAGAAGTGTAAATAATCGTAAGAGAAAAAGCAATGTGTGTAATGTATTTCCATCATTTTTTTTATATAAGAATAGTTTACAAGATGCATCGTTATACATACTTAGGTAAAGGTAAGATTAAAAAAAACATAAAATATTTTATCGTCTGAAGAAAATATGGTAGATACGTCAATGGTCTAGCTTTTATACTAATTCTAGATTGAATGAAATAAATAATCAGGCAACAAAGCTTTTGTTTATCTCAATAGTGGTTACTTTGTTCAGCTTTTATGTGTAATCACAAACAAATCCAATCACCCTTTTGTTGAGGACCCTAAATGAATAATTAAACAAACTGGAACGATCAATAATATTCGGATATTATACTTACATTACAATCCTACTAAAAGGTGCAAGGTATACTTTACACCTTTTTTCTGTTTTAGGATTGATTTATGACTCAATTAGTATGTAATGTTTTGAAAAAACGATTAATTTTTATTTTTATTAAGTATTTGAACTATAACTAAGTGAGCATGGAACTCCAAGAAGAGATAAAAATGAAAATAATATGACAAAATAAAATTTAACGGCAAAAAGATACGGTGCATGAATTGGATTGGATTGGATGGAAAAATAAGAGAAGAAAAATACAAGACAACGTAAACGAGGCTAGGTTTTAGATAAAGAATATCAGTGGCGTGCACTAAGGTATAGGATTTAGGTTATGCTAAAAATAATACCTTCTTACCCATATAAAAAATTTATGAACGTTTTTAAGAACATTTTCTATGATAGAACATAATTAATTTATTGTTTGAAAATCCTTCACATAATAACTAAAGGAAATAATTATTTCGATTAAAGGTTAACGTAGGATATAGTTCTGCCAATTGCTTTTTGTTTTACCCAAATCAAAAACCAATCCATGCACCAAATTTAAAGAACAAGTATGAAATCAACACGTTAAAAACAGTAAGATAGTAAAATTCGCGAATTAGTAAAAAACGAAATAGACACTTCAATGATTTGCACGCAGTTATAAGCTTTTCTAATGTTATTCTGTTAACAAACAGCATAGGTAACGACCGCATACAAAACGGATCAACCTAAAGAAATTTTCAATTCAGTAAATAACCAATTATATGACTTGAGTAATTCACTAGCTTAAATACAGAACAGAGTAATGTAAATAGCTCGATGCGGCGAATACAAAAAAGCGCCATGGGTACAACGGTGAGTTATCGTGGTAGTTTTTAGAACTAAGAAATTAAAGTTTCTACTGGTACACAGATAGCGCTAATTGTAAAATAATGTTTTCGTTTATGTTAATCCAATTATTAAATTTATATTTGACTCCCAGAATTTTTAGTAATGCACAGTATTTTTGCTTGTATGCACTGCACGCCCCTGAAGAATATCTAGGTTAAATAATTACTTAGACATTCATTATATTTGTGTGTTACTAATACAATATCTCACAGATAGGCATTATGCAAATATATTACGCTGTACATAATATCTGGTTGAAATACAATATTATACCAGAAATAATTTAAATATATTTTTTAAAATTTAAAATTCTTCTCACCATAAATAAATACCATCCACCTGATGTGAACATGATCGTTAAATAATTATAATACAGTACGTAACACATCGACATAATCAAGTGTGGCATCGGTGATGTATGCAGCGAGAAGTCATATAATTTTTGAGCAAAAATTATATTACGTACTAAAAAAAAGGCTGTTATTTTTTAATTGAAATCGATGTTAGGTACGTCCTGCAAAGCGATCGCCGTTCCCGTTCTCGACGGTTCATTACAGTTCACCGTCATTACGGCAGATCGAATTAAATATGCAAACCGTTTAACTTAATTACACATTTAACACAACACAACACAGCACTGAGATATTCCCGGTAGCCGGGGCGTACCCGTACAGCGACAGTAATGGATACAGCGTTAAATCAAAACAAAACAATGTGAAACAAATGCTTATTTTTATAATGCGATAATTTTACATTTCCCACTTTCATATTTATATATTTATTTATACACGCCCTATTCAGGCATTAAAATAATTTGTAAAATAAGATAAAATTACAACAGAAGTGCAATACACAAAGAAAAAATTGTAACAGTGTAGTCCTATAAAGAATTAAATTAACAGCAAAAATGTCGACTACCTCCGCATATTCATTCCCCAAAGAATGCAGTCTGGGGACTGCGGAGTTAGCTAGTGCATGAGTTCTGACATTACCACTGTAAATAAAACAATGAATTGTGTCTCGATGACCTCATGGTGCGTGAAAGTCAAGCAGACCAACAATTTGGAGGCAGTTTATCATACCATTGATGATTCTGTATAGAAATATTAGGTCGGTCATCATACGTCCCACTAAAAGTTTAACAATTTCAGACGACTGAGGAGATAATCACAATTAAATATCCTCAGAGCGTATATTTAATTTAAAATTTCTCCAATACCAAGTCAACATCGCTGATAAGAGTACAAAAATTTTAAAGGATATATATTTTGGATATATATATATATATATATATATATATATATATATATATATATATATATATATATATATATATATATAACTTACATATATGGAGATATTAATATATAGGTGTTTATTGGAACACCATTTAAATAAGGATTATTTTGTATTATCATACAATCAGACACACTATTCACTGATCGGAATATCTTCAAGTCGTCAGCAAAAATTAAAATTTGTACATCATCAAAAACATCGGCAATATCATTAATAAAAAGAATAAACAATATAGGTCTAAGATGGGAACCCTGTGGAATACCACCAAAGCAATGAATTTCTCAGATAATGAGGAGTTAATCTTTACCAAAAGTCTTCTGTTGAAAAGATAGCTACCAAACCACTGCAATAAATTTCCACGAATATCCAACCTCTGGAGTTTAATTATCAAAATATAACTTATAACAAATAAAATGAAATTTACTGTATAATCCACATTCATAAATATATTATATTACGATGCACTATCAGATCTCCTGGGCGCTAGGGCAAAAAACGATCCGTGACAGTTACGTCACGAAGTATAAAATTAATGGGGTGGAACATTGCCACTCGCCCCGTGCCGCTTTACCAGTCAAGATAGGTAACCCTTTCTACTCCAATGACTCCAAAAGCAGTCGCATGCCGGATGGATCGACCACTGGCCAGCATGACATACACCGGAGATGGCAAACCTATGACACGCGGCCTCGTTCTTAGTGATACACGAGTAGTTAGAATTTTGTTTGGAAAATGTCCTTTAAAGTCGAGTAGATTTAAAAAAAAAAACTAAACATGAATAAAATTCATTGTTCTGCACGTGGGCCGAGCTAGTGCGTAAATATATGAAAAAAAAAAAATATATATATTATAACCTTACGAATTCTTAGTTCTGTTAGAATTGTTCTGCACGTGGGCCGAGCTAGTGCGTAAATATATGAAAAAAAAATAAAAATATATATATATATATATATATTATAACCTTACGAATTCTTAGTATAAGAAAAAATGTAACGTTAGTATACCTAATTAGAATAACGACCACCCTGGTTAATAATTTCACGCACAATTCGAAACGCCTAGTACTGATTGCGATATTTGCCGCTAGGATCGCGCCCATCGATTCGAGTGACGGGCCGACGCTAGCAGGTACATACACTTCCATTCGCGCTTCGAGCTAAGATGATCGTCCTGCGTGCTTAGCCGTTCCCGCCATGTTGTGGAATTCATATTTGATGATGGAGCCCGTGCAGAATCCAGGCGCAAAGCCAACGCCAGAGAGGCGTTTGGACGTAGCTCCAAGGACATTAATTGAAAGGTAAAATCATATAATTAATCGATCTCACAACGCACTCATTTGAAGCATTACAAATTCTAATTGTATCGTAAAAATTTCTATTGTAGGAAATAGTGAAATTTCCCTTCTTTATAATCTTTCTTATTCTTTATTATATTCCTTCTTTATTTTATCCTTTCTTTCTTTGATTTCCTTATTTTATCTCCTTCATTATCTACTTTTTTACTAATCAAAATTACGCCTTCTTCCTATTACCCGTCGACAATTTCTAATAATGGTCCACCTGGGAGAAGAAGATGCGTGCGTAAGCCGCCGGTTGAAGGACTGTTCTGACCAATTTCTAGGCACTCGGAAACGGCGGCGGATGCTGCTTCCAGGACACCAAGAGAGACAGACGGATGCAAGATGTTAGATTTTTACCGCACGAGCAAGAGGAATCGCCCCAGGTCGACGTATTATTTGAGAAATTATTATGTCGTCGTCGCCTGTTATGTAGCTCCTAATTTAAATTTTATTTTTTATTTATCAAAATAATAATTACTGTAGTTCTTAGTTCTTTAAGTTTAAGACATCCGCTAGATGGCAGTAGAGATTAACAAAAAATAATAATGAATATTAATATTCATTTACCATCTTTTCGCATTGTGCAATAGATGTCATCTATATCTAATATTTGTCAAAAGTATTGTAAGTAATGTATGTTAGACATATTCGATAATTTTTGCATTGCAGTTTAAAATGGTTTTACACAAAATATCATATTCACTTGAGATATTAAAGTTTTTTTTTTTACTTGTCCATATTATTTAATTTCTTAAATATCCTTCATATTTATACATTTAATAACAGTCTGAGGACAATCATATTAATTTAAGATTAACTCTAAGTGTACATATAACTAGTATTTTGTTTTTTCTTACTAGAAATAAAGACAAAGTGGTGCATTGTTAAAGCAATATAATAAGGAATTTCAGCATTGAAGTATAAATTCTACGGAAAACTTGGCCGCACGGCAATAGCGCAATAGCGACCGGCAGGGCCTAGCAACAAGCAATGTAGTACGAGTATTATTACAATATAATTCGCATAAATTACGAAAATTAATAATTTTTAAATTTATTATCTTTGTTTTATAAACCACTTAATTGAGTTTAAATACATCTACCGGTTTCAAAAAATACCATTTTCTTCTTCAGAATGTTATAACTAACTAAAAACATATATTATCGTTTCTTTAACCGAATCTATTTTTAAAAAAACAACAATCATTTAAAAAATATGAATTTTAATATTTTAACACAAAGTTAATATTGCTAATATTAAAAGTACGAAAATTAATGTATGATGCACCCAATTTTGGTAGACAAGGTGTTAGTGCGCTTTTCACTGTATCCAGTGGCGTAACTATGCCAATTCCGTGCACTAGGGCCCACGTGAGACAGAGGCCCAAAAGGTCCGCGTCATACAATCATTTCTAAAATCCTCAACAAAAATGGATATATAAATATATTATGGAAACGTGTAGAAACATTTTTGATATATACAACAGTATGTCGGGTTAAGAACCAGACTATCAACCATAAAATAAAGGAAGGATTTTTATCATTTGCAAGTGTACAAAAAAAATACCTAAAAACACATTTTTGCTTTTATCGTGAAATTATAAATCTTTAATATACACAAATATTGTTCGTAATATATATTGGATAGTATCGCGTATTACTTAATATTATTAAATCTTATATACAATACATGTACAGGGGGCCTCCTTTCCATTTTGCATTGGGGCCCAATTTTTGTAGTCACGCCGCTGACTGTGCCAGTGTCTTGCTGTGACATGCATTATCAGCGTCCGAACGGATTACTTTTATGTATGAATAAAAATCTATCTATGAATAAAAAATAAAAACTGAGTATTGAACTGTTAGGAAGCGGACGATTGTGTCAGGAAGAATGGGTTCGTAAATACGTTGTTAAGGGAAAACGAAGCATTTTTTATTATTAGTAATAAAAGTGTTATGACGAGTGCCTTCAATGTAAGAAATAATTTTGAATTGTAAAACATATTTGTATTTTTTTATTTTACAACGCGATTTTTTTTTTAAATAGGCATGTTATTTGTCGCACTCGTAGGAAAAGGTCCACCATCGCTGCCACAGACAGTTAAACTCCATTAGAAATAATTCGGGTTAATAATAATCGAGACTGGAAATATGAATGAAAAGGCTTAACCCAAACCAGGTTATTAATTTGGCGGCGTAGTAGGTCACAAATATGTATTTTGAATTCAGTCCAAAATCATATGAGATGTGAAGAAAGATATTGAATTCATTCATTTTAGGCCCGATATCAGGTTTCATGATTTGAAATGTTTGCCTAGGGCCTCCTCTCACCAAAGTTTAGCTTTATGATGGAATATTGGGATTAAATGGACATCCGAATTAATTAATTGAAAAACATAGACTAATTATATTATAACACAGTTTATTAATATTATTTAAACAAGATTGATGGAATCCATGAAAATGTGTGATTTCTAGTCTATCAAAACCAATTCCACTGATCATACTCATGCACATTCGCTGTTTATTTAGCAGCTAAAAAATTTTGAATTATATTGCTTCTAATAAATAATGAAATGAAAAAATAATTATATAGCTTTTAATACAATTAATATCAATATATATGTATGAAATTTGAGTTTTTAAGATTTTTATTACAGACGTCAGTTCTGCCATGCTAAAATGCACATATATTGATGCTAATAATTAATAAAAATGTATAATATTTAGTTCGTTTCACAGCGGCGTGAATATCATTTTTATTATATTTTTGATGTACAGATTATCAACAGATAATTAATGAGCTTGACAGATAGTTCTGAGGATTAAATCTGTTGGCAGTGGTGCGTGGGGTGAGTCCCTTATTCGTTTTTCTGTCTTTTCCCCCGGGAGGGAGCGCTGCCTAATGTCTCTCCTGCTGCTCGACCTTGTGGTGAGTGTGCTATGTATTATACTAATATGTAATCTGTATTTCCTCTTTTTTATTCAATCTATTACTACTCTGTTTTACTCACTGTGTCATTTGAACATATTTTGTTTTTACTTATTTGTATATTTTATTTTCTCTAATAAAGTAACAATAAAATAAAAAGTCGGGCATAATGAGGGCAAATTTTGTTATAGGCGGTTGCGCGGTATCGCTCCGTCACTGTGTGCTGGGCGCAATCAAACAGCCGCCTCTGTAGCAACAGTTCTGGGAATGTGGTGAGTCAGCTCTCATTGATATATAGTTCTAGTATAAAGTTATTGAAGGGAGTAAACATATTTTAAAATATCGTAAGTACAGAAGTGTGCATGTTCTAAGGTCAAAGAAGGCTAATCACATGACACGCAACAGTCCTCTGTTCCAAAGAAATGCATCTATTTCAAGATAATCAGAACTCCGGATAACTTAGATTAAACTGAACATGTTTATTTGTGTACACATATACGTACATAACGGTGAAGATAATACATTTTCTAAGATTCAATCATGACGTGCAACAAATAGTGTTCTCAAAGTTAGGATGACACCGGTTAGATATTGGTATTGGCGTTATAACCGGATTATTCACGGTACACGAGGCGAGATATTCCCTCACGAACTGGTGGTGGTGCCGCGCCGGTTCACTGTTACGTAAATTATACTACGACACGAGATTTCGTGTCTATATTAAGAGCTGGAGTATTTTTGCTCATCGCGAGGTGAAGTGCTCTAAGACAAATAAAAAATGTAACAAGCCCAAATGTCTCATGGTGCTTCGCAGGCGAAGAGTGAAGGCCCAGAATGATTTATGAGAAGGAGAGGACTACAACTAGAATTAAAAACTAATTAAAGAAAAAATATATAAATAATGAGTTTTTAATACACACACCTAAATGGGATATATCTAAGTTTATTGCTGGGAAGAAAATGGAAGTTGGCAACATGATAATAACAATATATCAATCTGATTAATATCAATTTCTTACTTCAACGGGTGCATTTCACATAGTCAGTAATTTACACTATTTACGTTATGATAGGATATTATGTGATGCATGTTATTGTAAATATTCGTATGTAAACTGAACCAATTTATGTATGCATATACTAATCAATGTTGAATTGTACCAAAATGAATAAATTTAAAAAAAAATCACAAAATAAATCGCTATTCAAAATTTAAATTATTTAGTAATAATTAATATCCGGAAAAGATTTACAAGTGAAATTTATAATTGAAATTATAATTGCAACCAAATCTGCAGTATTGGAAATAAAATAAAAAAAATATTACCAATTCAAAATAAATGTTAAATACTCAACCAGACGCCGGGCAGTCATACACGTCACTCACTGAAAAGTTCTCACGAAAGAACATTAGGCCTAACACGTTTACATCAAAAAATACTTCATATACTTATCACATTCGTTATAGCGTCGTACCGAAGGGACAGTAAAAGTTTTAACCTCTTGCGTCCGGAGAATTATAATTATAAGTGTAAAAATTTTAATTCACTCCCTAATCTATTATTACTTCAGTGTGCTATGTAGAAATAAATTGATTCTAGGAATTTTGAACGCTTTAGATGAAGACTTATAAGCTACCGTTTATATGATAAATCACTTAAATACAGTGAGCATTTGCACGATGATATATATATATTTTTAATTTAATCAATAACTATATAATACTATGTAAAAATCTGTTTGGACTGTGCCCGTCTCACTAGAGAAAT
This sequence comes from Eubasilissa regina, assembly GCA_022840565.1. Lineage (NCBI taxonomy): Eukaryota > Metazoa > Arthropoda > Insecta > Trichoptera > Phryganeidae > Eubasilissa > Eubasilissa regina. The sequence goes on from JAINEB010000013.1 coordinate 20,208,053, forward strand.
TCTGTGTCGAAACGGGCATTTTGGTACGATGTACCATATAATACCAACGCAACATTTAATTTCAATATACCTACTGCCTTCCTGTTTTTAAAAAACGTTGAAATTAATCGTACTACAAAAATTTCTTTTATAGTAGTCTGTGGAATTGCTACAGAGTATGCGCAAAAAATGTACTGTCATATAAAGTCCATATTGAACAAATCTTGGGCGTATAAATGCTAGCTTGTACGTTTCCGTCGTACAAATGTTGATGTTGTAGGAAATTCCGCACACGAAGCAAATTAGCCCACTGGGCTAGTTCAGTGAGTTTTTCTATAAAAAAAAAATATTAGTGATATTTTTATATAATATTTCTTATAAATTTATATTTCTAAAAACTTTCTTCCTCACAAACTGCTTTCACGAGAAAACAGAATTCGTCTAAAACTATAGAAATATTATGTAATTAAGATTTTAATATAATCATAATTTATCACAATTATTAATATGTAATATGTATGTGTAATTTAAGATACCATGAGAATAAAGAAAAAATTATTCGACTAAATTTGTATTTAGCAACAATTTGAGTTAAGTACTAAATTTATTTTTTAAATAATTGTTTTTTTTTTTTTTTAAATTTTAAAAATAGATTCTGGTAAAGAAACAATGATATATATTTTTAGTTAGTTATGACATCCTGAAGAAGAAAATGGTATTTTTCGAAACTGGTAGATGTATTCAAACTCAATTCGGTGGTTAATAAAACAAAGATAATAAATAAAAAATATGAATTTTAACCACAAAGTTAATATTGCTAATTTTAAAAGTAGAATAAAGAAATTAACGACTAATATTTATAATTCAGTATTTTGATCAAATATCAAATGTTTGTGCTCAAGGTGTTACGCCGAACATATGGCTCTGTTTTCAAGGCGTTATCTTTTTACCAAAAGGTCCATTGAAACGTCGCAATGAGTGTTTATAATCATTTGAACAGTTGGCTGAGTTTTTACTGCTTCGAGAATTACTTTAGCAGTGATGAAAGCGTGTGAATCGCCAGTACGCAGTGTAGACGGGAATTGTTGAATATCGTATTAAAAATGAAGAATAAAGTTTCAAGGTTTCACGGTTGTTGACATTATGCAGTGGCGTAGCTACCGCCCGGGAGCCCGGGTCCCAGGAGAGCCCGAACCCCGTGTAACGGGGATTATAAAAGAAGCCTAAAAAATTACTATCGATATATTAAAGACAAATTGGACAACACTTTGATATAATATTTTTTTCCAAGGCACGTACCAAATAGTTTTATTTATTTATTTGCACTAGTAACTACATGTATAAGAAACACTGTAATGCATTGACGTAACACGGATACACAAAATAATTGATTAATGATATATAAAAGTGAATGCTATATATATATTTTCTTCTCCATAATATTACAGTCTAAGTATATCTTAAATTCAAATATAAAATAGTTTTGTTGTATTATATACAAGTATAAAACGTCCAACAAGATAAACTCATAAGACGTCAATAATAACAGCTATTTGTACCTTACATCCACTATTTTAAATATATGTAATGGACAAAATTAAAAATATGAAATATATATATAAACAAAAAATATATTTTACGGTCAGTGTTTTCATCTTCATAAATTAAAAAAAATAAAAATAAGATGTGTTTTGGAAGGGAGGGGGTAGGGGCCCGGTATACGTGCTTGCTGGCAATACGTTGCTATGCCACTGACATTATAATATATATATATATATATATAACGGGTCGTTAATACGTAACATAAATAAATGTACATTATTTGGATTATTCTCAGTTGCAGGCCGCAGCCGGTACAATTTATTTTTTAAAAAACACCAATTGTCATATTAAAAAAATCAACCATATTAATCCAAGTCCTTCGGACATATTCATAGTATAAGAAGGTGAAGATGTCTGAATAAACTGGCGATACTCGGCAGTTTTGAAGGCAAGGGAACAAGAGGGCTATCCTCTGTATGATGGAGGGTTCAAGTAAAACAAATTTAGACATCATCACTCTACAGTCTTGCACGCAGCAGAAGACCGGGATGAGTAGCTTGTTGGTGTAGTGGTAAAGACGTTGGCCTAGGGATCTAGTGGTCGGGGGTTCGCGCCTCGTTCCAGGACACCAGCAAGTTGGTCTTATTTTCATACCCTAAGCGTTTAGCTTAGTTTGAAAATAGTAAGAATATTGATATGATACGTATTCCGTGTACGCATCTCTATTTAAAAAAAAAAAAATTGAGAACGATTGTCAAGGCAGCCAAGGGAGTGAGATGACATCCAGGACCAGCATGCCCAGCAACGGGCAATAGACTACAGAGAGAGACATTTATAACTACAGTCGAACTCGGTTATAACGAATACGAACGGACCAGCTAAATTTGCTCATTATAACCGTTACTCATTATATGCTCATTACAAAAAATATTTAATATCCAAGAAAACGAAATACATATGAAAAATCTATAATTGTATGAACAAAAACATTTTAAAGTAAATTATTACATTCAATCACATTATTTCTGAACAATTCAAATATAATTCAAAATAGTGCTATGTTTTAAAGTTTAAAACTTACTACTACTTACTACGCACACAAAATGAACACCTATTGTTTTTTTTTCTAAGAATTCACAAACCTGAAAGGAATCGTAAATAATAAAGAACCTTGTCGGCAGACGCTGCTTTCGATTTTATGACTTCTCAAGAATTAGGATTTTTAAACCGTGTAGTGTATTTTGTTCATTTGTTAACAATATTTTCGTATATTATATCAGTGAAGCGAGCTCACTACAACAGTGAAGAGTTGTATGAAAATAGGCCTGAATCAAAATAATAAGTATTTCCTCGCTATAACCGTGATCTCACTATAACCGTGCTCGATATAACGGAGTTCGACTGTAGTTCATAAATCCAGGCAAAAGTTCATTAATAAATAAGAATTTCATTATCCTTCAGCTTGCCAAGGTACGAAAAAATAAGGTCGGATCCCAAGAGACGCTGCTGGTTTGCTGGTACTCACGTATTTATGAAATTTCCATTGTTTTATCTGCTTTCCATCATTTTGTTATTCATTTCATGCATAAAGAATGTTATATTGATTATGCTGTAAAATAATTTTATGATCAAATTATCATTTTTAGACCTACTTATGTTATTTTATGACACACAAGCATAGCAGTTAAATTAGGCCCACTTGAGAACGCAAACGTTGTTGTTAAAAGATAAATTATACCCATCGGCCATTCAAAAAAAAACATTGAAAACAATCATATTTTTATTAAGAACACATTCTTATGGTGAAGTTGTAATTATTCAGAACATAGGTCTGTGGTGTTTTAAATATTAATTAAATGTATTAATTATAAAGATATACATATAAAATATATAGTATCTGTCTGCTATCGGCTTCCTCAAAGGTATTTTGAGATTCCGTAAGAACAATGAAGATGGCTTTCAAATAATGGAACGATAAATGTATTGATTTGAAAAAGTGTAACAATATAGGTTCGAATATTTGTCGTCAAAAATACTGTCGCTGTAGCATAGTTAGTTGGTAATGCACCTTCCCCGAATTAGAAAAGAGATCCAAGTCCGAATCCCGGTAGCGCAACAACAATATATTTAGATAAAATTGATATCATATGTATATTTTTATAATTAATACATTCAATTAGTATTTAATAATATTTTTGCATTAAAAAAATATTTCGACCATGAACTACCAACATCTATGTATGTAATTAAAAAATTTACAGGAGGAAGAAAAAACGTTCTCATTTTTCTTAAGTTTTCTAAAATGAGAATGGATTCTGTGTACAAAATTTTAACTCGTCTGGAAGTACCTACTTAGCTAGAATTTACGCGTGCCATACCTACATACATACATGTACCTATATGTATATACGAGAATGTATAAATAAGCTCGTTATTTAATTAGATAGTACCAAAATGTAACTGAATGTGCTGACAAACTGACCAAGGGGAACACTCTTTCCAGAATTTTCCCTGAACAATACCGTACTCCGATGAATGACAGATTTAATATTGTTGAAAAACGCACGGATACCATTTGGACTTCACAATCGATTGATCCAAATAATCACAAAGGAAAACTATTCAAAAATATTAAAATATTTATTCCCCGCACTACCTGGTTCTGCAAAAGGAAAATCCCCAAGAGAACAATTTAAAATATCTGTAGAATGGGAATTGGGCATTGCCAAGTAGCTTCCCATTTGTTCAGATTGAATTTAATAGATAGGCCGATGTGGGAGTGTGGTGCGGACGATGAGACCCTAGACCACGTGATTTTACAGTGATCTCATAGTAAATTTCTACTCTCGGCTAACATATGTAAACTTCTTTCTTTAAACTCGCCACATTTGATCTCTATAATATGTATATTAATTTTTAAACATGAATAGTTTTGAATTTTGATATATCGACCCCTTAGAATAACATGGTTCTTTGGGCTAATTTGAGTTATTGCGTGAAAAGGGTTCTAAATACATTGTTCTTTATTTCTTCCATACACATTAACTCTATTTAACGGATATTAAAGGAAATAGCAAGGATAGCTGAAAGTTCCAACTGCATCAGTTATTTATTTCAATTTATGGATAATTATTGTTAGTTTACGTTTTTTATTTTATTTTAAAATTCCTTCATCTCACAATGGTCATTGTTAATACTGAAAATAAGTTAAGGGGGTCACTGCCGAAAAAAATGGAAAAAAAATATTTTTTCTTCTTTTTCATTTTATTTTATACTTTTTTTGTACAAGAAAATTTAATCCGCACATTTCTATGACAAGTAGAATTGCTTAAAATTTTAGTACAAAGTGGCCAAGGTATGAGCCATCAACGTAGCGGTGAGACAGCCCGCCGAGCCTGCGCTGCATCTCACCCATATCCAACTTTTTATATATGATACATGTTTTTCACTATACACATTAAAAATAATACATTTGTATAAGTAAATAAAATGAATAGGTATTATTTATTATGTAATGAACAGTTATAAAGTTTAAAAAAATGTGTTCAAAGTGGAACTTTTCAGTTTATCGGCTCTCCAGAAAAGTTTACGTTTTTGTACATAAGTCCCAGTATTTTTGAAACCATAAGATATATTGAGGTATTTTTTTTAAATGTCCATAGCATCATTGACTGCTTTCCTGACTGAGGAAATTTCAAACGAATCAGCTGTTCAATTACCGCCTCTTTTCATCCAGGAAAAAATACTAAAATTTGAAAGATGCTACAGCTTTATATATATATATATTTATTTAAAAATATATATATATTTTAAATCCTTAGTTACATTAACTTATTTAATACTAAATCAGAAGTGTGTAATATTTCATTAAAATTGGATTAGCGGTTGCTGAGAAAATGGGTCTTACTTTTCAACGTAAATGGTCCTCGGAGGTGACCCCCCCCCCTTAAAACCTTAAAACTGATCATATTTGCATCTTCAAAACAAAATATACATTAATATATGTTGAAATTCAATGAATATTTTTGAGCTCATTATCTCAAAACAGTGTCAATGTTAAATGGAATCATGTTATTCTGAGGTGTCGTTATCTTATTTGCTATAATGATATTATACTTATTCTATAAAATGTAATTTTAACTTGATTAATGGCATAAATCACTCTTGAAGAGCGGATTGCTTGAAAAAAAAAGAAGAATGTTATTAAGGAGAACACATTCTTATTGTGAAGTTGCAATTATTCAGAACAAAGCTCTGTGATATTTTAAATACCAATTAAATGTATTAATTATAATGATATCCATATAAAATCAATTTTATTGAAAAATATTGTTGTTGCGCTACCGAGATTCGAACCTGGATCTCTTTCCAAACCGGGGAAGGCGCAGTACTTTTGACGACAAATTTTCGAACCTATGTATTACACTTTTCAAATGAATACACCTGTCGTTCCATTATTTGAAAGCCATCTACTTTGTTTTTACGGAATCTCGAAAAAAAATTGATACAACTTATATATTATTAAGGAGAACACATTATTATTGTGAAGTTGTACAAAATCAGTACGAAATTTAATAAAAATGAATTGTTAATTCTGGCGTCTCCTTTCGGACTACTCAAAGGTATTTGAGATTCCGTAAAAATAAAGTGGATGGCTTTCAAATAATGGAACGATAGATGTATTAATTTGAAAAGTGTAACATATAGGTTCGAAGACTTGTTAAAAAGTGAAGAGATCTAGGTACAAATCCCGGTAGCGCAACAACAATTGATTTTATATGTATATCTTTCTAATTAATACATTTAATTTGTATTTAAAAAAATATCACATACCTACGATCTGAATAATTACTTCACAATAAGAATGTGTACCCTTAATAACGTTATTTCATTTTATGTTGTGGGGACTTGATGAGCGAGCAGGATAAAAATATACATTTAACGATTATATAAAATGTCGACAATTTTTCGTAAAATCATTTGAACATTAACTGATTATTTGTCACCATCGTATATCATGTATTTTATACATTTTATAATCCAAATAAAAATGTAATGTATTTTTTATGAACTATATTTTATAAGTGTTAATACAAATACATTCTAGTCGCAAAAGTTCATAAAAGACGCGATAATGGTAAGACCACCTCCAAAATGCCCCGCTACCTGCCGTGATATAAAACGGACGTAGGCGCGAACACCGGGGTCGGGCCTGAACAAAAAAAAAACTTGTCTTGATTTATATTTTATGGGCCCGCAAGGAGGCCGGCCGGAGATGTATCAGGATAAAGAGCGAAAGTGCGATAATAAGGATTACCCTGTAAAAATCTCGGCTAGTACCTACCCTCGGTAGTCTCGTTTTAAATATGTAATTTAGCCATCAAAGAAGAATAATTTATCAAACTTATCGGCCAAAGTAACCCGATAATCGCGAAAGTCTCGTTAAATAACACATAAAGAAAGTTGTCCACGACCAAAGTTGAGATGAGTTTGTGCGTTACGCTTTGTGATAAAGCTATATCCAGATGCAATTGTGGCATAAATATAACGAATGTACGTTATATTGTATTTAGTTATGTCACTTAGTGTTGTTTGACCTAGGCTGATATCTCTTATGTTAATTATAATGGAAAACCAATAATATATACATCTAAATTACACGTCACGGCAACATTCTTACTATTTTATAACTAAACGCTTGTGCTATGAAAACAGGACTAAATTGCTGGTCTCCTAGGATGAGGCTCGAACCTCCGGTCACTAGATCACTAAGCGAAAGTCTTAACCACTGGACCAACAAGCACGCAGATTATAGGTTTAATTATTTAGAAAAATAAACATCGCAATTACGTACTAGGTATATAATTATAGTTGTCCACGAATAGTGGCAATCAATCAGATGCTTGCTGTCAGTAAATAATTAGTCAACGATAATAGGTCGTAAGCCCTGTAATTACCCATATTTCCATTAAATATAATTTTAAAAAAATAGCTTCGTCTGTATAAGATATCTATTATTTGTTTAATTATTGATTCGTATGAATTGTGTAACTTTACCACCGACCAATAGGAAAGCATTTAAATTGTGTTTAATTTAATATGTTCTTGGTGCTAAGAAGTTGTGGTCTCTGCCAAAAATTTTAGTAAGCTTAGTAAATTGGTTTTAATGACAGTAATTATTGTTGAAAAGAAAATAAGAGTCTCGAGTGAAATACATATTATAGTCAAATTGTCCTTTGAAGCTATTCTCGAGAAGGTTTCTAAGTAGACGGGATATTGTATAGATAAAGGTTTCAAAGTCTCTGTGAGGTCTATTGATCTACAAAACAAGGATTTTTTTTAATAGCCACGCATTATCATCAATATAACATTACCGAGTATTTAATGAAACGGGGAGAAATTACGCCCAAGAACTTTTAAAGGTCCAAACTTGAAATTAAAACTGCTACAACAGTATATTGATTTTTTTATACATTGAACATTGAACTTTAAGTTTTACATTTCAATTATATGTTTTTTAATTGCATCATGTTTAACTCTTTATATACATAATTTTGTACATTGATCATTGCATTTTGTTTACTACTATAGCCGGAAAAACACTGTCTGCTATAATACAGTAAAATACTAGTGTAGCAGGCAGGATATCCAAATATATGTCTCACTACGCTTAAATGTTTATCCGATTATAATATAACACAATGTACTAAGAATCAAATAAATAATTAATAATTATTATTAAATGTAGTTTCGCATTTTCATTTGTAAAATAAAGAATTCCCATGTTAATTAATTAGAATTACGTTATTGGTTGAGATTACAACGAGAGCTTTTATTTCCATGAGAAGGTAATAAAACAAAGGTGAACAACCGACCGACCAAATAACAAACAATTGACTCCGAATCCGAACATGTAAGAAAAGAGAGTTCTTTTTATTTCCTCTGCAGGGCTCATTGTCCTCCGGAGCGATAAAATAAACATTACTTTGACACTACATCGCAGTGTAGGTAGGGTAGCCCAACTAGTGTTCAATGAATCCGCCCACTCAAATAAATATACATACTTATATAACACAACAGACAACACATTGGAGTATTTAACGCTTATTCGAGAATTTATCGCCAGTAAATAATCAATACACAATTCAGCTGTCAAAAAGACAAACTTCAGTACATATAACTAGCAATAAATATTTGAGACTTACATAAACACCAAATGAACCTGAACAGTCAAAGAAAACGAAATGGAAAACAACGATAGGCTTTACTTATAATCAAATAAGCTTTACTAATAAATCTCTGCAACTGGCAAAAGATAAATTGATTTCTTTACCGTAGAAGATTTTGAGAACGTCGATAGTTCAACCAGGTATCATACTAGTTGTCTATACTGGTCGGTACTTCTCTCAGAATATTTATGGTAAAATCATGTACCTGGGGGTAAGAACTTTGGACCTCGAGTTCTAAAAAATGAGAAGATCAGATACGTGAATAGGATGATTTGTTTTATTAAATATGTGTGCGGGTAGACCCTCTTGCCTTACACAGGAAATAAAACACAAACATTAGTTTATTTTTTTATTGTGAGTTTACCATTTTAATATTTTTTCATATTAATGAAAAAGATCTAAATAGGTTAAACACTGGTCAGGCAGCTTTGTATAATGAAAAACAAATGACAGGCGGATATGTTAAAATTATTAAAGGGAATACATTTTTTTCGACGTGGAAGGAATCTGTCTATACTTCATACGCAGTGAATGGATAACAACGCATTGTAATAGGAGTCTCGTTAGCATTTAATGGAGATCGGGCGGTTAAGACGCCGGATGACTGATTTAAAATTCCGAGACTCGTATTAAAAGTACCCCCGATCCCGGTGACGTCATACTGTTAGAATTCGTAATTACCCGTATTCACAAATTAACACGATATCCCAAACGGGAAAACTTACGTTATTTAATTAAATTTCCTTAAAAATTCTAAAAATATTTTTTGAGTACACATTTTTGTTGTGAATTTGCGTTTTCAGAAATGTCATAGTTCTGTAATATTTTTAATAGGTACAAATTAAATAAATCAACTGGAAAAATATAGAGAAAAAATCTTATTTATCGAAAAAACATTTAGAATAATAGATGTATCAATTGGAAAGAATACAGAATATAAGTTTAAAATTTGTCGAATTTGAATTTAAAAACATTACAACAATTTGACATGTGGTTTTTAGTTAGTTTATTTGACATCCTGATGAAGGAAATATTATTTCCCGAAACCAGTTGGTGTAATCTAACTTATAACGTGGTTAAAAACGAAGTTAAAATAATTTCTATTAAAATGTATATTTTATATTTGTTTTCTTATTTTATATAAATCACCATTGAATTTGCAATAAATGTGACATTTTTACAGAAAACGCTCATCTTTTGTTTGTAAAGTTTGCAAAGATTCTTAATTTCGTATTAAATTAATCTCAAAACTATTAATAACGAAGTTGACAGAACGGAAACGGCAGATCGATTGCAAAGGAAAAGAATAATAATAAATCATTTGGAAATATATCTATATGTAAAAAAAAAACATTAATTTATTACAAGTGCTAGAAGTTGATCCCGAAAGAACCATTACGAATTTAGGTTGACTTTTACAACCGACCGCTTCGCGGCTCGGGGCGCGCTCGCGGTTCAGCGGGAGGTTAGAAGTCGAGCCAAATGACCGAGTTTACTCCGAACCACCGTCCATTTGCGCAGCCAGTTCCAAAGTTCAGCCCCGAATTACCGCCGTTTTAGTATTAACACATCTAGGAGTGGGGCTGGCTTTGAATAACGATGAGGTTGTAATGAATGTCAGCGTTTTGGATGGTGGGCATGGTAATCGACTTAGCATTTCAGTGTAGGCCCAATTTTCCCAAGTTTTTTTACACGTTTAAAGAAAGTTTTTTTTTTTGTTGCACCAGAGAGATCCTAATAATCCTTACTAGTTTTCAAAAAGAAAACGCAGTTTTCGAGACAAAACAAACCATTCACAAAAACGTTAATCCACATCGCAATTATCCTCTTATAACTTTGAACCATAATCAGATGTGACCTTTGGCTTAACAGGAGAATTATAATTTATAATGGAATGAAAAATAATGACGTTAAACGAATATTATCAAAATGTAGGTACACAGATTAAATAACTGTACAGGTGCATACATTTTTCATATTTTTATAAAAATGAACGAACGATTATCGAAATAATTATACAATTATCTTCAATGATGCAAATCGTCATTTACTCAACTACATGTAAAAATTCTTTCGAATACTAAGAACTGCTGTCAATTGAAATTTATTGCATTTTTATGAGTCATTATAACAGAGTGAATACATATATATATATATATATATATATATATTTATTTAAATAGATATATGTGTACACTAAGCATATGTACATATTTTTATTATTTCTTAAACTAACAAAATCTCTCTAATGTACCAATAACCAGGTTGCCATTCATATCTCGTAACACTGATACCAATATCGAGTTTCGTAGAAAATAAACGTATTAGTTTACATTAAAATGTAACGAACATTTATTTACTTAAAAGGACTTCTTCTTCCACGTAGCTACATTACATCCCAGGGTGGGATTCAGCCTCCTCCGCAAGTGCTCTCCACCGACTCCTATCCCTGGCCATTCTTCATCAGTTCCCGACTTTCCTAACCTGTTCCAGGCTTTACATTTTCGAGTTCATGATTAATCTTTATTCTGTAAGTTCCATTTTCAAGTGCAGGTCACAGAGTTTTTAAAATATTTTGCGCTCAAAAACTGCAAATTTATTTTAGTCGATTTGGGCTAGGTACCACGGTTCGCAACCACAAGTGACCACTTACCTTTTTATAGTTTTGTATATGCTAGCAGTTTGCTTAGTTGACTCAGTATTTTGCTTGAAAGGGTAGCAGTAATAAAATTTCAAATGATAAAAAGTCCTAGACAATTAAATTTGAATGGCAAAAAAAAATCGTAATAACCAATTCAAAACTGCAATTAAAAATCTAAATTGAAAATTAAATTCGGTTTACTCGCTGCAAACGCGCAATGTAATGTTTACCAGCCGAGAAAGCTTATTTCGAATATTTTCGTATTTGCCTCCGCGGAAGAACTAAGAATTCTGTCATATATTATTAGTAAAGATTTATGGAGCAGTTTTATCAAGATGACAGCGCGACGACAAATCATTTTCGATAAAAGCCGAACGCACTTCGGAACGCGAGGGTTGGCTCGCTGAAAAATAAGTCTGAGAAAATGTACGACTGCTCGTTATTACGTGTTTTATATAAGTGTATACAAAACACTTCTCCGTTAGAGAGAAAAATACAGACCTTAATGAAAATATAAAAATGTATTCATTCAAGCGTTATTATTTTTTTTATGTCTTTATTATTGTTGTCTTAGAGTAGAATGTACCTGGAGTACAACGGTAAAGAATGCTTCGAACTTCGAAAGAAACAGCTTGCGGCGTATCTAAGAACCTGCGAATGAAGGAGTGTGAAGAATTCAGTATAAAAACGAATTTTACAGCCCGTACCAGGAACCCAGACTCCCAATTCAAACAAAAATGCTCCGACTGAGATGGGCGACTGATGATGTTCGCGAATCCCAAAAAAGTTATTCGATTGAAACCGGAAAACACTGATTGGGAGATTCGGCTAGAGAGATAATGTGAAAAGGGATGTTAAGGAACTAGTAAATAATTAGAAATGGGCAGAAGGGCTCGGTTTGGACAGTAGCAGCATTAAATATGAATAAGTACTAGCGCAGGCAAAGACAAATGTACAGTAATTAGCGTTCCGCGGTAGACTCCCCATCACACGAAGTTAGGTAGCGAATTTTAGATGTAATTTTTGGTCCATACAGGATCTTACCACGCCTTTAAATTTCAAAATATAAGCATTATTCCATGCAGTATATTTTTTTTAATAAACCAGAGAATTAGATCGTTGGCGTCTCAATTAACAATCGTGACATTGCGTAGGAAATTTTTGAGTTACAAAACAATTAAATTTGTCAATAAACATCGTTCCGACTTCTTAATCACACAGTACCTACTGCAGTATAGTTCCGATATCATGTTGGTTCATACATTGCAAACATCGGTCGCAGTGAAACCGACCACTATATATAAACATAGCGGCTAAAGTGTACAACATTCGATAGATTAATTGGATCGACGGTTCGCGCGAGCGGTACCGTATCCGTATCATAATCCAAAAGGGCCCATTGAACGCCGAGGACCATCGACTTGGAAAAACAACACTCAATGTCCAACGAATAACATTTAATGGAAGATTCATTCGATAAAAAAAGGTCGCTCGCATTTCGCATGAATTAATTTTTACGGAAAAAAGGCGGAGAGTGACAGAATATAATGCTAAATAAATCCCACGTTGCGGAATTCTGAGCGAGCATCGATTTTATGATGTTTTTGATAACAATTGTAACTCTATTTACGTTTGTTTCTTTTTTGTTCGCCGGGAAACATAAAATATATTATTATTTTAAATACTAAATTAATGTATTAATTATAAATATATACATATATTATATGTATATTTTATATGTATATCCCGGTGACGCAAAAACAATATTTTTCGACAAAATTGATTTTATATTTATAATTAATACATTAATTTAGTATTTAAAATATCACAGACCTATGTTCTGAATAATTACAACTTCATAATAAGAATGTGTTTTCCTTAATAATATATGTTGTATCAATGTGTCCAAAATTTAATAAAAATGAATTGATGATTCTGGCGTCTGCAGTCGGTTTATTCAAAGGTATTTGTGATTCCGTAAAAATAATGTAGATGGCTTTCAAAAATAATGGAACGACAGATGTACTAATTTGAAAAAATGTAATATGTAGGTTCGAAAATTTGTCATGAAAAATACTGGCGTTATACACGATTGGTAGTGTACTTCCCCGGATTGAAAATAGAAATCCAGGTTCAAAATATATTTATAATTAATACATTAATTTAGTATATAAAATATATGTTTAACATTATACGAGGCGATCTATGCGACGGAATAGAGAAGTCGGAAAAATCATTATGATTAGCGGAAAAGGGGCAGAGGTTAATGTGACTCTTTTGATTAATCAATATTTAAGATAAAAATGAGATATTCAACTTTAAGTTATAAATCATTCTTTTGAATATTTACGACAGAAAATATGCTAATCTTATATTTTAATATACAGTGTTAGATAGATATTACTGGTGAAAAATTACTTTAATGAATCTTACCAAAACATATTCGTCCGCCGTTTCTCAATGAGCATTTTTAGCGTCGCCAAACTGTAACAAATAAATAACAAATTATTAACAAAATTCACTAATTAAGTAACTGTGGTAAATATACAAGTATATAATATCCAAGCACCTACAATACGCTCACACCCTGCGTACATACGAAGTATCTATAGCTAAGATAAGGCACACGCGCAAACTTTTAAACGAGTGTATTCCAATTATGATGTCAACTTTGTACTAATAGGAAACTTTTAAGGGTGGGTAGAAAGGGGAACTTTACGGCGTGAGTCGCTTTTTACATTACAGGAGCGCCTTCCGGTTTGCCGCCACAGGGTGTATCAAGGTAAGAACAATAATGACCCAAATGGGAAAACTTCCCTAACTCGATACATTTATCTCGCCCAAAAACGATAATAAAAATCACACTTTAAGCTTTTTCAAAATGATATAGTTTAAAATCGTTTTATTACACAGAATGGGTATTCAATTTGGCAATTCAATTTCAATTTTCAATTTTTCCCGTTATTATTCATGGTTATGTAACAATATGTTTTTCTTTAGTTTACGGTCATTTACACGTGGGTAGCAAAATCTCCAAAATAAAATAAGTAATTTTAAGTTTATTAAGGCTGTTAAATCGAGTTTTTATTTCGAATTGGACGCCGCCCGTGCGACGTGAACTGTTCGGGTTATTTGTGCCTAGGTAGGAAGGATAAAGTCGATAAGAACTCGGTGAACCGAGCTTCTCTTCAATTTACAATAGCAACCCCTTTTAAAGAAAATCTGTATTGTGAACGACCACTATAGGAAATTCTAACGAAAAATAAATGACTTTTCAAAGGGCTTCGTTCTTCTGTAAACTTTTTCATCTTACTATATTTCCTTTTCGAAATAATGGTCGTAATATAACTCTAACAATTTTTCATCTTAATATTATATTTGCACACATGTATTTAATTATTATTTATGTGGCGAACAATAAACTATTATAAACAAATCGACAACCGTTCCTATCCTATATCATTATATTTTGTATATGTCGTCAATACGTATGTAACAAACACTTTCGGTTATACCTTCAAATAAGCTATACGCAACTATATATTTTGAGAAAAAATATATTTAAATATTTTTATTAGAATATTACTGTGTATTAAACATTTAATTTTAATATTACTATCTACAATAGTCAAGTACATATTATTTGAATGCATCGACTACACATCGCTGGTGTATAGGTATAGCATTATACACCAATAACAATAATAATAGTTGAATATTATGTTGTTCTTAACGAGACTGAATCAATAATAATGAGTGGCAAATGATCTTTCATAAATGCAAAAAAAGTGCACTTATATATATACATAAAGAGGGAGATAGAATATAAAATTACATGTGAAAGAGAGAGAGACAATATACATATTGTTAAATAAAACATCAAGGGAGACAGAATATAAAATTATATGCGAAAGAGAGAGACAGAATACATATACAGATAGACGGAACATTAAGGGAGGGGAAAATACAGTGTTGATGGATGTTAAATTGATTTTAAAGGAAACATACCTAATATGGGGTTAATGGATAAATTAATTTGATCATTAAGAATTGGCGTACCATTATTTATTGCCTTTTTTATTTAGAGGGCTTCTAAATTGTCTAACCGGAGGCCAAATCCGTTTTTATGGAGGATATATATTGACCCCTGTGCTATTATTAAAATGATGGTATTTTTCAAAAGCATGCTTGGAAAATTCTGAGAAACCATTACTGTTTAAACATTTAAGATGTTCTTTGACACGAATATTGACATTAGTTTCAATATTTAGTTTCAAATACGTCCTGATGAAGCTTGAGATAATCGAAACCGGTTGACGTGTAATAAATTTCGTGCTTTCATACAAAGTGATTGTTATTTTATTTAATCTAATATGTCAAACCACAAAGTGATTGCTTTCTACGAAAATATAATAGTTTTCATATTATACTTTAAAATAAAATAAAAATGTTTTATCTTCACTTAATGGTTCTCCCTGTCAAAACAATATGCGTATCTAAATTAAGATCCTTATTGTACTTTTATATTTATTGGGCACAGACCAGCATATGAATAGACATGAAATAAAGTATACATATAGGAGAGGGGTTTGAAACATTAGTTGCAGAACGAGGGGCATTCCACATATATTCTTTGTGGAAACATAAATCCGATAGTTTATGACACATTTATGCAACAGTAAAAGTATTTACTCTTCGAAAATTAAATCTTTGTATATATTGTCAGCTTTAAGTGTTCGTTCCAATCGAGTCATATATTTAAAAAAGTCGCGGAGCTATTTGATTGCGTAAGTGGTACCATAATGCTCATGAGAGTGACACCAAAATGTAAATATTGAAACAAGGAATTTGCGTTAATTCATGTCTATATATTTGATAGTCTGTGTTATTGGATTATAAAACGACCAGTCTCTCACATGCGTCTATGGAAAAAGCAAACTGTATTACATTATAGTAAACATCATCAAGAAAGGATCGCATATTTAGTTTGCCACTCGAATGAATTAATGTAGAGACGTGGTAAGAAAAAGATATGACACTAGTGTTGGTGGAAAAAGGAAGGAAGGATTTTCGCGAAAGATCTGGCGTGATAATGTAAGCCAGAATTTGATCCGAACAGTCCTATCGGAAGTTTCAGTAAATCGACGAGCGTGCTATGTCAATATATAAGTCTACAGCGATATGTCAAAATAAGTAAAACTTATTGGTACTGTTCAGAAATGATAATATATATTGTTAAAGTACTAACTAAATTAATAAATTATAATATTCGATTTTATTCTGGTTGGAAACAGAAATACAATATGACAAAAGACTGTCTGAATAAATTATTCAATCTTTAAATTTCCAACAAAACGAAGAGAAAAAAACTAAAGTTTGATAAATTCAATTTATCTTCGGCGGCTCTGTCAATATTTAAGACACCGAGAGAGGAAACGATCAAAAGTCTTAAAATTGTTCAATGTTCAAATAATTTAATTTGACGCGAATCGTCTGGCTTGTCCCCGGCTGCCGGCAAGGTGGGACGATGTTGAGAGGATTCCATTATCCTGGGCACAATCTCCCCGGCGATAAGCGATATACGCTATAAGATGACTGAAAATATTTTATCAATTATAATTTCTCAAATCTAGGCGAAAAATATTAATAAAAATTAGAAATTTGAGATTAAATTGTGAATAAGACATCTTCGCTTGGCGCGCAATACCGAAAGTGTAAAAAAATTATTTCGCCTTCTAAATAGTGTCATTCAAAATTTTAACATTAAATTAAAACCCATCATTTCAAATTAGAAAAAGAATGACAACGCACCGACCGAACCGAATAACGTATTGTTATCTATTCGAATATATAGATAACGCATTGTTGAAAACTAATTAAATAACAGAGTAATTTAATATTATTCACTTTTTACTCTCCGTCGAAATTCGTCCAACTGCATAACGACAATCGACATGTTAAAGACAATAGTTGTATCCAAAATGAATGTCGTTTTTTAATTAGTTAAGTTTCGATGGTCAGGTGAGCTTAGCTCGTTGGTACCTGACAACGTCTTTTGTTATATGTATGTTGGTGCACGACTGGGCGCTGTATTTCTGTATTTAAAAAAAATATTTTGCCATAAATTTACATAGCGAACAATTAATACGAACTTGCATGTTATATGAGTTTCTTAAACAAAATCGGCAACTAGAACAAAGACATTTGTGAAGTGGTAGGTGATACGTTATACATGCGTGAATGTCAATGATGGTTAAAAAAAATTCGAACGGTAAATTATGACATCAATTCCGTCCTGGATGTGGAAGATAAAAGAAGGTAGACGATGATGTCCTGGCTGCTGAAATGGAAGCAAATCTCATCAGAACTATTTGCAGACAGAGCGTAAGTTGCTATTCCCCCTAAAATAAAATCAGCCAATCATAGCGCTTGTCGATCTTGAACGAAAATGGCATCGACTTGTAATATAATATTTCTTATTCTATAATATCATTGTACTTTTTTCTATAAAATAAAGTTTTAACTTGATTAATGGCACAAATCACTCTTGAAGGGTGAATGGCCTATTTAAAAGAAGAATGTTTGTTGATGATCACGTGATCTAAAACCCAGTATGGCTACCAGAACGATGTGTACGGAAAAAAAATTACATTACAGAATCTTAAAGAAGAATTAAAAAATAATAATGTTTTCATTATTATTTTTTATTTTTATTAGCATTTTTATGCTAAAAAAAAAAACATTTTACACATTTGCTTTCAAAATATACATTTTCATCCATAACTCAAAAAGTCGTTTTAGAGGCGTTTTTGAATCAGGCGCTACATTTGTGCGCCTCACGGTTCGCGGGATACGCAGCCTCCGCCTCCAGCACCGCATCTCGAAGGCATTTAACATATTCCTTTCCTTCTTTCAAAATACATATAATATATTAATGATTGATAAAATGAGACAAGGATACAATAAAAGAAAACGTTCGTATTATACAATCCCCACTAGGTTGGTCGGTTATAAAGAATTATAAAGAGATTTCGATTTCCCAACATGCTTTATTAAATTTTAAATTACCGCCATTCCCTGAGAAGCGTTTAGAAAAATACCAGCCGAAATTACAACATTTTATTATATGGTTGTAGTATTATATTTATAAAACATCCTTTCATACTTGAATAATGTATCATCCCGCGCGTTCCACCACCCGCAACCTCCCCATATCAATTTACTTTGCAGAACGCGAAGCGCGAACGAAATTAACAATGCATAATGGCACCAGTTTACATCGTTACGTGAAATATTCAACACAGACGTCGCTTTCGAGCGTCCCTTAAGATGAAACACTTCGATGATATTAAAGGTAAGTTGTGAATATTTTGAAGCCCTCAAATAGAAAATGTCAGTCTCGCCAGTCTGACATTCGCTTTCAAAAAAAAATGTTTACTCAGGGTGGGGGATTCTTCGTTAGGGGATCGGGGAAGAAGGCGAGTTATCAGCTTACAGCCTTAACTGCACCCGAAAATTACAACTCGGAAAATAGTTTCACCATCACTGCTCGCTTAGGTAACAGTACAGTAATTGGAGTACAAGCTTATCCTATAAATCGTATGCAGGTACAAGAAGAAAGTCCATTATAATAGTTTGGATTATACCACGGCGGTTAAGGTATGCAAACTATTTCGTTACCTTAGTTTGATGACTTATGAGACGAGTGTCTTACACAACAGAGATATTTATTTATCATTATTATTTATTATAGACAAAAAAAAAAACAGAAGAACTGAGAATAGTTATTGAATTTTATTTATTTATTCTTTCAACGTTTCTATATGTTTTTAGCTCCGAAACTGTACAGCACACTTAACACTGACACTAACAGTAATTTGATCGTATGGACTCAACACACGATTAAATTGGGTAAAGATCAATCAGCAGCATCGCTGTTCAACATTCTAGCTCAATTACAATTAAATACACTAATGATTCAATTTAGATTTACAACACATTCATTACACTTTTTTATTGTCTTTATTTTTTTTATCTCTGTCGAATCTTACTATTTTTTAAAAAATATAATTAAATAACACCGCAACAACACGGAAAAAAGTGTCTACTTTAACACAGACAGTAGCAGCAAAGTAGCCAGGACAATGCTTTATATATCAGGGGTTATGTCCGACCGAAGGTCGGTTTTTGGCCGAAGCCGAAGCCGATTGTTCGGCCGAAGTCGAAGGTTCAATCGTACTTAGAAATCTTAGAACATCGACTAGAAAGTATACATAACAATGCAAATTGTACACTGTCACTTAGTTTTCTGCGTTATGGTGTTGATAATAATTGTAATTATATCACATTCGAAATAGTTCGTGCATTTTCGGCACTTTTCGACGGCTAAATACAAAGCGTCGGCTTCGGCCAAATCTTCGGCAGATTTCGTGCAGCCGAAGATGTATTTTTTGGTCGAAGGTCGCCGAAGCCGAGTCTTCGGTCAGACTTTAATTAGAAGTGGATACCTACTACATCCCGTACAGTAAATTAATAAGTGTATTATAATATTATTGTATGTTCACTTTTGATGTGTAAAAAATTGATGTAAAATTAATTTAAAAAAAAACATTTTTAAAGCGAAATTTACAAAATCCTCGACAAATTGATACTTGAAAGGTAATGTTAAAAATTATACGGTGAAAATAATATGGACCGGCTCATAAATACAATACATGTTTAAACGAAAAGTACTTGGTGAAAATATTTCAGGAATGTACACTTAAAATGGAAAACATTTCCATTTCGCGTTAACTGAAACGTAGAGAATCTTGAAAACGTGTCCAAAATGTAAGCTCCTCCCTCATTAGTGTTGATTACAGAAATTTATTTTTACCGGAAAAATATAATCGTAAAATCTCAAACGCCCATTCTTAATGAATTATTTCAGTGTACGATATTTTTAGACGAGAATTTTACGAATACTTTCGCGCGATACAATTTTTTTTAATATGTCGACGAAAGTAAGGTAAGCAAAGAAAATGCGGGTAAAAAATATGCCGTGAAATTAAAAATGTTACGGCAAGAATTTTCAGAATACAACGGATTTTTAAATGTTTCACATTTTCCGGGCGTTTTCATTTAATGTAAATGATAAAGCATGCCTCGCAAAGTTGACGCTGTTCCACAGTTAATTAATAAGGCACCCAAAAAAAATAAAACCCTTTGCAAAACGGTCCCGAACATCTTAAGTAGAATACAGATTATAATATAATATTACGACAGAGCATTAAGTCACAACAAAAGACTGTTAAAAAAAATACAAAAACTAGGACAAAACGAAATATTTATAATTTGCGAGTTAGTTACATAATTTACGTAAATGATAAAAATATATATCATACGCATTGTTACGTTACATGGCATCATGGTAATACAGAATGTATACTCATAATGAATATAAAAATCAGAATTGTTTTAGAACGATTGATTTAGAGAAAATTGTAAATATTGTATATACGAGACGCGTTTTTTAGGTAACGACCGTTGCCGGATATTCCCGGTGTAGCGCTGCGGATGCAATGTTGCGCTTGCGCAATGGTTTCTTTTATCTGTTGACTCACCACATGCAACGGTAAAGACATTCACATAGTGTGGTCATCTTGTCTTGTGGTTGAAATGTTCAAGACAGTAGATCAGCCCGCCGACTGTGAAATACGGTCCGTGATTCGTTTCTTAAATGCACGAAACATGAAACCAGCTGACATTCATCGCGAAATGTGTCCTGATTTGGCGCCAAGTGATTTCCATATTTCCTTTCATCTGAAGCGGTTCCTTGTTAGCAAGTGTTACAATGACATGGTTTTCATCCAAGGCGGCGTCGTTCTATGACGAAGGTGTACAAAAATTGGTGGCTCGTTATAACAAGTACCTTAATAATGGTGGCGACTACGATAAGGTTAAATAGTAGTTTAACGTATGTAGCGTCCGAAGAAAATAAAGTGTAATGAAAATGATGCTGTTTCATAAAAAAAAATCCGGTACTTAAAAAACGCGCCTCGTGTGTAGTAATTTATTATAGCTGACAACATTTGGAAGTCGCGAATTGTGGGTGAACAAACATGATTTACAAACAAGAAGACCGAAATAAATCCACACTGACCAAAAATCCAATCAAATAACATTTGGACTAGAGCAATGATCAATTTTGTTGACCATTCAAAATGATTTAATTCGTACGCAATCCGCCCACCATTCAATTAGTACGACTATAGTTTTAAATGACATTTATACTATAGGCTGTCAAAAAAGGATAAATATGTACGACTGTACTCGAGAGCTCGTCTACAGATTATTTTAACCCTTCCTTAGCCATACAGTAAGATAGGTCTACCTTCTGTAATATTTATAACATCATTTATTCAACATTACAACGAAATTTGTAACAAGTCGATGAAATCCTTAGGATTTGTGTTAAGGACAGCTAAAAAATTTAACTTGCCCCGCTCTCTAACAATTCTATACACTTCTATTGTAAGAAGTACGCTGGAATTTAACTCCACTCTATGGTCTCCCTACTATGGCTTACATATTATAAACATAGAAAGAGTGTAACGTAAATTTCTAAGATTTATCAATTTTATATTGCATATTCCGATAGAAAATATAAGTTACGATTATTTAACGAGTCTACTTCATTTGACAAAAATAGCCTAGAGAATTAAGTAACAAGTTGAATTTCGTTAACATTTTTCGTTTCAGGAGTATAATATCTAAATTGAAGAAATATTTGTACTTGAATTATACTTAGTTTTAAAAATTCTTACATTCAAACTGTACTGTTAGTTATATATAAATTAAATCAACTATTATTGTGTAAAAGCCAACAACCAACAAAAGTTGATGAAAATAGATAATAATATTAAAATACGCATAATATAAAATCCATGTTTATAGTAAATGTATGACATTAGCTATTTTAAGCAAGTAAAATAAATTTATTATATTCTAAAAAGCTTTAAAAAAAACTCTTACGGGGACACGCGTTGACAGCATGGCTACGAATAAGTATTTTCTGTCATGGCATGGTAAAGGTTAAAACATCCTTCTTCTGGGTTTATAATCTCATAAAATGTTGGCGACCATTCATACAAACATCTCTCGGTTTTCCGCGCTCTTCTATACCTTTGACACCTGTCCAGACTGGCGAATATTTCTCAGACGAGAAATCCTTCTTAACCCCATTAGCCTTGCACTGTTGCATTTATCACAAAGCACGTGTCCAAGGTAAAAAAAAACTTTAATAAACAAAATTGTTAATTCTTCTCACTGACAAAATGTCAATTCTCTGTCCAGTCTATACTGAGTTCAGTGGAGATTAACAATGGTGCGTCAGTCTACAAAGGCTATGTTAATTATTTCAGAAAGGCTTCGACAAGGCAGCCGGGGCAGGTGGGGCGCGGGTGCTTTATGCAAGGATCGGAGAGCCCAGCCCGCAGCGGTGTCTCAAAGGGGAACCTCTCAAATGAACTCTCACGAATACGTTGCAACGTGAATTATACTCATTGCTTTGTAGAAAATTACCCCCTTAAAAAATATATGTAATAGTACAACTAGTCCGTTACTAACCCGTTACTACGTAATTAAGAATACTTAAAAAAACACATTTTCTTTATCATAATTATTTTTATTTCTAAATTAATTTTTAAAACCCGTCCTAAGACGTCGTACAAGTGTCGTTTCTTCTAAATTGGACCTTTTTACATATTAATTAAACACTTTTTGATAACGTATTGAAACATCGAGAAAATAATTAAACGATTTAATTTAAAAAAACGAACTACCTACAAAATTTTCGAATCAATAATGTTACTGTTAGAATTCCAATTTTCTAATTTTTGACATTATTATTTACTATGTACTTGATATTTTGAAAATAATATAATCTCAGAACAAAAAGGTCGTATTAACAAATTTGACACTTCTCTTCAATGAAATGTATGAATTTTACATTTCAAGCGAACAGACATTTAAGTACTTTAGAATTTTATTTAGAAGATAGGATTATGCTATTTATTTTTAAAACGAATTACCAAGTACGATAAAAAATAATTTTTCAAACACTTCTTTAATTCTTTTAAAATTAGCAATATTAACTTGGTGGTTAAGATTCATATTTTTTATTTATTATCTTAGTTTTATTAACCACAATTGAGTTTAAAAAACATCTACCGGTTTCGGAAAACACTTTTCCTTCTTCAGGATGTCATAACTAACTAAAAATATAGTATTGTTTCTTCACCAGAATCTATTTTTAAATTTTTTAAAAAACAACAATGATTTAAAAAAATAAATTTAGTACCTAACTCAAATTACTGCTCAATACAAATTTAGTCAAATAATTTTTAGGAAAAAATTTTAAATAATTATTTTTTTAAATAATTGTTGTTTTTTAAAAATTTTAAAAATAGATTCTGGTGAAGAAACAATACTATATTTTTAGTTAGTTATGACATCCTGAAGAAGGAAAAGTGTTTTCCGAAAACGGTAGATGTTTTTTAAACTCAATTGTGGTTAATAAAACTAAGATAATAAATAAAAAATACTTCTTTACTTTTCGTAATCCTTTAAATTGTTCCATTTCGGGAACAATTTGATTTCAACCCAGGTACAGCGTCATATGAGATACATATCATGATTATGCGTGGTATTTTTATAAATTAAAAATCGTTTAAACAAGACTAATTGATTGTTTTACTATTTTCACCAACAATTCCGATGCTACAGGACAATATTCGAAATAAAATTGCTGAGATAACACGCTAAGTATGCAAGAATGTTATGAAAAATATGGTTAAAAGAGCACGCATTTGTGCTGCTGCCAGAGGCGGCCACTTTACCGATGTCATATTCCAAAAAACCAAATTAAAAAAAAGCTTTTCGTTTCCTAGTTATTCAAAAACAACATTGATCTGGAACATAATATTCACCCTGTAAATCGTTATTTAAAAAAAATCGAAATTTCTATGTTTTAGTCTTCCGTGTATCAAATATGTGTACATCTAACAAATTCATACTGAAAATTTACAATAATAATGTGTTCTCCTTAAAAATATTTACCGAGTAAATCAAAAATGATTATATAAAAAACAATAAGAAAGGAAATAATCTGTCTGTAATGGTACCGCCAGACTGCAGCGACATACAATGAGAACATCGAAGGTTTTTTTTACTCTTTTCAGCCATTATCACGATCGTAAATTATTGATTTGGCGAATAATGCCCCGACTTGGGTCGTTCTGTGCAGCTGCCGTTTACTCGGCGCCAGTAAACTGTTGACTATCCACACGGATATTTGAGTTACTGGAAGAGCAATACAAAAGCCGCGCCTCAGAACAAATGTAAGCTGGATAAATCGCCTGAGAACGATTGAACTCGTACTACTCAATGTACCGGTCCGAAAGTAACGCCCAATCGACGCGCATGTGAAATGGTTTAATACTTAAGAACATTCCACGCCGATAAATACGGACATTCCGCGGAGAAAGAATCGTTTAAATATAACAATCCGATGCACAAAGACTTTAAGATTTCGAATGTTGAATATAATCGACATTCTTCGACAAGCGATTCAAATAAATTAAATAAGTAGTTGATAAAATTTTTTATAATGTGGATATAAAGGATTACATTAAAAAAAAGAATCTACTAAAATTAGTCTGCAGTTTTACCATTAATTTATTCTGGTTAAAGATTTTTGATTTTGCCTGTATTTTTCTCGTACGGATATTAATTAAAAAGCTACACGGTGCTATATGACAGTTGTGCCCATTATTATGAAAGTGGTCTAAGTCAAGAAATTGGAAAAAAAATAGTGTTTATCAATTATTTCGCGTCACAATGTTTTAAATTATTATAATATGATGCAAATTGTAACAATTGTGAAAATTTTTAAGCATTATATTCAACGGTATTCCTCTAGTGTTTATTTTAATAATAGAGTATATAAGTCATTTCGACCATAAATTTTTTTATTTACTTATAAGCTACATGAAAAATTTATATGTGGAAATAAATTATAAATTTAGCAGACTGAATGAATTTTGAAACAGTGTGTTGTGTGATAAAACTATTTTTTAATCAATTCAAACGCAAACCTTTAAATATCAACATGACTTAGACCACGTTCATAATAATGGTCGTAATTATTATGTCCAAATTTAAAGATGTTTCGAGAAAAACTACTCTCTATAAAAACAGTATCGGCATGGAATCGAAATAGTATGAGAAAAAAATAGATATGTTTTGAAAGCGGAGGTAACAAATTCGTTTCAAATATTTTCATCACATAATATTCGAACGGCTAACGTAAACAACATCAATTATATTTAATAAAAAATTCTAAAATAGCACATTAGCAACATTGGATAATTCACACGGAAAAGCGGAACCATGAGGCGGGTCCACCTGAACCAATTACTAGTCAGGGAGCGCAAGCGGCCTGAATCACCGGCAACCCGCGCCAACCTAACACCGCGGCTCTCCTAGTGCGGTCACCCCGGGATGAAGATGTTCAATTTACGCAATTTTATGTAATTTTAACATTGTTGGAGAACAACTATCCTGAGTTGAGGCGGATTTTTTAAACTTTTAAATGTACGTCCTTTATTTCTATAACAATACAATAAAAAACATGGAATATCAGTAGACCCATAAATTGGGGATAAAATTGCTTAATCTAGTCTAAAACATTTTTTTTATTGAATTAACCAGGTTTGCAAATCAATTTGTTTATTTCGTTTATATTTAATTTCATACAATATTTTGAATAATAAACATACGATATTTTCGTAGAAAGCAATCACTTTGTGGTTTGACATAATAGATTAAATAAAATACAATCACTTTATATGAAACCACGAAATTTATTACACATCAACCGGTTTCGCTTAGCTCAAGCTTCGTCAGAACGTATTTAAAATTTATATTATGTACGAATAGACGTATTTAAAATGGCGTTTTAAATACGTCCTGATGAACCTTGAGCGAAGCGAACCAGGTTGGCGAATAATAAATTTCGTGGTTTCATGCAAAGTGATTGTATTTTATTTAAACAAATATAAGAATTACAAAAATTGTGGTAAGTTATATTTGAACATACAAAATATTTATGTACGAAAAAGATAAATTAGTATTTTCATAAAGATTGTGTTTACAAGTGATTATTAAACGCATGTTAGTTAACCTTTTAAAAGCCAACTATTTGAAATGGAAGACATCACATAGAGTAAAACTAGGCTATACGGGTCTTGACTTATCTATCTAAAGCTGGGACCTATCGTTCACAGATGGAAAAATGATTTAAAAATGACTTTAATCCCTGCAAGTTTGTAAGGTCCGAAAGTGAGTGTTAACGCGCTTATAGGTTGGTGTAACATGCAAACTTTGGCGTGTTAATGCGCTCGAGGCAGTTAAAAGCACATACATGCACACGTTTGTTTACGAACGTGCCACCATTGTGTAGAAATCTCGAGTGGTATAGTAACAAAATTTACACTTTAATTTTTGGTATAACATATTAAAATTAGTTTTATAAGTTTACCGAGAGATAAAATAATTGTTCCATACTCCAACAAACGAGAGATAGGTGTATTGTATTGGAGCAACTAATAATAATATTTGATTTATCTTAAATAATTATATATTTATTATGTCCCATAGACATCAAGTCACGATCCGATTTAATCGGATTAATTCGACAAATTAAAATATAAATTATGTCATCAATGATTTGGTCTATTTTAATACACAGTAATGATAATAATTTTAATAACGGTTTACTCACTCGCACTCAACACGATGAAGCCATGTTTGGGAGGTGGAAACATCGATCAAAGGCCAAGGCGAGGATGCGGGTAAAGAGGTCGCGAATGGATTAAGAGGCGGATAATTAATGTTGCGAAACAATCAGACCGGCGGAAAACCTGTCTTTGTTGATGATATTGAACACTGAAGATACACGCCACACCGCAGCCACGCTTAATAAATGGCGGTGAGAATAAACTAATCAGAGCATCCGTCTAGTAAAATATAGAATCAAATTATACAGTGTCAAAGACGTACGTGGTTTACAATATTTTGTGGTTGAGTAGCTTTCTAAATTTAGTGTCAAAAACGTTAGTTATATACGTGGAAAATTGCAAACCGTTTCAGTTACGTAAGCATTCCTTTAAACTCGTCGGTATTCATTATCAACAATATCAGGTATGAAATTGTTAGTGCAGATTAGTTTATGATCACATAATTATTGTAAATAAAATCCACTGTGGACTGATGTTATCCAACTTCATTTTAAAACCTATTGATGCAATGTCAATGACCAGAAATGCTAAATCATGTGTTCAACCATGTTTAAATGTGTGCTTATGTTATACATGTAGTTGAAATACTGATAAAAGTTTAACTATGGTTATTACTTATTATACAATAATAGTAAATTATATCCATCAACTCGTAAAATGTGAATTTAGCGGATGTTTCACAATTAATTTAATTGGATACTAGCCTGCCCGTTGCTCCCCCACGAGAGCAAATACGTTAAAAGACGATGAAGAGCAAGAATAACAAAATGACGAAAAATTTTCAAAATAGAAGTATCATAAAAGCAAGTTTTCCATATAAAGAAGTAGAAGACGATGTGACGAAGAAGACTTGTAAGACGCAGTACACTTTTGTAAATGTCCAGATCTTGTAAAAACAGAAATTGTGCTTATACTAATTGAGAAAATCGTGAAAAGTGATATGACGGGAAAAGAAGAAGTGAAAAAGATAAAAATCTACATGCGTTACACTTTTATCAATCAAAAGAATTTTTCAAATTAAATATTGCACTTAAACTGATTGAGAAAAGTTTAAAAAGTGGATGTGATTGGAGACAAACCATTTTCCTGTAAAGAATTCGTGAATTCAAATACGCATTTAAAAAATCATAATTTGTGTCATTCTGAACATATGTGTAATGCCTGTGTTAAAGTAGAATACTATTTAAACAAACTTACCCACTGCCCACTCCCCCATTTAATTGGATATATTTTATTTGATGGTTTAGTCACATTTCTTCTTCAGTTTTTTAAAATATCTTACACCTGTCAAGGTTCTACTTGATTCACATGGTAGCCAGAGGTCGTGAAGCGCATTATCCATTTTGTCCTTCGAATAAACAGAACATAACCAGAATTCAATGCTAATTATAACATAAAGTGTGTCTTCAAAGGGGCTATATCATCACTTCTAAGATAAAATGACAAACACATATCTGTCTGATAAATCGGTTGGATGGTTAAGTCATGTTCGATTCAACTAATATTTCATAGCACAGAATACTTGGACTTAGTTAATAAAATTAATTAGTTAAAATCTCATAGTAAGCATATCAAATAAGATTAATAATATATCGCTGTTTTTCCGCAAATAATAATATCTTTATACAGACAAAATATGAAAAATCACAAATTCATAATAGCAAATATCCCACATAATTATAAAAGTATTTCAGGTTAAAAAGCAACACGTGTATTAGGTACTCAAAGTGTTCGCTCCTCAAAGTAACGTCATGTATTCGCCATTGTATATACATGAGTGAGAAGGCACGGCGTGACGTAATATCTCTGATGTGCAATCTTACTTAAAACGATAAGCATCTACGACCCTTTAACCCTCCCCAATCTGATAAAGAAGGGAGAACTTATTTACCCCGGAAAGATAGATGACGAGGAGATTATTAGAAATATAACTAGGTAATTTGGCGTCGTTTAGTTCGGGTCGATTGGATATTACTGTAGTAATTATTACGTAACTAACTGTAAAGCTACCAATAAAAGGTCTCATTAGATCGATTGGGGGTGACAGTTTTTTGCCGACGAGAATTTTTCTATCCGATTAAGAAAAACATTATTGATTGAATTGGATAAACATTTATAACAATATGTATATTAAACAGAAATCGAAATAGGAAAATTGATTTCTTGCCAGTCAATACTAGTCAGAACGGAGAACTGGGAATTTTCGATTGAACAAAGCGAAACAATTAATCACGGAATATTGTGAAATCGCAAAATACGGAAAATGTGTAGTGCTTCTATGGAAATCGTACAATTGTATAATACTGTATATCTGGATTTCCCACAAATTACGAAAACAATATTCATTACTATAAAAATTACTCTACTTATAATACATACACTTACAAATGCGAAATTAGGTATTTTTTAATCAATTAATCTAAATATTTGACGAAAATAAACAATTAGAGAATACTATCTACTGATAATAATATATAATAAATGAATAGACATGAAATAAAGTGTACATATAGGGGAGGGGTTCGGAACATTAGTTGAGGGACGAGGGGCATTCTACACACATAAATCCGATAGTTTATGACACATTTATGTAACAGTAAAAGTATTTAGTCTTCGAAACTTAAATCTTTGTGTAAAGACGTATTTTTTACATTAATATTGTCAGCATTTATTTTCGTTCAAGTCATATTTAAAAAAAAAGTCGCGTAGCTATTTGATTGCGTAAGTGGTACCAAAGTAATCACGTGGGTGACACCAAAAAAAAATCATATTGGGACAAGAAATTTGCGTTAGTTCATGTTTATTTATTTGGTGGTATGTGCTTAGGGATTATTAAATCGCCCAACATCAATTAGATAAGTTAGAAATATAATGTTATTTGGGTTACGCCCAAATGATGATAATAAGTCCATATTAAGCCATGCTCAATTATTAAGTATTTCAAAGCAATCAGACCGCGAATCGATAAATATACAACTAAAAACGATCGATTATGATCAAGTAAACGTGATTACGGCAGATACCATCAATATTGAACTTTACGGG
This sequence comes from Eubasilissa regina, assembly GCA_022840565.1. NCBI lineage: Eukaryota > Metazoa > Arthropoda > Insecta > Trichoptera > Phryganeidae > Eubasilissa > Eubasilissa regina. The sequence goes on from JAINEB010000013.1 coordinate 20,238,328, forward strand.
CGAACATTGTAAACAATGACAATGTGTTTAGCATTCGATTGTGAAGATTCATCTGTTATGATAATGATGACGTTAAACCGAATAGTTTGCCAGTGATTTCCATACGTGCGCGATTACGGTCAGAGATTAAACAGTCGTGGCGTGACACGTGACGAAACGGACAGTGAAAATCGTATATTTTCACAATGAATATTAACGTGTTTTCCCACGTAGCTAATAAAACCGTCCATAAGGACGATTAAATTCAAAATCCGTCTCTATTCCGGCGATAAATTCCCATTCCTGTCCACCGGGCAGGCGTACAATGTATTATATTCCCGATGTATAAAACGAAATATTTTTTGGTTATTCAAATTTTTATGGATCCGTAAAGCTCAATGTTAGTAAAGTATGAATGAAACGGCGGAGTATGCTCCAAATCATCAATTTTACGAATTTACTCGAGCGAGGTGAATCGACACACATAAATCTTAGTATGATCGGATAGAAATAGGAATCTTCATCTTAAGGGGTTACGCCTACAAAATTCGAATTTTTTTTTGACAATTTTAATGTATATTATATTAATCCAAAATAAAGCTTGATTTTATAGTACAAACCAGTATTGAATTTAATATATAAATCATTTTATATATATTTAAAAATAGGCGAGCTACAGCCAATCTCCGAAAACTTTTCTTTTTTTTTGCGATGTACACGATAACTTATGTACGCCTCATCTGAAACATGTGGAAAAAAAAATCTGTTAAAAGATGTTAACAATCTGCAAAAAATGATAGAAGAATTTTTCGAGATTTTGAATTTTACCAAAATAGCTGTAGTATTACCGGAAAATCACATTTTTGACTTTCAAAACTCTCGTTTTTCCTTATTTCCATGAAAAAAAAAATACTTCGAAAATTCAACAGTCCTTCATGTGTAGAATAAGTTCTTAAAATTCGATGCCGATCGGTGAAATAGTTTTTGAGATATCGTGTACACCGTATCGGTCATTTTTGAAAAATGCGTTTTAATTTTCGAGTTCGAATCTACATATGTAAGAAAGAAAAAAAAATCAACTTATATGGAATCGTCGATTCCAGGCACATATATGAGAAATTCTGTATAACCGAATCCTAACGGTATTTTTGTATACAATGAGTCAAATGCGCAGGAAAAGGGGCCAGCGAGGGGAGCGTGTAGCTGCCGCTAGCTACCTACCTGTATACTCATGTAACTTCGTGAAAAATGCTCGGATCATTCTGAAATGTTGTGGTGATAACTTTGAAAATATGTCAAAAAAATGTATCCACCCAGACAAGTGGGCATAATAACCTCTTAATTAATATTTATTTATTTAACATAAATTTTTTATACACCAGAAGTGAATATACAATGATATAATATACTTATTAATTTACTGTGTGGAATGTAGTAGGTACCTCTGATATACAAAGCATTGTCCTGGCTACTATGCTAGACTACCATCTGTATTAAAGAAGACATGTTTTATCCGTGTTGTTGTGGTGTTATTTAATAAAAAGGAAAGAGTAAGATTCGACAGATATATACCACTGTATATATATCACTGACTCATCTATACCAAATTGAACCACATATTGAGTCCATATTTGTGTAATTTTTTTGTAAGTCAACGATATAAAAGGTGATATAGATCCTTTGTATTATGGAACCGTAAGAACAGTTATAATGATACAAATTAAATGTATCAACTAGATAGATATACAGAAAAAATCTATTTATCGATAAAATATTGAATTTAAATACTTTAATATTTTAATAAATTCACTACAATGTAGTGAATTCTACCTGACAAATTGTTTATATGGTTATTAATTTTTATTGGTCAATTAAGATGATGAAATGTTTTCGTAGAAAACCTATTATCATTACTGTGATTGAGAAATATTCAATAGCAAGAGAATCTCCCAAGTCTGTCACGTATCACCTATTCCGGGGCAAATTTTGTCATCGCTCACCGACATTCAGAGCAGCAAATGTGTGTTTCCGTTACGAGGGTGGTATTAGGCAAAGGGTAAAGGATTCGGGCGGGCAGCAGAGATTTATGGGAGACTCGGGTCCGCGTGTCACGTGCCGGCCTCGCTTCCGCATACTCCGCCTGCCCTGGGCAAAGGCGAATGTGCCAGTTTTACGGCCGCCGATAAGCAAATCTCATGCATTTCTTCCGTTGCCTTTTGATACACGTATGCACGGATGGATTTAAAATTAAATTTGTCCTAATATAGATATAATCACTGCACATAGAGCGGGCAATGCTACAGATTATAAATACGCCGTTTACCTATAATTCTTGAAGCCATTCTACAATACAAGGCTCTGGCTTGGTTCATTTTCGGAATAATCTTGAGGTATCCAGAATCTTCTCATAGAACAACCCCTTGGCGAAATACAACTGTCGTCGCCAGCCATGAAAGCGAACATTAACGCAATCTGTCTTCGAATATAGTAGCAGTCGAGTACAAGAAAACCGCGGGCGAGGTAACTGCTACATATAAGCGATGCCGATACCTTCAGACGATCTATTGTGAATTGGAAAGAGATTGAAAAGCGGGACCATGTAAAGTTGTCACTATTGCACCGAGATTAAGCAACTGTGACCAAAATTAAAAAACTTTATTAAAACGCGTAAAACGTAAAAAAAAACATACATTATAAATTGATTAGATACATTTTTTATTAATTTCTACTCCTTGCCTTTGTGAAGAGATATACTTAAATGTATATTTTGGAATCGCCACAGTTGATAATATATATTATCTTTTTCATTTAACAAATAATGCCCTTAAAATTAGGTATCTACTTAGGTAAAAAAAAAAAACAATAAAATTTTAATTATATCGTTATCATTATTTTACTTACTATTTGTTTTCTAATAAAAATAATATTTATAAAAATATATAGATATTAAAATCTATATTTTTATTGATATGATTCATATATTTAAAAAATACTAGATAAATCAATTACACAGAGGAATCTATCTATCAAAAAATATAGTCATCATCGCGATTCGAACCCGGATCTTTGAATTGCCAGTTACGCTACAGTGACCTAACAGATCATCGTTAAATTTCATCTACATATTACGTTACTTTTATTAATGAGACATTTATTTTTTCCCATTGGAAGAGACAATCTTTTAACTGCAATGTTTCTCAAAAACCTTAGAATGTACAATGGTAAAAGCTTTCTAAAAAGTAGATGTATGTGGTGCGTTTTGTAAGTACCGGATTTTTTTTTTAATGAAACATCATTTTTACAACACTTTACTTTCTTCGGATGCCACACACCTTAAACTACTTCTCAACACACTCGCCACCATTAATAAAGGCACTTGTCATAACGGGGCACCAATTTTTGATTACCTTCGTCATAGAACGACGCCGCCTGGGATGAAAACCATGTCATCGTATCAAAACGCTTACTGACAAGGAACGGACCGCACATCACAGTCGCCGGGCTAATCTACTGTCTTGAACATTTCAACCACTCACTACAAGAATATGTGAATGTCTCTAACGTTGCATGTGGTGAGTCAACAGATGAATAAAATCATTGCACACGCGCAACGTCGTAACCGCAGCGCTACACCGGAAATATCCGGCAACGGTACTTACTTAAAAAACGAGACTCTTATATAACGATTTTCGGGAAAAAAGAAGTCAAGGTATAAAATGGAACTTCAGACTGAAAAATTTTAAAGGCTAGTTCGAGTGCAGTTTCTTTGAATTGTTTCGAGCAGCATCCAAAAAAACTGATATAACTAATTGTACGTATATAATGTTATATTTATCTTCGACATTTTCTTATAAATGTTAGGCACATTAAGTTGTACGTGGTAATAGGTACCTACGCGAAAAAAGAGAGGCATCAAAGTTTTTAACACGCAAACCTGCAAAACGATTATCCCACCGCTGATAAACCATTTAAATGTCAACACAATCTACTTGAAACTAATTATTAATACATTTAAAATTTATCATACAGGTAAAAAATTGCACGATAAATATTACATTATTATCCATAGGACTGGGTCGGTTTCTGTTGGTGCCCGCATATTACAGATTACTTAACAAGTTGAAATGATTTCACAGGACTACTTTGGTATATCAATAATACAATGAGATATAAAGCTTTGAGAATACTAAAAAAAAATGGATATACTCGGATCAGTGCAATGCTGTAAGATCTGATATGATGACCTTTAACATTTCTTCTCCGATGATGTAAACTAAGTTGACATTGCCTCTAATTATGTGAATATCTCTGTAAATATACTAAATACGGAGTTCATATTTTAGGTATTCTTCCGTAATATATTTATGTGTTGGATAAAATAATTACAATATATAAGTATTTACCATACGCAACAATAAAAAATGTTTTCTCGAATAACCTGACGTGAATTTGTCAATACGTGTATGTGTACGTGCGGAGAGATACCGACTGCGTGGATGCCGATCGTCACTTTAGTGGAGAGTGTGCGCTGGCCGAGGTAGACGTGTCTTATGCGTCTTTATTCTGTAGTCCATGATGATAAATGTTTTTTCTCATTTTTACCACTTTTACACAATAATTGATATACATATTCACTTTTATATATGTCATTCATATTCATCCGACTTAAAAGTCGTAAAAGTCTACATGTAAACTAAGCTTACAGCACCGGAAGGCGCATTTTTATTTTGGGACCGTAAGGAAAAATTTAAGCAGAAAATATATTTTAATGTTACGGTATTTATTTTTAAAATCCTCGCTAAGAAAATATCGGCAGAATGTATAAGAAAAATTGATGCAAATTTACATGAGCACGAACATCATACAAGAGGAAAAGATAGACTGAGACTGCCATTTAGAAAAAAAGCTAAAATCTCAGAAATCGATGATGCACAAGTGCGATGAAGATATTTAATGAAATGCCAGAAGGAGGAGGAGAAACTACATAGATTCAAAATTAAACTAAACAAATATGTGCAAGATAAGTTGTAGTAAAACGGAACATTTTGATCGTGTTTATATTAGAGCATATATAAATATACTTATGTATGCACTATATTAAGAATAATAAAATAAAAAATTCAAAGTTAATATGAAAATATGGCTTTACGAACCTACACCAGGGACGTCCGCCCCGCGACAGGGCGCTGTCCATGTCACTTGTGACCCGTGAGGTGGGTGTTGTGTGAGATGATATTAAGTGGGGTTGTTGCGAAGGATCGATTGATCAATCTTAAAAGGGGTAATTGCTGAGTTCTAAGCAATGGGAAATACGAGTGTCAGCAAATCATTCCACACTCGTGTAGTGCAGCAATTCAACACCTCCGATGTCACCAGAATTTAAGCTCCGTCTTAACTATCCCACACGGTACATAATACATAATCAAATCAATTTTTAAGATTTATAAATCGTTAAGATTGTAAATAATCAAGTTCAAATAAAATTTTGGTAATTTCAAAGTAAAACGTTAAAAATAAAAATACAGTCCTGTCAATTGGATCATTACCGGTGGCGATTGCGAGCAAACAACGGCCGGGTCGGGGGTGGGGGGTGGGTTCCGTAAAATGGGGGTTGTTAATCACAGGAAAACAAAAGGGCCGCATAAATGAAATTTAATCTCCCGACGATCGTAACCCCGGTCCGTGGATCGATGTGTCGGTGTCCAACTCTCGGATGTAATCGGATAATTGACCGGGTTTACTATACGGAACAAATTTGTTCCACTTTCAGCTTTATTCAATCGACACGGGCGAGAAGACGCTCTGAAGTGGATTTTTTAACTTATTGACATTTCAAAAAAAAAAGACAGTACATACTGCCTTGTAAAACTTTAGTTAAATGTATAATGGCATCTAATGAATTGACGTGGCGCTTACTTTGTGGTGTAACATGATTATTTTAATTTACACAATAAAACTTTGTATCACACACACGTTAGGATATTTTCACTACAAGTTTCGAGAGGTGCAGCACCTCTCATCATCGGATGATAACTAAACTAAATACAGTATTGTAGTCTATTCTGGTTTCGGGGGGAGGTTTCAGTCGTTAACGGGAATATGGACAGTAAATGCGAAGTGTTAGGAAATGTTATGTTGTTAACTAGTGTTTTCTTGAAATTTAAATTCTTTTGTATTTCAACGGATTAAAAATTGTTCATTATTAATCCTTTATAAGGCAACTGACGGTACCGAGGTACTGTTGAGCTGATGTCTGTAAGGCACATTATGTAAATAAACACATCGCCTGACCGATCATACATTTTCTGTAGAAAGGAAACTACACCGAGAGATAACGTGTTATGTTTAGTAGTTGGGGTAAAAATTGAAGGATTTCAATTGTCAGACGCCACCTAAGTAGTTAAAAGTTAAAATAAAAAATATCATATTATCTGTGCGTAAATATTGTTATAATATAATTAACATATAATGATTTAATATTATATTCATGTACTATATATAATGTGTTCGCGTGTATTTATGCAGATTTTACAAACTTTGGAATGTTTTTGGAAAGGGGTCTAACGAGGAAGGGATATAAGTACACCTTTATACTTCCAATCTTATGTTCTGAACAATTACAACTTCACAATAAGAATGAGTTCTCATTATAATAATATATAAGTTGTATTAATGTATCCAAAATTTAATAAAAATGAATTCTTAATTCTGGCGTCTGCTATCGATTTACTCAAATGTATTTGAGATTCCGTAAAAACAATGTAGATGGCTTTCAAATAATGAAACGATAGATGTATTAATTTATTAAGTGTAGCATATACATAGGTTCGAAAATTTGTCGTCAAAAATACTGTCGCTGTAGCACAGTTGGATAATACACGTTCCCCGGATTGGAAAAGAGATCCAGGTTCGAATCCTGGTAGCGCAACAACAATATTTTTCGATAAAATTGATTTTGTATGTATATCTTTATAATTAATATATTAAATTAATACTTAAAACATCACATACCGTATGTTCTGAATAATTCCAACTTCACAATAAGAATGTGTTCTCCTTAATAACATTCGATATACTTTTGTAATACCTAATTCAATAATCTGCGATTGCGAGACTCGGGCACCAAGTAGGCCGACGAAAGGTAGAGACGTGAGCTGGTTCCAGTTCCAAGTTTTGAAGAAGTTCACATAATAGTGATACAGGTTTTAAACAGGTTACTGAAGAAGTATGGATAATAATAAATAATAAATGATAAAAGTACGGTTCGTCATCACACAGTGTACTCGCGAGCTACACAAAAATAATAACAGGCAGTCAAAATTATTCATTTATATTTAATGTTGAAAACGGATAAAGGCTGAAGACCCGGGACCTGGGAAATGTTGAAAATCCAAATTAACGAGAAATATTTACTGTAAAATAAAAGTAAAACGTAAAAAATTACAATTTTTTATATCATTTCAATGCTCAATTTGCTAATATACTTTTCAGCAATCAAATTTGTTGAATAAAAATAACACTATAGATGTTTATTTCTTACAATTTGAAATAATATTATTAAAATTAAATAGCGTAATAATATTTAAAGCATAAATATATCCAAATTGATAAATATTGTCCATTTATGTACGCAAATAAAGCATTGATATAAATTTTTAATGTCAGTTATTTATTAAAACAAAAGAAAACGTAGGTGCACTAAAATTTAAAAATCAAATAAGCATTTGATTTAAAAAATAATTGGAAAACTACATATTATATAACATGTAAATATTATCGTAGTAATCGTGCTTTATTATAAATACATAATACCTACAGGATGCACAACGCGCAAAAGCAGAAGGTCATCAAATGAAAAAATAAAAAATAAAAACAATCTAGAAAACCCAAGAATTCATTGTGCGCAATGACAATGCTAAATACAGCCACGACCGTACAATTTCATACTCGAAAGACTGGAATGGCATACCAGCAAGTAGTTTGTGTAATCGAATTCACAGCAAATCGACGATTAATTTGGCATTATGGCGTTGCTTGTACAGTCCATCACGGGCAGACAGGTAATTGATAATGTAATTACCTACCATTTGCGATGGGCAGTTTTTTTCACGTATTGGCATACGAAGTTCGTTTACGTCACTGGCGTTACGATATATCTAGATCTAGACAACGAAATGGGGATTAAATTATTCAAGAAAAAAACATTTATATTACATTTGCCTTTTTGGTATTGTTAATTTAATCATTGAGCCATAAAACCACAGAGAGGTTCTCCACCTCTCTTCAGTCGCTGGCGCCAGAAACTTTAAAGAATAGGAATTTAATGAGACTGGAAAAGATCTTTGAAGTATTTTGAGATAGGAAAGAAATGTCTCCCGACCGGAAGGTGGCCAGCGACGTGACCGGCAAAGGGGAAGTTAAGGATATCAAATAGGACAAGAGAAAAAAAAGTTGAATGAGGAATAAAATAAAATGTGGAATATTGATATTTTTCCAATATTCCATTTGCACGATATAAGTCGTATGACTTTCAGGTACAAAAAAAACACCGATCGCCCGTGCACTACTTCCTGTAGCAGATTGATGCGGTCGATTTGTCGTATTAAGATTAGTGATGTGCTCAAAATCACGAACTGCGAGTCAATCACTGATATCTTTGAGTCACACTCACTATCAGTGATTGAATATTTGTAAATATCGCGATTCATTTTTTTTATTGTATTTATATTTGGTTGTGAACCTTGATTTGGTGCATGTGCCACATGCGCATGTGAATATTTTCGTTTCACATAGACGAAAACAATCACGAAGGAATGACGTTTCAATTTGTGATAAGCGCCATCTAGTAGATTCTGTCAAAACGTTTAACAAATTAGACCCGAAATATACACAAATATATTTTTAAGGATTTTCATTCGTGATGATATTAAATTAGATATATATATTAATTATATATGCTAGAATATTTTTTTTTACGTAAATGAAGTTTGAATAGTATAAGTAAATGCGCTTAAAATTATGTTTTTTTTTAATGTAATAATTTATTCATTTATTGTAATATCGTACGGCGCACGCGTATTAGTAATTAAACTGTGATCACAGTCACAGTTTACAATCACTAATATTATCGAATATCAATTACAATCACGCCAGTGAGTCCAGAGTAACATTTTTTACATCACTAATTGAGATGCCGACTAGCGGCTTGAACACTAAAAAATGATGTGTAAAAATAAAATATTATTAAGTGTATTTTTTTAAAAATAGAGGTGCGTACACGGAATATACGCCATATGAATATTCTTAATATTTTCAAAATATGCTAAACGCCTGTACTATAAGAATAGGACTAATTTGCTGGTCTCCTGGAACGAGTAGTGAACCCCCGACCGCTAGATCACTAGGCCAGCGTCTTAACTATTAATTTTTAATCAATTTAATTTAACTCTTGAGAACTTATTCCAGAATAAAGTGCCCGCGTCCAGTTGATGTCTCCTTTTTAAATTGAAGTAAAAATGTTGGATTTTCTATTAAACTTTTTACCCTTCCAATTCGTGTAGGTGTAGGGGCTGTCGTCGTAGACTATTATTGACTTGTGAGGATTTTAAATGTGTGATCTGAGTTGTCGAGTCGCAATTTCTCTTGTTCAAATTATTAATAAATAATTCATGTCAAAATTTAAAGGCACATGTACGACTAAATCAAAACTAAAAAATAAATTAACTATTTACACAAAATTTTAAACATATCATTCAAAAATTTTCTTATTATTATAATTATTTTACTTTTAACTGTAGTTATTATTTTGAAACCTTAATTGATAATTATTGACAACGATTAGGAAGCAGTGAATTAAATAATATACAAAATACACGTTGTCTTCAATAATATTGCGCATATGTAAAATGATCAAAATATTTAAGTTATAAATAATCAAAACATAATAAATACATTGATAAAGTATTATTATAATCGGAAAATAACGGATAATTGATATCACAAAAGGTCAAATCAAGTTTTAGTTTATTACTGACGATGACGCAGTAAGCGTGGAAAACGTTTTGATTAATATTTCATTTTTAATCAAAGTGTAGAGTGAAGCAAATAACGTTGTGTTTTATTTTAATAATTAATTAATTTGTTTTTAAGTTACAAATTTTGTTAAAAGTTTTTTAAAAGTTAGTAATAATGAATAATTATTAATTTTACTTAGTAATATTTTACAAGAGGCTGTCATTTTTAATACTCTTATATACACCTGGTGTGAGCGATCACGACCTTCAGAGTAATACATGAAAGCTTTTATAATTAACGTCCCCGGGCGAGAACGACGCGATCAGCCATCCTGGAAGCAAAAACTGTCGCATTAAAACGTGAAAAAAGCTACTTAGCATCCATAAAGAGGAATATCGTCGGATGGGCACTGCGCGGGGCGGGTGGGGGGCGGACCTGGCAATTAGGCCATCAGCCCTCGAGTTGGAAGACGCATTAGCCCTCGTGGGGCGGCTGTAAAACCCTTCTATAGCGGGAGACACGCTATTCCTAACTCTGGGACAACCTATTCTTCGACTTCCTGAACTGCTTTCACCCGTGTAACAATTTAACTACGAAGACTGTTAAATACAGAATATTAAAATTATTGTCAATGAGAAGTTGAAGTAGTTCCCTAACTGCATTCTTTAATTATTTTTCAGAGAATTCTAAAATTTAATTTATATGATCCTGTATTTATTTCTTCACAAAGACATTTTACATACAACTTTTTAGTACATATTATAATACGATGAAATAAACAAGATAAAAATAAATAATAATGTACATAACGTAATTAACAATGTTGTCTTTATTTTATATTTAATACAGACAAATGTATCGCAGCCTAGTATACTTTATCAAAAATTATGAAAATAATCACAATACCTATGATGGATGCGTTCGATTGTTTCATCAGATTTTATTTTAATCTAGACCGTTTTGGAATCGATTTCGCAAAATCACTAAACTACATAGCCTGCCATTAAATTAGCCTACAATTAAAAGTAATATCATTTTAATGGTAACAAAATGTACAATATACAGGGTGAATATTATGTTTCAGGCCGATTTTGTTTGGCCGCCATTTTGATTCGGCAGACATTTGTCTATTCGTATTTGGTAGTCGTAGAGAGTAGTTGATTACAATTTATTATGGAGCATCTAGTGGCTCAACAACGCGTTGAAGTCATTAAAACATTTTATCTAAATAATAATGGCAATGCTGTAACCATTCATGGTGATCGCTATCGTCACATGTTAGAAAACATTTTGGTGAGCGAATTGGTTCGATTGGGCCTGCAACAAATATGGTTTCAACAGGACGGTGCCACCTCACACACAGCCCGAGCCACGCTTGAAAATTATATTATTAACGCATAATATTAAAAAGTTGTGATATCAGCCGGCCTCCTCGATCACCTGATTTGACGGCTCCCGACTATTTTCTGCGGAAAGATCTACGCCAATAAGCCAACAATAATTCCGATGCTACAGAACAATATTCGAAACGAATTTGCTGAAATAACACGCGAAGAGCGAGAGAATGTTATGAAAAAAATGGTTAAAGAGCACGCATTTGGTTAAGAGCACGCTGCCAGAGGCGGCTACTTGACCAATGTCATATTCCATATATAATTGTAATAAACCAAATAATCGCTAAATAAAAACAACATGTTGTAACACTCTGTAAACCGTTATTTTAAAAAAAATCTATGTTTTAGTCTCCCGTGTATCAAATACATATATGTACACCTAATACAAATTAAAACTGCAACTTCACAATAATGTGTTAATGTGTTTTTAAAAATGTGCACACCTATCTAACAACATCGGCCTTGGACATATTATTCACCTGTACATCATTCATTTAATAAATAATTTACGCATCATTTAAGACAAATATTTTTTTGTCGCAGAGTGGCTACAACCCGAGTATGTCATCATAAAATGAACGAAATAGATGATAAATCATTCACGTATGCTTTTAAGATAAGCAATGTAATGAGAGATAAAAGCGAAGGCTTTTGAATTAATGAGACCTTACTCCACATTTGAATTTCATGTTCGTAATGTGCCCGAGTGCCTCTCCCCGCTTCCCCAGTTCACACAACGTGGAATACCTGTATGGGCACGCGAACATGTATTCCACGACTCTCATCCGCGAGAGATGAATCTGAGATCGACCCTACTAAAACAAAGTTCTCTAATAAATTCCAAAATACCAAGTAAAATTTTCACTTGTAGATGCGCATCTGATGTGACTGGCATTGACATGTTTATACTGTTTTGCAAAATAATGATAGAATGAACCAGTGACCTATCAACAATTAATTAAGCATTATTTTAAATTGTTAACTTTGTTTCATTAACCACTTAATGAATTAAAATACATCTACCGGTTTCGAAAAATATCATTTTCTTTTTCAGGATGTCAGTAACTAATCAAAAACGTATGTTATTGTTTCTTTAATAGAATTTATTTTTACCTAACTTAAACTGTTACTTGATAATGTTACAAAATTATTAGAATAATTTTTAAGAAAAAATTTAGAATGTGACTTGTGGTTGAATTTAATTGGTTATTTATAATGCTTTGATTAGTTTTACACGCTTTATTTATCTCCAACGATTCCAAATTATTTAATTTATGACCAACACCGTTTACATGCAAAATAGACCAATCCCAAATTTGTATTAAAACCATGACCATTTTCTCTCTAATGATTAGAAAATTCTGAAAACCCACTATTATTCAAACATCTCAAATGCTCCTTAACGCTTATATTAAAATTTCGACCCGTTTTACCAATATAAAATGCAGCACAATCCTTACAACTTAGTTTATAGACACCAGAATTGTTAAATTTATCATTTGCTCAAGACATGCATGTTTTATATGACCGCGGATATACAACAAGTTACCACAAGAGATGGCAACGGTATCGTATCCTCAATGCCTTTTCAAAATTGGAAGAAGCCAGCTGGAAGAGGTTCTTAAATGATGATAATTCTTTCCTACCCTTGCATCCTACCTCGTACTTATCATGTTTTGTTTGCTCCCTGCTTGTTTCTATTCTAATCCTGCTTTTTATCTTGTTTTTACTCTGATCTTTCTACCATATCTTAACTTTACTTTTTACTTCATTTATTTAATATGCTTTTATTTAAATGTTCTTTATATTCTGTTCTTTACTTCTTACTTTATTCCTTTTACTTATTCTCTACTTGTCTCCTTTTTGATTTTTCTATTTTTTTTACAAATTAATTTGTTTAAATGAATCCTACCTTACTTCCTATTTATGCACATATCAGTTTTCAGGAATATTAAAAACAATAATAAATAGCTAATGGCTATCTGTCTTAGAACAGGTACTTTATATGTACCTAGCGAGGTAAGAAACGGTTAATAGGTTTGCATATAAATAGAATCTAATATTTAATACTTATTAGCGTATTAATTAATTTAAAAATGTTTATATTGATGCAGACTTCAAAAGTTATTTTACAAATAAACGCTGATTTATCGGCACTCAAACTGAATTATCAACGATAAAATAACAATAACTAAATTCTTTTTAAATAAGAAAGGTAAAAGGTACTTAAAAAAAGGTAAGTCTTTAGGTAAAATTATATAAAGACAAATTGTATAATTCTCTTAATTGTTATAAATTGTAAAAGTGACAAATATTTGGGGTTAAGATTAGGCACCTTCTTTAAGTAATACTTCATTTTATATTAATATTAAACAGAAGTTCTAGATCTCAAAGAGCGAACATTTTAATTTGATGAATAGAAATTAATATTTTGCGGTTAATCAACTAAGGGGCTGTCTCGAGGACCAGCGGACGATCGCAAGATTAAATAATTACCATTAAATGTCGCTTCTGGATGAGGGTATGGTCCTTCATGAGGAATAATATAATAATTAGCCTATGCTCAGATACAAAGAAAAATCAAAATAAACTATCTAATTACAACATTAGCGCAATTTTCAGACCTGGTGAGTAATAAACATTAAAATAAAATTGTGTTCACCAGCTTTATATTCCATTTTTTTAGAATAGTGCTACTATAAAAACACAACTGATAATGGGTAAACAGCAAAATATTTTCAGTTCTGAAAAACACTTTGTTGGCATCCAAAATACGTAGCTTATTATTGTACGCGGCAGTAATGTGCTGATAAATCAGCTAAAGTGCCAAAATTAGGTAAATGCTAAATAATATATAGAAATTCCATATCACTGTGGTTATTAAAACATACAAATTTCATCTTAACAACAGCGGTACATTAATAACAAGTAGGCAGATGAGAAATTTTAATTGAATTTATAATATCTATACAACCGTACAGTGTAACTACCTGCGCACTATATTAAAAAAAAAAAAATTTAAAATTACAATTGAACTTTAAAATACCCCTCACAATTGATAACACCAATGTAAAAAGAAAATGATTTATTTCACGCTTATTTAAGCAAATCCCGCTTCGAAAATATTTCTACCGCCCTACCGTTGACAGTTTAACGTTCATATGACGGCGCGGCCCCCATCCAATTCGCGGTCGAAAATGGCGGCTTTCGCGAAACGTCAAATTCAGAGACACGAACTGTATAAAAAAACATTTTTAGATGTATCCAGTATTTAAAGTACCTACGTAATAATAACATGACGTAAACGGCTCGAATGGATAAATGTAAAAATGGCCAAAATTGTGTTTAGGGAGACGCGTGCCAAGAATAAAAATGTTTTCAAGAATCCTTTAGGTGGGTAGGTGTACCGACGCCAAACTCCCGAATTCGGGTCGATAAACGCGTATCGTCTCGAATGTCCCGGTAACTCCCGATTTTACAAACAGGGTGCAACCCACGTGGGTATTTACGATACGCCACGTGCACGAAGTAATTTTATTTAAAAGTTTCCAAATAAAATTACTACGTGCACAAATTTCAACTTATTTTTGATATATAAACGTAGTGTATTACTTCTACGATATTAAGTGTGAGAAATTATAAAATTTTGTAGCTATTTCGATAATGGATTAGAAATTGAAATAACAAAAAAGTCTCACGTATAATCAACTTCTAGATGATCACATTGTTAGAAAGGGTTTTGGTAACAATTTTAATCGTACGTATAATAACATTTAGGTCAAGGGGCGTAACCCTCAACATTCATAAAACGCATATATTTGTACGATAGGAGAGTTTGACTGAGAAATGAAGAAAAAAAGGAAGTAATAATGGCGGAGCTTAAATCGTAACGAAATGGAAGAAGGCATAAAGGCGACTCGTTAAATTAAATAATTGGCTAATCGTTGTACATTCGGATTAGTATCTTTTCTTCAAAAAAAACAATGTATGCATATGTAGTGCCTAATTCCAAAAACCCCTAAAACGATTTTATATAGTTTTAAGTTATGGATGAAAACGTATATTTTGAAAGCAAATGTTTATTTTACATTAGCATTTTTTAAGGAGACAATTCTGTAATATACTTTTTTTCTGTATACTGGATTTTAGTTCACGTGGTCATCAACAAGCGTCGTGTTTGGCTGATTTCATTTTAGGAGGAATAGCGACTTACACTCTGTCTGCTTTAGGGTATTTTGGAACAAACCCTGATCTTGAACATGCAATATCTATGGATTTGAGTGGCTTTTGTGAGAAACAATGTGTTATGCATGTATCTGATAAAAAAATGTACAAAACTGCATATTTAACTCAAATTATCCGAAATTCGTTTTAGGGGGTTTTGGAATTAGGCGCTACATATGTATGTATATAAAACAAATGTACAAATAAACCATATATGTATGTATATCATAAATTAAGTGAACGTTTTAAGTATTTTCAAGCAACTTGTTTTCATTTTCACAAATTTATGGAAATACAATAAATGATAAATATGTTTGTTTCGCCCCGGGTTAAATGTGACCGATATTTTTGTGTCAACAACGATCTGTTTACCACACCCAAAACCCTCACACATTTAATAAATGATAACCAGATTACATTGTTATTTAAAAACCGCATACTTTTTTATGTATATCAGAATGTATAGTTGTATACAAACATGTCAAGCGTTCATGCATATTTTTTAGGTATTAGTCTTAACTCCTGACCATTACTCTGATTTCTGCGGGAATAGGCAGAGCCCGCATTCTCACCCTTTTTTCCCCCAGCATTCAGTAAATTCACTTCCATGCTCCATCCATTATAATCTACTTTATTCGGTCTTGGCACGTCTTTCGGTATATGTTCCAGGGGGGGGGGGGGGGGGTTTCCGATATTGCAATAATGTATCTCGTTTACATATCTATTCAAGTATATGTAAACGTTGTACCTTCATATAATCAATATTATATGAAGGTACAACGCTAGCACGATGAATGTCCAAACAAATCATTTATTATTGTTCATTATTAAGGAGAACACATTCTTATTGTGAAGCTGTAATTATTCAGATACATAATAATTAAGAATATATAATAATTGAGTTCTGTGATATATAATAATTAAGAATATATAAGTTGTATCAGTGTGTCCAAAATTTAATAAAAATGAATTAGTAATTCTGGCATCTTTTATCGGACTACTAACTAAGGTATTTGTGATTGAAGATGGATTTCAAATAATGAAACGATAGATGTATCAATTCGAAAAGTGCAACACATAAGTTCGAAAATTTGTCGCCAATGCACTGTGTTGGTATAACAGTGTTGGCATAATCGGTTAATGTACGTTCCCCGGATAGAAAGAGATCAAGGTTCGAATACCGGTAGCGACAACAATATTTTTCGACAAAATTGATTTTACATGTATATACATGTAATACACTTAATTTGTATTAAAAAAAAAAACTGTTTATGGTAGTGTTCCACTATCTTCTCATTTTCTTCAAGTAAACTTTGCGAATACTCATACAGAACACTGTTCAGATTGGCGCGTTATTGCAGCGCATCTACAATGTTTATCTACATGGATCGCTCCGCTTCTGAGACATCGAGTTGCGGACGTAAAACTGCGGCTGGAGTTCAGCATCAACTCTCTGGTGCAAGTGGCGCTCTCATGGAAAGCTGGTTCCCTGACCAGAGAATGGCAATACCTACAGAATAGTTACAGATACAATAATGGCGAATCGGATCGTAAAAAAGAGAACTCTATTATGCTGGAATAAACGCATTATTATTATTATAAGACTAACGTGATATATTAAGATAAAATATTTTTAACCGAGACTGATTTGATTGGAAAATAATTATGGAGGTGCATGGGAAATAGTTTTAATAAACAAAAGTAAGCAACTGAAAGTATTGAAGGGAAATAACAGCGACTAATTTAAATTGCCGCCTCAGCGTTACCAAGATAAGACTAAATATAAAGATCATCGCGATTCAAAAAAAAAAATGATCCCCTTCCTTACAGAAATAATGTCAAGGAAAACGAATAAAAATACCCAATACAATATTTTATTAATCTATATTACCAGCACCACTATTGCATTAGCACGTAAAAAAATTATTCTCATTAATATAATACAAACACATATAGTAATTACATTGGTTAATATAAAAACTATTCCTGCTTCGTATTATTTATTACAAACTAAAACTTCATAAAATGACGTTCCGCGTTCTAGCCTCGTATCCTTCATATGGTATCTGAAAAACATTAGTTAAAATAATTTTTCTGGCGTATTTGATACGTAATTGCATTTACTCAAAAAAAAAAATGTTATCGGTCAGGTAGTAATTTTTTTTGTTGTTGGCTAAAGTCTGACTGTATATTGAAACGTCCGTTTTTCATACCTTCCAACGATCACCAAAAACTTCACGCAAAAACTATTTATGAGTTTATTTTAATAAAACAGATTAGCAACAGATCGCTAATGACCCAAACAGATACTCCTACAAAAAACATACAACGTGAAAATAGAATAGATAAAAAAAAACTAATAAATATGATATGAAGATGGTACACCTTGGCATAGAAGAGCCAGGATGAGGTAAAACATTTACGAAACACATTAACCCTTTCTACCCTGATGGTACATTAAAGTACCATCAACTTTATCTAGTCCGACGATACTACTAGATTTATTTAGACTACTAACATTAGTTATTTTTTTATTATGTCAACACTGCGGGCAGGTGAAATTGGTCAGTTGCGCATCGTTACAAGGTTAGGTTTGACGCGCTTGTACTCCCTGTAATTTAATAATCGTAATCATAATTAATGTATACTATTAATATAGTAATTTTGATCTATTTTTTTTCTTCCTAAAATTTAAACTATCCTTTTAATGATTTTAATATGATTAATAATATTTATATAAGTAACTAGATTTTTTTTTAAATTTCCATGACAATTTGCTTATTTTATGTTTGTACAATACTACAAAAAAAAAATACCGTTAAAAATGCATTTAAATTTAATAATTCGGGGTAGAAAGGGTTAAAACAATAAAAAATGTGAAATGTTACAATTATCTTTTTTTTTTTAAATAATGACATATTAAGACAGTTGCCAATATAATGTGGGTTACGCCCTTTAACACGAGTCGATGTCCATTTTGAATATAATAAATTGTTTCATAATATTAACGCCGAAGAATGTTGCAAAAAATGTGATCAATCACAAATCTCATAAACAAGCGAGTCTCCCGATTCGACAGTCAAGTATCTAATACGGAGTAATCAACCGCCGTGAGCTGCCCACCTGCGAGAACCCGGTGTGTGCCAAACCACGCGACGCCAGCGCACACAACACACACAGCCTTAGGGATGGCGAACTGAGTGTTCGCGTGCCGAAATAATTATTTAAAAAAATAGTTGCAAGCCAAACTGGTTATTTTTAATACAAATTAAATGTATTAATTAAAAAGATACACATATAAAATTAATTTTATCAAAAAAATATTGTTGTTGCTACCGGGATTCTAACCTGGATCTCTTTCAATCCGGGGGAAGTGCATTAACCGATTATGCTACAGCACACAGTACATTGACGACAATTTTTCAAAGTAGATGCCTTTCAAATAATGGAACGATAGATGTATCAATTTTAAAAGTGTAATATATAGGTTCGAAAATTTCTCATCAATGTACTGTGTGCTGTAGCATAATCGTTAATGTACATAATAATGTGTTCTCCTTAAAAAATATAGATTTAATTCTACTAAATAAATATTATCAATTAATTGTCAAATTCAAATCAATTAAATTAAATTCAAAACTTTCCAATCGTACATATTTATTTATTTTGTTACTTAAAACTTGCTGTAAAAACTAAATATGACAGTACAATTTCAAATTTATGGTAATTAAAAATCGTGTTTGATCATGTCTCTGCAAGGTCGAAAACATACATGCAAATATTGTTCTTTATTCATCCGAACCATAACATCTTCATTCGTAACTCTATCCATCCAGCTTATTTTAAGCATTCTTCTGTAGATCCACGTCTCAAATGCTTCAAGTCGCCTTATCATTTCTTCGGTAAGTGTCCATGCTTCCATTCCTTAAAATAATATCGAGAACTCATAGTATCTAACCATTCTCATTCGTAATCTATACCCATACCTATAATATTAATAATAGGTGTACCGGAAAAGAATGTCGTTTTATTAATAAAACAATTTGGTGCATTTAATGTATTTATTTATTAAAACTTAGTCAAAATATAATTGCCATCGTTTGATATAACCTCTTTCAACCTCTCAGTCAATTTTTTAATACCACGTTCGTAAAATTCAGCTGGTTTCGATGTAAAATACTCGGATATGCCTTTTGTGACATCCTCATAATTTTTGAATTCTTTTCCATTTAAAAAGTGTTGCATTGACAGGAACAAATGGTAATCCGATGGAGCAAGATCCGGTGAATATGGTGGGTGACGTACAGTTGTCCAACCTAGGGCTTTAATATTTTTCTTTCGTAATTTTTGAGGTATGCGGTCGTGCATTATCGTGCACTTTTTTCATGAAATGGTAAAGCATAATATTTCGAATAAATTCCTCATTCGGCACAGAGCTCTCCATTATATATGGGGTTGTAATTTTTTTTGTTTAAAAGTCCTAGTACACTCCAGGTAAACGTAGTCAGAGAAACAACACAGAACACGTTGTAAAAGTTTGACTGCCGAAGCACAACTGACCACTCAAAAGCGATAACAAAAAAAACGACATTCTTTTCCGGTACACCTATTATTTCCTTGTAAATATGATATCATACGGCAGTAAAAATGAATCAATCGGAAAAAAAATAGAGTTGTAATATTTTTAGACAGAATGTCATATGTAACTGTTTTGGCGTAGCCATTTAAACACACGTGACGAATGTTTGCGATCACTTCACTGTAAGGTTCTACATTGTAGCGAATCTCAGCGTAATCTTCGCCCGACACGAGACCGCAATATTGGCGCCACCATTCACAGCGGCGGGGACACTTCATTACCGGGGGATGGATAAATCAAAGTTAGGAGGCAACTAGATAAAAGGGCATGATTAGAACACACGGTATTTAAAAAAAATATATATTTCTTCTAATTATCATACATACGTGCATCAATACTCGGTAAATATGAGAAAGGTTCTTTCTGTGTACATTTTGACGATAAGTTTAATTAATAATAATTATTATTTGAATAGCCGTTAGTAGTTTAATCAATCACTCTCGTATCGAGTCGCTGTCATCTTTTGTCAATAAGTATTTATTTACTTGTAGTTTGAGCGTACGCCGAGTGCACGGTAACAAACCGACTAAATATCACCCGCGTATAAAATGTAAATATTAAATGTTAATAAAGCACTTAAAAGTATGTTAACTCTAATACAGAATAAAAAAATATTCTCACTTTCACGGCCGAATCTTGGGTTGAGTTTTCTGGGCTATTCTGACGCCTGCAAAGAAATCCAAAATGTCGGTTAGAGGACGTTGGACAAATGACAGAATAGTTTTTTTTTTGTTATTTTACTTTTATTATTACTGTAATGAACATTTTGTATACCTATTATGTTTGTGATAAAAAATAAAATTCAATTTACTTATAATACATAAATAAGACCTTACATGATATTATGGTTATATGTACATAGTTTAAAAGAAAATCATTCAGTTATTAGTTAGATTTTTGGGATTTTTCATTTGGAATCATTTTGCTAAACAGAATCTGTGGATTATTATTATTTTTTTTAATAATATCTAAACACAAACTAGAAAGTATGTTGTCAAAGCGGGTAGTTCTAATGCACCGGACTGATAAAAATAAAGTTGACTATCGTCGACTTTTAGCTATTGTCAGAGTATTTTATAAGAAAAATTTATTTTATTTATTTAAAAGAAGATTATAAATATTGACGTTCCTCGCTTAATAATACTTGCGTAAATTATAAAAGAGGTCAGCGACCCGAGACGAGAAAGACGAAACCTTCGGTCCATTTAGTCCACAAGAAGTAAAGGTGGGCAATACGAACGAACAAAAATACTCGAGAGGAAATTTGAAACATTAATTTAAAACAAATTAAGCTCTACTCTTTGTTTCTAACGTAATTTTACTGGCAATAATTAGTGACGGTTAAATTGTTATTTAAACCGTTATTGTGACTATGATTGTGTTCGATTATAAAGATGATTAGCAACCGATTATTTGTAATTCTACGAGCAATGACCGGTACACTAGAAAGTAAACTTCCAACATTTGAATCTTAGTTACCAATCATCATTAAATCTCACTTACTAATCATCGTCACAATAACAGTCACATAACGGTATATCACCACTAGCATATGTATATGTAGTGTATGTAATATTGTCACGAAAGAATAACTCATTATATATTGGAACATCTATACGAAAAGTTTTAGTATTTAACAGCCGTAATTATTGAATCGTATTGTTTTCTATAAAACGATTTAAATAAAATAAAATATTCAAACGGCAGCTTTTAACCCGGCAAAGGAGCTTAGTGGATATCCGTAAAAAGTAAAAGTATTAGAGGGATTAGTTGTCATTCATTCCCGGCGACATTGTCACCTCGGGTGGATTGTAACATTGTCACCTCGGGTGACAATGTTACAATCCGTTTAAACACTGTCATTTAATGTAAATAACACATTCAATAAATAATCAAATATTCTCATGCCATATTTTTAAAAATGATTATTTTAAATCTTGAAGAATGTATAGACATTATCTATAGCTTCTCTAAACAATATAATAATATTTAAATTTTTTATTTATTATCTTTGTTTTAT
Source organism: Eubasilissa regina (assembly GCA_022840565.1). Lineage (NCBI taxonomy): Eukaryota > Metazoa > Arthropoda > Insecta > Trichoptera > Phryganeidae > Eubasilissa > Eubasilissa regina. The sequence continues at coordinate 20,260,598 of JAINEB010000013.1, forward strand.
TAACCACTGAATTGAGTTTAAATACATCTACCGGTTTCGAAAAATACTATATTCTTCTTCAGGATGTCATAACTAACTAAAAATGTATATCATTGTTTCTTCACCAGAATCTATTTAAAAAAAACAACAATTTATTGCTTAATACAAATTTAGTCGAATAATTTTTAGGAAAAAATTTTAGGATGGGACTCGTAGTTAAATTTAGTTGGTTGTTTATAATTTCTTGATTAATTTTACATGCTTTATTTATCTCCAACGATTCCAAATTATTTAATTTGTGACCAACAACGTTTAACAACGTTCAACAATTTTTTTTTATCAAAACCGTGACCATTTTCTATCAAATGATTAGAAAATTCTGAAAACCCACTATTGTTCAAACATCTCAAATGCTCTTAGTTAGTTATGACATCCTGAAGAAGAAAATAGTATTTTTTGAAAGCGGTGGATGTATTTAAACTCAATTCAGTGGTTAATAAAACAAAGATAATAAATAAAAAATATGAATTTTAACCATAAAGTTAATATTGCTAATTTTAAATTAATAATATTTAACACTAATTGAAAAAAAAAGATTGCATAGACCCAATACAATATATTCGAATGGGTAGAAATCAGTCGGAAGCAACGTTAACATTCTTAGTTAAATTTATAGAAAAACTAAAACAAATAATGTTTAGTTATTAGAATCCAAATATTTTTATTATATTATATCATCTAAACAGCACAAAAAAAATGACTTTAACGCAGAGTAAAATCTCTAGAAGAGTAGTCAAGGCATGGCTGAATCCGATAAAGATGATATCTATCTACAGTATTCTACAAAAAAAGTATTGTAATTTAATATAGCAATTTATTTCTAATAGATATGTTATTTGTTAGTGTAGTCAGTCACGCGAGGAAAATCACTATAAAATGTATCAATAAAATTTTATCGTATCTTATCTATTCTACAACTGTGAGTATGTTTCCGACAGACATAAAAATAAAATCCATCCCAGATTTCATGACAGCAGACGAGCAGACTCGAAAAAATGCTATTAGGTATGTACTTACTTATCATCTTATCTATTAGACCATCGGTATATATTACAAATTATTTGCGATATAAAGTAGAGAAAGATTCGATAAAAAAAAATTGCAGTATAAAGTAGGTAACGGGCTCTCGAGATAAGTACCCGAAATATTCCAAAATTTGATAACACTCTCGCTTCCCCTATCGCTGGCGCCTCACCTCGCCACCACTCCGCTAGGGATGGGGGCGGGCGAGCTCCGTTATCGATCCCGCCACGCCCTGCCCGGGACCGGGAGCCGTCTCCCCGCGCCACCCCACCGCACCCCACCCCTAGCGATCCAGACCCGTGCCGGCGGGATACTACGCGACACCACTACAGGGGCCCGCTAGTCCGGGATGCGGTGGGCAAACAAATGATACCTACAAAAACCGATAAATAATGGAAGACTATATTTGTTCTGTTAAAATATAAAATACGAAGTTTTTTCCTCAAAACGAATAAATAAGTAATATATTTAGCACGTGTTCACTTAAGAAAAGAACTATGACACGTGTATTAATTACTGTGAACGTTTTAAACAGTAGCTGTAAATAATCAAAATAGAGAATTTGCCAATTAGATATAAATAACTGCAGATAACACGATGACGTCTCTTTAGCGATGTTGGGTGTAGGTATTTAAAAAAACGAAAAATAGTGACGTAAAAAGATGACATGTAAGAGGTATCGATTTTAAGGTATTAAATTTATAGTTTGAGAATAATAAGCTGTTACCACCAAACCAAAAATTCCAAAAAAATATGACTAGGTGCCTCTTCTTATTTCGAAATGTTCATGTAATGTGTCAACAACCTGTAGTCAAAATATTGAGTGCTTTGTTAGATTCACGGCCAATAACTCATTCTTCGTCGAATATTCGATACAGTTGTATCCGATGCCGCGACACGACCCCCGGGCGCTTTAAATGGATTTGTACCATACACTTTGGCGCGCCACCGGCCGGCGCACCCCGTGCACTCGCCGATAAGCGTTGACGAGGGAGATTTCAATCATAATAATACGGGGGCCCTTCGCTCGACCGGGGCATTCGTGATGTGTTTATTCTGGATAAATAATACGTCTAAACTTTACAGTACAAACTTCAGCGGGTCTCCAGCAGTCACGAGGTACCGCAAGGATGATGGCCCAGAAATTGTATTTAGCGTTTCCCTCCATCTGGTACTAGGAGTATTATTATAATTAATAAATAACTCGATCATTTCTTATCGAATCTAACTTCTATTAAATATTATTCTATATATATATATATATATATATATATATACATAGCACGTTTTATAGTCTAGATATAACGTATTAACTAGTTGATCTAAGGGTAAATCAAGAGTGCTAATTAAAAAGATTTTTATGATACGAAAATTGAATCACACGTTTCTCTTGAATTTGAAAAGGGCATATAAAGTGTGTCCAACGGAAAATATTTAAGTTTAATATTAAATTTTTAAAAAAAATACAATGATTCTCATATTTTATTTATACAAAATGGAGTTTAACGATGCGGATTTTACGTTTTATAAACAATATCGTCTATATGCCGTCCATTTATCTCAAGACACTCTTGCAATCGGACTCTTAAATTTGCGAACACGCGAGAACAAAGTGTTGGTTCAACGGCAGCAACTTCACGGCGGATATTTTCTTGTAGGGCCTGAATTGTTCGACAATTGTTGCTGTAAACTCTCGACTTAAGGTATCTCCACAAAAAAAGTCGCACGGTGTAAGGTCCGGTGACCGAGGTGCCCAGGGTATGTCTCCGTACTTGGTGATTAATTCATTGGGAAAAATTCCCCTCAGCTACTCCATTGAGACTCTAGCTGTGTGCCGCGACCTCGTCTCGCTGAAATTGTGTTCTGTTGTTGAACTCGGGAAACAGCTGCAGTTGCGGTGCCAAAAACTTGTCGATCATTCAGCAATACACATCAGCAGTGACTGTCTCTCGCTGATTAAAAAAATAAAGTCCAATTATCCCTCGGGCAGAAATTGTACACCACACTGGTTTTTGGACAATGCAAACGTTTTTGATGGCGTTCCCTTGGGTTGTCGAGGCACCAGTATCTAATGTTCTGTTTGTTAACATACCCATATACCCATAACATATGAAAATGTGCTTCGTCAGTAAACAATATGTTGAGAAACTGCACGATTTGCAGTTCGTATGGGTGAAACTGTATTTTCTTTTTCAAAATAACGTGCACTGTTGATTTTTTTATTCCAGTACAGGCTGCAATCTTACTTATAGATTTACGCGGATTGCGCATAATTTCACGTCGAACTTGAGCCACATCTTCTGGCGTCGCTGCTAACGTCGATGGTTCCGGGGAGTTTGGTTAACAATTGTCGCTTCTTGTCTGAACTTTAGAACCCAATACCACATAAGTTTCGTGTTCGGCTCATCACTAACTTGTCGAATATTAAAGTGAGTACAAAAAGCGCGACGCGCACGAACCAATGAATCACCGCACTTTAAATATTCCTTAACTGCGAACGCGCAGTGCGCTCCCGACCATTGGCTCATTGCGACTGGCAAATCCGCAAATCACGCGCGGTGAACAATATCCCCTCCCACTTACCTCACCCTGATGGTTTACGAGCAATTAAAATTGAATATTGAAATTTTTCTGCTGAACACCCAATATATGAATCATTTGTCTTACGATCTTTATTTTGATATCTATCTATTGACTGACTATATTTTATTTCCCCTTTTTTTAACTTTTCTATTATTTGCTGAAAAAAATAGACGGATCTTGTTTTAAAATGTATTACATTAATGAAATCTAAACAGTTCGTATAAATGCATTTTTTAACGCATCTTTAAGCGTTAAGTTTAAGTTAAAGTAAAAAGTAAAGTTTTTTCTAACATTGACTAATTAAATTTAACCAATCTTGCATTTTCAACAAGACATACATTACGAGAGCGGCACGACCTCGTATTAAATTCGTATTTTCCACATCAGTGATTTATTCGATTCATATTTTTTGCCTCGAGGGTTCCGGAAATAATCTTCAGAAAATGGTTTTGGAATGGCGATTAACCAAAAAAGAAATCTATACTGAAACTGTTTCAGAATAACATATAAATGAGGGACTACGCAAAAAAGGGGGCGTAGCTCTCTGCCCAGGGAAAAACTACTTCGGAAGAAGGCATAGGATGGTTGGCAGAAAAAATGCCAGGATAAACAAACTTGGTAATAAGAAATCGTTTATCGGACATGAAGTATAAAATATATGGAAAATGTTTCGTGCTCTTATGGTCCGAATAGATGGATGAAATTTTGCTCTCGAGATATTTCGGAGTCGGTATATAGAAGTCAGTCTGGTCTACATACAAAATACAATAGAAATAGTGAAAAAAATTTCATCGGTGTTTACGCATTCTTATAGAAAAAATTGCGTGACCGAGACAACCTTGTAAAAGTAGAGAAACAATGATTTAGGTCAATATAAAAAGTAATCTTAACGTTTTCATTTATAGTTGCGTTTTTTTAAGACTTGAATATTAAAGATTAATCTATGGATTTCAAATAATTTAACGTTCAAGATATTCTGTTTTACGAACTAAATAATAAACAATATACAAAGCAAATAATTTTTATTTTCCCAGCTCAACTTTTTTTTAAAATATAAAAAGTATATTTTGAAATGTAAAGTCGCACTAACTAGCAGGGGGATAATTATATATATATATATATATATATATATATATATATTGTATGATAAATATAGTTACGTAGCAAACCCGTTAACGTTTCAAAGATCTCCAAGGAAGACTCATTTTTGTTTTACAATACTGTCAGCATCCAACTCACGACAAAGTTCTGCTAACTATCTCAAGTCGTTTCTAATTAGACTTGATGTCAGTTGGAGAGAGACAATTTTGACACATTTTTGCTACTCTATCATTATATTGTAGGTCTTCTAACACTCGTATACAAAGGTATGAACAATATTCTATTCTGATTATTACAAACGACGAAAAAATAATAAATGACCAAGAATTTGTTTTCAAGCGACAAAAGTTGAGAATTCCGTGTCTCCCTCCCGAAAGCCTTAAATCAAATCAATGTTCAAAACACTTACGAAAGTTTAATAAGGACAGTAGAGCCATTACAAAAATAATAAATGGGCTTGTTATCAAAAGAATATCAATATAAAAATTAGATTAAAAATTTTGAATAAATAAAAATATATACAATGTAACAGCTCAAAAACAGGTTTTCAAAACTATTTTAATTAAATACAAATTATAGGTCATGAACGTGAATATCGACAACTTATGATTGTACACACAATCACGCTTCAATACGGGAGTACATTAAATAGAAAGAACAAGGATATCAACATGCCGAACTCCATCTAGTTTATTTATAAAGGGGAGACTGTGTCACTACTTTGTAGAATTTCTCCTTTTCATAAAACCATGGAAATTGTAAAGCGAGTCAGGCGCGGAAGAAACTCTGAAAATATAATTTGAGCTTATTCGTAGTGGTTTTATATTCTATTCATACATCGGGGGTACAGACTTTAGAAATAAAGTTCGTACCCGGGTAAATGCTTTTCATTTAAATTAAAAAACATTCAAAAGATAATTTATATTTTTGTATAGCAACACTGTGACGATCGTGAAAAGATTTTTTTTTGTAAAACAGCGACACAAAAATACAAGACGACGAAAGGCATAACCCGAAAATAATTATTATCAGAGATCTTTAAAAAGAAAAATTATTTAAAAAATAAATTGGTGACGTAATTTTACTACCTATGCAATATTCGTATATTGCAAACGTAGAAACATTTCAATGGCCAATTTTCAGGGATGTATAGTTAGTAGAACACCGCAGAATCTGGTTGCTTGTATGGTGGGATAGTTTTGAAGAAATACAAATTACAGTATTCAAAGTCAATATCAATAATTTGATGAACTATTAGGCTAATCATTTCGACAGTAATACCGATTGGAAGGGTATTTAGGTACCTGTTGTTCCCCAGTCAACGCTGGAATGGAATAGTAGGGTTGAAATATTTTTGAGAACAGAAGTAAAGGAGAAGAACAGAGGTAAAGGAGAATGATTTTTTTTTAAAGAAAACACATTTTTATTGTGAAGTTGCATTTTCAGGACATAGTTTTGTGGTATTTTAATACAAATATAATATATACAGAAAAAAAAAATTTCATCGAAAAAATATTTAGTTCCCACTGGTATTCGATTAATTAATTCTGACGTCTTCTAGTGCGTTTTACTCAAAGGTATTTGCGATTCACCACAACATAAATTTGATTGCTTTTAAAAATTGAATAATAGATGTATAAATTATTGGAAAGATTGCAGAATATAAATTTAAAATTTGTTGAAAATATATTCTATTTTTTTCTGAATATCTTTCTAGTTGATTAATTTAATATTCCAATGACATATTTAATTTGGTTATTTATGAAAAAGGGACATATTCCAAAAAATTGCAACATCCTCAAATAAATTTAATTTAACTTTCCTGCGTTCACATTACTAAAATGAGTATCTGTAATAATTCCATAAAAAATTATACAAGACTAACGTGGGTATTTATGAAGCATTTTATCACTCAGTTTACAATATATCAGATGTTTCAGCAGATAATACGACGAATTTAATAGGATCATTTTAATTTCCTTCGGCATGAAACATAATTGCTAATTGCTGCTGGCAGTATAAAAACTTACTGCCTAAATTTATTAAGGTAAATTGAAAAAATTAACTCGTTTTCATTATATTCTTTCACTGTTCGGCCCAACAGGAAGAACACGCTGAATGACCAAAGCATGTAATATAAATCGACCCTCGTCCCAGAGACACCGAGTTAGTCTTACATGCATAGCGTAAGCTCTCATATTAGCTTTAAAATTGTTATTAATACGCGTAATCATTACAATTATTTAGAAAATAAATAAATAAAACTTTACATACTGTTCGTGAAAAATACGAATGAATGGTAACCCTGGTTATGTATAATATCGAATTCCTGTTGAAAGCGTGATATATTATTAGTCACATATTTACAAGTATGTAAATATGCAGGAAATGATATATAGATTTACGAGTATATAGCGTTCAACCCTCATACATTAATTGTCAGCTAATAAGTAGGGCGGTGTGTATGAATTTGGTACATCTGTCGCGAAGTGATTAGCCGGCGACTAATTGAATTATTAATTAATTAATCTCGCAAGTTAAATTAAATTAGGCAATTAGCTTGTACAGTAAAATGCTACGGTTTTCAAAATATAAAAAAAAATACTTCTTCAATATTAGCAAAATTACTTTATGGCCATGTATTATATAAATAATAAGACAAAATAATTTATTTAAACCACTATTTATTGATTATTCGACATGTTTCGATACGTATGGTATCTTCTTCGGGAAACAATGTATAATGAAATTAAATTGTTTTCATGTTAGTTCCTACTATTAATTACCCACCACATTATAGTTTTGTTTTTATCTATGCTTGTATTTTTAATTTCAGTGTACATTGTTTCTTGGAGACCCATAGGTATCGAAACATGTTGAATAATCAATAAATAGTGGTTTAAACGAAGTTTGTCTTATTATTTATAGAATGAAATAATTAAAATAAATATTACCGAAGATTTCACGAATTAATAGACATGGTGGCACATAAGTAGAATGTATAACCCTTGTTGTCATTAATTAAAATCATTCCCACAACTTATTGGCAAGGTTTCGACCTAAAAATGACGTGGATTTCGGATAACAAACGTCACTTAGTTATAACGGCCGCTCTGATAAGCAAGCTTCCTGGCGGCAAACTTCGGTTCCAGCTTGCGACAGATTACTAGTTAAAAGGTCAAAACTCAGGCACTCGGCAAACTGTTCACATTTACAAAATAAAAGAGATAAAAATGAACAAAGATACCTTTTGATTAGGTGGTCCAAACAAAAGAGTGTGTGGATTATCAGGATTATTTGCCATTTCGTAAACCCTTTTCAAACTTTCTCTCTGTATTCGGAGCATTCATAAATCTGTAGAAGCGTCAGATCAGATAGGCGATAGCGCTGAGCGCCTATCATGACGTCACGGGTTTGATTCCCGTGGTGATGAGAAAAAATATTTCAACAAAAAAGTGCGGGCGGTAAAAAAATAAAACTGTTACTATTTGGCTTGTTGGCCTGGTCAATCTGACCGCCTATCGTCACGGCGTAGCTTGGAATGATCATTAGATGCGATATGTATTTTTAATTACTGTAATAGATGAGGTCAGGGCCAGTAGGGACAGAGACACTATTTCATTAATATGCTTTTAGTAGAAAAATTGAGTATTTACTTAAATATTCAATTTAATTTTCGAACTGTTCCGTCATTTGAATATATTCATTGAGTTGATTGTACCCACTATTATATCTAACAGGAATATGTCAACCGAGGCAAGACTAGCGGTGCACAATGGAGTCCTGGTACCGACACTGATGTATGGAAGTGAGGCCTGGAGCTGGCAGAAGAGGAACGAAAGTAGACTGAATGCAGTGGAAATGAGATTACTTAGGAGTATATGTGGCAAATCTATTTAGTAAAGAATGTAAAGCTGATGTTAGTATAATGAGTAAGATTAAAAATGGATCACTTGGGTGTTTTGGTCATATGGCACGGATGAATGAGGAGAGAATGGTAAGAGAGATATATGAGGCAAATGTCAATGGCACCAGAAATAGGGGACGTCCGCGGAAGATCTGGCATCACCAAGTAAACCAGATAATGAAGGATGGTTCTGTTAGAAGCCTCAACAATCGGCGAGCTTGTATGAGAAGATGTATGAATGCGGATGAGGCGAGAATTGAATGTCAGGACAGAGGAGTGTGGCGCTCTATCCTCTCTACGGTGATGGTAAATTAGTTAGATTGTAGCCAATAATAATTTTACGTTATTTATAGAAAAGTGAAAATCAACCTTAGTAATGGTGGTGACAATAAAGTTTTAATTCGACAGCTCGTAAGAATGAATCCTAGCAACGATGTGCACAATTTTTGACTGAACATTTTTCATCGTTTAAAAAAGATGTCTAGACTAAAACAGGTCTGAAGCAACTGAGAGAACGGAACAAGAACGCGCACGGATATATCATGTCGAATTGTACACATTTCCGGATGTGAGGTCTCGGAGGAATCGTTATTATTTTACTGATATCATATATGACCTTTATAATCTTGAAAGATCAAAAAACAGAGCTTTAAGTATTAAAAATAACGGTTGAGTTTGGATCACCCTATATAAAAATAATAAAAAAAGTTACGTGATTTATTACAATTTATAATTATTAGATAAATATTCTAAACTAGAATGAAAAAAAGACAAGAATATTAATTTAATGAAAACATTGTAATTGGTTATTGACCTTCAATTTTTCAAAATACATCGAAGTGTTATTATCGGTGAATGATGAACTAATAATTTTGAATATTGTAAATATATATATATTCAGCATAATTATATTTTTAATAATCAACTTGGCGTTTTAAAAATTCGCATAAGTGCCGTACATACAATAGGAATTTCAAGCATCATCTTATTTTATCAGATTTTATTAAAAACACATTATTTATTATAACCCTCATAATGAGCCTTAAATAAAAAATAAAAAATTTAAAAATGCGAACAGATCAAATATCTGATTACCCGGAGTACCCCACGCTTTTCAAATAAATTATCGACGTGAAAAGAATAGAAAGGGAGACATAAGACGGGGATGAGAGCGACCAACAAAGATAACACGAGGAGAAACTGTGTCAAGATAAAATGTAGGCGATCCGTTCTTATCCCCTTCCTCGGTGGAGACACCCCATGATGTTGATTGAGTGATAAACAGGAATATAATGTAGACGGAAACAGCGGAGAAATTGGGAGTACATAGGGAAGTAAGTTGATGAAAGAGTGAACGTATAAAAAAAAATATAGCGAATATAAGGAGAAAAAACACTTGTAGCATCAATTTAATAATTACAAATTCTCAAATTAATTATGCTTATTGGTTTTTTATATAAAAAAAAAATTCACAGCGTCTCTCAATTTAAAGAATTATGCATCGATTGAAATAATAAGTATCCACACATTTATTTCAACATTTTTTCACGGGATGAGAAATCTCCGAGAACCGTCGACAGTCATTAAATATAAATCTGACATCCATGACGATGAAAACAATTTAATATTTGTAAAAATCAGATAAAACAGCGTAAGGAAAATCGTAATTATGAGATAAAACATTTTTAATATTTGCTAATTTAACTTTGTGGTTTATTGTGTTAATTTTTTATAGATTAATAAATTTGTTTCTAATATCTCGACCCTAAATTTTTTGGATATAACATTAATTAAAAATAGAATTTTAACATTTTTCGAAAACCAACTCTTACAATCATACATAGTAAATCTAATTATACTTTATCACATAAGCATTCATAGTTTCACACCATGATACATCGTCTAATCAACATTCCTATGTCACTATCTAATTTCAATATTGAATTATTAAATACCATTAAACAGATAGCACTTAATAACGGGTACAAATACACAATTAATAACACGATTTAAAAAAATAAAACATTACTAGTCAATTTTTATATAGCTCATAGATAAAACATAATAATAATGATGATTATTGACGTAGGATTTTATTCATAAATAAATTTCCGAATCAAATATCTAAACATCTACCACTAAACATTAGACCGACATTTTATGCAAATATCAACATAGGAAAATTACTCATAAATTCCAAAGACAAAGATGATAAATTTAATAATTCCGGTGTTTATTAACATACATGTATGTAAGCTTGTACTGCTTTCTATATTGGTAAACTACGTCGAAATTTTAACATAAGAGTCAAAGAGTATTTAAGATGTTTTAAATAATAATGGTTTTTCAGAATTTTCCAATAGTTTATTAGAAAATGTTTATACTTTTGATAAAAAAATCGGTATTGTCTGTTTTAAATATAAATATTGTTGGTTTTAATTGAATAATTTAGAATCATTAGACATAAATAAAGCATGTAAAATTAACTGAAATATTATAAATAACCAACTAAATTTAACCACAAATACTACACTACTCTAACATTTTTTCTTAATAATTTGTAACATCAAGTCAATTCTCACATCATCGTAATAATTTAAATTAAGTAGTAGATTTATTTTTTAAATAATTATCAATTTCTAAAAACATTAGAATAACGTGACATATCCGTTTTTGGTTAGTCAACTTGACATCCTAAAAAAAGAAATGATATTTTACAAAACCGGTTGGTTTTTTAAAATTTACTCATTACGCGGTTATTAAAAACAAAGTTAAAAAAAAATAAACTTATTATGAACAAAAGCTTCAATTCAAATAAATAATACTTGCCAAAAAGTTTACAAATACACATAGAAGCGTGTCCCGGTGTCCTTTTAGCCTTGAAAATTGTACGCTTTTCCATTATGGACATTATACATGAAGCATGCTAGTAACCGGTAGATCATTGTTTCGCGTGTAATCCCGCGCGAGTGGAAGATATGTGAGGTTCTGCGGCGGCAGTGTTTACACGCGGTGGAGAAAGAACATAAACACAAGCACACGCGTGTGTCGACACAGCCTTCGCCGCACACCGCCGCGACGGGCCTGGCCGCGGGAAGTGGCGCCTCAGCAGGGCCGGAGTATCCCGATAACTCGACGAATCGCCAAATTAAAAGCGAGTTTCATTAGTCAGAACGAGCTCCATCTAATGGATGGATATAAATAAAACAATGTTATAACTCTACTTGAGTTTATTTGCACTACTCGTAAATATATCAGACAAACCTATATAAATCTCAACATTAGATTAAAAGAACATCGTCGTAGTCTAACTAGTAACAATTTTTCCGAATTCGAGAACCACATCATGGATAATAATCATTCCTTTCATTTTTGTACCATTAAACTTCTCCACCCTGTCACGCGTAAACATAAAATGAATAATTTTGAAAGTTTAGAAATAAAGGAAATTTGAACTAGAGTATTAATTTGTTAAACAATATTACATTTTCTAACTCATCTCCTCTCCTCTCAATATTTCCGTTACAACCACACCTCCACCCCCTCCTCCTCCATCTATCAATACCTAATTACTTGTATGTCTACCACCTAACCCTCGTTTCCTATATTTGTGTGTACTTTGTTTAACACTTTACCTGTCGATGAGAGTCACTATTTCTCTCGACTCCCGAGTTATGCAAACAAACTCAAGTAGAGTTATAACATTGTTTTATTTATATCCATTCATTACGAAAAAACTACAAAATGAACGCCGATTCTATTAATAATATGAGCATCATCTAAATTATTAGATAGTAAAAAAAAAAAAGTTTGTTAGAAGAGAGAACACAAAAGTAGAATAAAATTAATTTATTCTAATCTATTTAGCCGTATGTCGGTCGATATGGTCGAGAATGACGCTTACACAGTCTACATTCGTCCTGATGGTCACTGAATATGGTCCAAAAAAAATCGTCGTAATAGCCCAGGATACCTGAAACCCGCGAGCCTGATATACTATCGAGTTACCGCAGATGACTAAATAGACGGTATTATATTACTCAATAAATTCCGCATATTTAATGTGATGTCCTTGGAATTGTATAGTTATGTGTGTGAATGCCGCACCGCCGGCGCATGTGTGCGAGGTTATAAAGAGCGGCGCGCTCTCTCTGCGTGTTCATCGACTTTATCGTTTGACTTATACTAGTGATATACCTTGTACTAAATTGTATCATGTTGTAACAAACGTATAATTGTTGCAAAATCTATTTTTTGGACCTTCACGTTACGAGGTGTACACTGAAGACGTACTTAAGAGACAAGTACGTAATATTTAATAAATACTTTTCTGTCTCAGAATCCAAAAGCCGATAGTCATAATTTTATATCATATTAAAATAAAACAGAATCATAATATTTTTTGAAAAAACTAGGTTTATTAAGAAATTAAGCTTAATTAATACGATATGGAATTCTCCTCCACATAGTTACCATATGTAGAAACGAATAAATGAAGAGAAAATACTAAGAAATATATTTATGATGCCACGTAAACTATTTTCTGGAAGATTTCTTATCAGAAACCTTAGCAATCGACGAATCCGAATCTGATCAGCCGAGTTTTTATATTTTTTTATTCTTCGGTATCAAAATCCAGACCATCGTAAAATTCAACAGAGTGTTATCAAAATTAGGTCAGTCGATGTGGGACGATTAAAGCTTTGACATTAGAATGATAGTGTAGAGGTTTGTGTTTAACCAGTTATAGGTATAGAGTGTGGGATGGGTGTGTGTGGTTATGTGTGTCGATCAGGTTTAATGATACCTGGGGCTGTATATCTCTCAGCTCTCCACTAAGTTCAGATGAGAAAGATATCACGGAGTGTATTTTTGACATTGATCTCATGGCAAACAGAGTCCCAGATACTAGACCCCTAGCTCCTTCATCGATTGTAGCAACCGGTACAGTAATTGGGTTAGGTAATGTTCAACAAAGGGAGTGTGTGTATAGATGTGGTTAGAGCCATTAGGTGGAACAAATATTAAATAATTTGTTGCTAATTTGCAGTTGATAGGCGTTTATTGAAATTGGTTGCACAATTTACAGAACACAAATAAAAATAAAATCTATGACGAGAGCGTTCGTTGGAGGTGGGACTAAAAGGCCGGTTCACTGGGCGGCTTCCCGCGTATATTATTGTTGTCAACTGGTCGGTACATGGAGAGATTACATGGCCGTTCAGAGATTCAGGTTCGCATCCAGGTATGTGCGTTCAGGACAGTGTTGCTGGTTGTGGAGCCACAATAGAATAGATGGCACGTCACAAGCGATTCCCAAGACATCACGTTAATCGATTAGTAAATGATAATAATAACGGAATAAAATTATTTTCTAAAACCAGCGAAATAATTTACAACCTAATCCGGTCCAGTATCTCGCTAAAGTATCTCCTTCGCGTAATGGAACGACAAACAGAGCTTACGACATCTCCCACGGAAGAGGATTTATAGATTTTAGCAAAAAGTCTTACAATAAATAATGGAAGTTTGTTACAGCTAACGGGGTCCATTTACAAGTATATGGACTTTGCGAGCCAATTGCCATTAAGGTATGTAAAATAACGTCAACAAAAAAAACCTGCATTGACAAACACATTAAAACTTATATAACACATTGAATTAAAAATTTATTTCCAAATAGCGGAAAATTTATTTGGTGGGTGTATTAAATGTTTGCACGAACTGCCATAAAACCTTCAATAGCGCAAATGGCTTTCGGTGACCGCGTTCTACATTTCGCACAATGTGGATCGTGTATCTTTCGTAAGGTTCGTTTCACTTACATCGTATTTGTTTTTCGTCACACGACAGTACTAAAAGGCAAATAGTGTACGCTGTCGGAAATGGGAGGGCGGGTGTGGCGGCCAATTTTGTAATTGTCGTATCAAGAGCGGAACCTTAGACGTGCGATATTAATTACGATAACGAAGAAAATAAAACTCAAAGAATACATTTGATAAGAAAAAAATAGCAGAGATATTATAGAATAATGAAAAACTATTTTTTTAAATAGAGTTATGCGCACGGAATACATATCACATCAATATTCTTACTTATTTTCAAATGAAAAATGAAAAACAAGACTAACTTGGTGATCTCCTGCGGCGGGGCTCGAACCCCCGAATACTTGATCAATAAGCGAGTGTCTTACCACTAGACCAAGACGCACAAATACTTTAATATATCAAAGAAAATCAATTAGGGGGATATTTTTAGTAGATAGTAGACCATAGTAGTAATCGTGACCATTTTTACCACCTAAAACAACATTTTATATAGATCTTGAAAAGTCATGCAGACAGTTAAATAATAATAGCAAATAAAATAAATGATCTATTACGTACCTATTCTGGCATTCATTGCGTAATCATATTGGCATAATTAAACAATCACTAATAGTAATCGTATATATGAAGTTGAAATTTTATATTTCGTTTGTTGAAAGATGTATAATATTATAAGGTAAGACGAAAAATGTATAATATTAATAAATATAATAATTAAATATGTATAAATATGAGTATGAAAAAAAAAACGATTTGTCGAAAAATAGTCGTTTTTGTTGTAGTCTTTCTATTGATCCTATTTCCATATTATTAGATACATTATTATTTATAAATATTTATTTCTGACATGCGCAAAAATCAGCTTTATCGTTACAGTGGCGGAATTCTATTTTTGCCACGTCATGAATCATGACTAAATAATAGTACTATTTTTTCATAGATCCTTCGCCTATAATATCACAGATGTACACAAATCAAAAGGAAATGTATTATAATTTCCTACGCTACGAGTAGATTAATTAATGTAAATCAAGAATCCTGAGCATAATAATAATGTGCTTTAATCAATTATGCAAATACTTCAAAAAGGATTAATCGTACATAATATATATATATATATATTTCTGTTTGAAGTGTTGCTGAACCTCGAAATCTCACTCGCTGAGCCGTCGAGCTTAAGGATGGATTCTGGCAATCGTGGAAAGATGTACATTCGGAAATATACTGCCGGAAAGGTGGGATCAAATTCAAATAACGTAAGACTAAAAGTACTAAAAGGATTTCACAATAGCATTTAGGTATAAGTGAACACTATTTTCAAAAAGAGAGTTATATCTGTTCAGTGTTCCTGTACCGAAATGTCTTTTAAAAAATATATTTCACGTCATTTCCAGGCAGTACTTTTCAATTTAGCCGCTTTCTCATATCTCAGTACAAATATGTTTGCCAACTGAAAGCCCTTCGGAACGTATGCATATCAGATAAGTATAGATATAAGACTTGGGTTAAATACACAAATCACATTCGTTATCGAGACTACATTATCTAAAACTCAACCGCTTTCTGGCACCCGTGTTGACCTACTGTATTGAAGTAATTTTATTTCGAAAGCACAAATAAAGTTTAAAACAAATTTCAACGACTGATTATTATTGATAACACGCAGATAAATATCATAGAACCATAAAATCAATAATGACATTGACAGTAATAAAAATATTATTTATATATTCATCCTATTTACATACACGTGGATTTCGAATTTCTAGGCCCTATTAAGTGTAGGTTTACTTACTTATAAATAGCAGTTTAAATAAAAATGGAAACTAATTCACATAAATATTGTAAAGGTACACGAGACAAGACTTAAAAAATATATTGTAGACAGAAAATACCACTCGCCCGCCTATTCTGCCAAAAGCTTCCATCAAAACGTCAGGATAGGTGCGTCCTCGATGGCCCAGTATTTGTAAACAATCTCGCTTTGATCGCCAACTTCAAACTCCAATAACACGTCAGGTTCAAACCTTCAGAGCGCTCGCGTCCAAACATTCATCATTGGCAGTTAGATTTTCCCGCTTGTTATAAGACCGGGCGTGATACAAAAAAAACACTACAACGTAAACAATGCTCACAATGCGCAAAAAACACTTTACTCCTAAAGAACGTTATTGTCTATTGCTACACATTATGATAGAAGAATTAATCAGATAATCGATTGAAGTGGAAAAAAAGTCGTGGAAAAAATATATTTTTTAAATTAAATGAATCAAAAAAATATTTAGTTGCTACCGGGATTCGAACGTGAACATCTTCTTTCTCTGGATGTATCGAAAAGAAAAATTACAGAATATAAGTTCAATATTTATCGAAAATGTATTTGATTGCTATACCGAAAATGGTAAACGCGCTTCCCCAGATAGGAAGAGATTCAGATTCGAATCCCGGTAGCAACTAAATATTTTGTCGATAAATAGATTTTAATGAATTATTCTAGTTAAAATAATAAAATTAACCTTTACAGGGAAACAAATCTAAAAATAATTCGTAAACTGATAGCTCATCACTTTATCGTATTTTTTAAGATAAGTACATATCACCTCCGTCGTAAATAATAATGGCTAACGCGAGTAGAATTTTTAATCATGCATTGAATATTGTGGACCAAACTTGGCAAAAGATTCTCCCATTTACGTCGTCGCTGGCAATGACCTGACTATTGCATCAAGGATTCATTACTGCGACTATTTTCAAAATAGCGCATCAAAATAGAATCATGATGCAAACTTAGTAAAAAGATGAAATATTCAACTACTCATCCTAGTGAAACCGGCGACCTAAACGACAGTCGTTTGACTTAGTGCCGTTAGAGAATAAAGTCTAGTCGAAATGCGTGCACTCGGTTCTGGGACTATAATTACCAACTCGGGGGTCCTGGTGCCAACATATCCGCCTCACTTCCGGCTGAAGAAGGAAGGGCGGTGACACTGAGTACGGTCGGCACCGGAACGTGCTCCACAGAAAGTAACGTAACCGTCGACACACCAAATCTAGCACCGTTCAAGATACCGCACCGCTTCTCGGGCAGAAACCATCCGACGCTTGATGGCTATTTGTGTTTGGTTACTTTACACAATGCATACAAATAAGAAATAACACATTGTACGGTAACAAATCAGTCAACAGCGCAACACGTGGTCTGTTTGATGAAAGCTAACATTCGCGACGCGCGAATGGAATGTCAGTACAATTTTTTTTTTATTTCCTTCAAGACTGATAGTAAAACATACACTTTTCATTAACGTTGACAATTTCCTATTTTTAACCAATAAATTCATCGAACGTGTGTAATATTATTGTACCAGTGGCGGTCGGTGACTTTTTGTAGAAGGGATGCTGGATAACAAGTTTATATCTGCTATCAAATACAACATACAATCCAGGGATATTCAATGTTTCAATAATTCGGCTTCAAGTATTCAAGCTAAACTGTCATAAATGCGTCACGTAAACGAATTTCTCAAAACAATCCGCTCGCTTAGTAATATGTAATGTATGCTATTTTGTGCATTATACATAAGCATTACATAAGTCGTTTTTTGTACGTTAGATGCTGTTAACGAATACGTATACAGTATTCGAAAACGTTGACAGGCGACACTGGATGCGCACGCGCGAAAGTCGAATACTTTCAAACTTTGGCCAACGTCCGTTGAAAATAAAATAAGTATAATATTTTAGAAAAATTACTAGTTTATAGTTTAGTCATTTGCCCAAAGTAACATCAGGGCTCTTAATTTCACCGTTGGTTCGCATTTAAGTGAAATCTAAATAATTCAATTTTGCACATCCTCATAGCACTCATTCAAAGGTCTGACGATGACTACGTCAGCTGTCAAGTGATGATTTTGTATTCACAGTGACATTATCAATCACGGCAGTCACATAAATCTCGGCAGGCGATCGAACGTGCAGATGTCTGATGTACGGCTCTCCCCGTAGGCAGCATCAGCATGCTAATGCAGCTATCAAGGAACGAAAACCGCTTTTCGAACGTGCAATGTTTCAAGACCTGCATTAATCTGGATCAGTGTACACATTAAAGTTGTTGAAAATACGAAAAAAATGCGACCCTATTTTGATTTAGAACTGTGTCAGGGAAAATTAAATGTAGTACTAAATAAAATGGCATTAAAAATTGTAAACGACAATAAATTAATATACCTATATATTAATATAAATTAAATGTATCGACTAGAAAGATATACAGAAAAAATATTTTAGTTGCTACCAGTATATAGCAATTAAAATAGCACACTCGGTTGTCAACTTACTCGGTTGGTGTGGTATAACTGGTAACGCATTTCTCCGGATAGGAATAGATCCAGGTTCGTATCTCGGTAGCAACTAAATTATTTTTTTGATAAATTGATTTTTTCTGTATATCTTTCTAGTTGATACATTTCATTTGTATTAAAATATAGTGATGAGAAAAAATGCTGCTCTTGACTCACTGGTGTAGTTGTGATTGATATTCTATAATATCAGTGATTGAAAACTGTGACTGTGATCACAGTTTAATTACTGATATCCGTGCGCCGCACGATATTACAATACACGAATAAATAAATATATAATTTTGAGCGTATTTACTTATATTATTAAAACTTTATTTACGTAAAAAAACATAATCTAGTACATACAATTAAAATATATATATATAATTTAATATCACCACAAAGAGAATTAAAACCCTTAAAAAAAATTTTTTTTCGGGTCAAATTCGTAAAACGTTTTGGTAGAATCTACTAGATAGCGCTTATCACATATTATAATGTCATGCCTTCGGGAATATTTTCGTTTCACATGCATATGCGCTGAACCAAGGTTAATAACCAAATATAAATACAATAAAAAAAGAATCACGATATTCCTAAATATTCAATCACTGATAGTGAGTGTGACTCAAAATATCAGTAATTGACTAATTCTAATTCGTGATTCTGATCTCATCACTATTAAAATACCACAGTTCTGAAAAAAAGTGCATGTTCACAATAATAATATGTTCCTTAAAAATAATATGTATATATATGTATATATATATATATATATATATATATATATAAAACGCATTTTTATTGTAAAGTTGCAATTACAGAACAAAGTTCATAGTTTAATACAAATTGGAACTTCATAATTAAAATGTGTTCATTAAAAATACATAAGTAGGTATATAAATGTATCCAAATTTAATCAAATGGATTGATTTAATTCTGGCATCTCCTAGTGTATTACTCAAAGGTATTTGGAATTCATCGCAGTATAAAGTTGATTGCTTTTAAAAATTGAATAATAGATGTATCAATTATTAAAATATACCGAATATAATTTCTAAATTTGTCGTAAACGTAATCGATTGCTGCAGTGGAATGGTAAACACATTTCCTAGAAACCCGGTAGCACTCAAATATTTTTTCGATAAATTGTTTTTCTGTAAATCTTTCCAATTGATTAATTTAATTTGTATTAATATATTTTTGATGTTTATAGTTTTAACATCGTGGATACTCAGTTATTAATGTAAAAATATAACAAAGTTTGAAAAAACCACTTTGATTCCATCACTACACTGATGGACGAATGGTGTACACCGGTCCTTACATACGCTCGAGATAATCGAAACCGGCCGACGTTAAAATAATCAAATTGTACAAACTACATTAAATAATCAAATTGTACAAAGTACAAACTAGTAATAAGCTTAAGATGACAGTCGTCACTTTTAATCCTATACTAAATTAATTGCTTTTTCTCTGTTGCTCAAGTAATGTTTCTTAAAGATAAATTGTAATACTCTTAACGATTTAAAAAATTGATTCAATATAACCTAAATTTTTATTGGCATATTACGTACAACATCGACACACAAAAAAGGCAGACTTTAGAAAGAAACTGGTTGTATTAAAAAGTTTGTTGATCGTTAGAGTATTACAAATTTTATTTAAGAAATATTAATTGTGAGCAGAGAAAAAAATAAACAATCTACACAAAAAATTAACAAGCTAAGCCTGTTCATGTAACTTAGAATTTCGTCGTCATCATCTACAAAGCTTGTATTTAAAACGCTCTCTCGTCGATATTATTTATTCAGCACTTCAGTTCATTATTATTACACTTGGATCCAGTGAAATGTCGTAAGTAAGTAATACGCACTCAATTAAATAATTACAAAATTTATCCAACATGAATACCGAAGTCCCTTATCAAGTTGTATTGATTGTATTACAGGAATGACATAGAGAGTGAGTATTATGTTCCAAGACGATTTTATTGGCCGCCATTTTGATTTGGCACACATTTGTCAGTTCACATTTGGTAGCCGTAGATTATGGAGCATCCAACACTTCAACAACGTGTTGAAAGTCATTAAAACATTTTATCTAAATAATAATGGCAATGCTGTAACCATTAATGGTGATCGCTATCGTCACATGTAGGAAAACTTATTGGTAGTCGAATTAGGTCGACAAGGCTTGCAACACATAAGGTTTCAACAAGACGGTGCCACCACACACACAGGCCGAGCTACGCTTGAAATTTTGCGATTTTTTTTTTCAAAAACATCAAAAAGTGGTGACGTCGACTGGCCTCTTCGATCAGCTGATTTGACAGCTACCGACTATTTTCTGTGGGGGTACTTAAAAAAAAGGTCAACGCCAATAAGTCAACAACAATTCCGATGCTGCAGGATAATATTCGAAATGAAATTGCCGAAATAACGTTAAAAGACCACGCACTTGTGCCGCTGGCAGAAGCGGCCATTTGGCGTCGTATTCTATCATAATTGTAATAAACCAAAAAATCGATTAGTAAATCCAAATTTAAAAATTGCGTTTCATTTCCTAGTTATTCAAAAACAACATCGGTCTAGAACGTAATATTCACTTGTATCTGCCTAACCAGAACAAAAAAGTGAAGCCAACAGGTAACTGGGAGGCCTTAAGTACCGAATGTGTTCGTTAATATTCCGTCGAGCTTGAATTTAAATTATATTATCATAAGTCACTTAATAATAAAAATATCATGTATTTACTAAGGTTGTTTTTTTATTAATGATGAAGCATATCATTGCTCGTTAACTTGGACGCTTATTATCCTGATGATTCACGTTAAGGTATTCATAAAATCTAAATATGATTAACTCGATAACTAGATTTTAAGGTTCTATTTACACCGTGTCAAGTTGACAAAAGAGAAAAAAACACGCTGAAAGCCAATCAATAATGACAGGAAAAAAGCATTTTTTCAAATTTACACAGAACAAACAGTTGATAAATATTTATATTTTGGGATCGAAATAAATAATTATTAAACACACGGAATTAGGTATCTACCTAAGTTGAATATACAAAGCTCAACACACATGGAGCCATCAGCTTTTGTAAAAATATTTTATTCGAGTAACAAAGTTGGGCAACTTCAAAAATTTTTAAACTGATCATTTGTAAATTAATTTCAATGTTTATAATTTCCTTCCAAAATTTCATCCAAAAACCCAACTTCCGCTCATAAAACATAATTTTTTGTCTTTTCCAGAATAATATTTTTTAGTATACATATACGTTACTCAAAATATAAAAAAATCTTCCATGCAAAATAGATTGATTACAAATATCGATTTAATTTTCAATTTAATAAAATCGACCACTCTTTTTCATTTTTCCCATTCCCGACAGAACCAGGCTTTCTGTGCCGAGATCGTTTAATTTTAAAAAATGGAACGTGAGAGTGAGATATTTTTCATATCGAATCAAGTGGCAAAGAGTAATTTTTGCCAGACGATTGTAGAATTATTTTATTCGAAATATGTTCGTGTACTAACTTTCAGTCGTTCGGACCGAGTAAATTATTTATTTATACATATATATGTACTGGGTTAATAATTTCGGCAGAAGAACCGCGAGATGTTTACTTAAAGCATTGGAGCGAAACGCTGCCAAGGCATAATACTTCTCAGCTGTTAGTGTTGAAATTTACAGATCGCCGAAAGATGAAATATATTCCGTGAAGTTTCATCAGAAGGCGTAATACGCAACCGGGAAAAAAATGTTGGTGTACCTACAAGAACATTTGGTTGGTGTGAAGCTGAAATATATTTTACAAGTTGAGATCAATTTGTTCCGTTTTAGCATTCCTGGTAGTCAACTAATATCGGCACAACAAAATTACTTTTAACAATAATGGGATAAATTTAAACTGAAAAAGCTCGTACGATAGTTACACCTTTACACCTCAAAATTTTCACCTATAGTGGGAAAAATTTATTTATTTATTCTTAATATAGTGCAATACATAAGTACATATTTTTATATATGCTCTAATATAAACAAGATCAAAATCGTTCCTTTTTACTACAACTTATCTTTCACATATTTGTTTAGTTTCATTTAGAATCTGTGTAGCTTCTCCTCCATTCCAACGTTTTCTGGCATTTCATTAAAAATCTTCATCGCACTGTACATCATCAATTTCTGAGATTTAGCCCTCTTCTTGAATGGCAGTCTCAGTTTATCTTTTCCTTTCTTTTCGTGCTCATATTGATTTGCATCCATTTTTCGTAAAAATTTTGCAGATATTTATTTCTGCAGATATTAGTGAGGATTTTATAAATAAATACCATATAACATTGAAACATATTTTCTGCTTAAAAGTCACCATTTTCAAATCATTCCGCATTGCACTGATTTTTTTCTGAGTATTAATTCTCAAAGCTTTATTTTACAAAACTGACAATTGTTGCATTTTTTCTTTATTAGCCAAAATACTGCTGAAGTAGTTGATGTGAGGAATAATAACAGAGTCGTATACTATTTTACAAGACTCAGAACTAATTAATCTTCTAATCCTTCCCAGAAGTGAATCTTTTTAGTCACGTGTCTTGTATATATTTTGCGATAAATTCAATTTTGAATCTATTCAGATCGCTGGTTATATGGACGATTCTGGATGTAAATGTATTGAATTTATACGAGAGGCTTTAAATTTCACGAGGAGTTTTCAACTTTCTCAAAAAGTGATTGAACTTTTAAAAGGTAATAACTACGAGTATGAGTTTCAAACAATCGACAAACTTGAAAGTTGAAGTTTTAAGACAGGGAACTTGAGGCTGAGACATAATAATAATTATAGCCAAGAGACGTTTAATTCGGGGATTGCCAAATCTGCTTTTATAATGTGGTGATTGTCAAACCAGCCTATATCAAAGTATGAGAAACTTTAGGTCGCATTTCCAAGTAACTCATCGGCATTAATACATAATTATGTTCGCAAATTACGGGAGCGACGTACACCTGGTTGTGACACATATAAATACGAAAATTTGTTTTGATGGGGGCTTTCATGGATTAAAGAAAACAAGAAATTAAATGTATAATAAATTCGGAAGCCTTTAAAATTATCTCATATATGTAAAATTAAAGATGTTATATTTTAATTAACGATTTATATCGCAGTTACTTTGCGGCGCAAGGAAATTCTCGGAGGCATGTGTATGTACTGGTCTCCTAGATGGTTACGACTCGCATGATTGTTGCCCAGCGTCGGTACCGGGTGTGTTTATTGCTGTTAGGAGTTCTGTTTTATGCATCGGTATATGCAAAGTGCGTTCAGGGTCATCGGCGTGTGATGATAACAGTGGAGGCGATAGACCTCCACAAAATTATCGTAGTGATAAATATATATATTAAATTATTATTTGTCATAATTGTAATAAAATCGTTTCTCGAACAATATTGTGGTTGTTGTTCCCTGAAAAGTGTTGCGGTTTTATGATGATCAGTGAATTGACCGCATTTGGCGGTCGGTCATCAACATCAGTCATTGCATTCAGTGACGAAGTTATCCTGTCTCCTTATCTAAATTGTTCTGGTGCGATCAGCCGCGTGGCCATCGCATGCTATAATCATAACTAATGGAAGGTCTACGATTGTTTCATGCCAAGCACGCAGCATCTCAATAGATCGAGTTGTGCATCTCAATTATGTTACTCTGCTTCATCCTGTTACTTTAATGTCCCAATGACCTTCAGTGTGTCACGTATGGAGAAATTTGAAAGGAAATTCATACAGTAAATTGGATTGATGTGTCAATTTTATATGAAATGTACGAATCAGGTGGACCTTTTTATTCTGTCAAATTTTATTGTCAGAAATTAGAATACTGCTATACTGTAGGTACGTAATTATTCAAATTAAGACTTATATAAGTCTAGGGGTTTTAAACATTAATTATAAATAGAAGCAAGCAAAAGTAAAGGGAATACAAGAAAAGACGACGGTTACTGCAAATATACGAAATTCAATAGTAAGATTATTCCTAGATTTGCTCCTCGGTATATTTAAAATACAAGTAAAATACCAAAAATGGTGGAAAAGACTGAGAAAACCTTTAAGTAAGTTTACTAATAGAAGTAGGGGGCGCTTGAGGTTTGCTTGATCAAGGGACGCGGATTGCACGCTCGGCGGGGGAGGTCGGAATCATATTTATAAAGCGGCATTTATATTTATGAAATATAAATACTGATTTAACCACCAATCACCGTATCCTATATATATATATATAATTTCCTTATGTCCGTCCGCCCGTGTTAAATAGCAACATAAAACAAACAACGACTGTGCGTTTATCGGGTCAAACAAAATAAATTATTTTTGTGGATTCTTTAAATACGAAAAGGTTATACACAATTTTATATGTTCCGTCATGACTGACGAGTTATTTCTGGTTATACAATAACACGCGTAAATTCTAGTTATGTACATAAGTCATAATAATCTAAGCCTGCCCATTTGTTACTACCACAAAATGTACACTCGGTATACAGTTAGGAGAATAGAACTTTTTTTTTTCAACTTTATTACACATATATATATACATTATAATTTTTATTATTTGTCAAATTGCCTTAACAGTTTTATGGCAAAGATAGTAATTATAGTTTTAATCAATATTTTAAAAAAAATTAAATGCAACAAAGGAAGTAAAACTACTCATCGAGTACGCTGTAGAGTTTAATAGTAATCAGTGAAATTTAAAATTTCTTCAGATTATCATCTCTTTTGCAAGCATTATTATCTAAAAACAAATCCCGGTAGCGACCAAATATTTTTTCGCCAGATAAATTTATTCTATTTGATTAAATTATTATTTTTTTTAAACAAACTATAAATAAATGAACGTAATAAACCACAAAATTTGCAAATATTAATAATACGATTAAATTAAATTGTCTTAAAAATATCACACGTTCTGAAATTGCTAATTTACAACAAAAATGTGTTTTCACTTAAAAAAAAAAAATCGTTTAACAATATTAAATAAAATGAAAGTTATTACTTCATCACAAAAAAAAAAACAAAAGTCTAGATCGCGCCGCTTCCTGCACGAATACGATCAACAATTTGTAAATACCTTTAAAATAGCGTGTAAACAAAACGTTACACGAGATGAGGGCATTCCTGACTCGGGCACGAAAGCATTATAAAGTATAATTATTTGCAGGATAAAAACGAGGAAAATACCCCGTCGCCGGCGTCGGCACCGGGGAGGGGAGGGGGCAAAGAGCCGGGCCAGAGTTGTCTGGGAAAGGCGAACCAAAAAGATGAACGCACACTTTCATCTGAAACATTCCCAAATAAACCGAGGAATAAATCCGTCCGAACAGCGGCCGCGATCTGGCCTAGCGGCGAGTCAAATCGTGAAGTTCGAACGTGCACACTGATCGTGAACACGGAGGGCGCGCTGTGCGCTTTTACCGGCTGGTTGCATTTTACTTTCCACGCTCATCGGACGAGGGTCTCGACTGCGGCGAGGGCAGCGAGACAATTAGACTGCAAAATAAAATAGGGTTTATCCTTCTCTGAAAAACGGAATGACGTGGCGGCTGGCGGCCGCGCGTGGGATCCACGATGACTCCCGAGCCTGACCACGATACGGGAATCATTTACACATACGAAAACATCACGTCCAAAGTACAATGTAAACACCTACACCGCGTTTGTAACAACGAATATAATTAATAGTTAATAGTCACGTTAAGTCTATGACGCACATTAACTAGACTTTTAATTAAAGCTAAATAACTGGTTTCTCCGTAATAGCAATGTTTGAAACAAGTGACTAAATACCGATTGTTTTATAATGCAAAATCAATTAAAAACGTTTGGTGTTTTTATTTATTTTTAATATAATGCATACATACGTATATATATATATGCTCTAATATAAACACGAATCAAAATGTTCATTTTTACCACAACATATTTGTTTAGTTTCATTTTGAATCTATGTAGTTTCTCCTCTTTTCTTATATCTTCTGGCATTTCATTAAATATCTTCATCGCACTGTACATCATCGATTTCTGAGATTATCTAAGTTATTATTAAGAGATTATCAGTCTATCTTTTCCTCTTGTATGATGTTCGTGCTCATGTTGATTTGCATTCATTTTTCGTATAAATTCTGCGGATATTTTCTTAATGAGGATTTTATAAATAAATATCATAACATTGAAATATATTTATTATTATATATTTTAATAATATAATAAATATATTTTAAATATAATTAAAGTATTGTATTATCTAAACAAGGGGAGTGGTCACCACAGTACAATCCAACTCATACAATCAACAATAATAACCAATATCCAATCAGATATATTCATATTCCTAATTATGTAACTTAAAATTCTCACGATACACGTGCCACCTGGCGACAGATTATAATTCTAGAGGATCTCACCGCCCTAGTGACGATAATTATAATTTGTTGTTTCTTGGACAAAATGTCGTACAGCGTGAAGATGTATTCTTGCACACGTAGCGTATTAAAAAAGGTTAAAAAAAAAAACCTCATAAAAAATTTAAATAAATAAATTATGTAATATATCTAAAACAGACTAAACCATTTCGCTGCATTCGTAAGATACAGCCAACCCACTGCAAAATATTCGCCCCCAAACGAATGAAATCGTCTCCCAGGTGAGCTATTCCAATCCCCGGCTCGAAATCCGCGCCCGGCGTATTAGTACAGAGGAAAAAATATATTTCATAACCCGGGCGTTCAGGACATATGCGGGGTAGATTATTTGCCCTTTTTTCGGGGGGGTCGTAATTTGTGCATCTTTTATTCGAGTTATGTGTTCGCGGGGTTCGTGGCATTATGTGCGGGGCACAATGCCTCCATTGTACATTGTACGGAATTTATAGTAGGCGTGTCTCGCCCGACGGGCCGGCGAAATGTTCCGTATCAAAGGGATGCTGGGTTTTTGCTGCAGATGCCGGAGGGAAAGGAAGGGGATGCGGAAGGACACGGCCAGCGGCGTGTCGGCCAGCGCTTCTCCTCCCGGGGGTGAAAAACTTGAAGGTTGCCGATAAATTGGGACAGGAAGATCGAGCGGTAACACGAACATACTGAGGTGCTTACTGGTGTTTAGATAATTAGTATTTATGTGAAACTTCTCGACATTTACGTTTTAATTACATTTCTCGTTTCAAGTACGTATTAATCAGACGGGCTTGTTCGTTCTAGCGGTACGACAGTCGCCTAGTGATTAGGATGTAAGTGGTAAGGGGTTCAATATTTTTATTCACAATTTGAAAATAGTAATAATCAACGACAAAGTTGAAAAAAATATATATTCATGTCTTTATTTAATTAATATAACATTTAGTTTTAAATCGCTTTATTATGTATATACACAAATGTCAACTAGTCTCGGTTGGACCCCAACCTTCTTCAGTACAAGATAATATAGACTAACCTAAGTACAGACATTTACATAGAAGGTTAAGAAATTAAAAGCTATCAGCTAAAGTTAATATATATTATAGTTAACTTAAAATCGGACTAACTGATAAACTTATCCAATAATCCGATTTTAAAGTTGTTCCCATGCAACCCCTACTCTTCCCTCCCATCCCCTAGCTGATACTCAGTCCCACTCTGATGTGCTGCTTCTCTCTCCTTTTAATTTCTTACCTTTTATGTAAATGTCTGTACTTAGGTTAGTCTATACTATCTTGTCATTTGTTTATACGAGTAGTATACATAAATTATATGAAGGGCTATCAAATGCTCAGTATTCAATCCTTATATGTATCAAAGAAAAACAAATGATGTACATAATCAGTGTTTGCCCCAGAAATCTGGAGATAATCTCTGAAACAAAGAAAAATGAAAGAACACTAGGTATATTTGAAAGAAGAATTTACGGATCTGTCAACAAATGCTGCGTGTCGCATGTGCTATAACCGGGAACTTCATGACCTGTATGATGACTCGAAAAGTCACAAAATTAATACAATTAGGGAAGCTTCGATGGCTAGGCCGTACAGAGATTACGATATCCCTGGATTACGAGGCACGAATGAACCTCCGAAATGGTTACGCAATAATAAACCTGAAGACGAACAATAGTTAAACCCAAAATAAAGTGGCAAGACAATGTAAATAGAGAATAATTAATTATTGCCGGGAAGCAACCCAGTACAGAGACCGATGGAGGTGTATTCTTGAGGAGATCAGAACCGACACCGAGTTGTAGAGCCAGGGATGATGATGATGGTGACAATCCTTATTTACAAAATAATTTTACGCAACTTCACGGCTTTGACGCGTTACAAAAAAAACATATATATATTTCACAAAAAAAAAAAAAAACACGAGAGTTTTACAATATGAATGTTACAATGGATATCAATGACCAGGACACGAATATAACCTTGTGATCGAAAAGTTTCAAAACTGAATTCGATACTACATCGATGTGGTGTCCGAGTTCCGGATGCAAAAAAATAACATAATAGGAAAAGGTATGTCGAACGATTGGCGGATGCAGTACTAATCGCGAGCTAACACCGCGTAATCCAGCGACATCTGGGGATTACGCAAGCGTTCAAACCCATAGCAGTGATAGTATTGCTTTTGTTTTGTTTTTAAAATAAACGAATAACTGTTGTATCAAATCAAAGTGACGAAAAATTGCTTCGTGGCCAATGAATAAATACTTACTTGCACTTCGTGCGAGGAAAGTTTACTCAATTTCTCGGTACGAAGGTGAGTTTGATGAAATCTTAACGGTGTTTTGATGTAAAAAAAAAACTAACAATAATTTAAACAGAAACCGAAAAAAAGTTGATTAGCCAAAACAAACGGCAATATAACTAATAATCATTGTGATCAACGTTCCCTCTAAGCAGTATGCGCCGCACACGATTATTCAATATAGCGCGCATAAAAAAATATAGCGCGCGCACAAATTTTAACAAGACACCAATAAAAAATAATAATCGACTACTTAGATTTAAATTTCAACACCAGGGTCAAAATTAAATATATGTTAAAATACACGTGAAACGCGACTGCAACCTTAAAGCTCTTCACGACTTTTTTCCAGATTTCGTTTTGTTCAGCCGCAATTGTTCGATACATTCCAAAAAGGTTCAACATGAATCTAACTTCTTGTTACGACTTTGCATATATAGAAACTTAAATAGCCTTATATTGGTAAGGAAATGTTTTTTTTTTTAATTTCTTCCCACCGCACAAATGAAAGAATTGGACCTTAAAATTGCAAAGATTTTTTGCGCACAGTGATCCGAAAAATAGAGGAAACATGGATTATGACTTGTAATCCAAACTTTCAAACATAAGAGCCCCCGTAGACTACAGACCTTTGATCGGCCGACAGTTTAATCGGTTGCTTAATAAGTATAATACGTGAGTGTGCACACCCAACGATTTGAAATCGGCCGATAAAATACGTAATTGAATGGGCTGCCCGATTCCCTTTCAATTACAAAGTCGGCCGACTATCAGCCGACCGCTTATTCAGTATGGTGTACTATGCGAGTGCGCAGAATCGCCGACTATCCAATCGGCGATACTCTCTGCTATCTTCTAAATATATTCATATATATCAGTTTTGATATTGTCCGACACATTTATTGTTTTGGAGGTAAGTTTGTAGAACTCCACAATCACACGTATGAAAATAAAATGTTAACTAGAATCATATAAAAAAAACCCTGAGAATTAAGAAGAATAATGTTGTCTATCTTATTTACACAAAATTGTATAGCTATCCTCTTTCATTAAAATATCATTAGCGTTTCCATATCCAAGTGGAGCTTCGACTAGAAACTGTGTAGAAAAGCAATCGGCCGATTTAGATAGTCTGCGCACCAACTGCCAATCAGATAGTTTAGTTTGCTTAGTGTGCGAGGAAGCTGCCCTATCAGAAAAGTCTGCAATCTGCGGGGACTCTAAGCTGGCGTTCACAACTGTGTATTTTTTGGGCTATTTGGCTGTTCGTATCTGACCTCTTTGACCGATCTCATTATAGCTTCCATCGTCAGCGATGCTGGCCCAGGAAAAGCCACTATCAATGTTCTCATTTTTGTGACTCACGCGTTGGGTGGACACTTGTCATAATGGACAGGCAGGATCGAAGTACTTTTAAAGCGAATCTAAATTCAGTGAACACTAATTGGAAATGTACAGGGCACGTAGTACGGCCATCTAAATTCCGAACAATTGAGTCTGTAAAAAAACCTTATTTCGACAATTATAGCGCCTTGAAGTCAAGTGAAGCACAAGCACATACATTAGGATATACATATTTGTTAATTAAATGTTGGAGAATTTTATTGAAGACATTTCTGTAACTCTTACTTACCATCACGCCGTTTCTCTACAGGAGTAAGCAGAGAGGATAGAGAGCCACACCCTTCTGTCCTGATACACAATTCTCGCCTCATCCACATTCATACAAGCTCGCCGGTTATTGTGGCTTCTAACAGGACCATCTTCTAGTATCTGTTTTATCTGGTCGCGCCAAGTCTTCCGAGGACGTCCTCTATTTCTGGTGCCATCAACGCTTGCGTCATATGTCTTTCTTACCATTGTCTCTTCATCCATCAGTTTCATATGACCAAACCATCTAAGTGATCCTTTCTTAATCTTACTCACTATACTAAGACCAGCTTTACATTCTTTCCTCATTTATTTATCCTTTACTCTGTCATAAATTGATTTGCTAAGTGATCTCATTTCCACAACATTCAGTCTACTTTCATTCCTTTTCTGCCAGCTCCAGGCATCACTTTCATACATTAGTGTCGGTACTAGGACTCCCATTAGCTATAATTCCATTCAAAGCGCCGTTTACTTCATTCCCTGCAGTCACCCTACTTTCGATATATTTTTTAGCCTTTCCGTTTCTATCAAACATATTTCCCAAATACACAAACTCATCTACTTGTTCCAAACATTCATTACCCACAAGTACGGTGTCTTGCTTTCCTCCTTTTCAAATACCATCACTTTCGACTCGTAAGATAATTCGCTAGCGAAAAAACAAGGGTGGGGAGGGGGAGTTAAGAGAAGAGATGCCACCCTTACATTAACAGTGAATGTGTAATAGGTTAGGTTGCTCATTCAAGAATTATAAGGCTTATATTTATATTTTACGAGTATAAATTACGGAATGCAATCAATTCATTGATTCTGTTCCTCGAGAAAATAATCACAAACCAACAAAATATAATATAGGCACTACGCCATCCGATAAAAAAAACTTACGAAGGTAAACGATTTTAAGCGATAGAAAAAAAGGGAAATCGAGAATTTCTCGTAATACACATACACAATAATTATTCTCGCAGTCTGAAAATGCAACTCTCGCCGCAAGTTCGCGTGTGTGCAGTGTGCAGTGTGCATTGCGCATCCGATACTTCAATTAGGTTAATTCAGTGGCCCGGCGGTAAGGTCGGGAACCCGAACCGAATTCAATTGTTCAATTCCGAATCGCTTTCCGGTCACTTTGACTGGTGGAGATTTAATTCTAGATCGTCTGGTTACCTTTGACATGCACGTCCGGAACCGGAACACACGTTCGCGATATGCATATTTTACGGAAGCGGTCACAAAACGATTACGAAAAAACGACTTAGAACATCGATATTTTTGTCGGTTTTCAATGAAATATTGGTACTTATAAATCGTACATCCGGCGACAGCCCTCGAAAATTGTAGACATTAGTAACTCGCAATTTGTCACAACTCGCTACCGAAAATATATACACATATCTCTATACATGTCTCTCGCTCTTGCCGGTACATAGCAGTTGCGCATTCGAGACGTAAACATATTATTCTGTGTCTATGCTCGGCTGTCGCGAATCTAAACTGAAAATGCTAGTTAAATTAATAATGCCAGTAATTAAATATTCATTTTTAAGAAAATCACCTTCGAATCACTCAAAAATTAAATTTTTCCACTCGCGAGTTCTTCAGAGGTTGGACATAAAACGTAAAATACAGTAATACCCCGACTTACGCGAATTCAGAGTTACGCGGTTCGTTTGGCGACACTATCGTTAGACGTTGACCGTTGACAACACTGCCGCCCGCTATGTTCAGTGTTTCGCGCGCTGTTGGATTCCCTTAGTTAGGAGCTAACAATCGATGAGCTCATATAGATGCGCAAGCAAAACGACACTTCAGACCCAATTCCACCAGAAAAGCACATGACAATTGCAAGCTTGACGGAAGGTCTTAGCTCAATTGAAAATGACTTAAAAATTTTAGAAAACATAGATTCCAACGAAGAACGTGTTATAGCTACAAAGCAAGGAATAAAAAAATTATTAACTTGATACGAAGAAATTCTGCGTGAAAAAAGAAGGCATTGTGTTAGACGAATTTGTTAGATTTTATGAAGCCATCGACATCGAAATTACTTTTTTAAGTAAATCGTTTATTTTTTAATATTTTCAATATGTATAAATAACTGCAATTTTATTAAATATTTTTCTTCCAAACTAGTGTTTTTGTTAGTCCTTGGTAATAAACAAAATTGTATGTATTTATACGCAAAGTTGTACCCCGACTTACGCGAATTCGAGTTAAGCTATTTTCGTCGGTCCCACCTATTGCGTAACTTCGGGATATTACTGTACTTGTAAAAAAGCATTCTACACGCGTAATTGCAGTTGTATTAAGAATTATTCATGAGAATTTTCTTGTCGTCAATGACATCCGTCAATTTTCAAACGATGCAAAACCACGTGTGTCACATACATCTAACATTCTGGCAGCCGGACTGCGGAATCAAAATTCTGATCAAGTGTTTATGAGTGTGCTTGTTGCCGCCGCTCAGGCAAACGAGCGGTCGACGGTCATTAGGCTTAAAGATTTACTAGCACGAGGGTAGCACGTTTCATATAAATTTAGTCGACTATTCACTATAAAATTTGGATGAATGATAATTCTTTATATTAATAGTGCATCATTAAAAAAAATAATAAGTGGCGTT
The DNA here is from genome assembly GCA_022840565.1 of Eubasilissa regina. Classification (NCBI taxonomy): domain Eukaryota; kingdom Metazoa; phylum Arthropoda; class Insecta; order Trichoptera; family Phryganeidae; genus Eubasilissa; species Eubasilissa regina. The sequence continues at coordinate 20,294,461 of JAINEB010000013.1, forward strand.
ATCGAATACGAGTACATATTTAAAAATAGGTATATAACTGCGTGATAAACTGTTTAGGGCAAGGCCGTCCGTAACGATGGCCGCACACAAAATAATGGACAGATAAGCAAAACTAAAATACGAGCGAATAAAAAATATTTTTAAGATGAACGTACATTTATATTTAAGGTTCAACGAATATCCGCTACCGGAAAATAAGAGAAGGAAACGGTGACGACTTCCTACCTACACAAATATTGCGAAGATGCCGGCGGCCATCGTATCGCGTATCTCCGAATTAAAACAAACAGCATCTTTCAGAAGTAGCCGGGTATATATTTCAGGAAGAGGACACCTTGCTCAAATCTAAATAATGTGAATCTGAAAGAAATAATGAATTTCGAAATTGCACGTCTTTCTTCTTATAACATATAGCATGAACGGCTTCGACTTCTCAGTCTGCTACAGGCATTCGAAATTCATACAAATTTATGAAAACGTGTTAATAATAATAATGCGATTATTTCAGCGTGATCGTTTTTTTTTTTTATAAAGACCAGATTCGTCATATAGATAATACATATCATATAATACATTTAAGTTACAAAATATTATTAATGTTATGAAAAGAAAAGCAAAAAATAAAAATAAAATAAGTTCACACATATAAACACAACATTTTAGTTACGGCCTAGCCTAGTTAAGTTGTATCTGTAGCTATTTCAGCTTTCCGTGAGAGCGCCGCTTGCACTAGAGAGTTGATATTGAGCTCCAGCCGCAACTCGATGTCTCAGAAGCGAAACGAATTCATGTATACGGCCTTCGGCAAACGTTGTAGATGCGCTACAATAACGCGCCAATCCGAACATTATTCTGTACGAGTTGTTGTATTTGCTTGTAATTTGACCAGAGCTCGCAGGCATACATGCTGGTGAAGAACGGTTTAAAGAGGATTCTCTTCACCTCCTTACTGCATTAGTAGAAACGCTGTGACAGCATATTTGCACGAACGCTTAACTGTCTCCTCTGTCGTTCTATGTCATCATCGTCTTGTCCACCTTCATTGAATATATGTCTAAAGTATTCGACCTTATTTTGAACTCTCAATTTCGTCCCTAAATTCAAGAAAATCGTTGAAATGCTGGTCTCATGACCACTACTAAATGTACACTTACATACAAACCAACCTACAAGGCTCCCAATACGTCAAAGTAAACAGTTTGTGTTTGCTTTCAGAACTATTACATAACATGACAAAAAGAGGGGCATACACGCACGGCGGACATACAAAAACTAAAGTCAAGTGAAAACAACAGTTATAGGTATATTATCTAAATATATTTTGTATCGGTTTCTTATTTCAATTCGTACGTGTAATTACGTACATATTTTGTTACCGGTCCATTATGCTATCAAACAACCACGAATTTTGTGTACACAGTACGTGCGAAGTATGTACATACTTTTTAAATACATTTTTTACGATAAGCCGTACGTGTCGACTCGCAGACCAGACAGACGTACAATATAAAAGAAACCAAGTTGTTACGTAAATCTATTTTTATTATTCTTATATACAGCAATCGTGACATAATCTTTCAAAGGTGTGCTCGGTTCTCTGGTTGGACGAATGACCAATCCAATACGATATGTAATGCCGTATAAATAGTCTCTAAACGAATCGGTTTCATATTATCAAAACTACAATGAAAATACAACAGATGGATAAATTTCCCAAAAAATAAAGAGAATAGATAGAACGGTTATATTTTTATATGCTATGGAATCATCGACCCTGAAAGCGAGGGAAATAAGACGGATTGATGAGTTTTTGAGCATCTTGCGAGAAGGGAAGATAGCTTAGAGAAGCTTGTTGTGGCGGGTCACGGAGAAGGACGAAGAGGAAGAAGAAGATCCCCCATTCGTTGGACCGACCAAGTGGAAAGGGCGACAGGCACTTTATTTAAAAATTGAAACAGTTGTATACTGACAAGTTATAGAGGTTATTATAACACGCTGGCATAGTAAGTAACCCAGCTGTTACAACAGGTTTACATTGGGATGACAAGTACATGGAAATTGTTGGAAATATACCGCATTCAATTATATGAATGCATGTATTAGGTAGTCGTCACCATGAACAATCACGAAACTTTGGATATTTTATTATACAAATTGTTTCAGGATTCATCGATACGTTCACTTTTATATAATATTTGTTATGTGTATTACAAACGTATGTGTCCATTATTATGAAAGTGGTCCAAGTCAAGAAATTGAAAAAAAAAAGAAAAGTTTTTCAATTATTGCCCGTCACATTGTTTTAAATTAATATAATATGATAACGGTATTCCGCTAGTGTTTATTTTGATAATAGAGAGTAAGCAAGTGTAGCATTTACATGTTGAAATAAATTATAAATCTAGCAGACTAAATAAATATAATATAAAAACATTTTTTTTAATCAATTCTAACGCAAACCTTTAAATATCTTGAAACGAAAGAAACGTGACTCGGACCACTTTCATACTAATGGGCACACATGAAACTGAAACCAGCGGCCACAGTCGAAATGTTCTAGCATATTAATTATGTTTGAAATTTTACATTATTTATATCGTGGACATTACAAATGCGCATTGACAGCATGCACGACACATTAACAAGTGTTTAAGCACCTACTGAAATACCTTTGTCGTTGAGATAAGTATTACCACTTGTATGCTACTAAAGACCATCTGGCAACTACTTCAAGGTCCAGATATGTGCACAGTTATTCATTTAAAAATAATAAATAAATATATAAAGCTGAAGTGGCAACCGCGATAACACAGTAGAGAATTGAAGATCTTTTAAAAAATATTAAATACTTGTACCCGGCGTTGGACGGGTATAAAAATTAAATTTCTAGAAACCTTTGAGAACCATCTAAACCCCCGCATTACGCCGCTCCCCCCCTCTAACCGCCACAAAGATCTATGTTATCCGTCGTAAAGTCTTAGTAAGCTTGAGTAACTATAAGTTACCCAGTGCCTTTAGAACATTTCATCTCGTCTATATATATATATATATATATATATATATATATGGACATTCTAAAATGCATATATAAGATTAAGATAAGATATGCACAACTTGATAAATAATATAGTATAATAAAAGTGTTTAATTAAATTTTAGTATGTATAACAAAAGATGCAAATACAGTGGTAGATAATTATCTATACGAGACTAATTATGATTAGTCCCGTATCCAACCATTCAGAACCAATACCAATCCGCATACAACGTTTCGGTGTCGAACGTTATGAACACAATATCCGATATCAAATACACCCTGTCACAATCATCATTGAAATGATCGCCGGCCATTGTTAGCGCGAGGTGTTAAAGGTTTGACGAATTTAATGGATTCATTTATCACATAACTTTAAAATACAACGCGCAAAAAATATAACAAATACACATCGTTTGAAAACCTTATTAACTCAAAATGAGAGCTTTTAAATGTAGCGAATATAATATTTGTGCGGGGATTGAAGCGTAAACAACTGAAAATCTAATTAAGGCTGTACTTTCATTCCAAGAATCTTTCCTAATCTTTTAATGTTGACCTTTTTTGTAGACGAGGACAGATCCTTTTAAAAGTAGTTGCCTTGTTGAAAGCATAAGCACATTTTTATTTTTCGAGATAAATGTGAGATTTCTTTGACGAAAAATTTCGTTAGCGATAGAAGATTTCTAGCTGCGGATACTACGGAAAATAGACATTTCCTCTTAAAAGTGGATTCATTTTTTATTCAATCACTTATAAAACTAATATTATTAATTAACCACACCTAGCTTCTTTCTAGTTCCGCGTCTTCGTGCACATCATGTTCTTTACATACAGACATGTAATATGTACATGCATTATCTTAATAATCAATTATGAAGAAATCGTAATCGTTATTAAACTTATATATTTTTATTAAAGATGTATTTATTATTAGTAAATTATCAAACTAAAACTTGAAATATTTAATATATACATAGGTATCTATGTGTTTACGCGTTTTTATACTTCGATATGTAAGCCTGGCTATAAAGTTTGAATATGTCCATTCCATTTTTGTAAATTTAAAACAGCAAACAAAAGTGAACCGACTTCTGGTGAGACACGGTTTCGGATTCAATCGGATACATTTTACGGCGGTGATATAAAAACATTTTGTGTATTATTTTTCGGTTATCGGTTATATAAGGTTTCGGAAACTGACCAGCAGAGTTTGAGAAGATTCAAGACTGCAAGGAGAGCGATCATCGGTAGAAGAATCGGCGACTATCAGCCCAGTTTCACAAAGGTTGGTGTGTTTTCATTTGCATGGATTGAAAGAATGTATTCACCAATATTAATAGAAAACCCAAGACTAGCTATCGAAGTTACATGCGGCAACACATTAAAGTATGAATAATGTCTGACGGGTGCTGGTATAAACAAGGTATGACGTGTCACAGTTACATAGCACAATATTCGCATATTTCAATATAACTGTTTATACCTATGTTATTATCAATAATAAAATACATATAAATTTGAATACTTGATTTATAGTTTAGGACAGAGATGATATCATGTTCTAGTTTTTTTTTCCTTTTAGAAAGACGAGCGTAGATTTTCTAACCGGGTATTTTCTGTTTGGGATGATCCAAGCAACATTTATTAAAAATGTTGCGAAACATCTGACATTATTAAAAGGCTTCAATATATAAACCAAAAGCGTGATATTGCTCTCTTCCCCTCCGCCATAAGAAACAGTGCATCAGAGACTTTATTTAAAAAGAGACTAAAAACGCACATTTTCAAAAAATCATTTCCATGAGCTATTATAACAATTTTTAATTTTAAAAACGAAGATAATGTATGACTATTGACAGTTTATATGTAAAGCACCCTTGAGGTGAAAGTTTTTACGAAAATGGCGCTATACACACTATCCAATATTATGATTTAAAATTGCCGGTTTTGTATCTAAATTTTGAAAATTTTCTCTTTAAAATTGTGTTAAAACATGACAAATTTCTTAATAGGTAATTTAAGAGATAACAAGAAAACAATGTTATATTATATAACGCGATCACTGTATTACTGTAAATCAAAAAGCGACATATTTGTAAAAATTTCATCTCGTAGGCGATGAATCAAACTCCGCCGAAAAGACGAAAATTAAATACTCAAAAATTTGAAACGTTATATCTAAGTTTGATATGAATGGTCAAATGATATACAATACATATACATTGATTTTTGTTATCTGGCCAACTGTACTAATTGTGGGGTCCGTCGACCTTTCACACACATGGCACTCGCGGCTTAATAACCCAGAAAACTCTGAACATTAAACACCTTTGATCAAAAGAAAACGCGCACGGCACCAGCGGAAACTAAACAACGTGAAACAATAATACTTTTCACTGACCAGAAAATGCTTCAATTATCTAGAGACGAATATATGTATAACGATCATAAAGAACTTCTGAAGTGGGTATTAAATTTACCATCCGTCTCTTTCCTTTTCACGTGAAAAACGCCCACTTTATGTACGCCCTCTCTTTCTGTGTGAGTAATAACGATACGCCAGGACTTTTGTTAAAATGATTGTTGTTAAATTATATAAATGGTATGTATATACCACAATAAATGTGTTAAAACAGTAAATATATATACGCCTACTAATCAACTAATTCGATAATAAATTATTGATATTAATAAGCACGGAGATTAAAACCTTTACTAGTAGAAGTATAGTTTTTACACCTGATTTGGTAAAAATATACACAAAAGAAATCCTTCAATATAAATAAAAACCGGACAACCTATAAATTGTATTTTTGCGGGTGTTTAAGAATGTTATATTAAATAAAGAACAATGTAATATTTGGAATAAAGGTAAATGGTTAGGTTAGGTTATACAAAGGGTTCTGAAATTTTAATTTTTAAACGAACAACAATAATTTGGACTTGCGATAGTAGACATTTTAATATTTAACTGACACATTTTCTAAAATCTTACCTAAATGCATACATTGACTAGTGAGTGTATACATTTATTAAATTTTACGCTTTTATTGTAAATTATATCCCGTGTTGAGATAAGAGGAAATTTGTGTGACTAATGAAAATGAAGAGAGGGATTGATGAAGATGCGGCACTATTTCGGTGTATGAATGATCCAGGGCTGCGGAATCGTTAAAAAATTTACCTAACAGTCGGACTCTAACGACTTCGACTCATGACTCCACAACCCTGGCATGAACAGTCATATACGTGTTTGTATTAAGATGTGCAGTGCCACGTGGCGTGTATCACTCGTTAGCAATCTCCGCCGATAAATGCAGAATCGCACCGTTAAGATGAGAACAACGGATACGAGGTTGAGTGACTCCGTACAAAGGTAAACTAAATTGGTGTATTGAATAGTAATTAGTTACGTGGCTCAAAGGTCTCCGGTGTCGTCAGGCCACAATGCACCGTGACGTCAGATAAGATTCGGGCGCTTGGAAATACAAACGGTATTAGTGATTTACATAGGTTTAAATTGCGAAACCAAAAATAAATTTTAATAAATAATGTTAATAACCTTTTAAGGAGAAGATCGTTTCACAGAAAAATGGTTGGATCGCTCGATATCACGACATCAAATTACAGAACTTGATCATTAAAATCAGAAAGTGTTAATAATAGAAGTGAAAATGTTGGACAAAATCAGTACAAATATCATTAATAAAAAAATAAAATACGAATCAAAATGAGTTCAGCCCTAAGTAATACAAATGAATAAGTAATACAATGATAGATTGAACACCTTGCATCATTCAAAAGCAAAACGTAAACTTCAATTTGTGTACATAATTATAAGTTATTTTTTCTTCGTAGGCGCTACAGCCCGAGTCGATCCTTGGCCTCCTCAATCATCGGCCTTCCGCTGCACATTTCCAATTTTTCACCAGCAGCAGGTCCTTAGCATCCATAAAAAGTATGAATAACTCACGCCATTATATAATAATTTGATGAAGTGTGTAGATAGAAAAGAGAGAAAACCGGATAATTATTATTTACATTTTAATGCAACTGAAATCTTTTATGAATGCGCACAGTACAGTATACATTTAAAATTAATATCGGCATCAAAAATTGTAAATAACGTTGTGTCTATAAATAGGCTCGATTATGAATTGTGTCGATTAATCGGTACAAGTCACTGTCCCTTTTGCTCTGATTATATTTTTTCTTTCTTTACACATTCAAACTGGATGAAAGTAAGCTCTTAAAATACAAAATAATTCAACTTTAAAGAAATCATTGAGACGATCTTCAACGAGCGTACGTATAGTCAAGATAATAAATTGAAAAAAAAAAACAGCGAAAGTTAATGTATTTTATAGCTATATAATTAATCAAACCAGTAGGATAATATATTACCAATATTAATCAAATTGCGGCAACAAACATATTGTCTTCAAAACATTTATACCGCCGGAGTAGACAGAAAAGGACGCCACACTCTTCTGTTTCGACAACAACTCTATAAACTTATTCCATATACATAAATATCCTGCAGCAAGTTCGTCGATTGTTAAGGGCTTCTAATAGGTCCACCTTCCAATACCCGTATTACTTTATCATACATCATAAAAAATTACGGCCATACCGATTAATTGTCACTAGATTTGGCCGATTATTGTGACAATTGGGAACAACAGTAATCGGTGTTGACAATTTGTACCGATATTAATACTTGTGTAATTTTAAAATACCTACTTCATAATTGCAACTCGCTATTAATTGCGCAAAAGTATACATAAAAATGACCCCGATTTAAAGTTTGAACTTACATTTAATTTTTATAAGCATCATGCCAATTAAACATTGTATTTTCAATGAAGCCAAATGTTCTATAATACGTCGTGTATATATATTTATTTTTATAATTGTTTAGGAACTTCTTTTAACGATTCATTCATATTATATACTCTGTAATTAAACATATAAAATGTTCTGTATCTGAATTTCGTTATTGATGGCCCCAAAAATATAGGACGTCCGCGATAAGCACCAGGTAAATCAGATATTGGAAGATGGTCCCGTTAAGTCTGTACAATCGATGAGCATGCTAGAGATCTATGAATGTTGCTGAAGCGAGAGTTAGTAGATTCACTAATAGTCAATATTAATGTTTTTAATAAAAACGCATTTTTGTTGTGAAGTTGCAAGTTATAAACATAGTTCTACGGTAAAAAATATTTATGTACCATTGAGTGCGCTCCTATCTGTGATGAAATCGAAAGAATTTTCTGCCATCATAATAGTGTGATCTCACGATTGCTTTAAAATAATAACCAAATCCTTTTATTAGAAAAAAAAATTAAACAAAAAAGCAAATAAGAATTTCAAATCTCGTATATTTTAAATTCCGCTTTCTACAGGAAATTTGATAGGTATCAACCATATTTTTATGAAATAAAATATATAAGTACCATAGGTAGGCTAAAGAATATGAGGCGTTGATATATTGTGAATATTGTAAACAATTAAATAAATATAGACGATTATATTTTATACATACGCAGCAAAGCATTGTTTTAATATAAAATTTTGATATTTAAAAAAAAATAATTTACCAAAAAAAGATTTTCAAGTGAGAATTCAAATATAATCAAACACAATCAATTTATTGCGACGAGCGCTTCTGGTTTCTAGTATTAGTAAAAATATGAGATATTAGAAGCATGCTTTATTAGAAAAGAAATAAAAAATGTGCCATACCGGATAAGCGAGGAGACGTGGGGGTGTGTATCTGTCCCGTCCCAGGTGGAGTGTGCACTGCGCAGGGCTCCTCGGCGCACTTGAACCGCTGTGAACTCGGAAAACACCGAACACTTTACACCATTCGATTCATTTACCACACAACACGAAAACAACTATTACTCAACTTCAGTCTCAAAACATTCACCAGATTCTGAGTCTGTTTTGCACCTGGAATCATGGATGATGGATAACGTTTAAGAATTACCGAAAAATCTTTCAAGGGGGTGTCACAATCGCGACTAACGGATCAATGAATGAAACGTATTTTGGCAGCTTTGGAAAATTAAATCGCTAAATATGATAAGTTACTGAATCTAAAATCAATATTTGTGAGTAAACACTGATATTTATTTCAGTATTTACATTAAATGAATTAATGAATTTACAGAATATGAAATGAACCGGTAGCAAAGTATAGAGGTTATTAAATTATGATTGAAATAAACTTACATTTATTTTGAATGGAAAAGCAAACCTGAAATACGCACGATATTCTTATGGACAAGCAAGAGAATCGAAAAACTTTTATGATTCACTATTCACTCTAAAAAGCATTTAATTATTCATTTGTCAAACGCAAAACAAAGAACACATAGCTCTTACACTTTAATATATATAAACCGAGAAATGTGTCATTTACAAATTACAATTTATTTCATTGCAAAATTGTAAGCACATGACAACAAAATAATAAATGCAAATCAAACGTCGTGACACAAACGCGCCCTCCTGCGCGGACTTTTCTTTTTGACTGAGAAAAGATGGCGATTCTTCTATGTTGCCATCAAAAAATAAATTATTTGGTAAAGAGGGTTTAAACTAAGGATGCGTAAATGATAACGCAAACGTGCTTATTTTTACAGAATAATAAACTTTATATATTATTTCTTTAATTAAAAAACAATATTAATAATTAAGATAAATATTTAAGAGTAAGAATGAGGGTGAAATTCTAAATGTATACCATCTTGAGTTAATTATTTTATGTGTATGTACTTTTATTATTGCTAACCGGCAAGACTTCAAAACCAAAGAAAAACTAGAATTTTATTCATTTTATCTATAAAATAAAAATATTATCATCTGTCATTTACTATCGCTAATTGTCAGATTGCTTTCTAGGACGTTTCCTGCTGCTTTGCGTGTTTCCAAAATAACTGTTTTTTTATAATTCCACTTATAATGTTAGACAACGTAAAACATATCATTCTCATTTTGTCTGGAAAGGGAGGCGTTGGAAAATCGACTATCAGTTCACAATTAGCCCTAACACTTAAAGAAATGGGATACAAGGTTATAATTTAATAAATACATTATAATATTTTTTAAATAATAGGATTTCTTTTTGGTTATTCTACTATGGGTTGGTTTATGTCATAGCTGACGTTCCGGGCACATCTTAATGGCCATCATTTAGTCTGATGTGTTCTATTATAAACTAAATTCTATTATCTGAAATGTGAAAATCTATGAGAGGATTAAAGAAGATTAAATGTATGCTTTATGTTTGTATATATTGTAAAATCGTCCCCTGATAGCCAAAACATTGTAACTAGCAGATTCATAACTTTACAGGAAAAGGTTTTTTTTTTGTAATGGTAATGAAATAACTTTTAAATATGTATATCTTTCTAATTAATACATTTAATTAGTATTCAAAATATCACAAACCTTTGCTCTGAATAATTACAACTTCACAACAAGAATGTGTTCTCCCTAATGAAATAATTTTTATTTTATTATTTGGATACAATTTTTATTTGGTAATTTTCTATCCAAGAGAGTTACAAAATTCTAAAAATATCAACTATTTTAATGCTTGTGACTGTTACAATGTTTCACCTGTACTATTTTTGAAGACGTGTCGCTTATATGGCTATACATGATGTCAAATGCTTCATACTAAAACTGTGAATGCTTGTGTGAGAATGTTATACTTGTTATACTAAAGAATATAAAATGGTCATCAACATTATGACTATTTCCACCAACAACAATAAGTTAATAATAGTAAGATTTAAATAAATACATTTATACATACATGTACAAGTTTAGTTAAACGTACAGATTAAATATTAACACAAACTTATTATTTTTATCTAAAGCTTTATCTAACATTGTTCCGATTAAATTTCACATTCTCCGTAGAACCATGTTTTACATTTCTCAAACTTTGGCAAGTAATTGTTATAATAAGACAAATACAAACGCTTTAAAGAGTTTCTGGTTGCTACATAACGCATGCAGCGCTTTATAAAAAAATATGATTTTGGGTTTAATTGTCAATTACAATCTTCTACTGTGATCAGTTCATGTACTGATGCGCTATGAGATTTATTTTGTTTGAATCCATATATGTGATTGTGATATTTATCTTTTGTAGGTTGGTTTACTTGATATTGATTTGTGTGGTCCGAGTATTCCATATATTTTAAATTTGGAAGGCAGCGATGTTCATCAGTGCCCTGAAGGTTGGGTACCAGTCTACACCGATAAAGACCAAAGGCTGGCTGTAATGTCAATTGGTTTCTTATTGCAAAATCGCAATGATGCGGTAGTTTGGAGAGGACCAAAGAAAACTGCCATGGTGAAACAATTCCTAGAAGATGTTTACTGGCAAGACCTGGATTACTTGATCATTGATACTCCACCAGGTAAAATTTGAAATCTTACCTATTTAATTAAACTTTACATATTATTGAACTTTTCTATAGTTGATATTTGGTATTCCGACAACATAGATACGTAATATAATATGCTTATTTACCTTCAATTTTGATACCCTTCTATTGAAACATTATACATAATTGAAAAAAAAATTCCAATTTGTAATAAGTGCATCTAGTTTTAAATAGAATTAGTATTATTAGTATTAGTAATTAGTAGAACGAAAATTTAAATGCTGACAATATAATATGCATTAATGTAAAAAATACATCTTGTTTACACAAATATTTAATTTTCGAAGAGTAAATACTTTTGCTGTTGCATAAATGTTTCATAAACTATTAGATTTATGTTTCCATCAAGATGTGTGTAGAATACCACTCATCCCACAACTAATGTTCCAAACCCCTCTCTTATATGTACACTTTATTTCATGTCTATTTATTTATTTGTCTGAGGTTATAATATTTTTTGACTAGTTAATTTATTTTTCTCTTGTTCATTTGTAGTATGGTTATCTAATGGCTATAATTATATTTCTTCCTTACACTTTCTAACATTTCCATTGTTTTTATCCATTATATTTTACTGTAATTATGTTTTGATAACCATTAAATTATTGTAAGTGATTTTGTAACTTACCAAACACTTACATTTCATGATTTTTTTTGTCTATGATTCAGGTATTAACTTTGTGAAATCACTAATAATTATTTAAAAATTAATTTACCTTCTGTGAGATTGAAGCAGTATATAATAAACCCATTGATTAATTATGTTACTGATTTGAGTTTTAGAAATACAAGTTACAATGAAATATATTACATGTGTGTACATGCATTAGAAACTTATTTTTATTTTTTCTGCAAATTTCTAAATATCTATAGAGTTGCCATCTGCCCGCAAATTACATAAGGATAAAATTGTAACATTATCTCATTACAATTTTGTTTTGGTAAATTTATATTTAAGGAACCTCCGACGAGCACATAACTGTCATGGAAAATTTAAAAACAATAAAATGTGATGGCGCCATACTTGTGACAACTCCACAACAAGTTGCCATTGAGGATGTACGGAAAGAATTAACTTTCTGTAGAAAGACTGGCATTAATTTGCTAGGGATAATAGAAAATATGAGTGGGTAAGTAAAATTATGTATATAATACGAGGCTTGTCCGTAAAATAAGTTCCACGGACTGCCGCTGGCGCTAGGATCGTTTCTATGCGCGACCAGACAGCAGAGGCAGGTTATTTGGTTCTCCCACTACAATTCCTCACCAAGCCAGCGTCGCTGCGACGTTTAGTCTAGGCCCAGCAGCCGTCAACGATGGAGCTTCCTCTTGCATCTCCCGCCAGCTGCGAGTTGCGGTCTGTTATTCGTTTCCTGGCCGCTAGGAAGAAATCGGCGAAGGAAATTCACGAAGAACTTTGTGAAGTGTATGGAGAAGGGTGTATGAGCTCCGGGATGGTGCGCAGATGGGTCAGGGAATTTAAAAATGGCCGAACAGACGTCCACGACGAAGCCCGTGCAGGGCGGCCATCGGTTTCCGACGAAACAATTGCCAGAGTCGAAGCGGCAATGCTCGAAGATCGACGGATTACAGTTAGAGAGCTGTGCGAACAGATTCCGGAGGCCAGCAAAACCACAATCGACAAGATTTTGACTGAACATTTAGGCTATTCAAAGGTCTGCGCAAGATGGGTACCAAAAATGCTCACTGCAGATCACCAGCGGCAGCGGGTTGAAGCGGCCCAAGAATTTCTCGCTTTTCACGGAACAACCGAAGAGGAATTTCTGGACTCTATTGTTACTGGCGACGAGACCTGGGTACACTACACCACACCGGAAACAAAGGAGCAATCGAAGCAGTGGAAGCACCCCAAGCAAAGAAGTTCAAGCAAATCCTGTCTGCCGGAAAAATCATGGCTAGCGTTTTTTGGGATCGAAAGGGCGTATTGTTGTGCGAGTTTATGCCTCGCGGGACAACAATCAATGCTGAACGGTACTGAGAGACCTTGAAAAATCTTAGACGTGCAATTCAGAACAAGAGAAGAGGAATGCTGACCAAAGGAGTGCGTTTTCACCATGACAACGCCCGACCGCACACCGCCTATCGAACCACAGCCCTCATCAAAAAATTTGGATGGAAAATGGTGTCTCACCCACCTTACAGTCCAGACTTAGCACCAAGTGACTTCCATCTCTTCCCCGAGTTGAAGAAAAACCTTGGCGGAACCCAATTCAATACAGATGAAGAGGTACAAAATGCGGTTGTTAGTTTTCTACGCGGACAGGCGGCAGAGTTCTATGACTCTGGTTTAAAGAAGTGGGTGCCTCGAGTGCAGAAGTGCATAGAACGCAACGGCGATTATGTAGAAAAATAAAAGAAGGACTGAACTTTCCAAAAATATACTTTTCTTTCAAATTAAACCAGTTTTTTTATGTGAAAAAAATTCGTGGAACTTATTTTACGGACACGCCTCGTATTATCCATTGATACGCATCTTTCATTTTAACCTTTATCGAATGGATGGTACAACACATGTATGGCAAAAAATGTTGGAATCATTTATCCTGTTATAGCGCAGAAATGTTAGAAAGAAAACACACATTTTTATAACTATGGTGTCGTTCACCTATACATTTTGAATGGATAATGAATTCGCTGGGAATTGTCATGCATTAAAAATCGTTCAAACCTGCACATAATTAGAGTTTGCCAGTCTCGTAGCGACAGGCCACAAAGAAAGAAAATTGATTTTAAGACTGATGGGAGGCTCGCCCTCGTCAAACAAAACACCTTATGTTTAAAGAATTTAATTTTGCAAAATTTATTTAGAGCAAAAATGCAGAATATGTCATCATCTACATTCAACATCAAATTCTAATTACATATTATTAAAACATTATTTGCTCTTTCTCATGTACAAAGTATTTCTTGTTCTTTTTATCCGAACAGAAAACGTAATGTCTCAACTCTAATTTTCGATATTTTAAAATACTTCCATTACTATTTTTATATTATATTAACATATTACATTTTAAAATTTGAATAGGTTTGTTTGCCCGACATGTCAGGAATGCACTAATATCTTCTCGAGTGGTGGTGGAAAGTCACTTGCTGAAATTTCGAAGATTCCTTTCCTCGGTACGCTTCCCATCGATCCCCGAGTTGGGAAATTGGCTGGATCCGGCAAGAGCGCTCTGTCAGAGTTGCCAGACTCGACAACAGCAAAAGTGTTTGTTGAAATTGTGAATAAATTGACAAAATCAATAAATATAGAGAGTTGATAAGGAATAAATCTATGTTGTCGTTGTATGTTTAAGTTGATAGTGATACATGTGTCTTTATCAAATTCACTGTTATACATTGTTAAATCTTTTTTTTCACATTTTTATAATAAATCATTTAATGTCAAAACTCAGAACAGTCGCTCTAGGCTTCTAATAGGGCTATCTCCTAATATGTATCTGGTTTACCTAACATGATGCCAGGTCTTTCGCTCCTCTCTCTGTCTTCTATCCCTGCTCTCTCCGGTACTAGCACTTTCTTTACCACACTCTCACTCGCACATTCCTAACCTTAAATCTTGTTCTGTTGAACTTTAACTTCAGTGTTTCTTTATAGTATTAATGGTCTTACGATAATAAATAAACACAAAATAATAAGTATTGGTAAAACTATTTGTGCCAGAGATTTGAAGGCTGAATGGAGCAAAGGTGGCAATGTGGTTTTAATGACAAAAAATTAACTAAATAACAATTATTATAATTAATTTTATATGGTATATCATGTATGAATGTGTACATGCATAATAAATATAATTTTTCAATCAACATATCTTTCTTTTCATAGAATTATGTATAATAAAAATCCTTTGTAGTCTAAATATATACAAATATAGTAATCTAATTAATATATATCGTTGGTGTAAGTCCAATACTGTGGAAGAACCATTTGTCAAAATGTTCAAGAGGCAAAAAGGGCTTGCTTCTTTAGCGGGAATAGTTTATTCGCGGTATTGACTTTAGTCGAGTGCAAATAGTCTATTGGTCAATTTCAAAATTTGAATCCGCCAATCAATGCGGCGTGTGCCATTCAACTGAAAACGCCAAAAAAACGTGTTTTGAAATGACTGGCTCATATGCGGTATTGAATTTACATAGACAATATGTTTTTTGTTCTCATGCAAAATACTAATTATTTCATTCTTTCTTTTTGGTGTTTATGTACTTGGTGATGTCAAATATTTAATAGAAAAATTTCTAACTTTTACTTGAATACAAATTACTTATTCACATAAATGTATTAAATATTTTAATTAAAGTACTTAAAAATAAAACACATGTGTAGTTGTTTAGCTAAGAATTTATATTATTATGGTTCAATTTATCTCTTAGTATGTGAGACTCAAAAAATCATTTAATTTTCCATGATTATTTCATTCCTTTTACTTTTGACACATTTTTTTCATTACGGATTAACTTTCCATAATTTGGACCTAATATTAATTATAATTTAAGCTTACATATTTATTAACTTGCCCATCAATTTTTAATTTGATACATGCAAAATCAAACTTGAAATCCAAAATCCTATCTACGATACATATATAACTTCACCAAATTCATATGTATAATAATTTATAAATGTATCTTTCTTTTTTTTACATACTTATAAATCATCATCCTCATAATTAGCCAGAATCACTGCATCTTCAGTATAATATGTCAAGCAGACCAATTTTCATGAATTTGTAATATGTATAACTTTTCATATCATGTATGCACATGGTTTACACTCTGCTCCGTACTATATAATGATCTGGAATTGCGAGTTCTGACTTCTACTCTAAATAAAAATATATTTTTTACCTTAAATATAATTACTTCCATGTACTAAATTCTTTAATAAATTTTGTTTTTATTATATAAATATTAATATACGCCAAAGTAAACTAAACTATGCTAAACTCCCATTGATATAAAGCAAAATGATATATTTAGTCTGCTATGTTGGTCACTTCGTCAGGTAGCCACATCAACTGACGGATTTCTTCCTCGCTGGACGGGCAACAGTGTGGTGGCCTACTCTGGAGATTAGTACGTAAGTTCTAAAAAGAGTATATTCAGTTTATTTATTTGGGTTGTAAATATAGTTTATGATTTAAAATACAGCTAGTAAAACATTTAAAAAGAAGCAATACAAATTCTTTAATCCATGGAGACAATTTATCGTAAAGTACTAGTATTTTTGAAACGATAATTTTTGTTATTGCACTTTCTATGAGATCTTGCTATATCCATAATATATATATATCCTATCCTAATATCCATCTGCCGATTTTTGCATTTTTATATGATAGCTTTTATTTTAGATTTATTAGGCATTTTTTTCTCAGATTTTATCTTATCTTGACTTTTTAAGCAATCTTAATATTTTCTATTGTGTTTTTACATGTTGCAGTCAATCAGAAGATATTTACCTCATTCACAATGTGGTCTCACAAAATTTTATGAGTTTTCACAATCAAGATCTTATCGAGAACATTTGAAATGATGATGAAAAAACTCGTTACCTCCATTGATGCCCGATTTTTCCGCATAGCGATTTCATGGTCCACCAAGCGATTAGGATAATCTTTCCCGATAATACAATTAGCTTTTTCTTGGACTTCAATGGGCGCCTTCCACGGCTCATTACTGTGAAAGAGGAAAAATATATAATTTAAAAAATGGGAGCCAGTAACACAGGGGCGTAACTACACCAATGCAGTGTATTAGGGCCTATGTATGGGGGACCAAAAGGTCCAAGCCAATCAAAAATATATTTAGTATCAATACTTTTCCCAGCGCTAATGTGAACCAGTATTTTTTTAAATTTACGATGGCAAGAAATTGCATTATGATAAATTTAAAAACATTTTAAATGCTTTATACAATAGTACTCTGCTAGTATGTCAGGTTAGAACCAGACCATCACCGCAAAGAGAAAATCACTGTAAAGCGAAGCAAGGATTTTTTCAGTTGTGAGTGTATATTAATGCCATTAATAATCTAGTTTTTTTTAATTATAAAAAACAAGAAATCAATTTTATTATTTAATGAATATAACTATGCAGTACTTAATATTCTTATTCATACATACACATAATACATTTACAGGGGACTCTTTCACTTTGAGTTGGGGTACATTGCTGTTTTTCATTCCATTTTGCATTTGGACCCAGTTTTTGTAGTTAAGCCACTACAGAAACATATTACTACATTGTAATATGATAATGTGTAAAATATTGCTTGTTTTAATATTGTACATCAATAATAGGGGTCGGTAATATAGTAATATAATAATAATAACAAAATAAAATAATAATAATACATATGTAGTTGCATTTTTTTTAATATAGATAAAAAGTAAATAATAAATTTTCTAGTAAAGTAAAAAAAAATTTTCTTCAAATTTTTCATTTTCAGATTTATTTCATAAATATTAAAAAATTTCATGAACATGAATTAGACTGGAAAATTAAATTTTTTTGCAACTTCATCCTCTGTAGATTATTTGTACTTTTTTACCACAGATTATTCAGATAATAATCAATCATGTAAAACAAATATCTCACATGTATTTTATTGGCATGTTCCTCAGTTCAGGAATATAGCGACGGATATATTCCCCGCTGGGGTCAAGTCTGCGGCCGAGTTGTACCGGGCAGACACAAGCAGAACTGTCCAAGAGCTTCTCGAAAGCAGAACTCGACACCCACATCCAGTTGCCAGCACATACTGACCTGCAAAGTATCACTATACATTACAAACATTTTTACTGCTATTGCTGTTCTGAATTGGGATTATCTGGTTGGATGAGGTTAATATTACTCCTCGATTGTATGATGAAATTATATTACATTTGAATTTCAAATTTATATTTAAACTTGGTTTATAATGAAAACACATTTCATTGTGAAGTTGCAATTTCAGAACATAGTTCTGTGATATATAAAACGATGATTAAAATGTTACAGGTCCGTATCCCGGTTTCAACCAAATATTTTTTGATAGATTTTTCTGTATATCTTTCATTTAATTTGTAACTAAGATTTTTAAACCTATGCTGTAATTGTTGAACTTGTTCAGCAATTCCTGGCTCCCCTGGTGCCTGGGCCCCCGGATGGTTGCTCAAGCAGCCCTGGCGATAGCTACGACACTGCTTATTGTCATGAAACATTTCATAACAAAAAAATATACCAAATGAAGTATTTTGTAAATTGATTAACCTTAGCTGATCAAAACTCATTTGGCAGATTAACTTATCACAATACATATATGAATTGCCATATTGAATAAATTATAAAAGAAGATAATACATAAAATTGAATTATTTTCGTAGGAATCGTGTAATAATTTTTTATAGTATTCATTACCAGTCAGCGTCCAGTAGATATTTCAGGAAATGCTGTACTCCATATTCCCAGGAGAGCCATAGGGCTCCCCTGGTAAGAAAGGAAGCTACAGCATTACGTGCAGTGTGGTGCAACCATCCTTCAAGATTCAGCTGTCTCATGGCAGCGTCTATGAATGGAAAACCGGTTTTACCCGATTCCCATCTGTCAAAAATAGTATTCAATTTAGAAATTACAATTTTGGTATTTGCATGTAATGATAATGCTCTATTTCAGTTTATGTAGATAATTGTTTCTGTAAATGGTAATTTAGAATTTTAGTACAACAGTGGACAAGTATGATTTATGATGTAATTTATGCCAATATTTAATATTTCAACTTAACTGATCTTACAACAGGGTTATAATACATAAACTGTCTTTATTCTTCATAGAAGCTTTATATAATTTGTTTAAGATATGTTTACAATAAAAATGATTCAAAATCATTTCTTGTGTACTTCAATTTATTTATTTACTGAGCTTCAAATGTTTTTGTATTTTGATTAGATGTAGTAGTGAATGCATTTTTGAAAATGTACCTTTTAATAACTGAAGGATTCGGGTCAGCCCAAGGGATGTTCAAACAAATAGGATTGTTCTGTATCTGTGCATAATTTGGATTGTTGACACTCATGATGTAGAAGTATTCGCGCCAAATTAACTGTCCTGTAGAAAATAGTCACTTTATTGAAAATTTAAAAAAGGGTCTTAATGCTTGTATATATGTAAATGTATATGTACAAAGTGAAGAGCAAAAGTCAATAAAATTAAACATCTAGCACATAATTGATTAATAGTCTGTCAGAATAATAAATAAATAAACACTCAATTAATATTTTAATGAATTTTTTAAATAAATAGTTTGTTCATAACACGTGTGACCAACCTGTTATATGAGAAGTGGATGCCAAATATCCACCATGGATTTGTGTGAAAATATCATGGATACACCAGTAAAATCTAAAAAATATTGCGTAACATATTATTAAAAATAAATTGAGATCATTTTTGAAGATGTTTAATGAAGAAATTAATTTGGATTACCTTCTGACAGACAGACAGCCAAAGCGAAGTGCAGGGCTCAAGCTGATGGATGGACCCAACAGGTCAGGACTGGAGTGTGTTGGCAAACAGGAACCTCTGCAAACAATTGATATGACAGTTAGATTCAGGAATGCAGTTAAGTATTCAGGTGGTGTTAGAGCGACATCTAACATGTCTCTCTCCAAGTATATATTTAATTATAATGAGCGACAACTGTCGCCCTATGTGTGTGTATATGATTGAGAAGCTTTGACAAGAGAAACATCTTTTAATTAATTCTCTTTAATTCTGTGGACAAAAGAAGAAATATCCTCCTTCGTAAACCGATTCAGACCAGATCATATATGATCAAACATTGCTTCTCAATCGTATACACATACATAAGGTGACAGACATCGCCCTTTATAATTAAATATATATTTGAAGCGAGACATGTTAATGTCGCCCAAACAGGTGGCCAAGCAATGTCTTAAGCTCTTATATCTCATCAAAAATACATTAAATATCTAACTACCTAAATAAAATAAATCGACGTCGCAAAAAGTAAAAGTAGAACCAGTGACATGACCAAAATTAACCCAGCCTACATTGATACAAACAATAACAATTAAATTTTTCATTAATGTGAGAAATATACAGAGTGTGCTGAATGTTTTTGAGGTGCATCTTTGGAATTTAGATAATGATATTCGGCGCTACAATAATGAGCTCTATAACACGTTTAAAACTGAGCATCTCAAACTTTATAAAAATAGAAAGAATTTAGTGGTTGGGTCATGCGGAGAGGATGACTGAACAACTAACATTGAAGTTACTGCTAAATCAGATTAATAGGACACAGAAGCTTGGGAAGACCTAAGCTAAGGAGCAATTACATCCTCAAAGACATATCTGTTTTAGAGATTTAAAACTAGAGAGAAACATTATATAACGGATATCACTGAAAAAAAAGTCCTGAGGAGATCAATAGACTATAGTAGTAGAATCAGTAATGCACACTAACAAATCTGTTAATCAAGATTCATTTCAAATAGAAAATTTTCCCTACACTATATACTATAATATATGTTTTAAAATCATTGAATTATTTTTTATTATTTGGACCCATCAGAGCCTGTCTTTTAGCTTTTTCTTTTAAATAATGAATAAGCTCACTTCATAAAAGTTTCCTTCTCAACTCGCAAACGGTTATCAAGCATTTTCAGAGCAACAGTTTCTCCACCCATCCACCTGAACATAGGTAACTCTTTAGTAATATTTTCTGGGAGTATTCCAAAATCTTCAGGATTTGGCACCTGCAACATGAAATTTGCACGAGCTGAAGAAAGTAAAATGTATTTATCATTATTGAATGTTGACAGTAAAGGATCTAAGGTGGCCGAGTTTGAGAAGAGTAAAGTGATGACAGAATGTCATTTATGTATGAACAGTATACTAAATATTAAATGGCAGAATATTTTACTTTTCTTTATTATTCTAGTATTTTGAATAAGGTAAACCGGTGAATGAATGATTATAGACTTTTGAAACTACCTAAATGTGTTATTAATTTTTTATAATTTTCTTATATGTATGTAATTTAAAAAAACTAGCCTTGTTTATTCATCGGGCCTTGAAGGTAATCAATTTTAGGGTTTTAGAGCAATTATCCACAGCTGCGGTCCATATAATATATTGTATTTGGTATATAATTGTATATTATATAATATATTACATTATTTCGTGATTCACGTTTTTGATTTACAATTTCAATTTTTAAATGTACATATAACTTACTTTTGAAATTTTTAAAATCTTTTGAATAAAAAGATTTTTAGAGTCAGTGCCTTTTTCCATATGACTCACCAGTACAAACTAGTTATACATATTATGGAAGTGTAATTTATAATTTTATTGGATACAGCAATTATTTTTAAGAAGGAAACGAGATTAGGTTACAGACAGTAAAGAGATCTTTCAAAATACATACCTTTTCAAACATTTGAAATGATTCACGCACACTTTGTGGTATTTGACCAAATATGACATTTTTAAAATCAACATCATTATCTGGTCTAGGCGGAAGACCAATGGTTTCAACAGTTTGCTGGAAATTAATAGATGATATTTTTTAAATAAATCATTTTTATTATATTATATATTAGTAACTTGGTGGTTAGACATTTTAAATAAATTATTTTGTTTGATTACATTAATTTTAAAATTATATTTTTTTATTACAAAACATGTTATTCATTTATTTATAAAGAGAATGTGCTTGTTTGTTCTAATAACAACATACATATTAAATTTAAAAACAATCTTATTTTAAAATGATATATTTTATAATTTTATTTTCAATAATTAGGTTCAAAATGAAATTAAATACTGGCCGCATCGCTTTGTCCAATAGTCAATATTTTACAACTAATTAATAGAGAACTATTTCTGAAGTGGATTATTACTTATGATGAAAAATAGATTCAATATACAATAAAAAATTAATCCGATCGGTTAGAAGAGATCAGGACAACGGTTGGATGTCTACAAACCTCCTAAATAGCTGACTCATATAAGTTTGTAATTTAATAAATAAATTAAATCATTTTTCACTTACCAAATCAAAATAAAAGTGGTAACTATATATTTTTTCTGTTTATTCTTCCAAGTGATTAATCTAATTTTAGATATTAAAGAACTGTTTTAAAATTGCTACTTCAAAATAAAAATGTGTTTTCATTAAAAAATATATAATATAATATTTACCAGAAACATTTGATACGTAAAAGGCGGTATTCCTCCATTTGCTTCAATGACTGAGGTTGGATTCCACAAAGTATGGGAAACATGTTCACTACAATCGATGCCAATAACTCTGCAGAGCAATTTTATAGAATTATCTCTCTTTATCCATACTGGTTCACAATCCTGCTCGAATGATAGCTTAGTTATACCTAGAAATATGACAATTAGGGTAACAGATACTGTGTGCCATATCGACCCCTCCTACATAAAGTATTGTAAGTAAAAAAGGTAATTTTTAATCATTCTAGTACTTCGCCCGTATTTGATACATTTTTAAATGGCTATAATTTTTTGAATATTATGTTTATTAGTACATACATCATAGAATGTAATAAATATATAATTATTTTAAATCTGTTATGTAAATAAGTATCAAATTCACGCAAAATGCTAGAATGATTAAAAATTACTTTTTTTATTTAAGATTTGTTTAAACGAAAAATTACTATTCTTAAAATGCAAAAAAAATTAGAGATATGAATGGTAGAAAAAGTTACCAAATTCCTCCCAAAGTTTCCTGATGATGACATCTGGTTTTCCGCTAAACAAAAGAAGTCTTCCACCAACATTTTTAAATTGTTTATTGAGATCATTTAATGATTCCAAAAGGTAGCGCATTCGGTTGTATCCTACCACTTTGGTTCCTAAAGACCGAATTACTTATGCATTAAAATATTGCAGTCATAAACCGATTACATATATTCTTTGATACATATTCCAAGATCAAATCTCAAAAACAAAAAATGTATGTAATTTTTTTTAGAATAAGCAATAGAAAAGAATTCACAACTTAAAAATAATAATAGAAGTTGTTTTAAATGAACTGCCTTACAAAAAAATTGGACCAGTTAGTGTTAAAAAATAAAACTTTAGTTGTTAAATACAAGCTTCATCTAGTTGAAATTTTATAAATGTACATTTTGATCTCAAAAATCTAGTATATTTTACATAATAGGATAATTTTTAGTATTCTTTAAAAAAACTAGTACATATTGTATTTTCCTCATAGTCCCAGAATGCAACTGAGAAAATATAGAAAGTATGGTATTCAATATAATACACATTTATTTTATCATAGCGATGGGGCTGGGGTAGCCAGGGAGAGTGGAGGGTGTCTATGCTTTGAGCAGAATCTTATAGAGTAACTATGTAAAAATTCAAGTAGATTGGTCAAAGGGATTGTATGTAAAACAGACAGATATACATTCGTCTTTATACATATGTAAACATCAGTATACCATTAAATCTAGCTTAATTTTTTTTAACTTAAAACCAAACTTAAAAAAGTTTCATGTTTAAAATCCAATAATTAAACACTTAGTTGATAATTGTATTATAATTATTTTATTTAGATTTGTGGATTGATTCTCTTGCTTATAAATAATAAACCCAATAATATTGGTATCACTAACAGTCGCTTGAATTGGTTCAGAAATTATCTTGAAAATAGGAAACAAACTGTAGAAATCAATGGCACCCGCAGTGATCCAATGTACAGTAAATATGGAGTGACTAGGTCCGATACTTAAAAAAACTTTGAAGAACAGAGTTAAAATTAGTTATGCTGATAACACTGCAATCATTATATGTAAATGGTGACATGTGGGCTAAAACATTTAAAAGAGCAAAATTAGCCACTGCAGAAATCAAAAGTATTCTAAACAATCACCTACTAACACTTAACTAAAAAAAAATCATAGTTTATTGCCTTTTCGTTAAAAAAACAAAAGAATCATTTCATCCCAAAAACTATTAAAATACATACATGCATTTTGGATTGGTCTTATCAGTTACACAATATGTGTATGGGGTGGTGCAGCTCTAATGGATTCCCTATTTATGGCTCATAAATGGGTCATCAGAGTGATAAACAAGAAGTCATTTAGATATAACTCTGAAGAAATTTTTAAATTCTTTCAAGTTTTAGATATAAGACAACTATTTACCAGAGCAATCCTAAAACTATTTTAAAAAAAAACTTTACTCCACATCCACGATCTGATTCAAAGGAAACTAGGAGCAAAACCTTAGGATACTTTTTTGTACCAAAAATGAATACCTAATTTGGCCAACAAACTTTCTTGTTTTGTGTACCATATATATTTAATAAATTGCCACTAGATCTTAAAGGGTCTAAAGTGATTAATGACTTTAAACTAAAATTAATAAAGTGGTTGCTTGATGTGGGTAGAAAGGAAAACGAAACCAATTTGTCATTTGAGCTAACCTAACTATCTACTCATATTGTCTCTAACTATATTATAGATAAACATCTTTTTATAATTTCTGATTGTACCTTAACAATATACAACCAATAAAAACTTTACAGGTAATTGCTTTAAAACAGACCACGTCTATTTTATAAATTATTATTATTTTATATTTTATAAAATATACTATTTTATGCTAAAAAAATTAATAAATAAAATATAAAACAATATCAGCTAATTAGTAAAAATATCAAATTGTGTCATATGTATGTATGTACATTAAAAATGAATGTCAAATCACCTGCACTTTCTCCATCAAAAATAAATATTGGAAAGAAAGGTATAGTTCGGTCTGTCAAGGCATTATGTAATGCAGGGTTATCATGGAGTCGAAGCCCATGTCTGAACCACAGCACGCTGCCACCTGGCATGATGGAGACGGTTCAGAAAGGCTTTGATACCTGTAAAATGTATCAGGGGGAAGGTGAAATTATTTAAATTAGTTATTATAATAAATAAATAAATGTATTGGTTACCACTATATAGAAAAGCCTCTGAGCTGGCTTGTAAACAGTTCTGAACTGTGATAATTCAAATCCAAGGTAAGGCACATAAAGGAGCAGTAAAATCAAGTTTTTATACTGTGAAAATGGGATTAACTTAGATGACTGTTAGTAGATTTCATACCTTTGTTGCCAAGGTAGACGTTGTGACCACTTATTATACAGGCCAGATCTTCTTTTGAATATCCATATATTCTAATAATAATAATAATAATAATTTTAATTAGTTTAGCTATTAGTTTTGTCCAAATATTTTTTTTTTCTCAATATTGGTTTAATCTTAGTTACCTAAGTAGTAGTAGAAAATTGATATTTCATTAGAAGTTAACAAAAAATAGTCCTGAATGCTTTGAGAGCTACCACATCAAATTAATGATAGCACAATTTATTGTGAAGTCGCAATTTTATAAATAGATGTACAAAAATAATCTATCTATCGAAAATATATTTGGTTATCACTGGAATATGAACCTGAAAGTTTCACTTGCTGGTAGAATGCATTAGCCATTTAAATTGTTGACAAATTGTAGACTTATAATTGCTTATTTTGTACGAAAAATGGTGCTGGATCTTACTATCTTGTTGATCTCACGTTTGGATCTGAATATTGGATACTCGGTAAGAAAGATGAAAATTCACTAGTGGTCTTTGAATGTGAGCTCAACATTGTCCAACTTATCAAGGGTTGAGGTGGGCTGGTCACGTTCAACACACAGACTCAGAGCGACCAGCGAAGAAAGTGTTTCATGCAAAACATATTTGCCGAAGTTATGTTGAAAGACGTAAGTTGCAGTGGTTGGATGGCATTACCCAAATCGCATTCGGTATCAAACGAAACTTGCTTAAGGGGCCAGGGCTCATTGATAATGATAACTTAGGCATCTACTGTATAAATGTTCTTGCGACAATCTAAATATTATCATGAAAATGTTAAATATTCACAAGTACCTAGATTAATTAAGTTAGTTCTGAAAAACTGCAACTTTACAAAAATATATAAATTGTATCAAAGTTTATAAAAATGAATTGATTTAATTTCTGGTGTATCCTAGCATATATTACTCAAAGGTATTTGAGATTTGTCGCAATATAAAGGTGAAAGCGTTTTAAAAATGAAATAACAGATATATTAGTTTGAAGAGCTGCAGCTTGTAAATTCGAAAATTAGTTATCAACTTACTCGGTTGGCGTAGTGTAACTGGTAAATTGTTTTTTTTTCTGTACATCTTTCTAGTAGATACATTTAATTTGTATTGTAATATATTATTATTTCAATGGTAATCTTTAACTAATAAGTGCCAGTTAAACTATATTTTCCTAGCAAAGAATAAGATGCCAATGTGGCTGATGAATTCAGTAGTATGATAGTGAGCAGTTAGGTATGGAGCAGTCAGTCTTTGGATAAGTTGTGGACTATTGTAAAGCGGACTTCGTTATTATTCTTGTAGGGAACAGGATTTTAAATTTTCTGCCGTCTCAGCCGGCATCAATGCCAGCGACATAGCGCTGCCGATTGCCGCTACAGGTCTGGCCCAATCCCTCACTGACGATCTCTTTTCTGTTTTCACGGCTCTGCAACGGCAGTCTTGTCGGCTCACGTGCGCCGAACGGGACCGCCCACTTACTTCTCTTTCATAGTTCATAAATAAAATAAACAGATTCAGAGTAGTTTTGTTCTAAGGTTACACACTGATTTGCATAGAACTTTAAATGTGGTTCAAAACAGTGTCTAGCTTGTGTGACAGTTTCAATAATGGTGATAATTTATCAATAAATAACAAGTTTTGTGGTTTGGGAGTAAAAAAATGCAGAATGGTTAAAATTTAAAAATATTGATTTTGAGAATCTGTTATCCTGAATGGGTGAGAGATACTTCTGTATTGATCCGGTACGCGACCATCATTTTGTATCAACATGTTGCTTCATAATGTTTCTGCTATATAAAGTGACTGAATCTGAATATGCTGGTTATACCCCTGTTCTTAAATAACTTCTGCAATAATTCATTCTTAAAATATTTTATCATAAGATGTTACATTTTGCCATGCTTGAGTAGAAGTATATCCTACAAATGTACCGGAGCCAGAAAAATCAGAAACAATATTTCAATTATGTTTTGATTGTAAACATAAGGGGAAACTTTGCTAATTAATTGAAAGGTTTCCTTGAACACCAATATTAATTAATTTACAATTGTTTCGAGTAAACTTTGTGCAAAACAAAAGAGTTCCAATTACTCAGCCTGAAAAGCCATAAGACTGTTTGCCTCTTTTAATAACGAAAGGTAATGTTTAAAACGTTCGTAATTAAAGAAAAAGTTTATAACAATTATTATTGTAAAATTGTGGGCCAGCAAAAAGCGTATTTGAAATTTGAAAAAAGAAATGAATTCAATGTTTATAAAATGTGTTAGTTAAATTATAATTAATTCTATTTTCTAATGGAATAACTAAAAACTCACCAACTAGAAAAATAAGGGCTCAATGCAAAATCAAAGGGCCCCCTGATTATGTAATGCGTATAAGGTTTAATAATATTTTTAGTATGCGGTTTATTAATTATATAATAAAAACAAAATTAGTCTCTTTATTCCTATAATATTCACACTTTCATGATAAAAAATAAAAGTATGTTTTTGACAGTAAAAATCCTGGCTTTGCTTTATAGGGATTTTCGCTTTGCGGCCATGGTCTGGTGCTAACCCAACATATTAGAAGGTATCACAGAAATGATTAATTTCATTTTATAGTGTCATGTTTTACCGTAGTTTATTTAGAAAAATATTAGTCCATATTAGCACTGGCAAAAATGATACTCGTAATACTCGTATTTGGGCCCCAATAAAAAAAAGTGTAGCTTTAAAATGTTCTCAGGTTTACGAGACAGTTTAAAATTTTCTATGTAGACTTTTCAGAATTATTTTGCCAAGAGTCATAATGCGCGTCTGTCAAGTAAGCATTCGAGATTTACAAATGCAAGGTGAATATTGATAGGGATATGGCCTAAATTGAAAATTTGGTATCCGGCCCCACAAAACCAGTAATCGGAATCGATAAATAGTGATCTGACAATAATCATGTTTTGTTTGCTTCCTGTTTGTCTTTATTCTAATCCTGCTTTTTACCTTGTTTTTACTCCTTCTGTTTACTATACTCTACTCTATATCTGTCTACCATATCTTTACTATGCTTTTTTTTTTACTTGTTTCTCATATCTACCTATTTTAACCTACTCTTACCCTGTTATTTTTTTTTTACTATGTTTCTTTAACATTTCCCGTACCAAGGAATCAAGTAATGGAAGGCGTTGAAGTAATGGAAACATAAAGTTAATCAAACGAAAATCACAATAAAAGAATAGAAACACACAAGAAAATTATTTGTTTATTACCATCAACGCCCTTATAGGCTTTTACATAAACAATAATATATATATATTTTTTATTTAGATATAACAATACATAATTTTAAAACTAAGTATATTTCAAGTACAAATATCTATTCAATTTAGGTATGCTCCAGCAACGAAATTCAACTTGTTGTCAAGCCGATGCATCTGTGTTATTGGCGAGTTTACAGCGTGGGTACCTACAAACACTTCATGTTGTCTCGTTTGAATTAGTACTTTATTCAAAATTATTTGTGTTAATTCAGGACAATAATATTAATAAGGGGCAATATCAATAACCAAAAAGCACAAGAATTTAGTTTTAGGTACTTACCATCGCTGCTGATCAACAATATATTTCTTTGAAAAGGTAACAAGTTGGAAAAACTGAAGAAATTTGATTTCACTGAACTCTAGCCGGCGTAACGGTTTGAAGTGTTGAACACGGAAGCAGAATTCTTGGTCACAATGTACATTTGACACAAATATAATATCACTATCGAAAGGAACCCACCCTTTCCTGGAACCGTATTAATGTACTAGTTCCTCTCAACAAAATTAAGAAAAGTGTAACTCCCGAGAATTTAGATGCAATCCATCAAGATGTACACTACAGAAGAAGACGATATGTTAGTCTGTGCATTTAGAAACTACATTTTTCGATGCCCTTATGTGTTTTCTTTATTGGTAACAATCAACATACGTATATAAAGTTACATAAATATGTAACTTTATATATGTATAAAAAACAAATAAATCTAACAGGAACACAAAATAGTATACTAGATGTATGAATATTATGTAATTTTTACAACTTAATAAAAAATTTACATACATACATACGTACATACATATAAGTGTAATTATAGTTAATAAACTAAAAAAGTGATAGTCGTGAAAATGTGAACATAGTTGGAACGTAAACGCAAATAGCCGTATCTGCCCGGCGCAGCATATTAGTATCTACCCCGGCGCAGTCATGTTTAGCACCATCTGCATGGGACACATTTAATCTTCAGATTCAGCATTTTCTTTACAACTTGGATTACTTTGCCTTGATTTCTATGCAGTTCACAAATGGCTTTTTTACAAAAATACCTCATCATCCAAGTCTTGCTCATCTAATGATTCGTCTGTATCTTCATCTGTAAAACCTACTTCATCAGCCGAATCTTCAAAATTAGAGGCATTGGAATACAATTCTTCAAGGTCTATATCGCTGTCAAAATTGTCATCATTATCACTATGGTCATCTTCTATCATCCTCTCTACATCTTCGTATTTCTTTTTTTGAAACATACCTATTTGTATTTCTGGGATAATTTTAAAACAAATCTATAAAAATCTAAAAAATTAATAAAATAGCTTGTTTACGCACTGACACACTTCACAAACCAATTAGAACAGAAAACAACAAAATAAATACCGACTATTAGCAACAGGTGTTTGGGAACCACTGACTCGTTTCTGGCAAGATCGTAATTCATTGTTCGATTCTCAGAAACAGGGTGAGTATTGTTTTCTCGCTCGCATGCATTGATGCGAGGGCCTTCAAAATGTATTTGTCCAAGTGAAACAAAACATAAAACCCAAAATGTATACACCCTACATATTGAGATTCTGTAATTAATTGTAATATTTACATTTTTGTCATAAATACTTACTTTGCACTGAAAAATTATAGAAATATATATCCTATATCCATCGATTTAAGATTACATCAAGTATGAGGTGAATTGCTTCATTAATTACTGAGTTATCAGGATAAATGTTGATTTGGGGGATATAGGATCCCCCGCTTTGGCAAGGCTGGGTTAATATGCTCTTACTTAAATGTTCTTTGTACTTTGTTCCTTACTTCTGACATGTGTTTAGTCTGTATCAAAATTTTAACTTTGTTGTTCATAACTTATTCTCTACATGTCTCCTTTTCGATTTTTCTATTTTTTACTTTTTAATTTGTTTAAATAAGTCTTAACTTACTTTTTACTTATACACATATCAGTTTTCGGGAATATTAAGAACAATAATAATTTGCTAATGGAATCTAATGGCTACCTACCTCAGAACGGGTACTTTATATGTACCTAGCGAGGTAGGAAGCGGCTAACAGGCTGTATATTTAATACTTTTATATTTGCTGGTGTATTAATTATGAAAAAAATGTTTATATTGATTCAAGCTTCAAAAGAAAGTTATTTTGCTAATAAATGCCAATTTGTCAGAACTGAAATCAGAAAATCAATAGACGGAATATACAACTATAATAAGACACACCCTGCTTTCGACATGGTATTGCAAAGTGTTACAAACAAAACACAATCCTGATGGACCCTGCAAAGGGATCTGAAACATCAGCCAGAGAGTATGGAGACACATGTCAAAATAGCCCAGAAAACTCAACCCAGAAGGAGGAAACTTATTGGCTATTTTTTCAGAAAAGTAAATAATTTTTTTAACAAAACCCTTGAATGACAGTCGAAGAACATTTATAAAATATTTATCAATGACAAACATCAATATCAATGGCAAATATTTTATAAATGTAAAATTATTTTTCACCTTTTAAAATGTGTATTAAAAGATATATTTCACATTATTAAGAGTAAAATGGTTTTAAATTTACGGCTGAAAAATAAATGATTTTTTTGTAAAAGCTTTACAGTAAAAAAAGTCTTGATGTAGAATTGCCTATTTCTTTGTGTAGCCTTGAATTTCGAATTTCACATACTAGTATGTATAGACAATGTTTTAATTTGGTGTTTTATATTTGTATACAAAAATTTCTTAGATTAATGAAATAATCTCAAAATAAAAAAAAGTTAATAAAGTAAGTACTTTTACAGTCTATAATGGTTCACTGATAAATTCTGGATAATATTTAAATTTAAATTTAATTCTCTCTGTGTACATATAAATTCCATAGTAAAAATTCCAAATAAAGAGTGAGGGCACAACTAAACACATTAAATAGTATTGATAACTCACTATTTTAAGTTCTAGATAGGTATTTTTGGAAAATCAATAAATTTATTAAACATTTTGTATCTTCAATTAACTACAACTATGGTGCTAAATATTGTTACAACTGAGGTCATATTTATATCTTGTGCAAATTGCACAAATTATAATTAAGAAAGATTTTAAAATATTTTTCAAATTATTGAAAAATGAGTTTTTTTAATTCTAGATGTTTTAGAAAAATATATTCTTAAAATAAACATTGAAAGTATAAAATTTTTGTGAAAAATTAATTAATTTTAGAAAGTATTTAAATATATGTATTTATATGAAATAATGATGGGATGAGATATTAAAATATAATTTTTATGATTTAAAAAAATATGTATATATGGTCCAATTATTATTAATTTTTGTAAAATAATGTGAAAATGAACTCACCCAAGCTGCCTGGTGCTACAAGACAACCAATTACTTGAACTGAAGGGCAACAAGTGACCAGAATGTCCAGGCTTCAAAACACTTTGTCCTTTCTCCCCCTCCTGTTAATTGGAATACGATTCAACATAAACAGGTACCTACCTCAAACAAATATACAAGTAGGTGTTTGTTAAGTTATGTAACCAGTTGCGTCTGGATAGTATTGATTTTAACAGGGTAGGATTATACAATCAGTAATTTTTTTGGTACAAATTTACATTTACATACAGATACAGTTACAAAATAGTCATTATTTTTTTTATTAGCGATCAATTTTAAAATATTGTAGCTTTTATAAATCTTTTGCATCATTATTTATAATTATGTAATTCATATATCTGACATTCTTTGCAAGTATATAATATTTAATATATAATAAACTAGTAAACTATTCATTACTATAACTAAGAAAACATAGTAAATACAGACGAAATTGGTTAATATGAAATCATGGGGACCAAAATATTTTTTCATGTTATATGAATATCATGTAAAGAATTTTTTTTAAATAACTCATCAATGTTTTCGGTGTCGTAATTATCAAAGCAGTCATGATAGGAATTTTAAACAAATGTATTTACATTTTTTTACTATTATATAATGTCCTTGGATTGTATAGTGTGTGTGTATGTGTGTGTGTGTGTGTGTGTGAGCCTCGCCGTCGACGCGGGACGTGTGTATGTGTGGAGATAAAAATGGGTCACACGCGGGGTGGGCTCTCTTTTCAGCGCTACCATTCGTCTCGTTGTAGATCTTGTATCTCAATTGTACGTGATTGTAATAAATATATAATTGTCACTAAGAGTTTTCACTTAGACCTTCAACAACTACGAAGTGTACAACGAATACGCACTATTACGCAAGTTCGTGACATATATTATAACTCTACAAATATAATTTATTTTAAACTCCTAATGTATACATTTATAATACCTAGATCAATTTTCGTGAAAAAATATGAAATCTTCTTTTACAGCGTTATTTTTGCATCAATGTATCATATTGTTTATTAATAGATGCCGCCCTAGTCAACAGAAAGGTAATTTATAAACAGTAAATAGTTTGGTGACAAGGCAGCATCCTTATATCTATTATTTATTATCAGATATTGGCCTAGTCAATAGAATGTTGTGTCATAAAGTTATTAACAATAAATTGTAATTTGGTGAAGATGCAATGATTTTTTAGTTCATTTGGGAAGCAAAATATTTCAATATTATACATTTTTTTACTTCATGTTGTAAGAAAATGTATGTAGCATTTTGTGGAACCAAAATATATTTTTACTTTAACATGCTTTCCAAACAATTTTTTCACTTAATATCTTTCTTAATTTATTTTGTTATTATTTAAACAAAATATCAACTATAAGAAGAATTCTTTTTTCTAAAATTTATTTTGTAAAATTTTTGAAATCTGCTAATGTGTTATATTTTGGGAATAATTTGGCTTTACCCCAGGTATAGCGTCACAAGACAGTTTTATGGGTTTTTATTATTATGTAATTAAAATACATAAATATTGTTGACATCACTTAATTTTTATAATATTTAGAGACAGCCCGACAAAAGAAGACTTGGAATAAAGATGAGTACGCGATCCAGAGATATTTTCACTTAACCTTTTAACTGCTAACTCTATTTGAAATGTACGACACCACATAGAGTAAGACTAGGTTTTAAGACTTGACTTACTATCAAAAGCTGAGACCTGTCGTTCACAGATGGAAAAATTATTATAAAAATATGACTTTAATCCCTACAAGTTTGCAAGGTCCAAAAGTACATGTTAATACACTTATAGCTTATGACAACAAAGTTGGGCGTGTTAATGCGCTCATGGTATTTAAAAGGTTAACATAAAATAAATGAAATGTGCAATATTTTAAATAAACAAAATGAAAACTTATATAGTGTAATAGTTTATCATTCAATTTAATATTATATTTACAAATAAGCCATATTATTAATTATAAGCATTTCTTTATTTTGGCCTCAACGTTTGGAGTTAGCATACAAGTACATATGGATACTTCAACGTGAAAACAGCAAATTGAAGTGTTATTAATCTATACTTGTTAGTGGTTTAGGAATTGTAAGTTCCAAATTAGCTATGTATCATGTGTTTCTTCCATGTGAAACCTACCTATTTAGTAGTGGCCTTCAGTAGGTATAGATTTAGGTTATGCTGCTACCAATGATATTATACAATCATATATAATAATGTAATACAATATATGTACTTTCGTTTAACCAATGTCTTTAGACAAAATAAATTTGTCATTTATACGACCCTACCATGTATTTATTTGTAATTTTAGAGTACTATTAATAGTATTTTTAAAGTTTAAGTTTTAAAGTAAAATAGTACCTTCTTACCCATATAAAAAATGTATGAACGTTTTTAAGAACATTCTCTATGACTGAACATGATTAATTTATTGTTTGAAAATCCTTCACCTAATAACTAAAGGAAATAATAATTTCGATTAGAGGTTAACGTAGGATATAGTTCTGCCAATTGCTTTTTGTTTTTCCCAAATCAAAAACCAATCCATGCACCAAATTTAAAGAACAATCGTGAAATCAACATGTTAAAAACAGTAAGATAGTATAATTTGTGAATTAGTAAAAGAGGAAGTAGACACTTCAATGATTTGCACGCAGTTGTAAGCCTTTCTAATGCTATTCTGTTAAAAAACAGCATAGGTAACAACTCGATACAAAACGGATCAACCAAAAAGAATTTTCAATTCAGTAAATAGCTAATTATATGACTGGAGTAATTTGCTAACTTAAAGACAGAACAGAGTAATGTAAATTGCTCGATGCGGCGAATACACAAGAGCGCCATGAGTACAGCGGTGAGTTGTCGTAGTAGTTTTTAGAATTAAGCAATTAATATCTTTACTGGTACACAGATGGCGCTAATTGTAAAATGATGTTTCCGTTTGTGTTAATCCAATTATTTAATTTATATTTGTTTCCTAGAATTTTTAGTAATGCACAGCTTTTTTGTTTGTATGCACTGCACGCCCTTGCTATTTAGCTATATAATTTTTATTTTACTGTAATTCTATTTTTTTTCTTCATTATTGTAATTTAAATTGTAACAAAAAGGTGTAGCTACTCATGAACATGGAGAAAGTTGACGTATGTTAGAATGTTTGTAAGATTAATTTAAAAGGCAATTTTAAACAGTTTAAAATAATTATTGAAATATTGTCCAACATGGGTCTTAGATAAGAAAAATATTATATAACTTCAGTTATATATGGTGGCTTAAATGAGACTGAAGGGTTAAAATTATTATTCATTTTTCTTTTTGCAGGATATAAAACATTTTTTGAAGATATATGATGGCGACTTATAATGTGCGACAATGTGTAAAATTTTTTAAATTTTCTTATTCTTCTGAAAGGTCTATTATCTCAACTCAATTAAAATACTTAGTCTCCCCTTTTTAAGGAACATGGCTCAGTGGCAGATCTTCCAGGAAAGGGTACTCATTGATCTGTGCGCACTAAAGCAGTCGTGGTGATGTATCGCAGAGAGTAAAACAACGATTCATTTGTCTGTACTCGTCATTGTTCTACTCAATTCGGCATAACCAGAACATCCCTACAATGAATTTTGAAACTTAATCTTAAAATGTCTCCATATAAAATTTAAATGGTGCAGGAATTGTTACCCCAAGATGCTCAGGCACGTAATAATTAAAAATTGTCTACTTTCTTGATTTCCTTTAAAAATCTAAATTCAGTAAACACACATGAAGTTTTCTTTTGGTTCTGCACATTCTTCATTTATGACTTGTTTTGAAGTGACTAAAGTACATCAAGAAGGCAGATAAACTGTGTGATCACTGATTTCAAATGATTATGTAATACATATTATATTATATAATAATTGGACTTCATGAACAGAACTATCAAATCAAGCAGACCAGTGAGGGAAAGAGTACAGAAATAGATGTTTGAGTATATTTATTTAAGCCAGGAGTGTAGAACATATGTGTTTGAGATGGTATGGAATGTAAATTTTCAATGAATAAACTATTCATTTTGATTATTTCCATAAACATCAGGGATATATTCTGTGTAGTTGTTTGAGGGATTGCGCCGTGTCTGACCTATTAGGCTGATTTGGCAAAGGAAAAGATTCAAAGACACTCTTAATTAATAATGTGAATCTGAACAGAAATTGCATAGACCCTAAATACTGAGAAACTACAGCCCATGATTGAGTGCAACGGTGTTAACAAATGCATTGGGCCAGGGGAACACTCAAACGGAAAAGGGCTGCTGCAATAACCAAAAAAAAGGAGAAAGGAAAAGGGGGAAGATCCATCACTCAGAATTCCCCAGCCTAGTGCATGCACTTACACATTATGTGGAAGCTAAGCACATTATATTTGAAGCTAGGCCTCCTCAGCCATATGAGGGCTCAGATAAACCAAGGCAGACGTCATCTTCGCATCGGGCCAAAGATAAGGCCAGTGTTTTGGCTCGTAGTATAAGGTTTATCAATTTAGGGATAGGGTCAGCTGTCATCACTAGTGACTCTTATAATAATAATTATCATCATCATCTGATGATGGACTTTAGTGGGATCCAAGATGACAACCCAGAAATTTAGGAGAAGACTGTACGGCCATGAAGGTCTGAGAATGTATTAATCTGAGATTTTGTTTAATTAAATTTATCACCTGATAATAATTTTTAGTGTTGTACCATTAAATAAATTCATTATTAAATATGTTAAATGGGAAATAAAATCAACTTAATTTATTTTTTTAAGTAAAAGTCGAATTTTAAAATTAAAAAAATAGTAGATAAATAAATAAAGAACACTATTAAGCATTAAATCTATCGCCATCGGATATCGGGCAATCATATATCGATATGTGTGAACATTGTCCGGCAATTTTTTTATATTTAAAAACTTAAAAGGATATTTATTTAATTTTTAATTGTATGTATTTTGCGCTTCCGGTTTGCGGCAAATGAAACCCTCCCACCCGAGGATGGCCCGAGGTCACACCGGGTAAGGCGGAGGACCCGTGGCGCCAGTACTGTAATACCAGTTACGACCGAACCGATATCCGATGACGCAGAGCTAAAGCTAACCTACAATTTGTACGTCAAATAGCTGTCAGCTGTCAAAACAAGCAGATATCCTAATTCTTTTGGGTCACGTTTTTAGTTGTCAATCAACATAAGAACGTGAGTAGGAAGAGTCTTTACCAGTCTGTGCTAAAGGAAAATCTCGTCATCAAACGAAAATATAACGCTGTAATAGTTAATAATAAAAAGATGAGCGAAGACAATCAAGATGAAAGTTTACCTTCTGAAGTGTCAATGGGAGTTGTGATGATGTCTTTGGAAAATAATCAAGATTCTAGTCAAAAGGACGATGTAAACGGAGGGAATGCGAATATGAAAAATGACAAACAGAAAAGTAAGAATTTATTATTATAAAATATTGTTTATTATCCATGTTATTGCACCTTTTTTAATTCTGGAACTAGTGCTCCACGGGTGCTAATTAACTTCGCTCCCATGTAGTACGTTGTGTATATACGAAATTTCAAAGTTCACTCTCCCAGTTTAATCAGATTGATAATTTTCGAGTTATAATGACAGCAATTCTAACATGTAAAGTAATATAGATATTTGTACTTTTATTAATTTATATGTATGAAAATTGTTTATTCATTATGAAAGAATAACAGGGAGCTACTAGAAAGATTGAAGGAATTCTAAATAATAACGTAAATGACAAATTATTTCATTGGGTAAAGTCAAAAAATGATATAAATCAATCTAAAAAACACATCCTTCAAAAATATAACGGAAGATAAAAACAGCATATACATATCCATTTTATTATCATTAAAAAGATTTTTCAATATAAGTGTATATATCGTCCCTAATACTCAATTAGTGCACTTTGAGTGAAATAGAGATTTAGATTTCAAAACATTCCTTTTTCAATATTCTTGCCAGGAAAAAATCATCAATTATAATATTCAGTCAATTCTGAGATGCGCTGAGGTAAAGAGCCTTTATATTGTTTTTGACTTTTTAATTTGTAAAATAGCATCTATATAATATATTGTACGTATAAAAGGGCTCAGCACAGACATGGCCCGGTGGCCCCAGTAATTATCACATTGACTGCCGATCGCAATCATGGGCGCTGTTACGTTATCTCGCCAGGTGCCGTCAACGCCTAAGGGCAAACCATTTTCATAAGTGTTTATTCATAATATTTCATAAGTGGCATTCCTCGCAAACTGATGTTTTTGTGATGGATGTGTGCTTGAGCAAAATATATAATCGACATTTGTTAATGTTTTACAATCAAAAGCCGGCATCCAATGAGTTATCCTATATTACAATTACCATAGAAACATAATGTAATGTGGCATTGGATGATGTTGTACATTTATAATATGGTAATATTGACATATCTTCGAGAATCGTTCATGACATAACGGACTAAGGTTAAGGCTCAGATTCTGGGGGAACGAGTTCAGATCTTACTGGCTGCAAATGTTATTTTCATTTTGTACATTTAGTAAAATACAAACTACTTTATTAACGAGATCTCACGGGCGGGGTCCGAGTTAACAGTGTGTATAAATTATAATTTTAACATTGAAA
This sequence comes from Eubasilissa regina, assembly GCA_022840565.1. NCBI lineage: Eukaryota > Metazoa > Arthropoda > Insecta > Trichoptera > Phryganeidae > Eubasilissa > Eubasilissa regina. The sequence goes on from JAINEB010000013.1 coordinate 20,333,500, forward strand.
ATTATGTCTTATAAAAACTCTGACCACTACTGATCGCTACCGCATGACGGTCACCACGAATGTAATTGTATAACACGACAATGATTCTTTATTTTCAATTGATAAAACAAACAAGATACGACGCACATAACGTAACGCAGTACCTAGTATAAAATAATACAAAAGGTAAAAAAAATACAATATAGATGAGTGATTTACTGTAAAATTATTTTATATGTATAGTATATAAATAGTGAAACAAACTAATAACATGTTAGGTTGAATTGTTCTGAGTGGGAGATATTTCTGTAAGACCACTCATTATTCAGCTTCAATTCAGCAGATGTCTTTGTTATTGAGTATGTAATTATTAGATTTTGTTAGTTTATGGTGAATACCAACTCATTCTCAAAAATTACATTTTGTTTATTTTAGTCGACATCCTGCTGAAAGCCACAGGAAATGCTCCAATAATGAAGAAGAAGAAATGGGCAGTAGATGCTGAAAAACCAATTGGCTGGATAATGGAGTTTGTAAAGAAATATTTGAAACTCGATGCCAATGAAAAATTAGTGAGAATATTCTAATAATATAGATTATTTAACTTTGTTTTTAATCACTTAATGATTTTTTTTTACTATTTTAGGTATGTTTCCTTTTAAATGAATTAAATGTCCATCAACATTGTACTTTCCCTCTCTTGATGTTCTGTCTATTGACTTAGTTTGTCTCCCTCTTTTTCATAAATGTATACGTATTCTGTTTCTCCCTTTTGCAGTAATTTTATATTGTCTCCCTCTTTATGTATATATAAATGCACTCTTTTTGTATTTATTGTTAGTTTTAAATACGCCCTAACAAAGCTTGAGCTAAGCGAAACCGGTTGGCGTTTAATAAAATTTGTGGTTTTATACAAAGTGATTGTGTTCTATTTAATCAAATTTATTTTTGTTATTTCCTGATGGCTGCCTGCCTCTTAGAGGTTATCTTTACAGGCACCATTGTTTTTCACATTTCGCGCGATTTCTAGAATTAATAAGCTGTATTGCCAATTAAAATTACTGTGTGACATAATTTTTTATTAATTTAATGATTTTTTATTATTAATAATGTAATAAAAATGGATATTAATTTTATGAAAATATATTAAAAGAAATTATTCTTGATGTTAAAAAGTCCAAGTAAAGCTGCTACCTTATTAATTTGAAATTCAAGGAACCGGCAAGAAAAATGTTGAATTATGTAAAACTTCGCTGATCTGAATTTCATAAATATCGGTGATTTGAGATAACATGAGATTATTCCATTCATTGCTAAACTTCAACACAACTTAACAAGCTTAAATTATTTAAAATTCATAATAATAAAAACAAGGAATTGTAAATACACCAAGAACGAGTAATTACCATAAAAAGTAATCTATATGTAAGCCTTGAACTGATTTATTCATGAGTGATGAAAGATGATCGGGGGGGATTAACATCTATATTAAATATGGGTGTATTCAATATTTAGGTCAAGCACAAATCAGTAAAAAAAAATCCAAATTTTTAACACGATAACCACAGACCAGTAAATTAATAGACATGAAATAAATTGTACATATAGGCGAGGGGTTTGGAACATTAGTTGCAGGATGAGGGGCATTCTACACACATTATTTGTGGAAACATAAATCCGATAGTTTATGATACATTTATGCAACAGTAAAAGTATTTACTCTTTGAAAATTAAATTGTTGTGTAAACAAGACATATTTTTTACATTAATGCATATTATATTGTCAGTGTCAAAATTTTCATTCCAATCGAGTTATATATTTTAAAAATGTCTCAGAGCTATTTGATTGTGTAAGTGGTACCAAAATGATCACATGGGTGACACCATAATATAAATATTGAAACAAGGAATTTGCGTTAGTTTATGTCTGTATATTTGGTAGTCTGTGGTGATAACATATTTTCAAGATTAGTCAGATATAAATAAAACTATTATAAATTCTGAAAATTCTGGTGATTTTTAAATAAGCTAGGCCTACTAAAATATTGGATTAAGATAATGCAATTCAATCTTTATAGCCCATGTCCATGGAGGAGATTTCGACTCTGCAATCTCTGAGACAGGGATTACACTCTTCTTGAGATTCTTTGGAGATAACTCTCGTCACTCTGGTCGCAATCATTAGATACGAGTTGCACATTATACATTTTGATTTTGTTGATTTCTCTTTTGAATTATGTAACATAAAAATGTATTGATTTAAGATGCAAGGGGTTCAGAATTATTTTGAATTCTGAATTACTCGATATCCTTAAAGGGTTTTGAATTAACGTGGTTCTACTGTATATATTTGTATTCTCCTTTTTCTGTATATATTTGTATTCAATTTAAAATGGTAATGTTTCATTGTGTGGTGTTTCTCTTGATTCCAGTTCCTGTACGTCAATCAGACGTTCGCACCGTCACCCGACCAAATTGTTAGAAACCTTTATGAATGTTTTGGAACCGATGGAAAATTAATTTTACATTACTGCAAGAGCCAGGCTTGGGGTTAAATAATCCCAACTTACTTTATGCTTTTACATTAATCTAAGTCATTCAATATACATGTGTAACAGTTCAGGTGTGACTAACTTCAGAAGAAAATGAAGGGTATAAGGAATAAGGTTATTTTCAGCCAATCATCAAATAATTAATTATTAATTTGTTTATTTTATTTATTTATTTACTTATCTATATGATGAATATATATATATATACAGGTGTAACAGACCTAGTCCACAATATTTTAATACCTGAATAAATTACAAGTCAATGCAAATGTTCAAGGAATATGTGCAAATTCTGCACTATTATGGAAAATATTGTTTGAAAATTTTACAAAATCGTGTTAAGCTTGTCTACATACTTCGAAATAAATATTTATGAAATTGTTCAATTATTAATCTATATCTTTGCTTCAGGCCCTAAATCATCCAACAAAAAATAGTCGAAATTTAATGATCTTTAATTTTTCGTATTCAATATATAATTTGGAATCAATAAAGTCAATAAATCAATCAATTAATCGAAATAATCGCATAATTGCGATTTTTTTGAAATGTTTATATCTCTGACATGGTTGAGATTAAGCACATATCCCTTGAACATTTTTGACTCGTAATGTGGTCAGGTATCCACTAGTGATGAGCTTAACCGTTATTGTGACTGCGATTGTGAAATTTGTGTTAGATTATAACGATGACTAGTAACTGATTATTCGTAATTCAGTGAGCAATCACTGATATACTGTAAACTAAACCTCTAACAGTAAAATATTAGTTACCAACCATCGTTATCAAAGAAATACCAAACGCACAATCACAGTCACAATAATGTTTAGCTCATTATTAGTATTCGCCCATAAAGTATTGTGGACTAGGTTTGTTACACCCTGTATATATATGTAATTGTAGTTGGACTGTGCCTATCTCACTGGAAACATCTGTGTTGAGACAGGCTAAATGCCACTAGTAGGAAATATATCTAACTTACATGTTTCAATAGTATATCGTGCCCATTTTCAAATGTGAATAAATCCAAAAGCAACATTGTCATTAAACACATAGTATAGCATGTATAGTAATTAGTGTGTCTTTATATGGCTAATTAATATAACAATGTGTCCTAATGTTTTCAATTCATTTGCGCTTGACACACACATAGACATACTTGTTGGTCTAATTAAAGACAGCCCAATGATCTAATAGTTGTGGGTTCAAGCGTCGTCCCAGGAGACTTATTTTCATAGCTCAAGCGTCTAGTTTAATTTAAAAATAGTAAGTACGTATACTGATTCCATGTATGCATGTTTTTTTTTTAATTAAAAAAATTATGTTAAAATAAAATAATTTTATCACGAGTAGTAAAAATAATATCCAGTGGAAAAGTTATACAATATTGAATAGTTATATTGCACCTTCTAGATACGTTCTAAAAGTTTGTCACAAATGAACTGTACTTTGTGTATCTTTTTTTATTATTAATAAGCAGCTGCTTTTTTTATAATGTGTTATTTTTTTTGCAAGTTTATAATTCAAGATAATTATTTATTTAATGAAATTAATTGCAATTTTTTATTTGATTATAAATTTCGAAATGATTTATGTCATACTCTTCAGGCAATACAAATATTTTAACAATGAATATGTTTTCTTTTACACAAAAATAATAATAAAACAGCGGCATGTTCCTATCGTGATCATTTTTTTGGTTATCTTCTTTGTCAACTGATGTTTCTTAACTCTGAAGGATCCATTATCAAGAGTAGTATATACATATAGTGGCTGATGGGATGTTTATAAATTTAATTAAATTTTTGTACATCCACCAAAAAAATTAACAGAGATCAAAAATCAGTAAAATAAAGGAGATCTTCCTATTAAACACATATAAAAATGAATATTAAATTTGATAAATAAAGTTAGAAATACTATGTTTCGTCTAATTACATCTCCCACAGTTGAGTTGAGAGTCTCAATTGTAGGAGATTTATATCTTCTGCTTTTTTTTGAGGCAACACCTTGACAATAGCATTTGTCACCGTGCCTAAACGCCGGGCTAGGTTTCCCCAAGCAAACTATATACAATGAGCACAATCTAACCCGTAAGAGATGCCAACTGCATATATATTTATGCAGAATAACCCATAAAACTGGCAGAAATTCTAAGTGATTTGATTATGTGGTCGTGTATTGAAGGTTAGATGCTTTGAGTCATTCAAAAAATAGATAATCATCGAGAATCTTATAAATAGAGTATCTAAAGGTGTGCGGAAGGAGACATCTATGGAGATGTGTTGTGGTATGCGTGAAAAAAACAATCAATAATTATTTTCAATCCATTTATATACCATTATTATAAATCAATTAAAATTACAAAATGCTAAGTCCTTATCCATCTTTGGGGGAGGCTTGCGTACTGGATCGTGTATTCTGTTTATAGTTACAAGAACTCACGCAACTAGATCTGCTAGATCCATCCCCATCACCTGTGAATTGAAAGAATAAATTTATATAGCAGCACGAATGATCATTCATTTCACAACAATCGATATTTCTGAGAGCTAAGAGTAGAATAGTGATTATTAATACTGCTGTACTGATTATTTTAATCACAATAGTTGTCATCAGCTAAGAAATAGTTGGGACAGCAATGTTAGGCCATTACTATAAATAATTTTTTGAACACTAGTATTGGCACTAACATTGTGCGGAGGTTTATAATCTCCGCTCTTGTCATCACCGCCCAGTGATACTGAAGGCACCCTGCAATACCGGTGCAAAACAAAACTCCTAGCGGCTATAAACACATTCAGTACTGACGTCATGTAGCAATACTAATGCGACAAGCAACTATCTGGAAGACTATCTCTCGAACGCTACTCTTCTCACCGCCGCCTCCGTAAATTATTTACACGTAGTAACTTTATATTGTACAGTCAAATAGTAAATCAAGTATCAACCATGAGTAGTTTATCATTTTCATAATCTGCTTTGGCGACATACACATCATATACACAATACGTCCTGCGACTATCAATCGGACACGAAAGTGGTTGATAAATATTGGGACTCTGCACCTCTCATCATTAAAAACATCAGCTGCGTAATTTTTCTGATTCATATCGCAACATATACCCATGCGCACACTCCTACTTCATATATTTGTTAATATCGCCAATATTCTTCTCATACCGGTGATATATACCTTCCTCATGTGGCCATAATTGTATCAACTTTCATTACCTTTCTTGTTAGCACTTTCAGTAGCCTTTTCCCTACGCGTGCATGGGCATGACGATATGACACTACTGCGTGATGTATTTATAGTTGAAATATTTTCTTCCTTATCTGGTCCAAATTTATGTGGTGGTCGTGGTTGGTCTTTTTTCGGGGTTTCGAGTTTCTCACCTCTGTTAGAAGAAGGTTTCTTCAAATACATCTAAAAAATTATATTATTTTTTAAAAACAATACTTTAACAAAATTGATGCTTATGATTGTTAAATTTAAATAAATTCTGGTAACATATAATATCATATAATGACTGCATGATTCAATCAAAAGGTGAAAAATTAGGACTACATGTGTAATTTTGAGAATATTCTACTTACTTCTGGACAGTTCCAAATAATGATACTTCCGGCAGAACTGGCACTGACAATAAATTTACCATCGTTAGAAAAACATACAGAAGAAACAATTCCTGCATGACCAAGTCCGAGGTGTGTGTAGATGCCTGCTTGATATTGCCATAGCTTCAATTCAAATTGCCCATCATCAAATCATAAAATGAAAAATAATGAATAGTTAATTTTCAAGAATGGAATCGAATAGAGCAGTAGAAGAATAATAATATTGTACGTGAAGGGTTCTTAAAATTTCACTTATATATTTATTTATATATATATACATATATATATGACATAATGTGTCATTGTAATATCTTCATTACAATGACACATTATGTCAGACAGATGTATAATTTTCAAATATCCACCCTTCCTACAATTGGGTCATTTTCAGTTGATCTATTTAAATATTTTTTTAATATATTGCACTCTATTCATTATGATGCATGCGTCCACGTGTGAGAGTCCACCAAAAATGTCAGATATAAAATGTCACACTGTGTATGGGACAGGCCATAGTCTAGCAGTCAATGAGAAGCCTGCTGATCGGCTAAGAAGGGCAGAGCGTGAAGCAAGATGGCGGGGCTGGCACTTTTTCATGAGAGCGGATGGAGACTGAGGGGTCAAAGGAAGGAGGCTCATAAGAACCGCATTTGGCCGAGAAGCCAGGTGTTCTTGGCGATATTTTTGATGAGATGGGGGCGTGTTGTGCAGCAAATTCTGTGATGGTGGCGTGCTTTGGGACTAACAAATTCGGAGACGGTGGGTCCAGATTCCGGGAGCTGATTCGCACTGATTATTCAAAGAAGAAAAGGTGCTTGAAGAATCAGAAAGTATAGTGAAATATGGAACTTGAGAACAAGGACAAAAAATTGTGTATGACAAGAGAAGTGTGGGTGGGTTGTAAAAGTTGTTAAGTGAACAAAATTGTATATCATTGTGAATCCAACTTCCCCTACAGTTGATGAACTTCACCCAGTAAGAATCAGTAATTTGTAAGTGTTGATTGTAGCTAGCCAGTGACGTGAAGCTTAGGGCCTGGCGTTCTATAAAAGTCAGCTCGAGCTGCATGTGACAATATATAAAAAAAACTACTGCCACTTAAAAATACATCAAGTACATGGGAAATACTAGAACAACTAAAAATGACCTACTTGTTAGTTATGTTACTTTACGTAGAAGGGATCGCTATATTTTAATATTAGCTATACACTAATCTTTTTAAAGATAATCTTTTTATGCTTTTTTGCAGATATTTCTGTAACAATTAGTTTATTTATTTGTTTACTATCTTTTTTAAATCTTACAGTTGTTTGGTTTAATCTTAATGTGATTGATTCAGATAGATAGCTAAATTAATTTTAAAAAGTGTAACAAATTAAAGAATATTATAAATGAGTTTATTTAGGAATAGATGTGAAAAAATGTGTGTGATTTTTTTCTCAAATTTAACAAAGACAATCACATCATTCAGGCTAAATGCAACTTATACATATATGTATTTGATTATTGTAAATAACACAGATATAAGTATAAGGGCATTGGATATAGAAAAAAAATAGTGACAAATAACTTACTTCCTAACATATTTCATATGCACAAGAAAATGACACAAAAAAGCATAGTCTGATGTAAAAAAGTTATAATAAAAGTTAAACACAAAAACAAGGGAGAATTATTTACGTATTGCATTAAAGAACACAAGCACAATTTAGAATTAGTTCAGTTTGGTGGCCTATTAAGTTCAAACTACTTCTGATTCAAAGGTCAATGGTTGAATATAGGCATCTAACAATCATAAACGAATCAGTTATTTTTGTATTTTTCATGGCAAATTGAGTACATAATGAGACATTTAACTCCGCCAAAATAAAATAATAATTATGAGTTTTTATAGCAAAGGGACAATTCAATTAAAAATAAATACATTTGTTTTTTTTTCTGTTTGGATTAATCGGTAGCTATTTTCTTAGCCATAGCACTAGAATAGACTACTGTGTTAATATACATGCCTTGACTTTCTGATCGTTGCCTCCTGTCACGAACAGATCTCCTTCATTGTTTATGTGCAAAGCATTCACAGCATCTCTTCTTGATGCTTCAACCTAAAGATATTGTGAACAATTTTTGTCATTTTTTCATATTACAAGAATAACCTAAGAAAGTGTTTGAAATATAAAATAGTAATACAAATACATATAATAATCTATGTATGAGTGGTGCACTAGTTATATTTACATCCATATTCAAATTTCATTCAAATTATTAATTTAGTGAAATGTGAATACAAAAATCTAATTTTTTTTAAACCATATAATGTTTTTTTCTACCTTTCACTTATCTTTGCATTAATTTTATCTATAAGGCTATTTGTTTAGTACAATAATGGCAACTTTGTTTAGTTCAAAGTGGGAAGGGTTGATATTTCCATTCACAATGAGATCTGGCTGATCGAAGATAGAGTAAGATCAAGTAATATGTAAATAATTTAAAACAAACTATAGTAATATCCCAATTAACGGTCAGGATGCATTACTGAAGACAAAATATATAACGAAACATTGTTAAACGGGGTCATTTTACACACAATAAATACATATAGGGTGACATGCAATCGCTACAAATTGATCTATGTTTTCAGTTATCATCACAAAACTTTTACTGAGAAAATCTGTAGCAAATTCTCTGTGTTCTTTGTTTTCAAAATCACTATTTTCAGGTTCTGCATAAATCTGTTTTTCTGCCAGTTCATGAAAGGTTGTTATTGGTAAGGCTCTCACCAGAAACCTGCAGTAACTCTTCAATATCCTGCTCATCTACATCTTCAAATTATCACCTTTCATTGATTTATTTGGGTTTAGGAATATTTATATTATATATGAATCGAAAGAAATGCCGTAATAAATTGAATCAATGTAAATTTACCTTTTTTTAGAAATATGTTATAACGAATCATTAAGTATTTAACGCTTTTTTAGGGTCTGTGAAAAAAACCACATTGAATCAGCATTAATTAGAGTACCGTTGTCTATGGACTTACTGTATACATAGGTATATAAATCGTGTTTGAAGGAAGGGAAAAAACTATGCAATAAAGGGAGTTGAAAATAACTTTTAATGATATTTTTAATATACATATATATGCTTTGGATTTTAGACTTGAGCAAAAGATTTCACGCCAACACATTTTCTATATGGATTGATCACACTTTTACTTTGATTTTGAATTTAAATACTTTAATGATGTTTATATCCAGATACGTCTCTAACATTGTACATATACCATTCAAAAACATAATTATCTTTAGCGACTGCTATATTTAATATTCCAGGTTTCTCTTTTCGGTATGCTTCCATTCCTTCTCCCTCACTCGTCCTCAGGTATATTATAAATATTGAATTGAAAATCTGCAGTACCGGTTTTATTCAATATACAAACCTCCCTGGCGAGATTTCCCGTGCCAGTTTCCCAATAGGCCACCCTCCTGTCGGAACCTCCAGTCAGTATTTGGCAATCACTGGGATGGTAGCAAGCGCACATGAATACCGTGTTAGCAAACAAGATCTGACGTCTGCAAGTATTTCTGTTTCAAACATTAAGTATTTTAGAATCAGCAGAAATGATACGACGAATACATACTCAATCTGGTTTTTAAGGCCATACTTTTTGATTAATAAAAAATGTAGCAGATAACCACCATAATAATATTTTTGAATCCTAAAAACACTAATGTATGAGGCACATTTTTTAAGAAAATACCGGAAGAAACACAACATAATTTTTACAACACTTTACTTTCTTTGGATCCTACACACTTTAAACTACTTCTCAACATAGTCACCACCATTATTAAGGAACTTGTCATAATGGGGCACCAATTTTTGTATATCTTCATCATAGAATGACACCGCTTGAAATGAAAACCATATCTGTACTCTGTCTTTGAGTTCATCATTGTCATCAAAATGCTTGGCACCAAGGAACCGCTTCAGATGAAGAAAATATGGAAATCACTTGGCGCCAAATTAGGACAAAACAGGACACACTTGGCGATGAATGTCAGCTGATTTCATGTTTTGTGCATTCAAGAAACGAATCACGAATCGTATCTCACAGTCCGCGGGTTGGTCTATTGTCTTGGAACATTTCAACCACTCACTGCAATATGGCCACAGTATGTGAATGTCTCTAACGTTGCATGAGGTGAATCAAATCAACAGATGAAGGAAACCATTGTGCGTGCGCAACATCGCAAAATGACATTATATTATTATATATATGTATTACATCAACAGTGTCATCTATTGACAAAATAAAATTTGGATAAGATGAAATCATTTGAAAACAGTTTTTGGGACGAATTTTAATATACCTTTAATAAAATAAGGTGGAATTATCAGCAGATTAATTACAATTATCAGCAGATTTTTATTATACATATATTATTTTATTCTTACAGAATGACTTTTGATAAATCTTCAAAACGTGCCTCTATAAAAAAATTGTTTGGTGCTTCAGTCACTTTGCCTCTCAAGCATCAACGGTTTTACTAATACAATAAACAATGTTATTTTTCTAATAAAATAAAGCAAGATTGCATATATTTATGTACAAAGTATTTGGTTAATTCAATCATTTTTGTGTTCAATCTTTACAATTGATGTAAAATTTATCTTTATTGGTCAGTGAGTCACTATATTCTTTACTCTTCTAGTTCTTTAGTAGATTTCGTTTTGCTCCTTCAGTAAATTTTGGCATCTTTGTTTCTAATTCAACTTGTATAATGATATTTTTTTCAGATATGTATGCGCATAATATGGAAGTTATCTATTATAATATCGCACTTGGTATTCATCGGATCTTATGTTAGTGTCATCAATATTCTTTAAAAATTTGCTAGATGGCAGTACATATTAGCAAAAACAATAATGAATATTAATATTCATTTAAAATCTTTCCGCTTGTGCAATAGATGTCACCGATGTCTAATATTTGTCAAAAACTGCTGTGAATAATTCTTGGAATTTAAGATTGCTCTAGGTGTACATTTATATACAGCATGTATCATTTTACTAATATTTTGTTTTTTCTTACTGGAAATAGACAAACTATATGGTACTTTGTCTTTATTGTTAAAGCGATATAATAAGGGATTTCTCCATTGAAATAAAGATTCTACAGAAAACCTGTATGCGTAGCCGCTACAACAGCCGCCCACAGGGTCTAGCAGCAAGCAATCGGTGAGATAGCTGATTCTGCTAGTTAGGTTTTTATTGTCTCCTTTTCAAAAATACATGTAACTATATATACATATTTTTTGACTTACTCGATATCCCAAATAATGCATGAGCCATCTGTTCCTGCACTAACTGCTTCCGTGTCGGCACTATTGATCTTTATTGCTGATATAGGACATTTGTGTTCTTTCAGAACAGCTTTTAAAGTTTGCTTCTTGGGCTCTATTGTCCAAATCCGAACCTAATCAAAAATATAAATATTACTTACATGTAGGGGCCATTAAAAAATGTGATCAAATTTGAGAAATGGAATAAAAAATATGAATGTATGTTGGTTAATGTAGATGAATGTATGTGTGTGGGTTTGGCAGATGAATTAGAAGGATATGTTGTGGTGCGAGTGCTGAGTCCCCAACAACCACTCGTTCACTCACAAATTCATTTGATTATGATCGCGAAGTGTGTGTGGCTAAAGCAGGTTGAAGTAAATAAATTACTTCCGTTTGACACAAGTTTTATTGTTGAGCACAGTTATAAATTAGAAATATACAAGAGCAATGAAATGACTATATGGAGGAGCATTTCCTGGAGATGCTATTTGGAAGATGGCAGTGAGAGTAATGAAGCTCATGAGTGGGTTTTCCATATAGTTGCGGGGGCACATTATTAGCACCCAATGTCAGTGCCGGGCATGTTTTTGCGGCTGTTAGGGGCTCTAGTTTTATGCATTCAGGGGTCGTCAGCGGTATTGACGGCAGTGAATGCGATAGACCTCACACCCCAGTAGAATTTAAAGCAATTATCTATGTCAAAAATGAACATATAGTTCATTATGAACATATAGTTCATTTTTGATATAATTGTGTATATAACTTGGCCAAGCATATTTTTGAAACATAAAAAAAAACAACTTCTTCAATTATAGACAAAAGTCATACTTGTCCTTCGCATCCGCCAGAAATCAAAGTCTTGCCATTAACTGTCATTGCCAGTGCTGATGTTCCTTTGTTGTGGCAGTTCAGAATGCAATACAGCAGCTGACCAGTGATAGGGGTAAAAGCACGGATACACCCATCATTCCAACCTTAGAAAGTTCACCATGCAATCGCAATTTTAGAATTTGTCTATGAAATCATCAATTAACATAAAATATAAGTAACCATCATATGTAATTAGTTTCTAAAATATTTACCCGAAACAATAGATTTTCCATCACCAGAAAACAAAACACTAGAACAAATGAAATTGGGAACTTGAATGCGTAAAAGTTCCAAGCGAGTTTTCAATGCCCATACTCTGATATCGCCATTACCAGCTGTTGCAAAAACTTCTGACATTCCTCTGAAAATAAAAACTGTATGATAAATAAAAAGCACTAAATACTGTGTATGGAAGACATCCCTCATCGAGGGCCAGCACACCAACTTTTGATCACCCTGCTATATTTTAATAAAAATTATTTTTACTGGCGATGTTTACTAAGCAGTCTTGTGTACATTTTTGATTTTGACAGTTTGTTAAGTATAAAAAATATACAGATTTCATAATTTCAGAAACAAGTTTAGTCAAATATTCTGGTAAATTAATACATAATTGCTTGCTGTACATAATATATTACACTTTTGAAAAACAAAAGACAATTTTATATTATACATCTCAATTATGGACTAAGACAACTGCTTCCGTTAGTTATAAATAGTAAACATAAGGTGTAAAGCAGAGACTTAATTAAAAAAAAAAAACTAATTAAATCAAGTAAATTACGAAGATGAGAAAATATTTTGTTCAAGCACTTTTGATGGCAGATGAAAAAAGTAGGTGATTCTTTGAAGAATGTTCTCAGACCATTCAGAATCTTCCGTGTAAAGCTTTCTGGGCTATTTTGCCATACATATCCAATCTCTCTGACTGACATTTTGGATTATATTGCGTGTCCATCAAAACACAAAAGATTCTGTGAAAGCTTGCGAAATGCAACATTTTCGTAATGCAACTGGGGAAACCAAACACTTGTGATGTAAGCAGTACTGGTACAAATAAAAAGTTCAAGTAATTCAATGATGGTTTTTGAAATACTATTCTAACGAATTTTCTTTGGCAGATAGACGACAAACCGAGCAACCTTTGAAAGCTGATAAGGATATATTAAGGGCATAATTGATGAAGATACTTGTCAGAACACCAAAGGATGGGAGTAAACTGTAAACTAATACGACATCTTTATCGCATGGGGATAATTTCCAAATACAAAGTTCGGGTTCCACATCAATTGTAAGTAGCTAACATAATGAATCAGTTGGCAGGTGGCAATGGTGATCCAATACCAATTGAAGGAATTGAATTGGGATATTATTAAGCACTCCCTATATTCTCTGATCTTGTGCCCTCCAGCTTTCATTTATTCAGATAATTACAAATTTAAAAAAATGATAAATACCATATACAATACAAATTTTAAAAATTGGGCCTCAATGCAAAATGTAAAAAAGCGCCTCCTATACATGTATTGATCCCCTATAAAAAACAAGCACCGTTAGGAGTGTAATGTTAATTTACTAATTATCTCAATCATTTTACAGTGTAGCGTAATAGTGCACTCAATAAATACTAGAGCCAACATATTTTTAGGCATTTACGCATTAGGCACTTGCATTTGAAATAATGCCATGAGTCGCTTTAAGGTGATCTTCAGTTTGTGGCGATGGTCTGGTTCTTATCCGACATATTAGCGGGGTACTACTATGTTAATGTTTTCATATATTTTCGTAATACATGTATATGTGAGAAATGCTTTTTCGACTTAAGTTGCTTAGGGTGCAGACCTTTTGGGTCCCTATCTCAATGAGCCTCAATGCACTGCATTGGTTTAGTTATGTCACTGAATACCCCTTGATTATTTTTTGCATCAAAGTGTCCCGATTTTTACAAAAGTCATAAATATGTATTAACTTCTGTCATAAAAAATAAGAGAAATATATAAATAATTCAAATTAAATGCATTAATTAGAAATATATACATACAGATAAACTCAATTTATCGAAAAAGTATTTTAGCTGCTATCAGGACTTGAACCAGGATCTCTTCCTTTCCGAGGAAGTGCGCACTTCCCTGGATAGGAAGAGATCAGACAGATGACAGCTAAAATTTATTTTGAATAATTGAGTTATGTATATGTTTCTAACTGATTTTAATTCAATTTATTAAATTGGCATTTAATTTGTATTAAAATATCACAGAACTATGTTCTGAACATATTACAACTTCATAAATAATAACGTGTTCTCTTGATTAATTGAGAAAAGAAGATGATTTGAAGAATCAAACATTCCATAAGAAAATCTGTGAAAACTTTTGCATCAATCCAATAAAAATTATGTATTCAGATTATGTTACAGACTTACAGTGGGAATGATATAGCATTTATTGCAGAGTTATGACAAGTTATGAGTAACTTTATGTCAAACGTTATCATGCTGATAGCATATATTTCACATTTCTTGGTTCCAATTAAAAGATTAGCTTCTTTTACTTTACGTCCTGGGAGATCCATGATTTGGATTGATGTCACAGAGGCATTCAGCTTGAATGATTTCAACTGCAAACATAACATTACCAATATAAATAACGCACTACCTAAAGTAAATGTGTGTTATACAGAATGTAACACACCTAGTCCACAATATTTTATGGGTGGATAGCTGATTAAATTATGAGTCGAAAATGTTCAAGGGATATGTGCCTAATCTCAACCATGTCAGAGATATAAGCATTTCAAAAAAATTATAATTATGCGATTTTTTCGATTAATTGAAATACTTTATTGATTCCAAATTATATATTGAATACAATAAATTAAAGGTCATCGAATTTCGAGCAGCTAGACAATTTTTGTCAAGTGATTTAGGGCCTGAAATAAAGATATACATTAATAATGGAACAATTTTGCAATTATTTATTTCGAAGTACATAGACATCAAGCTTAAACATGATTTTGTAAAAAATTTAAGCAATAATATTTTCTGTAACAATGCAGATTTTGCACATATTCCCTGAACATTTTCGACTCATAATTTAGTCAGGTATCCACCCATAAAATATTGTGGACTGGGTCTGTTACACTCTGTATATTCTGTACACAAAAAATAATCATTTACCACTTTTAAATCTGGAAACACAGGCGAGCAGAGTTTAGTTTTGGGAAACGGAGTCTTCCTTATAATTTCCTCTACAATTTCAACTGTCCCATCACCCGCGCCAACAATTAAATGATTATTCTTTGTTATGATAATACAACGGACACCTGAAAAAAAAAAATTCCACCTTCATTGTTGTATTAAAAAACAAAATATTAAAGTATATTCACTAGACTAGATTAGAAGATTATTGGGAAAGTAATTGACCAGGATAAAGAAAATCCAGACAAACACATAAAAATATTTGAAAAAATATTGGAAAACAACGGTGATATAAAAATACAAAATTGATAATATGAAATGACAATTAAAAAGTCAACAATAAATCAACTGCTAATTTATACATAATATGCACATTTTTTTTTGCAGTTACAATTTTCACATTAATTGTACGCATAATTTAAATTTACAATTTTATGCACCTGCTTGCATCAAAAGTATACACTGAATCTAAACGTGCCCAAATAATAATTTGCGAACATGACAACACTTCATCGACTGGGATTTCTGGTTGATGATGTGTTCGTAATTTTAAATATAATATTTATTACATTTTAAATAAATCAAAATGTTATAAAAAAAATCAGATTTTTTTACTGTTTCGGTTAAAGCGACTTCAAATCAAAAGTCTATTAAACTATATATATATATTGTATATGAAAGTACAAACTGCGTTCAAAAGAAGGTTTTTTGCCGACTTCCATTACATGTAAAAGATGTGCTGAATGGTGTATTCAAATTTTAGAACAGACCGATAGATTTTTTGTAATTGGCTTATTAATATTGCAAAATAGCCATTTCCTCTAGCAGCTGTGAGCAGTTTTTTTAGCTTTATGAATATTTTTGAAAATGGTTTGCATACATATTGTATTTACATAGACAATATATCAAATACATATATTTTCACCTGAACAGAAAGATACGATTTCTGGTCTGGTTGCCCCCTTTTTCCAAACACCACATTTTGCACTACATGTTATCATTGATGGGTTATGGTTCAGTTCTTCACTATTTGAGTTCGCATCAAAGCCGAGATTAACTTTTATAATATCCCCTGACCTAGGAAAATTTATAAATATGTAAGAAAAATTGTAATGTTTACAATTGGTAGAATTTATCTTCTTCTGGTATCCTATCTGATGTCAGGCGTTGATGAATCCCCCATCCTGATCAACTCCTATGCGCTACGGAATAATTGAATGTTCAGTATCTAGTCTAGTACACAGACGTATGTTCCCCAGTCACATCAATTTCCTTAAGATTATAAAATGAAGTACTTTGTATTGACAGTCTTTATAAACTATAATAATACCTCTCATTGACAATTTTATTACTGTGGTATTGGAAATCCTCTTAGTCCAGGGAATCTTCAGTACGTGTCTATAGACCCAGATCAATGCTTTTCATTGTAGCCACTTTTAAAATCCATATTTCTCTGTTATTACAATGTCACTGATGCTAATAAGCTTATTTAATCTCACAGAGGGGTGATGAGCGTAAATAAGTACGCAGGCCATTTGAGGAAATTTCCAGATCCTAGCCATTACTTTGATGTATTCACAACAAAAATTAACATGAAAATGCATTGTCACCAGCAGAGCACAGATACTACAAACCAGTTCTTAGATTATGAATCACATAATTGATTCCAAAAGACGCACAACAGATGATGATAAGTAGCCAAATTAAATTAATTAAGAATTGTAATGATCCACATATAACCAACTGATAAAAAAATATGAATTCCGAGAAATTTCTAGAGCGGGGCGGGGGATGAGAATAGTAGGAGCGGGGGTTGTGAACGGTTCTCCGGATAGTCGGTTTCAGGAGGGCGAGGGAATCGCATGGGTGTCGGTCGGTTGGGATCTTTGCGCGGGAAGCGGGGAGAGGTAGCCTGGAGCGCACTCGGATGGATGAGTTTACGCGGCCGCGAGGGTTGTTAGAGTTGATCTAATGTGTTAAAGTGATAATCGATTACCTTACGACAGTCGCGAAAGTGTTGGCGGACAATTTATTCGATTCGGATATTATCGTGGGAGACGTGTGTTAGTGCCCAGAAGGACGTCGGCGACGAGAACCTACTTGAACCTTGATGAGTTTCTTTTGCATGCCTTTGTTGATTAACCATACTATTTTACCGCATTCGTAATATATGTTTTGATTCTTTATGATTACTCAAAATTATAATTGAACGATAACCACCTTGGTTGCTGCAGGGCTCGGTCTTGAATAATATAAACTGGTATAATCATGGAGAATCAAAGTATCAATATGTATTTTAACCATTTGTTATATTATATGTTGCACGATTAATCCACAAAGGGAATTAACAAGATACTACTACTGTCGAATGACTTCGGCAATTTTACACACGACAAAATGAGGAGCTGCATTTATTTATTTACTTCCTTCGGCCAGCGAGCTGAACTGAATATTCTGATATGTAAGCCTGCTTGAAGGATTTCGAACGTGAGCGAAAGGGTTTAGGCTGACCTTCAGGGCGACTGGTACCGATGGTGAAGTATAGTTTGGCACTGATATATGGGCGAGTCGCATTGATTTCGGGACCAATCGCTGAGAGAATTTAGATCCGCTACTATGCCTTGTCGTCACCTACAAGAGGCTACAGGCTAAGGTGACGATTCCGCGGCGGTTTCGGTTCTCTCAACATACGTCATGTGCGCCACAAACTGTATGTAACTTACGAGCGTATCAGGTGGGTTCCTGTAGGATTTTCCGAACACCCCGTACCTCAGGATAGTTGAGGAGGATGATAGTAGGATCTCTAGCGGTTAATACCCAGAGACAGTGTTTCTGAAACGACCTGCAATTACACAAACACACACACATGCACCAGCATGCAGTGATAATAATCCTAACTATTTGTTCCTGGCTCTATTCAAGATGCATTGATCGAGACACCGAGGATCATCTTGCAGATAAACCCAACTATACATCGGACACTGTTGTCACATGACGTACGTTTTCAGACGCACCCAAAGAAATCAAGGGAATTTCCTGAGAGTCGTACTGTCATGTCACAACCTCATCACAATTAATTACCTTCAGTGGTGGACGCGGCCCCGGATTGGCCATTTTCCTATCGATACTGAACAGCAACATATTGGAGATACAAGGACCTCGGCCATGCATCTTGAATGAGTCATAACAAATGATATTGTTCACTAAGACATTGGCCGAATCAAAACTTTGGATCATCATCATCATCTTAAATTTTTGAACGCGTGGGTGAGAGGGCTCGGGTTAAGCACCCGTCGCCTACCGCGAATAGGCACCAGGCGTACGGGTTTCTTAATCTGGGGTTTAGGGGAGCCGAGCGAGCGCCACAGACTGGTGTCTAGAGAACTTATCATAATCACGGAACATATTTGCCAAGCTAGGCAGGCACTTAGCATGTCGCATGTTGTCTCACATGTCCACATAATTTATGAACAGCTAGGCGACGCCACGAGGCGGCCACAGTCACGAGGACAAGTCTACGACAAGGTTTGTGTCCTATGTATAATTTCTTCCACACTCTTACATTCCAGCTCTAAATAATACATACACAATTAATGTTATAACGGGTGCGCTCGAATATCATACCGCTTGACCGGAGATTTTCTCTTATTTAGTCGTGTACTATAAGATAATTGGTATATTTATTTTAACAATTGCTCTATAGGTATTTGAACGGCTATAATATTTGGATATTTGTAAACTTTAGATATTTGATATTTGAAAACGCGGGTTAAAAGAACTAGAATTATTACGGACACAACATGGGGAATATTCGTAACCACTAGAACGATCACGTTGGCCAAATTTAGATATTAAGCGAATAAACTAGCATTAACCGTAAAAATTAGTATTAAGGTAGAAAGCGAGATCTTCACACTGGCGACGGAGGCCAGGACGATATAAACCAATACAAAATAATATTCAAGTGAGTAGGAGGATTACGGGATCCCTTACACTGGTGCCTTGCGACCAGGAGCGCTCGCACGTAGGAAAATACCGAAAACATCACAGGGGTGCCTTGCGAGCAGGAGCGCTCGTACAGGGAAAGTGTAAATTCCACGTTAAATTAGAAATAATAATATTAAAACTATATTTAAGTAGACATAGAAAATATCGAAATCATCACACTGGTGCCGGAGACCAGGAGTTTATTAATTATTCTAAATTAATATTTAGAACTTTGGAGAATGGGATTAGACTAGGGAATTATCAAATACATCACACTGGTGCCGAAGACCAGGAGTAATTAATAGTTTAATATAGGGCAACGCGCTGTACTGAAATAATTTAATAAAATACTGCCTAACAATTACATGTATCGTCATGTATAAATATAGTATAATTGAGTCAGAAAAACAAGAGAAAATATCAGATTCATTAGAGTAGTGCTGGAGACCAGGAGTTTAAGAATTATTACAAATTAATATTTAGAGGAATATAAGTATGTATTATATATATATGTATATATAAATAGGCTAGGGAATTACCAAATACATTACAGAATGAAAGCCTAAAAAATGACATATTTTATTAATACTTACGTTGTACCACAGTATGCCTTTGTATCATCATGGCAAATGGCCATGCAGGTGATATATCTTTTCAGCTTTCCTAAGGTGATGTCAATAACAGAGATTGATTTTTTGCCTGGATTGAATGTCCATATTCTAAGAGTCCCTAAAATATGTGCAATAAATAACCTTAATAAAGACTGCAATTTTCCCAAATTATCATTTAATCAGTTTTGATCTAAAAATTTGCCAAAGGCAGTTCATATCTCACTGTGAATTAATTAAAAATTCAGTATTAACGAAGAAGACAACTCTGTCATTTCTGGTATTTTGGGTTAATGTCTGAAGTCAAGGAGATATAATATGGGCAACAACGGCCACATAAAACCTGAGCTGTAACCCACACAAGAGATTCAAATTAATACTCGTAAAAATGTACATGTATGAAATCAATTCTAGTTAAGTGTTTAAAATATTTACCATCTCCTCCTGTCAGAAATGAATTAGGTCGCTTATTCAATGTTTCTACAGATACAGCATCACCAGATGTCACTTTAGCGGCCGTAACCGTGCAGGATGCCATATTCCTTTCAGTGTCCCAGATGACTATCTGACCACAATCTCGACCACCAATTGAAACCATGAGAGACTCATCACAAGAAAAAACTAGAGCTTCAACTCTAACCTGCATAAATATAAAGATGAAATTTAAGAAAAATACAATAATTGTTCCTTGGTGAGTCTTAAGTAAGATGACCAGCTATAAGGGTTTTAACACCATCTGTTAAAGCTCAGAGACGCATTATAATTTCTCCAGATTACGCTAATTTTGTAAT
Organism: Eubasilissa regina; assembly: GCA_022840565.1. NCBI lineage: Eukaryota > Metazoa > Arthropoda > Insecta > Trichoptera > Phryganeidae > Eubasilissa > Eubasilissa regina. Next base: position 20,354,449 of record JAINEB010000013.1, read on the forward strand.
GTCTAAAATTAACTTAACTGTAACTCAGTTTCATCAATAAAATACATTTCATATAATCTCCGCAATCCGTGAGTGAGATTATCTATATCTTTTTATCCGATTGTGGTCTGTCGGCGATTTTGGGTTTTATTATTTTACTTACTAAAAATCTCAGGGTTTACATAAATTGAAATCTGGTCACCCTAGTCTCAAGACATCTTTTTATAGAACAACTAAAACCTGCCACAGCAATCATAATTTGAAATGAACAATTTTTGCCAAAATTATAATTTCATACCTTATGCAATTCATGTTTTGCAAGTAAAGTTTTCTTTTTGAAATCCCAAAGAATGACAGGCCCTTTAAAACCGATGTGGTTGATTTGTCCAGAACCAACAAATGTCCCTCCGGGTGAAATAGCCACAGCTGATACAATGTTTGTATGACCCGAAAGAAAACTCATTTTCTTTGTATCAAAATTCAGGATGCAAACCTTGTTACCCATCGGATAGACTACGTGAATACCATCAGGATGACACTTGAGACCATTGATTGTGGTGCCTAAGAATAATCACAAGGTACAATAGACAAAATATCAATCATAAAATTAAAAATATTATTTTCTAGAATCTCACCATCATAACCAATTACAGAAAAAATTTCTAACTCTTTAACCTTAGTCAGGTCAGTCATTTCAAAAATATTTAGTAAATTTAACTATGAGAAATAAGCACTCGCAAAAAATATTTTTATAAATATTAGGTTGCTATGGATATTACAGTTCAATATGTGAATCATGAATGTATGTGTATCTAAACACATCTCTGTCATTTCCTTAGTAACAGAAAATAAGACTTATTTATCAATGTAATGTACTTAATGGGAACATGTATTTTGTTCCATCCTCATTTTTATTTTAATATTAGAAGATATAATACATTTTACAAATAATCAGTAGGATATATATTTGGGGGTTAAGACGGTGGTTAAATGAAAGAAATGTGATTGGCATGTAGAGGTTTATTATGACAGTATGATAAAAACAAGGAAGACAGATAGAATGAAAGGAATGAATGAAGATGTAGAAGGTGCACGTGTATTATGAACTTAAATGAAGCGAGTTGGCGGTCTTGCTCGGCGCGCGTGGGCTGTAAGACCGCCGTTGCGAAATGATAAAACTGGAGAGACTGCTTGGCGGTAAATCATCGAGCCAGACTTGTAACAGCAGCAGGCAGCACCGTCGCTAGCGTGGATGCCGATTGATATGAATTCCGATCGCTACATATATATATTTCTTCTCTATGAGAGTAAGACTTTCGTATAGAGGAGTATATACGAGAGTGTGTAATTTATGTGTCAGTCCGGGTATATATTTTTTGACTTCAGATACAAATTTATAGTAGTCGGTATTTTTTCTAATTGTGATGGGGAAATTGTTAAAAAATTTGATGCCTTGATAAATATAGTGATTTTGGGTTGCGGTATATTTTAGTTTTGGAATATCAACTTGATCGGAATTTGCTTTTATAATTTTAAAAATTTAGATTATTGAATTTTTTTGTATATGTCTATTATTTTTGATACTTTGAAATCTGTGAAGAGTTGGATTTGAGTGATTTCTATTTGTGATATTGAAGTTTAATATGCTCCTCCTCATCCAATAATACCATATTGCAAATGTGACTGAACAAATGCATAATATATTATTTTCAGATTTGTAAGTGATAAGATGTTTCTGAGTCTTAAAAATATGTAGGTAGTTTTCCTTATTTTGTTTGTAAGATTAGTAATATGCTCTTTCCATTTGACTTTGATTCTATGATTCCTAGGTACTTGATAGTCATGAAACTGTAAAATGTTGCACAATTTTCTTTGCAAAAAAACTTATTTGGTCAAGCATTGAGACACTCGTCTAGTGAGCATTTATTTTATCTCAGGAAATCACCAGTTAAGTGAATAGCAAACTGCCAAAAGTTTGAGAACAATGTATGTACGAGACAATATTGGTATACAATTTTGCCAACGATAAGCTTTAGTATGATTCTTGCCAATCAATGATTATAGTGCTTTAAATATTTTATCTCACATGCAAAAAAAAAGATTAAATATACCCATGTGGAGAGATTGGCTAACCTGCAAAAACATTCCACCTACGTAGCCAAAATAATGTCTTTCCGACACCCACATCATACATCTTTGCTTGGTATGTAATCAAAATATTCAGGTTTTGTATTAAAAAATAATGTTTTTGGTGTTAAAATATATATTGTTATTTTGTTGTCTCACATTTCTTTTTACTATTATTATTTGAAATGCTGTTAATCCATTCCAGGACCTCAAAAAAATCTTTTTTTGTTATATGTTTTTAAATACGAATAATGTGCTTATATAAAAAACAATGTAATAGAATGTACTGCAATAAACACACAATCATACAGCCAATCAGCAGCTTCTTCATATTTTCATGGATAGATTGTTACAGTTTAGAAATTATTTTAACACCCTTGATTGGCGTTATAGCTTTAATCGGCTCCTTCTGCTTCAGTACGATGCAAATCGTAGAAGTGCTATGCTCGTACTGCTTCGCCAAGTTGATTACACGCACACCTTAGTCTTGTTTTTTGATAATTTCTATATTGAATTTAATGCACATCATCCACTTCTTTTTCTCAGCATCTTTGCACTCACTTTCTTTAGACCCATGGTTGGAAAAACAAAGTTTTGCAAAATAACCACTAGCACAACACTGATGCTTTCCACTGTGCAACTGCTTAAAGTGAAGGAGTGAGACACGGGATGCCGAGTGGATGTTGTGACATTTACTATGGCGTTCGGTGCACCAACTAGCGATAGGGTATTTGAAACTGGCTCGTAACCCGAATTTTAGCTCTCATCTCAAAGCAAAAAATCGTCCGAGAGACGGCTTGTATCTCGAAAAACTCTTGAGTCAAGGTACCACTGTATAGGAATATATCTCAAATAAAATGAATCGCAATCATTGATTAGAATCTTTAATCTTGTTAAATGTATATTATAAGAAGTGTAACATGATAATGGTAAATACTAGATATTTTACGTACATCCTGTTTTAAAAATAAGTGAGGTATTATTTTAAAAATGCTTTTAATATATAATGAATGAATGACTGAACGCATCAACACAACATTACTTTAGTTTCTATTTCTCTGTGCTCTCCATCCAGGGCCTCTTTATATCTCTCCGCTTTCTTTTTTATTATTGAGATCCCGTACTCCAGGAAGATTTGGGAAAACTCTAACACCTGCAGTTTGAAAAACAACATACATATTAGCATTATACGCAATATTAAAGGTAAGTAAACAGTGTCACAAAATTGGTGATTTTAGAGATATATAATCAAGTTTGGAATAGATAATAATTCATTCTGCTTTCGAGATAATAACTTAAATTGAAAGATATATTTATTTCCCAAAAATCATAAAAATTATATATACTTTGTATGAACACAAGTTTAATCGCTACATCTGGTGACACATTATACATATTAGGTAAAGCAAAAAGAAATGTTGTTTTTCATTACAGTGAGAAAAAATTGTACAATATTTATTGACTACAATTTCCATTGTTATTTTGCCACAATTAGGATAATTTTTAGATGACTCTTTTGTAAAATTCTTGCAGTTTTGACATCATCTTCTATTGAATTAAAATTTTCTTTTCGAAGCAAATGTTACATAGACCGGAATAAATGATAATCTGACCTATGTCAGAAGAATAAGGCGGATTTGGTAAATGTTCCAGAACTAGTTCCTTTATTTTGTCCTGTAATTTTCGCTGCGTGCGGTCTCGCATTGTCGTGTTGTAAGATGCGCCATTGATTATTAACTAGGACTGATGATTTTTTTAATAATTCCACCTTTAATCTCTCCAATTGAGTACAATAAATTTTGCTGTGATAGCCTGACCAGGTTTTAATAATTCATAATAAATAACACCCGAAATATCTCACCAGACACATAAAATAACATTTTTTTAAGGCTAATGATGGTTGAAGTGCTGAAACTGGTGTTTGACTTGGGAAAAGCCATTGTTTTTTTAAGTGGATTGTTATGAAGGATCCATTTTTCATCTCCAGTAATAATTCGTCTCAGAAATGTATCGGTTTCATACTTGCTTAGCAGCGAAGAACAAATTGTCACACGTCAATCCAAGGCCAATGGCAATAGACTGCGCGAAACCCAAACTCCTTGCCTATGATTTTTGCCAAGCCTTTTCAAATGATCTTTTACCATCAACCAGGGAGAACTGATCTCTTCTGATAATTCCTTGATGGTTTTGATCTGATTCTACCAGTGAGTTTAACACGTTACCGATTTTTTGAGGTCTTCCAGATTTCGCTTTATCTTTTAGATTCCTATTATCGTTTTTAAACTGTTTAAACCAACGTTGGCATTTCCGAATGTTCAAAATTACCTCCAAAGTTTCACAAATGCTCAGTAGCTTCTTTGGGTTTTAATCCCTTGTCAAAATAAAACAACAAAATACATCGCAACCGCTTCTCCTCGATCTCTGGCCTCGAAATTTTTACAATGGGTGAAAATAAAAAAAATGAAATGAAAACAGTAAGAATATGAACAGAGCTACAAAATAATAACAATACTTGGCCGCAGTTGAAAGCAAACCGATTTCAAAATAACATTTATTTTCGCTTTCCCTAATATATATGTGATTCTATGGATTTATGGTATTGAGATACAGTGAAATTTGCTAAAACATTCCTCTTTAATATATTTTCCTGCCAAGTAAAATAATATTCTTCAGTTTCGAAAAAGTCACATACCTACACATTAGGTATTATTTTTAGGCTTAATGCATTTCCACTTAATCCGATTTTCCACCTAAATAGTTAAAATTTTTATAACAGAACTCTATTATCCTCACAAATAAACCATTATAATAAGTTTTATCAGTATATATATATTTTTTTTTTGACATTTCTAAAAATTAGAGTGGTATTCTTTCAATGGGTGCAATAAAATTAGTCGCTCGTTGAATGGGTTTTGCCCCATCACTAAAGATTTCTATCCATTGACAAAAACGGTCATATTTGTTAAGGCCAATAAAACCAACAGCCTTGTTTCAACAGAACAAGGAACGGCCGTCGTGAATTATTTTGTTGTCTTGTACTCGCATTACAAGAGCTGAATTGATCATACTAATATTTAATTTTATTTTCATTAATATTGAAGTTTAACTATGCAAACATTCTTAAGTGATTTGGTGTCCGAAAAACCCAATTCTGAATACAGCTTAGATTATAGGTCCTTATTTTGCAAAAATATGAACTACTGCTTTCTTGAGTTTGGCCGCGTTTGACTAATAAAATTACTAACGTGTTTCACAACCTATGGTTAGGGCTTTTCTTTGAATTACCCTATCACATAAATAAGGGCTTTTCTTTGAATTACCCTATCACATAAATAATAAGATACGTAATTCAAAATATGTCAACAAAATCGAAAAACGAAGCAGAGCATTTAAATATGTACTTTCAACTGAATTTTAATAAATTTATCTGGCTGATTTTTTCTTTGCTTTAACTTTTTATGCTTTGCATTGGTACAAAATAAATAAAAACAAAAAATAATATTGTAAACATATTTATGATGAAATTTAAATCGTAATTAAAGATATTACATATACAAGGTTTGATTAAAAAGAATGACAATTTTTCAACAAAAAAATTAAACAATCTTACTACCAGAAATCATCAGATTGTATTAAGACATAAAATGTCTCATAGATGTCTGATAGATGTCTAGCGCTATTTCTGACATTTCCCCCCAAAAAAATATAGTTTCACTTCATTATTAAGTATGTACTTAAAATGCTTTCAATTGATGCAAGACTAAATGTGATTTCATAAATATTTAATTAACAATCTTTCCATCATAAAATAAACTAATTTTAATATGCTGAATATTTACCGTTAAGTCTTCTTCAGCTTTGCCAATCTGAGCGAACTTGCAGTATGAAGCGTGACTGATATGTTCTTGCCAAGGGTCATCATCAATTTCCCAACCATCCATTTCCTTGTCACAGATGAAGCATATAGCAGAAACATCTTCATTAGGTGTACCCTTTCTTTTGTAAAACCCAGCTTCGGCCATTTTTTTCTTATTACACTTTGCTTCGTTTCCATACGGCCACGTATCGAAGGTAGCAAGTCTTACTTCTTCCAGAAAAATGTTATCTTCTGCTGGGTGCATCTGGAATAAAATAATTATAAAAAAAAGTGCGAAATTTCTATTTTTCCTTTATGTTCTTTGTAACTTTTCAAATGATCAGAACATATATATATGTTGTAATACATTGTAATATCCGCGGGTAACATAATATATACATATATGTACGGATATCATATTTTTTTAAATTTACACAAGGTTTCGGCCTTGACAAATAATTGAAAGTTTATTTTGGACTGACCGGTTTAAAAAAATACTCTGGCCAAATCCAATTATTTCGTTAGAGAAAAATAATTCAAACCAGTCGACTGAATCTGTGATTCTTAAATTAGTTTACAAACGCTTTATGACTAATATACTATCTTGCCGTAATTAAATAGTAAAAAAATCGTCATATTAATCGTATAACTTTTTGAACATTTTTCGATTTACAAATTTAATAACAAATAAGTGTGTAACGTTCGATGGAAATCACTGCAAATAACAAAACAAAAGATGACCAACTCATACATCGTTTCAATTTAAATGTGTAAAATATCCAATGTAATATTAGTCTTCAATTTGCCAAAATGTGCCAAACGCCAACAAATATAAATAAAAAACAAAGCGAAACTGAAAAATCAGTAAAGTCGGTAAAGTTTAAAATTAACCACAGATAAAGTAATTAACATCTGTCGTACAAGTATTGTCTCTTCCATATCGTATATCTCATATCTATGTCCATATCTCTTATCTATGCCACTTCCGATTAATGCAGATTCTTTATCTATGGATTAGTGGTATCTGGTATGTCAGGCTAGAAACTCAGTGTTTTGAAATTATAGACTTTATACCGTCCTGATACTTTGGGTTACGCCAGCCTTCGAATAAAGCCATAGATAAATAATAATAGATGAATAAAGCGTTGAAAAAGTCACGATGTTTGACTGAGCGCACCTTCGAATGGTTAGTTTCTCTCGTTTCTCTTCATCCAAGTTGATATGCCTAAGCCCGAAGTGATGCGAAGTTATCACATTTATTAGCCGAATAAATGAAATAAAGTAAAGGCTGGAAATCCCGTCTCACAAATACAGGCAGGTCGCTGACGGCAGGCTCATATAAACGGGACCGGACGTCTCGTAACAAAAAAAACCTAGCGGCTCGTTCAAAAGCGGATAGCGACCGTAGAGAACTCCAGCCCACGTGTTGTGCAATGAACGAAAAATGACGGGGGCTGAAAATAACGGGATTATGAAGGTTTCCTGAGAAGCGATAGAAAATCTGCAAGGGCGCGCATTGTTTCGAGGAGACGCATCCTGCCGACAAATAGAACCTAAGGTCGTAGGCCCATTAAAGCTGGATCCGTTGTACCGGCGAGAATAGGCTGGTGAATTGGGTCTTAAAAAAACCTGATCACGCTGGAATAAACGCATTATTATTAAGACAAAATTGTTGTAATAGTCATAAGTGTGTATAAAAATCTCAAGGTGTAAATTTTATTGTAAATAAATTAATGTATTAAATGTAATAAATAAATTACCAAACCACATGTATGTAAAATTGAATAGAGATAAGTTTATGCATAATGTAATATAGAAATGATGTAATAGACTCCGAGTTTTTAAGTGATTATGTGATAAGATAGGCAGACACTAATAAATGATGTGAATGATCATCTGAGTCCGAAAATTAGGCCCATAGATGATGGAATAGCACCGCTGTCAATGATGGACCAATGAGGCATCGCAAGTTCTGGAAGGGCGAACCAACCACCCAGTATAAATACACCCATACTGCGGACTCTTTAAAACTGAATAGAATGGCATTGTTATCTATAGTCACCAGTGGTCGGTCACCATAGTACAAATAAATCTGCGATCCTAGTAGATGAATCGCGGAGGGAAGCATTTACCGGAGTGTGGGGCTGATCTAATAAAATGACTAAGAGCCCATTAATTTTCATATGAACCATCACCCCTGCTTCATCAAAATTAAATTTGTTATATTTAATTTAGACATTATAATTTTTTTTGTTAGAAAACGGTTGCTTGGATCGTACTTCGTATAGGTAGATACTAGGTAAGTATTATTTTATGAATTTAAATTAGGTAGGTACTGAATTTACAAGGACGATCTTTACATACCTACTAAGACGTGAAAGAACATATTTTAATTGTTGAACATATAAATATCTAAAATCTATCGGAACATAAATTTGACGTTTATGGTGATATAAACGCAACGTTCTGATCTTTGCGTAATCAACATTTATGATGGTCACGAAAAAATGGCGGGGATGTAAATTAACACGTCTTTTTATATAGCGATTCACACATTTATTTACAACACAAGGAAATATGAAAAAAGAAAAATTCTTATTGCTACTTATATTTAACCTTAATTAAACGCGGGCGCAATAATTGTTTTTCCCACTCACTTTTGTCTGTCTTCACATTTGTGGCCAATTGCATGTCCACGTGTGGCCCGCCGTGGGCGTATGCGACAAGTGGCATCTGGAGCCCGCCCCTGGTTCAGTTCACGGACGCGGGCTACGCAGTTTCGCTCGTCATGTGGTCTCCGTGGCCGCGTCCGGTCGTCTAGTAGTAGGTGGCTTCCGGTCCTCCATTGTGAGCGGCGGGAATATTCGCCGCTTGCCTTGTGTCCAAGGCGGGGTCCTCAGATGCCTTCCAGGAGGTACATCGCAGCTTCCTGGTGACTTCGTCTCGAAGCAAAATAAAATGACGGTCGGTATGGAGCTGCCCAGTGGCAGGCCCCAAAACCGGTGGCGCCCTGGAGCAGGTGCAGTGCGTTCGATAGTCGTAGAGCGAGAGTGACTAGCTTCGGCTTGGCAGAAATCCACCCCGGCAGTGCGCGGAGGAGGGAGTAGCGGCCCTTTGTCCATTGTGGATGCATGTTAGTAGCGGGTTGAGGAGGGACTTGCATTGCCCGGCGCGCGGCCCGCACAGCAATATTTGAATAAAGCTAAATATTAATTTAAAATTCGCATCGAAAATAATATTCGTAATACGTGAACGTCATACGTGAGATGCGACCGTAATAATGGATATTGAATAAAATGTGCAGTCACCATGGTAATTGACACTTTTCACATGATGTTCTGGGATTATTACAGTACGATTTTTTTGGGGGTGGGAAGGCGATCTAAAATGTTTATCTGTCAAATCGTGTTTTTATTATGATTAACACATAGATAGATTAACATCACATTTTGGCAAAGAAAATTTCCTGGTCTGGATAGTTAATAGTGTCGATTTACTGAATCACCAGTTTCAGTTTCAGATGAATATCGGATCGTTGAAAAGAACTAGTACTTTTTAATTTTGACCGGAAACACCGATATTTCTTGCACACTATGATACTACGATTTTGTGGAATAGATTATTACGGTATCAAGTTACAAATTATTTGGACATAAATACAATATTAACCACCGCTAATTAAAAATGTTGAAAACTACATATTGCCAAAATATCCGAAGAGTACAACATAGATAAGAGTGAGTACAAAATATATTAACGCGACCCGATACCATTCTTCAAATTTAATGTCCTAATCATTGCTTCTATGGTCATCTCCTGTCAATTTATGAGGGTAGAAGTAGAAGAAGGTATGTTTGTCAAATCATTTGACTGTCATTGAATATTTGCGGTTTGATCAAATATAAGTTCGTTGTGTCTATTTGCATCGCATCTATTTTATCCAATGAATCTGACTCCAATATATTTATATATATGTACATTGTCCACATTATTTTCAAAGTTATCTTTGAATAATAAGCGAGTCCGTAGTATATATTTTGTATTGTAAACAAAGGTAGGTTTTGTAACGTTAATCATATTTCAGGATGGGTGCATTATTTGGAAAAAGCAAAAAACATGTCAGCAGGGTTACGGAACAAGACAAAGCCATTCTACAGCTCAAACAACAAAGGGATAAACTTAAACAATACCAAAAACGCATAGAGTTAAATCTGGAGAAAGACAGACTATTGGCGAGAAAACTATTAGCTGATGGAAAGAAAGATCGAGCCAAACTGTTACTTAGAAAAAAACTATATCAAGAAAAACTACTTATAAACACAGATTCACAATTGGAAAATTTGGAATCTCTAGTACATGATATTGAGTTTGCTCAAATAGAGATACAAGTAAAGATTATTATTATTACTATATTAAGTTATAAAATACTAACTTTTGTAGATTGACAGTCAGTATTGAGACCCACTAGTAATTGATCAATGGATCAATTTAAAACAATAATTTTCTTTGCATGTACCAATATACCAAGCATTGACTTGGTTAGTTATGTTGTCATGATATATTTATTTTTTATAATTTTTATAACACGAGTGCTCGCAGAAATAACATCTTGACTCTGTTTTGTGGTCACCTATATCTAAATATAATATAACACTGATAACTTGAATTTTGTTTATTCGAAAGCCAATGAAATTTTTCTAACACAAGACCCGAAATCTTAATTTTATAGTTGATTAACGCCGTTAATGCAAAAACCCCAGTAATTTTTATTTGAGGTAATTTTGAGATGTATAAATAAATATTAATATCGATGTCACACAATTTGATTTCTTTATTAAGTTATAAAAAATTGACAATGTGCGTGGCTTTTTGCTTGTGTCAGCTTGTGTGAATTCCTTTGTGTACTGTGATACTTGCCGATGCACCGCGCATCTGAATCTGCTCATGTGCGACCTCCTTTATATGTCTTGGTCCCCGCCGCTACACCGTGCTGGTGATTGTCAAATAGATCAATAATATAAGTTTTTATTTCGACCTGCGTGGATAGTTTGCACTAATTACACCTACTAATATAGCGTTTTCAAAATATTTTTTCTCGAAATATGCGAAAATATTTGTATTTTTATCAATATTGCTGCTTTTTGAATCCATTAATTTGATTGGCCCGCACAATAAATATTTGGTCTCTTAAATTTCGAGTTAACAGGGTTTTACTGTAATGATATTTTAAAATATGTTTGTATTTATAATTATATTTTATTTGTAATTTTTGTTTTAAATAATTATATAATACAGTTATACAATTGATAATTATACATTTGTTAGTGTCATTTTAAAGCACAGGATATTATTATATAAAAAAGAATGAAGTGATAATCTTGGCAATGCATGCGGATTTATGATCTTATTTACAATTTTGATAAAATATATTAATTAGATGTACCATATACCTAATACATTAAACACTTAATATGTAGAATATTTGCAATTTTAGTAATTTTTTAATTCTATTATAGGTTCTTGATGGGTTGAAGGTCGGTAACAGTGCATTGAAAAAGGTACACGCAGTTCTTGATATAGATGAAATAGAACAAATATTAGAAGAGACAAAGGAAGGAGTGGATAAACAGAGGGAGATAGATGAGTTGTTGAGTGGTGCACTCACAGAAGAAGATGAGATGGCCGTACAGTCTGAGTTAGATGAGATTATACGCTCTACACAGAAACTGCCTGATGTTCCTGAAGAGTTGCCTGAGGAAACTGATATGGAGGATGAATTACCAGATGTTCCCACTGATACTCCGAGAAAAGTTAAGGAGAAGGTTAAATCTGAAATGGTGGCCTTGGAAGCATAAATGTCTGAGAAATGGTCACAGAATATAAAACGACGAGAAGATTAGGAACTTTCAAGTTCCCACAAATTGTATTAAGACAAGAGTTAAATTTTTGAGAAAATTTGTTGAATTACAAATGAATGTAAAAATACTTGACTGTGGTCAAACAATATATTTATATGAATAATATAATAATTTTTTACAACCTTTGACCTTTTGTATTGATATATAGTGTTACTTTGAAATTAAGTACATATAGGAAAAAAGTAAAATGAAAAGTCTTGTCAATGTCATCCAGTTTGAACAGAATTGCTAGTGATGCTAGAGTGCCAGTCAAGTAGTATTTGTATATATATTTCTATACCTAAAATAGATTTTGTAATTAAGTGATATGTTTTTAATATTGATGATTTTTTAAAGCATGCATATAATATTTTGTATACATACTTAATACATATAAGCTTTAAAAATGTTTTTTTATATTTTACCTTTTCTTGCATTTGTACCAATGTTGCACTTTCGTTGCTTTCTGTATAGCGATTCATAATTCAGACAAACTACAAAACCGTACTATTACACAAAACCCTTTTCCAACGTTGTTTTATTTTGTGTCTGTATATATAGGTTAATTAGTTCTGTATTAATGTTTGTAAATTAAATTAGGTTCAGGACACCAAATATTCTACAATTTTCAAAATAATGGAAAACTGAAGTTTCTGACAATGCTTGTATAAAAATTTAATCTTTCGCAATATTCTTGGTTTGGCAGCTCTGCTGTCAATGCTGATTCCAAGGCGTGTAGGCTGGTCCACACAGTAAAGTGTTAGGTTAGGCTATCACTATTCAGTTTTTTCAATTTCATTAGTCAAATGAGTGGACATCTGCAATTTTTTCCATTTTAAGGTATTTACAATTCCAAATTCAACAATACGCGTTTAAAAAAAACAAAACCATAAGGAACCTCAAAATGATTTAATTAATTTGAAAAAAATTGTGTAATTGAGTAATAAGACAATTATGATAAAAAAATATATTGTTACGCGTAAATCAACAGCGCACTGTTGGATTTACTATTTACTAAATAGTCTATAGCCCAAAGCCGCCAAACCAGTAAGGGCCCTGAGGTTCAAGTCAGGTAATTATTTCATTTTTTAACTTATTAATGGCCATGAGGACTGATTACTGTAGCAAAGTACAACGGTGCAACTCCCAGGCTTGAGAAAAACATATAGATATATTGTGATCGTACGAGGAATCGGACCCGGAACCCCCGGTATAAGCCAGCGCCTTGACCATTGACCTATGAGGGGCTGGAGTATTATACGAGTATATATTAGATGTACCCAAAAAGGTTTTTTTAAAACAAATTTATTTTCCTCCATTGTATATAAAAAATCTTAGGCTTTGACGCAAAACACTCTGTTAACATTATTAAATCTTCCATCGAAATAATGCTGCATAGACCTAAACAAATAATAATCAGATGGTGCTAGATTGGGGCCATAAGGAGGGTGGTCTACATTTTTCCATCCTAGTGTTTTAATTTTTTCTCATATGTTATGCTGTATGAGGATGAGCATTATCATGTTGCAAAAAGATTGTGCTTTGACTTACTAAAGCAGGTCTTTTTGTATTCAACAATCGATGTAATCGATCCAGTTGTTCTCAGTACTTCTTTGCCATTATTGTTTTGCCTGGTTTGAGTAATTCAAAATGAACTATCCCATGAACATCCCATTAGACAATAGAATTTTAAGGTAAGGCCGGCTTTTGGGGTTGTACTTGCTATCTGGTTTTGCATTTTTTGTTGTACCCATTTCCTATCCTATATACCATACAATGCAAAAAAACTATGTTTCAAGCACGGCCAAAGCATCACCCGTTTGTATGTTAATTAATATTTCCTAAACCATAGGCATTGACAAACATTCAATACGTCGCTGTAAACTGAACAAATTTACGACTGCCAAATTTTTTTGGTGAAACCCGTATAACACAACTGCGTAAAAAAAATCGCTCCATTGTAAATGCACTAATTTTGGGAACCCCTAATATATTTACGTACATAGTAGACCTCCAATTATTCTAGGTAATGTGGACTGAGCCTAACTCAGATAGCTGACTAGTTATTTTTGTTATAATAGTATGCTAATGCATAAAAAAAAAATTTTTTTTGAACAGTAACATTGTGATTTTGAAAAGTCCTTTATATATTTTTTTGTTATGTCATTGTTCCCCGTCTCATAATATTCTGCATTTTGAGAAATACATTTGGCTTGAACTTACCACTTATACGGAGACTTGAGTAATTGATGTTTTAATGTATAACATTTAATTAAGCTTTAATAATTCATTTTTTTGGCGCCCCCAAGGATAAATCCGGCTCATGATTGGTGTTTTTTAAACCAAAATGAACTGATAACCTACTGATTAGACACAGTAATTAAAAGGGAATGTTGTGAATAGTGCTGAGTAGTGGCTGTTATTTTATTGAGACTCTTCAGACCACAAAAGTTTTAGTAATCTGAACACTGAATGGTTTTTTTTTGTATTTTAGCCATTAACACAACAGCTGATTGTAATAAATATTGTGATTCAGCATCCAAGATAGGATATGGAAGAGGTATAAACTAGAGATGACACGGATATCTGGTATCTGACCGGATACCGGATACAGTAAAACCTCGTTAAAATGAACCCTGTTATACTGAGAAATGACGTATATCGAAACCAGCTGAAGAAAATAAAAACCCCCGAAATTGCGATTGGCATGTCACACTTTAGGGCACGCGCGTGTCAGCTTTGTGTATGGTATCGCCCGCAATGCTCGAGATGCCTAGCCTACAATTCTGCGCATATTATCTTTTATCTTCATTATCATTGTCAATTAATGTCACTTTTTACATTATAACTGAACATTTACACCGATTCCAATGAACGGTAATATTGCATACAACATTTTTGTTAATGTGTTTATTTAACAATTGTTTTCGTGTTTGTTTACCAATATTTATATGTACTAGTGTTTCGTAATTTATTCTTTAAAGTACATTTTTAAATATTTTTTGAAACCTTAAAATGGCTTCAGGTTGTGATAATTCCCGCAAAATTTTAGCCCTCAACAAAAAACTATGTTTCCGAATTCGTCTCCTACGATTTGAAGAAATATGAAGATCGATTGACCGATGCAAAACTTTCAATACTTGTAGCGGCTCTACAATTAAACACAGTTAAAATTGAATGTTTTATATTTGCATGACATTTTGGAATTTCCAAAATATCTCTGAATTTTAGGTTATCTTATGTTGTTTCGTAAAATGTTTTTAATTTAATTTCTTAATTATTGTCCATTTGCTTATCTGTTGAAACACCAAAACTAAATAGATTATTCAGTTTTCTTTATACAAAAAATCCTCCTTTGTTTGCAGAATGCCTTATTATGTTGTATCCCATATTAAACTGACAATGGGTCTTGTTTGCGGAATTTACGAACTTTTTTAAAGCCGCGCTACATTTATTTTTACAGCGCGCACGGAATATTCATATATTAGGAAAAAAAAAATTCGCTATATGCGGGAATTTGTTATTACGAAATTTTATTTTTTGGTCGGTCCCATGGATTTGGCAATAACGAGGTTTTACTGTAGTAGCTCAGTATACGGCAGATACTGAACATTCAATCAACTGTGAAAAATTTTTGAAATTAATGCCAATAAATTGATTTGTTGATAGAGGAAGATACTTGTAAACAAACAAAGATCACACAATCTTAGAAAAATTGTTAATTATTTATTTAATCAATAAATTGGTTAGTATTCAAAATTAATCAATGCATAAGACTTGTTCTAGGGTCTTGAAAATTTGATTTCTTCTATGACATAACGGTTGGTTGTCCAGTGCAATCATTTCTGTTATTAAATAATTATATTTTTTGGCCTTTGCATCGTTCACATCCCCAAGCAATTTCTTTTCAAACGATTCTGAGAAAGTTAATTGTTTTTATGACAATGTCGAAGATGTACTTGTACCAGGGATAGCATCAGTAATAGGCGGGGAAGGAACTTCGGCGGCTTTATCTTTATTAATCACTTTGAACTTCTCTGGATGTTTCATTTTCAAATGATTACTCATGTTCGTTGCGCCTGGTGGATGATAAAAAATAATTATTTAACACCGTGCCTGAAGTAGAGATTATATTAATATGTAATGACAATTGGTCATCTTATTGCTACCATGGCTGCTAGAGAATTGAATTGGCAACTTTATTTGGTCATTTAATTAAAAGTAAACTGAAATTGTGATAAATAACTAAATTCAGTTACAAACCTTAGCTCTTATGGCACGGGCACATGTAAGTAATTTTTTTTATCAAAACCTGGTAGTCTAGTTATTTCAACTAATAATTAAATTGATTCAAAACAAAAGATGAATGGGCCTAGCATGTATGATAGAAAGTGTGGGTAATGCATGCTTTTTTCCTTTCTCCACCATAAGAAATTTTCACTTGGCACAACAAACAGCATACATATTTGTTATTATCACTGCCGATATCAAAATATTACCAAATAGGCAATCTTTTTTTCACCATTGACCTTTTTCTTTCAATTGTTTTGCAATTTACAAGTTAACTAAAATTATAACAATAAGTGAATGCAATAAATCAAAACGTCAATGCGTGTCATTCATTCACTCACGACGATGTCCCCGCGGCTTAGCTCGGGTCTAAACACGCCGCGGTTATGAGCTGAACATTCAGCGTAGAGGCTTATCGGACATCTGGTCAAACCATTATTTGTTTCATCTCTACTATAAACCCATCGACTGCTCAATATTAACAAATGCTGGTCGTATATTTATTGCTCAAGCACACATTCACTACAAAAACAGGTCACAGGAATACCGGCAACATACTGTTGCGAATAAGCGTGTATGTAAATGATTCACCCATGGGCATTGGCGGCATCTGATAAGTCAACGTAACAATGCCCACGAACGTGGTCGGCAGTTAACGTGTTACCTAACTTCAAAACAGAACATATGAATGAATGGACCATATGAATCTTTGTGAAGAATAAAAAAACAAACTGTTTAAATATTTGTATTTATTTATAAAAAGGATGTCAATGGAATAAAGAATACAAATTTGATTGACCGACCAATCTCACTGTTTGTGGATGACTGCCACAAAAATTAATTAGAAAAAAATTACAATAATTTACTTAAAAATAAATTACAAATAAAATAAATGTTTATATTCAAAACATTTAGAGTTAAAATTAAAATTACAAAATATATAAAGAATAAAAAAAAGTTTTAATATTTTATGTAAATCTGAAGCAACATCTTTATTAAAAGGTAAACAGTCAATTCCAATAAGGATTTCTTTAACACAGTATTCAACACTAATGTATAATTATAATGTCGGCTCCTGAATGAAAGGACATAACTTCAGGGATTTGCGGGGATCCAAAATGAAAAATAAACACGGTCCATAATGCTTCTATTTGGTGATAATTAAATAGCAGTATTGTTATTAAACAAATACTTTGTGAATAATGATTCTAACAAAAAAAAGTCGTAGGCGTCAGTTATGTATAAATATTTCATCAAAATAGTAAAATTAATATTGGGCAAGGTTGCATTTTATACATATATGTATGTATACATATTTATTTATTCCAATGCATTTATTTTCATCTCACTGACAAATAATATTTTTTTTTTCAATGTCAAATAAGTAATTAACTAATAACTCAAAATAGGAGCATGTTTGGGTGCTTTTAAAAAAATTCATCATGTTAAAGGCCCCCTAAAAGGAGATCTTGCCCTATTCTTTTAGGACACTGGTTTAGTACCACATTTTTGGCTATTTTACTGAATTAAAAAAAATATATCACATGTATTTCAACAATTAATGTAAAGGGAAGTCAAATACAAATTTCATATTTCGGTCTCACATAGTAAATGAATGGTGGGAGAGTTTATACAATCTATTAAATTGATCATATTCCGCGTAAACTTTTTATAATAATGAAACACTTGTGTAATAGGTCACCCGTCTTGTATTTGATTCTAACTGTACCACCAATACTGTTTTTTCCCTAATTAATTTGATTCAATCAAATGATTTGTAAGGTAATTAAAATAAATATTAGTATAAACTAGTATTGCATACTTGGAACTATATTTCAGTACTGTTAATATTTAATTAGTAAAAAATATTTTCCTCATGTTAAGCAGATAATAATTGTTGTTCCCTCTAAGTCCATGCGAACTCGTCGTTATTCCCCATTTTAAAATTAATCTCTAAAAGCAATTGTGAAAAATCACAAATTCTTTAAATACGTAGGTAAGTTTCCAACTAATGTATGTTCCTTTGTTATTTTGTTCAAATTCTGAATTTTGTTGAAAAGTCAAAATACAGTTTTAGTTGACGGTGTATCACCTTGATAATGCTATTTTCTGACATACACATAATCAACAATGGATAATAAAATAGCCAGATTCCTACATGTCAAATCAAAATTATCTTTAAAAAATCTGTTCTGCATTTGGAAAAAATATTACTTCCCGTTACTAAAAATTGATATGTTAGAAAAACAAGATGTAAATAAAAAATATTTATAATCTGACAGTATTATGCAAATAATATTTATTCATCATAGAGCCGAGTGGAAGAAGAGCATTACATTATTAGGAAGTTTTTAGTAAATTAGACACTAAGTTTTTTTGTAAACGCAATCATCGCGGTGACATGTACTACTTGATCAATAAATAAATATGGTTTTAGATTAAATTTGTATTTTGAATTTTTTTCTAATGCATTACCTATCTTCCTTACAGCTCTCTGAATTGGCCTTTATTATGCAAGGTAACTGGGATCAGCAATTCATTCATTAAATATGTTTCTATAAATCTATATATATATATATATAATATAATTTTCAGACCTAAAAAATTATGTTACTCAATAAATTCACAAATAATAAACTTTCATCTTATCTTATCATACACTTAGATGATTTTTTTACAGTTAATAAATATACAAATTTATTTTCCTAACAATGACACTAGAAAAAATATCAACGCTGCACTGGATTCTGTTATTACGGTCCTCAGTATAACATGTTGTCTATGGGAAGAAGTTCACGGTTAACTTACTATTTAACACTTAACGTAACATTAACTCGCGAGTGCCCGACCCTTGGGATAATTATTGTAGAGTAAACACTGGATAATAAATTGGTCATTTAATTTTAATATAAATGCTGATGACTACAGTGGATGATAAATATGAAAAATAACATCACTACATTACTTAAAATTTGTTTGTTAAAAATTCTTATTTACAATACTTTTAAGACTGATCTAAAAAGGAACCACAAGTTATTAATTAAAATAAATTGTCATTGTTACTTAATGGCGGCCTAACACTACTTCGTTCTGCAATGCTCTTTATTAAACATAAACAGTGAAACCAATTTTAAAACTAACACGACTCCCTTTACCCACCATGCAAAACATACGAGCAATAATATTTGTTTAAATAATAATCAATAAGAACCCTCGCATATTGCATCAGTTTCAATCAATGAATTTTAAAACCTACAAATTTTTTATAGATTACAAAACTTTTAAAATTCACAATTTCCAAATAAATAATATATATAAATAAAGAGGTTTCACTGAGTGTCATGTAAAAATAAGAATGCAAAATATATACTTTTCAATTATTTAACATTAGTCCGCACTGGCACTAGCGTTTGATCAGGAAATTAAACTTCTACATTTAATGATATCACTGAAAATGGCTCCATGGAAATAGTCGACATTTCCATAAAATTCTAGGATTGACACTGCCACCGGCTTTACACGCTGCCACTCGCTCACTATCCACGGCTTTGCTGAAAATTCCTAAAGGAGCATTCTTGATTTCAAATCACATTGACAGTCACTATTCGGCGAGAACATCCCGTCATTTACTCTAACTCAGTATGTGATGAGAATTGATTGAGATCTAATGCAGAATCATTGATTTGTGATGTGTTCTCCAACCTCCTTTGTGTGTTCCAACAATCCACATCTGTTTTACCCACTCCCCGTATTAGATAGTAGAATATCCGGTGCAATCATTCCTCTCCGATGTTATCATTTCTATTTCTTAAATAGTGACATATTGAGAGTTTTACGCTATTTATGCGGCAGAGCACCATGACAGAGAAGCACCGTTTCGGGTGACCTTGAGATCTCTGCGACTCGAGTGTGGAGGTGAGCTCCCATCCAGTATCTAGTAGTTAACTACAACAGGATGGTGGGGCATGGCAGTCTGCTGCGCTTGTTGTTGGTGATGTAGAACAGTGCGTGGAGCACCGCCAGCCTCCGTTATCACCTGGTGGATGAAATCAATGAAGATTATTAAACATGATGTTTTACTTAATAAATTACTATTCTAATTACGGACCGAGCGATAATACTTTATGCACAAATGATACCAAGTTTCAGGATATTTATATTACTTATGTAGATAGATTTCAAAGAGTTAATTGTTAGGGATAGTTAAATCATTATAACGATGAAGGGTAACTGATTGTTCATAATTCTTCAAGCAATGACTGGTGTATGAAAAAGTTAACCCCAACAGTTAAATCTGAGCTACTAACCATTGTTAGATAACGATTTGCGATGACTATTAATTATGTTTTAATTGCAAAGGGTTTGTGTATGAAATTATGTACAGTAGAACCGCGTTAATTCAAAACCCTTTTATTTAAAATTTTCAAACACTTCAAGCCCTAAATTTTCAGTTTCATACTTAGGGTGACTTTCAATAATAATTTCATTTTCGCATTTTTTACGAAAATGTTGGTTTTTATTATTCATTTATATCAGAAGTTATTCAATAGATTAGACTTTTTTCAACTATTACTTAGATTGGACCTTTACACTAATAAACTAAATGTTATTTGCCTTAATTAAGACAATACAAGCATTACAAGAATGACCATGACCATTAGATGCATTTTCCGCGTACTACGAAATAGCGTTAATATACTAAATTATCGCATAAACGAAATATATTTTCTTATAATCTTGAAGCCAAGATTACAGAGACAAATCTGTTCTAAACCAAATTAGCAAAATATTAAAAATTAATAGTTATAAACCATTCAATTTGCAGAACATATGATAAATTTTCAATGTTTTTAAAATACTTTGTTTTAGTGAAAACATACCTTTTTAAATAATATATTCTATTTACTCACTCACATGCTTTGAGGCTTCAGCTACTATTTCAAACTAAGTTTCATATCAGAAACACAATAATCAGTTTTTAAATAATATATTTTCAGTCTTATGAAATACGATAATTTTAATTGTCTCTCGAAGTTTTAGTATGTTGCTCGAACCGGCTACGACGGATGTGAAATCAGCGTTCTGTTAGATTTTCATTAAATTTGCCTATAAAACACATTTTAATACAAATTTTTACTACAATATGGGTGAATATTATACTTATTCTCGATACCAATTGCTTATTTTTATAAATTATATGGTTTTGAGCTATTTTTATATGAAAATAGATTATAATTTTGACATTTTAATTTTAAACATGTGTTAAATTTCACATCACACCTTTCTATGACATTTATAATGAAATGTTGCTGTGTTGTGGGTCTTTGGTAAGCAGTGTGCGGTATAGTCCTTCTTTATTTCAGGTAGTGTCTATACAATATGGCAAAGTCAATGAATTTACTGCACTTCGGTAATTAGAACATCAATAAAATATTACAATTGATAGTACACAATATTTTTTTGGGGGCAACTCCGGATGGTACTTCTGATAATGACATCACATCATTATAGAAATAAAATGCCCGTCATCTGCTTCAAGTATGACTGTTGATGAAGCTATAGAAAAGCGAAAAGTAACATTTTGGAAATTAGACAAAAATAAATTAATGAACATTAATAAAAATCATAATTGGTGTTATCAAGTTTAAGGACAGTTGCACGTTAGTAATAAAAATGTGTCTTTTTGGAGTTTGGACAGGAACAAATTTTATAATTAAAACCGTAAACATCTATCGAGATGATAATTTTTGGCACAATTTTTTTTTTACAAAACTTGAATCGTTTTACATAGAGTCCAAGAATTAATTGACCCATGAAAAACGAGGTCTATGAATACATGTCAAATTGATATTTACAAAAAAATAACGCACTTTTCTTTACTTGATATTGTAAAAGAATTAACTATTAGTCTCATCTTGGAAGGGTATTCAAAATGCCTCAAAATTTCAAACTGGAAAAATGAAAGTCACAACTTAACCAACCCCTTTAATATGAAAATCCTGGTAACTAGTGGTACAAAATAATTTTCAGGCCCTCATGTTGTAAATCAATACATTTTTACATCACATAATTCGAAAATTTTGAGTAAGTTATAAAAAAATTAACAGCGGCATTGAAGCGTTCTTTACGTATTTCGCGATACCTGCCAATACAACGCGTATCTGACCCTACTTGTGTGGAATCTCCTATATGTATATATTATGTCGCGATAAAATTGGGGAATTCTGTGTATGCTTTCTTCAGTTGGTTGCTTTGAATATATAGAATAGACATATTATTTGTATTTTACTAATAACTGTGTTTGTGTTGTTAAAAAGTTTTTTTTTTTGAAAGATTGACTTATTGTTTTTTCACATACTTATGAACAATTGTATTTCTAATAACTGTGTGTTGTGTTAATAATCTTAATTCTTCTTGAACTTCAAATTAACATGGTTCTACTGTATTATATATGTCCTGCAAATTAAAATAACAAGCTTGAGCAGATATATTATTAAGAATAGATTATAATTATTGTGGAAAGTTATGATTACTTCCACATCGTAGATCAATGATTATTTAAAAAAAAACTGGGGAACTAAATGAGTAAATACGTATTTTGATATGTATTCCACTGGATGATTATTACTTTACACAGTTTTATTATTATCATACATCATTAATGCAAAGTATTGTCTTTTGCATGTTAAGTTAGAAAGTCAAATATGTAATGAAATAACAATGGTGCTATTGAGACAACTGCCGCTGTAAGCACTTCTAAATTGACATGAAGTTTCAGGCTGAGGCAGCTGCTTTTTCAGTTTTTAGGTTGAGAATGGTAAAACATAGTATTGGGGTTTAGCAAAGATTAGGAAGCTAGTTTACCTGTCCTGTCATGTGCATGAGTGGTGGCGGTTGCTGTTGCTGCTGAGCCTGTGCAGCCACCGCGGCAGGTTGAGACAGGGGTGGTGGGGGAGGCCCCCCTTCTCCGCCAGTTCCCTCGCCGCCTACTGTCACAACCACCACTTGACCGTGCTCACCGCTGGCTGCCGCATCCGCCTCGTGCTTGCGCATATGCCGCAGCATATTGCCCTTTTCTACAAAGGTCTTGCCGCACTGCTCACACGTGTGAGGGCGTTCGCCAGTGTGGGAACGGCGGTGGGATACCAAGTGGCCTGAACAAATTGTAATACACATTAATGTTCTCACTTCAAGAAGCCCTTCCACAGATGGTTATCAATATAGTGTGGCAATTATTAAAGAATACTAAAATATTTTATATTTATACAGGGTGTAACAGACCTGGTCTACAATATTTTATGGATAGATAGATACTTGACAAAATTACGGGTTGAAAATATTCAAGGAGTGTATACAAATTCTGTAATGATAAGGAATACAGTTAAACCCCATTTATTCGAAATTCGCCGCAAGTCAAGTTTTAGAGTAGAATGTGGTCCCTATGGAAAGTTTTCATACTAAATTGTACTTATAAATTGAATATTGTTATTCGAAGCTATTTTTGGACCCTATCAGATGAATTTGTCGATTTATTTTTCGCCTAATTCGATTTTTTTTGTCAGATATCAGCAATCTGGAAAATACACATGCGCTATGCGATGTGCCTGTCCAAAGTCCGCCCGCCCCTATACTGATTCAGGACACATAAAGTTAATTCTCATTGTTTGTTTTCTCACTCACTCTCAGTATACTAGAAAAGATGATAAATATATCTAGTGCGTCTTCGATTTGAATTATTTATTTTTTACTGGGATGCTTTAACTTAAGGTCGCATGCTTTTTTCTCTCGCTCGTTTTCTTTACATTAGAAAAAGATAGCAAATATTATCTTTGCGCCCTTATAGGTAAGGCAGTTCTCTAGTTCTCCCAGCTGCTAGCTGCGAATGTCAGCGCTTGCCAATATTCTGTTCCATATTATTACCATCATTATTTTTGTTTACATAGCATTTGTACATTTTGTTGTACAAACGTTAACATGCGGTTAAGTTCCTCAGACTTTTCCGTGTTTTATAAATGATTTAATTTGTATTAATTTTAATACAGACATTTCTCTTTCTATTTAAGTTTAGTGTCAAGGCATTTTAAAGAATGTGTAGTTAGCGTTCTTGTTATCTTTCTTCATATTTTGTTAATTATTTTATTGCCATTGTTTTATATGTAAAGAACATTATTTGTTTTTCTCTAATATTTACGTGTTAGACATTTTGAAATTCGCAAATGCGTGGTTTGTGTTCCTTAGACTTTTAGTATTTCATTAAATTTAAATTAAATCATTTTTATAATTTTGACTGATAATTATAAAAACTGTTGACGTATAAAAACTCGTACAAAACATTGACAGTTGCTAAAAATAGAATTAATACAAGAGATTGACAAAAAATATTATCCATAACAAAATTAACAGAAAAATACGCGACCCCATTAACGAGGTTGTCGACAATGTTAAACATGATGACAGAAAGAACGTTAGTTGAAAGACCGAGTGTCAAATGTCACCGCGACCACCACAAAACAAATGTTTTAAAAGCGCTAGAAACTTTCGTCGCTAACTTTAGCGGAGAAATGGCGGGTTGACAAGTTCGACTATTGTTGTTATTAAAAATGTCGCGAAAAGAGTCCATTATAATAGTGTTTTTAAAAAAAAATAATATTGTGATTATTTTACACCGTATTTTGACTACTTGTTTGTTAATTTTAAATGTGTGATTATAGGTGTATATAATTACTAAGTAAGTTGCTATGAAAAAAATTAGTATGTAAAAAGGAATCAAATTTTTGAAATTTTTATATTCATTATCGTAAAACGTTACTCAAACTTTTTTATTGATTTTCGGTCCCCTCAACTTCGAATAAACAAGATTTTACTGTATATTTTTAAATGAGATTTTTTTTTACAAAATCATGTTAGGTTTTAAGTCTATATGCTTTGAAATAAATATTTCTGACAATGATCCATTATTATTTTATATATCTTTGATTCAGGCCATAAATCATAAGAGTCTGGCAGCTTGAAGTTCCATGATCTTTCATTTATTGTATTCAATATACAATTTAATAACAAAAAATATTTAAACAAATCAAAACAATTGCATAACTATGACTTTATCATGCTGTAGTAATGCATGTGTGTAGTAAAACTCACTTCAGATGTTTTCACATATTGTACTAGAAAAGTTAAATTTTTAGGAGAACGCATTATTATTGTAAAGCTGCAGTTTTTTCAGAACATAGTTAATTAATCAACTAGAATGATATACAGAAAAAACCTATCTTCGAATCCCGGTAGCAACCAAAATATTTTTTCGATGGATTAATTTTTTTCTGTTGATACATTTAATTTGTATCAAAAATTTTTAGGTCCTATAAAAATTCAATATGCCTTGCCATCAAAATTTTTAGGTCCTACATACATTTAATTTGTATCAAAAATTTTTAGGTTCTATAAAAATTCAATATGCCTTGCCATCAAAATTTTTAGGTCCTGTAAAAATTCAATATGCCTTGCCATCAAAATTTTTAGGTCCTATAAAAATTTTATATACCTTGCTATCAGGGGCGTGCAATGCATACAAGGAAAAAAGCTGTGCATTACTAAAAATTCTGAGAAATAAATATAAATTAAATAATCTATAATATGGACCGTGAATGTATATTTACAGATTTCTTACAATTAGTGCCATCTGTGTACTAGTAGAAACTTTAATGGCTTAGTTTTAAAAACTACCACGACAACCCATCGCAGCAGCCGTGGCTATAATCGACGCATATAAATGAATATATTTTGTGTGTTTGACATACTACTGGTGTACTACTGAAGCAATAAAGGGGATTGTCATACATCACATATCAAAATTAATAAAATCAATAATAAAAACTAAGCAAATGTTACAAAATATTTTTAAAATTAGATTTTTACCTATACAACATATATATATGTATATATATATATATATATATATATATATATATATATATATATATATATATATATACATATATATATGTTATATATACACACATGGTAAAAAATAGTCCCAATAACTGTAGCTGGTTTTGTAACTCAAAGGTTATGTGTGCATTAACAGTAATGTAATATTATATATGTGCCTTTAAATATCATAGAAATCTCTAGATAACTTTCTAAACACTGCATCTGTTATTTTGTCACATACATATAATATTTGAACCTATGTAATTCATATTGAAAATTGATTATTACATCATTACAATATAAGTGTCTATGTCGAGCCAATCTAAACGATTTGACCGGAGTATCAAGCTGAATCTCACCTTTACACATGAAGTCCTTGGGGCAAAGATCACAATGGAAGGGGCGGGCTGCCTGGGCCCCCTTATTGTGAGATCTCTGGTGGAAAAGTAGGTTTCCTTTCAGCGGGAAAGTCTTCCCACACTCCTCACAGGCAAAGGGGCGGTCTCCTGTATGGGAACGGCTAGAATAAGAGGAAAGTAATTATTACTTCGTCTATCGCTGTATAAACTACTCAGACTGATTGTAATTATTTTCGCATTTATATGCAGGTTCTAAACAAAGCTGTTTTCAATATTCTTAGCACTACCGTGACTTAATTAGTAATATTTTCTGACAATCTTTAGATAAATTAGTTCTCTACCATTTTTATATTTAGTCCATAAATATTTTTGCACACAGATGAGCAAAGAATTGATTTTATCAAAGCTCATATCTAGTCATATGTAAGTTCTATAAAGTAAGTAAGTTCTATATATACTACTGCATCACATAGAATTACTCGCCGTGGAGGCGCCATATAATTGATATGATAAGACACGTGTAAGTAATTGTAATGTGTAATCATAGGTGTGGCACCAAAAAACCCGTGGAATAGATATCAGGAAAACAAAGATGTCTAAGTAAAACCTACAGCGGCAGCTCGTCACCGTGTAGGTACTCGCAAATATGATTATATGTATTGTTATGAATTTAAATAAAAACAGAGTATTCTGCATGCGGCAGCCATTCTCGATTTTTCCACCGTAGTGCATCTATATTAAACATCTTTTTTGTTTAATTTCTTTCGACCCCATAATCATCATCATCATCGCTGGTTGAGAGAAGCTGAGATCGGCGAACCATCCTTGTCTACATTCTTGTGAATTTCACTAACTTTTCAAAATGAACAGTGGGGACCTCTTTTTTTACACTTTTTTGGGGACTGGGTTAAAATGTTGTAAAATTCCCATTTTTAAATGCAAATCGAGTGAGACCTTTGGCGAATATTAACATAAATCATTATTCTTTATTACTGCAAATACTTGAAAAGCAATTATTTTATAAAAACACACAACCAAAAACAATGTCAGCAATAAACAAGTAAAATTACGCAGAGATGCAGAGGTACTTCAATGCATACTCAATATTTTGTTAATTCAAAACAATTATTTTGTGACCCAAATCATCAATTTCATTATCTTTAATTTTAAAACCCCAATTATTTATGTTTTGTAAATATTTCCCATGCATCATAAACTAATGCATTTTATATTACACAATTCAAAGGTAGAGCCCGTTCTATGGTCAATGTATAGGTGCGTAATAAGGAAAGTAAAGCTCAATAATAAGACAAAACTCGTGATTTTCAAGTCAGTTTACGCCCTCACCCTGACCATTGCTGCTCTAAATAGAAAAATCTTAGTTAAGTTGACTTGGACATATCCTCCGCGTGGGAAACAAAAGATCGCCTAAACAGATTTTAAATTAGGACAACCCAAGAAAAGGTGAATGGAGAGACTGCGAAGAAAGATGGAACTCTCGGTGGTCCTAAATAATTAACACAGTACAGGACAGAAGGCGGTGGAAGAGTACTATCCAAGCATTAGGCCTCCAACCCGATTAGGATAAAGGGGATTAAGAAGAAGATGATTAAAATATTCCGAGAAACATTGAAATTGAATTACAAAAGCTAACTTATTCTCGTGTCACCAATGAATGGAAAATGTGTGATATTTTATGCAAATAAATATGCACAGCCGTGAATGAGAACCATCTATAATAATATTGTGCTTCCCCATCTTTTATCTATGATTTACTGAACTGTAATGTCATTTGTCAGTAAAAAAAAAATAAAAATATATGTCAAACGTGTTTTAATATCGCCAGGTTAAGATTATTTAAATGTTTTCTCTTTTATATATTCAATAACAGTACATAAATATACATTAAATTTGAAATAAAGTGTACATTATTTTTATTACAAGTAAGAACAAACATACATTAGCAAAATCGTATGAATATTGATAGCTGTCCGCAGGGCACAGCAGCAACCATGAATGTGAACGAACAATTGCAAAATAATAATATTGGGGATCTTTCCTTGAAAACATTTCAGATGTATTTCATAACAACATGAAAAGTGACAAACCTCATGTGCGCAATGAGATGCTCCTTGCGCGTGAATGGCTTTGTACACACGTTACAGCAGTGTGGTGTATCTCCCGTGTGCTGACGCAAGTGATTGGTGAGGTGCTCCTTACGCGTGAAGGTCTTCTGGCAGAACTCGCAGCGGTGGGGCGACTCTCCTGTGTGGATCCTGAGAGAAATAAAAACCGGTCAGTGTCAGCACCCCTACCGTTTCACTTTCAGTGTAGAACATGCCAATAAATGGGATGGATCATATGAATGATACATTTTTATTCCCTTTATTTTTGCGGTTAAATCCATTACAGTATGAAGAGCACATTGTGATTCAGTAATATCTCAAAACTATACGTGTTTATAAGCGAGAAGTAAAGCTGTACAGAAATCTGAAAACTATTTTCCCACCTTTACACCTGAAAGATAAGAGATTTATGTGCCCCATTCAAAATGATTTTAACAATAAGGTACAGGTTTACTTCTTTCTATTTTATCCATTAAAATATCCAACAAAGATAATACACATTTATGAGGCAGAAATCAAATTTTATATATTAATATATTTCTCTTTCGATCCAGAGTAATTTTCAATTCAAAACTCTTTGTTACCTTTAAAAGGTAAAATAAATGATGAATAAGTAAACCGACATGAAACATATTTCAAAAATAGAATATGTAAATAAATCAATTTCTAAAAATCCAAAATTACTTATATTTTGGATTTAATAAAAGTAGTAAATACCTGTAAAAAATATACATTATGTTATCTATCATAAAACATGATTATGAACTAACATAGGAAAACACAAGCGTTGAGGGCAAATGTCTGCTTTATGGTAAAGGTGATTGATTGGTGATGATGTGTGGTGTATGGTGAGTGATGAGTGGCCATCTCACCTGATGTGGTTGGTGAGGTGCTCCTTCCTAGTGAAAGTCTTGGCACAGAAGGAGCAGACGTAAGGAGATTCTCCAGTGTGTTTCCTTTATGGCAACAAATACCACTGTTTTAGCCTCCACACACACTCACTACAGCACTCACTCAACCCCTACCGTGTTAAAGGTTAACAAACATTCCTATAGAGTAAACATAGAGATACAACCGACATTTGCTGGAATAAGAGCACAAACTAGTGTAATACATGGAAATCTCGCTATTAACGGTGTCAACATTATATATATTTGTTAATTTAAATAATGAGTAATCTTTTTTAGCGATGAAAACATAATTTAAAACTTCACTAAACAGGATGACATCCGTAACAAGGTTAAGCAAGACAAATAAGAGTCATTATTCTAGCATATAAAGATTGATCTGAGGTAAGCGGTAAATAATTAATCATTGTGCTTGTACATAAATTATAGACATATATATATTTTCAATAATTTTGTTACACTATTTTGCTGCACGCAGAATTTAATTTGACATGCAATATACATTTCCATAAATGGATGTCATCTTACATTAAGATGTAATTTGTTTTTTTAGTTGATATCTGTGTGGAGAAAAGGAAATTGAATAATGTAGGGAAATATGGGAATGGGGGTGAAAACATGTTTATTTAGATTCATTTTGATACAGGGTGCCGATTTTGTACCAGGGCTACACAGAAGTAGCCTCCTCGAGTCTGTGTGCAGTGGATTGGAGGATGTGTGGGGTGATTGTTACCACACAATACTATTTAACTTGTGATACAATTTGTTCATAAGTGTACTTAAATTACAAACAATTATTTAGATAAATTACTATATTATATTAATGATTAAGGGATGTGGACCCAATCTTGCATCGGTGATATGAGAAATGGGTAAAAAGGGAAGGAAGGAAGAGGATTGGTAGACTAGAAATAAGAAAGAGCATTATGACTTAACTATATATTGTTATTACCTGATATGGTTATTGAGATGTTCCTTCCTGCTGAAGGACTTGGAGCAATATGTGCAACTGTACGGAGTCTCCCCAGTATGCTTCCTAACAAGAACAATATTTCATCAAGTTAGAATGCATCCATTTCAAAATATAACCCTACAAGCGATGATATCAGGTGAGTCTAATGAAACGGCTTTAGTTTAGAAGATATCCGACACAAAACAGTGAAACTTTTGTAGACCAGACATACTTGTGCACTTTTTGTAATCCAGTTCATGCAAAGATTGATGAAAAATGAGAAAACATTAGCCATCATCACTTAATTAAATATAGATTTGAGATTAAAATAATTGATGAAACACACATGGAATGAATGACAACAAATGATGATGCTTCTTCATATATTACTCAAACACAGTTGACCCTAGATTATCCGAGGACTTTACGATTACAATTAAATTACACATCTAGATTGAATAAAATATTTTTGAAATATATTTATTATAATATATAATTCATGAAAAATAAACCAATGTGCTGGCAATTTACAAATATTATCAAACAATCTTTTAAGAATTGCTTACAAAATTGATGTAATTTGGTAATAAAGAAAATTGTAATGTTATTTATGGATATAGTGTTGTTATTGATACTGTGGGGAATATTACAATATGGCATTTAGTAATGCAATCCAAAAACACAATGTAGAAAATATAAACAATTAAAATAAGAATTTTCATTTGTATCTCGGTCAAGGTTGCAAGGTTAAAAGTCAGATATTGGTTTGTATCACCGCTAGAGTGGTCGTAACAAATAAATAAAATAAAAATATAGCGAGTGGAGAAACAAGTGTGTGTGTCTACTGTCTATGCTCTATGCTGTATGCAATGGAGTACTGGGTAATGAAGAGCCAACTGGTGCCATGTACTTCAGCAGAAAAGATGAAATGAGGTATAATTCACCTGATGTGGTTGGTGAGATGCTCCTTTCTCCCAAAGGACTTGGTGCAAAAGGTACAGCTGTACGGAGTCTCACCCGTGTGTTTCCTTCGCCACAAATTATTCTCATTTAGGTATTTATACTTTTACATCTAAATATTCACATTTTCTTCAAAAGTTAGTTAGTTCCAGAACCCTCCGTGTTATCTACTTTCAAATGTTACATGCGGTCCCCCGCGTGACCAGCCAACACAATACTCGAAAGCGCATTCGGGAAGAAGCCAGGGAGATATATATATATATATACTGAGGGCACAGAAGGAAGGAGCCACTAGATCCAAAATTAAAGTTACAATAAGAGAAGCATAATGAAGAGATTGAGGCAGAAACATGGAGATGGCACACTGGTTCAATTCTTTCAAATGCTAGTAGTAAATCCCAGAGTAAGATGTTAATATTATACCCATAAAATGTGTATTCATTTCTAAAAAAATGTAACGCTCTCGGTAAAGAGGATTTAAAAAATTCCTTAATAATAAACATACGATAGTAAACAATACAATAAAAGAGGAGGTAACAGAAAAAATTCATCTAAAGAAATGATTTTCAGAAAATATGGCAAAGCACAGGTAAACAAAATGGAGGGTTTATCCATTTTAAGTTTTCAATGGTTTTCTCACCTGACGTGATTGGTCAGATGCTCTTTTCTGCTGAAGGACTTGGGGCAGTAAGTGCAGCTGAACGGGGTCTCGCCCGTGTGCTTCCTAACCGCAAACACCACTTTATTAACTCAAGGTTCATTACCCGTCGACTGTCATCTGCATAATATCGTATTCCTCGGTAACATTATTGTCATCACGGCCATAAAGGCTATTCATCCCGACTTTTGCGGATACAGACACTTTTGTGATATATAGAGCAACTGTGAATGTCTTTACTCCCTTTGGTTATGATGACTTATACATAGGCATACGGTATTTAGACAACTTGCACTTTCAGAAAACATTAATACTGACTCGAGAAAAAAATGCCAACTAAAATAGCACTGAACTCCTATGATTAGATTTTGACAATATATAAGATGTATGTATATTCAGGTAAAGTTGTGTTCAAATCTCACCTGATATGAATGTTCAAGTGTTCCTTCCTTCCAAAGGACTTGGTGCAGTAAGTGCAGCTGTACGGAGTCTCACCGGTATGTTTCCTTTTTGATAAATACCACCATCATTAACTATTTTATTTATTTATCAAATAATACAAACTTCAAGTCATTACGATAATCTACAAACAACAATGGAAACAACCACACCGAGATACAAACATTTAAACTAATTTCAATAAGATCCGCCCTCTTCCTATCACATCACGATCACATCGCAACCTAAACGTGCCTGTCACAAAAATGTTCCACAAGTGATCAAATTCAAAAAATTGTTCCATGCCAAGACAATGAATAAAAACTAACATTATACAATATAAAATAATACTTCCTAAAATTATAACAGAAAAAATCAATTAGCAGTCAAACTAAAACACTTTTTAACTGATTAGATTAATAAATATTTATTTTAAATTGATGTACCAAAGGTCGCAGCAGAAAATGTTTATGAACAATAATTTGGAAAATCAATGCTTGATAGAAAAATAATATAAAAGTCATTATTTAAATATGACGGAAGTAAGAAAATATAGATCCTTTCACACATTTGTTCCATGCATAATCAAATTAAGAATTCATTTACACAGTCTTTGGTCAACATCTTCAGGGACAGGTTCTTTTGTTGCGCCAGCCTCATCATTCACTTGCGGGAATAAATCTCAAGTTTTGAACAATGATTTAGATTCTATCCAGGACAGGAAGAGCTCTGAATTTGAAGTGTCCACAAAATAAATGCATTTTTGACAAGAGAGATTAGCCCGGCATTAAAGAGGTAGGGGGAAGTTATCGCCGATACGGTTTACCGTTGTCCTTACCACCGACCGAGGAAGTTCCTAACCAAAGACTGTCTTTGGGAGAATGATATGAAAAGTGAAACATCTCACCTGATATGGTTAGTCAAATGCTCTTTCCTGCTGAATGATTTGGTGCAGTACGTACACGCAAAGGGGGTCTCTCCTGTGTGCTTCCTGACCAAGGCAAATACCACACTTTATAGCCATGCTCTACATTTCTATTTCATATCAAACACTAACTTAGAAAGAAGTTAGCCATTTCTCGTTAATGGAACTGCACACATACGATTGACAAGTGAAAGTTGAAAATAATAAGACTAGTTAAAATACAATGAAGGATTCGTGGTTAATAATGATATTGCAAAATGTTTCAATGAATTTAAAAACTTTAGGAAAATACAATATCAAAAAGAGAATTAAAAAAAATAACAGGAAAACCGCGATGAAACTTTAAAAATCTTCAATCAGGGGCAATTAGTTAAGTGACATGATAACTGTTACTTTTAGTGGTTAATATATGTTAAGAAATAATACAACTGCGGCCACTGTCAACTGTGTCAAGTGGTTAAGCAGCAGCAATGTGTAAATAGGGTTTATTCACCTGACATGGTTGGTTAGGTGCTCCTTCCTGCTGAATGCCTTGGAGCAATAGCTGCACGTGTACGGAGTCTCTCCGGTGTGGATCCTTGACCACGGATAACAAAGTATTTTAGCTAGCCCTACCTTTTATGCATCTAAACTATTAACATCAACAATGAGGAAATATCTGACAAATTGTAAAAAAAAAATAAAATGCGTACTTTACAAATACATATATTGACATAACGGATATCAATCATGTGGCAATAGCGTATATGGTTTTAGTTGTCCTCGCTTAAATGGTACATATTTCATGACATGTCCATAATAAAAGCGATTAAGAAATTACTACATTATTTTTACAGATTTACCATCGGTTTTTGTAATAAACAAACATGTCTTCTACAAATTTATATTATAAAGCGTGACTGCTATTATTCTGCTTTTCAATATCTGAGTTTGAAAATAAATTTTCAAACCAAATAAAAAAAAAACAAAATAGAAATAAAAATTCAATGGAAGTGCATAGAATTTCATACCGATAAGTCTCTGGTTAAATAAAGTGAATGGAACAGATAAAGAAATGAAAGAATCGAAATCAGCTGACTCTAAAATAATAAAATGGAATGATCATCACCTTGTCAGATGCCATGGTCTGTTGCACTGAGTCCCGTGTGGTGAGGTGGATGTCGCCGGCTAACTAACACAACTCTCACTTCGACAGCTAAACTGAGTTCACACAATTATTATACACAAGTACAACACTAAGAGTATGACATGATTTTCATGATGGCTGTGTATCTTTACCATAAAGCAGTGTACGGAGACATTTTGCCCTCAACAGTGTGAGTGATTCATATACATATTGACACATCTGATATCATACGCTTTGACAATAATATGTACATTAACAATATCATTTTGAACACAACATTTAAATATATAAGACAGAATATAGCAAATTGAAAGACTTGAGATCAAATGGCCAAAAAGCCTACATAAAACTTGTAGTTGGTATTATGTAAATAGAAAATTAATCCTCTTTTCAAAACAATGACTATGGGTTATCCAATATATATGTATTTCATCCATTAATTTTGTATCAAATAATAAGATATTGATATAAACAGTTATGGAAATACAGGAGTTGAATTGAAATACGCCCAGTAAGATTTTATTAAAAATTTAATAGTAAAAATACAGTAGTTCTATTGAAGTTTTACCCAATACATTATAAAGAACTATGAGAATAATGGCCAGAGGAGGCCAATGGAAAATATTAAATAGAGAATAAGTACATGTTCTATTTACAAACCCCAAAGCACAGAAGAATGAAAATATAGAAACAATTTCAATTCCTACCTGACATGATTTGTGAGGTGTTCCTTGCGTGTGAAGGACTTGGAGCAGTAGCCGCACCGATGCGGTGACTCCCCCGTGTGCTGGCGCACGTGGTTGGTCAGATGCTCCTTGCGCGTGAAGGACTTGGAGCAATAAGTGCACTTGTGGGGTGACTCGCCCGTGTGTTGTCTCACATGGTTCACTGAGGAGATAAGCAATCAATGATTAGTGAGAGCTCATCTAAAGCCTTATTTCATACCAAAATTTAAATTTAAAAACCTGTGATACCAAAACTATGATAGATTATTTCTACGTTTGGTTTATTTAACAGATCAAGCTATAAGTTTGCAATGTCAGCTCAAATAGCTAATTAACATAAAGTAATACTAAAACAAAAAAAATATATTTTTATTACACGGTAATGAATTGTTTTTATATTACTGTAATAAATAAATTTTTAAAAAAAATCCTACAAAGATAATTAATTTTTAGTGAATAATAAAATCCTATGATTAAGTAACATACCTAAGTGATCCTTTCGCGTGAAGGCTTTTGGGCAGTAGGTACAGCGGAAGGGCGTCTCGCCCGTGTGCTGTCTGACGTGATTGATGAGATGCTCCCTGCGCGTAAACGACTTCGAGCAATAGCCGCAACGGTGGGGCGACTCTCCCGTATGCTGGCGCACATGGTTTAACAGGTGCTCTTTACGCGTGAATGTCTTGGAGCAGAAGTCACAGCGGTGCGGTGTTTCACCTAACAGGAAAACAGACAATTTTGTAGTTTTCCATTCATTGCAATATTTTTATTTACAAATACAAGGTATACATTACACTACGTGTATGTAAAATATGAAAATTGAAGCATTTTAACATCATTTTGTTCAATATGCATAATGTTTACGATTGACATGTAAGTCTAAACTTACAAGCTTGACTTTGCTGTTTTGGTTGACTGGGTCATCTTTTTAGATGATATCTTGTGCAACAATTTAAACTAATGTAAATAGTATTATCTGGGAATGTTGCGAGTAGGATAGAATAAGTAGTATACGATTCAAGGTTGCCTCAGCAATTTGAGGTGTCTGGAGATAATTGTGACAGTGCTTCAAACCATACCCGAAAGAGGGGGGTTGAGAAAATTAATGAATATTGTGAATATTCATATAGTGGAGAGATTTTTAATGTCATTATTCTTGTTTGTCTAATATTAATTTGTATTTCATTATTTTATAAAAAAATATCAAGCAGTTTGAAATTATTCAAATAATTATTTAGGTGCATAAAATTACGATGGGTATATGATAAGTACCCGTGTTTAACAACTGATAGCGCCACTGAAGCAAAACATGTACACCATTTATCAAGTACTTCTGTCTCAATAGCTGTTGAAAGTGGGCAAGTTTGTAGTCGTTTGCAACCATGGTCAATATGGTCAGTGCTTTGATTCCTTATTTTAGATGGGAAGATGTGTGAGGAAATCAAAGTGAA
This sequence comes from Eubasilissa regina, assembly GCA_022840565.1. Classification (NCBI taxonomy): domain Eukaryota; kingdom Metazoa; phylum Arthropoda; class Insecta; order Trichoptera; family Phryganeidae; genus Eubasilissa; species Eubasilissa regina. The sequence goes on from JAINEB010000013.1 coordinate 20,391,153, forward strand.
GTTGAATGACCATGCACCTTTGATGACTACCATCATATATTGGTTTAATGAATTCAAGCCTGACCGAACATCCGTTTTTGATGAAGAGTGCCCAGGCCGTCCAATTGAAGTGTCTACAGAGGATAAGGTTAACAAAATCCATGATAGTGTTAGCAGACGTCCGGGTGAAAATCAGAGATTGCTGGCATAAACATTTCAACTGAACGCGTACAAACTATTCTACACCAAAAATTGTGCATGAAAAAGCTATAAGCAAGATGTGTGCTGTGTTCGCTTACAGTGGAACAAAAACGGAATCGCTTAACAACTTTGGAGCACGATTTGGACATGTTTAAGCGCAATACGAAAGAGTTTCTGCAGCATTTCAGATCTATTGACGAAACATGGTTCCATCACTATACGTCAAAAATGAAAGAACAATTAAAACAGTGAACTTCACCTGGAGAACCTGTTCCAAAGGCGAAAACTGTTCCATAAAGGTAATGTCCATCGTTTTTTTGCGAGGCATCATCTTCACTGACTATTTGGAGAAAGGAAAGACAATCACAGGATAGTATTATGCTGATTTATTGGACCGACGATGAAAAAAGGCCCCATTTGGCAAAGAAAAAAGTGCTCTTTCACCATAACAACACATCAACTCACTCATCTGTAATCGGCACAGCAAAACTGGTTGAATTATATTACGAATTGCTGCCATGCTTGCTGGGTGGATGAACCCAATTCTCGGATTCGGTCCCATGTGATTTCTTTTTGTTTCTAAACATGAAAAAATGGTTCGGTGGAAAGCAGTTCATGTCAAACGAGAAAGTCATTGCTGTAACAGTTTGACAAATCTTTTTTTTTTTTGATAGCTTAAGAAGGTTGGAATATCGCATGACTAAGTATATCGAGCTGAGAGAAGACTATGTTGAGATACCTAGCATGAGTACTTATCATACAGCCTTCGTAATTTATTATACTAGAGTATCCCCGAAGTATTATGAAGGATTTATTTATTTGCACAGCGTGTGTGTCATGCTCCAACTATGCATATATATATATAATCAATTCAAATTCAAAACATAATTTATTCAACTTTTGTGAAAATTAGGATAACTTAATCTAATTAAGTTTTTCAAAATGCATTTAGTTCTGTGATCACACTTAAATGGAGTAATTTCATGTGAAATAATTTAAAAATGGTTGCTTGACCATTTCAGATAATTTTTGTATGTTTCACTTAAGTTAAATTACAGGAAATTACAGCTTCTAAACCAATTTGAACAACAAAACTTTGGGAAAAAACTAAAAATTTTATTCGCCGCCATTCGAGATATTTGACCATGAAATCTGATGATGAATGAAAATTTGATGCCAAAAAGGGCAGGACTAATCCAAACTTTAATTCTCCATAGCTGGGAACTCTGTATCCAGTTATAAAAAAATCCATCTTGTGGTTCCAACCCCTCAGCAACATTAAAAGGTCATCAAAACTGGTGATTATGCTTCTAAATTTGGCATATTTCAAGATCATGGTAATTATATATAATATTTATATTAGTTTTTATGGGAGAACAATATATATTTTTCAAAACCTCTGCAGACTCATTTTTGCCTCTCACTGTGAAGAAAATTGAGCTTAGATCCAAGACGGTGGTAGATAGAAAAAATTTATCTGAAATATTCAAACAACCACACCTAGGTGATTTCACATGGAATGACCATGGAGAAAACACTTGTTTGTAGAGTATTTGTTACTATCTTATATTCGGTCAATTAAAACACTTATTTTGACAATCCAATAACCTACAAAGCACAATCTTGGGTGTTACGTTCTGTAAAACTTAATCATGCCAGTGCGTTAGTTGCACGGATATATTGTTTTAAAGTATAATTTTTATAAAGCGCTTTGTATGTTTATTTGAGGCAGATGTCGAAAGTCATATTTAAATGACTGTTGAAAATATAATCATAAATTAAATCACAGATTAGGCAGAACATGGAAATAAATAAATAAATAATGCTAATTTATTGGCATTAAAACAGAGGTTCGATGGCTACATCATTTTTCTGATGCAAGTACAATAGAATGATCAAAAATGTACACAATTATCGGGCTTCCTTTAAAAATAAATTCAAGCGGTTAAACATTTCCACAAAACTTCCGTTACGCAACACGTTAATATAAGTTTAAACAATTTATAGAGCATATGTACCATAATAATGATTTCATGCAAAGGCTTACACTAAATAAGGAAAATAATGAAGACATTGTACAGTTTACAAAATTTGAGCCAAAAAATGACAGAGCCACAGCCCCTTTCAACCGATATCACAAGATGTCAGCACATGCCAGTATTTGATACCAATTTTGAGTAAATTAAATAGAAAATAAACAAAAATTGAAGAGAAACAAAAACTTTAATTATTAAAAGATAATACATGTCCGACGACTCTAGTGCCCGAGTCCCGTAACTACTCGAAACACAAACATTTGAAAAGCAATGTCGCCTGATTGGTGATTACCGGTGTGCCACATGATGTGATTGGTGAAGTGCTCTTTTCTCGTAAATGACTTGCCGCAAATCTCACATCGGAAGGGAGTGTCGTTGTTGTGCGACCGCATGTGGTTGGCGAGGTGTTCCTTGCGCGTGTACTTCTTGCCGCACACCTGGCAGTGGTGGGGGGTCTCGCCTGCGGGACAATATACCACCTTACTCACAACATACTTCCCAAGCTACGTACGTACCATGTACTGCCTGCTAAGATTCAAATGACCCAAAGGCATTTGAATTTCACTTAATATTTTTAAACTTCCGGATTGCTTAGACATTACTATAACTTTAAATCACACCCCACAGATAGCATCAAGATGAATGAATAAAGAGCCAATTTTACTTATTAATACAATAAAGGAATTTAGCTTACATCTTGTGTATTGTGGGACTCGTTGAAAACCCAAAATAAAGAGATAAAAATTGTATTATGAAATTGTCACGGAAGAACGCATTAAATTTATGATGCACTTAAGCGATTTGTAAGAGCAATGTGATTGAAAGAATTTTATCATGGAAAATAAATGTTTTGACGAAGCAACCATTGCTGGAGTAAAAAATCATGCAAAAATTGGCATCTTTCTTGATTCGTTTCAAAGAAGAATAATGCCTATCAGGGTAAAAACATATAAGAATTCGCAATGTTGGAAGGGCCCGGAAAACTATTTTATCTCTATCGGTATTAATAAAATAAATTGTCCCACAAACGACACCTCCTCTTAAATCTATGGCATTTGTACTTTATCGTTAAATGTTAATTACACACTAGAATGAAAGATGTTTTACAAATGTCATATTAAAGATAACGCACCAGTAAAGGTATTATCATCAACCTGGCACCTATTTTACAAATGTGATATTAAAGATATTATCAACCTGGCACCTATTTTACAAATGTCATATTAAAGATATTATCAACTTGGCACCATATGATGGCAACATATCAACCAGATGATAAATAAGAGAAAAAATAATAACAACCGACATCTCTGATATTTCTTGAAAAAGTTTCCCAAACATATCTCCAAACGAGAAATAATATAAGGCATGTTATTATGTAGATCAGATATAATATACAAATCGGAAAATACAAGTTAGAAAGTTCAATTATAAAAATGAAAGTGTTTTTTTTCTACAGATTTTAGGTTGTTAAAATATTCAGTTCAACACAAAACTGAGAATGTCTAATATATGATAGACCGATCTACAATAGGAATGGTGAACACAGACAACATAATACTTTAAAAAAATCTATAATCCTATTTATAATTTATTAAAATTAAAATGCAACATTGTATTTATGTTAGTGTACCTTCAAACTAAACAATGTAATTCATATTTGTACTTCTGCATTAAGTTTGATAGGATGTTATTATAATACAAAATTCCTTGTTGATTGACTTTTAGATACTAATGTAGAATCCATCATCAGGACCAATATCCGAAGTAACTGCTGCTTGAAAATATTTATGTATGCCATGTTGGCTTGCAATAGTATGTTGAAATTATCATGTATTTAGGCAAAAGCGTATATGGAAATTTTTTGAGGGAGACATATTCACATCCAAATTTGCTGCTTTTATCCCAATTTTTAAGGGACATAGTTTAAACATTCACATACAAATATTTAGTTATTATCGCTGACAGGCCAGATTAAAAAAAAAACTAGCAATGCCAAAGCAAGCTAACAGCCAAACCATTCCGTGCAAATGGATTAGATTCCAATAAACATATTAGAGAAAGTGAATAATGTTAAAATTGAGAATAATAATTTTCAAATTCCCCTTCACATTAATGGCATTAAAACAGTTGTTCATAAAGCGAATTACAAACACATCCATCCGTACATAAAAAATGAAAGGACCGTTTTTTATGAAATGTAATGTCTATTTAATAAAATGAAATTCAATGATCCATTGTGTGGAATGTATTTTTTTCTTATTGCACCAAGACAAACTTATATTACACAGTTTACTTTTATAACTTATCTGAATAATGAAATTATTCAGATCATATACATATACACCAGTTTGTGAATTATAGTCTAACCTTTAAATCAATCATAAAAATATATTAATTCCACAAATTTCAAATGCATGCAAAATTATAAACAATAAATATTCATGAACCAAACACACTTTTAATATTGGCAATCCTCGGAATGAGCAGAAACTCGGAAGTGACGTCCAGAGGGTCTACCAGTGTCAATGTGAGGGGTAAAGGCTTCATCTCCGGAGGATCCATGGCTAATTTTATTTGACACTAATGTAAATGTAACACTTATTTTATTTTCAAGCAGACAATTTAGGATTTAAAAAATAAAGCGTATCAGATAGTTTATTCTTTGTTCTGAAGACGTAAACCTACGCGATGCATTCTTAGTATGTTAGTAGTGCGAAAACAGAAATTGATACTAAAACAAAAGTTTTTTTGTATTTAAATAAAATTGTACAGATTACGTGAAACCGGCTGTACACACGAATGGTATTATTGTTCTTTTTTTCTTCGCGGCGGGAGCGTCCTTTTCACATATAAGTATTTATATTGTTTTAATAGAAACACGGTCTCGAAATCCCGAAGGAAGTGTTATGAATAGGATTTATCACGTCCACATTAGTGAATTAAAGAGTAACCCGGCGAAAAATGGAACAATGCCAAGTCTCTCGCTAATCGAAAGTTGACAAACTCCTATACACATAACCGAAACAGCTAGCTACAGGATATTAATGAATACGCCTAGTCGATAATATAATTCTTCATGAAGCGCCTTGTAATTAATATAACTTTTTTACTATGAATTGCGTATTTTGTTATACTAAAAATATATTAAACAATAATTGGCAAGTTTTCCATTAATTCAGAAAAAAATTGTGCTTGGGCAAGCGCGTCTTAGCGTGCGTCGCCATTTTTTGAACTGTCAAAGTTGGTGTTGCCGCGTGATAAAATTATAGAGCGTCTCCAGAGACACCCTAGTATATTTAAATTTTGTGAGTAGATTTAGTGGGGCATCTTTGAACAAGAGTGTGCCGACGCAATCCCCACTCACGCAATAAATGTGCAATCTTTTTGACACATATAATCGCTAAGATCGGATTAGGGAGATTTTAAACCAGTAATAAAATAATTTTAATTCAATACGGTAACTCCGCTAAAACTATCATGTTATCAAAAAATCTAACAGTACTCGATCTTTAATTATTCAAAAGGAAAACGCGAGTACTAAATTTAAGAATTTGAATTTAATTGACTAAATTAAGAAATGCTACCACATTCATATTTTCAAAATTTAACTTTCAACTTTATTCAGAAGATTATATTAATATTAAGTTAAAACAAATATCGTTTTACAGAAATGAGTTGACATATTTATTGATATTTCAAAATAAGAAATGTGAATAAAAAATAAATCAGTTTTGAACAATTTTGTAAAAAAATTACTGGATTAAAATAGTAGTTATTATTAGCCTTGACAGAAATATTAGGGGGGCCAAAAAAGAATGTAATTTTTAAAAAATAAAAGATTTGAATACTTAAATTTTTTTTTAAATTTCCACCACTAAACGGTTCAGTTCACAATACAATTGTGTATTTATCATTTATCCAGGTTTGAGTTTCAAAGTGAATAATGCTCCTGTAGTCCCACCAAACAGACAAAATGATTTTTTCGTTGAGGCTGGGCTTAGCGGTGGGTTTCGCTACCAGAGCTTTTTGAAAGCCATTGGTTTTGCGTCCTTGGTTCGAGTATAGCAACCATTTCTCGCCTCTAGTTATCAGATGTTGTAAAAATGGCGTTTCTGATTCTATTTCCAAAAGGTTGTTCACATGAGTCTATTCGATCATTTAGGTGTTCTTTGCTTAGTTTGTGTAATATCCATTTTCCCTGTCTCCACACCTTGCCAATTATTTAAAGATGCAGTTGAAGTATCCAGAGTTTGTCCACGATTTTTTCAATAGATAAAGTTAGATTTTGTTTTCGATTTCGGCAGGCAGTATGACATTATCCACTTTAATAGGTCTTCCACTTCCAAAGCTATTTTTAAATCAAAATTTCCTGATTGATATTTCATGAACCATCTTTGAAACTTCCGAACATCCAAAACATCTCCCAGTACATCATAAATATTTTTAGCGGTACTTGTTACTGTCTCTTTCTTCAAGAAATGATATCAAATTTCGAATAAATTTTTCGTTTGGTACAAATTGGTCCATTGTAAATAGGGTTGTTAAATTTCAGTTTTATAAATTACAATTCACTCTTGGTGTGTATAGTCACCAGAATAACACAAAACACGTTGTGTAAGGCACAACTAACTGTTGAAAATGGTAAATGAAAAAAAACCATTCTTTTTTGGTACACCTTATAAGGGTAATTATGTTGATTCTAGGAGCAGTTGTGGAGGAGGCTAAGTCCCACCCTGGGTTACAGTGCCATGGAAGAAGAAGAATTACAATATATTTGATTGTTCTAAAAATCTGTATTCGTGCTATAGATTTTAAAGTGTGAGTAATATTTATAATTACAGTAAAATGCTGATTATTTGGGGCTCAATTATCTGTGAGTTAGATTAACCCTAGTTCTTTGTATTACAAACATTCTAATTGTTCTCACTGATATCTCTGCAGCTTGATTAGACTAACCTTGGTGAGCAACGCCCACTTGCACACCAGCTTTGAAAAAAGTGCACCAGGCACAGACCAGAAAATGAATAGACATGAAATAAAGTGTACATATAGGAAGGGTTTGGAACATTAGTTGTGGGACAATGGGCATTCTATACACACTCTTGGTGGAAACATAAATCTGATAGTTTGACACATTTATGCAACGATAAAAGTATTTGCTCTTTGAAAATTAAATCATTGTATAAACAAGATATAATTTTTACATTAATGCATATTATATTGTCAACGTTTAAATTGAGTAATATTTTTAAAAAAAGTCGCGAAGCTATTTGATTGTGTAAGTGGTACCAAAGTGATCATATGGGTGACACCAAAATGAAAATATTGGGACAAGAAATTTGCATTAGTTCATGTCTATACATTTGGTGGTCTGTGGCACCAGGATATAAAGTAAGCAGACAGAGTAAAAATTATGTGTTCCGGTTCCTCTCTTAGAAAGATACATAAAACAATTTTGTTATTAGATAGTAAGAAGTCCTTTCTATCCTCCAGGAGAAAGTTTCTATAGTAAATGGCAATATTGCTGCTATTTATCTTGCGCCAAACGTAAAGTTACTTATTCAACCAACGGACCGAGGTGTGATTAAGATCATGAAATGATTATACAGAAAAAATCTGATGTTGAATTTAATTGCAGAAGATTATACACAATCCTCTTTTATGTTGAAAACCCTAACAAGATATCACATTTATAAAATTTCTGCAGCATGGAAAAATCATTTAAAAAATATTTGCTAACAATTTTATTATAACTAATGATTTAAAACATGGTGACTCAAATAATAAATTTTCCAATTAATTCAGAATATTGACAGATGCGAACATGTGGATATGAAAAAATTACCGACGATTTAAATTGAAAATTAATCGAAGTGTAAGAACCAACACTAACAACAAAATCTTGTATTCCTCAAGAAGAAGACGATGATGGTGTATTATACATTTGCAAAGTTGAAATGAAGCCCTAATAGCTGTAAAAACTTTACTTGAATTCTGTGAAAGCCAAGATGATGTTGATTTCAGTGAAGTGTTGTAAATTCACAGGCGTATAAGAAAAAAAATAATGCTACAAAAAAATAAATAATAATAAGTAATTATTATATTTAGTTTTATAGTTAAATATTACTGGAATGTTTGTCTTATGTATTTTTAACTTAATTTGGATTAACCGTGTTTTTCAATTACCCGGCTCGAGAGGCTCCCAATTAGTATGGATGGATTATCAGCGCTCTACTGTTGCACCATACATTTTGATTTTTTCTGTTTTTTACCATTTAATTTGTTACCTTACTTCCAACTTATAATCTAGCTAATGGAACCTAATGGTTACCTACCTCAGAACAGGTACTTTATATGTACCTAGCGAGGTAGGTAGCGGCCAACAGGCTTGTAAATGGAATGTAGTATTAATACTTGTACTTTCTGGTGGATTGGTTAATTTAAGGATTTTTATAATGATGCAAGCTTTAAAGGAATGATGTTTTAAAAATATAAACATGGTAGTTTACCACTGCTCTTTTCACAACATTAAAAAAAATCTAATGTTCCAAATCATGTAAATTTTCCAAATATTTTCTTCCTTTACTATTACACTGTCTCCCTGCTGGAGAAGATTACAAAAATATTACCCATTTAAATGAAATTCCCATATTGAGAAATGCAAGATGCAAGTGTGTATTTAAAAAAATACATTATTATTTTCTCTTCTTGGGATGAAATATATTTTTACAGAAAAAAATAAGATATATTTGAGCCTGTTAACTATGATGTATTTGCAAGCAATTTTTAAAATAAATAAAGAGATCTCTCTCTTGTTTATTCATTACTTGCTAGGCAATGATACAGCTAGGACACAGTAATTAGGCAATGGAACAATAACCTGTGTGTATTACATAACGGTATTGTGTGGTATTAATAAATAAACCCACTGTAGCCGAAAAGTAATAGTTATGAAAAGGAATCCTTTAACATCATTAATAACCATTTTGACTCTTGATTTTATACACAATATCTGCTTTCATACTGCAAGCCTTAAGGATGAGCTTTCATTTTTTGAGTTTGAAATTAGAGAAATTCTATCCGAATTACATGTTTTTAAAATAAGGCAAATAGTTAAATTCTTATAATTATCAGATAAATAATTAATGACGTTATTTGTTACATTAATAAGGGTTTAATAGAAAGAGACAACAATAAAATCATTGATTTTCTCACATTCGATACAAGTGTCAAAAACAACTTGTGTCTGGAGGCTTATCCAAGTTTTTCGTATTACAATTAAGGAATGAGTGTTGTCATTTGAATTAATTCATCAAAAAATAAATAATTTATTAGAGTACCTAATTCATATGTTTTGAAATCATATATTTTAATGATCGCTTAAATCAATGTTCTAAGTTTAATATTATTACGACAGCTTCAATTTATTATTTTCTTTAATATTATCGATTTAAAATGCAACATTGTTGTTTTGATGATATATCTGTTTCATAATCATTTCCACTTTTCTGCACAAGTATATGCTTTCAAGAGAAGTGTAGCATGAAAGAAAATAAATTATTGTATTGTATCATTGTACTTATATCAGATTAATAAATACAAAAAAATAAAATAATTATGTACTATTTATGAAACAGACAGCCAGTGTTTAAAAGACGACAGTGTTATATATAAACAAAATATTTAATTGTGACATACATAAAAATAACGTGCATAAAATGTTCACTTTGTTTTCCCTTAAAATCAGTTAAAAAAAAAACCCATCTAATTTATGAAATTTGCTACTAATGTGAATAAGTTCAATATTAATTCATATTGTGGATAAAATATGCGTGAAAACATATATTTTCAGCATTTTTTAACAAAAATAATGACAGCGCGGATTTGACGTCCGTCATGGGTCAGATAAAAGTTTGACGGTTTATAAGACTGAAAAAATATTATTTAGAAACTAATTATTGTGTTTTGATACAAAACATAATTTTAAATAGTAGTTGAAGCCTTAAAGCATGTGAGTAAATACAACATATTATTTAAAAATGTATGATTTCACTAAAATAAAGTATTTTAAAAATGTCGAAAATTGATAATATGTCTTGCAAATTAACAGTTATAACTTTTAACATTTTGTTAATATGACCTAATCAAGATTTGTCTCCATAATCTTAGCTTCAAGATTATAAAATATATTTCGTTTATGCAATAATTTTCCATATTAAGACAATATTGTGGTACGCATAAAATGTATCTAATGGTCGGGATCTTTCTTATAATGGTTGTATTTTCTTAATTATGGCAAATAACATTCAGTTTATTAGTTTTAAATGAGTGTAAAGGTCCTATCTAAGTAATAATTTAAAAAAAAGTCAGATAATAAAAATAAAAACCCACGTTTTCGTAAAAAAAAAAAACACAAAAATTTGAATTATTATTGAAAGTTGCGCCTTAAAGGATTAGATGATAACAATAATTTTAAAAAAGGAAATTGTTGTGAAATAGAATTTTTAAGAATTTTAAAAAGGGTAGATTGCATTTCAAAGGATGGTGGTACATGTCTAATAAAAGTGTGAAATATTTTCTGGATTTGAAAACAAACTATTGTATTTCTATGTTGATTGTGTGACAACATTAATAAAACATATTAAAATAATAAATTTCATTGACTCAGAATCTTGTATGCAAAAGTTCATTTCAGTGTGCAGAAAAATATTTGTACTACTATGTTGGCAACTTTAGCCTAAATATTAGTTATTGTTTGGCATTCTAAAGGTTTAACAAAACTAAACGTTTTGTGCTATGAAAAATATGCTACCTTGGTCGTTTCCGGGAAAAGGCTAAAATCTCAGATCACTTCATCACTAGGCGAGTGTCTGACTGCTAGACCAAACAAGCATTTTGTAGATATTGAAACTTTAAAGTCAACTTTGGAGCTATGATGTGCGGTTTTGAGATAGCTCTATTTTAGAAATTTTGGGTTTGGTTTTACCCCGCTGACTTCATCATAGATATGCTACTGTAGAAAAAAACTGGAAGAATATACATATTCTTGATTATACTCGCAGTATACTGGGGAATTCCATGTTTATGGAAAATATTGGTTTCTACATTCCTGGTCCGACATACTTAGACAGTAACAAAACAGGTTATTTAATCTTTCAGTATACAGAATTGATCTGCACACCTACTGTAAGAGTATTCCACGTAAGCAAAAATCAACAAAAGGTCAAATATAATACATTCGCAGACACTTCGAATTTTTGAAATCTTCCAGTTAGACACTTATTCTATTTTCTTTAGCCAATAATTAATACTAATTTCTATCTATTGAAAAGTTCAAGTATTATTCAGTAAAACAATATATACTAAAGAATTAAAATAAAATTGATGTATGTCAAAAAAATATATTTCCAAAGCACTCCTGCCTTGGAAAATAAAAACGCTACGAAGTTATGCATCAACCCAATACGTACTATCTAAAAGCAATGTTAGGTGTTTATGAAAATGGTTTAGAACAAAATTCACAAAATAATTGCAATTTAATGATAAAGTACAAAATGCCAACAGATCAAAATATCCCCAACAGATGTTTAGTCAAAATGCGCATTGTCACATTTGTGCACAAAAAAAAATGATAACGTAATGTATGTACATATAAATTTCAAAATTAGGTAGATGAGAACTTAAATAGTTTGAGATCCATTCAAAAGGAGGCATCTTGTCTGGAACTAGTGGGAATGTATTCCCTTTTAATTAGAGAATACAGTAGAACCTCGCCAATCCTGTCAGTCCAAACTCAAAGATTAGATTGAGACGCTATCATCAAATGTTCAATGCCAGAAATTGCATTCAGAACCACACATAATATCAATTCCAATTACTGTTTAATCTGAATCATCTGTCCCCATTTTACATAGATTAGTTGGGATTAGTGAGGTTTTTCTCTAATAATTTATATGTTTGTCATCCAACAAACCAAGTATGTATTGACATAGTTAATTTATCAAGAGCTTACCTTGAAAAATTCTCTAAAAATATTAAATAAAATGGGTATGTCCATAAACCTCCGATTTTAGCGGAGACATAAACATGTAGTAAAGGATTGATTAAATACAGCATAAACTACTTACCCGTGTGCCACATCACATGATTCACAAAGTGTTCTTTTCTTGTGAAAGATTTTTTGCAAATATCACAGTGATGGGGGGTATCCCCCGTATGTTTTCGCACATGGTTCACCATGTGCTCTTTACGAGTAAATGTTTTAGAACAAAATTCGCATCTGAAAAAAGGAGACATTGAGTATAAATGCCTAGGGATGTTGTATATAAATATAAATTGACTCGAGCAAAGAAGCACATGCTAGTGATGCACGTAATTGTTCTGGAATGGAGAAATAAGGCATTACCTATAAGGAGTCTCTCCCGTATGACTCCGCGTATGTGTATCGAGGTGTTCCTTTCGGGCAAAACTCTTCTGGCAAGTAGTGCAAGCGTATGGTTTGTCCTGAGCATGACGCTTGGCGTGCTTCTCTGTTAATCAGATAATACATTATGGCCCAATAATAAACAGTATCTAAAATATGTAAAGGCACATTTTACAATTCAACTCAATAGTATTTTAGAGACATCCCATGTGTAACGCTACTATTATATAAATAAGTATGCACATATGAAACCAGTATAGGCAGTTCTCGATTTACGAACATCATATTTTTAAGTTTTTTAAAATTAACTTAAGGCGCAAAGCTATTGAGCTGGGAAATCAAATGGAACTTGAACATGAACTTGACTCGACTGATGGAAAAGATTTGTTGGACTCATATTCTGAGGAATTTACGAGTTAATATAAATAGAAGCAGTTAAAATAACAAAATTTAAAACTTGAATGGCAGCAGCTTTTATGTTAATGTCTGAGGGATTGGCAATGTTTGAAGAACAGGATTGGTTTATGATTCACTGACATATTACAATGAGATTTTTAATGAAAAAAAAACTAACTGTGCAGTCTTCTATCAAGTCATATTTTAAAAGAGCGGACGAACCAGCCGCAGCCGTTTCATCGGAAGTTTGAACATCTACATTGAGTAAGCAAAGCGACGCGCATGTGAAAATAACGAACACTGATAAAATCCCTATGGGGATATAACAGTAAATATGTACATCCCAAACGGCCGCTGGACCAGCTCATATGAAAATCTCACCAAAAGATGAGTTTAGTAGAAGTTGTCATCTTGCATGCCGGTTTCGGAGGTTTAAGAATTTACATTTTCATATGTCTATCTTTAAAACAATTCTTAGTTATTTTGATGTCAAATAGTGTGAAAACATTAGTCATCTGACTGACGTATTGACTCTTTTTGTACTTTTATTTGTGAATTTCATGAAAACTTAAGATTTTAAGATTTTATACTTTTTATTAAGTGTTATTTGAAAAGTGGTAAGAATAATGCACATTTTTATTGCATCCTTGTGATAAACTTTAGTCTTTTTCTTATTTTATTTTGCCTTCAGTTTCATTTAAAATTTAATATGGTGTCAGTTCACAGTGTGTACAAAACATTAACAATTTTTAAGAAAATGGATTTTAATTAAAGATATGGACAGTAAGGGAAATATTGTGAAAAAAATAAAGTATCACCAACTCGATTGTTTCAACAATCGTATCATAAGCTGAAAGACGTCAAGAACAAACGTTGACGCATTCACCTGACAAAATATGATGAACTAGAAAGCAGGCTGTTTGAATTATTTTGTCTAATGCGTGTGACTAATATTCTAATTTCTGGTCCAATTCTCATCGAGAAGGACGTTCATTGAGGATCTAAGAGGTGGGGGGACTTTGACAAAAATGAATGGAACGTTGGCCAAATACATGTATTGAGAAAATATATATTTAAAGTACACTTATTAATATTTAAAAAAAACTTTCTATGAAATTTTACTTTTCTAATTCAAAAATGCTTTTTTTTTTAAAATTTTGATTCCCTAAATTTCAATTAAAGAGCTTTAATTGTATGTACATACACATTAATAATGAATATATGGAAAAGTATGCATACCAAGACTTGCAGCATTGGCGAAGACATGAAAGCAGACTGTGCAGGTGAACATGGAACCCCCGAGATGACACTTGCCATGGCGTGTCAAGTCTGCAGGGTTAGTGAATGCCTGTCCGCAGACCTGGCAGGTGAAAGGTTTTTTCTCTGAATGGTACCTCCTGAGATAGAAAATTTATTCCATATTACTGAAATTTATATTCTTTAAAAAATTGTTATTATTGAGGCATATCACTATTTGTCAACCTTTAATTTGGAGATTTATTATTAATACAGTAAAATTCCGTTAATTTGTGTACAGATTGTGTCATTTAAAATTTTCACAAAATTCACACATACAAAAGAAATTTGGCCCCGAAAATAACATTTTATAATCTGATTAATCGCAGTTTGTACGCATTTTTTATACCCAAAATAAATAATTTGTTAACATAATTTGGATTTTCACGTGTTTTTAAATCCAAATTCGCGCTACTACGTATTCATCATCCCTTTGTGAAAGTCTGTTGCTAGCTCTACCCCCTGGTCAATCACGGTACTGTTCCTTATTGCAATAACGGCGCACTCAGAGATTCCAGGACCACAGCCGAACTGAGTGATACCATATGTATACCTAATTCTTACTTACTTACTTACCATCACGCCGTTTCCCCGTGGGGGTAGGCAGAGAGGATAGAGCGCCACACTCTTCTGTCCTGACATACAATTCTCGCCCCATCCACATTCATACATCTTGTCATACAAGCTCGCCGATTGTTGAGGCTTCTAACAGAACCATCCTTCATTATCTGGTTTACCTGGTCGTGCCAAGTCTTCCGCGGACGTCCTCTATTTCTGGTTCCATCAACACTTGCGTTATATATCTTTCTTACCATTCTCTCCTCATTCATCCTTTCCATATGACCAAACCACCTAAATGATCCTTTCTTAATCTTACTCACTATACTAACATCAGCTTTACATTCTTTTCTTATTTCTTCATTCTTTACTCTGTCATAAATAGATTTGCCACAAATAGGCCTAAGTGATCTCATTTCCACTGCATTCAGTCTACTTTTTTTTCTCATGATGTTTCAGTATGAAAATCATAATAACAGCGGCGGCGCGTGAAAACTGACTCGTTTTTTTAAATATATTTCTAATGCTGCCTTCGAAAAATTGTTCTCATTATTCATAATTCTGATTTATTTTTAATTTCAGTCTCATGAGTTACGAATAAACGGAGTTTTACTGTATAAAGTGTTTTGTTTTTACATCTACTTAATACAAAAATGTTATAATAAAATGACCCAGTTGTTTGCGCATTAATGGCATTAATGATATCAATTGTTTGCTTTCCAAATCTTGCAAATAAAACTAAGTATTGTAAAGTCTGTTAAAAGTCTAATTTTACTAGATATTTTAGATTTTTAAAATGTTTTCAGACAAGTTGTTTAGCACAAAGTTCCTGAATGAATAAAATCTTACCTATGTACAATGAGTTGGTACCGATACTGAAAGATTTTCCCACAGAGGTCACAGGGATGCACCCCAGGCGGACCGACAGAGGGAGGGCTGTCTGTTTCTGACACATTGCTGGTGCCGGCTTCAGCTTCCGACTCTGATAGTGCCTGAGGAAGAAGTCGTACGAATTTAATTTTGCTTCTACGATGACATAAAACAATTGATCATATTCAACATATCAATACTAAACAAACATATTAAAACATAATTTTTTCACAAATATTCTACAGCATTCTTCTATAATATATTCTAAATATTCTTCTGCAATTTAATTTGGATGAGAAAACATTAACATTTCATATAAAACATTAATATTTCATATCAATAATTTTATTCAAATAAAATGAGGCAATGTTCAGTATGAAAATTTTTCATTGCATTGTTGATTTATAGGATCTGTTCCAAGCCAAAATTGGTGAAATGTACATATGTATACAGTAGTTATGAATTCAAAATCATGTACCATGAGCCAATCACTGATATTTTTGAGTCACTCACTATCACTATCAGTGATTTAATATCTGAAAATATTGTAATTCGTGATTAATTTTTTTATTTGATTTATATATGGTTGTGAACCGTGATTCGGCGCAAGTGTATATGAAACAAAAATATTCATGAAGGAATGATGTTGTAATTTGTGATAAGCGCCATCTAGTAGATTCTGCCAAAACGTTTTACGCACTTGATCCGAAAATAAAATCACATTTTTTTTAGGGTTTTCATTCTCTTTGTGATGATATTAAATTAGATACAGTGAAACCCTCTTAATACGTTTTCCAAGGGACCGCCAAATAAAATCTTATTAAGCAGGAAAACTTATTAACGGTGATTTCAATATTTCCATGCTTTATTTGACCATAACATCTAATATTGTATTTTAACTAACATTAGAATAATTAAAATGTTTTATTTATAGAAAAAAATATTAAAAAACAATTTTACTTATATAAATATGTATTTGAAAATCACGGCCATAAATAGGCATACCTAAACGAGTAACAAAAATGCAACAAATTAATAATAACGAAGAAGATTAAATGAATGATAATAAAATGTAACTATAAAAATGCTAATAAAAAACCTAGATGAAAATATGTTTTATAGTAAAATAAGGGTAGGTCAAAGTTATTCGGAGATAAAATATGCCACCTGTAAGACCGACGAAAGTTCATACTTTTTACGAAATGTAAAATTGTTTGCACGACAAGACGTTCGTATCTTTTCCTGGCCAACTTGACGAATGCACATTTGAAAAAAGTACTGTTTGTAAATGAAAACCTATTGGACTGCATATCTAAAATTTATCCCTTTTGATGAGTTTTACATAATTTACCAACACACTCGACATATTGCCTTGATCAATGTAATTGAGACATGGAATACTCGTCCTTACTGAATCTCAGTTCAGGGAAATTATTGTCGGCATTGACATCGACAATTACAAAAATACGTTAATAGTATTTTTGTCCTTAATTTTACGATTTAAATTTTTTAATCACAAATATGATTACATTATTTTTGTTTTGTTTATTTATTTCGTGCTGACGTAAAAAATCAAACAAACAAATAGATCAGCCGGTTATGTTAATTCAGTTATCAGTGCCCTGTGGTTTGCTCTGTTTTGTTATTTGTTAATAAATTTTCAAATACGTATCGGTTGCGAAAATAAATAATTTGGTTATTTTAATTGTCAAGAAATATTAATCAAAGCTGAACCAGAAGTAGTTAAAATGAAACAGCTCCCAATGAAAGCAGTTCCCTGTGGTTTCTCCGAAAACAGATGTTATCAGATTTCGAACATAATAATACAAATTTATATTTTTATGAATTAAATTAATACATAAATCGCTTTTGAAAAGTTCCTTTTCTTTCCTGCAAAAAACATGGTTTTAATTAGTTTATTTAACATTCTGATGAAGGAAAAGATATTTTCCGAAACCGGTTGGCATATTAAATTTAACTCATAAAAGTGGTTTAAAGCAAAGTTATAAATAATATATGTTTAAATAATTTAGTGGACTACAAGAGTTGCAAAGTCAGCAACCTCCATTATTATTTGTTCTAACTTTTAATGCAGTTGTCTTTTCAAACTTAACTCATTTTTATATTTATTGGTCATTCAGAATCGGTGTTAGTTGCAAAATCAGTCACTTTTGCCGCTGTCATTTATATTAGAATTGAATCAATACCAGTCTTCGTTACTCAGAAATTTAAAAGGCCGTCAGAATGGAAACTAGATTATTTTTGGAAAAATATGTTGTATTTATTATGTATTTCAAGCCAGATTATGGGGATTATTATTTATAATAAGAAATGCATTAATAAATATATTGTTCTTTATACTTCTTTCAGATTTCACGTTTTCTCCAAATAAAAAATATAGAGGTAGCTGAGATTGCGACTAAGTAACAATAATACGAAGAAATATAAGCAGTTGTATTAAAATTGTTGTAGTCGAACATGTTCAAGAAGTGTGTACAAATTCTGTACCGTTATAGAAAACATTATCAGGAGATTTTTACAAAATCATGTTAAGCTTCAAATAAATTTACTTCGAAATAAATATTTGCGAAATTGATCCATTATTATTATTCCATTATCATTGCTTCAGGCCATAAATCATCTAATAAAAAATAGTCTGGCTGCTCAAAACTCAATGACCTTTATTTTTTTTTGTAAGTAACTAATTTACCATCACGCCGTTTCGCCGCGGGAGTAGGTAGAGAGGATAGAGCGCCACATTCTTCTGCCCTGAAACACAATTATCGCCTCATCCACATACATACATATTTTCATACAAGCTCGTTGATTATTGAGGCTTCTAACATAACTATTTTCCAATATCTAGTTTGCCTGGTCGTGCCAAGTTTTCCGCGGACGTCCTCTATTTATGGTGCTATTAATACTTGCGTCATATATCTTTCTAACCATTATCTTCTCATTCATCCGTTCCATATGACCAAATCACCTAAGTGATCCTTTCCTAATCTTACTGTATTAAGATCTGCTTTATATTGTTTGAAGTGTTAGGAAGAGTATATTATCCAGAATAGTATTAATGGTTAATTTTATCGCACAATATTTTTACTTGATGTGTATATCTTTGAGAATACATTACATTTCGCATGTACTTCTCGGAAATTCAAAATACTCAGTTAAATTTTTTTTTCAAATTTGAATATTAACTCCGTGAATTCCTACTTTCTTAGCGTAACAAGAACGAGAAATTAAACGTGAATAAATGCTCCTTTCAAGATCAGCTTTACATTCATTCCTTATTTCTTCATTCTTTACTCTCATAAATAGATCTGCCGCATATACGCCTAAGCTATCTCATTTTCACTGCAATCAGTCTACTTTCGTTCCTCTTCTGCCAGCTACCGACCTCACTTCCGTACATCGGTGTCGGTACCGGGACTCAATTGTGCGCCTCGGTTGACAAGTTCCCATTAGTTATTTTTTGTATTCAATATATAATTTCGAATCAATAAAATATTTCAATTAATCGAAATAATCGCATAACTAGGATTTTTTTAAACACTCGTATCTCTGGCATGATTGAGATTAGATACAGCGTACGCAGTTACAACATTTTCAACTTGTATTTTTAATCCATATGTATTTACCCCTAAAATATAGCGTTCCACTCAGTATACGTAATAAGATTACACAAAATTTATTCATTTAATTATAAACTCAAAATTTGAGGAAGCAATTCGATACTTGGAATTCCCAAAATAAATTGAAGGTTCAGCCCAAACATAATTAGGGTAATACGGGCAAACAGATGAAAATAAAAATGTCAATGTATTACATATTTTGTCTATATGTTATTTGAAAAGACAAGCTTGTGCTAAAATGAGGCCTAATTCAATGCGGATTATCATAAGAGTTGTTGTGTATTCCAAGAATTTATTCTAAGGGTTTTTCTGCCTCCAAAGCAATTAAGAATATTTAAAGGTAGATATTAGTGGAAATAAAGCAAAATTACTAATGCCCATCTGGTATTGTACATGCTGAACATACTGTTTATGACAGCTGGGGTTTTGTTTTGTTGATTTTTGGGATTTATTTTGTTTGGGCACTATGTTTTATTAGCCTATTCAAATATTACTGCCTTTGTAAATGGATAAACTTTTATGACACATGGAAAAACCCATTTAAAGAGAGTTCATTTTATTGCACCCATTGAAAGAATATCACTTTCATTTTTATAAATGTCAAACAAAAAAAATTCTGCAAAAAATGTTTTACAAGGGACATTTTGTAGGGATAAACTGAGTTTTGTTAGAAATATTTTAATTTATTAGGCGGGAAACTTATTATTTGGAAAACTTATTAAGCATAAAAAAAATACGTAATTTGTATGGGACTTTTTCGGGACCGAAAAATGTAATCCTATTAGGCGTGAAAACGTATTAAAGGTGATCGTATTAAGAGGGTTTCACTGTATATTAATTATATACGCTTGATTGTTTTTTACACAAATGAAGTTTGAAAAGTATAAGTAAATACGCTCAAAATTATGTTTCAATTATTTATTTTGTGTACTGTGATATTGTGCGGCACTCGCGTAATAGTAATGAAACTGTGATCACAGTCACAGTTTTCGATCACTGATATTATCAAATATCAATGACAATCACACATAGCATTTTTTCTCATTACTAGTATACAGGTTAAATCTCATAGCAAAATTCAGGGGCCGAAAGAATTATTTTGTTATACTGAAATTTCATCACAGTGAATATAAGGAAAACGCGTTGCAACATGTATTAATATTGTTTATTATTTCATCACATATAAGTTAATTTTTAAAAATTCTCAGATTGGGAAACGAAAAGATTAAAACTTACTCAAAACTGAAATATAAAATGTGATTATACCTTTGGCGCAACAGGCTCGGAATTTAGTTTCCCAAACACTTCGTGATAGGCCAGCAGCTGTGAAAGGTCCTCAACATTAACCTTGTACATGTTTTGAAGGTCGTGATCTGATACACCAGCGGCTATCTTCACTATAGAGCCGTCCGTTGTTCTCACGTCCATCATTTGACCCGCCTGCAAACTCTGCATTGGAATATAAAATATAAGTATGTATAATAAATTATGTACACAAAAATATTAAAATCTCCTTGCATAAAAATGGGAAACAAACTTGAATCAGAATGCTCGTATACCGGCATATTTAAAATTATTTTTTATTTTTAATTAATAAAAAACCATTAATACCTACTTAAATAAAACATAAAATAATTAGATAATATACATTTCATACACTTGAAATATGTATGAATATGCAGATTACATAGACTATGTTTTACCCATTCCATTTGGGAAGATGTGTGGGGGTAAAATATGTGAAAATGTAAAGGTGAACAAAGTTCATTTTTAATAATTTACATTATGTTTTAGACTACTGACTATTTTTGATATATTGAAAAAGCATATTGCTCACGTAATGTAGTGGGGGTTTAGACAGGGAAAAAATGATACAGACATCTGAAAACATATGTAATGTGTGTGGTGAAGGAACCATGACTGATTTGGCAAGTGTGAAACTGGTTTGTGAAATTTTTTCTGTAAATACATCATTGCAGCCCGTACCAGGACGCTCATCGGACTTTGACGATATGATGATTGTAAACTTCACGAAAACTTTTTCATGAGAACAGCTACATAATAAATGGCAACAGGTCATTGCAAGTAATCAAATATTTCATAATTGATTAAAATAAAAATATTAAATAATAAAATTATCTCGCACATTCAAAATGATCTGTAATAATAGTTGCGTCTACATTATCGTGCACATATATGTTCTTATTTAAGATGATTATTTTCATAACAAAAGTTATAATTTCTTTACAATTTTAAAATATAGATAGCCCACCCGATAGATAGATCGTATCCAGCGTGAATAAAGCAACATTACAAAAAATTCACCTTGATATCCGGTTTGGACTCTCCTTTGTGGTCCTGGACACTAAAGTGCCCCAACATTTTGGCCTTGTCTTCTTTAGTGTTCCCTTGCTGCTCAATAGAAGTACTACCGTCTGGGTTATGAGTTACTAGGATATTGGCTGACTCGCCAGATTGCTCTATTCGCACCACACCATCAATAACCTGCGA
Organism: Eubasilissa regina; assembly: GCA_022840565.1. Taxonomy (NCBI): domain Eukaryota; kingdom Metazoa; phylum Arthropoda; class Insecta; order Trichoptera; family Phryganeidae; genus Eubasilissa; species Eubasilissa regina. The sequence continues at coordinate 20,413,064 of JAINEB010000013.1, forward strand.
ACACGACAGAAAACGGATTGAAAACTTTGAATTAATTTTATTCCCGCAGTTTAATATTGTTTAACAATCTGAAATGGTAAACAACAAGACAAACTACACCAATTTAAAAGCATTTAAGGCGAACATACAATAAAACCTCGTTTATATCGAAATTCGCCGCAAGTCGATGTTTTAGAGCAGAATGTGGTTCCTCTGGAAAATTTTCATACTAAATTGTATTTATAAATCGAATATCGTTTTGGACCCTATCAGATGAATTGTCGATCTATTTTTCGCCTAATTCGATTTTTTTTGTCAGATGTTAGCAATCTGTGCAACATGCGCTACATAATGTGCCTGTCCAAAATCCAAGACCATCAAAACGAGTAGTTCCGCCCCTACATCGATTCTCGATGCATGAAGTTAATTCTCATTGTTTGTTTTCTCACTCACTCTCAGTATACTAAAAAAGATGACAAATATATCTTGTGCGTCCTCGATTTGAAATATTTATTTTTTACCGTGACGCTTTAACTTAAGGTTGCATGCTTTTTTCTCGCGCTCGTTTCCCTTACATTAGAAAAAGATAGCAAATATTATCTTTGCGCCCTTATAGGTAACACAGTTCTCTAGTTCTCCCAGCTGCTAGCTGCGAATGTCAGTGCTTTCCAATCTTCTGTTCTGTATTATTACATTATTTTTGTTTACGTAGGGTTTGTATATTTTGTTGTACAAACGTTAACATGCGGTTGAGTTCCTCAGACTTTTCCGTGTTTTATATATGATTTAATTTGTATTAATTTTAATAGACATTTCTCTTTCTATTTAAGTTTAGTGTCAAGGCATTTTAAAGAATGTGTAGTTAGCGTTTCTCAGATTCTCTCGTATCTTGTTAATTATTTTATTGCCATTGTTTTATATGTAAAGAACATTATTTGTTTTTCTCTATTATTTACGTGTTAGACATTTTGAAATTCGCAAATGCGTGGTTTGCGTTCCTTAGACTTTTAGTATTTCATTAAATTTAAATTAAAACATTTTTATAATTTTGACAGATAACTTTATTTTACTGATAATAGCATTAATGCGAAACTCGTACAAAACGTTGACAGTTGCTAAAAATCAAATTAATACAAGAGATTGACAAAATATTATCCAAAACAAAATTAACAGAGAAATACGTGACCCCATTAATGAGGTTGTTGACAATATTAAACATGATGACAGAAAGAACTTTAACGTTGAAAGGCGAGTGCCAAATGTCGCTGCGACCACGACAAAACAAATGTTTTAAAAGCGCTGGAAATTTTCGTCGCTAACTCCAGCGGAGAAATGGCGGGTTGACAAGTTCGACTAATATGTTATTAAAAATGGCGCGAAAAAATAGTCCATTATAATAGTGTTTTTTAAAAATAATAATATTGTAATTTGTGTACACTGTATTTTGACAACTTGTTTGTTAATTTTAAATGTGTGGATATAGGTGTATATAATTACTCCGAGTTGCTATGAAAAAAGATAGTATGTAAAAAAAAATCAAATTTTTGAAATTTTTTCTTGATTTTCGGTTCCCTCAACTTCGAATAAATGGGATTTTACTGTACTAAATATCTTCATATTTCAATTGATATTGATATTTTAGCTGCCACCATTATATTAACAGATTTCGGTTAAATTTATAATTTTTCCACGGGGACAGAAAAAAGATACAAAAATTCAAATTTTTGAAATCCTAATGGTGTCTGCAGTTTTTGATCCATTTGATTACTCCAGGACTATCTATAATAGTTATTTTAATTTGTCACACATTTAAAATAATCTAAAATATAAAAGTTAAATTCAATTCTTCTCCAGTCGGTTCCCTCTTTACTGAAGACTTCACCCATTAGTAAGTGTTATACGACGGTACCTGCTGGCCGATAATCTGCTGCACTTGATGCACGGTGAGCGACTGAACCTCTCCATGACTGCTTCCCAACGTTTCTTCCTTGGTGCCTTTTTGGTTGTTTTGCTCCACCACAGTCAGTAGTCCATCTTCGCTAACGGTCAACTGGATCTAAAAAGATTATGCACTGAATAAAATCAATGATTGTAAAGAGAATTATGAAAACGTTATAATTTCAATTTGGCAATATTTCTACAATCTTTCGATCAATAAACAAATTAGTATTTTTATGCATTGTTATTTGAAAAGCATTTTTAGTAAATTATTTCTCTGTAATATTTGCACAACAGTCTAATTAGCACCGATTTCGCTTTATTTAAATTTATGTATTTTGAAAAAAAAAATTACTACATAGAAAGACTTTTTATGGCAGCTTTTATTTTAGATACTTATTTTTATTAATTTTAGTCTCCTTCATTTCAAATTCACATGGTTTAATTATTGTAAATAAAAAAATTAAAAACGAGGTGGCAGTGAAAAGTAAACAATTTTAAACCTGCTGATTGTTAGGATGATGCTCCTGGGACCGTGCAGATGAATTATTACTACTCATCATCTGTTGAGAGGCCTGGTGGGATTGCTGGCTATGTTGACTCGAGTTCTGGAATAGAATAAAGTGCCTATTACAGAATTTAAACTAAAACAAAAATATTATATACTACTGCAGCAATACAAGGGCTGTATGATAAGTACCCGTGTTTAATGACTGATAGCGTCACTGATGCAAAATCTGTATACCATTGTTTAACACCATCTTTCAAATGACGTTTATCAAAATTTCAGATTCAGATTTATCGAGTACTTTATTTTGATAGCTGTTGAAAGTGGGCAAGTTGGTGGTTATTTGCAACCACGGAAAAAGAGCAATAGTGGTCAGCTGTTTGATTCCTTTTTTAGATGCGAAGACGTGTGAAGAAATTAAAGTGAAGTAGCACGCTTTTTATACGGACGATGCACCTTTGATGACTGCCATCGGATATTGGTTTAATGAATTCAAGCGTGGCCAAATATCCGTTTTTGATGAAGAGTGCTTAGGACATCCGATTGAGGTAATTACGGAGGATATGGTCAACAAAATCCATGATATCGAGTTAGCAAACTGCCGGGTGAAGATCGAAATTGCTGACATTGTAAATATCTCAATTGAACGCGTATAAAAAAACCTACATGAAAAATTGGGGATGAGAAAACTATTGGTGAGACGTGTGCCGCGTTTCTCAGAGTGAAACAAAAATGGAATCGCATGACGACTTTGAAGCACTGTTTGGACATGTTTAAACGCAATCCGAAAGAGTTTCGTGACTGTTGACGAAACATGGATCTATTACTACACGCCAGAAATGAAATAACAGTTAAAATAGTGGACTTCACCAGGCGAACCTGCTCCAAAGGCGAAAACGGTTCTATCAGTCGGAAAGGTCATCTTTTTTTGGGATTCATGAGATATTATCTTCACTGTATTTGGAGAAGAGAAGGACAATCATGGGGCAGTTGCAATGCTGATTCGATACTGAATTGACGTGAAAACGGTCCCATTTGGCAAAGAAAAAATTGTTCTTTCACCATGACAATACGATATTTCCACAAATGATGTCCAACCCGCAACTAATGTTCCAAACCCTTTTCCTATATGTACACTTTATTTCATGTTTATTCATTCACTGGTCTGTGTTTAATGTACAATTAAGACACAAGTTAGAGAAAGAAACACTAATGGAATGCAAGTAGAGATGAGTTTAATAAATAAGATGGGTTATGTGGAAGGAATCGTAAGTGCTAGCAAGAACAGAACAGGACTGAAATTTTGTAAAACCAGAAGTCTTAAATTTAGAAACTTAAAATGTGACTAACTAATGAGGAATGACTAAAAAGCCAAAATAATAATTTTCTCTTTTCGTAGTGGTGGACTGGTTTATATTAATATAAGACAATTATTGGTTTTGAAATAGGCACATTGTTGTAATTTCCTTTTAATCGAGTAAGATTTATAATCCAGGTAAAAAATTTGATGTAGACATGAGGTAACCATGAGGAGCACTGTTTATATGGACTAATATACTAGTAGTCTGTATAATCGAGACCAAAAAAAAATTGGGTCAATCAATTGAATGGTTTCAGAACTTGCGAAAACATTGCAAAATTAGTAAAAAATTGTGATTAAAGGTGATAATTTCATTAAAAATGAGTATATTTTCACATGTTCCAAGGTAATATCTCGAAAATGCTATATTAGTAGGAGTAATTAGGAGTGCATGCAGGTTGAGGCGAGCAATTCTAGTATCGACCTATTTTTAAATTAGCCACGTACGGCAGGTGTTAAAATTGATCTATACCCAGCACAATAAAAATAGCCGCACCCCCTAATTAGGTACAATAATTCCCATGAAGCATTAGGTAATGGGAGAAAGCAGTCCGTTTCCAGGAAGGGCAATTCGCTTATCAGGTACCTGAAGAACCCTACATTTCTTCACTTTAGTGCCTGTTTTTGCAGTTTTTATTAGTTTTACTGAATTGCAATGTCTTCAACTAATGTGTCAATGCAAGACTTCAACTAAGTGAGCAGAAAAAAGCAATGATAGTTGCGTTCTCAAAACAAAACTTTTCAAATCGTGCTGTAGCAAGGCAAATTCAGATTTCGCCAAAAACTATAGGAAAGTAGGAACTGGCTTAAAGCATAGTACTTCGAATTGAGATGATCGCATTTTGAAAAATCATTTTGCTTCTGCTTCAGACCCAAGAGTGGAACTCCGGTGCTAGTGTTAGTGTCAGAACTATTCAAAATAGGCTCAACGATATGGGTTTACGGGTAAGAAGACCCGCAATAAAACCTCCATTGACCAAGAAAATGAAGAAAAAACGACAGTAATAGGCCAAAGAAAAAGAAAATTTGTCTGTGAGTGATTGGGAGAAGGTTGTTTTTTCTGATGAATCAAAATTTAACTTGATTGGTCAGTGCGTCTGAGATCTGGAGAGAAGTACAGCGATGAATGCATCGCACCCACAGTGAAACATTTTCCATATGTCATGGTGTGTGGGGTATTGGGATGCATCACTTGGTGTTACATTTCACATCTCATTATGCTAGAAGGATCAGTGTATGCCGAGAAACACAAAAAATAATTCTTGAAGGTGTTTTGCCAACTGAGAATTTAATTTAAAAAATTGATGATTCAGTATTTCAGGACGATTCTGCACCTTGCCGTTGTGTTGCTCTGTAAGTTAATTTTCATGAATCTTAAAATTTTTTTTTTTTTTTACTTGGTGAACATTCTCAACACTAAATTCCTTTTAATTTTTTCACAGGTACCACAGTTCAAAAAATCGTCGATTGAAATTACTTTTATGGTCAGGTAACAGTCCCGATTTAAATATTATTGAAAATCTGTGGTCCATAACGAGTATATTCCATATTCACAAAAAATTGCCTAAAACTATAATTAATTAAATAATTAAAAAACATAAAAAGCGTGTGCTATGAAGAAATTACAGTGGAATACATACACAATCTTTATAAATCAATGCTGAGAAGTATTCCGAGTGTAATCTGTTCCAAAGGGGGTCAAACTAAACTTTGATTTGATGTCTAAAATAATAAATTTATATTAAAATCCTTCTAATTTTATTTTATTTGAAATATTAATGTTACAATTAAATAACACATTGATATAGAAACGACATAGAAATCATTTTGAATTAAGAATGACTGATTTAGTTGGAAGAGATATTTATGGAAGTTTTTCCTGACAAATGCATTCTTCAATAATTAAACTCTTGATGCTGTTATTACGCTATAAAATGTATATCTATTAAAAGTAAAGCATGTACATATGTTGCCTTATTTACATAAAATATAATGATTAGCAAAACTCGCTGATAAAGTGAACAAAACTGCCGAAATTATATTTTCAATAGGTGCGGCTATTTTTGTTGCGCTGGGCGTATTTCACAATTACCGGTGTGGGAAAAAATTCACCCGGATAACTGGTTGTCATCGGTTTTTTATGATATTAAAGTTAATATACAAGTGAGATTCTTTCTCATCCAAACATAAAGTAAGAGGTATGTTAACACGTGAACTTACCGGGTGGTGTGATAACCCAATATGGTTGGGTACTTGCTGCTGCTGCTGTTGCTGGTGGTGCTGGCTTTGCTGTTGCTGCCCGCCGTTGTTCTGCTGCAGCTGCCCCGACTCCTGGCCGTGCCCCGCCAGTGCTGCAGCCACATCTATCAAATATTAACAATAATGTTCTAAATTAAATTTATAAATTAACATTCGGTACATTTTTTCAGGCAAGTTTTTATGTAAGCCATGTTTTTCCATCAAAATATTACTCAAAATGATACAATATATTCATTTTTCATTTGTTATAGACAATCGGTTAACAACAAGATAAATATTTTTTTTTTCACAGAATAAAATAGTTTATTCATTAATCTGTTTGAGGCCAAGAACGCCCAAATGTGCAAAACTTTTCATGTTGCGTCCAGGCCAGACACGCAAACGCGCATGCACTGTTCGATCTTAAATATGTGTGAAGAATCACGATTTTTTCAACACTTCACCTATTTTAAATTGTACTGTCTGTCATCTTGGACAACGATCTTAAGCTCTCACAATATTTCTGAAACCTTTAAATCTCGTAAAATCTGTAATTTGTCAATGCGCTTCATTTGACACTTAAGAAGTTTTTTTTAAAGGGGATTTCATAAAATGTCCAATTCACTTTGCTTGTTAGTTTGGCGTGATTTTTTGCTTGAATTTGTTCCCGATTATATTTGATATATGTCAGTTTTTTTGCAAAATTGTATTTTTGTGTATTGTGGGTGAATATATCTATCTAGTGTGTCTATAAAATTCACTTTCTATCTTAGCGATCTTTCTGTGTCAGATTTTGATTCTTTGTATTTTCTATACAAGTTTTCTCACATGTCTTTTGGTGACTTAACATTAAAAAATAAGTTTAAAAAAACAAAAAAATAATGAAATTGTGATAACCCTGTCACACATTTTCTTAAAAGATTTTGATTTAAAATTCATCATAAATTTAGATAACCTAAATCTTTGGTAAGTTTTTACACTTTTCTACCGTATCGTGTTTATTTTTATTGTTTTTTATTTAATTTATGTTATGGAAAAATGGTTGGCCTACGGGTGTCTCCCATAATAAATAAAGCTGGCACTGAAAAGGTTAATTAATAATTAGGGTAGCTTATGATTAATGAGATAGCTGATGAATACTATTATTAAACCAACAGGTTTCTATTTCCGAATGAATAAAGAAAAATAAGTAATTAAAACAAAATCTGAAAATTTTAATATCTCGGATGTGTGATGAGACATCTGAAGAAGTAAGAGATCTTGCACTTCATAATGCAGGGAAAGATTGCTGGAAGTCGGAGGCCTGGTAGAAGGAGAACATTATGGTTGGAGAACCTAAGGCATTGGTTTGGTCGGTCTACTGTAGAGCTTATCCGAGCCGTAGTAAACAAAATGATGATAACTAATGTCCGTTGAACGGAGAAAGCGTAAGAATAAGGTTTCTATGAAGATTACTATACCCCAGCAATGTCCCCTCTAAGGTGTGCAGGCGAGTACGCGCACACAACTTTTAATGAGACTTATTCTTCATTTGACGTGTTGCAGTATGTTAATTTATTCTGTATAAATAAGATCACTCATATTTTAAACATTGAACCATTTTCTGAGGTTACTCATCTACGATAATCTCTTTCTATCTATACTACACGCCACTACTGCCTTCTATCTTCCGCTGATAATGAGTTGTAAGATAACATATTTTTAATGTGCGAGAATGGTGAACATTATATTTATATAAAGTGATCACGTAAGCCAGCCGAAGACAGGTCATAAACCCTGTAATTATCCATACTTCCATATATTTCCATTAAATATTAATAAAAAAAATAGCTTTGTCTCTTATGAGATATCTATTATTTGTTTAATAACAGTGCCTTTGTAGGTGAAAATCCAGTAATTGCGTGTTCTTGAACATATTGCTAACATATTTTTCATTGTGAAAAGTGTGACTGGAGTAAGCTTTTCTTGATAATCATTAGTTTTCTTGACTTATTTATGCGCCTTGATACAATAGTAATGTGGTCATTCCAGCCACTACTAGCAGCAATGTTTATATTATTTTCCTCCCAACGCACAAATAATAGCAGTGATCCTTAAAATTGTATAAAAGATTTTTTAAGAGCACACCGTGATTCAAAATTAGAGGGAACATTGTCACCCAGTACTTGAGCTGGTCTGAGATTTGAAACATGTATTTTACAGAGTATAGCCATTGATTTGATGTAATGTAATTATAAATATATAATAATGAAGATAATTGAAAGATGAAAATTACCAAGATGCAGTGCGTTGGCCGGTATGGACAGGTTGGTGATACCTTGAGGTCCTCCAAGGCTGAGCGGATGAGCTCCTCCCTGTCCTCCACCGCCATGCTGCTGCAGAAGCAGTCCCGCCTCACCGTTCAGTAAACTTGAACTGTGCTGTTGTAAGATTGTGTCCTATGATAATACAATAACAAAATTAAACATTCAGAAAGGTATTTAAATTAATGTTTTCCATGAAATGAAACAATAAATAATAAACAAATCTGTATAAAATAATATTAATAATTAAACCTTTTCTCATCTTTTGTATGAACTCTAACGACTTTATGAACTTGTATTACTATCTTTTGTTGGAACAATTCCAATAGATTCATTTGACATTTATTTTAGTATGAAGAATGAACTTTATAAATGAATGTCAGTATTATATATGACCCGTGACCATGGATGAGATTTTTCTCAGAGGTTCGACTCAAATGCGCATGAAGGATAGTGTAGAGTTGAGCAATCTATTAATCATCACCATATGTAGATTAGAATAACGCATTCAGTACATATGTACATTTGAGAGATCATCCTAGACACGGGCCATTACTCCAGTGATAAACCTCAATAATGATCTATATATTTACTTGAATACGCTATAAAGGCAAGAACTCATCATGATGATGTAATCTTTATTACCAGTAAGAAAGAACATCAAAGTAGCACTTTTATTAAATCTAATGGAATCATATCTTATCAATAAAAAGCCAGAGGACATAAAACATGAGAAAAAGTTACTTACATATAAAATTAAAATTAGTAAATATTATATGTTTATATTAAAATATACATACATACTTAGGGATGCACTAATATGAAAAATCATTATTATCTGTTTATTGGCGCTCATCCATCGGCCATTTCAAGAAGGGCCATTTAATGTGAAAAAAAACTACTCATGTACAGTTTCATAAATTTGAATATCTATAAAAATAATTAGATTAAGTCGACATTTATTCAAGACACACAAAATTTGGATTTATTTAAAAGTAGGTTAATAATAATTTCCGAAATGATTGAATAACAATGTGTCACAAAATATAATATGTGTCGTGGGAATGTTATATTATGTTAATATTTATATCATTTTACATGCCCTTTACATCCCAGCACCAAATATATTGCAAAAAAAACTTTACACCATGGCCAGTGACATAATAATCCGGTGTGACGTAATTTATTATCTGACACTTCTACCGGAGATGTTACTTCAGCCTCTAAATACAAATACGCATCATTCCTGGTGGGCTTGGCCAGGCTCAGGGTTAATAATATATCTGATTGGGTATTTGTTTGTGTTAATTGGATAATTTACATTGTACTGTAGTAGACTACTTTATTTTGATAAATAAATTATATTTTCAACATAGAAAAACTGGCCGTGACTGCGGAGCGGCCAACGTTGATCGTAAAGTAGCCACTACCTTAGCAAAGGCAATTGGCGAATCTGATTGCTTTTTGCTAGTAAATGTTAATTTTTCTCTGGCTAAATATGAATCTTGTCACTAAAAACAAATTCTTCAAAATATTATTTTGCGGCCCAGTACTGAATATATTTGTGACAAAAAACTTCCCACCATCGACGTGATGTAATTTATTAATCTGACACATCTTGTAGCAACATCGGAGATGTGTAAATATGCACTTTTATTTTGTGGCTGGCTATTAGTTTAGCTCTGATATATTTTAGAATTTTATTTATCACAAAATTATGTAATTTCATATCAACATGATGTAACTTAACTTTACTTGTAGTTTTTTCAATATTTCTTCACAGCAGATGTAATTGATAGCTGTGAGATTTTTTGAGCAAATTAAACACATAGAAAAGGGTTAAATGTAACAGAAGTTTAATAGGATATAAATAAATTGGCAAGCTGAGAATTTCAATGGTCAAATCCTACATTTTTGGTAATTTCTCCCAGCCCTTTTCCCTAATGATAGCCCTAGGAAAAGTGAGCCCCGAACCTGCTTGGCTGCGGTCAGTGATACAAAATATGTCCATATTTATAATATTTTATATAAACCATATTTTTAATAAACCACACGCATACATAATGCCATACGTTTTTGGGGTTTTTCGTACATAAGTTTTTAGGATAATAAAATGTGAATGAATACAGATTGTCAAAATACATGGAGAGACATGCATGCAACTTTTTACAGTTTAGAAATATTCTTGGACAATAGAAACATATATAAAATCTATGCATTGTTATGTTTTACTGAGAATATTGAAAACAGCTGACAAATCTGAAATGTGATGTTAAAATGTACCACATACAAAGTGGTAATTAACAAATTCCTTCTAGTATCGGCAATCTTCAAAGGCACAGTTTGTGTTAATACCCTTTCAACAATAATTCATATTTTCACATTTTTTATGAAAATGTGTTTTTTTTAATTCATTTATATCAGAAGTTATATGCTAGATTAGACTTTTTTTAAACAATTACTCAGATAAGACCTTTACACTAATGTAAAACTAATAAACTGAATATTATTTACCATAATTATGACGATACAAGCGTTATAAGAAAGACCGATCATTAAATTCATTTTCCATGTGCCACAAAATTGCCGTTATATGGAAAATTCTTGCATATACGAAATATATTTTCTTATAATCTTGAATGAGACAAATTAAAAATTAATTGACTCATCAACCGTTAAATTTTCATGACATATTATTAAGTTTTTACATTTTCAAAAGCATTTTTTTTTAGTAAAAATGTACGTTTTTAAATAATGTATATATATTGTATTTACTCACATGCTTTTGAGGCTTCAGCCACTATTTAAAATAAAGTTTTATATCAAAAACAATAATTTATTACTAAATAATATTTATATCCATCCATTAATGGGTATTTTTATTATTTTTTTGGCTTCATCCCGCCGGCCCTGAGTGGAATGATAGACGTCAAACTCGCATTCTTGCAATTTTGTTAAAAATGCTGATAATATATATTTACACAAATATTTTAGCCACAATATGAATTAATATCGAATTGATTCACAGCATTAGTAGCAAATCTCATAAATGTAACATTTTACGTACATTATTTTGTATGTAAGTTGCAATTGAATATTTTGTATATGTTTAAACAAGTCAAAATACTACGTAATTATGAAACAAGCAGATCACAAAGGGGCAACGTGGTATATATTTAAATCAATCTCTATAAACAAAATAATAAATTGAAGCTGTCATAATTTTCAATTCAGAACATCATAGATGGTGTATGTGTACTTTAATAAATTAATTAATTTTCAATCGATTGGTTCAAATGACAACACACATTTTATTTAATTCCATAATATTAATATGAAAATACTTTGATAAGACTCTAGATACGAGTTATTTTTGACACTTGTCTCGAACGTGAGAAAATCTACAATTTTATTGTCATCTCTTTCTATAATAACTTTCTTCTCTAGCAAGATTTAAGTAACAAATATGTCCTTTAGTATTTAGGTGACATTTAAAAGAAGTTTAACTATTAGTCTCGGCTTGAAAGAGTATGTAATTGGCGTAGAATTTCTCGGATTACAAACTGGAAAAATGAAAATACACCCTTCAGATTATATAAAATTCGATTTGATAAATAATCAGATTTGTTATATATTGTATGATTATATATGTATACATTTTGGGTATATTTTGATGGAATGGATTTCTGAACTGGACTTTTCAATGTACGATAGAACTGACTATATGATGTAAAGCGGACTAAGCCTACATCGATTAAATAGACAAACAGCTGTTACATACTAGTTATTTCTAATATGGGTAAAAATAACTTAATTTTAAAAAGTATGCCAATTTACATTAACAAAAAACCAATAACATTTAATTTCTTAAAACAGATCTTTGAATTTTTTGTTTCATAGTTGTTCCTACTGCAGAATTTCAGAATTTGAAATATACATTCCGCTAATTGCGATTTTACTGTAATATGAAAAATAAATAGACTTTACCAAACTATTTATTAGGTCAATTTCGATAGAATAGCTGACTAATAATGTCGCACAGTGAGGTAAAGTGTTTACAAGTCTTACATGCAATAATATATGATAAAGTCTGATGCTTTTTTGTACAAAATAGTTATGGTAACTATTGACCATTTGATAAAAAAAAATACATAAACAAAATGAAATAAAAGGGTTTATATATTTATATATATTGTATATTATATGGCCAGCAAACATGTAGAGATTTGACTTACTTTGAGGTAACTGACAATCAGATTTGCCATTTTAAAAAGCCAAATTTTACGAACCAAATTCATGTATATTTTTGTGTGATGAGAAATACCTGTACGGGTTTTCCATTTTCCATCCGAGTTGCACCAGTCGGTAAGCCATAGACCGAAACTTGAGGTAATGGTCCGGGAAATAAATTTGTAAACACCCAGTATTTAGCGACACTTGACAGAGCCACATTCACTGCTGCAGAATTCACTCTTAGGTCAGTTGCAGATGTTGTTGGGGTTAGTTGATGTTGATTTTGTGTTCTATGATTATGTGCCTAAAAAAATATTTTAACTGATGACAATGAAAAACCAAATAAACAACTATGCTATCAAACTTAAACACCAATCAAATTTATACCAGATCGCAAAGATCAACGTTATTATAAAAATAAACAATTTCATGCTGACATCGTGAAAAAATGGTTCAACAAACCTCACTAGAGCTCCCAGGAGGCTGGGCGCCTCCAGAATTCATGTTATGCTGATCAGCATTCATAGTCTTTGATTTAAACTGTCAAATATAACACATTTTTAAGTTTTGAAAACTTATATACAACCGTTCGAAATATATGTCAAAAATCGGCTGTCATCAAAATGAAGACGAGGGGGACGCGACGGGCCGCCATTAGGAAACTTGTAGCACAAAAACATCTTAGAATTATAAAGTTTTCGCACATTGTTCAACACATTTCGAGCACCAAACCATGTACAATATAAAATAACAATATCACTCTATATTAATAAGTCATTGTTATGGTTTAATAGTGGCTCAAACTTGTAAAACCACTGAAAATATAGAGGCAAAGCCCGCAATAAACACTCAAAATTGGTCATGGCGCCAACAATGGCAGACAGGGAGGGGGGGTAATATAAAAATTGAGTTTTTTAATTTATTAGTGTAAAAACAGTGATGAAACAAAAATCATTCAGAACATACTTATAATATCTTACTAGATAATGCACTTTTATAACATAAAAAGTAAAATTACGTTCACAAAATCAAATGATAATAACGAAGCGAGAACTATTTATTATAAGTGCATCAAAACAGTCGATAATAATGAAACAGAAATCTTTTTTATCATTTTGTTATTGTGTTTCTTATAGTTTAGTCTACTCGCCGGTAGATGACACATATAATGTGTAAATAAAATGCGCCAAAACAGTGAAACATGTATAACTTAAATTTATTAAATATAATAAATTTACTTTAAGGAGAATTGACAAGAGGCAACGTATTTTTTTTTAGAAAGAATCATAGAAATAAATTCCACTCTTAAAGTAGTTGTTTTTTTGGTTTACGGATTTGAAATTTCCACTTCTAAAAGAAGATACACTGTGTTGACGACCAGTTTGATCACTGACATATTACGTGCGTTGATTATGTACGTGTCAAAAGAAGCAAATAAAAAATCTAATTTGTGATATATATATATATTCATACAATAATTACACTCCAATATAAAAATTTTGAATAATTTTTTTTATTAAATAATTTATTTGTACTAGCGGGAATTAGCTATCGCCGATTGCTTGTTGCAAGACCTTAGAGGAGGCTATTATTGGATTGACTATTATGGATTGTGGCCGCTGCGCGGTCAAGACTTCCTTAGAATCTATATTTCAATGCAGAAATCCCTTGTTATATTGCTTTAACAATAATGCATTGTGCATCCATATTATATTGCTTTAGACGAAATCTACAGAAGCCCTGACCACGCAGCGGTCACTACCGGCCACATAGCGGCTACAATAGCCGGCTGTAAGTCCTAGAAGCAAAAACCAACCGGCTATCGTGTTAAAAATGTGATAAAACAAACAGATAATATACCAAAAGGTTATAACAGATAAAATTAAATTAAAATTTCAAATGTGACGAGCAGTGTGTGACAAACAATGATTCGGGTTGCTCAGTGTGTTTAGTTGTATACTAACTTCACTTTCACCTCCGTATTCATTAGGTATTTTTACTATCCGAAAGTTCAATATTATGATGTAGGTACCTATATAATATCTCTCGATTCATACTAATGGTTTATCATGAAAATAATACTATAATATTGGTTCATACAAACAGTTTTGAAATAAATAGCTGGCATGGTTGAGTGGCGAAGACGGCTATCATTGCCATTGATCGCGAATGGCAACGATAAACGTAATTCTATAATGAAGTTTTGAATATGGATTTATTATCATACCACGAATTTCCGATCAAAATAATAATATGAACGATTATGTTCAGAATATTACAGATTTTTCTATAAAAATATAATTCAACCTGATTGTGGATGACGGTAATATCGCTCTTACAGACATACATACATACATATGTATTGTTTTACTGGTAGGATGTAGGTATATAGATTACATTATTTTGTGTTTTACTTAGTTAAATATATATGATATATTTAACATATTTTTTAATGATTATTCAGAATTATAAATTTTGTGTTAGATTTATTATTAACTATTCAATAATATTGTAGATTGGATTTTCACACAGTATCGAGTAATTAGTGATAGGTAATTTTCGAAGGGGGATAAGATGTACCAGATAAAATGGGCGTATAATTTACAACAGAAATTTGATGAGCAAATAAAATCTTACAAAAATAAATAACTTAATTTACCTATAATATATACGTGTGGGTATATAAATAAACTTAAATAACTTAGTATATACGAGTAGGTGTAAATTAACAATAAGAGAAAAATAAATACTCTTTCATTCTTGTACTTTTTTCGTACAATTTGAAACGGTTTTAAAACGAGAAGCAAATATTTTTGTTTCATCAGCCGTAATGATGGACCATACAATGGGATCTGAATCGTCGGTCAGACAAATCGTAAACACACGGCAGAATAGCCCGAAAACTTGAAACAGAAGATTCTGAACGGTCGTGAAAACCTGAAATCATTTATAAAAGTTTTGTTATTGTGATTTTAAAATCATTCTAAAGTATCTTTTCATTTTTTAATCTTCTTTTTCTGTCAGTCTGCGTCCAGTATTGTATAGAGGCCTACCAAACTTAGGTAAGCGCTTCTTTGTGAAAATGACAACCTAACTTGGCGGTCTCCAGGGAAGAGGTTCAACTTCGACCACTTTGATTTTTTTCCGCCACAGGTAAGATTATTTTTTCCGCTCTAGTAACTTAAATGAAGATGATGTTTTCAATTTTTGTAAAACCATCCCATAAATCGGCAGTCCGCGTGCCATACGCGTTAGGGGTGGTATTTTGTTAGGCCGGCATTTTGAAACTTGCCCAAGGGCGGCTTTTACCAAAAGACGTTCTGGACACTAGTGTTGACTACAAATGACTGCTTTATTAGGAAATGACAATAATGTTATTTATTGGATTTGCTTTCTTGGATTGTTTATACCTGGATTATTTTTATTACACACTATTATCGTTTTGTAATTTAGGATTTTGTTTTTCAATTTTAATATATTTTTCGGCCGTCCCTTGATTTGGCCGCCACAGGCAGGTGCCTGGTCCGCCTGTGCGTTACGCCGGCGATGCTATTATCCGATCCTTATTATTAAAAATCGGAATAATGAAAAGATTTAAACAAAAATAAAAGAAAATACAAAATGGGCATGTTTAAAATTAGTTACTCGAAACTGAAATCGAAGGTTTTAATTTTTTCTTATGAAAATAAAATTGTGTTTTGCATACTGTGATAAGTTTACGAGCAAAGCGAATTTTTATGTTTGTTGTATGTATGTCGCAATAAAATGTATGTACGACATATAAATTTGCGCAGATAGTTATTGACATTACCTACCATTCCGAAATCGATAAAAAATATAGTTTGTAACGAATTGTGAGTTGCAGAATAATGGTTCCACATATTATGAAATTATACGCTTCTGGAATACCCCTCAATAAATATATTATTTGGTTAGTTGGTCTAATGGTTAAGACGCCGGCCTAGTGATCTAGTAGGTTCTAGTAGATTCGCGCCTCGTTCCAGGAGACTACAAATTAGTCTTAGTTTCATAGCATAAGCGTTTAGCTTAGTTTTGAAAACAGTAAAAATATTGATGTGACGTGTATTCCGTGTACGCATCTCTATTTTTTTTCTTTAAAAATGAATTTTGAATACACTATACATAAATTTAAAAGTGCATTTCGAAAATGTATGTAGGTACGGGAAAGTCTGTATCAAAAAGTGTCTCATTAAGAATAAAAATAGGAAATATCAAAGATTAATAATTATTTTATTTTTAAGCTTTGCAAAATCAACTTTGTGGTTAAAATACATTTTTTAAATTGTTAACTTTATTTTATTAACCACTTAATGAGTTAAATACACATACCGGTTTCGAAAAAGATGATTGTCTTCTTCAGGATGACAAAAATAATCTAAAACATATTGTTTCTTTAACAGAATCTATTTTTTAAAATATATAAAAATATTAAAAAAAAAATATATATATATATATAAATAAATTAAAAACAATAATTATTTAAAAAATAAACACTTTAATTATTACTTGATGATACAAAATTATTAGAATAATTTTTAGGAAAGAATTTTAGAATGAAACTTGTGGTTAAATTTAGTTAGTTACTAAATTAAAAATAATTAAAAAAAAAAACAATTATTTTACATTGGTTTCCTACCTAGAATAAATGTGATTAAAAATTATGGGCGTTCAATAATAAGGAACTCTGTTTAAATTACATACACATGTCCCTCAATTTACTCGGCTTTTGTTAAGCGGTTTCACTTTAACTCTGTTAAAAATGTGTTTTTAAAAAACAATCGATTTCCACAAAATACGAATTTTATCTAGTAAATTAGACATCGGATCTACTCGGGCGTGCTCGGTCTAAAGTCGGCCATACACGCAACGGTATACATGACAGGTATACCTGTTCAAGTCGCCTGTACAGGCAAACCGGAGCGTGTATATGACAAAACTGGCAGGAATCTCTATGTTAACTGATCATGTTTACCTGAACAGGTATCAGGTATACCGTTGCGTGCATGGCCGGCTTTAAGATAAGGTCATGATATGATGACACTGGCTATATGGTCACAGAATTTTAATTCCGAAGCTTAATGCCGAGAATGTGTCATTTTAAATGAACCTGAATTACTAGTGCACACTGATTCTAAAATCAACGACAAGAATTTTGAACCAGTGAATTATTCCTACATTTAATTTCATTTTATTTAATTTTAATGTAATAGTTTACGCATTTTTTTGATACATCTATTCGATATTTATGAGTACTGTGCCTCAACTTAAGTGAATTTCGATATTCTAGAAAGTATATTTTAATTTTGTACAACCTTGCCTTAATTTATGCATTAAATATGGATGTAGTGCGAAAAAGAAAAGGAGTGAAAAGGATTATTGTTAGCACTCTCGCACACCAACTGTTCCTATAGTACAGTGACAGATTGCAACAAATTCTCACTCAGAATAGCAGATTTCTAAATTATTGTTGTGCAATTTTAATACGGCTGTATTTGTTAAAATTATTGTTGTGCAATTTTAATACGGCTGTATTTGTTAAAATTATTGTTGTGCAATTTTAATACGACTGTATTTGTTAAAATAATTGTTGTGCAATTTTAATATGGCTGTATTAGTTAAAATTATTGTTGTGCAATTTTAATACGGCTGTATTTGTTAAAATTACCTGTTTACTTCGCATAAGAGTCATGCGGTGTACCCAAAAAAACAATGAAAATGTTTGTCTCTTTTATTGAGGTTGATATATGATATTTTTAAAACGAAAGAGTAATTTGAACTATCGTAAAGCTGTAGATAACAACTCTTCTGAACTCATCAAATTTCGAATACTTTAAAATAATAAAGTGAAAAATTTATATTATTTGATGCACATATACGAGTAAAGCAGAGTTGCGAAAATAAAGATTTATCCTTGAGTGTCGTAACTATTAGGATAAGCACATAACTAAAAAATACTGATTATATGTACATAACTAAATGATGTTTTTTTTAGAGGTTTGTTTTTTGTATTGGCAACACTTTTTCCAGCGATAGCTAATTTGACAGCTGACAGCTGATTTGTGCTCAGTTTGGTTTGCCATTTCATCATGAATAGACTTACGCCAGAGCAAAGCTTGGAAATTGTGCAAATTTATTTTAAAAATCGTGGTTCAGTTCGCGAAACTTACGGTGCGATACGTCCATTTTCGGTCGACATAATCATCCATCCGAGCAAGTATTTCGAATAACCATGGATTGTTTTCACACCACGCATACTTCGCCATGGTGTACATCAATAGATACATGATTACTGACTTTTTCGTTCCCCAATTAAATGGCATTAATATGGAAGAGTCGTGGTTTCAATAAGACGGCGCAACATGCTACACAGCGCGCGCTACAATAAATTTATTAAAGAAAACATTTGATGAGCGTATAATTTCGTGTAATGAACCTGTGAATTGGCCTCTAAGATCGTGTGATTTAACACCTTTTGATTATTTTCTGTGGGGATATGTGAAGTCGCTAGTCTACGTTAATAAATCAGAGATGATAGATGA
The DNA here is from genome assembly GCA_022840565.1 of Eubasilissa regina. NCBI lineage: Eukaryota > Metazoa > Arthropoda > Insecta > Trichoptera > Phryganeidae > Eubasilissa > Eubasilissa regina. The sequence continues at coordinate 20,432,183 of JAINEB010000013.1, forward strand.
CTTGGAAGCCAACATTTGTCGCGTTATTGCCGATATACGTCCCCAGCTGCCCTAAAAAGTGGTCGAAGATTGGACTTCCAGATTGCGCTTTATTCGAGCCAGCCAGAATGGCATAAAATTAACTTTCCAATAATAAACCCAATACCGTGGCCATTACCACGATTTTTATGTGTTTTATTTCATTTTAAAGTTCAATACCTCTAAAAAAAAAAACATCCTTTACAAAAGAATAAATGAAAGTTAAAATAAATATCGTAGCGTAGATGATACTTTGGAATAACAAGGTATCATCTGTAAAGACATGCAGTAAACTAAAATATTGAGTTTCAAAGTTATGAATATTCGTTTTTAGATTTCTCCGTTTCGGAGTTTGGTTTATCGCCCATGAGTTGAAATTTTTATAAAAATGTTGATATACAGGGTGTAACAGACCTAGTCCACAATATTTTATGGGTGGATACATGACTAATTTACGAGTCGAAAATGTCTTTAAGTCTACATACTTCGAAATAAATATTTGCGAAATTTATCCATTATTAATTTATATCATTGCCTTAGGCCCTAAATCATCTAACAAAAAATAATCTGGCCGCTCAAAAATTTAATTTAATTTTTTGTATTCAATATACAATTTAGAATCAATAAAATGTTTCAATTAAGTAATCGAAATAATCGAATAACTTTGATTTTTTTGAAATAATTATATCTCTCGCATGGTTGAGATTAGGCACATATTCGTTGAACATTTTCGACACGTAATTTAGTAATGTAAAATAAACCCACAAAATATTGTGGATTAGGTCAGTTACACCCTGTATAATATCATTTATACATTTTAGTTGTAATTAAATCAACAATTGTTGTAAATTATATTACAAATGCTAACAAAATATAACAATGTTTTCTTGTTATCTATCTCCCAAACTACTAGGAAATTCGAAATGTTTGTTATACTTTTAATGAGAAAATTATTGTGAGAATTTTGATTTAAAAAATCAGTTTTGATAAATATATCAGATAATACCTTGTAGTTTCAAAGTCGGGACGTGTATTGGTTCTGAGAAACTCTTAAATATGTCTCAAAATAAAAAAGCAAGTACAAATCACATTTTTTAATCACATATTTGTTATACAGTCAAAATATATATTTTTACGAGCTTTGTATCCGATTTAATGATCTTCCGGTTTCGGATATAACCATTTACTTCTTTGGGATGTCATATTAACTAACCAGAAAAATAATTATCACATTCTAATGTTTATAAGTTTCAATGGTGGTTTGGTCATATGGAACGGGTGAATGAGGAGAGAATGGTAAGAAAGATATATGACGCAGGTGTTGATGGCACCAGAAGTAGAGGACGTCCACGGAAGACTTGGCACGGCCAGGTAAACCAGATAATGGAGGATGGTTCTGTCAGAAGCCTCAACAATCGGCGAGCTTGTATGAGAAGATGTATGAATGTTGATGAGGCGAAAATTCTGCACAAATATTATAAAAAAACAAGAACAGCCACACGTGTGCACACTTTTGTTAAAAAAGGTTTTATTTTCGTTCTCCCATGCCTCAACATGACAAGGCACATTTAAAGCTATTTATCCTCATGGTTCACGGTAATATAATTACGTAATTTTGAGGTTAATTTGTTATTTTGTATACACATACATAATTGACAACGGATTATAGTATTGCTAGAAAGGTAGTCAGCGCGGAAAATTCGAAATTGGAATTCGCACCTCCGGCCGATCTTCTCAATTCAAAAATAAACAAATCGGCGTCTGTATTATGTTGTCTTCCGGCGCGAGGAAATCACGGCGGCCGATTCAGTTGGCATTCACTTGCTGCGGTGGTCGGTTGTTGCGGCGTCTGCGCGTCGTGTCGGGAATCGAGAAAAACATCGGAAAAGTATCGCGCTTTTAGTCTGAACTGAAAACTTTTAAAGCCAAGCCAGTGAAGTTATTGTTTTAGTAGTTTTGTTACGGATGACATTATTTTACTCTTCCAACGGAGAATCTTTATTTTAAGATGTACATATTTTAAAGGTGAATATTTGAAACAATATTTGATTAATTTTTTTTTTGCTAAAGCTTTATTTATCAGACAGACGAATTTATGTAAAATATAAATGATGATTTAATCTATAATAATTACGAAATTCTTACAAAACACCAAATTTTACAATAGAGAAGTTTTTTTAAATGTAAAACTATTTTATTTACATAATATGTAAATAAAACAAATTTAAAACATATTTTTCACTCGTATGATTGATAGGATTTCGGCAACCGCTGCATGTATATTATGAGTTCTAGAAAGATTATCCAGATTATTATTATTAGACATCCAATATACGCTTTAGCAACTAATGCGAATGTAGCGGTGACAATAACGTATCATAACAAATATTAAGTAATTCAAAAATTCTGTTGACAAGCTCTAACGCTAAATTATTCGGCATATTTACAAATTTAAAATGTTAATGGTGATTACATTTTTTTGTATACCGAAAGCAGTATGTTTCGAAATGTGATTTTTACTAAAATCATTAACTGAATAAATGTCTCTATATTTGATTTAATTTCATTTCGCTAACTTTATTTAGGTAAAAAGAATAGCAATCAAATGTAGTTATCTTGTATTAATTAAAAAAAACAAATTATTTTCGTTTCAATAGGTAATGCTGTAACAAAAATTGTTTTCAAACTTCGAAATTTAAAAATCTGTTGTAGTTATGGTATTAAATGACAGTGAAAAAAAACCAGTGTAAATAAAGGACGAGAAAGTTTGTAACGTGAAAAGTTTTCCGTTTCGCAAATATGGAAAATTGACAGCTGCTCGGCGGGACGCTCACCAGTTTTGAGAACTTTCGAAATACTTGGCGAAATAAAGGTATGTGTTCTGAAACTTCCTTATTTCATCTGACGTGCACTTTAAATATTTGATTCACGATAAGAAAGACAGACGTATCGTATCATATGAATACATCGTATAAATACACGTTCTTCTTCTAATTGTTTATTGTTTTTCATTGAATTTTCACATTTTCCACACAGGTTATTTATTTAGAACCATAAATATCTATGGTAGCATATTACATTAGACATATATATAAAGAGCTATGACATTTTTGTTATTTATGACATTATTTGGATATTAATAACACGTAATAATTTTAATTTTTAAATATATTCTGGAATTATCAACGAATTCACAATTTTATACATAAAAATTTTGCGAAAAATGAAACTATTAAGAGGCTCATTTATATTCTGAAAAAAAATTGTTTGAATGTCAATTTAATACAATGGTTTATGGTTGTTGACAATTTCTTTACATAATATTATGTACATAAATCACAATATTTCCATTTACGTCGAATATGCGGTACTGTGATTTCATTTTTGGTATGTGTTTATCTAAATTCATGCATAAATCAGTGAATAAGTCATTTTTATACCGAAACCTGTAATTTATTTCCCTCTGTTTTGGCAACATTTTCGTCGAGGCGCGTCGGCCAAAATTGTTACTGTTTCCCGCCAATATTGGCCGTAACGATGTCGAAGATGTTGTGTTATCAGGCGTCGTAAAACGTGTTATTTTATTGCGACAGTGTCTTGTCGGTTTTAGCATATTTCGAATTCATTTTACCGACAATGCGACATCAATATATGAATAGTAATAAGTTTATTATCTGCGGTATTAGGTAAACACTCGCTGTCGTATACCTAATTAGGAATAACAACAAGGTACTCTTTATTACTTAACCTAAAAATTTCCTTGCCTAGTTGGGTAAACTTTTGCAAATTTCTTATGTATGTATATTATTAGAAGTGGTAGAAAAACTTGCGCCAGATACGAAGAAGCCGTACAAGTTATAAAAACAATTATTATTACATACATTATGTGTTGTGGAAAGCATCCAATATTCATAACTAAAAATGAAAGTTCAACGTGTTGAGCGGTATGGGAAAAACTTAAGAATTTCAGAAGTTTGCGATAATAACAGTAGGTACCTACTGTGTTGACATATTGGATGGAAAAAATGTATTTCTTCTTATTGTATTATATTGAAAAAGTATTCTTATTGTGATACAAAGCAACCAAATCCACATTCACATCCAAATAAGTCAATCGTACCGATTAAAAAATAATTTAGTACTCTGTACATTTCCAACATTATTCATCTGCAATTTTTTTTCCTATAATAATTTTTTTTCTATATATTAATTATGAAAATCTCTGTAACAAAATGTTGGCAAGACAACTTTTCTCATGTAGGTAGGCCGAGCTCCGCTTGTGTTTTAAAGTATATTATGTACTGTACAGCAAATCTATCATTACGCTAAAAATGTATCGCAAAATTCGTCGCTGTCATTACCACCAAAACTTTTTTCAACATAATCTAAAAAATATATACGGATCAAGGTATAACATGATTTTATTTTCATTTTTTCAGTTTCTTAATGGAAAAATAGTGTATTTTGTTTTAAAATACTTTTACATTGTACATTAATGTTATAATAGGACTATCTATCAGGGTCATTAACGATATGTATAATTGATAATCTGAACATGATAAATGAGTAAATTGTTAAATTTAATTTTAAGTATTATTTTCTCATCCATCTCGTCAGTCCTCTCGTGGGAGGATGTTCGATATTATCGTGATGACTTATAGTTTGGAATCAGTAGTCCTAATAAGTGAATGCGTGCTTCCTTGAGTTTTAGAAGATTTCCTGTATTTTTCTCTGCATTTCCTATCGTATTCAGTTCTCTCTCTTTACATGAATATGTTAATTCTGTTTTTGTGCTTCTTATTATGAAAGTGGTCTAAGTCAAGGAATTGAAAAAAAGGGTTTCATCAATTATTTCTTTGTTTTAAATGAATATTTATAAATATATATAACATAATATGATGCTAATTGTAACAATTGTGCAAAATTTGAAGCGTTATGTTCAGTGTACTGCTACGACGTTCAACGACATTCCGCTCATGTTTATTTTGATAATAGAGTAAGTCATTTCAATCTTAAATTTGTTATTTCCTTATAAGCAAAACGCAACATTTATATGTCGAAATAAATTATAAATCTAGTAGACTAAATAAATTTTGAAATATCGTGTTGTGTGATATAAAAATATTTTTTAATCAATTCAAACGCAAACCTTTAAATATTTCGAAACTTTTATAACTGACGGGCACATTTTATCAACTATGCAGATTTTATTTTTTATATGATATGATCCACGAAAACTCTAAACTAAACTAAACTTAGTCTAAAATATAATATTTCATTATTTTTTTCATCACAAAAATTAGTACAAATTATAAGCATCAATTAGAAAGATATACATAATGATAAAATTAATTTATCTAAAATATATTTTAGCTGCCACCGGAATTTGAACCAGGAACTCTTCAAAAATTAGAAATTCAGGAAATTGAAAAATCCCTGGCATCTCCTAGAGTATATTACTCAAAGGTATTCGCAATAAAAGGTAATAAATAGCATTTTAAAAAATGGAATAATAGATGTATCAATTTGTAATAGCTGAAACATATTAGTTCGAAAATTTGTAGTCAATTTACTAGGCTGACATGGTCGGCGCGCTTTCCTGGATAGGAAGAGTTCTTGGTTCAAATCCCTGTGGTATCTAAAATATTTTTTCATGCATGCATTTAATTTGTAGTAATATATCACAGTACTACGTTCTGAAAAAACTATAAATTAGTTTTAAAAGTTATTAACTTTTCAATCGCAAGAAATTAAAATTACAATTTCAGTTTCTTAAACATTTTAATATATTTGTTTTAGATGTTTTATTACCCCAATCTAATTCTTCTACGCCGATGGGTTCACTTTCGTATTAGGTTTTGTCTATTATTTAATATTGTACTTTAATGTCTTTGTAGGAATATCTATAAGGGTTAAAAAATGACCTGTTTACGATGTGTTTAAAGATCATTGATAAAGATCATGCATGGATCAGATCTTTTCTCTAGTGAGGACGGTTCTTGGCGAAAAACCAAAAACTTTTTTGTGCCTTCGTAGATCGACAGAAAGCATATGATAGAGTTATAAAAGAAAGGTTATGGGATGTTCTCTCTGATTACGGGGTGAATAGTAAACTTACACACGCAATCGCTTTCCTATATGAAGGAAGTTCTACGTGTGTAAGAATCAATGGAATATTCACACCATGGTTTGACATTACAAAGGGTGTCAAGCAGAGTTGTGTAATGTCTCCATGGCTGTTCAACTTGTATATGGATAAATGTGTGAAAGAACTGGAATGTATGAATGTAGAAGAGAAAAGGGGCGATTTGCTTGTATGCTGTTTATTGTACGCCGATGATGCAGTACTAATGGCAAATGATGAACAAGAACTACAGAGTCTAGTGAGTAGAATGTACGATATATGCAAGGAAAGCGACCTCATGATCAATGTTAACAAGTTGATAGTGATGGTATTCGAGAAGGAGGAAAGCAAGACACTGTGCTGAATATTTGTAGGTAATGAATGTTTGGAACAAGTAGATGAGTTTGTGTATTTGGAAAGTATGTTTGATAGAAACGGAAAGGCTGAGAATGATATCGAAAGGAGGGTGACTGCAGGAAATAAAGTGAACGGCGCATTGAATGGAATTATATTTAACGGGAATTTGTCAACCGAGTCAAGACTAGCGGTGCACAATGGAGTCCTGGTACCGACACTGATGTATGGAAGTGAGGTCTGGTAGAAGAGAAATGATAGTTGACTGAATGCAGTGAAAATGAGATCGCTTAGGCGTACATGTGGCAAATCTATTTATGACAAAGTAAAGAATGAAGAAATAAGGAAAGAATGTAAAGCTGATGTAAGTATAATGAGTAAGATTAAAGAAGGATCACTTAGGTGGTTTGGTCAAATGGAACGGATGAATGAGTAGAGAATGGTAAGAAAGATATATGACGCAAGTGTTGATGGCACCAGAAATAGAGGACGTCCGCGGAAGACTTGGCATGACCAAGTAAACCAGATAATGGAGGATGGTTCTGTCAGAAGCCTCAACAATCGGCGAGCTTGTATGAGAAGATGTATGAATGTGGATGAGGCGAAAATTGTGTGTCAGGACAGAGGAGTGTGGCGCTCTATCTTCTCTGCCTACCCCAGCGGGGAAACGGCGTGATGGTAAGTAAGAAAGTAAGTAAGTAAAGATCATTTTATGCTTGCTTCAGTCATAATTATTTCTAAAAATATGTTTTAATTAATGTAGTTTTTTTTTATCACTAATTAAAATTTATTAAATGAATGCATCGTCTGTAACATTAATTTCAAGCTTATGAGCCATCCTGATGTGGTAAAGCTCTGTCCATTATTTAGTAGCGAACTTCAGTAGCATGTATTTATATCATGTAGGTATGTCGGTCAACAACACATCAGATATCTGCACACTGTTCATCAGATAAACCTCGTGAAAGTGCGATGCCTACTAACAAGATGTTAGGTAATACAGACGTTTTCCCATGAATGTTGAATATTTTCTTACGTGCCTATCCGTTCCATGATATAATACGATACGTACATACTGATTCAGGGACGGCTCGAGGAATTCTGGCATAAAGGACTTCTTCAATATTTGCAAAATTATTTTGTGGCAACATATTATATAAATAATAAGAAAAAACTTTAAAAAGGGGTTTAGAAATTTTACATACGAATACCGAGGGTTTCAAATAACCAAATTATTTTTTCAAATACTTACTTTTTATTTTTTAAGGAGAACATTTTCTTATTGTGAAGTTACAATTTTACAGAACACAGGTCTGTGATATTTTTAATACAAATTTAATGTATTAATTAGAAAGATATACTTATAAAATCAATTTATCGAAAAAATATTGTTGTTGCTACCATGATTCAAACCTGAATCTTTTCCTATCCGATTATGCTACACCAACATACTGTATGTTGAAGAAAAATTTTTGAACCTACATGTTGCACTTTCAAATAATGGAACATTAGATGTATCAATTAAATGTTATTTAATGTAACATGTTAAAATATTCATTTTAATTTATTTAACTTTACACATAAGAGTCAAAGAGCATTTGAGATGTTTAAATAGTAATAATTTTTTAGAATTTTCTAATATATTAGATCATACTTTTGATAAAAATTTGAAATTGTTTTTCGTATGCTGGTCTTAAACTGAGTACTTAAGAATCATTAGAAACAAATAAAAAATGTAAAATTATCCAAAATATTATAAGTAACCAACTTAATTTAACCACAATTTTGTATCGTTAAGTCAATTTCAACATCTTTCATCATCGTAACAATTTAAGTTAAGTAGGTACTAGATTAATTTTTAGAACAACTTGATATATTTGGTTTTAGATAGTTAATTTGACATTCTGATGAACTATTTTCCGAAACCGGTTGATGTAACTATTAAATAGAACTCATTAAGTGATTAAAAACAAAGTTAAATAACTATCTAAGTAACTTACTATCACGTCGTTTCCTCGCGGGGGTAGGCAGAGAAAATAGAGCGCCACACTCTTCTGACATGACACACAATTCTCGCCTCATCCACATTCATAAATCTTTTTATACAAGCGTTTCTAACAGGACCATCCTCCAGTGTCTGGTTTACCCGGTCGTGCCGAGTCTTCTGTGGACGTCCTCTATTTCTGGTGCCATCAACACTTGCGTCATACATTTTTCTTACCATTCTCTTTCTATATTATATTTTTAAATATAAGGTTAGTAAATTTCTTTTATGAATAATTAATGAGACATTAAAAGGCAGTGTGTATATATATATATATATATATTTGGGCATTAATAAAAGCAATACTACGATAATATTAGCAAATATACGTAAGCACATTAAATGAAAATAAGTTTCATATGCGCCCGAACAGTTGTCCATCGTTTACTATGTGTGTGCCTCTCTTTGTTAGGAGTAATTTATAATGCTCGGCTCGTTCCACGTGCATGTATCGCCATTTTAAAATCTTTCGAATCGTCCTAGTGCAAGCTTGCACGACGAATGTGTCAAAATGTCAAATAACGGAAAGCCCAAGAAGGTAGGTCATCGAGTCGAACAATTAACCCGAAAACAGAAATTTATGTCATAAACATCATAATTTTACTTTTTTATTTACTTTCTCCATGCATAAGGTAGAACATGAAATACATATCTAGCGTACATAATCTAGTAAAAAATAAATTGCTTTCAATATGTTTGATATCTACCGTACAGTCGGCCACTGGACTGACCTGACTTAACAACGGTACACTGGAAATAAATATTTTTAATACACTTCAATTTGATATTGCCAACGATGCGATACGTTAAAATGTGTCACGAAACTGCGTCGTTAAAAGAGGGCGTTAAGAACGTTTGTAACATTTAGAAATTAAATAAATAACTAGGTATATTGTTTTCACTTTCCACAAAATAAAATAATGAATTTGAAATAAAATTCAGAGGATGTTTGAAGAGACGTAAACAAAATACATCGATCTGCATACGAAGCGGGGCAGGGCGAATCAGAAAAACATATTCCGTGCATGGGTGGTATGATGCATGTTTCTGAGACATGTAAAGCGTTTTTTCTTCTTTTATAATTGTGACATTATACTGTGAATTTGTTACAATCATAATATTAAAAAATAAAATTATATTGTATACTTATTATAATATTATTACAATTATACAAAAGATAGATTAAAAGCAAATATTCTAGCTTGTATCTAAAATTATGAATTAATTTATTTATTTCAACAGTGCATAAAATTTAAAATGTACATCGTAAATTGAGTTAATCTCCAATAAAATTTCTGTCAATTTTTTATTTAAATTTTTGTAGAGTAGTAGAAAACGTAGTTAATTTTACTATGCTTATACTTTTAAGAATTATGACAAACTTTTAATTTAATTTTTTGGGTATTATGTGTAATAATTAATTATAAGCGATATTGAAGATGTTGGCATTTTCACAAACTAATTTTTAGTGTGATGTACAACATAAATCCATAAAATAAACTCGAGAATAAATATTGTTATATTTTTATTAAAAGTATTTTATATTGTAATAAATTCTTAATAATTTACAGCAAACGAATTTGTTGAAACATATTTAAGATCATATATAGAGTTTGTAACTTTTTTGAATACATTCATGGAGGATACAAGATGAAATATGCATGATTATAATTTTTTTTATAATCTAAAATGTGTATTATTGTGGGATGCAGCAGATATCACATAAAATATTACTTTCATTTGTGTGGAAGTTGACGTGATGTCACTTTTGTTCATTGGGTGTTGATATTGTTTTAAATGTTTAATAAGCACGAAGAGAATGAGATGTAGCCTTGTAACGTTGAAAACCATTAAATATTAAAATATTTTAGCTGTTTTACTTTTATTTTAAATTGTTAACTTTGTTTTATTAACGATTTAATAAACTAAAATACATCTATCGGTTTCGAAAAATATCATTTTCTTCTTCGGGATGTCAATAACTAATCAAAAACACATGTTATTGTGAATCTATTTTTAAAAAACAATAACTATATAAAAAATAAATTTAGTATCTAACTTAAATTATTACTTGATACAAAATTACTAGAATAATTTTTAGAAAAAAATTTTAGAATGGGACTTGTGGTTAAATTTAGTTAGTTGTTTATAGGTTTTTTTTTTTTTGATTAGTTTTACACGCTTTTATTTCCAACGATTCCAAATTATTTTATTTATGACCAACAACGTTTGCAAAATAAACAATCCCAAATTTTTATCAAAACCATGACCATTTTCCATCAAATGATTAGAAAATTCTGAAAACCCACTATTATTCAGATATCACAAATGCTCCTTTAGTCTTATATTAAAATTTCGACCAGCATTGTTAAATTTATCATCTTTATATCTTAAGAATTTGTGAGTACATTTCCTACATTAATATTTGTATAAAATGCCGGTCTAATGTTTCGTGGTAGATGTTTAGATATTTGATTAGAAAATTTATTTATGAATAAAATCCTACCCCAATAATCATTATTATCATTATGTTTTATCTGTGATTTATATAAAAAAATTGACTAATATATTCTTTTAATTTATTTTTTAAAATAGTGTCTTTTAAACTTGTATTATATCCGTTATTAACTGCTATTTTTTTTTAATTGTATTCAATTCAATATTAAAATTGGATGTTGACATAGAAATATTGACTAAACGATGTTTCATGGAGTGGAACCCTAAATGCTTGTGTGATGATGAATGATTAGATTCACTATGTATGATAGTATATGTAAAAATTGATTTTCTAAAAATGTTGAATTCAATTTTATTATTATTTTTAATCAATGTTAGATCCAAAAATTTAGGGTCAAATTATTTTCCATTTCTAATGTAAATTGTTAAATGAATTATTGAGATTTAAAAATGTTGTTAGTTAACGTTGTGAACGTGACCAAACACATAATACTTCATCCACATACCTTTTCCATAACAAAACATTTTTTAACAAAGAAGAATCACAATCTAAAATATTATTCTCCAAATTGTCTACAAAAATATCTGTTATTAATGGACTTGTGGGTGCTCCCATAGGAAAACCCTCAGTTTGATTGTATATTATATGATTGAATTGAAAGCAATTCTGGTTCATACAAAGGTTTGGATGAATTTAATAAATCAGAAATTAAAACTTTACTTTCATTAATAAGTACATTAGTAAACAAATTAACAATATAAAAATAAATAAGTTTAACATTGTTGGGAAAATCCATGTCCTTTAACGTATCCACCAATTGTACCGAATTTTTTATAGTGTATTTTGGTTGAAATATATTCAGTCTATTTATAGTTTTTATAAAAGATGAACATAATTTAAAAGCTGGAGCATTACAATATGAAACTACCGGTCTTATTGGAATATTATTTTTATGAATTTTTAATAGGGAATACAGATTTGGAGGTTTAAGGTTCATTAAAATAAGATCTGATAACACTATGAAAAGTGAATATATCAACAAAAAAAGTTTTGCTTTTAGACTATTTACACGCAGTCTAGAACGATGGCGTTGTTAAATTAGTGTTAATTTGTAGATATTATTCGTCGACTATTCGTTCTAAAGATCGTGTGTAGACCGAGATAAAGTCAACCGAGCCCACAGCCGCGGTCCGCAGACACGGGAAGATATTAAAAACAAGTGGCTGCTATAAATAATGCTATGGATTTAAATTTGGAATGGAACATAATGATAAACGGTGTGCGGCGCACACGAGTGGAAATGAAAATATGTGAGGTCCAGAATCAAAAGCTGACTTGTCCACTTTACCTGTTTTAGAGTCAAATGCAAAAACCATTGCACCACATCATTATCTGTCATCTTATTGGTTGAAAACATATTTATCTGGTTAAATTAATTAATTTATCCATTAGCCCCATATTAGGTAAATTTCCTTTAAAATCAATTTAACATCCATCAACACTGTATTTTCCCCTCCCTTATGTTCCGTCTATCTGTATACGTATTCTGTCTCTCTCTTTCGCATACAATTTCATATTCTGTCTCCCTTGATGTCCTATTTAACTATATATGTATACTGTCTCTCTTTCACATGTAATTTTATATTCTATCTCCCTTTTTATGTATGTATATATATATATATATATATATATATATATATATATAAGTGCACTCTTTTTGTATTTATGATTAGTTTCGAATACATCCTGATGAAGATAGAGATAAGCGAAACCGGTTGACGTATAATAAAGTGATTGTTTTCTACGAAAATATAATTAACTATCTATTGGACATGTCTGCCATTTAAGTACTCAGCGAATTTTAATTGCTTTTATTCGAAATTAGGTAATATTTGTCGAAATTCGATAGGCTAATCTTGCAGACATTAAGTTGCTTTATATATGTACACACCGAACTCAAAAACCATACAAATTGGACACATATGATTTTGATTATACACGTTACATATCTCGGTTTACGAGGCGAGTGCTCTAACTGGAATCAGAAGCGCACGCCGGTTAGTGAATAAATAATGCAGAAATAGTGTTTACGCTTGCATACTTTGACCATGAACAGAAACAAACGCAATCAAACCGTTGGCAATTCGTTTTACTGAAAATTGAATACAAAATATAACAACACTAATCGAATATGTTAGAGGATACTCGACTTACATAGGTACTTCGGATAGATTTAGATAGCAATCTTACACTTAAATTAAATTAAATTAAATTAATCAACCACATACTCGTAAAATGTTGGGATTCATTTGTCATGTGGGTGAACCGTTAAAAATAGAAGAACACTTAAACTTTTATACTAGACACCTGTCAGAACACTTATTACAATTAATTACGAACTCTTAAGTCGCAATATGATTAGTTTATACAAAAGTTGCGACATGATGTTAGTTCGTGTCATTTCGTTATCCAACCTAGATAACCTCAAATTACGTTACTCAATTGACATTAAGGTTCCGGCCCGTTTCACTAGATGTAAAGATCTGTTTAATTTATTTAAGCTTAATACTAACATTTGAATAAAAAAACCGTCTATTGGATATTTAAATATTTTAATACAAAATACGATTGATCTTTATTCAAATTTAAAAAAAATAATTTCTGGTATGCTTACTTAAGAATAACCAATTTTACCGATGGACATAAATATTTTATTATTTATATATTTATTGTTTCCGAGATAAGTTTGTAGAACTCCATAATTATATATATGTTGTTATTATTAAGAAGAACACATTATTATTGTGAAGTTGTAGTTATTCAAAACATAGGTCTGTGATATTTTAAATACTGATTAAATGTATTAATTAGAAAAAAACCATACACCAGACAAGAGAATTTCAATTATATAGTTTTTACGGCAGGCTTTGAAAAATATATTAATTAGATATATTCAATATTGAAATGTATTCTTAGAAGATGAAATAGAACGCGCCTTGTTAATGTTAATAAGGATAGTTTATATATGACAATATAAATAACGTGGTTGGACTGGTATTGCACGCAAATATTAACCGTGTTCAAACATAATAATAACATATCTAATTTATTTATTATTCATTATTATACTATAGTTGCTTTACATCGAATCCCTGTTTATATCACTAGGCCAAGGTCGGAATCGGGGTGGGCGGTATTTTCTCATGTAACATTTACAATTAATGAATTATAACTAAAATACAAAATACACAAATATAGATAATGAAAACTATTTTTAAAAATCTCAGACATATGTGTCATATCACCCATGAATATATTTTTCTGCTTCGAAAAAAATATTCATCAATTTAGTTATATTAATAAAATTGAAAATGTGCTTTTTGGGGAATCAAATCTGCAGTTTACAATTGTCTCAAGCTCTTTATTAATATTGGATTGTCATAAAGTTCAACAGGGGTAATTAGAAATTATTTGTAATAAAATTAAATATATGTAAGGATCAAAAATTTATGTTAACAAGGTAAAAATAATAAAAGAAAATAATCAGTACATTAAATTCTAACAAAAAATCACTATTTTATATTTACATAACAATTTGGCACCATATGGTACAAGGAGATTAGCTATGATGGCAGAATACTGGTTTACCATGTGAGAGATACTGGGACCGATTTTAAAGGTGAAAATTAAACGCCTGCCCGGGATGGCCTGGCGTCCTTCCATATTATGGATGGAACATCAGGTCCCCGGGCCTCATATCACCGGCTAGCTTCCATCGGTACTTAGATTTCTGTGGGTTTTTGCCAGGTCCATTATCTTTGTCTACAGGGGAAGGGAGAATGCACAAATAATGTGTTCATTTAAAAACTATAATTTCTCAATTAGTTTTACAAACGACAGCCGCTTTTCGTACCTAACCTACATTAATTGTTATCTGTTGTTATGTCCATGTTTCACTTTTCTTCTTTCTCCTTAGAGGCACTTCTTCTTTTGCCAACGATATTTTTTAAGTCTGAGGTCCTGGAGATCTAAGCTGAGCCCAGAGTGAACCCGCTCCACGAAGCAATCACCGAATATTGTTCTAACAAAGCGCGCCGTCATCCATGAGTTTTGCCTGGACTTCGGGGTAAAACTTGCCGCCAAATTTCATAAAATTAGGGCCAATGACGCCCCGCATCTCGTTATGGCTTTTACTAGCCACGCCATCCTTTTCTTCCATTTAGTTTTCTTCGTGGTCCGCACTCCATTCTCAGACCGCACTAGATTCGCTCCTACCCAGAAGTGACAGTTAACCATATTATTTTTTCATGGACTCCTGCCGTATCGCGGGCGTCTGATTGGCCAACAGGAATATGGTGGGCGCACACAAGTGTTTATTTTTGTCAAAGTCTTCGGTGCACACAGGAACGCCCTGCTTTCCAATGTGACATTCTACTAACCTAAGAAACGTAACATAATATTCGAGTTATTAAATAGTGCAATAAAATAACAAGACGGAATGTAAAACATATTGAAGACGCTTTAAAATCTTGAAACATATTGAACGATCATCGAATAAACCGTTGTAGACTGAACCGACATATCTTCACCAGCTACTTCGGTAGTAGATCTGTTCTCTCTGACCTATTTTCATTAGCCACTAAGTTAATATTATACAACTTGCCAGGCAAGAGGTCAAAAGCTGCATTATTGAATTGCAATTATTATTATACTAGAAATCACCTGTCAATAATGACGGGAAATTGATAATACTTAATAATCGTAATTTATTTTTAAGCTCAACGAAAAATATAATAACAAAATTGTTTATTTTGTTTGACGCGATGACTGCGCACTTTTCAGAATCAGATCTTGTTAGTTTTGTATTGTTATGCGATATGGACAACTGTTGTTTGTTTCACATTACAGACAGGCGGACAGACATATGAACGTTATTCTTATCTATATTGTGACATAGATAGCGTATTGCCAATTTGTCGCCAGGTGGTGTCGCACGGCAATACGGCAGTCTCCATATGTATATAAAACGTGGTAGACATGTGTCACTGCCGGAGTGGGACAAAACGTATTTTAATAATTTTTATAATATGTTCATCGGTTTAGTTAAATTGTAGAGATCGGGTGGACTACTTCCATTTTTCATAGTAAATTATATTTTTATTGAAAAATAAGTTTTACGATCGTGGCCCTGCATCGGCTACGCAGGATCTAGCAACAGTGTATTCAATAAATGTTTACATATTAACCTTTCCTCTCCGATGATGAAATGAGTTGACATTGCCTCTAATTATGTGAATATCTCCGTAAATATACTAAATACGGAGTTCATATTTTAGGCATGCTGCCGTAATATATTTATTTATCAAATAAAATAATTACAATATATAAGTATTTACCATACGTAACGATAAAAAATGTTTTCTCGAAGAACTTGACATAAATTTGTCAATACGTGTATGTGTACGTGCCGGATGCCGATCGTAACTTTAGTGGCGGAGCGTGCGCTGGACGAGTTAGACGTGTCTTGGCCGTCTTTATGCTGTCGTTCGCGATGATTAATATCTTTTCTCATTTTTAGCACTTTTATACAATAATTGACATATCACTTATATATATCAACTATTATTTTAATGATTAATATAAGTAATAAATGTAAAATGTTCATATTTATCGTGCGTCTTTATTTTAGCACCGTAAAGGAAAGGTTAACGAATTTGTTAGTAAGTCAGGCATTTTATATATATATATATATATATATTTTTTTTTACAAATTAAAAATTGATATTATGTTGCATTATTCCACAGTAAATTCATTAGCAAGCTGAATTTAAGCAACATAAATAATAATATCAACAGAATAAAAGATTAATATTAATTAAACACGAAGTAAACACTGTCATGCGTATAATGCTATAATTTTCTTAGTTATGAACTCCATTAGCCTGTTGATTATTACACCAAACAATGAAAACATTGATCAAACGGTCAAAACACAATTCAAAAATCTGTCAGTAAACCATATTGTTTCTGAAAATATCAATCGATAAACAAGACACATCCGTTGTGCATGCATGAAAAAATATATATGAGGGAATTTTTGTGACAGAAATCATAGATAAAATATACAACATAATAACAATCATGATATAAAATAAAGAAACAAATATAACATCGGTTGTTTGCGCTGAAAGTTGATATGCCTTATTAGCACAACTATGCGAGGAGTTTAAAAAATACTAGAAAAACCAGTGTTTATTACGGGTAGTGAAAACAAATCAGTATTTTTAGATGGACTTGTTGGGTTGCCAAAAACAAATGATGCGAGTGAAACTCTAGGAGTATTACAAACAGTGCTCTGCCGTCTGTCCAGCGCGGTGCGACCGCTCATCTAGGCCAGAGCATCTGCACTCATAATCAGGAGCCTTAATAAGGCTGATGAATGAAACTTTTGTTTGGAAGCTCGCATAAAAGACAGTGCAGATAGCGGCGTAACTAAAAAAACTGGACTTAGAGAGCTTCTTCTTGTTTCACATTTAAAAACTGTTCTTGTCGGTACAATGTTTGTCGTACTGTTTTTGTCGGTGCGGCTAGTAGTATTTTAGACTCAGTAAGTAAAGGCCAAAAATGGTTTTGAGAGTTATTCATAAGAAGCCCTTGAAATGAACACTTCAAAGAATGTCACGTCCTAGACACCTGTCAAATGTACATATTTGCTACACCAAAATACTTTTACTGACATAAACAATATAATCAGCGAATAACGCACCCTCACTTAACAAGGACACAGGGTAACTGTCACTATTTCGTGCCAAAATTAAAAAAAAACTTTTGCACAAAGATTTCATTTGTTTCTAGCAACAAAAATATACAACAGTCTAAATTCAGACGTAAAAATTACATACATAGTCTTACATATTTTCAAGAAAAGTGCAGTTCTGGCTCCACGAAATGGGGAGAAATTACATCCAAAAGTACATACTTGAGATTAAAAGTGCTACAACAGTGCCAATATATTGAATATTGCATTTTATGTTTTTCTCTGTAGCTGTGTTATTATGTTATTTAATTGAACTTTTTTCAATTTTTTATATTGATCATTACAATTTTATTTACTTATTTCACACTCTTACTTCATATTCGTATATTTTTTACTTATTTACTCTTACTTTACTTAGTCTTTTTTATTTTTGTTATATTGAACATTGCATTTACTTTAAGTTTTACGTTGTATGTTGTCTAATTGCATCTTGTTTTACTCTTCATTTATATATTTTTGTACATTGAACATTACATTTGTTTACTACTATACCGGAAAAGCACTGTCTGCTATAAAACAGTAAAATACTAGTGTAGCAGGCAGGATAGCGAAATATATATCTTATTTTGCTGCATTGTTATTCGATTATAACAATATAACACACTGTACTACTATGTATAAAAAAAATAAAAATATTATTATAATTCCACTGTCTTCTTCCTTCAATTACAAAATTTCTGAGGTATGCATTGTATCTAAAAATGTGTCCTATTTATTCCCCTTTATAGATTTCCTTTCTTGCGCTCTTCTAGGAACATCCTCAACTATAATTCTTTCAGTACAAAAAGGGATAAATCATTTTTGTAATTTTATAATTCTATTATTAGTCCATTTTAACGCTGGGAAAAGTATTAATACTAAATGTATTGTACGGCGTGAAACTTTTTGGCCCCTTTCTAATTTTAAGCCCAATATACCGCATTGGCGTATTTACGTCACCGAGCGCAGAGTTGATACGGAGCAAGTTGTCATTCGTCGTCAATTGTATTTTGTACACTGAACAGAATTGCCAACTACATCCTTCGTGGCTGCAGTATAATGTATTGTATGCAAGCGGCCACTCAAGACCTTGGCTGTTTCGGTAACAACAATAGTCTCGGGTCAGTCCTAAAGCCGTGGTAACCTACCACACCAACAACTCAAACAATACCTGGGCGATTTATTGAAGTAGAAAGTTTTTATTTGGAGGATGTTTTAGAAATTACGTAGACATTAAGTGTTAAGTAACATGAATAATATTCCGAAAAACTACATAGCAAAAGTTTACCGACCTTCACCGCTAAAGCAAAGCAAAGTTTCATCCATGTATATCTAAGGCTCAAGTCTATTATATTAGTATTAAATTTCATTAATATTGTTATTCAATGAAATTACGTATTAGTAGGTGTATATATTTAGTCAATTCAGTGGTTTTTATTATCTCATACATTTTATATCATAAAATATTTTATACCATTAAATGACAATCTCTGTCCTCTTTTTCTCCTTTATGTCAACATAATTCACCAACCGCCCCTCCCTAGTAGCATTAATTATTAAATTCTGGGAAGCTTATGGTAAGAGAGTGCTTACCCTCAAATCAAATCAAATCAGTACCTAACAGCAATTTCTGTAAATAGTTTAAATATATTTAATGAAACATAAAACTTTGTTGCCTTTTGACATTTCTCATAAAATACATTTATTTCTGGTGCTTAACAAAAATGACCTACCCGTTTTTTTTGTCTATCGTCTAACAATGCTTAAAAACGTCGATGTTTTGTGTAATATATTGTTAAGGAGAACACATTCTTATTGTGAAGTTGTAATTATTCAGAACATAAGTCTGTGATGTTTTTAAATACTAATTTTAATGTATTAATTTTAAATATATACACATAAAATCAATTTTGTCGAAAAATATTATTTTTGCGCTACCGGGATATAATATATTGCTTCCAGATGTTCTTATGCTTTCAATGCAATATTTTTGTGAACGATGCTTTGTACAATTATCCTTCATACTTCACAGGTGCATATTTTTTCCCCTTTACTGTAATTGTGCACAGTTTTGAGGTGGACAGTTCCAAATATTTATCACTTCGTACCATCATTTACTAAGGAGAACTTCAGTTTCAATCCAGTGTTCTGTTTTGAAACATGGAATTGGAGCGAAAAGAATAGTACTAATTTCTGCGTCAATCTTGGAACTTTTCAATCTTGCAATCTGAGGTGTACAACCTAAGATATTAATTATTTTACAGTATATTGCGTATTGTTATATAATATAAGTATATTAAATAAAATTCGATTGTTTTAATAATTATTACGTATAGTTGTATAAGAGTGATTAAAAAATCCGCCCTTTCCCCGGAACACCGTGAATAGATAGCTCTTAGATTAAGCAATACCCTTTTTGACGTATTGAAAGCCCACCGCTGGTTGTGCGCAACCTATCCAATCGCTTTGTGGGAACTGCTGCGAACACCGTCTGGAGAATAGGCGTTCACAGACGGATCGGTGTCCGCAGATGACACGGTGTTATGATACACCGCACGCCACACGTCATAGGAGTATTCTCGTGGCGCGCCCGCGCGTGCGCCATTGACTACCGCTATAATTAAAGTTCGGCCGTGGCGGGAAATTTCGACAGTGTGTATTTTTGAACGCGCAAAAAGAGAAATTGAAAAAAAACTTGAGAATCAAGTGACAGGTTGTGTAATTTCGACAGTATTTTTGGAAAGATAAAACTCAAGTGAGCGGTTCGACTGTGAAAGAATTTGTCTCGAGATATTTGACAGCGCTTTATCTCGTTGTTGTTTGTAACGTATTTAGGTATTTAAACGAAATACTGGACTGTCTCTCTTCTGAGACAGTCTTTTTCAGTTCACTTTCCGAACGTTTTTGACCGAAGTTTTTCGCTTGAAATTGTTGACATCGTGTTCGGAACATAAATTGAAAGTGCTGGCATTAAAATAAGTACTTACTTACTTATATGATGTAATCAGAAGCATATTTATTAGTGGTTAGGTAAAGCGTTATTTTAATTGTGAAATTGTGTCTTCACCAATTTGATCACGTTCAAAGCATAAAATAATTCTTATCCCGGACGTTTTTTAATGAAGGAAATCCCAAAGGGTTCCATCCTATTCCGGAATCGCCCTATCGCTTCGATTCTACTCAACAAAGCAACGTGTGCAATAATTTACAGAATATTCACAGCTTTTTAAAATATATTATGGAGTTAAATTCAATTAGTTATATTCCGGCAGTTATTTAACTAATACCTTATGGCTTTTCTTCATAGTTAACTTTTTTCTTTTCTTTATTATATGGCAAACACATTGTTACATTTAATCATTAATGATATAGGTTGGCTCCGGTATCATGGTACCAAAGTCATACCTGTATAATATTCATCCGAACGGGATCAATTTGACGTGAGACTCGTTTACATATTGATCCCAGAAGGCTGCCAGAGAGAATCTATGGAAGTCGTGCACCCCCAAAAGAGGAAGGTAAACGTCACATTTCTCGGATATTGTAGAGGGTCTTTCTTTAGTGCGGAGCTCCTGAAAAATGGAGTCATTCATTCGTTTCGCAGTCCATGGTACACGCAGCATACGATGCCAACACCACATTTCGAAGGCGTCGAACATGTTCCTTTCTTTCTTTCTTTATTTCTCAGGATCCACATTACTAATAATATTTATCAAAAATAAAAATATTTTTTTCTCGTGGCTGATTTTCACACTAGCAGTCGTGAATTACGGAATTATAATTTTCAATGTGAATATATTGAATATATTTTTAATTGTAAATTATTTAAAAATCTATAAATACATTTTTAAAAATAAATAAATAAAATATTTCTATTCAAATACTCCCGAGACTGGATCTTGTATTGTTCGAGAAACATTATAAATATATATGTTGTAACAGTTGAAATTACGCGCGCAGATCTAATGCGACATCTATCGACGCAAGTAGTTGCGGCCGGTAGAGCGGGGTCGCATGAAGGAGAATGGGACTTCGTTACGAGCGCCTGGAGAGAGAGGTCATGTCGGTGGCGTACGCGCTGCGGCGCCCGGCCGAGTTCGGAGATTGTTGTAAGATCGAGCAATGGCGGGATTGAACTCGGAATATTCTTCACTACGGAAGAACAAGAGATTTTTGGGCCTTGTTCTGTCCGTGGGGATACAGAAGGAAGGACTCTTCGCCTAGGGATTCATTCACGGCAGGTACAAGAGGAATTTGGGCCTTGTTCTGCTGTGAATATCAACAGAAGGATGATCTAGAGGCTGCCAGCGAACACGGAAGTGGGACGAGCACCGTCCACGCTAGGACGATTGGATGAGTTCCCCAGTAAACCTCCCGATGACGAGACAAAGCTGTGGACCGGCCAGGAAATGTTAGGACTCACCCTCGGCATGTACAGAAAGACAACTTTAACCTAAAGTGTAAATAAAGTGCAAATATGTGTAAATAGTGTGTTATTATTGTCTGAAACCTCCCCCACACATCTGAGTATAAGCATTTTGACACCAACCCAAAGATACCCACAGACTGAGCTTACCTAGTGGCGTTGTGCACCGGATTCCATCTGCGGATGAGGGCACGGCGTAACAATGTGTATAGAAATAATTTTGGGTTAAAAAATTGTTTCTACATACATTGTTACGCCGTGCCCTCATCCGCAATATTTTTTTATTCTACGTGTTTTGTTTGCAAAATGTGTCGAAATTCATTTTTGAAAGTTGTAGAGTTTTAAAATGATATAAAATAATAATTGTATATTCACTTGGATTTTATTATTAAGCCATACGATTTCAGTCTGCTCGGTCAGGGTAAATCCCAAATGGTTATATTGTTTAAATACTAAATTAATGTATTAATTATAAATATATACATATAAAATCAATTTTGTCGAATATATACATATATACATATAAAATCAATATTGTTTTTGCGTCACCGGGATTCGAACCTGGATCTCTATTCCCAATCCGGGGAAGTACACTATCAATTGTGTTATAACGCCAGTATTTTTCATGACAAATTTTCGAACCTATATGTTACATTTTTCAAATTAATACACCTGTCGTTCCATTATTTGAAAGTCATCTACATTATTTTTACAGAATCTCAAATACCTTTGAGTAAACCGACTGCAGACGCCAGAATTATCAATTAATTTTTATTAAATTTTGGACACATTGATACAACATATATTATTAATATTTTTCGACAAAATTGATTTTATATGTATATATTTATAATTAATACATTAATTTAGTATTTAAAATATCACAGATCTATGTTCTGAATAATTACAACTTCACAATAAGAAAATGTGTTTTCCTTAATAAGGTTATATAGTTCTTTAAAAAAATAATAGTACAATTATCTAATTTGTACCATTTTTTATTATTGGTATTGGAGACACACGTTGCAGATACTGTGGATAGCGAAACGCACGAATGTCTCCATTCTGCAGGAGCTGAATATTAAGGATAGTCTCTCAACCCTTTTCCCAAGATGAATTCTTAAATTTTTCGGCATTTAGCGAATAGAGAAGCTTGTTGTGATAGGCCACGTTCAAGTAGAGAAAGAAGAGGATCTCCATCCATTGGGATCAGCCAATTAGAAAAAGTAACGTGTAGTTCTCTGATAATAGCCATAAGATCTGCAGGATGCTGAGAAAAGTGGAGGAGCTTAGTCAAGGCGGGATGAGTTCATGAAGATCACTATCCTTGGTCATGAGGGACCAACGTTAATGACGATGACAGAAATATTACTTGTGGTAGAGGTAAAACTTCCGTAAAATTGACAAGTTCTGTAAAATTTCAATCGTGACCATTAGACCTCAAAATTATCCCCCATAACATAATAAATTTTGTCACACTATGGCTCTAGTAGTTTTGATCAAATTCCGATCTAACTTTATAGAAAAATAAATATTTCTTTAACCAGCATGATACGTCATCTTGTTCTTAAAGGTGGCTGTCTAAAAGCTTAAAAAATTCATTCTAGAAAATAAAATATTTGAAAACAAATTATTCTTTTGATATTACCAAGGGTTAAGAAATTTTACATATAAATTCTAGGGGTTTACAGTTAGATAAATTAGAAATTTTAGAAATAAGAAAAACTGTAAATAACAAATTAAATATTATTAATAGCCAACTTATTTTTGAAAATGGTCACTTTTACAGTAGTTCCTAATTATTTACCACTTATACTTTTATAGTTTTGTTTTTATGTATAGTTGTATTTTTAATTTTAGTGTATAATGCTTCCTGAAGAAGATACCATAGATATTGAAACATGTTGATGTAACAATAAATAGTGGTTTTAAATTGTGTCTTTCTTATTCTGTCTGCCTCTTATTTATGTGAAAGACTTAATCTCGATAGTCTGATCTGATAGAACGATTATGATTACAATTCGAAGTACAATAGATATTATTAAGGATAACACATTCTTAATACGAAGTTGTAGTTATTCAGAATATAGGTCTGTGATATTTGAAATACTAATTAAACGTATTAATTAAAAAGATATACATTTAAAATCAGTTTTATCGAAAACGTTGTCGTTGCGCTGCCGGGATTCGAACCTGGATCTCTTTTCCAATCCGGGGAAGGTGCATTACTATCTATTAAGCAATGTAGATGGCTTTCAATTAATGGAACGATAGATGTATTCATTTGAAAAAGTGTAGTAATGCACCTTCCCGGGATTGGAAAAGAGATCCAGGTTCGAATTTTGGTAGCGCTACAACAATGTTTTTCGATAAAATTAATTTTATATGTATATCTTAATAATTAATAATTTTAATTATTGTTTACAATAGATATTATTTCCTACTTTATCTGGAATGATTGTAGGGTATTATGATTTGAGGCAGCTAGTCTTTCCTGACGTCCCGACACTCGAAATGCGGCTTGGCTCACTTGTGCCAAAAATTAGTTCCTTTCTCCTGACACTAACCAATTTATTGGCCAACACTAACTTTACAAAAGGCACAAAAAATGGCTACCGAACATACATACATACGCAGTAGATATCTAACTACTGCCCGCGACAAGTTTTTCATGCAATATTGTGTAACGGATTGTTTCGTGTGCAAATATTTCCATCAAAAGCTTTGACACCATTTTTTATAAATCAGTTTCACGACAACGAGCTGGACAATGACCAATGGCCGTGAAAAAATTGGACCATAGAAAAAGTCACGCCTGTTCTGTGTGAGGTGGTGGAACGGAATATCGATTCAAGGGTGAAGCAAATTGGTGCGTTTTCTCAACGTGTTATTGTGTCTACAGAACCGGTCACAATTTATTAATGTCAATGATTTTTAGGGTCACTTTGATAACCCCCTCTTTGATACATTATTTCCATCCCCTTTCATGTCTGATGTCACCATTATGAATAGTTGTTTTTGTTAAATTTGTTAGTGGCGTCTTGTTGATTTATTATATAATATACGAGTAGATGAGACAGATTTTCTTTGTGTCTCAATGTTCATTAAATATTAATAATAAGATAAAACACTTTGTTTAATCCACTATTTATTGATAAATCAACGTGTTCGGATACCTATGGTATCTTCTTCCGCGAATAATGTATACTAAAATTAAAAATAAACTTTATTCAACTTTTGAATGCCATGAGCGCGTTAACACGCCAAACTTTACATGTTACGCCAAGCCATAGGCGTGATAACACGCATTATTTGACCTTTCAGGGATTAAAATCATATTTTAAAAATAATTTTGCCATTTGTGGACAACAGTTCTCAGCTTTTGATAGATACTTGTAAGTTAAAACTCTTAAAGCCTCCCTTTATCCTATGTGTTGTCTTACATTTCAAATACGATTGGCAGTTAAAAGGTTAATAATAAAAAATTTTAACGAATTTGTTTAGTTATTCCTGAGAGCTGTACGTAAAACACAGGCACCCTCTTCCTGGTCACGCCACGCCCTTCCCCAGATATAAACCTGTATTATATTTTACTCAGTTGCACTCTAGGACCTTGAAGAAAATTCAGTCATCCCCCTCACCTTTCCGGATAATCACCCTCCTCCATCTAAAACAAATGTTCCATATATCGTTACTATTTAGGGCCTTTGCAAAACAAAAACACCCTCCCCCAGTATATAATGGTTACGAAAGCGTTTCGATAATAAATGCATATTTATATCTATTGTATCTATCAAAAGCTGAGAACTATCGTCCACAGATGACAAAATTATTTAAAAATATGACTTTGTGTGTGTTATCACGCTTATGGCTTGACGTAAAATGCAAAGTTTGGTGTGTTAACGCGCTCATGGCATTTCAAAGATTAAGGGGAACCAAAAGGGTATATCGACATGGAGTCTTATATTATTGTATATATATAATATAATTGCAACCTGTTTGATTTAGTGATTGGGACTTTGTAGATACTACCTTTCCTGACTATACTACCTTTCCATACTACTTTTCCTGAAAATACCGACGCGGAGCTTAAATCATTTCATTCTCAAATTCCACATTATTTTGTTGCTAATGAATGAAATAAAAAACATTGTGTACAATACATGAAAAAATTCTGCCCGCCATATTTGTATATTTTAAGATTTCACATTGTATGTAATCAAGAAGGGGCATTTTTAAATGGCTAGGTTAAGTTTTGCGCATGTATGTATACGGAGAATCTAAGCCGAGTGTGTCTTATGCCCACTAAGTAGTAGAAACTCGTTGTTCTGAATAATATATATATATATACCCCCGCGACATTTATTCACAGGTTGTAGTCGGCGGAATTATGGGACATGAGAGGACGCGATTTAGTAAACTTACCAAAGGTTTCTTCTTCTGTGTCGCCTTCTATTGGAGACCACGTTGCAGTATTTTGATGTATCTTATATAAAATCACCAATATTTTGAACATTGAACCACTTCATGAGATTACACAGCCAACATAATATTTTTCTACGTGCGCCTCTGCTGCCTTCTATTTTCCTCACATAATGACTTGTAAAATATAATATTTTTCATTGTGGAGCTTTCCTTGTATGTGGTCAACTCCAGGCCATGGAATTAGCCTTGTGTTAGGTTTCTTATTTTCCCCTCCAGTGCACATATAATAGAATTGGTCCTTAAAATTGCACAAAAGATTTTTTATGTGCACACTGTGATGATTAGAGGAAACATTGACCGTGTGTTTTAGCTAGAAAGTAGAAATGGTAAAACAATATATTATAAATACACATTTAATGCTCTTACTTAAGTACCGCTAGAGACGTGTCTCACGATAAATCCTCTTGTATTATTAAAAACTCCTTGGTCAGGTGACAATTAACAATGATTTATTCCGACGAGAATACAATATTATTTACAGCTGTATAATACAAGGTAAGATGGTAACTAGATCGCGACAGAGCAGAAAAAGAAGAGAGTTCGCCCTCCCGGCGTACCCGCTTATAATGTCTCACCCGCAAAAGACACATACACACATGCCTCCTACTTCGCTCGCGGTCAGCGGACCGACACACATATATACACACGCAAACCTTTGGGCATCATAATTTCATACATACTTACGAGTAAATATTCATCTTCTATCCTTTTTCCACATTTATTAAAACCCGACACTTCCGTCAGGTGAACATTGTTTGTGAAAATGGCGAGTCACGACGTCAATGAACAACAAGGTCGTTTAGAAGGAAGATACGCAGTCTGAAAGAGTACTCTGCATGCAATCCCATTCATGAATATTCATTGGATTTAATCTGCTTGACAATGACTGACATTGCACAGATGGAAATGTATAAGGTAAAAGATGCTACATTACATTTCTTTTTTGTTTTTTCAAACATCTCATTTTGAGATGTTTAAACAATAGTGGGTTTTCAGAATTTGCTAATCATTTAATAGAAAATAGTCATGGTTTTGATAAAAAATTGGGATTGTCAATTTTGCATATAAACGGTGTAGGTCACAAATTAAATAATTTGGAATCGTTGGACATAAATGAAGCATGTAAAAGTAATCAAGAAATTCTAAACAGCCAACTAATTTTAACTACGAGTCCTATTCTAAAATTTTTTCCTAAAAATTATTCGACTAAATTTGTATTGAGCAGCAATTTGAGTTAGGTACTAAATTTATTTTTTTAAATAATTGTTGTTTTTTTAAAAAATTTAAAAATAGATTCTGGTGAAGAAACAATGCTATATTTTTAGTTAATTATGACATCCTGAAGAAGGAAAAGGTATTTTCCGAAACCGGTAGATGTTTTTTAAATTCAATTAGTGGTTAATAAAACTAAGATAATAAATAAAAAATATGAATTTTAACCACAATGTTAATATTGCTAATTTTAAAAGTATCATTTCTTTTTTGATTAGATCGAGACAAAATTATACGTAGAATTAACAGCAGTTGCCAGACTCGGGCCTGAATTTACCATAGGACTAAATGGGGTTTTTTCAAAGTCAAGAGTCCAAAATGTTAAAACTTTTACATTTTGATGAACTAATAAGTGAGTTTGTGAATAACAATTGCGATTACATTTATATAAATAAATATAAAAAAATATTTTTATGGATGGATATAAATAAAACAATGTTATAAATCTACTTGAGTTTATTTGCACTACTCAAGTAACCTGTCCATAATAGTTACTGTTTCTCTCGAAACTCGAATAGTATAAATAAACTCATGTAGTGTTATAACAATGTTGTATCCATCCATTTTGATGATGAAACTCTACAAAAGTTAACGCTGATTCTATCAATAAATTCTTTTATTCTTTAATATGTTCAGCAGAAAAATAATATGATGTAATACAAATATTTCAACACGTATACAATACATGTTTAATTAGTTTAGCATTTACACGTGTATACATAATAATATAGTGATAGTACATTATAATTAATACAAATTATTAGATAAAAACAACAGGCTCTCTTTGGGTAACAATAACATAGAATAATTTATATAGGATTATCTGATTACTCCATCCTATCTACGTGAAATAAATGAATAATTTATGATCATTAGAAATAAACTTTTTTGACCTTTCAACAGATTTATCCAAAGCCCTGACATTGTTTGTAAAATTACCAAAAAAATTAATTTATGGACATAATTATTTATCAGCAGAATACACCTCATTCCAATGTTTGTTTTAGTCACAAATATGACAATAACAGACATGCGGAATATAATTTCCATGCATCATTTAGTTTTAGTGTACATCGTAACCTGGTTGAATTGTAATTTTATTACGTGCGTCCACTTTATAGTTTTACTGTCGAGGAATAATATAGTACGTTTAATTAACACGTTCAATTTAATATTTCTAGAAAATTTGAGGTCTGCAATGACATTGATGTAGTAGTACCTGAATATTTATTTGCTTGGGAGGTTTGCCTTCCACGACTAAACCGGTAGAAAATTTTCTATCAGACTGTTGACGTTTCTTTATCATCTACAACATATTTAAGCTCTTTAGTAATAATAATAATAATATTGGATAATTTGTACATCGCCATTTTAGTAAAAACTTTCACCTCAAGGGCGTTTACACATCAACTGTTTATAGTCTTACATTATTTTTATTTTTAAAATTAAAAATTGTTATTTTAACTTATGGAAATGATTTTTTGAAAAAGTGCGTTTTTAGTATATTCTTAAATAAAGTCTCTGATGCACTGTTTCTTGTGACAGAGGGCAAAGAGTTTCACGCTTTTGGACTTGTCACCGCAAATACCCGTTCACTAAATTTGGACTTCTGGCAACTGTTGGTCGGTTCTACAACCCTTCCTGCGGCTGAAGTAGAGGCTGACCTGAGAGTTTGACGTCTACCATTCAAACTGTCTGAGATACAAATGCAGATCAATGGATGTATTGGTTTTGAAGTTTAATATAACACAAAAAACTTTTATGTTTAAAAAATATATATGTGTATCCCAACTCTCAAATATAGCCACTCTTTTGCGTTATCTTAACAATCGTGTCACGATTATGAACACGTATAACATAGAACGTTTCGTAAATTGTAAATTGGAATCAATTTTGCCGCCATAACACTAAACATATTAACATTAGACATATTATAGTTTGATTCATATTATTTAAATAAAAACATTATACGAACGTAAAGGTCTACCTTCCTCCAGTCTATTTTTGAGTATTTGGACAAAGATTACATCTTTAAAAATATTATTTTGTTCAACATATTTAATGAAAATATAATATTTGCTACAAATATAAAATAAAAATTAAAAAACATAATAATGATGTATATAAATAGATGTATATAAATACATATTTAGATTTGTTTTTAGTACATATATTTTATATATTTTTTTACTACAGATGTACAATTTCACTTAACATCTAATTTTTTTCTCTTCCACCACTATTTTAACTTTGCTTTATTTATTAGACTTTATTGCCATACATGTTTTTGTTGTAACAGAAGTGAATATATTATAATATAATATGATAAACATAAGATACAATTAAGTATATACTCGTAGTTTATTGTGTGGGGTGGGGTAGACTCCACCTTTGATATATACAGCATTGTCCTGGCTACTTTGCTAGGCCACCATCTGTGTTAATTTTTTTCGTGCTGTTGTGGTGTTATTTATAACACCACAACAGCACGAAAGATAAAGGATCTATCTGTTATCCGTCATATCCGTCCTTTATCTGTTATCCGACATAGACAGAGTGTTGTAGAATTAGTGAATTATTAGTGTAGGCACTGTATAATGATTATACTATAATGTTGGATAGCGATGTTTCTGATTGATCTCTACCCAATTGGATCATATAATGGGTCTCTATTTGTGTAATATTATTGGAAGTGAACGATTTCCAGTTGGTGCTGAGTGTGTTGTACAGTTTCGGAGATAAGAACATGTAGAATCTTTGATAAAATGTCGTTGTTGCTCTCGGAACTGGCGTGTAAATGTTCGTTGTTTGTCTTATGTCCATGATTTATTGCTTGGGGTGAGTTGTTGTTAGCATGGAAATATTGAACGAGTCTCAACATATAGATTTGTCTTATGTCTAGGGCATTGTGCTCTTTAAATATAAGATCTGATGGATAAAATTTATACACTTTATAAAGGTATGTCTGCGAAATCTTACAAGTTGGTTTTCTTTTAATTTATACTCACATGTACTAAATATAAATTATGTCGTTAGTTTCCCTAAGAAATAAATAAATACAAATCTTATTAGGAGAACACATTCTTATTGTGAAGTTGTATTTATTCAGAACATAGGTCTATGATATTTTAAACAATAATTTAATGTATTAATTAGAAAGAGATATGTATAAAATCAATTTTATAGAAAAATATTGTTGTTGCGCTACCGGGATTCGAACCTGGATCTCTTTCCAAACCAGGGAAGGTGCATTATCCAACTATGCTACAGCGGCATTATTTTTGACGACAAATTTTTGAACTTAATGTTACACCATTTTAAATTAATACATTTATCGTTCCGTTATTTAAAAGAGTTATCTACTTTGTTTTTACGGAATCTCAAATACCTTTGAGTAAACCGATAGTAGACGCCGAAATTAACAATTCATTTTTATTTAATTTTGGACACATTGATATAACTTTATATATATTATTAGGAAAACACATTCTTATTGTGAAGATGTAATTATTCAGAACACAGGTCTGTGATATTTTAAATATTAATTAAATAAATATATATCTACATATCAAGTAAGATCGCAAATATTGTACATTGACAATTAATTAAATACAATTTTTTTTTACTATGATTATGAGCAGATGAAGAAGACATGCTTCACTGCATCCAGAAGAAAGCCTCCAACCGTGATCAGTCATTTCCATAGTAGAAATATATGTCTACGTATACATAAGTGAACACATCAAATCAAAATGAAGAGAAAATCATTCACTATCAGAAAATAACTTATCAGTATGAAAGTAACCTGATTTCTCTTCATAAGTTTTCATCAAATGGCCGAGCACTTTGTAAAATGCGTTGTACCACTAATATATTTAATTTATTCTTATAAGTATTTAAGAAGTACATTATACCTTGTAATAATATTGTAAGACTTTCGATACCGGTTGAACCTTTAAGTTGCCCAATTAGTTTACTGGAATTTCAATACAAGATGTTTGAAAGAAATGTGAAAATGTAATTTGATTCAATTCTTTCGTGTAAAGAATCGTGCTGTAGATACGCGCGTTCAATAACTACATGATTGACATTCCTCTGTCTTTTAACTTCGGAATAAACAAACAAATCTTTTGTACAAAAATTTCTCTTGTTTCAAGCATCAAAATTATTCAACGGCCTAAATATGTACCGGAAAATTTTTAACCATAATAATCTCATTCAATTTTACGGAAAAAAATTGAGTTCTGGCCGCCTGAATAAGAAAGACAAAGTGCATAAAATCTCAGAATATTTTACATATGGTCTAAAAATTATATAACAATATTATTGAACATTTCTATTTAGCTCTCACTTTTATTTTGAATTAGATTTTTTTTTTGCATTAATTTTTGTAATAATTTTATTAACATCATGTTAATCATAACCTACTAAAAACTGTCTGTTTTAATACAGGAAAACACTAGTATAGTAGGAAGGGCAACAAATGTAGAGTTTACTTTACTATTAAAATCCTTAGTAATAATGTTATCGAATTACTTATTACTCTAAAAATAGTATAAATCGATAAATTATTATTATTATCTAGGGTTACTGATAATTTATTTTCCCTTCATGATTGCACACTCTGGTAGATGAATTATATCCAAATTAATCATTATCTCAAAATGAAGACCTTTAATATAAACATATTTTTTATCTATTTAAACAACAGCTATTCTGCAGAAATTAATATTATAATTTCTCTCATACCTTCTAGTACGCCAACAATAAGTAAAAATGTTGGAGTTGACGATTGTCCTTACAAGTTGGGCAAAATGCCATTAAGTTACAAAGTATAAAATCGTTTTTCAGACCATAAATAATGTCAAAGAACAATTATTTTTATGAACTTTATATGACATGATAAAAATAATTATTTTATGTGTTACGAAGCTAATAATATTTGATGGATCTGAAGTGAGATTGAAATAAAGTTCTCGAGATAAAGATGATACAAAGGGACATATCAGAATATTTTGAGACGACATACCTAATTAGTTTACCGAGAATCTCTTAGAACTACTTATGTAATTTGAGAGTGAACACTGAAGGAATCGATGTGCAAAGTTCAAGTTCATATAAAGATAGGACCTTGCGAAAATGGTCGACGACAGCCTTGAAAACCTTCGCTATTAGAATATACCAGTCAAGTAGTACTCGTATATGGGTACCTACAGGGATACGAAAGAGGCCTTTAAAGTTTGCCTTTGGTAACAGATGAATTTAAGAAGTTAACATTAACGTTTGAAAATTATGTGGAAGCGTTAGTTTGTTTCTACGCATATATACAGAGTGTTCTAAATGAACTTTGAATGTAGATAAAGGATGTCAAGCGGAAATTTTTTAAGTTTAATATTAAATAATAAAAAAAAACTGCAATGTTATTCTCATATTTTATTTATACAAATAGAGTTTAACGATGCGGATTTTACATTTTATAAACAATATCGTCTAAATGCCGTCCATTTCTCTCAAGACAACACAGAAGGCCAAATCTTGAAAATTAATGATGTACAGTGCGATGAAGATTTTCATTAGATATATTATATACAGGATGTAACATACCTAATCCACAATACTTTATGGGTGGATACCTGACTAAATTACGAGTCAAAAATGTTTAAGGGATATATGCCTAATCTCAACCATGTTAGATATATAAGCATTTCAAAAAAACTGTAATTATGATTGAAATATTTTATTGATTCCAAATTATATATTGAATACACAAAATTAAAGGTCATCGAATTTCGATCGGCTAGACTATTTTTTCTTAGATGAGTAAAGATCTGAAGCAAAGATATTGATTAATAATTAAATAATTTCTATTATATTATTTCATTATTATTATTTCGTATTAAGCTTGAAGTCTATATACGTAGACTTCAAGCTTAACACGATTTTGCAAAAATTTCAAACAATAATTTTCCGTCACATATTCGTTGAACATTTTCGACTCGTAATTTAGTCAAGTATTCACCCATAAAATATTGTAATATCTGTTACATTGTGTATATATATATTATACCATCTACAAAAATTGGCGATCTAAGCTAGAAGAGATGCTATTTCCATATATGGATAAGTAATTAAATAAATTAGTTTTGACTATTTCCTCAGTCTCCAGGTCTATCAGTTGAAACGTCAACGAGGCTTTGTAATTCGACTGCAGCTCGCAACTGTCAAGTGTACATATCCACCGCGCGGAGGAAGTTCGTCATTAGTCCGATCCTCCAGATACGGGCCGCGTGACGAGCAGGAAAAAGACACTTGCAGTGGAATTACACCGTCCGCCCACGCACCACCAGCAATTTACGCCATTCTTCAGTTTAGCGTAATGCCTTGTTTCATTGGATCAGAACGACGGTCAAACGGTGGATGCAACGACAATCGCACAGGACTTGCTCAACGAAGCATCACGAGCATCATTAGTGCACATTGATTGTATGTTATTAAAGCTAACGATAATGCAGGAATACGCCTGCTTTGTGGAGGATTGCTCCGCGTTCAATTTGAAATTTGCTGTAATCTTCAACAGCAAAGAAATATTCTGAATTCTCTTTGAAGTCGGGTTCACTTTAACAAGGGTCAATATATGTATTGCTTGGTATGATTCTATTAGGATACAAGATATGGCCCACAGTGTGGTGAAAGAAGCATCAGTAAGAATTTCAATAAATTCAATCTACTTTTAATTTTTTAAACATATTATTAGAGCAGAATTTTTTTATTCAGAACATTTATTCACAAAACTTCAGTCATCATTTTTTTTCAATGACAATGTAGCGAATATTTATGAATGTTTGTTATCGTTGACGGCTATCCATGCATAACAAAAGCATTGAGAACTATACTTAATACAACATGTCACAATTGAATATAATCGTAAATATTGTCACAATTCTCAAATTTCTGTACTTAAAATTGAAGCAACTTGTTAACTCATTGATCGCGTTCGTGACATCTTTCATGCGCGGCATTCTTTGGCGTCATAATAATTTACGATTTTACACTTCGACAATGTAACAAATTTAAGATTTGTTTTTAAGAAATCGATAGCAAAGGTTCTCAAGTATCCTCACGAATATAAACAAATACAGAAATCAAAATCATAATAACAAAATAATGCAAACAAAATTATTCGTGAGAGAACACAACAGTGCTCACCTAGTGATAGTACACTAGCGCCACTTGTGGTGATATTCATACGTACTAGAGTGAAGTAGTGATCTGCGCGTCCGCTGATTTCTGAGCTAAGTTTTCAAATAGTGACATTAAATTTAACTCTATAGTTTGAAACGCATTACATTCTAAACGCATAAACTGAGTTTGAGAATTTGAATAATTGAGCGATACTTGATGATACGAGGACTTTTCATAAATATTACAAATAATTTTGGTACAATGTTCACTGCTCCTCAGTTCGTATGTACGCACTAGCGGCGGGTGAAACACGGCGACTCATATTTGAGTCACCCGCGTTGTGGGCATGTAAGGCGTGACTTATATACGAGTCATTCGCGAAGAATGGGTTAAATGTTGTATACTCGTACTCATTGATTGCTAAATGAACTGACAATATAGGCTCGAGAACAAAAGCGTTAGAAAATTTATTTTTGGATATTTAATTATATTTTTTGAAAAACTTATTCGAAAACTTTTTTGTGAGTCATCCATTTGTGTCAAACAATCGACTTTGTGTAGAACATTCTCTCATGAAAAAATTGTATGTGAAGCTACAAAATACGAAGATAGAAATGTTCCTCATCATTTAATGCAACTGTATATATTATGCGAGACATTATCTTATATCCTTCTATACAAGCTTCAGTGATGTACAGTATCTACATTGATATGAAAACCATATTTAAGTAGTAAAAACTTGCTTGGAACAATAAATCCATCCTTCTCGATATACCTATAGGGTGAATATAGACGAACTTGTGCTAATACCATTGAATATTTGTTGTTAAATATTTGCAGTCATGGTAACAGAAAACATAAAATCCAGAACATAATTTTTTGGAATGTTGCAATCTGGTCTAAAATATGAATCACAAAATTTATATATATATATATATATATAGTAAATAATGTCATTACCAAATTATTAATATATATATAATAATAATAATTAAATTCGTTTGTGCATTTTAAAATGTTTAAATAATAAAAAATGCTTTTATATAAGTTAAACATATTATTTATAATAGTTAAATGAAAAAAGTAAAAAATATATTTTTTAATTTTTGCATGTTTTCATTGATAATCTTCCCCTTCTTCTTGAGCCCTATCCGTTCAATGGACGTCAGCTATTACGTTGGCTATTTTGTTTACTGTGGTCCGGAAAAGTGCTGCAATAGACTGGCATCTTCAGCCATGATGTTCTTCTTCTAGAGCCCGACTTCTGGCAATATTTCTCTACATTGTGAGGTGTGAGATCTCGTGCTTCTCCGGTGTCTCATGTTTCATCATACGTATTTAAGTTTTCGTATTTTAATTACTTATTTTTCTTTATTCATCCAAACCATAACATCTTCATTCACAACTCAAATTATCATTGAGCATTTCTTCGGTATGTGTCCAAGCTTTCATTCCATAAAATAATATCGAGAACAAACAACATCTGACTATTCGCAAATGTAGTCAACATATTACGTTACTTCTAATATTTCTCATACTAAGGGCCGGTCGTGTGATCAGTAGTAACTTTTTACTTTAGTAAAAAAAGTTATGTACTAAAGTAAAAAAAAATGCGAAAAAGGGTTGTTAGATAGTTGGTTAAAAAATATTTTCTTTTCGAAAGTACATTCTGTACTAAACACATTTTACTCTCTGATATCCGACAGTGAAAACAAGAATCGATAGTTAAATATGGCGATCTTTTCACAGCTGTTCCAAAAGTCATTTGACAGTTGCAGTATACAATTAAATAGATTAAATAAAATAACAATCCCTTTGTATGAAACCACGAAATTTATTATTCGTCAACCGGTTTCGCTTATCTCAAGCTACACCAGGACATATTTGAAACTAACCATAAATACAAAAAGAGTGCACTTATGTATACATAACGAGGGAGATAGAATATAAAATTATATGCGAAAGAGGGAGACAGAATACATATACTCTCTTTCACATATAATTTTATATTCTATCTCCCTCTCTATGTATATATATGCACTCTTTTTGTATTTATGATTAGTTTAAAATACGTCATGATGAAGCTTGAGATAAACAAAACCGGTTGCTGTATGATACATTTCATGGTTTCATACAAAGTGATTGTTATTTTATTTAATCTAATATGTCAAACCACAAAGTGATTGCTTTCTACAAAAATACGACAATTAATCATTCAATATTCCGCTGTTTTAGTGATGAGAGTTCATCCGATGAAGATCTTGTTATTTAATATACATTAGCACATGATACGAAAAAACTCCACCATCAAAGTGACAGATTTCGAACGCCTAGGCGAAAAAATCTATAGATAATGCATTAAATAAATCATATTTCACGATTATTTGTCGCGCTAATATACATCTCCATCTATGTTTTGATAATAGTAAATTTGAGCTTCGAACAACCCGCAAACTATTTTAACCACGGGGGTTAGTAAGAAGTTACCATAGTAAAAAGTTACCGGCACTAAAATTTTATACTATGAAAACGAAAGTTTCCTATCAGAAATTTTTATTTAAGAAAAAATATTTGAACACCACTTTTTAGTCCACATCTCTCGTAGGTATATATCTCAATTCTTCATTATACAGATTTTAATGCAATAATTGAAAAAAATTTGAATTTAATTTGAATGTTAGATAAAACATTATTTAAACTATTATTTATTTATTAGTGACTATATAATATATATAAAAAATTTGTTTGGACTGTGCCCGTCTCACTAGAGAAATTCTGTGTCGAGACGGGTATAGTTTACAAGCAATTGTTCAATTAATTAAAATTACAAGTAGATAGAATTAGATTTATTACTATATAAAAGGTGTATATGAAGAACAATTTTAAAATGGACTTAATTTTTGGATCACTTTGTAGCAATAATTAATATAGGTATGAATCAATATGTTTGGGTGAGTGCACCAATACTGGCTCTACCCATATTACGAATCCAAGTTTTAATATATAGTTTCATGTTCTTGTGACAATTCAATTGATTTAAGTCCTTTAGCATTCTATTAAACAGTTTAGGTCCAAAATATTTGTAGTTCCTTTGACCAAATGTAGTATGTGCTCTTTGGGTTTGTAGGTTATTTGTATTTGTCCGTGTGGAAATTATGTTTTGTGTTGTTTTAAAATGTGTCTGTTTGTATTTATATATGTATTTGAGAGTAGTATTAGCGTATATTTGTCTAATATCAAAGACATTGAATTTATCAAAAATTTCGTCAGTGCTCGTTGTGATTGGGGATTTGAGGATAACTTTTGATATAATTTTTTGAGCTGCTATTATTGGATTAATTGCAGACATAGTCGCTCTACCCCAAGAAATTATACCATGCTCTATGATTGATTGACAGATAGCGTAGTATGCCATTTTAAGAAGTTTTATATTAAGGAAATTTTTAATATTTCTAAAAAAATATATTGTTTTTTTTATTTTATTTGTAATGAGTTGTGTTTAGTAAATTCTCATGTCCATTACTATGCGTATGTATTTATTAAATTCTCATGTCTATTATCGGATATCTCGCAGCACACGTGGATATAAATAAGTACTCAAGTACTCTGCAGTAATAAATTGCAAACGTACTGATGCCAAATACCGCACGTTCATTCGTGAGAAAATAAATATGATACCGTGGGTTGCTTCTAGCGACAATAGAGCCGACATTCTGCGCATGTCGTGCGTTGAAAGGCTTGTTTATGGAACGTTTGCTTTACTGCAAACGCAGGTAATTAACTCAATGAAAATGTTAAAGTATTGCGGGTCAGGTGCGTCGGCATATTTTTAAATGCACTACTGCAAGCCGGGCTTGAATGTGATAAGTCTGGACCGAGGAGCAGCATAAATCGTCATCCATCTTTCAAAGGGGCGTATCTCGAATTTGTTGATTTTACAAATTGTGTGGAGTTTTTCACAAATTTTATCATTTTATACGGACATTTTTTAAACAATTATCAGATATCTCATAGAGACAAAGGTATTTTTTAATTATATTTAATGGAAATTATGGGATAATTACAGGGCTTACGACTTGTGGCTTAAGTATATATATATGTATATATAACATTCACAAATTCTCACCCCTCAATCTCCACATTTATCAAAATGTTGAAAGTTGTATTTATGTTAGTATGTGGACTCGCTTCGAGTACCACTACACCATCGCCGTCTATGAACCAAATTTGATAATTCATTTTTCCCTTTTTTAATCAGCATATATGTCATCACTATGAGAATTTGATTTTTTTGAAATTATTTTAAGGCAATGTTTTTTAACATAATTATACTAGAATACGCCTGAAAAAGCAATATTTTTCAATGTTTTTATATATTTTTTTATTTGGACCAGTATATTATATTAGCAATATTTGAATATGTTCAAGAACACACAATTACAGGATATCTACGTACAAAGGTACTGTTATTAAACAAATATCGGATATCTCATAGAGACAAAGCTGCTTTTTATTATATTTAATGGAAAATATAATTGGTGAATGTTATATATACACAAATATATATATAAATCTATTTATGACAGAGTAAAGAATGAAGAAATAAGGAAAGAATGTAAAGCTGATGTCAGTTTTCACGCGCCGCCGCTGTTATTATGATTTTCATACTGAAACATCATGAGAAAAAAAAGTAGACTGAATGCAGTGGAAATGAGATCACTTAGGCGTATTTGTGGCAAATCTATTTATGACAGAGTAAAGAATGAAGAAATAAGAAAAGAATGTAAAGCTGATGTTAGTATAGTGAGTAAGATTAAGAAAGGATCACTTAGGTGGTTTGGTCATTTGAAAAGGATGAATGAGGAAAGAATGGTAAGAAAGATATATGACGCAAGGGTTGATGGAACCAGAAATAGAAGACGTCCGCGGAAGACTTGGCACGACCAGGTAAACCAGATAATGGAGGATGGTTCTGTTAGAAGCCTCAACAATCGGCGAGCTTGTATGACAAGATGTATGAATGTGGATGAGGCGAGAATTGTGTGTCAGGACAGAAGAGTGTGGCGTGATGGTAAGTAATATATATATATAAAGTGATCACTAAAGCCACCCGAAGTCAGGTCGTAAGCCCTGTAATTACCCCATATTTATTTTTCATTAAATATAATAAAAAAATAGCTTTGTCTTTATGAGATATCTGATATTTGTTTAATAACAGTGTCTTTGTAGGTAGAAATTCAGAAATTGTGTGTTCTTGGACATATTCAAATATTGCTAATAGGATATTTTTTGATTTAAAAACAGCGCGAGGTGTATTTATTCCAAAAATATTACTTATTACTATCATTTGTAAGAAAATACGAGTGGATATGTCAACATGTTTTTATGTAATATTATTTCTTTGGAATTAAGTTCAGATATGCACGTTTGAATGGAATGGCAAGTCAATTTTAAACAAAAAACGAGATACGCCTTTTTGATAAATGAATGACCAAATAGGTAAGAGAATACGGGATCTCTATAAAGTTTACAGTAGTTAGAAAGTCTCTGGAATAATATAATTCCGAAAGTTTCAGAATTATTATTTTGGATAAATTTTGAGATACTAAAATTAGATCAAAATTAAATGACGAAACGCACTTTACTTATTGCTTCGGGTATATTATTCGAAATAATAACTTTATATATTATATTTTTTATTTATTATCTTTGTTTTATTAACCATTGAATTGAGTTTAAATACATCTACCGGTTTCGAAAAATACCATTTTCTTCTTCAGGATGTCATAACTAACTAAAAACATATACGAGGTGTGCGAGAAAAGTAATGAGACTGATTTCATACTAACCAAAGTTTTTATTATTTTCAAACAACAATGTTATCCCCTTCAAAGTAGTTCCCTTGGGCAGCTATACACCGGCGGAGTCGTCGTTCCCACTCTTGGTAGCAGCGCTGGAAGTCTTCAATTGGTATGGCTTTTAACTGGTCGGTCACAGTCTTTTGAATGTTCTCCAGAGTTCCAAAATGACGTCCTTTTAGGACATGTTTCAATTTCGGGAAAAGGAAAAAGTCACAAGGACTCAAATCAGGTGGATAGGGGGGTTGAGGAACAACAGTAATGCGTTTTGAGGTCAAAAATTCACGGATGGAAAGGGCCGTGTGACACGGAGCATTGTCATGATGAAGTATCCACTTGTCTGCAATGTCTGGTCTCACACGGATCACTCTTTGCCTCAACTTTTCAAGGACACTTTTATAAAACACTTGGTTGACAGTTTGTCCTGGTGGAACAAATTCTTTGTGCACGATACCCTTGATGTCAAAAAAACAAATCAGCATGGTCTTGATCTTTGATTTGCTCATTCGACATTTCTTCGGCCGAGGAGATGACTGAGTGTGCCATTCTTCGCTTTGCCGCTTTGTTTCAGGATCGTACTCAAATATCCAGGATTCATCACCGGTGATCACACAATTGAAGAATTCTTGGTCATTGGCCATCCTCTCAAGAAGATCAACGCACACGTTTTTTCGAATGTCCTTCTGTTCAGTTGTGAGATTTTTCGGCACCATTTTGGCACAAATCTTTCGCATGTTCAAATCATCTGTCAAAATTTGATGCACGGTGAAAGTGTTTAAATTTAACTGTTCACTGATCATCCTTATTGTTAAACGACGGTCTGATCTCACAAGAGCCCTCACACGATCAATGTTTTCGTCAGTTTTTGAAGTCGAAGGTCTCCCTGAGCGAGGTTCATCTTCAACGTGTTCTTGGCCTTCCAAAAATGATTTGTGCCAGCGGAAAACTTGTGCTCTCTATAAGCACTGTTCCCCAAAGACCTGTTTCAACTTTTCAAAAGTACAACTCGCGGATTCACCAAGTTTAACACAAAACTTTATTGCACAACGTTGCTCAAAATTCCGATGCTCCATTTCTGTGACGCACAATGAAAACACAACTTTACTAATGGCGCTGTCAAAACTAACGTGTTCACTGTACGGAGTTGTAACTCGGACTGAGGAAGTGGAAGGGATAAACAAACCGATTTAGCATAGCCTGGTAGACACAACGTTACCACATCTCCCGCAGTGTTGCCAATCTCATTACTTTTCTCACACACCTCGTATCATTGTTTCTTCACCAGAATCTATTTTTAAAAAATATTAAAAAAAAAAAAAAATTATTTAAAAGATAAATTTAGTACCTAACTCAAATTGTTGCTTAATACAAATTTAGTCGTACAATTTTTAGGAAAAAATTTTAGAATGGGAAATATGAATTTTAACCACAAAGTTAATATTGCTAATTTTAAAAGTATTATATATTATAATTTTTGATATTATTATACAATTGTTATTTCTCTCTCTCCCATTATTATTATTTTACGTTATTTTTTATTTTAAGTTTCCTAACTTATAATTGTAATATAAATATGTTAAATGAATTGTATTTTTTCTTTTTGGCATTTTTTATAAATGTAACATTAATGAGCAAATTGTGGAATCACTATTTATGTTATGGGATATGTATTAATATGGTGCATTTATTTATTTATTATCTGACCATTAGCGAAGTGTTGCGACAGTAATATTTTATCTGAACATTAGTTCCACTTTTCATTTTATATTTTGCCGCACAGAGAACGTGCCACGTTGTGTCAAGGCAAAATCTATTTAATCTGTTAGATGCCGTGTGGGAGAGAATGAGATAAATGGATTCGCAAATGTAGGAAAGATATTAAATATGCACACACCAGAAATAACTCTCCAACAAACTACGAAATCAAGAAATGATGAACGAAAATTCAATAGCAAAACAATGCTGCTCGTATTATTGTATTGGATATAACACGATAACTTCCGTAGTTCGTATCAAATTTTGATCAAACTTTTCTGAAATATCAACCTAGAAAATATCTCGGCTAAGTTAACCGGCCTGAGTGGCCATGTTGTTTCAAAATGACGTGCTGTGCCTTGTAAAGATTTAAATATTCGTAACGTAAAAATACACTTTCACGCAAAGATTAAATCTACCTGATTCTTGCTGCCAGGACCGGAAGGAATTTTATTAATTTGGAATAGTTCATTAGGATGGAATAGTTTCGCGATTCTCCGACCTTTGATATTTCAGTCGCGTATTCTTCGGATCATTTACATGAAAACATTTGATAGGTAACTGGCATTCTTGGACGTTCTCGCAATTATTTAGATAAATACGAAGAGCTACAAGGTGAACAACCAGTTTTTGGGCTATTTAAGTGTTGTCGAACGGTTCGGCTCTCTCCAGTAAATGTGCACCGAGAATGTTTCTTTTTTTATAGAATTTATGTAAGAATTAAAAATCATTCACTCTGCTTAATCTGTTCAAAAACACTTTAATTTCTGCCAACAATCCGCTCGTAATAATAATTGACCATCATATTTGAACATGATACAACTCTTCGCAAAATGAAACGGTGATATTATCATCAAATGACCTTTTTTCCAATTTCATCTGAATTTCATTAAATACTTTTAAAATTAGTAATATTAACTTGGTGTTTAAAATTCATATTTTTTATTTATTATCTTAGTTTTATTAACCACAATTGAGTTTAAAAAACATCTACCGGTTTCGAAAACACCTTTTCCTTCTTCAGGATGTCATAACTAACATTAGTTAACTCAATTGTGGTTAATAAAACTAAGATAATAAATAAAAAATATGAATTTCATTTCATCGTCTTGTGTTCGGAAATTATGGAAAAAATGCGCGTGCTTCCGATTTACGTGTTGAATCGACATTGTCACGTGGACATATAAACAGATGATGATATGTCATTAGTCTCGTTAGATACCTACTAACATTACATGTACCCTGTTGATTGATGGCGTGCAAACGGCTTATTTTCTGCAGGAAATAAATATCTAATATTATGCTATCAAAGTAAAAT
This sequence comes from Eubasilissa regina, assembly GCA_022840565.1. Classification (NCBI taxonomy): domain Eukaryota; kingdom Metazoa; phylum Arthropoda; class Insecta; order Trichoptera; family Phryganeidae; genus Eubasilissa; species Eubasilissa regina. The sequence goes on from JAINEB010000013.1 coordinate 20,476,273, forward strand.
ATTCTGGGACTCGGCATGCATGTTACAGCTTTTCTAATATGCATCATATTTAATTTAATTGCACTTTGATGTTCGTGAAATCGATCACACATACAAGGTGAATATTGTGTTTCAGACCGATCTTGTTTTTAAAATAACTAGGAAATGAAATATAATTTTTTAATTTTATCTTTATCGATTATTTGGTTTATTACGATTATGTATGGAATATGACATCGGCCAAGTGGCCGCCTCTGGCAGCGGCACAAATTGTAAACATATTTTTCATAACATTCTCGCGTGTCATTTTAGCAATTTCATTTCGAATATTGTTCTGCAGCATCGGAATTGTTGTTGGCTTATTGGTGTAGGCTTTTCCTTTCAAATACCCTCACAGAAAATAGTCGGGAGCCGTCAAATCAGTTGATCGAGGAACTTTTTATATTATGTGGCGGGAAAATATTTCTCGCAAAATTTCAATCGTAGCTCGGGCTGTGTGTGAGATGGCACCGTCCTGTTGAAATCACATGCTTTGCAGACCCATTCGACCCAATTCGGTCAACAAGAAATTTTCCAATATGTGACGATAGCGATCACCATTAATGGCATTGCCATTATTATTTAGATAAATGTTTTAATGATTTCAACACGTAATTGTATCAATCATTCTCGATCTAGGCTTCTCCCTGAATGGCAGTTTCAGTCTATTTATCTCTTCCTCTTGTATAATATTTGTGCTCATGTTGATGTGCATCACTTTTTCTTATAAATTCTGTTGATATATTTTTAATGAGGGTTTTAAAAATAAATACCATAACATTGAAATATATTTTCTGTTTAAAGGTCATCATATTTAGATGTTACCCCTCCTACATAAAGCATGTTTTTTTCCATTCCTTATTGGTATCTAAAAAATATAAAATGTAATTAATATTGTCAGTGTAGAGGTTGTGTTTGTTTAATATGTTTGATGTGATTTTTCAGAAGGTTTTGTCGCTGTGAGACTGAAACTGAACATCTTCTAGTCTCACGCGTGTTGTTTGTATATCGCAGTGTAGGGTGTCTGTTGTTGTAACTAGAGCAAGGTATTTAATTGAAAGAGCACTTGCTAGTGCTGGCGTTAAACTCTGGAGTGGCTCGTTCGAGTGATGGATGAAAGAAGATGTCGATGAGACAACGGTCTGCGAAGAAGTGTCGCTGGCTGTTTGTTGTATGTTGTCTGCTTATTGGTTGCTTGAGTTTCGGTCCTATATGGTTGATCAGTGAACCCTTACATGGCCATGTATGTGGGGCACGTGCAGGGTCACCACACGTTCTTACATATTACAGTCCACCCGCAAAACTCTATTTCTAACGTTCCATTTTTATAATTCTCGGGGAGTCTCCGACAAAACATATATTTTGTTAAAATGTGTACTTAGCATGTATTTCCGCATTTATTGCTGGTAAAAACACGTAAACCTACATACGTACACTTGGTGACCTTCAATACTGAACAAATATTTATTCAATTTCAAATACAGAATACGCCAAAAGTAAATTTACTCTTTTAAAATTAAATGAGTTTATTTTTAAATTTATTTTTTACATACTTTTTTTCATAGCAAAGAATTTTCCTTTACATATATGTATAAATGACCCCCATTTTTATCTCCACAAATGTCAGCTTTACATATGGGTGAAAAAATCTCCATAAAGTGACTTTTGGCCAATCTGTATATGAAGGCCAAGGAACTAATATAACACATCGATAATTATTATTCACAGACTGAATGATTTTGTGACGCAGTGAGCATATTGTATGATCCTCTGTTTTGGTTGCTTTTTAAAATTAATTATCAACCAATAGCGGAGTGGCGTTCTGATAATCATTTGATTGGATAATTAAAGGGTTAATAGAAGTTCTCGCTTTTATAATAATAATATTACATTAAAATCGTAGCTAGATTTTGTGTAACGACAGGTCTTGTTTGTGTCCTGTAGGTATATTTTTACTTTTATTTTAACTATATTTCTTTGAATTTCAAAATGTTATTAAAAACTGTATTGTTCAGTTTAATTAATATGGAAGAAGATCGAATTTAGATAAATCAACGTTTATATGACATTTTTATTTAATTTAAATTTTTATCTATTTAAGTTTATTTATATATTCGACAATAAAAAAAACAATAGTAGAGTTATGCACGCCCAAATCAGAAAGATCTTGAATTATGGGGATGGCTTTCAACATTTATATAATACAAGATCAATATAAACTAGATGTGAGAATTTGTTTACAACAAATGAAAAAAGATAAAAAAATATATACATACATCTATAATAATACAATATAAAAATTAACAATATATAAAAATCTTTAATTATTTTACTTATTTATTAATTATTACGTACTGAAATATTATTAACTAATTGGCTCTGTGGCAAAATATGCCAAATGTTTAATATATAATTAATTAATTTTTTGAAGAAATTAAAATAATCATATACCCGTGTAGGTACTATGAAATAAATAAATAAATAGTTAGTACAGAATGAATACATTATACTCGATTATTATAATAGAATAATTGTGGCTTCCGCACAAGGAATATTGATTTACGCATGCCTAATTCATCTGGTAAGCAGATGTGTTGAAAGGTTGTCAAGAGATGGGAATTAATTAATTAATCCACGCCTTGGAAGAGATCTAGGTTAAACGATGTATTATACTCAAACGCCGGCTCTTTTCACGACATTTCCTTTGAATGTTCACGAATAATTTGTAGGATTTGTTCTTATAGGGTAGATCTCAAGTGTTCGTCATACTGTACGCCTCATTTACGATTAAGCGATGACATTTTATAATGCAGTTTTATTTTAGTACCTAATTATTATTTCATTTGAACTTTTAAACAGAAAATTTTAGGTAGATTTTAATACTATCGAAACGACATATTGCAGATGGTCTTATTATGCAAATTCCGAAAAATTACAATTCGCAATTTTTCACATGACTGGGAGATCTCGAAAATATCCACCGTTAAAAAGTTTATTTACCTACAGGTATATATTGAACATAAAGAATTTTATGGATACGATAATTCGCTTAATTCTTAATTCGATCAATTTTTTTTGAAAAAAAACCAAACTTTCTAAGGGTAAGTAAGTTAGCTAAGCTAGTCTAGTCCACCATCTAGTTTTAACAGAAAAAAAAAATACACACAGACGAAATCTGACTTGATGCGGAAGAGATTTTTTTTGTGTTTTCAGAAGTTATTTCGCATTTCATTCCGTTTTCCATTGTACCAAAACCGAACTGATAAATAAAATTGGTTCATTTTTACTGACCGTTTCATCTTGGAAATTGTTATGCAATCTGGCCGAACCGTGTCAAGATCGACTAAGCACGTGTGAGCCTCTCCACAGGCTTATTTTCATAGACGAGTTCATTAGCATGAATACGGTACACCCGTACAACAGTACATGACTCGTTCGATAACTAGTATTGGCAGTTATTTTACTACTACCCAGGTTAGTAGAAATTCGTACATTTGTTGAAACTAGTATTGTGTACGAAAGATAAATGTACAAAAGTCGTGAGAAAATGAAGTGCGTAATAAAAAATCTACCTAGTGTGTAGCCTACATTACTAATATTTACTATCACCATTCTCCATTGTGTAGATTAAGATATAATAGTAACTCAATTTAAAAAAAAAATGTCGGATAACTGGATAGGTCAGTTACGACAGTATAATAAATTTAAAAATTCCATTACGCTTCTTCTTGGTATTTATCATATTAATTATTGTGTGAATGCTAATGAATATTGTATTCACTCCTTGTGGGTCATCTAATTCAACCAAACGAAGCAGATTTTTTTTCATTAACATAGGCAGTTTTTCGAATTACATTTTGATGGATAATTCGTGGTAATATTATTATAAAGTATTATCGGTAGAAAAATAATGAAAACTCTGGTTGTAGAAGAAGAGTGTGAATACTTAGATTTCGCTGGGAGGATGCTGCTATAGATTCCGAACTGGAAGACAATCACCGAAAACCGGAGCGTGTGAAAGCGAAAGATTCAAGAGGTCGAGGCTCAATATGGGCTGCAAGGCCATTGAAGAAGAAGATTATTAGTAATATTAAAAGATTGTTGTTTTTTTCTTAAATGGCGTCATTGTTCTTGTACGCGTAGTTCGTTGTTTATATTACTTAATAACTATCCCTCGTTCCTTGTCGGAAATATTTTTCAGATTTGGTCCTTGTCTAATATGGTTTACAGTTTCAAGTTTAATTTTATAATTCAATTGATAATTTTTCTCTTGTATACAATTTCTCATAAGTTACAATTTGCGATAGTGTCAATTCAGATGTAAGATTATAAATCATTGAAGTGATAGTACTCCAGTGAATGTTGTGAGTAGATCTGAGTGCTTTGAATAGTAATGTTTTCATAAACTCGATTATCTGTTTTGAGGAATGTGACCAGACAATATTATTCATTTTTTCATAGATACTGTGATCGTATCAAAGCGCGCATAATATTTGCTACTTTTTTCTTTATTTGTCTTGTGATTAACCAAGTTATTTAAGTGCATCACCATGTGAAATGCTATTTTCTATTGCGAAAAATAATTAGGGTTATCAAAGATAAATGAAATGTAATCAAGCTGCTAAATCGATCCGAACGCGAAATTCTTTTAGGCGCTACGGAATGCACTGGTCTGTCGGGTTTGCACTATTCGCTCGTATGGAAATGGCCTCAATCGATACTAAGTGCCGTTTTCAGTATAGAACTACTGTCTTTATGTACATCGGCTCTAGTTCCTCCCACAGAGAAATTACCCACCGCAGTGGAGCTGACGGCAATAGCAGGCCACGCTAAATGCATAAACACACGTACAGGGTGTTGCGGAAGACTCAGCATTATTATTTTAATTCATCAAAATTCAGAAAAGCAAACGATTTGTTTATTTGAAAATATGTTTTATTTAATAACTTGTATCTTCTTCTCTTGTCCATGAATCAGCGTATCGAAGTCAGTCCATCGAGCTTTTAGGTTTCTATCCATTGTTTTCAAGGTGTCCGAACTTCCAATTCCTTCTTGATATAATCCATCCATCGCCTTGAATGTACCCAAACTGATATGGTAAATAGATACTATAATTAGCAGATTATTACTAGTACGTTTTCTAAGTTTGAAAACATTGCTGTTCTAAAAGTATACCATGATTCATTATAATTAAAACACAATCTGCTTTTTCACGATATGTTTTGGGTTTGATGCCAGCAACAAGTAGCTAACGGCAGGATGTACGTATATAGATGAAACTTGTCTCGAAACTCGTTTTGAAAGTGCGAAGCGAGCTTTCATTCGTTGTCCATTATACCTTATTACATCGATTATAAGACGCTACTGATGATAAGATGCCACCGATTATAAGACGCCACTGATGATAAGACGCCACCGATTATAAGACGCACCCTTATTTTTCTAAGCTAGAAAGAAAAGAAAGTGAATAAAAACTTTATTATAAAAATGAAAGGTATCATATTGCATTCACAATAAGTTTTCGTTTCAATGCAGCATCATAGCGAACTGTTTTTGAGAACATATAATGTATCAATTAGGGGCACTAGTTAATTCAAAAATCATCGCGTTCAACCGTCACCGAGTGACGAAATATATCGAAACTGTGCAGCGGCGGCCGCTAGCTCACCGGAGGTGGGTTCCAAGTATGTAAGTAACGGCAAGTAGGTTTATGACAGCGATTGTAAGACGCCATCGAGAAAAAGATGCACCATGAATACACATATATCAAAATTGGAAAAATATGCGTCTTTTGTACGCAGAGCAGTATGACTTTTAGATCTGATGGGAGAGATTAATCTGTGCTGCATGACTATATAGTAATTCGAGTTTTGTAGTATGTTACGTGTTTTTTCCTTATTTTTCGTCACAAATTCCTATTTCGCAGATCACCAGAACGTTCGTGCTTTCATATGTAAAAAAATAAAATAAGGGCACAGAAAATCAGGGCTGCGGAGGTGTTTTAAATCTACCGACTCCGGCTTCGAATTTACCTTACAGTCCGACTCCGACTCCGCTTAATACGCCATAAATCAACGACTTCGACTCCACAGCCCTGGAAGAAAATGAAATGAATTTTCATCAACTGATAGACTTACAGAAACAAAATATTTGGCATTTTTATCGTAGCAGATATATTTTCTTTTTGATATTAAACTCGATGTTTTTTTTTGCGTTATTTCAGAGTTAATGGAAGTATGTCAACACGGGAAATAAACGAACAGGAGTTTTCTATCATTACTTACACGAACAGTTCAATTAATATAATTAAACAATGATCAGCAATGATCTCTTTTTGGTTTGAACGTTTTAGCTTTATCGACAGAGCGTATTAATTTTGCTGATTATACAATTAAACCGCAATTTTAGCTAATAACTAATAACATATTACCAGCACATTTCACAACACGAATTTTCATTGACAATATAAATTTGATAATTTTCTCACGGATACGTTCAGAAAAAGTCAATTACGCAGTTTTTTTTTATTAAGTGTGACATTTAACAGTATTAATTATTTATTTTTTGTTGCTTACTTAAGAAGAACAAACATGAAAAGATTTATGTGCGTTCATTAGTCTTTATTGAAAATTGGTGCAAAGTTGTTCAATTCGTATGAAAAATGTTTTGCAGACATGCTCTAAACCAGGCATCGGCAACCTATGATGACCCGCGGGTCACTTGAGATTCGAAAATAAAGTATAATATATAAAAATCAATTATAAAACATATGCAGCGTGGTCGATGTGGAGATGGTCTGAATCATTTCCGTTATTTAAAAGGCGCGTGTGTATCCGTCAGGTATGGACCAATAAGAAAGAGCCTGTAACGCAAGAAACGCATGCAAATAAAGTTCATAAATTGTTAATGAAATAAAACTTGACAATTACGTTTGTTTTTATAATAATTAGAATTTTGTTTATGTTAGTTTTCTCAATGAAATGAAAATACTCATTAACCCGAACCGTCTTCTTAATAGTCACATTTTGGTTGATTTTGACCGTAGCTGAAAAAGGTTGTCGACGCCTGCGCTAAACCTCAAATTACGAATGCACAGTTGACAATAAAAGTCTTAATATTGCTGAAATGAAATTGGAGAAGATACAAAATATCGCATACCTCAGTTGAAATATAAATATGAGAGCCTTCTGTTGAAATCAAATGCCGCATTGAGCGAGTTCGTGCAATCTTTATTCGCATAAAAAAATGTTCTGCATTCATGATCTCAACCTTAGATAACGAATGCGAATGGACAGATACTATGTGTTCTCGGTATTATTTTATAGAATGGAAGCATGTTCATTTACCGAAGAAATGATAAGGCGACACGAAACAAACTAAATCAACTGCATGGATTGAGCTACAAAAGAAAATGTTACGGTTCGGATGAAGAAAATTAAATAAATAAAGAAAACTTAAATATCTCTGACATATAATAATAGAGATAAAGCTGTATGTAGAAGATATATCGACTTAAAAAGTTACAAACAAAACATTTATGCATTAATTCAATCAAAAGCCTTTAGCCGTCATAAAGGTGATACTTTGGTGGTCGTCACAAAGGTGACACTTGGTCGGTCGTCACAAAGGTGACACTTGGTCGTTACAAAGGTGACGCTATTTTTCCAGTAGACGTATTTGTTTTTCTATTATATTACATGTAAACACGGATCAGTAGATGGGTTAACAGTTTATTTTAGTTTGAAGAAAATTTAATTTAAAAAGGGGAATGTTGATAGATCGGTGAGTTGCCCATCTACTTATCTATGGAAATGAGAAGCGGCCGTATCTACGCACTTCCGTGTCTAAAAACATGTCGATCGAATAAAGCTGTACTGTTTTAGTAAGAAACTAACACACAATTAACACCGAAATGTAAGGTTTTTTAGATTTTTACAATACATTGATCTGTCTGAAACTGCTTTAGATTTGAATTAGAGGACTTGTGTCTTCAAGAAACTAATCTAGATGACAGTGCGTTAATAAAATCGTTAATGAAGCCGCACAGTACTAGCGAGAACTTAAAAATGAAAAAAAGTTAATAATTAGATTTTAACTACACAATTTAACATTTACAAAATATTTTAGTCATTTTAAGTTTTACATAAATAATATTTAATTTTTATAATTTAACTTCTTAAGATATCTGCGTTGATATCGATAGAATTTTTTTGTATTAAGTTGGGGGACCGCGGATGAAATTTTGCTTTGGAAAAATAAAAGTTTAGAATTATTGTTGGGTTATTTCTTTAATCTTTGACTATTGCATTTTGTGTGGAGAGCAGACAGAAGCAACTGATGTATGCCGATCTTTAAGGCTACTGCGCGTGTGTCGAGAGTAATATTTTATTTATATATACATATTGAACAACATAATATAACAATAGAGTTATACACCCACAAATAAGAATGATCTTGAATTATGGGTGTGATTTTGACATTTATATATAACAGATCTATAATAATACAATGTGAAATTTAATGACAGAATATAAAAAAATGTTGAGAAATTGATCAGATTTGAACTTGGGAATCAGAAAAATGTCCAATACTTAATTATTTACTTAATCTGTTGATACGCACCATTAAAGCACAAACCAAAACAAAAAAAAGGTATTTGAGATTCTGTAAAAATAATGTAGATGGCTTTCAAATAATGGAACGACAGGTGTATTAATTTGAAAAATGTAACACATAGGTTCGAAAATTTGTCATGAAAAATACTGGCGTTATAACACAATTGGTACTTCCCCGGATTGGAAATAGAGATCCAGGTTCGAATCCCGGTGACGCAAAAACAATATTTTTCGACAAAATTGATTTTGTATGTATATATTTATAATGAATACATTAATTTGATATTTAAATGGTATGTTCTGAATAATTACAACTTCACAATAATAATGTGTTTTCCTTAACAACAAAACAAAAATGCCTATAAAAATATTTGTTAGCGTTTTTATTCCAAAGATAAATAAACATATTGAAATTGGTATAAAAAATGTCAACCGAATTAACTAACAGTAAAATAGTTTTTAATCTTTGCGTTTCCAGCGGGGTATAATAACTAAAATATAGTATTTTAATGGGTATAATGATATAATATACTATGAAAACTTTGTATTGCGCCACTAAAAGTCATAATAAGTTCGAAAATATGCATCATATGTCAAACGTATATATCGTTGCCGTACTTCACGCTGACGGGGCGCATTTCTTATCGGGGCACATTTATCTTTATGATGATACCTGGTTACCGAGTAATCCATCCACGGATACTCCTTTTGGATTATTCCACGCTGCACTTCTTTACGTCAGTGTTGCGTTTAATTTCTATACACCCAGTAAATTATTGAATTTAGGTGCAAGTGAACTCGCTGTAAAGTGTCTGAACCGGTTGGCCGGGGATTCATAGTCCAGTGAGCGGCAGCAGCACGGCGAAATTTGTGCAAAACAAAGCTTCGGATTCGGGTGCGCGATAGACATATTCATTATACCAAAAATTATTGCCAAGTTGACCAAAAAATTTTTTGCAACTAAGGAGGAAAAAACAACAAAAACTATTCATATTTATATCTAAGTAAGTAAATAAATCTTATTAAGGAGAACGCATTCTTATTGTGAAGTTGTAATCGTTCAGAACATAGGTCTGTGATATTTTAAATACTAATTAAATGTGTTAATTGGAAAGATATACAAATAAATATATTTCCGCTATTATATTCGTCCGACGCTCAACCAATCACGCCAAGTTAATCCTTTCTAGGACAAATTATTTTTAATTGATATTGACATTTTTTTTCTTTTTGAATATGGTTAACAAATGCAACATGGTCACATAATGGTGAAAAAATTAAATAAGATAATAAAGAGCAAACATATATATATATAAATATTATTATATTGTTTATACGAAAAAAACTATTTACACAAAAAAAACTGGTTTGTGGGAATATACCTATATATTTTTTTATTGTAAATATTCTCTTAAACTAATTTTTATTCTAGTAATATTTATTTTTATTTTTTCTTAATTAATATTAAAAATACAAAACAGTTTTGAATAATCAGTGGATATAAATATATTTTAACATCTGTTTCTTCTCTATGAGAGTAAGACTCGTGTATAGAGAAGGAGTATATACGAGTTAATTTATGTATCAGTCTGTGTACATATTTTTTACTTCAGATACAAATTTATGATAGTCCGTATTTTTCTAATTGTGATGGGGAGATTGTTAAAAAATTTGATGCCTTGATAAATATATTGATTTTGAGATGCGTATATTATAGTTTTGGGATATCAAGTTGATGTCTATATCTTGTAGATCGGAATTCGCTGCTAAAATTTAATTGATTTTTAATTTTTAAAATTTGAATTATTGATTTTTTTTTGTATATGTCTACTATTTTTGGTACTTTAAAATCTGTGAAAAGTTGTATACTTGAATAGTCTTTTTTTTTTAGAATAATTTTTAATATCATTTTTTTTTAGTGATTTCTAATTGTGACATTGAAGTTTTATGTACACCTCCCCATCCAATAATACCGTATTGCAAAAGTGACTGTACAAACGCGTAATATATTATTTCAATTTTTAAAGTTTTTAAAAATTAATCTTATTAATAAGAAACGTAAATCAATCGTTAAAATTCTTATAATGTTAGAAATTCCAACAATACCTTGAAAAAAAACGGTATTTTTCGCTCCTGTCAAGTTGTATGTAAACGCCAACAATTGAAGATGTTCGACAATGTAGATTTTTATTGTATCGTTTTGACAAGGAATATTGCTAGATATCAAGTATTTAAAAAAAATTGGGAAATGCGCTTCCTAAGGTACATTTTAAGTAAATTTAGTTACTAGAAATACGTACATACTTGTAGGTAATAATAATAATGCATTTATTCCAGTATGAACGGGGTGAATGTTTGGAACATGTAGATGAGTTTGTGTATTTGGGAAGAATGTTTGATAAAAACGGAAAGGCTGAGAAAGATATTGAAAGGGGGGTGACTGCTGGGAATAAAATGAACGGCGCTTTGAATGAAATTATATCTAACAGGAACTTGTCAACCGAGGCAAAACTAGCGGTATACAATGGAGTCCTGGTACCGAAACTTGATGTATGGAGCTTGCAGAAGAGGAACAAAAGTAGACTGAATGCAGTGGATATGAGATCACTTAGGCGTATATGTGGCAAATGTATTTATGATAGAGTAAAGAATAAAAAAATAACGAAACGAAAAGAAAAAAACGAAAAAAAAAATAGCTGATTTTAGTATAGTGAGTAAGATTAAGAAAGGACCACTTATGCAGTTTGGTCATATAGAACGGATGAATGAGAAGAGAATGGTAAAAATGATATATGACGCAAGTGTTGATGACACTAGAAATGAAAACTTGGCACGACCCGATAAACCAGATCCTGAAAGATGGTCCTGTTAGAAGCCACAATAACCGGCGAGTTTGTATGAGAATTGTGTGTCAGAAGAATGTGGCGCTCTATCCTCTCTACCTATCCCCGCGGAGAAATAGCGTGATGGTAAGTTAGTTAGTTAAAAATACGTATTTCCACGGCCCTAGAAAGGGTTTAAACTTGGTGGTATCCCGGCAGGAGGAAGAAGCCTTAATCACGTGATTGTAAGGTTTACCGTTAGACTAAATAAATAATTAGGTTAATTCTATAGCATAGATTCTAGGATCGTGCAATTGGATATTAAAACGCGATGCGGTCAGCAAATAATTTCTTTTTTAGCCTATTTTTTAGTGAATGATCTATGTCATAGATATACGAGTATTATAGCCTATACTATCCTACGACACAGATCGTCGGAACAAGCAATGAAAAAAATTATTTGCTTAGTAATTAATTCATGTAAAATATTAAATAAATAATATTTAGCATGGAACGCGAAGCCACTTTCTCCGCCTGTACAACCTGTCGGATGGTCATCTCGGTAGGTCAACGCTTGGCATGGCATCATATTTCTCGTGTCACGCGTGAAATGCGCCGCCCGCGTAACATTCTCCAAAAGTGACAGAATGTTACAATCGCGCTGTTTTATTCAAAGTGTTTTGTAACACAAAAGGTCAACATATTCGTCTGATTTGTTGTGCCAACCGTATATGCTGACGATTTCGATGAAACATAATTTGCATACACTCGAGGTAGAACATTAAAATTTTATCAAAAATCAAGACACGTAATAAAATTTAACAAAATCTTGAATGCTGTTCAAAAGCGTTAACATTTTAGTGTACAAAACAGTTATCAGATTAGTGCCTACGTATGCGTCTGAGACAAGGGTGGACGATTTTGAAAGGCAAACTTTGAGGCGTATCTTTTGGCCGTTTTAGTAAATGAATTATGGCGTAGATGCTACAAAAGTGAGTTTATATATACAATGATATAAGCGTATCGAGGTTCGTTAAAATAAAAAAAATTCAGGGTCATGTGGAGAGGGTGCCCGAATAGCAATCTCCGAAGTCGTATATCCGTCACGATTAGCTCTGATACCCACGAGGTTTTTGTAGAATTACCCACACAAAATGGAAGGTACGTACTCTGTATTTTGAAAACTTAGGATTACCAACTAAAACATGCTCAAACATAGACAAATAAAGGAAAATAATTCTTGAGAAGACCATGAATCAGCAGGGGTGCTAACATGATAGAACATTAAGAGTGTTAACAGTTTCAAATAGTAGGTATAGCAAATTTGGTATATAATGTAATTTTAGAAGAAATAATAGTATATTTTCGCAGAAATCAATCACTTTGTGGTTTGACATATTATATTAAATCAAATAACAATAACTTTGTACGAAACCACGAAATTTATTATACGTCAACCGGTTTCACTTATCTCAAGCTTCATCAGGACGTATTTAAAACTGATCATAAATACAAAAAGAGTGAAATAATAGTAATTAAAATCTAAAAAATATGCATAGAAAATATTCTTGTACTGAGAGTTGTTAAATTTATATACCTGGACTACATGATGACTTCCAAAGCAGAAGTCGAGACTGATGTAACTCATAAAATACAAACTGCATTGGCAAAAGTGGCGCTCATCCTCTGGTTTTATTTGCGACCCAATAATGTCCATCAAAAGTAAAGGTCGAGTATACAAGGCGGCCGTTTGACCCGCAAGCTGTACGGAGTCAAGTACCGTACAGTGAAAAGAGCCCACGAACAAAAAATGAACACCAACGAATTCTAAACGATCATATATGCTGGAGGTGTAACAAAACTGGAATGAGTCCATCGGAGGAAGTTTTAAGGTTGCATCGGATACAGAGAAAAAGCCAGAGATGGTATAGTCATGTAATTAAAGATCATACGGGATCATTATGTATATGCCTTCGATAGCTGGTTCCCAAGTTTCCGATTGACAATAAGCACACATATGATATATGAACTGCACCAACCTTTTATTTTTGGCGTCTTTCCGGTCCGATGTTATTGTTCTTTTAGCTGGATTGTCTTCTTTAGATTTCGACCGACCAAAGCGCGCACTGGTGATTTATTTGATCGAATCACGGGATGTAATTAATACGCCTGTCGTTTACCGTCTTCTTGGATCTCCAAAAAAAGGCGGCAATACTCACATACGCACATATGTACATTATGATAAAGCTGGAAATCCAGTGGTGCCAATCGAAGTAACAAGGCGCGTAAACATGCACTAAGAGTATATAATGGCTGAAGACAATGGGGAAGTCCCTAAGAAATCTAGTGGTCAAACGTCGAGAAGGAAGTGAAAGACGACCGCATAAGTTAAGACATCTTTCAGAACTGAGCGTTCTGATGCTTTCATACAAGGAGAACCGACGCCAAATAAATGGATAAAGGGAAAGTAGAAGTAGCATGAAGCAGAAGTTATATAATGTTATTTTAGTCAAACATGAATTCTACATGCGTGTAGGTGCCCGTCTTAGGATTTAGCGCTTTATTACACAAACATACCTATGGACGCATAAAATATATACAATATTTATAAGTATATATGAATACGTGTGATTTTTACAAAATGAGAGCTGAACGACGTTTTAAATTTGTGATGATATCATTGTCCTGACAATTATCATGATTTTTTGCATTAATGATGGAATAAATCACGATGAGATAAGTTGCTCGAGTTTGATAGGACCGACCCGTGTACACGGCGTTCGATTTGACATCGAGACTCCCACAAACGCAACAATCATTAATTCTAAAAGATATTAGATTACAAACATTTATTCTGTTTTAACTAATATTGGGGAGATTTAAATTCTGACTGACATTTGATGTACTCGGACAGCAAGTGTGAAGTGAGGCTCAAGACAAGTGACGGTGCACGAATCTCTGAGACTTGGTGTTCCCGTGAATGCCTTGTTTTTTCAAGCTTCCCATTGATAATATGATCACATATGCAGAATGATCTCCACTAACCTGGATTGATAGTAGCTGTTTTTCTGCCCGTTGTGGGTTGCTCCGATGTATTGTTCTTCTTGTTATTCCGTCCGGCCGAAATACGCAGTCTCGGTGAAACTTATTAAGAGATGTTTATCTGGCGAGGTACCAACCGCAATTGTGTTCCGACCGTGGTTTAACAGATCCTTCAGTCGCAGAAAGCGGCGACATTCACACTACATAAATTTATCATACCAACAACAAGAATAACCAGCGGTGCCAGTCGAGAGAATTAGAAAGTGCGTAAACACTCGGTGTGTACATGGTTGACTACGACAGCCGAGAGTTGTCTCCAAAAGATTTCATGAGAGCATGCATAGACGCTATCTCAGAGATAGCCTCAAGATTAAAATCATATTAGAGGTTATCTCGAGAACCGCCATGAATTGGCACGCAAGTTACCCCCGAATGATGAAGTAGGCTTAAATTACATTTGGCACTCATTTTACTGCTTAATATTTGTTAGTACATATACTAAATAAAAGTCGATATATTAATACAAATTAATTGTATCAATTGGAAAGATATACAGAAAAAAAACTAGTTATCGAAAAAATATTTTTGTTGCTACCGGAATGATAATTTTTTTCGATAAATTCGTTTTTTCTGCGTATCTTTCTAATTGATACATTTAATATGGATTAAAAACTGCAACTTCATAATTATAATGTATTCTCCGTAATCAATAAATTAATAATATGTTTTGACAACTGGCTTCGTGTTCCGCTTCCACACCACATAATTTCTAGATTATTTGTAATTATAATTGAGGTAAAGGATTAACAGTATGCCGCGTGCTGAATAATATATTTTTTACTGCATACCTACGTTGGTACCTACATTCTGATATCGAATTGGACACATGAGAAGAAGGTGACAAATTTCAATTGATGCATTTGAAAAATATTTGAGCGATATTTTTTCGTATCCTCTCAGGTAACAATTATTTTATTCCAAATATTCATGGTTGCATCACCAAATAATTGTCACCGGCGTACAATCGGTGACAATTATTTTGATAAATTTATTGTTTCGATGGTAAATTTGTAGAATTCTATAATTACACATATGAAAATAAAAACATTTGTTAATTTAGTTCTACTCATACGACATAAACGAGTGGAACTAAAAAACGATTGTTTTTATTTTCGTATGTATAATTATTTTAACATTGATTTTTGCAAATGAAAAAACCATTATTATTTTTATAATTATTATAATAATAGCCGCTCTGTTGTATATGACTACTGCATAATGAAGGTGAAATTAAACCAACATTGTATTTGCCACGACTGTGCTTGGATTTTAACAGCTTGCACCAGAAGCTTATCACTCGATGGCTTATCGAGGAATTGGTAAAAAATGGTTTCTCGTTAAGCGTTATCGATGCACACTGCTGACATGTCGTGACTTTGGAACAACAAGCTGTCAACTGACATTTTGGCCAAAATTGACTTTTTTGTATCAATATTTTTACGATAATTTACTCTTTAAAATTTGTTAAATTTCCCTATAGTTTAGGAAATTGCAAGGCAATAACAAAGTTTTATTTGAGTCACACTATTGATATTTCTTAGAATAACAAGGTTCCATTTGATATTCAAGCGCAACCATTACTGGTTACATTGATTAGCTGCCAAATGGATTGTAAGGCGCGAATTTTTTGGGGCCCCCTATCTTACGTGAGCCCCAATGCATTGCAAAATAATGAAAAATAAAGATGTTTCCGTTGATAGTAGGTGCAAAATTAAAAGCAATTGGTTACCCATCGATTCGTAACGAGAGCGTATAAAAATATAATTTCTCTGGCTCACATAAATGAGTGTGAACTTTGAGTGATGCGCCGGCCATGTTTTGCGTACTTTTTCCATTAATCCACATAGTCGGATTGGCATATGAATGAGAATTGAGAACTTGTTTTTTTGAAAAGTAAAAGAAATCGCAGTTCTCTAATGAAGAAGTTGCAGCAAGAGTTACGGAATTATTGACAATACCATTTCTCTTTAGTTTCGTGGTGATGAGAGAGTGTGAACCGATGTGTAATAACACACACCTACAGGGTGGTTACAAAGAATATCATGATCAAGGAGCTCCCTGCGTGACCTCCGAATATAGGACGCTGTATTTTTCATGCTATAAAAGATTATATTCTCATTAAACGTTTTGCAAAATGAGTGTATATTAAATAATCATTAATTAGAATGTACTGCACGACTATGTAGGCCAAAGGTCGAAATGAAAATGGTTTAATTCACCGAGTCATTATTTTTTTATTTTATTTTCTGTCAATGTTCAATTGTATTGTCTGTTGAGGTGTAATTATGTAATTTTAATGAGCCTCACATTAGTTACGTTGCCTTTGTAGGGATTTTAATGAGTTTGCTTTGCTTTATGTGTTAAGTCAGGCGGTTCCGAGATGGTGGCCAGGGAAGAAGTGATTGCTTCAGCTGCCTTCTCGAACCGGTTGCGGTGCGATGTATTATCGTCTAGATTTTCGGCCGGTACTGGACGGACTTGAATGGCTATTAGAGCGTCTGGCTAAACAGCCAGGTACTGTGCGGCGCGTTCAGGACCTCTGCACGTTAATTTTGTTCTAGCCGAATTTAGATGGTAGAAATGATATGTTCTTTTATTAAAGTTTCTATGTGTTTTGTGTAATTCTTTTATCTCATTTTACTAAAATAGTTGAGCTATTAAGTTACAAAATTAATGTCAGTTGTGCAGACATGCTAAAATGATTCGGAATTTTTAAAAAAATTTTTCAATTTATTTTTTGCTAAACTTGACTGAAGATAAATGTACACAATGCAATATTTAGTCTGAATATAAATAAATAAACTAGCCTTTAAAAAGATTGGACTCGTAAATATGTACATGAGTTTTAATATTTTATAAAGCACTTTGACTATACATGGACTTTATATTCTATCAGTACAAGCACTTTTTACCATTTTTACTGCATAAATTAATCGCTTTTTTAATACAATAATATTATTTCACAGTTAGGCATATAATTTTTATTGAATATGCAACGATTATTCAACGCTCGGACCGGGCACAATAGGTATTTGCTCCGTTATTTGACCGAATAACGATTTACGAGTATCGGTCGGTCGACAATAATAATTGAACACAACGGAATAATATGACATAGAATAAATGTAATATTTTGAATTGCTAAAATAAAAATAAAATATTATCCTCGAATCTATCTATCTTGAATATTACTATTGCCAGTAATTTTCTATTTAATTTCATTCACTAGGTTTCTTCGTACATGGCACGATCCAAATTAATTATGTATTATCCTATTATCATCGGCCGTTTTTATACGCTTCTGGATGAAAGCCACCCGTAGCGAGTTTGATGATTTAATCAGTACAGCGGGTTTTAGGGTGGTAGCCTGTCGGGCTCTTGATCTAATGCATCCCCGTTCAGCTTTGTTCTGCGAGTAATTTCTTCTATGTGATTCCGGAAATTTGCTATCCTAGGTAGATATAATTATCAGGAGCGTTTAGTACACACAAGTAAAAAAAGCTGTGCATAACTAAAAATTCTGGGAAACAAATATAAATTAAAAAATTGGATTAACATTAACGAAAATATTATTTTGCAATTAGTACCATCTGTGGACCAGTAGAGACTTTGATTGCTTAGTTCTAAAAACTCGCCGCTGTACTCATGGTGATCTTTTTTTATTCGCCGCATCGTGCTATTAACATTATACAGTTCTGTCATTAAGCTAGTGAATTACTCAAGTCATATAAATGGCTATTTACTCAATTGAAAATTTATTTCGATTGATCTGTTTTTGTATGGAGTCGTTACCTATGCTGTTTTATTTATTTATTTGACATTTTTACAATTTTTTTATAACATGAATTAAGTATTTTACATTTTTAAAATTACATGGTTCTTTTTTCGCTTACCTCTCCAAAAAAGAGACTAGCTCTTGTGCTCGGAGAGGGAGTTACAATTTAATGATTTTATATAGAGAGTTATATATTTATAGTCTATAATTATTTATTGTCTATTTATGTGCTTCTGAAGTATTCTATAATATTATTTATTTTCTAATTATGTGCTTCTGAAGTGTTCATTTAATTTCGTTCTAAACTCTTTTATGTCTTTTATTTCTTTAATTTGTGTAGGGAGACTACTGAAATTTTTTTATCCCTAAGTATATAAAATTTTGCTGATAGTGTTTGGTGTTACATTTAGGGATTTTAAAGTTATTTTTAAACCTTAATGATGTGCTTGTTTCAAATTTTAAATTATTATTTTCTTTAATTAATTAATTGAGATTTTTTTAATGTTTTCTATTTTGGAAACTGGAAATTTTGCAAAAAGTGTTTGTTTTGAAAAAGTTGATATTTTTAAAAATATTACTGTACCGTACCGTATTATTTTTACCGAGTTCATTATATTATTGAATACTCCTTCCCACCCAATTATTCCATACTGAAGTAGAGTGAGTGAACAATAGCAAAATATACCTATTAAAATTATTTATACTCAAAATGTATCTAAATCTTATGAATATATAGATACATTTTATTATTTTTTTCCATTTTACCATTTTAAATGTTAATTAATAATTACACCGAGATATTTGATTTATTTTTTTGGGCTTACGTTTGTTCATGAGTCGTTACAGGTGATTTTGTTACAGTTGTCGTTATGGATAGTAATTTTTATACGGGGCGGTGTTTTAAAACTTGATTGAAAAGGGAATGTAATAGGTTTTTTCGGAGTTTAAAGAAAGTAGATTACTGTCGACCAGGATTTGAGTGTGTTCATGACGTTATTCGCATGTTCGTTTGTAATGTTTCAGTCTTGTCCGTCAACAATGATAGCAGTGTTGTCGGCGTATGATATAATTTTTCCGGCCAGTTTTAGTTTGAAAATGTCATCGATATAAATTATAAAAAGAAGCGGGCCCAAAACTGTCCCTTGTGGTATACCAAATTCACTGATTAGGGGTTGGCTTAGAGTTTCGTTAATTTTTACGTTTTGCGGTCTTTCGTGAAAATAGCTTTGAATCCAGCTTAGTGCTTTGTCGTCTATACCGACAGATTTTAATTTTAATGTTAGTTTGTTGTGGGAGATACTGTCGAAGGCTTTTCTCAAGTCCACGAAAATTTCAATACATTTAAGAGATTTGTCTAGAGATTCTTGGATGATATTAGATAGGCTACTTATTGCGCCTTGTGTACTTTTGTTTTCCATGAACCCAAACTGGTTTTCATCAATTACTTTGTTTATTTTAATCAATTGAGACAATCTTTTTTCAACAATTTTTTCTAGAATTTTTCCAAAGTTTGACAAATGAGAGATTGGTCTGTAATTAGTTATTTCCTCAGGGTTATTTGATTTATATATGGGGGAAATAATGGGTCGTTTGTAGCATGTTGGGAATACCACTGTTTTTAAACTTAGGTTAATTACATGCATTAGGGGTTTGAATATGTATTTTTTTATAAATTTTAATGTATTAACAGTATGTCCATCATAACCTGGTGCTGTTCTCCTCTTTATACATGTTATGATTTGTTAAATTTCATTAATTGTTGTGGTTTGAAAAATTTCAATTTTATTTCCTGTATATACTGTATTAGAAGTAGCTACGTCAGTATTCCAGTTCTTTGTGATTTTACTAGCCAAGTATTTATTAACAGAATAACATTAGAAAAGGTTACAACTACGTGCAAATCATTGAAGTGTCTACTTCCTCTTTTACTAATTCGCGAATTTTACTATCTTACTGTTTTTAACGTGTTGATTTCATGATTGTTCTTTAAATTTGGTGCATGGATTGGTTTTTGATTTAAGAAAAACTAAAAACAATTGGTATAACTATTTCCTACGTTAACCTTTAATAAACATAATTATTTCTTTTAGTTTTTACGTGAAGTATTTTCAAACAATAAATGAATCATGTTCAGTCACAGAAAGTGTTCTTAAAAACGTCCATACATTTTTATATGGGAAAGAAAATATTATTTTTACGTTAAAACTTAAACATTAAAAACACTATTAACAGTACTCTAAAATTATAAATAAATACATGATAGAGTCGTATAAACGACGGATTTATTTTGTCCAAAGACGTTGGTTAAACGAAATTACATATATTATATCATTGGGAACAGCATAACCTCAATCTATACCTGATGCACGCCACTGATAATTATCTACTTATTCAAGATAGGTTTTGTTAACACAATGTCTGTTTAGCCAAAAAAGCAGTTCATCATTACTTTAGTCTTCAATCCTGCTCTGCTACTGGCTTCTGATAGTTCCTGTATTCTGTTCTGAAGGTCACCAGGATCGTCTAAGAGGATCACAATATCGTCTGCTAAGCATAGATGGCTTAAATACTCGCCATATATACAAATGCCATTCTCCTTCCACTCTAGTTGCATCAACATCTAATGTTTAATAATAATCTAATATGTGCTGCGAGTTTAATCCACATCGAAAGTAAAGAAAGTTCGCTCAAAGATGTTTCACAAAAAAAGTGGTGTGAAGCACTGCCAGCACATTGGATTTTTTTGTTCTGTATTTGTTTCAAATAAGCTGAAGGCAAAACTAAAAAGTTAATAAAGACGAATGTAATAAAATCTCATGGAAAAATCTACAATAAAATGAATGAACGTTTGAACAACTGATAGCATCGACTCTCAAGGGTATTTGAATATTCACATGCATATTCATAGCAGCGGTCAATCGTCACACATGATGGATGAAATTATCTCTCTGCTGATGTTTCCTCCGTGCCCGGACTGGGTGCAGTCGACCTTGACAGAGCGCACACCACACACCAGGCTTAGCTAAGCCAACAGACTATTACTGAATATTGACAACAACTTTTCTTTATCTAACGCTTCTAGTTTCACTGTAACAATCTAGTGGCAATGCCCCTATTTAAATACTATAATTATTTCTCTCAATTTTCTCAGGTACCACTGGATATCCAATGATTGTCCGTCCTCCGAGCAGTGTAGCTAGCCCAATGTCATTTCATTTCTTTGAGTTAATCAGTTATATCAATTACTCTTGTCTGTTTTCTATCAGTCATTCATTACGTAATAACGTAACTATGTAACTCAAATCTAAAACAAATACAAAATATTGTAAGCTTGGAAGCATTTAAATTGAGGCGTAATCTAAAATTGTTGTGTTCTTCCTTTACACGGGCTGTTATTGTTCCTTTTAATAAAATAAAATTATAACAACGATACTCTAAATAGGGGTGGCTTCACACGGAAAAAATACAAGAGGTGTAGCAAATCTGAATCTAACGATCCCCAAAATCACCAACAAGTATGGATCGAGGACATTAGAATTTGTATTTCCTACAATAAAAAATAAACTGCCCGGGTTTTTACAAAAGAGCACGCTTTCTCTCAATTTAGAAGAAATTATTAAAAAAATGGCTTATAGAAAATAACCTGTCTTACATGTATTGTATAAACGGTGACTAATTAATTGTTATGTTTTTGAGTTTATTAAATGTAACAAATGGATATGAATATACCTGCAGACAAACGTCTATCAAGACGTTCTGTGGGTTTAGTGTTAATTAAAAAAAAACGATATTAAAAAACACATTTATTTGCTTATCATTTCGTAAAGAACACATTAATCTATTTACATTTTTTTTTCTTGTGATTATACAATTATAATAGAAATTTTGATCGCAAATTTACAGACCCGATTAAACGGAATGGTGTTCCAAACAAGCGTTGTAAATTTATGTTATTTCCTTGATTTGGTTTCTGTTCTTTAAGATTTATCCCAAATAGGTGGCTGCCCTGACTAACCGGTGGCCCAGATAAACGGAATCGAATGTGTACTGTAATTATAATTACACACGAGTTTAAATAATAATGAAGTGATAGTAGGCTCCGGAAATATGTACGTTGAAGCAAGGTATAATAATTTATGTACCTACTCGTATATTAACAATGTATACGTATAACAGAGATAATATATATATTTGAAAGAAATTTAACAACGTACAAATAATTCTATATAGGCTAATTTCTTTAGGTGAGTGCACTAATACCGGGTCTGCCCATGTTGCTAAATATTTTGTTTGCGTTATATTGTCCATCATGCTGTTTTAAGTGTTTTAATTCAAAGGTTTTGAAATTTCTTTGCTGTATATAGGATGTTTTGTTCTTGGAGTTTGTAAATTATGTTTGTTAGTAGAGTAAAATTTCATGTAATGATTGTTCACAATAGTACAAGTTGAGTTCAGTATTATAATATTCGTGTTACTACAGGGTGAATATTATGTTCCAAGCATTTTTTTGGCTGCCATTTTGGTTTGGCAGACATTTGACAGATTACAATTTATTATAGAGCATCTAACGCTTCAACAATGTGCTAAAATCATTAAAACATTTTATATAAATAATGGCAATGCTGTATGTATGTAATGGCGATCGCTATCGTCACATGTTGGAAAACTTATTAGTGGCCGAATTGGGTGGATTGGGCCTGCAATACATGTGGTCTCAACAGGACAGTACCACCTCACACACAGTCCGAGCCGCGCTTGAAATTTTGCAAGAATTTTTTTCCGGCCGCATAATGTCCTCGTTCACCTGATTTGACGGCTCCCGACTATTTTCTGTGGAGGTATTTGAAAGGAAAAAATCTACGTCAATAAGGTAATAACAATTCGGATGCTACAAGACAATACTCGGAATGAAATTGCTGAAATAACACGCGAAGTGTGCGAGAATATTATGAAAATTATGATTAAAAGAGCACGCATCTGAGCCGCAGTCAGAGGCGACCACTTGGCTGATGTTATATTTTATACATAATTACAATAAATCAAATATTTACATTTAAAAAAAAAAGTTTTAATTTTTAATTATTTAAAAACAACATCGACCTGGAACATAATATTCACCCTGTATAACTAACTGTTCATTTATAATATAATAGCAATTGTTTAACTAACAGTAGAATTCTTCCTTGACATTTGGATATTAACAATCTCTTCTCACATTTTAACGTAACCCTGGGCACGTTCTGTTCTTGACATATTAATACGTGCACCGGCCCAGTCCGGCGCTGGTATCTGGGCACAATGCGTGTATTTATATTATGCGCTACCTACACCTCAGACACGATGTAATTAAAAGTAGGAAAACTTCGTTAGTAGCTGGATGAGAAAAACGACTGACAGCGATCGGGAAGTTTTTATTTTTACGCAATTTATAAAGCGTAATGCAGAAAGTAGTCTTAGTATTTATTAGACCATGTCCTCAATTCCGAATCAAAAGATCAATCTCAATTAAAAATTATACATGCTGTGAAGGTGTAGGTGTAGTGTATAAAGATTATTTATTAAGCTATTAATATATTTTTTTTAAATGTGTAAAGTAAATGGGTATCAACTCTTCTACTTCTTCTTTAAATAGGCAATCCACTCTTCAAGAGTGATTTGTGTTATTAATCAAGTTAAAAGTTTATTTTATAAAAAAAAGTACAATAATATTATAGAATAAGAAATATTATATTACAAGTCAATATCATTGCCATTAAAAAATTTGCTATTATACACATTAAATGTGGCGAGTTGAGGGAAAGAAGATGAAACAAGTTAACCGGGAGTTGAAAATTACCAGTGACAAGATTACTGTAAAGATAAACCTGTGATCCGCAATGGACAGGCAAAAAAGATATGGTCAACAGTTTCCTCCTCGGCACCACACTCACACATTGGAGAATCTATTAAGTTCAATCTGAATAAATGTGAGGCTACCTGCCAATGGCCAATTCTCATTCTAGAGTTATTTGATATTGTTCTTTTGGAGAACCAGGGAGTGCGGGGAATAGATCTTTGAATTATTTTAAGCCGATTACCCTTATTGTTATTTGGATCCGGACCCGGATTAAAACTCCGAAAAGAGTGGGTACCAACTCGTACTATTTTAATTTTCACATTTAATTGTGCTACATACATGTTGAATTATTTTTCACTGCTGGTTTCGAGAAGTGCAGTCCCTTTCATAATCAGGCGATAACTAAACTGAGACTTAAGTCTATTCGGGCAATGGGGCGGGGCTTGAAAAGAGGAGGGGAGGTTTGCACCTCTCGAAACTAGTAATAAAAATGATTATAAATTGTGTATGTTTGGTTTTAAAAAAGGAATTGAATATACATGTTTCTTTACAATATAACTCCCATAATAATTAAACTTCTCTCTTCGAATGGACCATAATAGATTAGAAAATAGTATATAGTAAAACAGTATATTAATGAGACGCTGACATCTATATATAATATATATATATATATATATATATATAGATGTCAGCGTGATGTATATGTATATATATATATATATATATATATATATATATATATATACATATACATCAATTATTTCATTCCAGAATCCTTGAATCATACGTTGTCCTCCATTAAAAATAATGAAATTATAGACAGGTGGAGGAAATCGCCAATTGCTTTTAAAGCTATTCATTGCGTAATAAATTTATGCAGTACATACATTTTTATTTTGTGTCAATTTGTAGACGTATTGGAGTTTGCAGTTATGTAATGTATACAACACTTGGTAATGCAGGTACAAAATATTTTCATTTTACCTTCATATACCTTTGCCTTATATAATATACGGAAAGATATATGTTCGATATGACATAAATATACAGAAAAACTAACGTGTAAATAAGAGATACTGGTAGTCAATATAAAATAATACGTCAAGAAAATGAAATAGCAGTGGGCAGGCAAGAACGAACAATCGTTGAAAAAACTGAGTTGATGAAATCAAACTTTGTCGAAAAATGTGGCAACGGTCAGAAAAAAGTGTGAGACACTTGGAGAGGCCTTCATCCGACAGTGTGTTAAAAATGACTGATAATGATGATGATGACGGAATATTTGAAAAAATTTAAGATTTAAAAATTAAAATGATTCTTCTTTTATTGGTATGAATTAGATATTTTAACAATCTTGTTAACCCTTCCCGAACCATGCAGTCACACAGGTCTACCGCTCTAATTAAATCTGTAATATTTCGATAAGTATACGCAGCATCCACTTCATATTTTAGTTTATTTGAAAGAAAATATTTACGCTTAGAAAAGACTAGTAAAAAATCAATTATGTAAGGCGAATCCTACAATAATAATTATTTTTAATTCATTCCGATTAAAATTAATACGTTGACAAAAATACATTTTCTGGCAAGATAGAAAGAAATCACACATTAATTTCACAGAGAAAACAATAACAAACATACGAATATAATGGTGTCTCTTTCTCACTAATTAAATGAAGATAGATAAAGAAGAAGGTTGTATTATACAATGCAACCTCATATACAGAACTGAATGAATGCTACGAATTATAATATTACAATTTTTTAAAATATTTAATACTCAATACTTAAAGTAAATTTATGGCATTAACCATTTTTTCACATTTTAAAGGCTAATAGAACTCTAATTTCTTACGGTAACACGAGTTGACAGCATGGCTGCGTACGAGTATTTCATATCACGGTATGGTAAAGGTTAATAAAAACAGCGCACCTACTAAAAGCTTCAGATATCTTCAGCACTTACGTGTGCCATGTGCTAGCCAATAGCCAATTATACATAAAATAGGATGGGCGTAATGTCACCGGCACGTCAGACCGCTCACATGCTCGTAGATATAATTTATTTTAGGATTGCTTGTCCCATGTAAATGTGCAGTCGAAAGTTTACGGTCATTAAGAGCGGTGACGTAAATACACATACAAATCAGTGTAACGGTTGTATCAGTCTCTGGCCATCAAATTGAGTCAACCAAATCTGTAACGGGACGAACCTCCTCAAATGTATAATTTGATTTGACAGCTATCTCAGTGGCCGGCCGACCTCTGGCCATTGTGTTTATGTGTGACACGCCGCCATGTTGGGCCCGCAGTGGGACAGGAAGCGGCCAATATAGGCGGGAATTATGCATACATTATCACAGGGTACACGCGCATGCGTGGCGGCTCGTCTGCGAGGCACAGTGCTGCCAGTATGTGTGATTCTTCCCAAAAATTACAATGATAATTAATATTTTTTCATAATGATAATTTTTCTGATTGTTTACCAGCTTCAGCGCTCATAAATTGTGTAATGGCACGTCTTAAGATGTAATTCTATGAGTAACAGCGTAGGTTAGCTTTTGTTAGTTTAGAGTAGTCGAGGATTACGAATACTATTAGCCATCTAAGATACGTAATTAGGATGTAAATATTTTTTGTTATAGTGGAGAGTATTAAAAATGTATGACATATTGTAGGTGACAGAAACAGAGAACTTCTGCGAAGAACTATGACTCCGTTAGAAGCCTTATTAGTCATGAGAAGGTGTTTCCATGTGGACAAGGTGAGAGTCAGGAAGGAAGAGTGCGGTATTGTGTCTTCTCTGACCAGGCCATACATTATTATAAGTTAGAAATCCGCTAATAACCAGTCAATAATGATGAAAAGTTATGTATGTTTCCGTCGCTTTGTAATAAAAACCACAACAATTTGAGTACGATTTAATAGAGAATTATTTTAAGAGATATGTGCATTAAAATAAACACTTTGTTCCATAAAACAAATTGTTTGTGCGTTACAATAATAACAAATACACATTAAATACATATGTCTTTGATTAATAAAACGTATCTAACCTAAGCTAACCTAACTTAACCTAATCTGATATAAGCTAACCTAACCTTGCTAATTTATTTTTATTTTATTGGACAAATAATTCGTTCTAAGGAACAAAGTATCTGTTTTAATGTATGTATTAATGTTTCTCATCACATTTTAATGCGTCATCTTCCATTTAATTTTTGAAAATGGGAATCACGATAATATTTGAAAAACATAAACTAACCCCTTCACTTCGGACAGAAACAAAAAACCAAGAACCGCGATCCACTTAAAAATTGTAACATTTTTAACATACATTAAGCTCATTATATAATTGATGTGAATAGTTCGTATATACTCGTATGATGTATTGTTTCATACTCACATTTCTATTCAAGAAAATAAACTTTAAATATTTATACAGTACAATATTTATGTACTTTTTACTTAACAATAATTTATACTATGATGAGCTTTTCTGACATAATAATTAATGGCAAGACAGAAATAGCGAACACGAAGATACAGTATGTAACAATAATAATTGTTACATACTGTAAACTCAGTCGAGAGGAAAAAAATTCACGCTTAAGATGATTAAATAATATATGATTATTAAATAATTTCTTGGTGTATTAAAATAGTGATTTTTTCATTGAATTATTATTCCCTTAAAACAGATTGATAATTTTGTCTCTATATTAGTAATGTTGAGTTCAGAATAGCGCAGCTACTCCGTAAAGTAGTATCAGAGAGCAGTAAACTAGAACTAAAAATATATTTAAAAACCAAAGTCCTCGTTGTCGATCAATTTGAACCTCATATAAAGAATAAGAAACAATTCCTTAAGGGGAAACGAAGAGTTGATATAGTTAGTTGAAGAGTTTATATACCTGGATGCTTTCATTTCAAAACATGCAGGAAGTCAAGCAGAAATACAAAGATGAATTAAAATGGCAAAATTAGCGATGACTATTCTATCAAACATATGGAGAAATATGTCCAACATTAAAATAATTAAAATCTCTAATATTCTCCGTGCCATTGTGTGAAATAGAAATTTAAACATTAGAAAGAAACAAGAAGCAGAAGGGTATGCTGGGTGGCTCGTGATCATAGATACAGTTAATCTTAAAAGAGTTTAATCTTTAAATATGGTTCAAGACCGGGAAGAATGGAGACGTATTCTGCGCCAAGTTCCGGACGTATTAGGGAACCACGTCGCACACGATGAAGACAAAGATCAATAATAATAACGAGAAATTTTTGCGAATTTTCCCTATCTCTGAGAAATTCATATAATGTTGGCAACACTGCGAGACGGGCCCCTTTTGTCAGAACATGCCCGATGACTGTGTAACGGCCGATTGCTCATCATTTTAGACATATACATACTCATACAATGTAGGTAGGTGCTCACACTTGCCCGAAGACTGCTGTGTATCTCCAGTGTCTCAACTCAGTGAAAAAGAAAGATGTTTCTTTTTTTGCTTAGTTATTTCATTAAACACCGACCGCTCAGTTTTTATTTGACCGGTTTTTGTGTGAATGATCTCATAATATCTGGTGAAAATTGCTGTTTTTCTGGGCTAGAGCTTTTGCTTGCGCAATTACATTATTACTGTTAGATACGTATACTAATTTTTAGTAATTTCAACACATTATTCAATTATATAAGATTCATGGAGCGGAAATAATTTTGATGACGCTCGAATTTTGAAAACAAGATAAGTGTTTAATCCGAAATTGACGAGTAGATGAGACATCTTGTATTTCAATATTCAATATATTTGATATCCAAGTCAAATGTACATACAAGGAAAAACATAAAGTAAAGAATGGTACTGGAGTATGTAACATACGATGAAAAGGTAGTAAACACCAAACTACTTGTATTTAGCGAGTGATTCGGCGTCGAAGATGAATGAAAGAACGAATGAATGAAAATACAAATAAAAAAATTTTTTGAAAAGGACAAAGAATGTATCTAAAGAACTGTAAAGCGGGTATAAAACGATAAATATATGATACCTGATCGTACGTATCGAAATGTTTCTCGTCTGTGAGTGAATGGATGGTAAGAATTAATAATTTTTTTTATAACCGATTAAAGAACGAATGGAAGAATAATGACCTTTTTTACGTTTTTAAAAATGTCAAATTTTTTTAAACATCCGCCATTTTAAAACAAGCCTGTGGCTCAAACTAGGTAAATAACTTATCCGAGATATCTTATACCGGATCAATTTTTCAGAAACGTTTGATTGAAATCAAATAAAAACTAGGGGAGTTATCGCGTCCGCAGACTCCGTTACACTTTTTAAAGGAGGATGGTTTCGAGGTCTCCCGGTCATGATCGATGAAAGCGTATTGAAATTTTCCGGATGTTGCTTCCGACATGCAATAAATAATATCGAAATCTGCCTAAAACCGAAATGATATGTTTTCTGAATAAAATTATAAGTCGTTCAATGCTTGCGATCTAACCTTATTCTAACACATTTTGAAAGCAACTTACTATGCAATAAAATGTAATATTTCATATATTCTCTACCGTCTGCCTCTTATTTATGTGAACGACTTAATCTCGATAGTCTGATCTGATAGAACGATTATGATTACAATTTGAAGTACAATAGATATTATTAAGGAGAACACATTCTTACTGTGAAGTTGTAGTTATTCAGAACGTAGGTCTGTGATATTTTAAATATGAATAAAATATATATTTATTTTATTTTTAATGTTGTATATAAGTACTTCAATGCCTGCCTTTCTGGGTTTCACTCATTCGGAGGCATACATTTTACATGTATGCCTCCGAATGAGTTTACCTAATCAATAATCTGTAAATATGAATTGAAAACAATAAAAAAAGATATGACACGACGATGAAAAAAAAAATAGATTGCATGTGAACATTTGTTCAAATGTATACTTTTAAATTAGGCCAAATGGTACTGAATTATGCCAAATGTAAGATAAACGTGTGAATCTTAATTATTGATAACTCAAATCAAAATGTCGATATTCAATTAAAAAAACTCTTACGAAACTTCGACGCTACATGTGTCACGTCTATATTTTAAGTAAAACATTTCTAAAGTCCTTATAAAGGCACACCGGTCTGCGTTCATTGACCAGTGGATACGTAACCAATATTTACCAACACTCATACTTTTCCAACTACGTTTTAATGAGACCAATGTGCTAAGGTGCCGCAAAGGTTTTGCAGTTACAACCGAAGATCTGCGCAGGCACTCGTGGTCAATACTCCATCAGGTATTTATGTAAAGTGATGTCACACGATTAGTATATGTCGGTAGTGCCACACCGCGGATACCTCGCCCCACAATTGAGTAATAACTTACGGTAACAAATACGCGCGCGTAATTGTCAAACGTGTAATTAAAACACAATGTGACAAATATTTCATTACTCCAATCCATCGATTTATGTGGTCAGCCGCGGCTGAAATTGATTTTCCGTATATAGCCGCTGCATTAAAATTGATGAAAAAAATGATTTGTGAGGAATTTTATGACTTTGACAACTCTATATTGAACACGATAATTCGAAGTTCGTTATATCGAACGAAGCTTTTGTCAGGAAACTCGCGTAAACGACAGTACAGAGTTGAACGTGGAGCAATTTGCCATTTATTTATTAAATATTGGCATATACACTGGTACATAAATTTACAATATTATATATCTACCCATATTTATTCTTAATATAGTGCATTCATAAGTTTATTTGTACATATATGCTCTAATATAAACAAAATCAAAATTTTAGTAATGTTTGAATACATCCAAGAACACACAATTACTGGATTTTTACCTATAAAGGCATTGTTATTAAATAAATAAGCCGAAGACAAGTCGTAAGCTCTGTAATCACCCCATAGTCCTATATATTTTTCATTAAATATAATAAAAATAGCTTCGTCTCTATGTGATATCTGATATTTATTTAAAATCAAAATTGTTCCGTTTTATTACAACTTATCTTTCACATATTTGCTTAGTTTCATTTTGAATCTATGTAGCTTCTCCTCATTTTTTATGTTTTCTGGCATTTCATTAAAAATCTTCATCGCACTATACATCATTGATTTCTAAGATTTAGCCTTCTTCTTGAATGGGAGTCTCAGTTTATCTTTTCCTCTTGTATGATGTTCGTGCTTATGTTGATTTGCATCAATATTTCTTTGAATGAGGAGGATTTTACAAATAAATACTTTGAAATATATTTTCTGTTTAAAGGTCAACATATTCAGATCTTTCAATATTGCACTGATCCGAGTATATCTATTTTTTCTGAGTATCATTCTCAAAGCTTTATTTAGCAGCAATGACTTTTTCATTAGCCAAAAATAAAATGCCGCTACTGTAGTCGATGTGAGGAATAATAACAGAGTTGTATACTATTTTCAAGACTTGTTACTAATGAATTTGCTGACCACATTCAATGTTGAATCAATTATTACTCCCAAATATTTAATTTCATTATTATATATGGTATTATAGATATATGTAGAATATTGGTATTTAGCGACAGAATGTATGGTGTATGTATTTAAAGGTTCACCAGATAGAATCTTTTGAAAGAAAAGTTCCGAAATTAATACCACATAATTTTTACCAGATAAAGATATCCCCCAGAGTTTACTTAAGTTTTTAAATGTATTACCTGCAAAATATACATAAATAATAAAGATTTATATTCAATTATCACTATGCAGATGTGTATAATATGCAATACCTACATCTAACATTTCGAGTTTCGTATCAAGAGACCACCAAGTTAGTTTGAAAATAGTACAAATATTGATGTGACATGTATGCATGCGTATACATCTCTATTTTATTTAAAATTACTTGTAATTCACGACAAAAGGTTCGTATTGTAAAATTTCACTTTGGAACAACTAATGTAGTTTTGGACGCTAAGAGTAAGCTATTCCAAAAACCCTAAAAACATTGTTCCTTTCAATTTCAGAAACGACAAACATTTCATATGTAAAAAAAGATTGAATTTTTTTTTAATATTTAGAATTTCTCTTTAAACTATGTAAATATAATATCGACTGTTATTAATAAATACTTAAATAAAACAATGATGCGAGACCGATAATTATACAGGAAAAAAATTATTTTTCAACTGCCTATAAAAAATTACTTAAAAATGTCTAAATTGACTTTTTTTCAACATTTTATAATCCTACTTACTACACGATTTATAGAAAAAATCACATAGGTATTATTGTTTTAATGTAAAAAAGAGATATCCCGAAAGATGAACGGAATCAAAAATATGCAGGTTATTCGTTGTCTTTTGTATTTTGTATGCAGAGTAGAATTACCAATTGATTCCAGAGTGTGCATTCCGTACAATCAAAAAAGATTTACATAATTTGACTCCAGATCAGATGAATACAACTTCTAGAGGCTACACAGCTCATCGTACATAATTTAAGCCCATGCCTAATAATTACTCTTCATTGACAGATGCATGCCAATCGCCAAATCTCTGAGACGTGAGAGTAAACTTGCATTCGTGTACAGGACCCTTGCTAAACATAATTACATATTTATTCATATTAAGACGTTATTTTCACGCATCGCTAGAGGCATAAACAACTACCGTTGTGTGTAAAATCAGTGAAATTTATAATAGCCTACTTATTAGCATAAATCAGGGGTCGGCAAACTTTCTAGCGAGAAGAGCTAAATATTACTCAAACAGAATCTCAAAATTTTCATAGAGTCGCAACATAAATTTTAATGACGAAAAAAGCCAGATATAATCTAGATTTTTATTTAAAACTCAAATTCACAATACAGTCGTTAGATACTTATAAAAATGGAATGCATGGGAGTTAAGATTCAATCGCTCAGTGTGCTACTTAAAAAAGAAAATCTAAACAAATAAACACTTTTGAAATTAGCAATTTTAATTTTGTGGTTAAAATTCATATTTTTATTTATTAACCACTTAATTGAGTTTAAATACATCTACCGGTTTCCAAAAATACCATTTTCTTCTTCAGGATGTCATTACTTAAACTCGATTAAGTGGTTAATAAAACAACGTTAACAAATAAATAAAAAAATACCAATAAAACACTCTTTGGGCTTTGTAAAGTTTACTAGTTAGAACGGTGACCTTGGATCGCTTTGCTATGTCTGGCAAGTAAATACTTGTTCAATTTTATGCAGGATTGTAAATTATCGTCGGGTAATTTGCATCTTAACATATTTTTTATTTGAATCATGGAAGATAATGTTTGTTCGCATAAATAGATAAAATCAAAAATTGTGAGAATGGCAAATGCTAGTTCTTTTATTGTGTCACGTATTTAAGGCAAACTATTCCATGTATCAAATATAATCGCATATTAAAATATGAGCTGAAGTTGAAGAGTCACAAATGCCTATGAAAAGGGCCGCGGTCTGCTGACCCCTGGCATAGATCGTAGTTGTAAAGGTGGAACATTGTAAATTGCATGTCGTTTAAATAAAATGGCTTATTTATTTATAAATTATTATTTTTTATCATGGTTGTTTTTCAAATAAGCTCTTCACTTTTCATTACACATATAGTTACTAATTAACTTATCCATGCATACATTAATTTAGATTTTTCACAAACTTTCTGGTAAAATGAAAATTTGTTGTCTTTTAATAAAAAAAAAACTAATACAATTCACAACACATAAATATTATAGTGGTATCGAGTAAATGCCATCGGTAGTGGTGTTGTCATCATAAATATCGTCTTCACCATCATTTTTATTTGATGACACCTGTTCGTCCTCCCTCAAAACATTAAACGCTGGACGCAGACCGGGTAGAAGTAGAAGATTAAAAAGTGAAAATATACTGTGGAATGCACAATAATAAAAATTTTGTAATTCAAAAATCAATATTAAGACAGGTAATAGGCTATTATTTTATTGCTATTTGCAAAACTAAATGAACTCAAAAAAGTGGGTGCTCGAAGATGACACTGGTCAACAATGAAAATGTTTCTGACTTGAAAATGCTTATATATTATTGATTTCAGAATATCAAAATCGAATATGACATTTAAAATGCTTAGTTAGCTTGTATTTCTGATCATAATTTGTTCATTATATATATATACAGTAATATTTATTCTTAAGAAAATTAAAAAAAAATGCAACTATTTCGCTGAAGTGTAATAATAATTTATTTATTTTTTTCTTAGTACAGTGTGTTATATATATTTGGGTAAAGTAAGATATACATTTGGGTATCCTACCTGCTACACCAGTATTTTACTGTATTATAGCAGACAGTGTTCTTGCGGTATAGTAATAAATAAAGTGCAATGATCAATATACAAAATTATATATAAATATATATATAAAGAGTTAAACAGAAATGTCATTAGATTAGGTAAATACTTTGTAAAACTTAGCGTAAATACATTGTTCAATGTATAAGATATAATATATGGTATATGTAAAGAGTAAATATATAATTAAAACGTAAAACTTTAAGTAAGTCCAATGTACAATGCATAAAAAAATAAAATTATATATATAGAGTAGAACAAAGTACAATTAAATAATATTAAAAAAAAAATGCAATTAGGTAATTCAATAATTAGGTAATTCAATAAATTGTAGCAGTTTTAATCTCAAGTTCGGACCTTTAGAAGTTCTTGGGCGTAATTTCTCCCCATTTCGTGGAACCAGAAATGCACTTTTTGTGAAAAATTGCAACCATAGTCTTGCATTTAGACTCTTGTATATTTTTGGTACTAGAAACAAATGGAATCTTTGTGCAAAAGTTTTATTTAATTTTGGCACAAGATAGTGACAGATTGCACATGTAATATAATATAATAACTGTGAATTAGTGTAACCGAAAATACTTCGTTATATTAAACACATTTTCGGTTAGTTTATATCTAGGATAAAATTATAATAATAATTTCAAAGAATAAAATTGGAATAGTCCTTCAGACTTGTCATTTTGACAGATGTTTGTATTTTTTTTTATAAAAAGTATTGTGTACTTTCTATGGTTATGTTATAATAATATCTACATGTCAGTAAGGAACTACCTACTGATTGGATAAAAAAAACGATACTTTGGTGCTTACTCTTACGGGCAATAAAAAAAATGTACCAGTACGCTACTTGGATAGGAGCACAGGTAAGATAAATAATATATATAGAATAGACAAGAAGTTTGAAACATTTTATCTATGGTTTGAAAAATGGAAAACAGCGCGGTCTTGTTTTGATAAGGCACCATTTTCAAATTTACTCGAGATTTTAAGTAAGTAGGTTCTTCTTTGTTTGGCGAACTTATTAATTTTCTCGATATTAATAATAATAATAGTAATAATAATATTGGATAATTTATATTACGCCTTTTTCTTTTTCACTTTAAAGGCTTTAAACATAAACTGTTTAGTCCAACACTATAATACATTTGAAACACAGAGCAGTAAATGAATAAACATGAAATAAATTGTACATATAGGAGAGTGGTTTGGAACATTAATTGGAGTATTCTACACAGATTATTGGTGGAAACATAAATCCGATAGTTTATGACACATTTATGCAACAGTAAAAGTATTTACACTTCGAAAATTAGATTTTTGTGTAAACAAGACGTATTTTTTACATTAATGCATATTATATTGTCAGCGTTTAAATTTTCATTCCAATCGAGTCATATTTAAAAAAAAGTCGCTGAGCTATTTGATTGCGTAAGTGGTGTCAAAGTGATCAGGCGGATGACACCAAAATAAAAAATTTGGACAAGAAATTTGCGTTAGTCATGGTCTGTGATTTGAAATTAAATTATTTATACTTATGGATATGATTATTTGAAAATATTTTATTATTATTTTTATTAATTGAATATACAATAATTCAATTGAATATTGAATACAATTTATTACAATTTACGAAAAAGTAACAATTTTCCAAAATCATGCCAAAAAGTAAATTGATTTTTAAAATTCATATCCCAACTGTTTTAGGGCAAGTTGTCATATTTTATAAACTAATATAACTCATTGAATATGAGGTTAAAATACAGTTACACACGAAATGAAAGTACATACAATGTAAAGTAAAAGCGAAAATATATAAGATTGGTGTAAAATCAGAGAAAAATATTATTGTGCAATATAACATATATAAATAAAATCAAAGTACATACAAGGTAACGTAATTATATGCATTTTAAGTCCCGTTTTAAATAAAGTCTCTGACATACTGTTCTTTACGACAGAGGCAAAGAGTTCCAAGCTTTTGGGACTGCCACTGTAAATGCCCGTCTATTAAACTTAGACTTCTGGCAACGGCTGGTCAGTAGACTTTTGTCAGTTAAATTAATAAATATTATATTAATAATACGTATGATTACAGAAATAAAATGAGCACACGGCAAGGTGGAAGTGGTTAATGAAGGAAAATGCATTAGAGATGTGGTTATTTTCCTGCGATAAGATGGTGTCGATAATGTTAATTATTCCCGATCTGCATAATTTTAATTGTTGCAATTTATGGATTTTTTTGCGGTTTTGTTAATTCGTCTGTATCCTGAATGAAAAAATATGCCCATGTATATAATGTGGTCACTTGTTGAATGACCTGAATGTAGGTGAGGTGAGATAAATATGCTACGGATGCTACGCTTAATATAAGCGTAATATTAGTGGTGTTACTAATTCATTATCGGCTGTGGTCTTCAGAATACTCTGGGAATAGCGTAAACTTAAAACGGCACATATCACTAGGGTTGCCATAACTGCCAAGAATTGATACGGGACGTTTAAATGGTAAATAAATAAAACGTGAAAAAAGTTCGTCTTTCTTTTATAAATGTCAAATTTTTGGTATATTCATCTTTAAAGTGACACTTTATCTTTGACATTTTTTTATTATAGGTATAAAAATAGGTTTACCTAAAAAGTAATAATAACAATATAATAAATAATATACACGCGAGAAACAAATAAGCGTTCACCGAGCACTGACAGTTGAAACTGTTCCATGGCGCCACCGCGCGCCGGCTGTCTCACATAGAGTTTAGGGATAAAACGGGACAAATAGTAATACGGAACTGAGTAGTGAAATACGGAGTTAGTCTCGTAT
This sequence comes from Eubasilissa regina, assembly GCA_022840565.1. Lineage (NCBI taxonomy): Eukaryota > Metazoa > Arthropoda > Insecta > Trichoptera > Phryganeidae > Eubasilissa > Eubasilissa regina. The sequence goes on from JAINEB010000013.1 coordinate 20,513,620, forward strand.
ATACGAGACGTATGGCAACCCTATATATCACTGACGATTCAGCGTTCGCGAACTTTGCAACAGTATGGCAATATAACGTTTTATATTGAAAACTCCACATTTCGTTGATTATTTCGAGATTCACCTTTAAATATGTTTGATTTTCTGGTACAAGGCGGTAAAAATATTTAATTAATTAATTAGTATCATGAGGATTGCGATTCGATATCCGGTTAGGTAGGCTATCTCCTTGACCATCTTTCGGAAATATTTCTACCTCTTTCCTGTGAGAAAACTTCTCCTCTAAGAAAGATATCTGTATACCTCTTCTCGTGATTTCGACAAAATCGTATAAAAATTCTAGATTTTTTTTAACTTATTTTAGAGTAAAAGTCGAACTGACATTAAAACTATGTTAAATTTTTGTAGAATTTTTTTTGTAGAATAAATTTCAATGACAGAATTAATAATAATCGAGATCTTGTGTTCGTCAAAAAAATGTATTAACATATAGGTGACACATTAGGTGTTAATATCTACTATGTATTTATATAATAAATTATGTGTATTCATTATGTATTTTAAGTTATATATCACATAGTATACGATACGGATACCGAACTAGAGAAAATAGTTTTTCTATAATATATTAAGAATATTATTATTGTCATCACAATAGTCGTATTGTTTTTGTCCTTTAGCGAGCTTGTGGAACACGACAGTTCATGACCCCAGTCATTGCTGAGTGTCATCCATCTTTTGACTTCGCCGTTGTGGTCCAGTCTGCTGGGCAGACCTTTTGCAGGTCCATCTCGATATTATCTGCCTAACTACGTCCCGGTCTTTCCCTCGGTCTTTATCTTAATTGTAATCGAATTATAATTATTTATCGTTAACTTAGAATAATTAAATTAAATACTAATTTAATGTATTAATTATAAAGATATACATATGTAATCAATTTTATCGAAAAATATATTGTTGTTCCCCGGATTGGAAAGAGACCCAGGCTCGAATCCCGGTAGCAACAACAATATATTGTTCGATAAAATTGATTATATACGTATATCTTTCTAATTAATACATTTAATTAGTATTTGTAAATATATCACAGAGCTCTGTTTTGAATAATTACAATTTCACAATAAGAATGTGTTCTCCTTAATAAAATATAAATTAAATTAACCAATTAGAAAAATATACAGAATAGATCTATCTATCGACAATATTTAGTTGCTACCGGGGTGTCATCAATTTTGCTATATCAACCGAGCACGATTCGAGAAATGTTTGAACTTATATTCTGCAGTCTTTCCAATTGGTACATCTATCCATTCCATTATTGAAATCGATCGACTTTATATTGTAAAAACTAAATTAAATTAGTAGCTAAATATTTTTTCAATATCGCAGCACTGTGTTTCGAAATTGTAACTTCAAAACATAAATGTGTTTTCATTACAAATTCAATAAAAGTTATATGTAAACATTATTTTTATAGTTGCTTACAAACGTCGAACTGTTGGAAATAATTTGAATTTAAATTGTATTTTAAAAAAATTGTACAATTCCATTGTAATACTTTCCAGTTAACCAAGAGTTTATCCATGCCTTAAGAACACATACAATGATTAAACAGAGTAATAAGGATAAAATTACCAAGAGGTGTGCGTGCGTAAAGTTGGCGAGCCTCGCGACCCGAGGAGAGTTTTTTTGCCACTAAACCGGTTTTGTAATACGCGATTAATCATCGTCCATCAAACTCTGCCGGCAACTGCTGCACTCACCATGTGTACAACTAAACGCATTGTTGCACATCAATGCTCTCGGTTTTTACATAGCGGTACTGTAATACGCAGATCCTCTCACTCCAGCCAATAGGACGAGACCGAGGGAAGACCGAACGGATAACAAAGACAGCTTGCGTGAAGAGGTGAATTGGTCTACTTGAGATAGATGAAACAATATTGATTGTGATTGTATGACCATAATTTCCTTTCCCGTGTTGCACTCTGTATGCTAGAAATTAGGTGAAGGATGTTAGGTACATATGGGCATGAGAGTGTGTACTAGTAAAACGAGTTTGAAAGTTAAAATGGTGAGTTGAATATAATACATTAAAATGAATCTGGGTACAGATACTTCAGTATTTGAAGATTTTTGCACACGTATAAGCAATGATAGATTTCTAAATTATCTAAGAAAGCTTGGTCATTGTAAGACCTAAAATACTATTCTACTGTTTGTGCGATCAGTGGTAAATTTTTACTATTGTAAAAAAAAGTGAAAATAAAACACTTGTTTTTTTATTCTACTCGTTTACTTTACTTGAGATGCATTTTGTCTTGTAAGAGCATTATCAATCAAGGTTGAAATAACCTTTAAATTGACATCGCTACAATTTGATATCATAGATTTTAAAATGCAACATTATTTATTTTTATTTTATTTTGTTAAGGGATTTTGACAGTGTAAACATATTGTAATAAACATAATAACTAATGAGCACGCGATACTAATAATAAAAATCCACAAAAAATATTTGGATACATAAGTATGTTTAGATGAAAGAAGGAGAAGGGTGGGGAGGTTGCAACTAATGTTGCGGTAAAGGGAGAGCAACATGAGTTTTTATAGGTTTGGTGAATGGCCAAAGTTTAGATTGTGGTGGTTCATAAGAAGAACCCTTTGAGCTTAGTAAGGCTAATGTTGAACAAGTCAATTTCTGTAAATTTCTCATTATGGTATTTGCATGACCGGTGAATGAATGAATTTTGTATGTAAGATGTTCTACTTCTGGGAATGTAGAAGATTGCCGGGTTAATCTAGATGGTACGTGGAGAGATATTAATTCCAATTGGCTGGGACAATCAATATGCCCTTGCAGTAGTTTGAAGAGAAGTATTAGGTCAGCACGTGTTCGTCGATGTTCTAGGGTCTTCATATTGTGGAAGTTTGCTGCATCTAAATAGGAGCCGAATGATAGATTAGATCTAACATTCAGATGTCGAATAAACCCATTTTATATTCGTTCTAATCTCGCAATATATGTAATCTGCCATGGGTTCCAGATTTGAGAAGCGTACTCTAAGTGACTGCGAACGAATGCGTAATACAGTATTTTGAAGCAGTATGGATTTTGGAAGTGTTTGCAGGTTCGAAGTATGAATTCTAGCATTCTATAGGCCTTGTAGGTAATTTGGTCAACGTGAGTTTTGAAAGTAAGTTATTATATAATATAATTATTTATAATAAAAGATTGATAATTCCCTTACAAAGCGAAAACTAATTTTACTCTCCGATATCCGATGTTAAAACTGTCAATCGTTAGTTAAAAATGGCGGACTCCTCACAGCTGTTTCAAAAGTTTTTTTTTATCATAGTGATACTTTGAAAGTTGCAGTACACGACAGTGAATCATTCAGTATCCCGCTATTTTAGTGATGACAGTTCGTCCGATAATGATCTCGTTTAATTTATTTAACCGAAGATTTTTCGCCAGCAAAGTGACAGATAAAGCATCAAATTGTATGTATTTGATGACTTTGACAGTAGTAAATTTGACTTACGAATAACCCGCAAACGTTTTTTTTTACCGCATGCGATAGTATAAAGTTATTATAGTAAAAAAATATCATGGTAAAAATTTACTACTGATCACACAATCGGCCCTAAAGGAAGTCCACGGAAGGAGATAATCTCAGAAATTTTGTTGAGATACGTCTCAATACCGTGTACACAAGATTGTTAGAAAGAGATAAAAACTCGAACCATTGTACTCGGCGTACATCCTGACAGCGAGATTTGATACGTGTACATACATGTCACGTAAAATTACCGTAGATTGCTACAACTATCTATTTTGAAAGTTAGATATTCATTAAGCATTAAACATTAACATAAAATTACAAATATTTATTACGTTTTAACTGCTGCTGGGGAGATTCAAAATCACGCAAATGACGAGCAAGTCGACAATATTTGACGTTTAACATACGAGCGTGAAGTAAGGCGCGAGACGGCGAATCTCTGAGACCAAGCATCTCATTGGAGCGAAATTCGTATTTCAGAGATTGTCTCGAGTCGAAAATCTTTTCCGTGGACTTTTCAGGTACGTGTATACGAATGAGACTCATTTGAGAGTCGCGTTGAAAGTTGTGTAAAGGACAATACAGAGTTGAGAAAAGAGTAAGCTGTTATTCTTTGCCTATTGCATTTTGACGATTCATGACGAATTAGTTTGCCCGTCTCGATACAGAATTTCTCTAGTGAGACGGGCACAGTCCAAACAGATTTTTACATAGTATTATATAGTTACTAATAAAATAAAATAAAATGCACATCGACATTCAACTCATTTCTCCGAGACGAGATATGAAAGTCTCATCTGTAGACGCATACTTGATATTTTTTAAAAGTCTAGACAGACTTTAATAAAAATCGTTGTTTACTTACGAAAAACGTTTATTTTTACTATGCAATAAAGTTTAGAAAGTGTCTTCTTTTAAGATGCGATTGTACAATGCGCGATGATGTTTATTTATACGCAATAGAGAAAGTCACTACAAAAAAAAAATCGTAATTGTGCACGTATTTTTCTTTAATTTTCTTCAAATGCTCCTGTTTAATCGAAGCGTGAACGGGAAAAAAAAAATATTGATTTTTTTGTCAATACTAAAATTAATATGGTCTACCTGTTCAAGTAAATATGACAAGCTAACCGAAGCTCAACTTTTGCCATACACGTAGCGGGTAACCTGTGACAATCTCAGTTAACCTTTACCATACCGCGATATAAAATACCCGTATGCTGCCATGCTGTCAATTCGTGTTACCGTAAGAGTTTAAAGTAGTTGAGAAAAAATGCTTTTCTTAACTTAAGTGACTTTAATATTGTTAATTTACTCTAAATTTTGAGTTTTAAATGTGAAAATAGGATTAATATAATATTATAATTTGGAGCATTCATCAAGATCTACACAATCTCCCTTCTTATATTTCTTTATTTAATTAGTTAAAAAGATACATAATTACATTTATATGTCTGTTATTCTTTTCACTCTGAAATTAATCTGTGATCTCTTTCTGTATTACCCACAAGTGGTAGTTTTACCAACGTATTATTTTTACTATGGATTGAATTGAAAAATAATCAAGGATTTTTATAGGATTTGCTTTAAATAATTACTTTCATTATTTATTTTTAGGCGTAAATGTTTTCCTTAGTATTAACTAAAATATGAATATTATGTTGCGTGTATTTACAGAAATATTGGGGCGGTATACCTGTGTTACTGCATGGTTTGGGAAGGGTTAACTATGGCATAGGTACAGCGCAACTACGACGATGCGGTAGCGCTAATTGATCTTCTCGTCATCCTACGAAAGAAAGAAAGAAAACTGCGACAAAAACGGTATAAATAATGGTTGTTAAAAAGAAGCCAATACAGTCAGGTCAATTTGATCAAGAATTTAGATGCTGAGCTTCAATATTACTGTAATTATTTAAGGATGGATGGGTCAGATTTATACAATTCGATAAAATCTTACACAATTATGCTGCGCTTACGAGACGCCAACGTGGTACAGTTCTCGTGCAACTGAATGCAACGAGGTATGCAAATTATATCACTGACAACTTCTTATTGAGGAAACACCGCAGTTGTTGGTTGCCACGGGATCCATTATTATACATCCACTGTGAGAATGATTGCGTTTGACAGAGAGCCGTGAGAGTCACGAATAATATTTGTTTATTTTACATCACTAAGTTGGCGCGAAAAATCGTGTTAACAATTGCAACCCAATCCAAGTCACGTTGCTGCACGCTAAAGTGACATCATACCATTTCGCTACCCCAAGATTTAATTATTTATGTATAATAATGGCTGTGTTCGGTTTGTACCTAAGGCTTGCAGTATCTCGAATCGTGTAGTTTGTATATTTGGCTTCATGTTCATAGAAATGAATACGACTGTCACTTAAATGTATAATAAATTCGCAGAAATTTGTTTTAACATCTGTGTTAACAAAATGGGACATTAAAACAATGTCCCATTTTCATTCATTATATAAATTTAAAGCTTTCTTAACACAAAACTAGTTTACTGTTAAGATCTGAATACTCAAAATATGACTACATTAGTTAATTTCAGAAATTCGTGTCAATATTATTACTATATAATAACAAGGGGCAAGCGATAACAACTAATTTAATGCATGGTAACATTGCAACTGATTACAGTTGATTGTGTTATGCCTACACAAAATACGTAGGTTTTTATTGTATTAGTAAATAATCGGTTCAAGTTCCGTTAAAAGCAAATTGAGCAAATAATAAAAGCAAATACGAGTAGGTATATACGTATGTATACCAGAAATATTACTTTACATGTCATGCGTCGAAAACGTTGATTTAAGGATTTGGAGTACATAAATGATCTTAGGTTTTCACGGCCGTTCAATTTTCTGAGCTAATCTGCCGTGTATATCTGACCTTTCTGACTATCGTTTCGGATCCCATTGATGGGCCCCGCAATGGGATCGGAAACGTCGGCAAGAAAGATCAGATATGCACGGTTAACATGCTAATGTTAAATACTAAATTAATGTATTAATTATAAATATATACATATAAAATCAATTTTGTCAAAAAATATTGTTTTCGCGTCACCGGGATACGAACCTGGATCTCTATTTCCAATCCGGGGAAGTGCACTACCATTGTGCTATAACGCCAGTATTTTTCTTGACAAATTTTCGAACCTATATGTTACATTTTTCAAATTAATACACCTGTCGTTCCATTATTTGAAAGCCATCTACATTATTTTTTACAGAATCTCAAATACCTCTGAGTAAACCGACTGCAGACGCCAGAATTATCAATTCATTTTTATTAAATTTTGAACACATTGATACAACATATATTATTAAGGAAAACACATTCTTATTGTGAAGTTGTAATTATTCAGAACATAGGTCTTCACTTGCACTTCCCCCTTGACAAAATTGATTTCATATGTATATATTTATAATTAAAACATTAATTTAGTATTTAAAATATCACAGACCTATGTTCTGAATAATTACAACTTCACAATAAGAATGTGTTTTCCTTAATAACATGCTAATGATTTTGAGCAATGATTTAATTTGAATAATCTGACGTTTTTAGTTTAATAATTGTTATTGATTGTGTAAAAAATACATTGTATTTGTAATTAAAAAATTGAATAGTGTGAAGTAAGATGACCTTGCGACATCGTGAGACTAATGTTGAAAATATTTATTAACATTACACTTTTAGTTAACACCGTTACAATCACGTTAAACAGTTAACATCATTTCTACAATGAAGGTGTTATGTAACCCCAGTAAAACTAATTAGTTCGTGGACTAATTTCACTAATATTGTTATGTATTTATAATATATACTAGATGAAACCAGCTAATAATGAAGGGAAATCAATTGTTTTTACAACATTCATTAAATAAATAAAATATCAAAATAATTCATACAGTACTTTTAAAATTAGCAATATTAAAGTTAAAATTCTATTTTTTATTATTTTTATTAATTTTTTTATTTATTATCTTAACCACTTGAGTTTAAATATACCTACCGGTTTCGAAAAATACCATTTTCTTTTTCAGGATGTCATAACTAACTAAACACATATATTATTGTTTCTTTACCAGTATCTATTTAAAAAAAAAACAATTATTTAAAAAATAAATTTAGTACTTAACCTCAAATTGTTACTTAATACAAATTTAGTCGAATAATTTTTTGGAAAAAATTTTCTCGTAGTTAAATTTAGTTGGTTGTTTATAATTTTTTGATTAGTTTTACACGCTTTATTTATCTCCAACGATTCCAAATTATTTAATTTGTGACCAACACCGCTTATGTGCGAAATTGACAATCCCAATTTTTTATCAAAACCATGACCATTTTCTATCAAATGATTAGTAAATTCTGAAAACCCACTATTGTTCAAACTCAATTAAGTGGTTAATAAAACAAAGATAATAAATAAAAAAATTTAATTCATACACTTGAAATTATATTCTTATATCATTTCTTATAAATTTCTCTATAAGATACACATTTTTGATAATCAAAAAGTATTTATTTGATCGATAAACGACATTCCACATTCAAAATTATTGTGCTATAAGTCAGATTTTGTCAAAAATAATTATTTGATGTTTTTTTTTGTTGTAGGTATGATCTCATTGCTATGTGATAAGCGTGGACGCGAACTTGCAGAATCACGGACGCGAAGAAACGTAAGGCTATATTATATATTAAGTAGGATATATGTACATTTTGTTTGTATTAATCGCATTTCCTCTCAGTATTATACTTTCATGACGTCATCTTAATAGATACAATCAAGATCTGCTATACGAGACGGAGCAACATTGTGTTCCCGAATGCAGACAACGCGCGTAAATCGAGGCGCCATTTTCACTTTTTACCGCAGGTAGTTGCCAAACTTAGCTTGATTTACTTTCTAAGCAAAAGCGTTCTTTTATATTATACAGGCGTGTGAATTCTATTGTTATTCAATAAACACGCAAGGTAGCAATGTTACACCACTGGGAAATGTTTACAGCTATTTTTAATACGTCATACAATATTCTTATAACATCTCGTGTCAAAATTGAAAACGATGTAATGTTGCATTAAGTACTTTCTATCAAACGACAGTAGCCTCTTCCGTGAGGTTATACGTTGTACGTTTATAAACTATAAATATTATTATTTCAATTAATTATTTATTTCTTCTTCTTTTAAATAGGCAATCCACCCTTAAAGAGTGATTTGTGCCATTAATCGAGTTAAAAACTTTGTTTTATAGAAAAAAGTACAATAATATTATAGAATAGGAAATAATATTTTACAGATCAAGACCATTGTCGTTCAAAAAACCCGCTATTATATAGATTAAACGTGGTGAGTTAAGGGAAGGAAGATGACACAAGTTAACCGGGAGCTGAAATAATTATTTTAATTATTAATTTTACAGTGAAAACGATAACAAACATACAAATGCAATGGTGTCTCTTTCTCACTAATTGAATGAAGATAGGAAGGTTGTATTATACAATGCAACCTCCTATACAGAACTTGATGAATACTCCGAATTATAATATCACATATTTTTATATATGTAATGCTCAATACTTAAAGTAAATTGATGACATTTATTCACATTTTAAAGGTTAATAGAACTCTAATTTCTTACGGTAACACTAGTTGACAGTGTGGCTGCGTACAAGAATTTTATATCACGGTACGGTAAAGGTTAAGGTCGGTAAAGGTCTTAGTTGATTGTGATCAAAAACTAAAACGATAGTCGCGTCCATAATGTAATTATATTAATACAAATCATATGTATTATTTAGAAATAAATATGTAAAAAAAATCAATTTATCGCATTAATATTGTTGTTGCTACCGGGATTCAAACCTGGGTTGACGACAAATTTTCGAACTTATATGTTGCACTCTCAAATTGATACATCTCTCGTTCCATTATTTAAAAGCCATCTTCTTTATATTTACGGAATCTCAAACACTGATTTGAGTAATTCGATAGGAGACGCCAGAATTAATTGATAATTCATTTTTATGAAATTTTGGAAACATTAATACAACTTATATATTTCTCCATAACAAAAGAAGAATTAGACTATCCCGATGCCATTTTGGCGGAAACTGAGAAACACATTCAAGAAATGCCTTAAAAAAATGGGTCTAAAATTAAAAACATTAATTAATGATGATTTTTTTTACCTTGAGGCAGATGTTCATCAAGTAGAGCGAATTTTGGCTCGTTTAATTACTTGCAGATCCACTGTACTAGATACAATAACATTTTAAATATACCATTTATCATTTTACCTTATTTCTTACATTTGTTAACACTAAATGGCAAATAAATGATAAATTATCGGCAAAAAATGTGTTGAAATGTTAAATGTTCTAAAACATGATGTAGAATGTCAATTATAGGTGAGAGGCGCTATCGTTAATGGTTGGCAAAACATTTTCGTTGCTCGAGTATTGATAATTTCGAATCTTAAAATTTAATTTATATAAAAACATTTTACATTTAACTTTTGGTCCTCTATGAACTCTTAGTTTTGTCACGGTCGACACTATCGGCGGATGAAAAATTCAGTTTATTTATTTTTGATTCAATATGGTGCTGGCTAGTGAATGGCAATCACACCCTATTTACTGGGTCTGGAACGATAGATGTATTAATTTGAAAAGCGTAACATATAGATTCGAAAATTTGTTGTCAATCCACTGTGTTGGTACAGCAAAATCGGATAATGCACGTTCCTCGGAATTGAAGAGATCCAGGTTTATATGTATATCTTTCTAATGAAAACATTTTTATTAAATTTATTTAATTTTTGAGGTGATTCTACTATTATAATGCTCAGTAATAATTATAAATAATTTATACATAAATTAAATTATTTTTTGAGTATATTGGTAATAAAATGTTACAGTTCTAATATTCCAGTTAAGTACATTTTTAATTTTTACCTTCAATTATGGTTTGATAAGATTAAAAATTATTTTCTAAAAATATTAAAATTGTAATAAAACTATGATCTAAGTTATTTAAGTCAAATTGATTTTATTATAGTTTCGTCATCCTAAGTGTATATTTTATTCTATCAGGTACCAGAATATTTATTTAAATCATGACCTCATATAATTTTATGTTTGGGTTTATGTTAAATATATTTATGTATTACTCTGATGAAGGAAACGGATTTCACAAAATTCGTTCTTTTTCAGCAGAAGGTTTATATACGAAATGCGCGTTTTATATTCATAATAATGTTTTTAGTATGGGTATTTGTAATATTCTGCTAAGTGTGTATAGGTACGTGTAAACAGGTTTTATTTTTAAAAGGAAATTAGATTTTAAACTATTTTTGTAAAAAATAACAACAATAAAATACATCGGAATATCCAAAACAATTTCAAGATATAATTTGTAATGAAATATTTTTAGATTCCCATAATGAAAAAAAAATCTTCAATAATCAATTTTAAATTTAAAAAATATCATTTTTAATAGTTGTAACAGGTGAAAGTGATAAATTTTTGGTTCAAATATGCAAATACATATATACATAGGGTGTTAAAGGACCTAGTCCACAATACCAGACTAAATTACGAGTCGAAAATGTTTATTATTTTTTGTTAGATGATTTAGGGCCTGAAGTAAAGATACCCGCTTAACAATAGATACATTTCGCTAATATTTATTTAGAAGCACGTAGACTTAAAGCGTAACATGATTTTGTAAAAATGTCAAACAATAATATTTTATTAATAAGGAAAACACATTTTTATTGTGAAGTTGTAATTATTCAGAACATAGGTCTGTGATTTTTTAAATACTAAATTAATGTTTTAATTATAAATATATACATATAAAATCAATTTTGTCGAAAAATATTGTTTTTGCGTCACCGGGATTCGAACCTGGATCTCTATTTCCAATCCGGAGAAGTGCACTACCATTGTGCTATAACGCCAGTATTTTTCTTGACAAATTTTCGAACCTATATGTTACATTTTTCAAATTAATACACCTGTAATAATGAAACGACAGGTGTATAGCACAATGGTAGTGCACTTCCCTGGATTGGAAATAGAGATCCAGGTTCGAATCCCGGTGACGCAAAAACAATATTTTTCGACAAAATTGATTTTATATGTATATATTTATAATTAATACATTAATTTAGTATTTAATAATATTTTTTATAACGGTACAGACTTTGCACATATTCCTTGAACATAAACCCATAAATAATTCCACCCATAAAATATTACGGACTAGGTATGTTACACCTGTATATTCTCGTATATAAATATTTTTTCTGGAAATTGGCTGTCGGAAATTACACAAACCCGATAAGTATGCACTAAAATAATTTTCATTACAAATGATGTATACAATACTTCAATAAATTGTTGCGGTTATGTGCAATAATTATGTGTGTTGTGAATAATTTATTCTGTACGTCTTTCGTGAGTGTTAAATATTTATGGGAGATTTAATATCCTTTTTTATTATTTCATCGGAACAAAGTATTAAGGTACATCGTTTTGCAATCCAATTTACTGTCACCTGTTCAAGATAAAACAATATTAAAACGATTTTTATAACTCGACATGTCATTTAATGGGGGAAGCATGACCCTGACTGTACCTCGTGTTTGTTTGTGTATCCACGCTTCAATTCTCTAAAGAAACACTGTAATTTAACAATTGTGTGCTTCGAATATGTAATTTCATGGAAATTATACCTTCACAAAGATTATAGATACTACTGTAATCCGAGTTGTTGCTACCAACACAAATAATTATTCACGTGCATGCAGGACTATATATACATATATATATACACGTGTGTGTTATACAAATACACATATACGTCGTATTAACAATCAATTACATATCGTTTGTTCCTCGTGCAGTGTAATTACTTCTAAACGATGAATGTTTTTTAAAATTATTTCACGTTCATTTCTGATAGAGCGCTCAAGTTTAGTAATGACTTCTCATTGATTTTAACCTAAAATAGTCAACATTAATAAACGTTATATCTTTAACTCGTGCAGATGACGATGTTGACTCTTTGTGTACGGGATTGTGTCGTTAGAATAATACCCGTTCGTGGTAACTAAATTATTTATTCTGAATGCTTTAATACGGGTCAATATTAAAATGTTTATTGTTCAACGGTTCGGAGGCAAGAGGCCGCGCCGACCGCGGCGCGATGCATTTATCTCTTTCACACACTCATCACTTGTACCAACCTTCACGCGCTCACGCATTCGTCGCATAGATACATCACAAACGCTAACTTATTATGAAGTCGTTTCGATACAAATGAAACAATGTTATTACTTTACTTGTGTTTATTAGCACTACTAGAGTTTCGAGAGAAACAGTAACTCTCATCGACAGGTGATGTATTAAACTGACTACACATAAATATAAGAGACAAGACTTAGGTGGTAGACATACATGTAATTAGGTACTGATAGATGGAGGGGGAGGGGGTGGAGTTACTGGTGGACTATGGAGTGGTTGTAACGGGAATAATAGTTAGAAAATGTAATATTGTTTAACACATTAATAATTTAACCCGAATTCAAATTCCTTTTTATTTCTAAACTTTCAAAATTATTTATTTTTTTACCTTTACGCGTGATGGGATGGAGAAGTTTAATGATACACGAATGAAAAGAATGATTATTATCCACGATGTGGTTTGCAAAATTTTGAAAGTTTAGAAATAAAAAAAATTTGAACTCGAGTATTAATCTTACATTTTCTAACTCATCTTCTCTCTTTTCAATATTCCCGTTACAGCCATCCCTCCACCGTCCACCAGTAACTCCGCCCCCTCCCCCTCCATCTGTCAGTACCTAATTACTTGTATGTCTACCACCTAAGCCTTGTTGTCTCTTATGTTTATGTGTAGTTAGTTTAATACTTTCACCTATCGATGAGAGTTACTGTTTCTCTCGAAACTCGAGTAGTGTTAATACACTTAAGTAGAGTAATAACATTGTTTCATTTATATTCATCCATTAAATCGTTTCATATTCGGGGTAGGCAAAACGACACTGACACTCAACTCTCTTGAAGTTTGTAACACGGCTATCCTCAAATATTACTTATCAGTTCTGCCAGATCTTTTGCGGACGTCCACTTTATTTGGCCCCATCCTCTTCTTATTCATCAGTATAATCAAATCATCTCAACGGCCCTTTCTAAATTTTACTCACTATGCTAAGATCAGATTTAATTACTAATAATTAATTCATTTTTTTACTCCACATTTGTTTCTCGTTTTCTAGCTCTAGACTTCAGTGTTGGTAAGATGCTTCTATTATGTATCGCTAATCTTGCGTCTACTGAGAAGTACATTCCGTTATCGCAATACAATTGGTGTCAAATACTGTATTTATTGCACCATATATTTTATTCCCTATAGTCAGCAGTATCAGGTTTTCTGTTTCTATCAAATATACTTCTCAAAAACACAAATTTTTCTACTTATTCCAAACTCTCTTCGCTAACCATCACTTCGCACATTCTTTTACTATTCTTCTTCCTGAATACTACCATTTCGACTTGTATTGTATTGCTAATAATTCTCACATTATAACAAGATCACTTGCCTTGTAAGATTCGATACAATCTTGGTTAAAAGGTACGTAATTATATTGTGTAATTTTTGTGTAATTATGTTGTGTAATTTTTGTATAATTATAAATTGTGTAATTTAAGTTCTTGAGTTGAAAAATAATAATAAATAATAACACGATAAGCATACACACTAATATGTTTCTGATCAATCACTGTTTTTTAATAATTATTTTTTTGGCCGTGCAGATAAATTTATACCATCAACATGTCAAGATATCTGTTAACTTGTTTTTCCCGATATGGGAGTATCCAGTGGGCAAGACACGTAAAATAAAACAATGTTTAATATACTATAAATATATATAATATAAAGAACTGCTGTTACATAATGCAACTAACTCAAATAAAATAATTAGTGTATTAATTAACGAACTCTCATCACTAAAATAGCGAGACATTAAACTGTGAAGAGTCCGCCATATTTAACTATCGATTCTCGTTTTTACTATCGGATATCGGAGAGTACTACAGAGAGTTACTACGGGATGTACTTTTGAAAAATAAATATTATTTTACCATCGATCAAACAACTCGTTTTCGCAAAAATATTTATTTTAGTAACTTTTTTTACTAAAGTAAAAAGTTACTAGCGATCACACAACCGGCACCAAGTCCACTCGCAAATAATTAAAAATTTGTACGTTAATATTAACCACCTAGCGGAAAAATTTAAAAATAAAAAGTTAAACTATGCAGTTAAATTGTCTTCTGAAAATATGTACATGTTAATATCATAATTTCCCTAGAATTATAGTAATATTATTCTGAGAACTGAAAATAACCTCTACAAGTTTTTCTAGAACATTATATCTTACCAGGCAAAGCGCATGTGGTTCAGATGAATACACGCCTGGTGGCATTAGCCCATCGTATTTTACTTACAGTATCGTTATCAGTAGCATAACCTAAGTTCATGTCTATTGCACGCCACTGGTATAAATTTATATGTATTCATATCATGGTTTTTACAAGCGTATCTTATCACATATAAAACAATATTTTTTACGCATTATTTTCTGTTCAGTTAGAAATTGTTGTGGCTAGAAGAATATCGTCTTATATATTAAAGTACTTATATATTAAATAAATATAAAGTTAAAAGGTAATGAAACAGTGAAGTAATACAAATATTCCATTTGATAAATTATGATTACATAACGAATACATACCAAAGTACATTTTTGCCCAACAAAAATAATTTACATATAGGTGTGATACTATTTGTATGCAAGAATATATAAAATTACTTAATTTTCACCAAAATTTGCACTCGTATATGTATAGTAAGGTGTCCAGCGAATATTTTTCGATTTTGAAATTGAGATACAAAAAAATAAAATAAGTTTGTTATATTTATTTTAGTTTCAATAGGTAATAAAGATTTGTGGATATTACTTTTTAAAGATTAAGTCGTGACGTCCACTTCTGCCAATGCACTTTTTTAACCGAACCCTCATGTTGTGAAAATAAATGAGAAAAAAATGTTGGGTTAATGGCGGCGATTTCATGCCGGATGTTTTCTTGTAGGGTCTATATTATTCGACGATTATTACTGTATACTTTAGATTTTAGGTATCCCCACAAGACATCAAAACTGAGGACCGAGGTGACCAGCGTATGTCTTCGTACTAGGTTATTAATTTTCTTGGGAAAATGGCCCTCAGCTTGTCCATCGAGACCATAGCTGTGAGTGGAGTTGTTCCGTCTTGTTGAAACTGCGTTCTGTTGTTGCATTCGGGAAAAAATTACAATTGAAGCACCAAAAATTCATCAATCAATAAACTTCAGAAGTGACAGTTTGTCAGGTTAAAAAAGTATAAAAATTCTCACCTATATAAATGTTATTATTTCGATATATCCGACAATTTTACTGCACGTCGAATTCTAATTACCAAAAAAAGATAATATAAAAAAGTCTGTAATCGTAACTAATGTATTTACAAGTATCCTGAACTGAGTATTCCAAAATGTAACACCATCTCAGCCCACACCATTGCCCACTTAGAAACAGAAACACTTCAGTAATCTACTAACGAGAAACGCTCTAACTATCTAATGATATTACTGCTAATAATCTCTTGGGGGGTTTAAAAGTTGTACTCATTAGTTAAGCTCATTCTGTGTTGCATGTACATTTGTATAATACAATAATTATGTTAAATTATATTATAATTTTTATTACAAATACTTATGTCTTATAGATTTTAATATTTTGGTCCCAATGTTGAAATATATATTTCTCATCATCTGCCAATAACATTTGCTTCTGAGGTTTTATTTTTAAATCCTTTTATATTGCATCTACTTTAATGGTTTTCACAGTAAAATTTTATAAAGAGTTACGAAATTGGTTTAAAAATATCAATCTGATGAAAAGTATTTTAAGTAACAGTTTGTCGAAATATAAACAAATGAGAAGAAATTCGGCGGAAAATGCTCTCATAGAGGGATGAGTTCCGTAAAAAAAAACGTTTTTGACGAGGCTTTGAATTACAAAAATACCCACCTGCGTTGAAAAACCGACAATTTGTCGCGGCTTATTGAGTGACAGACACGAATAATTTAGTGCAGAAAAGACGGCGTAGTAACGCGACTAGGCGTAGAGCCGGGCGGCAAGCGAACTGCGCGTATACGAAAACTTCCTAGAAAAATCTGCAAATCTGGTGCACTCAAATTCCGGGTTCCTTCGGCGGCAGGATCCGGGTATGCCGTATTTTACGCAATAAAACTGTTAAATTGCGAACGAATTAGTTCAAAATGAAATTATCTAAATAATTTTTCGAAAGGGCGCTTACAATAGCGTGACACGAGCTTTAGTCAATTCTCCCACATATTTCTGGCCTCCAAAGCCTTCAACGTTTGGCCGAATAGTATGAAACAATTCTCGGTGGACAAACATAAATACCTTCTCAGGAGCTGATTTTTGGGTGTTGGAGTGTTGGCAGAAAGGAAATTGAGCAAAGATACATGGAAATAATAATTTCTTTATATTAATTTTCTGTTTTTTGTATTGTGTTTCAATCACGGGAAAGCGAGAATATTTTGGTTATGTTATTAGAATTATTTTATAACCCTGTTCACTTTAATATTTTGGTTTAGATTGAGAATAATGGTTTTATATTTGTATTGGTAAATACAACGGATGAACTTGTCTCCTTTAAGTTAAGTTAAGGAGACAGTGAATATCTCTTAAATTATGAATCATGAAGAGAATAGGTATGTTTAAATGTTCGCTTTATTTGTATATACCTATAAAATATTATTTATAATGTATTATAATAATATAAATAAATAAATAATAAGTTGAAATAAATAAATAAAACTTTGTCTTTAGTGTAATTTCATCATTTTCATGTTTATTTGTCTATTGGTTTTTAAAATATTAATGAGACTACGTAATATACGTAATATGTCGAAATCTTTGTAGGAACCATTTGCTGGGATTTATCCGCTGAGGAATTGTCACAAGATATAGATGTCTCACAGAGACGAAGCTACTATTTATTTTTACATGGAAGGTAAGTATGGAAGTCTCGGGTATTACAGGGCTAATATAATTTAATAGCTTTGTCTCTGTGAGACATTTATATCGAGACTGCAATTCAAAACCTCCGAAAACATTTATGAAAACGAACTCATATATTAATATAGATGACATACTTGTTTGATTAATGGTCTTAGTAATTGATAAACAAGTTACTTCTTTTTTATAACATAGCTTAGTTTACAAATCAGTAAGAGTACAGACTAGTGTGTATATGTGTATTTATTAAAAAAATATAAATAATATTGGTGAAAAACACATCGCGTTGAAGAAATCGCGTATTCCTAAGATACGAATATACTGGCTGAGTAAGTGCGCCTAGAGTCTTGCTCTTGGTACATATTCAAAGAAGCAGAGACATTTGATCACAATATGTATAAGTAACTCGCCCGAACCCAATGGGCCTTAACCATCCCACCTTTATTTTCCCTGTCTTAATCCAGTAAAGGTGGGAACTATCCATGTTGACACTTGCGGGATATAAGTAAAAATGTTCTATTCTAGTTTATATTTTATACACTAATATAATTAAAGCTATATTATTTTAAGCTTATGTCAGGTGCCACATTTATACGAAAGAAAAACACTCTTGAAGATACAGAGGAGCTATGTGAGGAGCTAATGTGTCGCCTTGTACATCAATCAGCATAATTTATATTCAGTTCTTTCAGGGAAACGGAGACAATGTAGTTCACGCAAAATCGATGTTATGTGAGAGACTTTAGAAGAATTTTGAAAATATTGTCGCACCATCTTAGTTTTGGCTTTCCTAAACTTCTGTGCCTTGTTGGTTTTATTCAGAAATGATTTCGGTTATTGCTGTCGCCTTGTACATCAATCAGTACAATTTATATTCAGTTCTTTCAGGGAAACGGAGACAATGTAGTTCACGCAAAATCAATGTTATGTGAATTATTTAGAAGAATTTTGAAGATATTGTCGCACCATCTTAGTTTTGGCTTTTTTAAACTTCTGTGCCCTGTTGGTTTTGTTCAGAAATGATTTCGATTATTGCTGTACGAAAATCCTCTTCACATGGCCACATCACCGTAATCTTTCTATTTTAATAAACCTTCAGATGTTTATTTCATTATAATTTATTAGTTAATAGTTTGTGCATGCAGCACGCCACTATTACGTGCGTAAAGAATATGTATTATTTCTTCTTCTTCTACGGCACTACATCCCAGGGTGGGATTTGGCCTCCTCCACAAGTACTCTCCACCGACTCCTATCCCTGGCTATTCTTGTCCAGTTTCCAGACCCTCCCATGCTGCTTCAGTCCTCTTTCACACAGTCAGCCCACTTTTTCCTTGGTCTGCCTCTAGGTAGCTTTCACTGGAGTGTCCACTTGATCATGATCTTTAGTGTCCTGTTATCTGGCATTATTTCGACATGGCCAGCCCATCGCAGTCTTTAGAACCTACAGAATCTTATAATTGTTTTTTGCTCAATCAAATTTTTGAGCTCAGAATTAATTTTTATTCTGTAAGTTTTATTTTTTTCCAGTGTAATATTTCACGTTCAAAAACAGTTAATTTGTTTTCATCGATTTGGGTTAGGCACCACGTTTCACAACCATAAGTGACTACTGGTCTTCTATAGTTTTATATCATTATTATATCAGTAATTTGCTTCGATGACTTAGTATTTTCGACCCCAGTAGTTTTTTACATGCATAGAGGCCACTTATTTATATGTGTATTATTTATGTAATGTAATAATGTTCATAATATTAATTACCAAGCTTCGGAATCAGAGGTTCGGGAGATTCTTGTTGAAATAGATTCGCAAACCAATTGTTTATTATGTGTATACTAATTATACTTTGTGATTAAAATAGAATACTCGAAATTACGACGTCTCCAAATCAGTCGAGTTGCGTATGTATTGGTATTGTGGGAGTAGCTATAGCTACTTGATACTACTGAGAGCCTGGACCTCCTAAATTATACTAACACACGGACGCTGAAAATAATAATGTTATTTATTTAATAAATCTGTTAGGAGAACACATTCTTGTTGTGAAGTTGTAATTATTCAGAACAGACAGTGTGATATTTTAAATATTGTTGTTGCGCCATCGGGATCCGAACCTGGATCTCTTTCCAAATCAGGGAAGGTACATTATCCAACTATGCTACAGTGACAATACTTTTGGTGACAAATTTTCGAACCCATATGTTATCTTTTTTATATTATTACATTTAATCGTTCCATTATTTGAAAGAGCCATCTACCTTATTTTTACGAAATCTCAAATACCTTTGAGTAATCTGATAGCAGACGCTATATGTATATCTTTCTAATTAATACATTTAATTCATATTTTAAATATCACAGACCTATGTTCTGAATTACAACTTCATAATAAGAATGTGTTCTCCTAATAATAAAGTTGTATCAATGTGTTCAAAATTTGATAAAAATGAATTGATAATACATGTATATCTTTCCAATTAATACATTTAATTCATACTTTAATAAATCTGTAATTGTACAAAAGTCGTACAAAAATAATAAATCGTATAAAAGAATCTTTAACATCTTCACTTTACTACATAGCTGGCGTACCAACATGTGAGGTTTTTAAGTATTATTTATATGAGCATTTTAATATATATATAAGACAAATAATGAATAACCATGATTAAATTCTTCGTATAACTCAGTCAATCATCTGATATATTATTTCAGTTACATTTTTTTTTATAAAAGTGTTTGGCAGACTATCCACTGTGTATGTGTGGGTACAATATTACATGTCTCGTTAATTTTTAATAGTCTGTAGATATAGAATGATAAGAAATTCGGCTAAGAATTTGTGTATAAAATCAATTCATTACTTTGAACTCGAAAGGGAATATTAAAACTGTATGTTGGCAAACAATTCATATTAAATTTTGAGTTATCTGTTGATCTAAGATATGTCTTTGTGGAATTTTTGTAAAATTATTAAACCCTTAAAGTCACCTACGCATTATTTAGATATGAAAATTATTTCTTACAGTTTAGCTCCGGTAACTATAGAAAATGTTCATCTAGTCAGCCTCCTGATGTAGTGTCGTAATTAACCTTTTAACTGCCAATCGTATTTGAAATGGAAGACACAACATAGGGTAAGGGTAGGCTTTGAGGGTCACGGCTTACAGTATCTATCGAAAGCTGAGAAGTGTTGCTCACAGTTTGCAAAATGATATAAAAAATATGACTAATCCCTGCAAGGGTCTGCAAAGTTAAGTGCATGTATCACGCGTATAGTTTGACGTGTTAATGCGCTCGTGTTCTTTAAAAAGTTAAAAAATACACCTTATCTTTCCAAAGAAATGCGCAACATATTAGAGAAAACCACATTAAAATCGATTCACCTATTCTAGAGTATTAAGGAAACAGTCAAATGTTTTACTTTCTTAATGTATGTATAAGTATGAAGATAAATATCAAATATCGTTTCAGTAATAATATCCTTGATCTTCGTATCATTTCACATGAGTATAATATATTAATACTTTTAAAATTAGCAATATTAACTTGGTGGTTAAGATTCATATTTTTTATTTATTATCTTAGTTTAATAACCACAATTGAGTTTAAAAAACATCTACCGGTTTCGGAAAACACTTTTCCTTCTTCAGGATATGTCAAAACTAACTAAAAATATAGCATTGTTTTTCTATTTATCCAGAATCTATTTTTAAATTTTTAAAAAAAAACAACAATTATTTAAAAAGTGAATTTAGTACCTAACTCAAATTGCTGCTCAATACAAATTTAGTCGAATAATTTTTAGGAAAAAATTTTAGAATAGGACTCGTAGTTAAATTTAGTTGGCTGTTTAGAATTTCCAATTGCAATTGGGATTGTCAATTTTGCATATAAACGGTGTAGGTCACAAATTAAATAATTTGGAATCGTTGGAGATAAATAAAGCATGTAAAAGTAATCAGGAAATTCTAAACAGCCAACTAAATTTAACTACGAGTCCTATTCTAAAATTTTTTCCTAAAAATTATTCGACTAAATTTGTATTGAGCAGCAATTTGAGTTAGGTACTAAATTTACTTTTTAAATAATTGTTGTTTTTTTTAAAAAATTAAAAAATTAAAAAATAGATTCTGGATAAATAGAAAAACAATGCTATATTTTTAGTTAGTTTTGACATATCCTGAAGAAGGAAAAGGTGTTTTCCGAAACCGGTAGATGTTTTTTAAACTCAATTGTGGTTATTAAACTAAGATAATAAATAAAAAATAGTATAATATATATATTAATATTGTCTCACAAAAAAGTATGGTATTATCTCAATAATATTGCTTAAGTAATTTAGCTCAGTCTCCTGAACCGGATTGAATCACGATTAATGTATCGTCCGAAAAAGATCAGTGGTAATCCCACGATCTTAACGATCAGAAAATTCAGTGTGTTTTTGTTAACAATATTAGGTAAATTTTGTTGAGCAACTGGTTAACCTTGTAGGAACCTTTTTGTTAGTGACAGTGGCTCTCAAACTGTGTCTTGCCATCTTAAAACGTTAGTTTTACAAAAATTATACTCGCTTTATTTCCTCACAAAGAATATAAAATTTCTAATGCGGTATTTTTATCTATCTGCACATAGTAAGTTTTTGAATTCATGATAATTTTATATTCAACCGCATAAAACGTATACTGCTTTCTTAACAAGTTTAAAAAAATCTTTTAATGTATGTTTAATATATGTAGTATCTAATTCCAAATCCCCCTAAAACAGATTTCAGATAATTTGATTTAAATATCCAGTTTTATAGTTTTTATGTCAGTTACACGCAGAATACATTGTTTCTCGCAAAAGTCCCTTAAATCCATGGATATTGTTGCTATATAGTTAGTTCTGGGTTTTCTATAGGTAATGACGAATACAGTAATTCAATCTATGTAAATTTAAATTACACAAACCTTTGTGAACCTGTGCTGGTTGACGCCGACGTCGCTCTCCTTGTAGTCTGATGGTCCTTAAATCTGCTGGTCAGCAACCGAAAACCTTCTCGCAACCGATAATCCGAAAATATATAATGCAAAATGTTTTTATTATCGCCGCCGTAAAAGTCCGTCCGAATCGCAAAAACTCTCTTTCCAGAAGCAGCTTCGCTTTTGTTTTCTGTATTTAAATCCACACAAAAAGAACACACGTATTCAAAATTTTATATCAGGTCTACCTATCGAAGTATAAAAGTGCGTAAACAGATATTGTATGTCTAAAATCGGCCAATCACAGCGCTTGTTGATGATTACGTGATTTAAAATCCAATATGGCTGCCAGAATGACATATACAGAAAAAAAATACATTACAGAATTGTCTCTTTAAAAAATGCTGATTTAAAAACAAACATTTTATACATTTGCTTTCAAAATATACGTTTTCATCTATAACACATAAAGTCGTTTTAGGGGGTTTTGGAATTAGACGCTACATATGTACTACTTAGATATTGCACGATTTATTTTGATTCATATAAAACAATATTTCCTACGATACACCTCTAATATTACTATCATAAATTATTGTCTATTATTATTATTATTATAATTATTACTAGAAGTAAATGAGAACAATCCATTTATTACATCAAAAATGTAAACTTAATTCGGTCAACGATAGCTTTCAAGCACCTGTCTACATAATTGCTTGATAAGAAGCAATGAAATTAATTGTAAGTTTTTAACTACAAGGCGAACAAGTTCTGAATCAGACATAATATGTAATGACAAATGTAGACAATATATTGTTCAAAACTAAATTCTACTTCATAAAAATGAAACATCATTACTTTTCTTCTTTATTTTACATACAGTTCCATTTACATATATGTGCACTAATTAATAATATTTAATGGTCTGGCGTTATATTTTTACAAATAAATGTTCACAAACTGCCTTGAGACACGTGCCTACATAGTAGTAGCTTAGGTTACATATATTGAATATCGAATATAAAATTATAATATAAATTAACGTTTCACGATTTTTTAATTTCTTGTCTTATTAAATAATACATAAAATTGTTTTAGATTAAATAAAATACGATCACTCGTAAGCCACTAAATTTATTATATATCCATTTTACTATATATTATTATACATACATAATTAGACTAAACACTTTATTTAAACCACTATTTGTTGATTATTCTATATGTTTCGATACCTATGGTATCTTCTTCAGTAAACAATGTATACTGAAATTAAAAATACAAGAATAGATAAAAACAGAACTATAAAATGATAAATAAGTAAGAACTAATATGAAAACAAATTTACTAGGTGACTATGTATTTGCAAACGGGATTTGGTTATTTATAATTTTTAGCTTGCTATTAACACTTTTTCTTATTTCAAAATTTTCAAATTTATCTAACTGTGAACCTTTAGTATTTGTATGTATAATTTCTAAACCCTTGTTAATATCAAAAGAATGGTTTATTTCCAAAAGGTGATTGAAAAATTCTGAATAGTTAATAGCAACAACTAACAATAAATAGTGGTTTAAATAAAGTATTTTGTCTAATTATTTATGTTAAAGTTAGATAGTAGTTTTACATACGTCCTGACGAAGTTTGAGCTGAGCGAAATCTGTTGGCGTATAATAAATTTCGTGGTTTCATACAAAATGATTGTATTTTATTTAAACTAATATGTCATACCACAAAGTGATTGCTTTCTATGAAAATATAAAATTGTTTTAATTAATTGTTACTATTACCTTTGTACAAGGTTCATTAGAAAAGGTTAAAAATAGTAATGTTCTTTAATACTAAATTGTTTATTCTTAAAAATATTTGACAAGCCTGCAGACGATACAACTCTGCAGAATTCAACTTGCCTAAATCCCGAGAGATGTTCCAGTCGGAATGTCAGGGCAAGCTATTAAATATGCAGGTTTAGGGTTACGAATTTAGCAACTGGTCGATGAATTGAGATTGAATAATTCTCAAATCAGTATTCAGAGCTGGTCCAACGATTGACAATCGATGGGATTTGACAATTGGTAAAAATTTTATTCTGACAGGTATCATTAATATTCTTAAAAATAATTGTAAATAAATAAGTTTTATATAATTGTTTAATATCGGTAATATGACAAATAATTTTTTTACTGTATTAAAAAATGCTACGGTAAAAGTGAATGTTAAACCACATTAAAATAAAATATATTTAAAGTGATAACCTGGTATTCATCAAGACTTAACAAGCATTTTTAGTAATATATCTAGTGAACAATATTTTAGGGGTAGAAATATATTAAAAACATGGGTCGAAAATGTTCCGGTTACATGTGTCTAATCTCGACTGTGTCTGAAATATAAGCAACTTATATATTAAATACTAATTAAATATATTAATTAGATAGATATACATATAAAATCAATTTTATCGAAAAATATTATTATTGCATATAATTACAATTTCACAATAAGAATGTGTTCTCCTTAATAAATTATATATTCAATAGATAAATAGAAGGTCATCGAATTTCGAGCGGCCAGACAATTTTTGTTAAGACGATTTAGGGTCTGAAGCAAAGATGTTGAATAATAATGGGTCAATTTCGCAAATATTTATTTAGAAGTACGTAGACTTCAAGGTTAACATAATTTTGTAAAAGTTTCATTACAATATTTTCTATAACGGCAGACATTTGTAGGTACTCCTTGAACATTTTCGACTCGTAATTTCCACAGTTAGGTATCCATCCTAAAATATTGTATACTAGAGCTGTTTACAACTTATACATAATAAGATTTTGGTGTGCTTGAAAAAGTACTTATGCAAGATGCTACCTTCGCCTATTAGCCCAATTCTGTTTAGCCTTGATTTGAAGGTAATAATTTATTCTACAACCAGTACTACAAATATATTCGATAAAAATAATTACATAATTATACTTTTTATAACAAATTGTAAATTGAAATATATTAATTTTGTTATTAAGGAGAACACATTCTTATCGTGAAGTTGTAATTATTCAGAACATAGGTCTGTGATATTTTAAATACTAATTAAATGTATTAATTTGAAAGATGTACATATAAAATCAATTTTATCAAAAAATATTGTTGTTGCGCTACCGGGATTGGAACCTGGATCTATTTCTAATCCGGGGAAGGTGCGTTATCCAACTATGTTACAGCAATAGTACTTTTTACGACAAATTTTCGAACCCATATGTTACACTTTTTCAAATGAATACATCTACCGTTTCATTATTTGAAAGCCATCTACTTCCTTTTTACGGAATCTCAAATACCTTTGAGAAAACCGACAAAAGACGCGAAAATTATCTATTAAATTTTGGACACATTGATACAACTTATATATTATTAAGAAGAACAAATTCTTATTGTGAAGTTATAATTATTATTTGTAGTAAAAACTGTACAGTCGCTATAAGATAGTGGATAACGCACCTTCCCCGGTGTGGAATGAGATCCAGGTTCGAATACCGGTAGCGCAACAACAATATTTTTTGATAAAATTGATTTTATATTTACATCTTTCTAATTAATACTTTTAATTAGTATTATTAGTTTTGTTTTATTTGCGAACCGTCATAACAGCTGATTAATATTTCTTGCGTTGTGGTCGCGCGGAATAGTATTGAAATCATTGACTGCACCCATCTTCATGTTATAAAAGTGACATCAAACCTTTAGGGGAATACAATATTATAAATGGTTAAAATTTACACACATGATATATTTTCACGGATATTTAAAAAAAAATTCTAACATTCTAGGATGCACCGGGTTCAGTAAATCACTAAAAACCGACAAATGAAACGAAATCTTATTACGAAAGTGACAACATAACACTCCTCAATCACGCTACACAACGCTGCACCAATATTATGCGCAACACAGTAGTACGCGTTTGTCACTTGCGACGATCGCTCGTTTATCCGACGGAGTGATTGCTAATATCACATCGCTCATAACTTTGCTGCATGTTGTTAGATTTGGATAAAATAAACTGTATTCAACTAAATAATTTTTTTTTAAATGTGCATATATTTTTTCTTTTCATAGATTTATTCATTCTTCAGTATGTTTCACTATCGGCTGCTCATTTGCTTCTATCGTGCTCGTAGACGACTTTGTCCTACGTATCGTCCTACGGAATGCCTCACATCGATGTATCGTGTAAAACAAGACATTTTTTAGAAATGCGATAAAACCAGTCTTGTGTTTGTGAATGTATAATACGAGTATTTCTGTCCCTCTCTTTTGGGAGCTCGGATCTTGCACAGCTGCGCAGAACAGTGTCCCGACCTATTAATGTAAAATGTAGGCAAACGAGTTTCTACCCGAAGTAATTTAATTGCCACGGTAGAGTGACATGGCAAATGACGCACACGCACACACGCGAATACACACTTTTTATATTCTTCATAATTGTTTCCGATGACAGTTCACTACTGAGATGATAACGAAGACGTCTTCTTCCTATCAATTACCGCCCAAGTGATTTTATACTAATTCAACTCTTCTCATAATGCTAACCACAAGAAAAGTATAATAATAGATACACGATATTAAAAGGTAATTGTCGATGGTGTATTATAAAATCTTGATGTAAACTGTACTAGAATTTCACACTGATGACGTTCTGATATGAAATCAACACGTTCTGTCTTAAATAATTAAGGTGTACTAGCGTATTACTTTAATATTAACTAGCAGATAGCGATCGACGAAAGCCGATTGTTACCCTGCTTCCATAAAACCTATTCAATGTTAAATAAATTTATTAATAAAATAACAAAGTAGTCTTCTATAGTACACCTATCTTAAATAATTAATCTTACAAATACCTAATCAGACGTTCTTACAATTATTGAATGTATAATGTACTTGTTTCTAATGGAAACTTGTCAACCGAGGCAAGACTAGGGGTACATAATGGAGTCTTGGTATCGATACTGATCTATGGAAGTGAGATCTGGAGCTGGAAAAAGAGGAACGAAAGTAAACTGAATGCAGTGGAAATAAGATCGCTTAGACGTATATGCGGCAGATCTATTTGACAGAGTAAAGATTGAAGAAATAAGGAAAGAATGTAAAGTTGATCTTAGTATAGTGAGTGAGATTAAAAAATGATCACTTAGGTAGTTTGGTCATATGGAACGGATGAATGAGGAGATAATGGTAAGAAAGATATACGACACAAGTGTTGATGGCACCAGAAAAAGAGAACGTCCGCGGAAGACTTAGCACGACCATGTGAATCAGATTCTGGAACATAGTCCTGTTAGAAGCCACAATAATCGACGAGCTTGTATAAGAAGATGTATGAATATGGATGACGCGCGAATTGTATTTCAGGACAGAAGAGTGCCGAGCTCTATCCTCTCTACATACCCCTGCAGGAAACGGCGTGGTGATGGTAAATTAGTTAGTTACTGTTCCGGCGGTAAAAAGACATGCGTAGCCACGTTTTATAGCCAATGGCCGACTGCCGACACCGCCTAGCGTCAAAAATTATACGGACCGTCATGGGTACGTACGCTCAACAATATAAAATAAGTGATTGTAACCAAATTGTATGTCATTGTATGTATTTCATCTATATAGAGATATTAAAGGCATATGTTTTATAAAAAATTGTTTCACCGTGTCTATAATATCGTATTTCTTTTGGAGCTCAATAGTTACCGAGAAGAAACCGGATATTTCCGTTATATTTCTCAAGAGATTAGTCATAGGACCAAGATGATTACAAAACACGAAAACTTTTTACCGATTAGAGTTGGCTTGAAGCAAATTGACTACGTCAAGGTAAACATTTACCTTAGTCGAGTCATCATATTCAACAAAGACACAGATGTGTCATGTTTCATTCGGTCAAGAGGCGAATAGCGCTCATCTGGGCAAGCTTAGGAAACCTCAAACATCATCTATCAACGTTTCAACAAGTGATTAGCTCTGAAATTGTACAACACAATTAACACTAACTGGAAATCTTTCACTTCCAATAAGATTACGCAAATGTGGACTAAATATATGATTTAATTGGGTAGAGATCAATCAGAAGCATCGTTGTCCAAGATTCCAACATAATCACAATACAATATCTACACTAATAATTCACTTTAGTTTTACAACACATTCATTACATTTTCTTGTTTTCTCTGTTTTTTTTTATATCTCTGTCTAATCTTTTCTTTATTATTTTAATTAAATAACAGCATTATGAAAAATTTGCTGCTTTAACACAGGCGGTAGCCAAGCAAAGTAGCCAGGACAATGCTATATGCAACAGAGGTGGATACTGTATCCCACACAGTAATAAGTGCATAATATATGTATGTTTACATCTGATTTACAAAAAGATGTATATCAATAAAGGTTTAAATAAATAAATTATAAAAAAACCAATTAGCAATACGTAACACGAACACTTATGGATGCCACAATGATAATGTTCTGGAATATACAAAGAAACATGGAAAGATCCATGCTGGGAATTCCGCTGCATGAATGATGTATAAATGGGCATACGTAGCAAAACCAAACCAGATGAAGTAGGACACCGGGTGGTAAAGCTGAAATGGCAGTGGGTGGAGTATCTTATGAGACGATAAAGACAGGTGGGCTAAAAAGATGACCGAATAGAAACTTCGAACCAGAAGGTGAAATGTATGCAAGCCAAAGGACCATTGCAACAGATAGTGAGCCCGCGATACCAGAAACAATGTACATAGCTTGGAAAGTGTTAGGGGAGGCATATGTCCTGTATTGAATGCAAAGATGTTGAAAAAGAAGATAATGATGATGATTTACTTGCTGTGATCGACGCAAGTCGTCGGTCACCAAAGTGGTGGATGGATGATGGGTTAGATACGATGTAGGGAATCGGAATGAGGGAGAGGATGACGGGAGGAGGGGTACCTTCGATAGCCAACTAGAACCATGGACTCACGGAACCAAAGGACAGCTCAATTCACCTGGTTGATGACGCCGTCACGTTGCTCTTCCAGAAGTTCACCTAATGTAGAAAAACTAGACTTCATAAAACTCGCAAAATTGATATGAGAACACTTCCTCTTCTCGACTTCCAAAAGGATAACCAATCGAGCCAAAGGAACAAAATGTACTGGGGAGAAGAGGCTAAGGGGGTATGAATAAACTAAAAACTGGTGACAATATACTACAATTAACAATAATATGAACGAATTAATAAGTATAAAAGTGTATGTGTTCAGCTATAAAATAATAATTCATTTAATTTATTATGAATACGGAATACTTGGAGTTATTCAACTTCTTTTGTTGCGAAGATGACGTCTGGCATGGTGTATGTGTTATAATGATAGTTAAACCATTATTGCGACTGTAATTGTGTTCGATTGCAACGATGATTGGTAACTGATTGTTCGTAATTATTCAAGCAGTCACTGGTACATTAGAAATTAAATTTCAGTTACCAATCACCGTTGCAATCAAACACAATAACGGTTATTAATCACTAATGTGCCGTTCCTTATTTTTTGAGGAGCTCTGTTCTACACACCCTTCCGCACGTTGTGTAAGCGCATTCATTGAGCAGATGAGTTTTAAGCGACGGACTTATTTTCAGTTTTTGCGGCAGCCCTACGCAAATATTAATCGACTACCAAACCAAATATCACTGACATGGTGGTTCTTCTATGGCCGCTAGACATTAGCGAAAACTACCTTCGTGGATAAATAAATTAGTAAGAATAAGTGTAAAATCTGCTAAATAACAAAATCGTTTAATACATTAGATATACAGGAAAATTCATTTTATCGAAAAAATAACACAGAACTATGTTCTAAAAAAACTGTTCTCCTTAATTAATAAAATCGTTAATACCGTAAATAATATAATAATTACTATTACTATTTTACTGTAGGAAATTGAATGTCTTCGTGACGTGTAATCACAAAGGCGGAAAGTTTTCTTTATTGACGAGGTAATCGTGTACACTGAAACTCCTCTTGGAGTTAATCTGTCGGTTTCTCTCTTTCAGTTTATCAGTATTTTCTCACAGTTTTCGTTCAATAAATTTAGCGCTCATTTGACGCAGGCAGTGCTCACTTTTCAACGAATATATAGTACACCGGAGGTATCTGCCGGAAAGATCTTCTCCGAAAGTGAATGGACGCTGCGTGTCGCGAGTCTGCCGAGACTTCTTGTAATTCAATTCTGTTTGATTATTTCTCGTGTGAATTTAATTCTTCCCATTGTGTGCTTTGGTTTCTAGATGTTGTTATCCAGCCATCATTAACCCGTGTCACCTGTACTGAGCACTGACACAAGAATACTCGGGAGCAGTTTTAATAATGCGAGTTTGAGCTCGTCAGAGCATTCGGAAACTGGCAGATTAAACTCTGGATGTACCTGCATGTTTAAGAATATTCTAACGTAAAAAAGAAGAATTTAAAATGCTACATAGTCATGATAACGAGATCATTCATATTATTGAGATGAGAATGAGATGAAAAAACATTCTAGTGCACTAGCCTATATGTAGGAAGAGTATCGCGATATACCTAATAATATAAATATAGATATAGCACAATAAAATAGTTTTTTATGTACCCACTTAAAATTATTAAATAATTAATTTATTAACATATTATACACATAAATTTAGTCACACATTATAAAAAAATATTGCACATACACAATTAAAGTAAACATTAAAATATACATATTCTTTTCATAATTTATAATGTAAGATATGTTCACTGTCTTCTTTTAGACCGCAGTCTGTGCTAAAGGAGACAGATTCATCTATTGTACAAAATAATACAAATATGGATATGTTTCTAAAGTCATTTATGTAAAGTTTAATATTAAAAACATTAGGGTTATGATATATATTTCTTACACCGTTCTTGCCAGTTATTCCAATCTTAAGATCTGCTTTTTAAGAGGACTATTTTATTAGCTTTAGGAGTACGGGCAAAAGGATACAGTTATAATGCTTTACGGATTAATGTTTGATGTTTATGAGAGCGTATGGCAGATGAAGCAAAATAATTTGGTAATGTGTGAGACATAGGTGCAATAATCAATTATTGTTCACATGTTCGTGGTTGACGACGATCGCAGATTGTATTGTGTAAGTGCGTGCGGCCAGAGC
This sequence comes from Eubasilissa regina, assembly GCA_022840565.1. Lineage (NCBI taxonomy): Eukaryota > Metazoa > Arthropoda > Insecta > Trichoptera > Phryganeidae > Eubasilissa > Eubasilissa regina. The sequence continues at coordinate 20,545,560 of JAINEB010000013.1, forward strand.
AGGTTACGAAACGAAAGATGAAACAACTTACTGTTGACACAAGTTTAGGCTATACAATGAAATTACTACATAGAGGAGCGTTTTCTGGAGATACTATATGGAAGGCGGCAGCGAGAAGAGCGGCGTTCGGTAGCCGGCCTCCCGGATTGCTGTTGATGCTGTTATTGTCGCATGATTATGGCATCGGTATCTGGCGGGTTTTTTTGTAGCTGTTTCCTAACAGCTATTCTCCTGTGGAGGTCTAAAACGTCTCCGCTCTTTTGACAATTACAAAACGCATCTTTCTTTTACGGGTGAGTAAAATAAGAGCTCCTGCTAATCCAGGTCAGAAAGTTATCCAACTGAAAGCGATACCTGAGAATTAGCAGCAGGAGATTGGCATAACTGAAAGGTAATGTAAACTGTACAGTAGCACCCAACACATCAGATAAAAACTCCAACCGCATGCTGCTATCAAGAGGAGAACGAGACACAGAAAGAAGTCAGTGTGCAGCCCCTGTCTTCTCATATCCAAGATGATTCACAACTCTTGAATCTAATATTGAACTTTCCAAAAACCTGAGGATGTAAAATCGTGAAGGACACCCTTCCTCAGACACGATATTGTGTTATTGCAACAAAATGAGAAAACAATATTTTACAGAGGCTAAATACCTTTTAAATGAACTTTAAAAAACTCGAGTGTAGTTAGCGGTCTCGCGAGATACGAAAGACAATGACCACAGTTACAACGCACCATCCGTCCTTTGATACCGCCATTGTGGTCCAGACGTTATATGGTCCAGAAATGATAATAACATAGAACACTAGTTATTTCTGATTTAAATCACTTTGTAATACCGGGCCCCGAAGGGTTACATTATTCACTTGACAGGCCGCACTGGCTCGACCAACTATCGTAGCTACAATAATAATTATTGTTGTTTCTGTTTTATTAATTATTTATACTACCCTTATCTGCTGGGGTCTGACACAAATAAATAATAATTTATCATTAGCACGAATAACTTTATTAATTGTGGTCGACGGTTTAACTAAATATTCAATTCGCCCCAAGATGGATTATCAAATGCCTGAAGGTAGAAAACGGTTATATCGTAATTTTTATATTATTAACATCTTTCAGAGGTTTGGTTGAGATAAATCTCAGTGCCGTGTACACACGCTTGAGATTGATACAAAGAGACATACACTCAAAATCGTGTACACGACGTTCAATTCAACAGTGAGGCTAGAAACGTGCACACAAACGTCACCTAGAACCATATGTACCTACAACTGTTTATTCTGAAGAGCATTAAATTTCAAACATTCGTTTCGTTTTACTGCTGCTGGGAGATTTAAATTCACACAACTGACGAACGGAACTGATATTTGACATTTGATATACAATAAGTGTGAAGTGAGGCGTGAGACGGTTAAGATATCTGAGAATGTTGTTTCCAAGGATCTCATAATCAATGCCTCAGAGATTGTTTCGAGTCGTTTCCTCTGTGGACACGAGTCATATGCCGTGCGCCCATACTCATGTTGGCGCTGACTGGGGCGTACCGGACTACGTCCAGTGTCATCCTACCGTAGCTTGCGGGGATGTTGCCTGCTAACCTATTAGTGCAGGAGGTGTCTGCCAGACGCGCTCTGAAGTAGGGCCAGAAAGTGTGTCATCTCGGATATAAGGTTTTATGCAAGAGACTCAGGGGTATTACGTTAGTCAAGTGGCAAGATAGATGGGAGGCGGCTCCATAGTATTTCGCGGCTAGTATTTCTTATGTACTATGTTTTTGTAGTCAATGATTCTGTCTACATATTGTTATGTACTTTGTTTACTTTTCTGAATAAATTAAAAGGTCGGGGTGAAGGCGGGTGTTTGTGATGGCTCACCTAAGTGACAGACGGAATTGCACAGTTGCCTATTAGTATTAAAAAAATGCCAATCAGGTGGCGAATGCGAAAAACCATATAGGAGCTTTTGCTTATAAATGGTCCTGGGTACGCGGCGGGTCCATCCTCATTATGGACACGGGCCATTAGAATCATAAAAATCCAGAATATATTTTATTATTATTTTTGTATTTCGCCTAGCAGAATAGCACAGAAATGATTTCATATTATCGTCATCGCTAAATGTAGACAAAAACGTTGACTGAACCATTAAAATTCACACACTAACCCAGAAGATAAGTTATAATTCTGATCTGAAGCATTCCATATTTCATCACTTCAGGTTGCGGCGTCATCAAATCACCGGAATCATAAGTAACCTGACTAACCTAACTTAACTTAACATAACCTAACACAAATATAACCTAACCACATAAAAAAATCATCTTTTGCAGTAATTTGATACGTTTGTATTAGTGAAGAGATAAATTCTTCTCTTGACTCACCGATGCGTGTGATTAGTGTTTATGACATCAGTGATTGATGGCATCAGTGATTGATGGCATCAGTGATTGAAAATTATGGTCACAGTTTCACGATAATATCATAAACGAAAATATAAATTTAAAAATAGCAGAATTAAAATCTATTATTATTATTAAACTCTTAAAATGTTTAAAAATCATATTAAATTAACATCTTTCTGCCATAAATATGTATATAAAAATATAGCAAACGATGAAAAAAATTCAAATCTTTGATAAAATAAAAGTGCATTTTAGATTACAAATTATTATTTATCATTGTTCGGTATTTACGACAGGACCAGATCGCCGGGCGCCGTGCGCGTGTGGATGCTCCATTACGTTTGCTATACCTATATGTCTCCACCTCCCTTTACCCTTACTTCATAGCATGACTATGTGTGTGATCTATGATTTGTGAACTGTCAAGAAGAGTAAACGTCCTGCTCGTGCTCGTCACTGACTTGAAGTTATTGTAAAGTTATTGGTGTTGTTGTTTTCGGTTTTCTCGCAGTGCGTGCCGAAAGGGCTATTGTATATCATGGTGCTTCGTGCTAATCATCGAAGAAGTATCCTGAAGTTCAGGAGAGTTGTGAATACAGAAAAAAAATTCAAGTAAATCGTGTTCTTCCTGGTTGGTCTTTAAGGCCTTTTTGTTCTTTCCCTATATCAAACTTCTACTATTCTTCCTACATCCAGTTTCACCACTCCCTTGTGTAAACAATCATATTTCGTAAATTTATATTTTAAGTTCAGATTATTTTCAAATCACGATACTTTCAGGTAGGTACTCAATCACTGTTAGTGAGTGCGACTTAAAGATATCAATGATTGACCCACAGTTCGCGATTTTGAGTGCATCACTAGTTCTTGTACATATACTATTAACTTTCTCCCTGTCGTCTTACATAATAATGCGTGTTCGCTCTGTGTTCAGCTCTGTGCTGTATTTCATGTGACTTTCGTTTCCGAGACAAGCTTCATCTGAGAACACATTTTTACTGATGCACTCTTCAAGAACGCTAATAACAATCTTAAACATTCTTGGATATTCTAAAATATATCAACAATATTTTTCTACATGAAAAAAGATGTTAGACGTAGATTCATGTTCAAATGAACCGCGCAGGTACCTAGACAGTGGGCATATTATTTCCGTATGCACGTTCTCCGTGTCCGTAGATTCTTATAACCGGGTGTAGGTACTAACTACTCCGACGAAAAGGCGATTAAAATGGAACAATAGCGCGAGTACAAATTAATTATAAAATTTTATCGTTTATCGTAATCAAAGTGTGAGTACATAATAGTTTTCGTAATTGAATCACTTGTAGCAAGAATATATTCTTCTTTTTCTTCTTCTTCTAATCAGGCAATCCACCCTTCAAGAATGATTTGTGCCATTAAACAAGTTAAAACATTATTTCATATAGAGCAGTACAACAATATTATAGAATAGGGAATATTACGCTACAAGTTAATACCATTGTCGTTCAAGAAATTTGCTATCATATAGCTCAAATGTGGCGAGTTAAGGGAGAGAAGATGACACAACTTAACCGGGAGTTGAAAATTACCATTGACAAGATTATTGTAAAAAAAACCTGTGATCCACAATGGACAGGCAAAAAATAGATGGTCAAGGGTTTCTTCCTCGGCACCACACTCACACATTAAAGAGTCTATTACGTTCAATCTAAATAAATGTGAGGCTACCTGGCCAAGAATATATTAATAGAATTCTATTAATCAAAGAGTAACGATACGCATATATAAGTAATTAAGAGTAATATTGATCGCATTGATCGTAGGTTCATGATATTTTAAATGGAAAAGAATTTAATTAAGTATGAATTTTTAACGATTTAAAAAATATAATAATATATATTCTAATGAAAACACATTTTTGTTGTGAAATTGTAATTCCACAACATTTTTCTGTGATAGTTTATATAACTTAAATGAAAGATATACAAAAAATATGTATTTATCGAAAAAATATTTTTACCTGGAACATTTCTTATCCGGGGAAACGCGTTACTATTTCGTCATATCAACCGATTAGTGTATTAGATGTAGATCTCTTTTTATAATTAACACATCTATTATTCCATTTTTAAAAGCATCAACTGTATATTACAAAGAATCCCTAATACGTTTGAATAATACACGCTAGGAGACTCCGGAATGGTATTTGTATATAAATATTTTTTCGATAAATAAATTTTTCTGTGTATCTTCCTAATTGATTAATTAAATTTGTATTAGTATAATATGTTTTATCGGAGGTTCCCCATGTTAAACTTTTCACAAAACTGCGTTAAAAAAAAGAACGTTAAAAATAGCACCTTAAAATATTACCGCATTATTGAAGGTCACCAATGAATGTTAAATTTAATATATACGATTTTACTGGCAATATATACGGAAAAACATCTTAAGTATACTTTTTTGCATAGAAGATGTTTCATAGATCTTAAATATCATTTTTTGCATAGACTTACCAAAAATGATAAGAATGGAATGTTATAAATAGCGCGTGAGCCGTATTACGAGTATATAATAATATTTTCATGGGTATTTAGTATCTTAGTAGACATCAACATTCAATAAATATGCAGGAGTGGTACAATACATGTCTCTGAGACATTACGTATTACATTACCGTGCTACCCCCATTTAGTTGTTTTATTGGCACGTTATTATATATCATGGGAAAGGGTTTTGTAAATAATATCGAATTAATTATGTTTACAAAAATCTGTTTTAAATGGTATAACTTTTTGTGCATATCATTATTGGTGTTAATTCTAACTTTATCATGACGTAATATGTCATTACAAATTAGTTATTCATTCGAATTCTGTATGTAACTATACATAATATCATAATAATCTAAAAATATTTGTATTTCTCATTTACTACGAATATAATAAATAACAACGTTCCTAATTTTTCTAAAATGGGAATGGAAAAATACCTTAATTCTAATGAAATAACGTTTTAATTGTGAATTTACGATTTTTTAAAACCCTGTCTCTTGATAATTAAAACAAATAAGATGGATTACTTAAAAAGATAAACAAAATAAAAATCTATCTGAAATGTGATTTCATTCAATTTAACATAATTAGTCAAGTTAAATGTTTTCTGTTATGTAGCAGGTTCTACTAAAAAGGTTTTTGAGGAGCATTTTTATCAAAAATAAGGTCGCTTTTAACGAAAATAAATAAAATAGATGCCTCACTTCTAAGGTATTGCATTGTTTAATTGGTTAAAGATATTCACCGGCAATATAAAGATTCAGATCGAGTCCGGGTGATGATTTTTTTAAATTGATTTTCTGTGTATCTTTCGTATTCTGTTCTTTTTAAAAATAATATCACGCGTGTTCTTCCTTTTCGCTGTGGCAATCGAATACATTTCCGACAAATTTTGATTTTATATTCTGTAATATTTCCAATTGATACATCTAATATTCCATTTTTAAAAGCGATACCCTTTATATTTATTTATTTGTATTAAAATCCCACTAAATTGCTATTAACTATACATTATTAATTTTTGATGAGTCAGTAGGTATTTATTACCTCGATAGATTCGATCTTGTTCTAGCTACTTTGCTAGACTTTTGACTGTATTAAAGTAGTCAGTTTTATCGTGCTGCTTAGATGATGCAATTTTAAAATAATTTATTTGAAAATATATAAATGGATGTGTTGAAAATCTAAAAATGGATTATTCACGTATTATAGAATTTAACGAGGAATATTAATCAGCGTTACTTCTGATTGATTTCTACCAAATTGAATCATATATTTGGTTCATATTTGGATTATTTTTCTATTAATAATGATTTCCAATTAGTGTTAAAATATGATAATTAGTTAATTGATAACATTACAAACATTTTTAAACCGTTTAGTGGTCGTAATGTAGCAATTCCTCATCTCAACACTATAATATAATAATATAATGGGATTAATGTAATATTATACTAGTAGGCTTACGTTTTATATATACAAATACATTTGGAATATTATTTTCAAATAATATATATGTATATATATGTAATTATAAAACAACTAACTAATCGTATAATATTGTTAACAGTCATTTAACTCAGGAAAACAATAAAACATTTTCAAAAAAATTGAAGATTCATAGTAAAATGTTACATACATACTTGTATATTGAGAAAAAAGTAAATGTAAGAAATCAAACATTGAAATACTATCTAAGTAATAAAAGAACAAAAACAAAGAGAAAAGTAAAAACAATAAATAAACCTCTGGATTTTTTAAAAACGTTAAAGTACAAATATCAATATGTAAAAAGATAATAAGTTATTATATATTGCGTAATAAATACAGAGCGACATATTAAAATGAATTAAATATAAAATTTGTGAAAATAAAACGAATACCTAATGTATACATACAGCGAAACCCCGATTTTACATGCCCGGAATTCACGTTTTCCCTCCATTTGCGTGTTATTTCTGCAGTCCCGTATCATTTTAGTACATTACAAACCCTATTTTACTTTTGTCTTTCCCGCGATTTACGTTTAAAATTTATTGAAATACGTTCGGTCAGTTCGTCATTCGCCATAGAGCCAAGAGTGTATTGGTCATTTTCTTATCGTTTGTACGCATTTTTCATTCTCATAGCTACCTGATTGTTTAGTTGTTTTATCGTTTTTACAAGTTGGAATCAGCAAGAAAATTTCGTAAAAGATAGTATACACAACATTGGTTGCCGGGGTCCAACGTAATAACATGGTAATTGATGAAATAGTGGACAGTCGCATAAACAGAAACTTGACAGAACAAAGAAGAAGTGTCTGCTCATCCCGGATGATCCAGCAGATCCCACCAAGGACGATGCCACGAACGAAGGCCTCAAAGCATAGTTTACTAGTGTTAGCAATGTACCACCAGAAACCTTTAATTTCATTTATAATATTGGAATAAATATTTGAAAATAACAAAAAAAACATTACTTTTAAAATTAGCACGAAGAAACAATGCTATATATTTTTAGTTAGTTATGACATCCTGAAGAAGAAAATAGTATTTTTCGAAACCGGTAGATGTATTTAAACTCAATTCAGTGGTTAATAAAACAAAGATAATAAATAAAAAATAAAAAAAAACATTGTTTGACTGTCTGAATAAAAAATAAATTATCTGTTTTTTTAATGCCTTCTGTTTACATTTTCTTAAATCAAGGTTCCACTTTAAATGCATAAATATATTAATGTTTTTTTTCTTCATAAAACTGTGAATATTATTTGAGAGAAGATACTAATTTTGTTCTTATTATTTAATGGATAATATTAGTATATCTTATATACAATATATACTTAATTGAGGGTTAATTTTTGTAGTTATTTTTCATTTAAGGTCAGCTTATTACTCAGCTGTCGCGATTTTGTATTAAATAATTTAACCAAGTATAATTTAGCGTAAAATGTAACTTATTGTTACGTTACTCACTCTCAGATCATTCATTTCTGTATGTGTGCAGTTGTCACGTGAGCCGATATCTGATCATATACGTTCACATCATCTACCATCGGTTTATTAATTATTTGTGGGTACCGCGTAAGGTTGAATGATAAAATTTAAAACCAAATAAAAATATGTTAATTAAACTATTTTTATAAAATGCTGTCAACAAATTATGTTAAAATCAAAGTCGTCATTGCGGTCCGTCTCCACATTCCCGATTTAAGTGTTGCGCACGCAACCGTAAACTCCGAGCAACAGTGATGCAATTCAAATGACCGCCACTTCGAGAAACACGTGCTGCAGTTCGTTTCAATGAGCTGCATTAATTATTACTGACCTTAGTTGCTTTAAATGTGAATCCTTTGAATCGGCCGCACGTTGCGAAGTGTTAATTATGAAAAACGTTGTAATAATGTCGCGTAGATGAATTAAAAAACGTTTTTTATGTTTAATAGGCGTAGTGCTGCGCTGCATTTATGAGATTCTGATAAAACGGTCAAAATACATCACATTTTTCCATTTACTTTCAAGCTTCTTACGTTTACCGCAAGATGTCGTAAGGAGCATCTTTTATGACCGTACTGTGGTCGGCCGCGCTCATTGGAAAACAATATTATTATTATTATTACAATATTATTGTCTTAGTTACGCCCCTGTGGATTTTCTCACAAAAACACAACTTTCGTAATAATTTGTGTGGCCTTCTTTAGGCATTTAAAACAATATTTACATTGCCCTGGATAGATATAAGTTTGCCAAAGAAATTAAAATTTCATGTCTTTGTTCATATTGTATATTACGTACCGAGTAGGAAGTTTGAATGGCTTCTAGGTAGGGTTACTAAATAGTATTCAAAAGGGAAACGTGTCATTCTTTTTAGATTGAAATATAATGTCCACTATCTTCCTTAAAATGTCCTTCGTTTTTGATTGGTTTCGTGTTAGCGAGCCTGCCAATCGAGTTGTAAAATTATGCAATCAATTTGCGATCTGATTTTTTAAATTAAATTAAAAATATGTATTATATTTTTTTCCGCTAATGGCGGCTGTTCAAAAAATTCATAACGTCGCGAAAGCTAGACTATAAAAAGTAAAGAACGCACTTTCACTCACAAACGAAAGATACCCGATTCTTACAATCATTACCGGAATGAATTTGTATTGTTTGCTACTGGCGTTTAATTATCAAAAATAACTTTAAGATATTTTATTAGTGCACATCTTGGGAACAATTCATCAGGGATATAAATATTAATTGCCTACTACAATGTCAAAATTGATTAATTATACGATATTTTTATCTTAGATTGCAAATCACGATCTCGGCTTGAATGGATTTAGCCAGCAATTGAACTGAGCATACTCATCTTTCAGTCTTAGTTAAGAAATATGGTATAATATAATAATTTATCATTATTAAGGAAAACACATTCTTATTGTGAAGTTGTAATTATTCAGAACAGACGGTCTGTGATATTTTAAATACTAAATATATATTTATAATTAATACATTAATTTAGTATTTAAAATATCACAGACTTATGTTCTGAATAATTACAACTTCACAATAAGAATGTGTTTTTCTTAATAATATATGTTGTATCAATGTGTCCAAAAATTTAATAAAAATGAATTGATAATTCTGGCGTCTGGGTTTACTCAAAGGTATTTGAGATTCTGTAAAAATAATGTAGATGGCTTTCAAATAATGGAACGACAGGAGTATTAATTTGAAAAATGTAACATATAGGTTCGAAAATTTGTCAAGAAAAATACTGGCGTTATAGCACAATGGTAGTGCACTTCCCCGGATTGGAAATAGAGATCCAGGTTCGTATCCCGGTGACGCAAAAACAATATTTTTCGAGAAAATTGATTTTATATGTATATATTTATAATTAATACATTAATTTAGTATTTTTAATAATTTATCGCTTATACTATATTTGTTTAATTATAAAAAAACAATCTTTTGTAAGAATTCGAATGTTTAATATGCACGGGATAACACAACTTTGGATTTCGTTTTAAATTATTAATTTTCTTCTGGACAAAGTTGTAATTCGTAATATTTTTAGGTGGATTTTGATGGAAATACTATTTATAAGTGTCTCACGACGCTACCTACTTCCAAAATATATCAACGCACATTCTTCGATCATGACTTGGAGACCTCAAAACAACTCTCCTTTAAAATCTAAATATATATGTCTGATTTTGTGGACAATAACTTCCGTAGAATTTATTAGATTTCGATAGAACTTTTAAAAAAGATTGACTGTATGGATATCTTAGTTTTTAGACAACAGCCTAGTCGGTTGTCTAAAAACTTAAAAAACAGTGCCGGAAGAGATTTAAAAAAATTGTTATCGATTTCTTTAGGGGACTTGATTTGTAGATATATTTTTTTCTTAAAAATGTCTTAATATTAATATATATCCATCTGGAAATAGTGACTAAAAATAATATTTTTTGGCACAATAAAACGATATTTTTTAGCCAATTTGCACCGAATAATTTTGTACAAAATCAATAATACTTTTATTACAAACTCTCTTAATTGAGATATTTTTCTTCTTCTTCATATGGTGGTAAGCAAGGGCGTGCACTCCATCTAATCAAAAAAGCTGAGTGTAACTATAATCTTTGCGAAATAAATCTAAATTAAATATTTATATGACATATTATGCATTAAATATGTAGATCTACGCGAAAATATTTCAGTTCTCATGTTAACTAGAACCGTATAATTAGTGGATAAATTTAAAATGTACAAATAAAGCTTCGTATGTGTTTTTTAAAAAAACTTTCCCATTAACTAATCGCAACATTCGCACCGTGCGGTGTTCTGAATACACGTCTTCGTTTTAACAGGCGTGATGCAAAACGCCGCAAGTGTGTCTTTGAAGCGGACTTGATTGTATGCATTTCAATACACTTTAAACGTGGTATTATTTTATATATTGACATATTTTTACCGCTTTAGTTAATAATACCTTGAAAAACTTCCCAAGAATAATTGGTATATTAATTAATAACACTAACACAGGTGTATTTACGTAGAAGCATGCTTCTGAAAGAATGAATGATGAATACAATCTCGAATGATAATACTCATCGATATTAGCAGCATAACCTAAGTCCAATTTTGGTGTAAGTACTATGAATATTTACCCATTTTAATAAACAAGTAGGTACATTAGAATTGTTATATTAACACTTGTAATTTTCGTAGTTAAATAAGCTTTTAAGCAGCGTTAAATAAACATTGAAATTATTTTCTACAGGATGCGTGTATAATATATGCATGGAAGTGCGTGGAAGTTTATTAGTATTTGTGCTTTATGATCGTAAAATGTAGTGCCATTAACTGATTCACGCTTCTTACGAACCGTCAGAAGGATATCACGTGTTGATACTGATATTTCTCAGGAGCGGTCACGAATTCTGAGAACATTGTGGTTATAAAAAGATCATCTTCATTGCATTCAGAGCCCAATATACGAAAGCATTTAATGAATTCACTGTTCTCTGTAATTAATTTTATATTTGCATTTTGTGAAACGGAGGGCTTTGCATCTTTAATTATGTAGGTAAATTAATAAAGACAAAATAATGAAGTTAATTAATTACATTATTATTGACCGTCTTCATTCATTTCAAGCATTTCTGATAGTGATAAATAAACGGAATATTACAGATTCTGTGGTGCTAGGAACATTTTTAATGATGTTTGTCAATTATTTTATTCACATTAACGTAGCTTTATAAACAAATTTAATATTATCTCTCTCAAGTCGATGTATATGTCGATACTCGTGTCTTTCATTTTTCTTCTACGACGCGAATTACTTACCTTCCATTCTTCACGTCCTGGAGCTTTTTCAGAGATTTGGTTGGAGATCGACTTCTCGCGTTTCATCAAATAGACATTCATTCATCTCGCAGTTCATAACATATAACGCCAAGACCGTATCTCTACGGCGTCGAGTATGTTTCTTTATTTTATACAGTACTATGAAGAGTATCAGGAAATTTATTCTACCAGCCGGAATTTTATGCTTCTTGAGATGGAACGTTTCTTCTAAATTTTGATCCGTTTCGTCATAACAAACTTGGGTCACACCTCTTCTTCTTCGGACCTCGTCTTCGCATGCTCTATTTCTTAAGTCGAGAGATCTTAGAACTTCTTTTGAATCATAGACATTAAGAATATTAGTTTTCAGAATTTGGTTACAGTTGCTCTGAATATTTCAGTTTCGCTCATGTTTATTTCAAGATCCAATATTCAACTCTCTTCAATCTTGTGGATAAGTTCTACCATTTCGTCTTTGCTGGTCGCAATCAGTGTGATATCTTTTATAAATTGAGGGTTGAAGATCTTTTTACCATCTTTCAGATACCTATAATAATTGAATAATACTTAAATACTAGTAAACATTAATTTGAATTAATAGAAAGCTCGTTAATGTGAATCACTCGGGCGTCAAATACGTAAAATAAAAGCATTTTTAATACAAAATAATATACACATTAGAAAATATTCTTCTAGTTGGGAAAATATTAATTTCACAATATGATATCAAAAAACATTAATTTGGTTATGGTTTCATTACGCAAACAAAATTGGTTTCGTTATAGATAACACAAACAAGAGTTTCCACGTAGTTCAACATTTTGTCAATGTACCGAGGAAATGTTTGTTTTGTAATTAATTTACGAAATGAATTATTATTTTAGTAAGCTTTCCACTTAATAAAATATTTACAAATTAATGAACAGTAATTTGTAGCATCCGCATACTGGAGACGCGCACAGAATTAAGAAATATATATAAGGGTTCCTGGTGGATGTCTAAAATCAACTTACAAAGCTAACGACCCCCGTGGTTAGAATATTATTGTTTTGATTATATTATAATGTGTGATCGTGTCACTGCAAAATGGCGCTTCTAAATTATCTACATATCATCATGATTATAATAATGAGTTATCATGATAATGAGGATAAACACGTTAATGACACGCTGTCAGCTCGTTTCTGAAATGTAAATTATCTCTCGATTTTGACATTTTGAAAAGCAATTATAATGTAATCATTTATATTGTGAAGTTGCAATTTAACAGAACATAGGTCTGTAATATTTTTAATACAATTTAAATGTATTATGTACAAAATTAACATATCGAAAAAATATTGTTGTTGCAACCGGGATTCGAACTTGAATCTCTTTGTATCTGGGGAAATGCATTAACAGATTATGTTACACCGACGGCAGATTAGCCCGTACACAGTTCTAAACACATACTGAACTCATTACATTTCAATAGTGTTGATTGCAGTGACCTTTTTTCTCGTGCTCAAGGACAGGTTAGGAAAAGAAAGGGAAGGATATATGCATGTTCAATTTTGATAATCGCGAATAGATGATGTGCGTGTATGAGTGCGTTGAACGGCGCTAACATGTAGCATTATTTGTTAATGCATTTCTCCGGATAGGAAGAGATCCAGATTCGAATCCCGGTAGCAACAACAATTGATTTTATATGTATATCTACCTAATTAATACATTTAATTTGTATTAAAAATAATTTATATACCTAACGTATCTGTTTTATTTGGTTGGCGTTTGGATAAGAGACTTTATTGTGAAAACATAATGATGATTGCCTACATTTTTTTTGTTATATCAATTATTATTTTGTAATACATAATTAATGTACAGATTTATTTAACCTACGGGTTTGATTTTTTGTCGGGAAATAAAAATGATCTTCTCTTTTTTGCCGGAAAATAAAAAATGATGTTCTCTTTTTTGCCGAGAAATAAGAAATAATAAAACTAAATTTAATTCTAAACATTTGCGATTGTAAATTCTTAAAAAATTAAAATGTGTAGGGATATTATCGAATATGATATATTAATAAATATTTTTATCACTCTGTAAGTTGTTAATTATGTATTGGTATTCACAATCTCAAAGTGAATCTACTGGTTTAAAAAATATTTCGTACGTACATATTTTTCACATTGATATACGAGTTGATGGAGATCAACAAAGTTTTAGCGTTTAGTTAGTGTACCTTGTAGTTATACGTATATTTATAAATGAAAATAATTATTTAAATAATATTACATATAAGCCAACTTCGTCCCTTGTGCACCTGTTGCTTCTCCTTAGTTACGGCACTGGAAATAAATATTCTCATTAAAGGTAGCGTTTTGAAAATGGTTATTATATTCTTCATATTTTATGTTATATTTTTCTTTAAAATTTTATTTATTGCAAACTTTAATATGTCATATTAATGTTGTGATACTTTGACGAGATTTTATTTTGAATTAAGGCCACATCACATGAAATGTATACCTATTACTTCATCTGAATTTAGTGAGGACTTATTGAAGACAGTTGGGCTTTGATAGGTCAGGTACCGAAACAGCGCAAGACAGGAGAAGATGGAGGCGCCACGTCAAGACTTTAGGTCCCCCCCCCCCCGACCCTCCTACGATAAGGAGACAAAAATGAAATCTAGTAAATGTAGAAATAGATTGAGACAATTAATTAATTTAAATTAGCGGTACCAATATAATCAATACTAATTAAATGAATTAACAGAAAAAAAACTATTTATAGAGAAAATATTTAGTTGTTATCAGAATTCGAACCTGAACCTCTTTCTATATAGAGGAAGCACATTACCATTTTCGTTAGATATAAAAATCGAATACGTTTTCGAGATATTTTGAACATATATTTTGTAATCTTTCCAATAGTAACAACTATTATTCCACAATATTTTGAATGTCAGAATCTTTGCAGGAACTAATTACTGGGATTTTATTCCAGGGGGATTACCATCAAGATATAGATGTCTTATAGACACGAAGCTATTATTTTTACATGGGAAGTATGGAAGTCTTGGGCATTACAGGGCTTACTACCTGTCGTCGGTTGGCTTAAGTGATCACTTTACACAATGTAACATTAACTTATTTACCTATGCTGCCACATCTATCAAATGTTGGTAAATAGGTGAACGTTAGATTGTGTAAAGTGATAACTTAAGCCAGCCGATGACAGGTCGTACGCCCTGTAATGTCTAAGACTTCCACACATCCCATGTAAAACTGTGAGACATCTATAACTATAATTCATTTTTTAAAAGCAATCAACTTTATATTGCGATGAGTCCCAAATAGTTAGTAAAACACGATAGGAGATACTAGAATTAAATTAATTAATCCATTATATAATTTTTTTTAAGGAGAATACATTTTTGTTGTGAACTTGCAAAACATAATTCTGTTGTATTTTAATACCAAATTAATTTTGATCGCTTTTAAAAGTTTCTCGAAAATGAATTTGATTGCTGTAGCGAAAATGTTGAACGCTTCCCCGGATAGGAAGAGGTCCAGGTTCAAATTACGGCAGCAACTAAATATTTTTTCGATATGTATCTTACATCGATTTCAATTAATTTAATTAATTTTTAATTTAAATCTAATATTATATGTTGTCGGTGTGTTAATGTTTTGCATTATTTAACAAATTAATATAAAAGATGACTTGGAATATTAAATAAAATACGCATTTCCCACTAGAAAACAGTACAATCACCGCAGTATATATATATCCAATTCTGTATTCCTGATACAAGTTGCAGCGTCCTATGTCCGTGTTTAATGACCTACTAATGCCCCATAACGCGGTCAGCTTGCACTTTGTGGACATTAAAAGTCTTTTTGCCGCTTCTTTCTTTCGTTGCCATTTTGAACTGCCACGCTGTGAAACTGCATTTACTAAAGATGAGATGAACATTAACGCGGCTGGTTCAAGCGATTAAATGACTCCATACTCGTAATTGAAGACTGCAATATAATCATTTCTAACATTGTTATGTAATGATCTAAAAGTATAAAAATTTGAAAAAATAACTAAGAAATAGCTACTTCAAAATATTAGTTTAATTTGTATTACCCGCTGCGCGGCCCTCGGCCAGTATTTCAGCAAAACTTTTTACAACGTAGAAATTATAATTTATTTAAAAATGACAAGTGGTATAAAATACGTAATTTACCGTCCGCGATATAATGGCCTGCGTGTTGATAGATTATAGTGTGATTACAGCGTACAATATCATACGGTGCTTCGTGGTAGCAGTTACTTGCGTTTTTACGGTAATACGTAATAGAATAATAGTGATCAAATTTTGTTGATTTATTAACCCATAGGTACTCCAAACTATTTAGTAATAATATTATATTTAATAGATGTAAAAAAAAATACTTGAAAGTGTAACCCAATATATTATTAATCTTATGTTAAATAAATTCAATATGACTGTGATCTGATCAGTAAACGAAGCCCAACCATAAATAATGGCCCGTGTCTACGGATGATATTTCTCTGAGAGATTTGTCTCGAGTGTATAAAAACCGTACAGGACTCGAGCCTGAAGCGATGTATTCTTATACGTTTTGCTAGCGGTATAAAATGATGCATCCGACTCTCACCTTTAGCGATTCCCAGAGGTCATGGTGATCATGCACTAGAGGGAGCGCGGTAGTTTTTACGTCTTAGAATATCTTGATTAATATGTGGGCAGACAGTATTGTCACCTGTGTAAACGCCGTCTATTGTAGATGGACGCCTAACATGGAACATCGTCAAGTGACGCGCAAATAATACCAAATCCGCTATCGAATTAGATAAAATAATAAACAGTTATGTAATATTAAATTAATCATTTTTTTAAAGCAGGACACATAATTATTGTGAAGCTGCAGTTTTTCAAAACAAAGTTCTGGGGTATTTTTAATATAAATTAAATGAATTAACTAGGAAGATAGTACAGAAAAAAACAATTTATCGAAAAAATATTTTAGTTGCAAACTACTCAGTTGATGTGGGGAAACTGGATAATGCGTTTCCAGGTTCGTATGCTCGTAGCAACTAAAATATTTTTTCTGTATATCTTTCTAGTACGAGGGCCAAGTAAAAAATAAGGTTCCCTACGCTGTACACTCGCCACGCGAGATGCTAGGCGAAATCCGGCAACACTGCCTTGATTGTTGGTCCCTTAACTACATCCCCACTACCGGAAGCAAACGCTGCGACGCTCAGTAAAGGCCTGACAGCCATCCTCTATGGAACCCGCCATCGCCGTTACCGCCAGGTGTGAAATCCGTTCGGTGATTCGATTTTTAAACGCGAAGAAGCTTAAACCTGTTGAAATTCATCGACAGTTGGAAGAAGTTTATGGCACAGCTTGCATCAGCGTCCAACACGTCCGCAAATGGTGCAGGGAGTTCTCCGAAGGACGCACAGACGTCCACGACGAGCAAAGGTGTGGGAGGCCATCGGTGTCGGACGAAGTCGTGGCGAAGATTGAGCGCATTCTCCTCGAAGATCTGAGGTTTGTGAAAAAACCATCGACAACATTTTGACCGATAAACTTGGTTATCGCAAGGTGTGCGCGCGGTGGGTCCCACACATGCTTTCAGAAACCCACAAAGACAATCGTGTCAAGTGTGCCGAGGGGTTTCTTCGAGAATGCGCCGAGAATACCGAAGAATTCTTGGACTCCATTATTACAGGAGATGAAACGTGGTGTCACTAAGTCACTCCAGAAACAAAAGAACAGTCCAAACAATGGCGCCATCCTGAATCGCCTAGGCCGAAAAAGTTTAAGCAGACACTTTCCGCAGGGAAAGTGATGGCTACGGTGTTTTGGGACCGAAAAGGCGTCTTGCTGACCGAGTTTATGCCTAAAGGGACCACCATCAATTCGGACAGGTACTGCGAGACATTGACAAAACTCAAAAGAGCCATCCAAAATCGCCGGAGAGGAAGGCTGACCAAGGGCGTTAGGCTGCACCACGACAACGCTCGCCCGCATGTCTCTCGACAGACCACCGCCCTACTGGACAAATTCGGCTGGAAATTGCTTGACCATGCCCCCTACAGCCCTGATATTGCTCCCAGCGACTTCCACTTGTTTCCGAAATTGAAGCAACACTTGGGTGGACAACGCTTCAATACAGATGAAGAGGTGAAAGAAGCGGTCACCAAGTTCATCGGCGGCCTAGCGGCGAAATTCTTCGAAGCGGGTTTTCAGAAGTGGATAACTCGTCAGGAAAAATGCATAGAAAAATCAGGAGACTATGTAGAAAAATAGAATAAAGTACAAGCTTTCAGATGGTTTACTTATTTATTGCAATAAAAAATACCTTATACCTGAAAAAAATGTAGGAACTTTATTTTTTACTTGCCTCTCGTACATTAATTTAATTTATATTGAAATATTTTTTTATTTAAAACAAAATTAATTATTAATTCTCAGATAAAAATAATATTAATTGATTTAGATCTTTACATGTAATATTCCCAGTATTCTTGATTGGACCAAAGTCGGGAGATAGATTTATATATGAAATGAGCATTATCAGTATTCTCAAGATAATTAAAATACAATGATACTTATTGAAAGTACAATACTGAGTAACTAAATAATACTAAATATATATATAAATGTACAGATGCATGTTATGTATTAAAATAATATTAATAATTTTATCGTCGTTCCTAATCAATTGTATGAAATAATACCTGTCTTGGTTGTAAATATTTATACATTTTATTTTGATATTCACCATGTTTATATAAAACTTTTTCCCGTTACCTATTTAATAAAGCGGTAATAGATACTGTTCCGGATTCGTAAAACCTTTTCTAAGTCAAAATTCCCCGACCTTTCCTCATGCTCGTCTCCCGACTGTGAAGAGTGACCTTGACGTCAGCAGACGTCAACTAGAACGAAATTTGTTCTATCTAGACATCGCGAGAGCATTAGCGATATGGATTTCTTCAACTCTGGTGCACCAGCACTGTGTGTTTGGATATCCTGTGAATTGTATGCATAGTGATGTTATTGACTGTTATTTTGTGTGACACGGGTGAAATTTGTGATATCGCCGTCTTCGATTGGAAGCGGAGATCCGCCTGCGTGCTGTTTGTGTGATCTCGGCTGCGACTGCGGGAGTGACGGAGGCGTCATACACGAGCTAAGGCGAGCAGTCCTTCATATTCCCGATTCCCCGAGATCACTGGTCCTTCGACTGGAATCCCTACCCACCATCGACCCTTATCCGTTATATCCAAGTCCCTTATTTCCTTCCTTCCTTCCTCCCCCTGCGGCGATTCCGATTGACAACCGGAATCGTCGTAATACAATCTGCGGGACGCGCGATCCGGAGATTGCGCAATTCGTTCCCTAGATCCTATATCAGCGCAGGATTTACATCTTCTTTTCAGATACATATATATGTATGTATGTTAATACTTTCTGCGGCTGTGGATGACAAATCACTAACGTAAGTGTTTTACAAATTGCAAATACAAATAATATTATTACGAAATTTATACGTAATAATCTACTACATTCATTGCATCAAGATTGAATCGAATAGAATCAAAAATAAAAGAATTTTTATAAATCTTCATGTTTTTTTCTTTTGTTCGCTTGAACCACCGTCACCAAACATGACGCTTTCAAATATTTTTTTTGATATCTGATATCTGTGCGCATTTGTTTTGAGGATTTTATTATTGTGTATAAAGATATCTCGAATAAAATTGGACACATGGCGTCCACGGGTTAGCTCGCGAATATAATAATATTTTACATGCATTTTTAGAAGAATTGTAGGCAAGAAGAATGATTTTTGATTTATATTATTTTGGGGGCAATTTTTAAAATTAACCTTATGAAAAGTGTATTTTGAATTGGCAGATAATAAAGTTGCTGACAAATTTAATCAATCGATCTATAAGAAGCAAATATGCCTGTATAATCACTTTGGGTGGACGGAATTATGACTATGTTGGGTGTAGTATTCGATGAAGATTTTTAAAGAAAAGCCAGAAGATGAATATATAAGAAAGGAGGGGAAACTACATAGATTCAAAATGAAACTGAATATCTGAAAGTTAAGTTGTAATAAAAAGGAACATTTTGATCTTATTTGTATTAGAGAATGTATAAATATATATAGGTACGTATGCGCTATATTAAGAATAAATAAATAAATAATTAAATATACCAATATTTTCTATATAAAATATGGCCTTTCCGTGACAATCGCGTAACACCTTAATTACTTTAATAGTTTAAAATATACTAATAAAATTATTTTTGAAAAATAATCAGCGATTTGGACGGATATCCGGTTTTTAGGTAATTACATCGCAATAGAATAATATGATAACCTATTTTGTAAGCGTCATGCAGTGTACAATCACGCCCACGAATATGTGAACAAAAATGGGTTGTTATCTATATTGTGACGTATACAGTAAACAAGCCATAAATAATGACGTGCTAGTTCGGTATTAACACTACTTAGTGACTGAGTAATCAGGGATCGAACCTCGTCTCATCGTTGTCTCGAGATCATCAATTTAGTCATATTTACCCAAACGTAGCACAAGCGTATATATTAGTTTAAAAACAATGTATGAATATTGATGTGAAATATATCCCTTGTACGCATCAGAGGCGTGCACTAATTACACAACAGTAATTTCCGCGAAATAAATCAAAATTACATATTCATTTGGTATATTATGTAAAAAGTGTGTACGTTTTAGTTCATGCGCTAATAACTCACAATTCGCATGTTAATGTGTTAACTAGAACCATATAGGGGAAGAATTTAGAAATAACAAGTAAAGCTGCGCATGTATTTTCCATAATTTTTTGCACAATCTATCCCAAATATATCTAAACTAAATGCAATGCTTATCTCGCTCGCGCCGCGCGGTATACTTAATACACGTCTTCGCTTGAATAGGCGTTTTGCAAAATGTTTTCAAATAAATAAACAGCGCAAATGTGTATTTGAGTTCTATTATTACATTATAAACGTGATATTCTTTTGAATTATAATATTTCTAATTCTTCACTTAATTACTTGGAGGATTTCCCCAGAATAATACAAAAAAATATTAGAATATTTTAGAAAATAACTTCTAAACAGTATGAGAAATTTTATTATATATATACATATTTAGTCTCATGCAGTGCTTTTATTGTTATATAACGTGGAGGAATAGTGTTCCGGCAGCTTTTTTAAGCTATTTTTAATGTTTCAAAAGCAATTAAGTAGATGATATAATGTTCGCGCGTACATAATTACAATCTTTGTTTATATAATTCACAAAACCGCGATCCTCTAGGGGTCGCGACCCTTAGAGGATCGCGGAATATAAACAAGACCAATCAATAAACAATAATTTGAGTTTTCCTGTTTTTGTTCTGAATAATCAAATTTCTCTCTAGTTCCAGTCTATTTCTAGTTTTTATATTAACCATTGAGGAGAACGTTAACTCGTATAAGTAGGATGTAATGAATTGAAGTAATAGTTTGAGAGCGTAAAGTAGACCGGGGTCAATTGTATCAAAATTATTTTGCAATTTTTTGCATCGTTGTTATAAGAAATATACAGGAAAATAATTTTCTGAATAGTAGACAATTTAGTTGTCTTCAAAATTATTGTATTCTCATTTCTCTAATTATTATAGAAATAAAACTATAAACTTATAAACACATCGAGGGAAATGGTACAACTGACCCCGACCCCTGGGTCAGTTGTACCAGTAGAGGAATTGATTAAAAGATGAAAACACTAAATTTACCCAAAAATTAGTCGTACTTTAACATTTTGGCGAAGAAAAATAGTTTCTTTATTGTTTTCTAAAATTGTAGTTCAAAGTTTTCACTACATTTAACATAATACAAAATTTATCTAACCTCATGAAAATTCTTACAATTTTCGTTAATTGAAGGGTTAGCATAAACATTCACTATTTTGATGTAAAAAAATGACAAAACAAAAATACATTAATACATTTTTTTTTATTTGTACTGATGATGGCCATTTCAAATTAAAATATAGAATTTAGATCGTATTCTACCCACATGCGTTTCAAAACTCACCATAAAATAAATATAAATATCGAAAGAAATATGTGAATTAATAAAATGATAAAAACAGAGTACACAAATCATAATATTCAATTATTAATCTGATCGAAAAAGCTTACTTTTGGCGCACAAAAAATTATTTTACAAATGAGCTACTGGAGATGTCAAATGTACATGTCAAACGCGCCTCCTGATGGCGTGTCATATATGTGGCTACTGTAGCTTATGAGTTATTTGCATTAGTGCTACTGCCCCCTGGTACAAATGATCCGGGTCTACCTTACTATAGTGTATTTAAACAACACAATACTAATGACCCATATTTGCGGAATGAGACACGTTGAGATATACCTTAGAGATTTACTTGAGATAAATCATAGTGCCTACGTACACGTGTTGACATTTTGATCTACAGGTAAACGTAGAGATTAGCTGTAGATCGGTAGAAAAAGATAAAACTTAAACTCATATGCACCCATCGATGATCGATTATGCAGCAAGATTCGAAATGTGCGCACATACGTCTCCTAGAACCATAGATACCAATAACTATTTATTCTAAAAGTTAGACAAATAAAAGCATTAAACAACAAATATTTATTTCTAACACAAATTGAATGAAAATAGTGTCTACATTTAACTTTATTTAAACCATTGTGTTATTTTTAGGTTAACCGGTTTATATACTAACGTATCTTCGTCAGGAACTGAACTATTTGCCACAATGTTGTAAAGAAAACGGCATTGAAATTGTACACATTAATAATAAAGTCCTTAGATTGGATAATTTAGAAATTATAGTAATTAAAAAATCACTCAACACTAAATCTAATATTATTATTAACCAATTAAACCTTAAAATAACCCGCTATTTAATATATTCCCTATTTCAATGTCTCCCTGTCAATCACCTACCCACCCTTTCCAAGATCTCGCCTACACTCCGTAATGGATGGACGCCAGTCCTGACGAAGATAGTTAATATCGAAACCGGTTGACATAAAAATAACAATGGTTTAAACAAAGTTAAGTACAGATACAATTTTTAATTGTGTCTAACCACAAACTTAATGCAACAAACACCAACAATACAAATTAAATGAATCAAATGAAAAGATATATAGAAAAAAAAATTTCGACTAATTGATTTTTTCTGTAGATCATTCTGATTGATTAATTTAATTTTGTATTAAAAATAACACAAAACTGTGTTCTGATAAAACTGCGACTTAACTAACTTACTACCACGCCGTTTCCCCTCGGGGGTAGGTAGAGAGGATAGAGCGCCACACTCCTGCAACTTAACGTAAAAATATTTATTTTGTTTTAATTGCTGCTAGTGAGATTCAAATTCACTCAACTGACAAAAGGAACGTCAATGATAAATGGATTAACGTTAGACATTTAATGCACAATAACATTTTAGTCGTGGGCACGGTTCATAAAACCTAAATAATGTTTTTTTAAAGAATATTTTTTTTAAGATACCGGTAGAATTTGAGGAGGCGCGTCGCGAGGTGATTTTTTTTGCACGATTGAGAATCTTCAGCTTCAAAAAGATCAGAGAGAAAAACACAATTCTATACAGTTATCCGCATAATTTATGCTTAATGCACGCCACTGGTACTTAACTCTACTAAAAAAAATACGCTTTTTATATTTAGTATTGTCATTTTTTTAATGGGCGTGTAATGATTAATTCTTAATTTTTTTATTATTTAATTCTTAACATAGTGCATACACAAGCACTCCTATATATGCTCTAATACTATATAAAGAAGATATTTTCTTTTACTAAAACTTATCTTTTACATATCTGGTCAGTTTCACTTTAAATCTATTCAATTTCTCCTTCTTTCTTATGTTTTTTGGCATTTAAAAATCTTCATCGCATTAAACATTATGAGATTTGGCCTTCTTCCCGAATGGCAGTCTCGGTATATCTCTTCCTCCTGTACGATACTCGTGCTCATGATTATTTGCATCAATTTTTCGTATAAATTCCGCCGATATTTTCTTATTGAGGATTTTATAAATAAGTACCGGTATATTAAAATATATTTTCTGCTAAAAGGTCATCATATTCAGATCTTTCAACATTGCACAGATCCGAGTATATCCATTTTATCTGAGTATTATTCTCAAAGCTTTATTGTGGAACATTGACAATCATCAATACGGTATAAATAATGTATCGTATTGAAAAGGCCTGCGGTATCGTGATATTCTTGGTAATAACTCATTTCGTTTATTTTTCACTGGTGGGTAATATACGCTGCGAAATGGATATAAAAAAATGTTGATCCAAATAAAAAATCACAAAGATTTTATCAATTAATGAAAGGAGTCAGAAAAATTCAAAATCACATCATATGTAATCATTACAGTACCTGCTAGCAATAAGCAATCCACTTCGGCTTTTAATTGTTGTTTTTTGGTTCTGTGTGTGAAGTTGCGCATTTATGTTGGCCATAAATAACTCGCTTCATTAAATATATACAG
This sequence comes from Eubasilissa regina, assembly GCA_022840565.1. Classification (NCBI taxonomy): domain Eukaryota; kingdom Metazoa; phylum Arthropoda; class Insecta; order Trichoptera; family Phryganeidae; genus Eubasilissa; species Eubasilissa regina. Next base: position 20,569,970 of record JAINEB010000013.1, read on the forward strand.
CATTTAAAATACCTGTATTGGTGACATCAGTGATAACTGGATCTGTCGGCATTATTAAAAAGGAGGATGCCTGCTCCAAACAAATACACTTCACAGAAATCAAAAACATACTTATTATTCAAACGTAACCGGTATAAAATTCATCACCATATTATGATTTGATTTTTCATAAATAAACATTCATAATGATGTTAATCACATTGGGCGTTATCGGCGTTGAGTATAATTACATAAAAACATAATTGTAATTCTATTCCACATAATTCAGTTAATAAATATTAATATAAAATATAGAGTTTATTTTTTTCTCATGCCCGCCGCCATCTGTTGTGGATAATGCGAAGCATTTATAACATCGTTTCTATGAACCGTTGAAAAATTAACAAAATAAACCATGTTATGGCCGGTCCTCCCGCACCCCGTAATATTATATTAAAGTAAGTAATAATGTTCATCATAAGTTATCGCGATCAAAGATTTCAACCAAATAAGTGCGAAAATATTCTTCAATTTTTGACAAAGTACACAGGTTGCATGGAAACAGAACACAGAAGATGTGCTATTACTAGCAAGTGTACAGTTATCGCATGAAACGGAGTAAATTATTTTGCAATTGTATTTTCAAATCAATTTGCCTACATTGCTCACCTTAAAATATGAAACATTAATTAATTAGTATTCATATTATTATTATTATTGTATTAGGACTGACTTTAAGCCTAGTTAAGTTCTAATGTAATAAACGTAAATTAAGTCATTTATATTATATAATGCTTGTGGATACATAATATATACATCGTATAGAAAAACATTTGGCAAATTAGGTTAAACTTTCAAAATGTAGATGATAAAGCACTTTTCAACAATTTTAATATAATCATCGTCATAATTATAATCATTAATATCGTTTTTATTATTATTATTATTACTGTCGTCATCGTTACCAGATTATTTATTTCCCCTTCTACTCGAGGGTCGGATTTGATAACTCTTCGTATTAGCCGCATATGCTGCATTTGATTAGGTACCTACTTTAACTTCTCGATTATGCCTAGAACAGGTTATACCTTTCAGGTAGGATATTTTTTTTGGCGGAATTGCAAGATGAGCTCAAATATCGCCTCCTTGAGGCCTGAAACTCAAAAGTAAGATAATAATATGCAGATTGTTTCCTATTGGTAAATTAAACTTGAGATCTTGGTAGACAAGTGAACTCTCAAAATACCAAGGGGTGAAAGTATCCTTGATACCCAAATAATTAATAAATATAATTAGATCCAGATATACACTAATGCACTTAAGATCAATATTTTTACTAAGACTAACTAAGAAACAAGGTGCTTGCATTTTGAAAGTAACACCAACTCGCATAGTGGCCAGCGGGATCGGTCCCTCAACCTTCAGCATCAAAGGCCTTAGCTAGAAAAATTTATGTCAAGAGTTAGGTTAGGTTAGGTTTATCAACAGTTAGGTTTATCTCTTTAAATATTTTGTAAAGAATTTCAGTAATCGTCTAAAACCAATGCTATCTGTTACTAACCACCAAAGAATACACCAACTTCAATAGCCCATTCAGATGTCTGTGAACACGTTGTTAGTAAAGGTGAAACCTAACGCATTCCAAGCATGTAACATATAGAAGTCAAGGCATGTGAATATAATATATTGCTTTCAGATTAATAATAATAAAAAATAATGTACTATATTATTATACATAATCCATTGTTTATGTTTAAATTATAGTTTTTTTATTAATAATACAATATAATGTTACTAATTTTACAATCAATTTATTTGTCTAGGAAATCTACCAATCCAGTGTTTTGGCAATCACTAAAAAATACATTTTAATACTACCGTGTTCATATTGAATGAATAATGTTTAATGTTGTTCAAAAATTAGTTTATAATATTATGGCGAATATTTTACAATTTTGAATTAAATGAAATCCTTTTTTTTATTGTTTAAGTTATAATATAAGCAAAATATAATAGTGTGCAGGTATGAACCACACTTTTAAATAAATTGACCTAGAATCGCATTAAATATTTTAATGCAGAATACGTACGTATGTCAATGAGATATTATGTCTTTGTATGTTATATTCGTTGAAGGAGTGATTCCATTGTTTGCCAAAAATCACAATGACGTCCCATTGTCTGTAAAACAAAAGGTTATAGCCAGAAAGTAATATCCATTTTCTAAAGTATGTTTTCTTTTGTCGCAGAGCCCCGACGATAGCAGATAGCAGTCGCAGTTCGGAGATAAGGAGGCTCCCGAGTGATCCCCGATAGCGGCTATCAGCCACGTGACCTCGTGCGGAGCCGCCGCTGCCGTTCGCGCCAGTATGGTGGAGAGAATGCCGGAACAGTGAAGTGCCGCGAGGGGAGCTGGCGACGAACCCGACCGCCCTGCCATGTGTTGTGAGCCCTTCTCGAGGCGCCTCCACCAGCACTGCGGCAGCCGCCCTCCGAGCGTGCGGCCCCCCGACAGACCCCCCGACGGAGCCGGGGCTGTGCCCCCGCGCCAGGGGTTGCAGCGGGCCTGACGCGGCCGAGAGCCCGCGCCGGTGGACCCAGAAGACAAAGTGCTCGCCGCCGCCCGATCGCGCCGATCGCGCCGATCGATCGATCGATAACAGTGTAGTAAATAGCGAGTGCTTCAATGTGAGACAGATCAGTCGCAGATCGTTGCGTGTGGCGGTGAGTAGTTGCAAACCGCGCCGCCCGCCCCGCGTCATGAAGCTTAAGGAGCGCGTCATTCTGGGGCTGTCCGTGTCCGTGGTGCTGTTCACGTTGCTGCTGGTCATCGACCTGCAGATGGACTATGGCTTCAGCGGCCACCGCTTGGTGCCCAGCCACGGGAAGGTTCGCTACAGGACCGACAAGGAGGCCAAGGGCTCGGCCTACATGGGATTCAGGAAGATGTTCCTCCAACGGTCTCAGAGGTAACTCATCATGTCTTTCGGTACACATACTATTAAGCGTATCCTATGACAGGACTGAGATATTACATAGGTTATGTTTTGTATATTTCCACAGGTGATATTTCTGACGTTTTCTTATCAGTTAAATTTTATTTATCTCATTAGGCATCAAGACAAATGTAAAATACTGAAAGTACGTACGGAATTGACATATCAAATTTTTAGATGAAACTGTCTTATAAAATATGAACTGCCTGTTAAATATATGTCACTGAATACAAAGTACATATAGTATATAATAGATATTTTTTATTACTGTCGCGGTCTAAACTAGTTACCAAATCTATGACAGTTCATTATTTTTCAATACAAATTAAATGTATCAACTAGAAAACATATTTTAGTTGCTACATAAATTTTTTTTGGATAAATTAATATTTTTTTGTATATATTTCTAATTGATGCGTTTAATTTGTATTAAAATAAAAACACAGAACTCTGTTCTGAAAAAAATGCATCTTTACAATAATAATGTAAAATCAAAATTTAATAAAAATGAATTGATAATTCTGGCGTCTGCAGTTGGTTTACTCAAAGGTATTTGAGATTCTGTAAAAATAATGTAGATGGCTTTCAAATAATGGAACGACAGGTGTATTAATTTGAAAAAATTTAACATATAGGTTCGAAAATTTATCATGAAAAATACTGGCGTTATAACACAATTGGTAGTGTACTTCCCCGGATTGGAAATAGAGATCCAGGTTCAAATCCAGGTGACGCAAACACAATATTTTTCGACAAAATTGATTTTATATGTATATATTTATAATTAATACATTAATTTAGTATTTAATAATAATGTGTTATCTATCCTTAAAAATAAAAACATTATTATTAATTTCTGGCGAAATAATTAAAACTTTTGCGATCTATTTTGAAGGCATATTTTTATTGTTCTTATCTGAAAAATACACACATTGATACATCTTAATTATCTAAAATTATTATCAAATACATTTAAACATATTTTGTGTTTTGCCTATTGAAATTGATAAGTACAATAATGTTCGTGAGAAGCAACAGGTCAATGCAAATCGTCCAGAAACATTGAAAGTTGGATATTGTTTTCACAAAACAAAAGTCCCCAAGAAGCTAATTGTTAAAGTTTCAGAGATAAGAGGCTATGAATGGCATCAGAAAAATTCGAGCTATTATCTCAGAAGAATTTTCTGAAAGTCTACAGGAGAATTTTCTGAAAGCCTTCAGAAAACATTTGACAATGAAGATAATTCTCATTGTAACTTCAATGTTACATTATGTAATATATTTTAATGGAAATATTGTTTTTAGTATATATCATATAACTCTACACGTAGATATAGAACAAATTATGTTCGACAGCCATGTATTGCATTCTTAGTAGTCTAGGTCATATTATATAATATTATATAGAATTATTTGTCCGCGTGTTAACATTTTTGCATGTTCGTAGTTGTCACATACGACATGTCGTAAATATTTATTTAGTTTTGGAATTTTAAATACAAAACAATTTTTAAAATATATTCTTTGCTGTACTATAAATGTACTTAAAACATGCATGTTCCATATAAAATGATTTATGTTTGACACGTTTACAAATTAAACGAATCATAGATTAGATATGTACTACATAAATTTACCTTTGCTTTTTATAAAAAAATGTATTTTGCATTGTCCCTATCAAATGTGGTTAATGGCTAATAACAAAATGTTTCTCTAGGTCACAGGCCACCAAATAACGCAAATTTCTTATCCCAATATTTTCATTTTGATGATCACTTTCGTATCACTTACGCAATCAAATAGCTCCGCAACTTAAAAAAAAAATATGACTCGATTGGAATGAAAATTTTAACGCTGATATGCATTAATATAAAAAGTACGTATTGTTTAAACAAATATTTAATATTAGAAGTGTAAATACTTTTACTGTTGCATAAATGTGTCAAAAATAATCGGATTTATGTTTCCACCAAGAATGCGTGTAGAATGATTCTCGTCCCGTAACTAATGATCCAAACTCCTCTCCAATACGTACACTTTATTTCATGTCTATTCATTTACTGGTCTGTGTTTAGGGTACATTAACAAAAATACTATTTCATAAAATATATGTACAATAGCAAACCTATGGATCTCTCGCAAATTTAATATGTTAGTTGAATAGTAATATAAAAATGCAAACAGTGGACAATCTAAATTGTGCAAAAGTTACACAGTGCTGTACCTACTGCCTGGTTTCAAAGAACTTGTCAATAAATTAATTTAATCTACGATTATAAAAATAATTAAGAAGCGTGATGAACATTTTGATACCACCGATATACTTCACAATATTAAGACTAAATTTCAAATATATTTCATCATAATTTTATTACAGTAATTCGTCATTTTTGAAACGGTAACCAATGGATCATTTTTACAAACGGAAAAATCTATTTAAACCTATAATTCCAAATCTCAAAAATTGCATTTCTAATGTACAAAATATTTTAAAAATCATAGGTTTTCAACTTGTGACAAATGTTACAACACTAAGGGTATCATAATGGTTTAATCACTCTATCTCAAAAGATATATATCAAATCAGGTATCTACATACTTCATAATTTTTTTAGACGAAATACTAGGCTAGATATGAAGATAATAATTTCGACAAGACGGAACACAATCAATTTTGCCAACAGTTTATATTATTATTGTTACACTTTTGAAACTCAATTTGAGACACTCGTATTAAGACAGCAGTGCCTTATTTTTAATTGTTTAATTAATCTTTAGATTATGTACAATAATACGATGAAGATAATAAGCATTAAAATATATTAAAAATCACTGTTGTGTATACATTACAGAATTTTTAAGATAGTTTCAAGATATCTAGGGCATTGTTTCAAAATCGGTCACAGCGAATACATTCAAAATTGGGGCAAGGTTTTGAAATTATTTAGTTTTAGAGCGAATAAACTTTGATCCCAAATGAAAAAACTCTTTGTGTCGTGATCTTGAAACAGGTGTACAATATTCTCGGTAACTAAAAAATTTCAGCAGCAAAGCCACCTGTTACTTTAACAAACAATTTGTTTATTTTGGCTCGAAGAGTCACCGTGTTTGTTTTACACAGTACTTATTTCGATTACATTCCGTTCGAAGAATTGTAAATAATTTGGAAATAATGTAAAAACAATATGCATTTGACGTAATTCAATGCGAATTATTTAATGAAACTGGAGTATTTTTCTTAATAATTTTTATTAAGTTTTACACACACTGACCACCGTTGAAATTTTATTTTATAATCCGTACTTAATGATTGTAATAATTATTAACTTTCGATTTCGAAACAAGGGTCTGTGTATACTCAGCAAACCTAATTATTATTTTTCAGGAGTATTTCAAATGCTTCATAATTTAAATTCTTTACAATTAAAAGTCAAAACAATTTTAAATTTACTTTTTAAAAGCAATAATATGTAGGTATAATTTAATTACTCCTTATTATCGTCATAGTACGTCTGACTATTTGTTTTTATAATTTAAGTAAATGAAATGTATTATTTAATAAAGCTAAATTGATATTTAACTGCATTTTAAATTGTTTCGTTCCGCAGTGTAGTTCTTGCATTAGTGCAATAGCGTTTCACACCTTGAGTCGGTCAAGGTTCTGTGTTTGGTCAACGAAATTTAGATCAGTTTTTGCCTTGTATTATTTATGCAACCAATAAAAAAAGGGAATTCTTATGCGCTTGGTATTATTACATTATATTATTTATTAAGTAAATAACATAAGATTAAAATAAAAAAAAATGCGAAACCATTTACACAACGAATCAAAAATGTCAAAAACAATTGAGAAGAATACTTAAACATTTTTTTAAAAAATAATACAATTTTTTACTAAACAAAAAACTTGAGAATGTATTACTTATATTACGATTATAGTATCGAGAGTCCCTTCAAATATACACTTGTTAATGGGAGAGACTACACCCCTATATATTGTAGTTTATTAATATTTGTTAACATTTTGTGCTTTATTGAATTTGTTGTATATAACCTTTTTTATTCTGAGGCTAAAAAGTTTCTCTTCAGTAGTGCGTTAGATTTACATACTTGAGAGTTTTTTGAGTATTATTATCTTTTACCGTAATTTAATGGAAAGTTTTTAAATATTATATATAATGTACATTTTCTTTTGAACCGTCCTGTAGAAATGGTCTTTTTAATATACAGTAATATAATATTGGGTGAATGCACTTCTCTTTTTAACGGACGGAGTTTAATTAAACCCATCGTTTAATATTGCAACACATTTAACATTCATGTTTCCATTTTTCGTAAAAAAAAATTTTTAATCTAGTTATTTATAAAATAGTAGCTCATGGGCAACACATGCCTTTACTGTAGGTATGTGCAATTATGTTTGGAATCATATTTTGTTAGCTTAAAAGTGAATTTAAAAAACTTGTCAGTTGACAGTTGATGTTTGTAAAAAATAATAAAGCGGTTTGTGTCTTTGCTATTGTTATAATATATTGTAGTAATGTACAATTACGCAAATCAATTGTTGTAAATGTTAAAAGTGAATTATTAATATTATCACGGATAACACATTATTATTGCGATGTTATTATTATCGAAATTATTTATCGAAAAAATATCGGGTGGCAATAAAAATATTTTATCGATAAATTGAAAACTTCACAATAATAATGTGTTCTCTTTATATAACTTGTATTTATGTTTCGAAAATTTAATAAAAATTAATTAATTCATTTAATTCTAACGTCTCTTATCGGATTTTACGCTAAAGTGTTTGAGATATTCCGTAAATATAATGAAGATTGCTTTCAAATAATGGAATAACAGATAAATCAATTTGACAGTTTTAAGTTTGAAAATTTGTCGTTATTTTACAATGTTGACGAGCTGTAAAGGTCAGCGCGCTTCCTCGGATAAGAAGGGTTCCTGGTTCGAGTCGAATCTTGCTGTGCGATTACTGTGAACAAGATGTGCGAATATTACTATATTAAGTATAAGAATAATATTAACGTAATATACATTCATAAAAGATAAATTATAACGCTTTATAAAATATGTGTATTTATTGTATTGAAATGATTTAAAGAAAAAACGTTTCTCTAAAAGAATAATTAGATTTTTTAAATATATAGGTAAGTAAGTATATTAATTTTATGCGGTTATTTTCACAGTACTTATACGTATTGAGCATAAATTACGTATTAGATTATGAAAATGCTTTTTAAAGATATGTATTTTGACATAATTGAAAACGTCCATAAGCATATTATAATGTAATAGGTTTAATGATGCATTATCTACCGATGGTAGCACATGTCCATAAATCAATATTTTGTAAACAAAACTTGTCTCTAGATTGAGTTGCGTAGACGCTTATGTTCACAATTTTGTTTTCACTGTCAATATGAATGTATTATTTAAAAATATTACAAGGTAAAATAATTAAAACATACAAAAGTTTCATTTTAGTGATCTCAGAATCGATACGAATAATCTGGAATATACACTTATTACTAATATAATTAAATATAAAGATCTGTTCAATATCGTCTTCATTCGAATATATAATTATTTTTATTTATTAACTTTGTTTCATTAACCACTTATTGAGTTTAAATACATCTACCGGTTTTGAAAAATGCCATTTTCTTCTTCAGGATGTCAAAATTTCTACTTTTACAGATACATTGTGAATCTAATCATCCATTATCACACAAGCATTCAGGGTTCCACTCCATAATACATCGTTTAGTCAATATTCCTATGTCAACATCCAATTTCAATATTGAATTGTACACAATTAAAAAAATAGCAGTTAATAACGGATATAATACAGGACACTATTTTAAAAAATAAATTAAAATAATATATTAATTAATTTTTATATAAATCACAGATAAAACATAATGATTATTGGCGTAGAATTTTATATATAAATAACTTTTCGAATCAAATATCTAAACACCTGCCACGAAACATTAGACCGGCATTTTATACAAATAATAATATAGGAAATTTACTCATAAATTCTAAAGACTAAGATGATAAATTTAACAATTCTGGGGTCTATAAACTTAGTTGCAAAGATTGTTCTGCATTTTATATTAGTAAAACGGGTAGAAATTTTAATACGAAAGTAAAGGAGTATTTGAGATGTTTGAACAATAGTGGGTTTTTAGAATTTGCTAATCATTTAGAAAATGGTCATGGTTTTGATAAAAAATTGGGGTTGTCCATTTTTCATGTAAACGGTGTTGATCATAAATTAAATAATTTGGAGTCGTTGGAGGTAAATAAAGCGCGTAAAACTAATCAAAAAATTATAAACAACCAATTAAATTTAACTACGAGTCCGATTCTAAAATTTTTTCCTAAAAATTATTCGCGTAAATTTGTATTAAAAAACAATTTGAGTTAGGTACTAAATTTATTTTTAAAATAATTATTGTTTTTTAAAAATAGATTCTGGTAAACAAAAAACATGATTAGTATTGACATACTGAAGAAGAAAATTGTATTTTTCGAAACAGGTAGATGTATTCAAACTCAATAAGTGGTTAAAGAAACCAAGTTAACAAATAAAAATAATGAATTTTAACCACAAAGTTAATTTTACTAATTTCAAAAGAATATGTAGTTTTTCGTAATAGTACAACTAAACTCACAAGTACCTACGCAGTAGAATCATATTTTTTTTTGGAACGTGAGGTATTTTTAGACGGGTAAATTAACTAACGATCCAGAGGAAAATAAATAAAAATGTGTATAAAATCTACTAAAATGATGTAACTACACAATTTTGTTTGATTGTTATACGCTGATAGATAAATATAACCTTTTTAATACAGTTTTTCTGTAATAAGTATTAACACATCATCATCATCATTACCAACACTTTCTATCCACTGCTGGATAAAGCCCTCCCCAAGTGCCTCCCACTTTTCGCTGTCCAGTGTTATTCGTTAGATAGCTTGGAGAAGCTTGTTGTGGTTTGACCAACCAAATGAAAAAAGCAATAGGTACTTTTAAGATCTGCAAGATACCGAAAAAAGTGTAAAAGCATATTGAAAACTTCGAGACTTCATGGAGATCGCTGTACTAAATTACGAGGGACCGACATAGATGATGTAAGATATACGATAGATGATATACATGATATACAATAAGCCCCATATTTGATTTATCTAGCTTAGATTATGTGGCGTACTGTGAAACCAACGTGATACCAAACATAGTCTGTAGAAATTATGAGAGGGATTAATTGAAAATTTTATTTTTGATATCTAGCGCTATTGATATTAACAATCATCCCGTGTCACGTATGAAAGCTGTCTTGGTGTTTGGTTAATTCTTGAGTTCTGCATTGGCTTTGACCCTAGACTATGTATATTTTAATATTTGACCCTGTATTTAATTAATATTATCAGCGAGTCAATGTACTTAAAATGCAACATCTATATCTTCCACGTACACGCAGTATTGCGAGTTATTTGATCTTTTGCTTGAGCACAATGTCACATCAAGTCAAAATACTTATATAATAAAATATTGATAGCTATTTGAAAATGGAATAACATATGTACATTTACATAAGACTGGGCTTATGTCTCAAATTTATTGGAATCTCAAATAGTTAACATGGTTAAGGAAACGTTTCATGATCATATTCCGGTGGTAACAATTATTTTGTAGATATTTCTTTCTAATTGATTCATCTTATTTTTTTAAAAATAATCATAATTCCATTTACATTACATTACACGCAATATTTTTCCACGAAAATGTACAGAACTCAGGCCATCATTTTTTATATCCACTTACAACAATACAGGGTATTATGTTCCAGGTCGATGTTATTTTTGAATAACAAGAAAATGAAACACAATTTTTAACATGATTTTTATTTATAATTTATTTGATTTATTACAATTATCTATAAATATAATATTGGCCAAGTAGTTGTCTCTTGCAATGGCACAATACGTGCTATGTGTGAGTTTATCACCGTCCTCTTGAAACCACATATGTTGCATGCCCAATCGACCCAATTCAGCGATGAAAGCGATTATTATTAATGGTTAAAGTATTGGTTATTTTAATAAAATGTTTTAATGACTTTAACACCTTGTTGAGGCGTCAGACGCTCCATAACATATTGTAATCAACTACTCTCTACTAGTGACGGTAAAATTATTATTTAAACCGTTATTTTGTCTGTGTTTGTAACGATGACTGACAACTGATTAACGTAATTCTTCGAACAATGACTGGTACACTAGAAAGTAAGCCTCCGACAGTTAAATCTTGGTTACCAATCCTCGTTAAATTTCAGTTACCAATCATCGACACAATCACAGTCACGTAACGGTTTATCACCACTACTATCTACGACCACCGAATGCGAACTGACAAATGTCTGCCAAACTAAAATAGCGGTCAAACAAGGTAATAATGTTGTAGCTACATATTTTATAAATATTTTTTATTCTTAATGTTAATTAATGATCAAAAATGTATTTTCGTAGCTAGTAGTTATCTACCATTTTCTTTGATTTTTGTCTCAAAATTGTCTATACATTTAAAAAAAGTTTAATAATTTAATTGGAATAATATGTCATTGAAAGCTATGAAGTAATACGGAGAAAGAACGTTATTTTTATTGGGTTTCTTAAGAAATCACGTTGTCAAGATGTAGGCTTTTGAAGTAGAAGAGGTTAAGTAGGAAGAATTCCTATCTGTTTCATCTCAGTAGTTTAGCGTAATCTGAAGCTTGGTCCTACCTTTTATTCTCTTGGATACATCCAATCAGCAGATGCAAATGACTCGGTCTTTCTGACGTGTCCAAACTAATTATTACCGTATTGGCAGAAACTCTAGCTGGCACCGGTCGGGTCACTTGTTCAAATACGGTCCGCCGGCCTGCGGGCGTATAGGCGATGTCAATATTTGCTTTTGATTGTGCTTCGCTTCTATTTGTGCAAATGCTTTTACAAATAATTTTATTAATTTACACGACTTCGGCCACGTCACGAGCTCGCCATGTCGCATGGATCTCGAATCATCCAACAAGCGTGCATTTGAAAATACAGCTGGTATTCTTGTATCAAATAATAATAATTCTACGGTGCCTTTTTAATTAAAAAGATATTTCGACAATAGCTGGAACATTCTGTCGGGACGTTTTATATAATGATTCAAACTCATCTGTTTTTCTATACAATGTGACATCTGTCAAACAACAACTATAACATTAATGAAAATGAATCAATACATGAGTAAGCATTGCATGCGTGACTTTTCTATTTAATATTTATTTAAGCACTTAATTTTACAAAAAGATAATTTACATAACGGTTGAGTTTGAATCATCCTTTATTACCCTGCATCCTTTTACCCTATCTATAGAGATTTGATGGCTGTGAAACTCCATTTGTGACAGTTATGTACAAGTGTGCTACAGAAATATCACGGATAAATTTCATTAGCAACAACACGATACTATAAAACGTCCGCAAGTAACGAGAGATAATGTTAAATAAAATATTTTGGCCACACGCCAACGCAGCATTGCATTGGGGTCCATATTAGATCCGCGCCGTATAATGTTTTTAATATCGATACTTTGTGACTAATAATTTTTTAAATCCTCAACAGGAAGAAATGAAATTATAAAAATCAAGTGTCAATTTCTTGTGTATTACGAAATCACTTTAAAATCGATATATACAACAGTTATCATCATCATCAGCATCCTTGTTATCAGCTGTTTTTTTATCCACTGCAGGATGAAGGCCTCCCCTAGTGAAACCCACGTTATTCAGTAGTACCCCGCTAATATGTCGGGTTAGGAACCAGACCATCGCTTCAAGATTTTTTTCAATTACGAGAGCAAATAAACGCCTAAACACCGCAGATCAGTAAATGAATAGGCATGAAATAAAGTGTACATATTGGGGAGGTGTTTGGAATATTAGTTGCGCGACGAGGGGCATTCTACAAACCTTATTTGTGGAAACATAAATCTGATTTATGACACATTTATGCAACAGTAAAAGTATTTACTTTTCGAAAATTAAATCTTTGTGTAAACATGACGTATTTTTTACATTAATACATATTATATTGTCAGCGTTTAAATTTTCGTTCCAATCGAGTCATATATTTTTAAAAAATCTCGGAGCTATTTGATTGCATAAGTGGTACCAAAATGAACACACGGGTGACACTAAAATACAAATATTGAAACAGGGAATTTGGGTTAGTATATTTGGTAGTCCGTTTTAAACATACATTTTAATTTTATTTTATTAAATTGTGAATATCATGGCGGTTAAGACACCAATTTTGTTCTTACTATTTAATAGATCAAACTGCGTAATATTATTATTTCTTATATACAAAACATGTAGGTACTTATAGGGGACTCTTTTTCCATTTTGCGTTGAGCCGTATTTTTAGTTATGCCACTGCTCCTACAATTAATGATATATTCAAGTGAAAGGTCAACGGTGGTTGTGTAAAAATAATTTGTCCCAGTTACGAAACATTGGGAAGTGGAAGGTCTCGGAGTTGAGGAGTTGTTTCAAGTTGTCAAGGATAGATGTCAGTTTGGACAAGTAGTGGATTATATCTGTGCTGCTGCAACTAGATGCATGCATCGCCTGAATACGGCACTAGAAGAAGAAGAAGATTAAGATCATAGTTTTAAAGCTCGGGATGTATTGTGCTCGATTTTATCTTTTGAATTGTCCTAAACTTAGTGATATTTTATTTATATTTAATGTTAGGTTTTCACGGCCGTTCAGAGTCTTTTGTGCACAGTTTTCTGGGTTAATCTGCTGTGTATATCTGACCTTTCTGGTAGACGTTTCGCGTCAGCCCTGATGATGGACCCCGCAATGGGGGTCTAAAAAGGTCAGATTAGAGCAGAAAACTGTACACAGAAGATATTGGATATAGAAGGAATAATTAAAATTGAAAATAAATTAGATGAATTGTGCTAGTTTTATTTCCTATTTTTTGATACATTTTTTCTGTGTATTTTTCTAAGCGATTCATCTAATTTGTTTTAATTATGTATCAGAGAATTATAAAATTGTAACTTCACAATAAAAATATAATTATATTTCCAATATATATATATATATATATAAGAATCAAGGGTTGCTGACACGATAAAGTTAACTTTTTTTTTAAAACTTCCAGCGCCAACACATCTCGAGAGACTGACGAGGCCCCCCATCCGCACATTGCGGGCCTGCACGATGCCCTCGGGGGCCAGCACCCTCACGTGCCCCCCGGGCCTGGGGCGCTGCCGCCGGGAGCACCCTCCACGGCGTCGGAGCCGCACGACCTCTTCAAAGACATTCAGTTATCACTCAAGGTCCTGCTTCGGGACAAGAAGCGGAAGACGTCCGTCAACAAGGTGGTCATTAGGGCCTCCGATGACGCGAACGCCTTCAGATCGGACAATCCGTCCATCACTGATATGATGGACCTAGATCCTTCGTGAGTATATTTTATCTATGTTATTTTGTTATGTCTGTACTGATATATTATAATATACGTAGCAATATGGTACGGAGAATGTATTTAAATGCCGATTCCTTTTCTGGGGCTACGTCACCATATTTAGTGCAAGAACAATGTGTAACAATGTAACAAAAAAGTGACAAAAAATAGATGGTACTCATTACCATGGTGACTACATATTTTATTCAGTACCCATAAACTACAGGATATTCTTAAAATCACATTTACATGTTAGTAGACTTAAATATGTTCACTTCTTCAATATTAGCAAAATTACTTTATGGCCATATATTATATATATATATATAAATAATCAGACAAAACACTTTATTTAAACCACTATTTGTTGATAAATCAACATATTGCGATACCATTTGACATTTTTACAATTTTTTATAACATGAATTGAGAATTTTACATTTTTAAAATTACATAGTTTTGTTTTCGCTTACCTTTCCAAAAAAAGAGACTAGCTCTTGTGCTTGGAGAGGGAACTAAATAGTACCTGCCTACACAAAGTAGCTAAGCAATCGTTTTATAGAAAATTCAATTTTAAAATGTCAAAAATAAATGTAACTACATTTCAGCGCCTCGCTGAGTCTTTAGACCCCCGACCCTCCTAGAATAAGGTAACGAAGACGATGATGATAAAATTTTATTCCTTCCTTCCTTTCTTCCCAGTAAGCTGTACACATATCACACACGTGCAATGTTTCGATATAACATTGGGGTTACTAATTGTACTAGCTCGATTTTTTATACACGATTGTAAATTAATATTAATATATTTGAATAGTCTGGGATTACATAGTATGTTTAATATATAAAGCAGAAAAAATCGGGGGCAGTTCTAGAAGTAGGACGAGCATGTGTGAAAAGCATGGATTTATGGAAACAAAAAATGTGTGTCAGTGTGGGGTTGTGGGTGCATTATTTTTGCCCACACACGTTGCTAAAGAGATTACCCATTATATAATGAAGGGCTCTTAAAATTACAGCAAATAAGTCAATAGAATAGAAAATACTTTTTTATTAAACATTTTTGAGTTGTAACAATAGTCGCTGCATCATATTAAACATTGTTCTTTTCCGTCTAACATGCCATGCGAAATTACATATTAATAAAATACATATTTTTACAAATTTTAAAGTAGATACGTAGGTACTGACGTTTTACTGTGTGGAGTGCAATTTTAAGGACCCGCTTGTTAGATTCCTTTTGCGGTTAAAAGTTAAATTTTTAATGCATAATGAATTTAAAGGGTGTCTTAGCGAGACCTGTTATTTTCATATTTCAATAAAACGTATTATTTTTTTCGAATAGTGCCAATGTTTATATTTGAACATAAAGTATTAGTGCTGATATTTAACATGTAGCACAATATCTGGAAAATATTTATCAATCTTTGTTTGCATACTTTCTCTCTTCATTTTCGCATAATTGCGACTCTATAATATGTCGAATCTCGTTCTTAATCTGTGAAATTGTTTGTGGATTGTTGACATAGGCTTGTCTTTTTACGAAAACATAGAGAATGAAGCCAGTGGCATGATATCAGACAATCTTGGTGGACAATTTTGGTCGCCAAAACGAGAGATGACTCGTCCCGAAAACTTTGCGTGCAATGTATCTCACTGTGTGGTAGCTTGCGTCGTCTTTCTGAAAACTATTTCTTGATTAATACTGTCCAATTCGTCTTGCATAAAGTTTTCTATCGTGTTAGAAGATCGTTTACCATTGACAGTTTATACGGCTTCAGCAGCATTTTCAATGAATTACCGAGCACACCAGCCACTGAGACCATGTTACAAACAAGATGCCTAAAGATATCTCTACATTTGATACCGAAACGGTACTCTAGAATTAACATTTGAAATGTGAAATGGTTTTTATAATGAATTTGCACAATAATTATGCGATATGTCTTCATGCAATATTCCATAACTAAAATGTTAAAAAATTGACATTTATTTAGTTCCAAATGACACCTACCATTGAGAAACTATTACAAATGTGAAATAATATATCTGTCTACGTCAGTAGAATAAGTAATTACTAACAGCTTAATTACGTGTAAATTAAATTTCAAATTTCTTACGAAGTTTAAGGTTACATTTAACGAACTTATTAAAAAATATATTTTAGGTAAAATATTAATAGTAATATAGAATAAGCCATTAACGATATGTTGGCGAGAACACATTTTTTAAATTTAATAACTACTATGTAAAGTTTACCTCTCGTTCACAAGATTTCACACAAAAACTCATCCATACGTAAAACGTATTCATTAAAATAAGCATACATTATACACTAGGTCGTCAAAAAATATAGGTAAACTATTAGTGTATGATATGTTACTAGGATATTATGTGTTTCATGTATAAATATAAATAGTTAATTTTCATATGTAATTCAATAAATTTATATAATTTATTTTAATTGATATGTAGGTTGTTTCCCGTTTCCCACATACCATATCAAAATTAGCAAAACCGTATATTGTATTATTACGTATTAATATACGCCTACGTACAGACTATATACAGACAGATTAATAATATTGTGTATATGGCGCCGAATAATAATATACTTATTACATCCATAGATAATGACTTTGCGTTTAAGATCACGGAATCATGGAAACGAAAATATATTTTATGGAGTCTTAATATTTCCTATTTAAAAAATTCTAAATGTTAAACGCCAAATATGATAGTCGTTCAAAATTAAATTCTTAATTGAAATTTTTTGTTCGTTCAAATATATGACTATTTTGTTGCTGTTTTGATATTACTGATGAATGTTTTATTGTTAACGAAGATAAGGAGTCTACGGGTTAGTTTGTTTTAAATAAAGAAGACATTACAAATTACCGCCCCATATCGATAATCTCCAACATAGCCAAAATCTACGAAAACATTGTAAAAAAACAGCTCATGTCATATATCCGTTGCAATAACATCATAAATGAGAACCAATTTGGATTTATGGAAAAAATTAGCATACAAGTTGCTATTGCAAAAATAATCTCAATAGTAAACAAAAATATAAATGATAGTGACAAATACATTGGTATATTTATAGATTTAAGAAAAGCCTTTGACAGCATATCACACAAGAAACTAAAAAATATTGGCCTTGATGGCAATATTTTATTATGACTGATAAGTTATTTAACATACCGAAAACAACATGTAAAAATAAATGAACACAATAGCACATCTGAAACCACTGACTTTGGCATACCACAAGGTACGATACTTCGACCATTGTTATTTATTTTATACTCCAATGATATATTTAAACTCAAATTACATGGTAAAATAATATCTTATGCAGACGATACAATACTAATAATTAATGAAATACTTGGACCGACGCTAATATATCTGCAAATGAGGATATTAATACCATAAAAAGTGGACGTATGATAACCTACAATCAATTAATACTGATAAAACATACGATTTTCTATTCATCAGAAAGATAACACTGAAATGAATATTAAAGTTCACACCAAAGGAAGAAGACTCTTGTGAGCAATGTTCATCAATTGAAGAAAAAGATCAAGTACCTAGGAATCATAATAGATAACTAACTAAAATGTAAAGAACATATTACTAATCTAACAAACAAAATAAGGAAGGCTCCCCACATATTTTTAAGACTGAAACATCTTATCACATACAAATCTGAAAATAACATATTACGTAACATACAGTCACATTTGCAATACGGTATTATTGGGTGAGGAGGAGCATATAAAACTTCAATGTCACAATTAGAAATCAATCAAAAAATTATTCTAAAAAAAAGACTATCCAAGTATACAACTTTTCACAGATTTCAAAGTACCAAAAATATATACAAAAAAATTTAATAATACAAATTTTCAAAATTAAAAATCAATTAAATTTTAGAAGAGAATTTCGATCTACGAGATCTAGAGACCAAATTGATATTCCAAAATTAAAATATACCGCGACCCAAAATCACTATATCTTTCGAGGCATCAAATTTTTTAACAATCTTCCATCACAATTAGAAAAATTGCAGACGACTATAAATTTATATCTGAAGTAAAAAAAATATGTACACAGACTAACTGAAATATAAACTCTCATATATACTCCTTTTCTATACACGAGTCTTACTTTTATAGAGAAGAAATAAATGTTAAAAAAATATATATATACTACTGATTATTCTAAAGATGTATTATATTTTTAATGTTAAAATAATAAAAAATAAATATTTTGCCGTGTTGCCTAGTAAATTATTGTTTAAGATATATATATATATATATATACTCGATATAGTTGACTTTGAAGTAAGAAATTACATGAAATCTGCGTAGCATTTCGAGCATAGAGAAGGTTCTAGGAAAATGTATTATGTATTTAATGATTTCACGAGATAACGATAAGGCTCTTCTGTGCCTGCTTCCAGAATCTGAATTATGTAGAAAATAATGATTCATTATCAGATCAAATATCGCTACATAAGAGAAAAAATAAATTAAGTTGATGTGCATTATTTATCTCGCAGAATAAAATCTCTGATAAATTCATATATTTACCATCAAATCAATATTTCCATGCTTTGAAAAGATCGAAACGATTTATATATCGAAAGTTGGCGAGTGACCCGAACGATTATTATATTATAGAGTGCATGCAACATTCGTATATAAGACCTGATAAGGGTGCTGTATCGATAATCGTAATCAGTAACATACAAAGTAGACATGATTTATGTATCGGTGAAATGTTTATAAAATATGTTCGCCACACGTGTTTCGATATTCAGCAATTTTGGTGAAATACGATAAACCAATGATGTCAAGACAAAACAACTCGATCTTATAACTTTCCACGTTGCAAGGCGTGATCAACGTGGTATTATGATAAAGTACTCTGGCAAGAGATATCACGTTACGTTTTTAAGATGTTTGACTTATGTGGCAATCTTAATTTTTATGCGCAGAAAATATAAGATTCATAGGAAAACAAAGATATAATAATAGAGAAAATATTGTGATATTATATCCGAAAGATTTGTGAGATTTATCTACCCTATGTAACCAGAGTAGGGCAAGCTTAATGGTATAGATTATGTTACTAATTAAAATAAATTATGTAATATTTAATACCTACTAGTCATGCTGCCCAAAATGTATTTATCCGGGTTTCGTCTAAAATTTATTGCAGTATGATTTTTTTTATTAACTGCGTGGTGAATATATTTTTATAAAATTCAAAACATGACAAATTTTATGATGAAATCATTTTTCTTGTTTGAGTGTGGTGCCGAAGAGGATACCCTTGACCATATCTTTTTTGCTTGTCCATTGCGGATCACAGGTTTTTTTTACAGTGATCTCGTCAATGGTAATTTTCAACTCCCGGTTAATTTGTGTCATCGTCTTATCCCTTAACTCACCTCATTAAATATATATAATATAATTTTTTTTTAACGATACCGGTATTGACTAGTAATATAATATCTTATATTTTATAATATTTTTGTACTTTTTCTATAAAATAAAGTTTTAACAAGATTTATGGCACAAATCAGTCTTGAAGTGTGGATTGGCTATGTAAAAGAAGAAGAATAAGATCTACCTTAGTTAATTAAGTACTTCTACATGACGATATTTATAAATTTATTTTAAAAATCTCGTAATAGCTTTTCTTCATCTTTGCCTTGTTTCCTTTTTCTTGTATTTGAGGTGGACTCTCCAAATCCATAAGCACCAGGGCTACATATCCTACATGGTTTGACTTATATATTGATGTTAATACCATAAAAAAGTGGGCGGATGATAATCTACTATCAATTAATACTGATAAGATATACTTTCTACGATTTGCTATTTAACAGAAAGATAACACTGAAATTAATATTAAAATTCACACCAAAACCTGTACTCGAGAAGACTCTTGTAACCAATGTTCATCAATTGAATAAAAAGACTGTATCAAGTACCTAGTAATCATAATAGATAACAAACTAAAATGGAAAGAAACATATTACTAATTTTACAAACAAAATAAGGAAAACTGATTACATATTTTTAAGACATCTTATCACTTACAAATCTGAAAATAATATATTACGCGTTTGTATAGTCAGATTTGCAATATGGTATTTTTGAATGGGGAGGAGCATATAAAACTTCAATGTCACAATTAGAAATCACTCGAAAAATGATAATAAAAATTATTCTAAAAAAGAGACTATCCAAGTATACAACTTTTCACAGATTTCTAAGTACTAAAAATAATAGACATATACAAAAAAAAATCAATTATGTTAATTACGTAATTAAAAAAATAATAGTATTATATATAATAAATAATGTATGTCATAAATATTACTTCTTTTAAAAGGATTCATATCGTAATTCAAATATAGATTTTAGTTTTAATTCAACGACTCGAAAATCAATAATGTCAACCCTATGTCAAAACTAATCAGTTTAATCAATTTGAAATTCTTATAATAAAATATTAAATTTAATTTAATTGTTTGAATTGAGTATCATTAAAAAATTAAAATAATTAAAAAGTATAACAGCTGTAAAACAATTCTCATCGATGTTTTAAAATTTCGTTTGGCAGAAAGTACTTCGTGATTCGAATATCTGATACATTTATTAAATTAATTAATTAGTTAGTTAATACTGAAATAAGTATTAGAAATTCACGAAACTACATAAAATGGTAAAGTTTTACGATAGAGATCTGTGCGAATAAGTATTGTTACGGAATGTGTCAGCTTATTTATGTAAGTTCTGCATAGGTTTGACAAAATATGTAATAATGATGAAATATATGGAAACACACATATAATAATAACATTTTAAAACCGATATCGCTCTCAATCAGATTGTAATGGTATTTTTACAGAGAAATCTCTAATCTTCTGAAATGAACCCCATTCATTTTTATTGGTATGTCTTTTAATTTATAATACAACATCTATTTATAAAAAAAGTCCAAAATGTATCAGCATGGGCAATAGCCCAGTGACATAGGCATTATAAAAACATTTGTTAATAATAATAAAGCGTTTTATCAATCATAAACACCATATGGCCGCCCGCAGGGCCTGGCATTCGGGGAAAGTTGATAATTTTTGGTAGTTTTAAATAATATAATATATAAATAAACATAAGTATATTAAAATAAATGAATTGGAACAGTGTTAGATGTATAATGTCTTTAGTAAATGTTCGAAAACTATTCCAACACATTCTACTAGCGGAAGATCCTTAGACTAACGGATAAATTTGATACCTTCCCACTCAAAGTCATCAGTGCCGACATTCCGAGCACGAGCTGTCCTTCAGTCAGTGATTAGTAGCAGTAATTGTTTTTGAATTGTCGAGAATCTTCGATCGTCGCACACAAATCGAAACAATATATTCTTTTTCACTTTGTGTATAAGAATTGAATAATAAACAGCTGCGGTGCGGGCGCTACTGTAGAGTTATGATAACTATACGGAAGAATATTTTTGGGATTGAGTGAATTTATCCTCGAGGGAAATAAGGAAGCCGAATCCGATTTCATAGGAACAATACTGTTTCGATTTGATTCGAATATATCATGGCTTTTATGGGCGCACTGGGTTCAATTGATTAAACCAAAAAATAATTAATGATTCGCTCGGTTTTTGGAGCAATCCACTATTTTTAAAATTTATCAGATTAGAAACTTACTTAGACTTTTTGTACTACTCAGCAGTATCGGTTTTATTTATGGTCAATTTTAAGATTTGATTTTGTTTACTTCCAAACCTCTCTATAATCAAAAATTAAAAAAATCAATATTTGAATGCAGTTTTACCAGGAAAAAATTATACTTACGATTGGTTTAAATACTGTACCAAAAATAATAATTTAGTTAATAGAAGAAACAAAAACAAGTTTAAGTTTCATGTCAAAACCCTCTATAATTGAGTACTAGGGTGAGTAGCCCAGGGTCACTAAAATAGCATGTAAAATATTGTTAATAAAATAATTAAAACAAATAAAATAGATAAAACGTGTCGCAGTAATGTTTTTCCCATTTTCAAATAATAATTTCAATAAGCTAAGTGTTTGTTTTATGAAAATATGACTACCTTGTTGGTTTCCGGGACGAAAGATTCGAAGCCCTGTACACGTAAAGTAGATGTAATATAAATTGTAAAGAAATTTTTGATTTTACCTATTGTAGTAATAACTATATTACGATTTACCAATAGAAGAATTTTAAGATTCTGCTAATTTTACGTATGAAATGTGAGTTCTATTGGAATAATTAAAGATTGAATATTTTTTCATAACACAAAACTGAACTACTAAAAAGTTTAGTAGCTCCATCATCACCTTTTTTTAGAAGATCCCGTTTTGAAAAACGCTATAATGATTAAATAAATGTATATAATAAAAATGTTACATTTTCATGGATATATTTTTTCGTTTCACTGATTTATGAGTTTTATCATTGTGTTCTTAATAGTCATTTCAATAATTACGTTTTTTGTCTGATTGGAAAAATCCAATTCATATTTAATTTGTACTAAAACTGAATCAAGATTTCTTCCAAGGCAGACATTTCCTTCCTACCAAAACAAAAAAGGAAATTGTCAATTTGGATTTAATCTCAATTATCTTTTAAATTAGAAATTTTATTATGGATAAACATAGATCATTCTATCGCGTGATGGAAGGGTGCCTCGTATCTTGTGAGCGAATAAGATATTAAAAATAATTCTTTTTCGATATTCCGTGATACCGAGCTATTTGTTTTCACTGCGAAATTTCTTAATATTATATAAACAAAAAATATTCACGGTACCGTTTGTAATTTACTTCACGTATTAACATAAATAATGTCTAACGTATAATAATCGTGTTTTACATTATGTCGTTTTTAATACGGAGATCGGATTAACCGTAAACGCCGATTGTTTGACAATAGTTTATCCATACGGTATAATTATCTAGTCGGTTAGTAAAATTATCTAGTTTGTCTGGCAATAGTTAATTGAACCATTGTTAGCGTCCTAAACGAAAACAAAATGTATAAAATATATCAAACTTTTTGAATATTAATATATTGACTAAATGCCGGATAGCTCTCGACGGAATGTCTCGGACACATATTCTGGTTGAAACATACTGATGCCAATTAATTGTAACTATCAAATAATCCGTTTTCTGTTCAAAGTATTACAACAACCAGATCATTTTGAGTAAGAGTGAATTTAATTAATGAATATACTACCGGCCTCTATATCATTTACGAGGCGCGTTTTTTAAGTTCAGCTTTATTTTTAAAGAAGCACAATATAATTTTTACAACTCTATTTTTTTCGGATCCTACACATCTTTAACTACTTCTCAGCATAGTCGCCACCAATTATTAAGGCATTTGTCATAACGGGGAATCGATTTTTGTATACCTTCGTCATAAAACGACCTCACCTGGGATGAAAAATATGTCTTTACTCCGTCTTTGAGTTCATCATCGTCATCAAAACGCTTGTCACCAAGGAACCGCTACTTGGTGCTAAATCAGGATGATAAAACAGGACATACTTGGCGATGAATGTCAGCTGGTTTCATGTTTCGTGTATTCAAGAATCGAATCACGGACCGTATCTCACAGTCGGCGTGCTGATCTATTTTCTTGAACATTTCAACCACTCACAACAATATGGCCACACTATGTGAATGTCTCTAACATTGCATGTGGCGAATCAACAGATGAAGGAAAACATTGCGCATGCACATCAAACATCGCAACTGCAGCGTTATACCGGAAATATTCGGCCGCTTAAGAAACGCGCATCGAACTTAATGTTTATATTTAGGGAAATCTTTTAAAAGTCACGTGTATTTAAATAAATATTTAATTTTTATTTATTAATGCATATTTATTATTTTTATAAAAACACAATGAATACATAACAACTTCACTTAATAAAATGTAACATTATATATTTCTAGGTAACAATCTGTTTTGAAAACAATATAATAAGAAATTTTAATATTTTTTTTTATCTCAATTTATATGTCTAATATTTGAGCTAAAATTTTATTTTGATGTACGGGGAATTAAAATTAATTTATTTGAAAAAATGAGAAGTTCAGACGATGATCAATAATAATACAATAAACATAAATAATACCTACGTTGAAGGAAATTAATAATTAATATTCTTAAAATGACAAAAGCATACATTGATATAAATGTCTGTACAATGTAGTAGTTACTATTATGTCAGATATCAAGCGAAATACAGCAAGCCAATACGAAAAGTTGTTTTTGTAGACCACGTGTCGTGTTCGTGAACAATTAAAAGAATTACGAGTAAGTAATTAGAAATTATTAAAATAACATTATAAATATACAACATAACCTATTTAACAATAAAAATAACCGTAGTAAAAATCTGTTTTAATTGTTTGTTGACGTGCTTGTTGGTTTAGCGGTTAAGACACTCGTCTAGTGATATAATGGTCGGGGTTTCGATCTTCATTCCAGGATAACAGCAAATTACTTGTATTTTCATAGCATAAGTTTTAAGATTAGATTAAAAATGGTAAGAATAACGATGTGACATGTACTTCGTGTACGAATCTATAAAAAAAAATAAACAAAAAAAAATGTAACCATAATAATGTCGACTGTGGTTAAAATAAAAACTAGATTTCACATTTAATATATAAGAGTATTTTTTAAAAATAAATCTACATTAAACATTTCTAAATTTACAGATTAAAATAAAACGTTAGACTGTTTAGAAGGGATGGGCAGTAATTTTATTATATTTTGTATACATAAAACAGAACCCTTTGTGGAAGCGACCACTCTATTAGGCAACTGTCTTCCTTTTAATGGTTAGTAGTACCTATGTATGTAGGTTTCAAAATAATTAACTACAGTTTTACTCGGAATGTCCCGGAGTGTGTTGCAGACGGTGGATGGTGGGTTCACTAAAGGATTCCTATTTCAAATTTGGAAAATTAGGATTTTAGAAATAACATGTTGCTACATGATTTCGGTTTGTTTGTTGCAGCGATGGTTTTATTTATTAATACTATATTTTCAAAACATTTAAATATTAGATTAAATAAAATAACAATCACTTTGTGTGAAACCACAAAATTTATTATACGTCAACCGGTTTCGCTTATCTTAAGCTTCATCGGGACGTATTTGAAACTAATCATGCATACCAAAAGAGTGCACTTATACATATACAAAGAAAGAGATAGAATATAAAATTACATGTGAAAGAGAGAGACAGAATACATATACAGATAGACGGAACATTAACGGAGGGGAAAATACCGTGTTGATGGATATTAAATTGATATTAAAGGAAACATACCTAATATGGGGCTAGTGAATAAATTAATTTGATTATTAAAATTTGGTGTACCATTATTTATTTCCTTTTTTATTTCGAGGACTTCTAAATTGTCCAACCTTAGGCCAAACCTGTTTTTATGGAGGATGTGCTATTATTAAAAGAATGGTCATTTCAATAATATGGTTGCCAAATTTTGAAAAACCATTACTATTTAAACATTTAAGATATTCTTTGACACGAATATCGACATTAGTTTCACTATTTAGTCTCAAATACGTCGTGATGAAGCTTGAAATAAGCGAAACCGGTTGACGTATAATAAATTTAGTGATTTCATGCAAAGTGATTGTTATTTTATTTAAACTAATAAGTCAAACCACAAAATGATTGTTTTCTACGAAAAAATGTAATATTTTTTTTATAGTGTGCCAGTCTTACACGACAGACGTCATACATTTCAACATTTATTGTAAATCATACAACTGATTTTATTGTATAATGGCCAGTGTTCACGGAAGAGATTTTTAAGAGATTTTGGACTGGGGACAATCTCCGAGATACGTATTTTGCTCGCATGAGATGCTCTAGAGACAACTCTCGGCTTTCGTATTCACCCTGTCTCAGAGATTCGCCGTATCGCGCCTTACTTCACGCTCGTATGTTAAAGGTCAAATGTCATTGTCGTCATTTGGGTGATTTTGAATCTCCCCAGTAGAAGTTAAAACACAATGAATGTTTGTAATTTAAGGATTATGCAAAATATACCGTTCATAATTGAAATCATGCAACGGGAAATTTTTGATTCCAATGACCTAAAACATAATGTGAATTGTGCATTCTGTCACGAGAAATTATGAATGAATATTGCAAACCACAATACTCCATTGTTTTAAGTTGGGTCAGGTCGTATGTTTAAAACATTAACTTTCAAACGTTCGTCAATGTTGCCAACATTGAAGATCAAACATTTTGTATTAAAAAAATAGTCCTAATAATTACTTCTCATTATAGTCTGTACATATTATGATCAAATTAGTGATGAGCACAAAGTCACGAACTGTGAGTCAATCACTGATATCTTTGAATCACATTCACTATCAGTGATTGAATATTTGGAAATATCGTGATTAACTTAGCTTTTTATCAATATTATTGTTTTTTAACTTTCCGACGGATAGCACTATTAAAATTTTTCACAAATTTATGGTATGAATGTGCAAAATATATGAAGGAATGACGTCATAATCATAACCAGTGTCGTCTAATAAATTCAGCTAAAAAAAATTATACATCTTTGCTGGGATCTAAAAATACATTTTTATTTTATGAAAAGATTTTATTCTCTTCGTGATGATATTTAAATGAGATTTAAATTAACGCAATTGAAGCTTTAATATTACGCTCGGTATTTTTTTTTGTTTCTTTAATTAGTTAATGTATTGTGATATTGTGCAGCACATGGATATTAGTAATGAAACTGTGATTACAGTTACAGTTTTTAACCACTGGTATTATCGAAAATTAATCACAATCACACCTGTGAATCAAGAGTAGCATTTTTTCTCATCACTAGATAAAATGGTTCTTGTATAAATTATATTCGTTCTATTATGGTTCTTATGGAATAATTGATACAGAATCAGACATCAAGAGATAAAATTCAAAGGAATGAGAGTCGAAAAAAAAGAAGTTGTTTAGCTCATTTACCTAGTATATATTTATCGACATGATATATTTTGTTTAATATTTTCGTGTCATTTTTGAAAAATCTAATAATTGAATATTTTGCGATTTTAAATTTCAAATTTGACAATTTTTACGATTTAATATTTAAGCTTCTCAAATGATTCTGGGTTCCAGGCCGGTGGCCGCATAACTAGTTTAAATCCAGAAATTATTACCACGCCACAATTTCAGTTTGTTTTAATTACCAGGAATAAATCACGGGTCCGGAAGGGAGTCGAACCGCACCCTGCCAGGGAAACTTTACACGATTATTGCACTTGGCAATTTTTAATTAGTACAATTAAAAGTCTCTTTAGTAATTTTTATTTACTTATACATGCGTGGATATTTCATACTTCAACTACGATGGGTTCTCCACTAGGCTCTACGCCTGTTCTAGGAATATTATACATACAACTTATTGGTTAAAGCTTTAAACTACAATATTATATGCGTTAAAATATAGGAATATTATAATATAAATTATAGTATAAGAATATTAAATCATAATTTATGTAATACTAAAAATTATTTAATAAAATATGTGACATGTGGTTCAGTTGTGTTCAAGGTTGTTAGCGCATCAGTATTAGTTTTTAATATTTTTATGTAGACATGTTGTATAATATTAGTATTATTAAGCATATTTTCAGAAGTATTGCAAAACTGGAGTTCAAATACTTTTTTTTTTAAGTTTTCTAATAGGGGATAAAAGTTTCCTTTCGGGACTGGTTTTAAGATTGGAACATATTAAAGCTGTTTGAAAGCGTTTTAAAGTGTCGTAAGATCATTGAAAAATGAACTTTTAAGTATTTACTAACATAAAAACACATTTATATATTATATATAATTTATCATATTAGTCACATTTTTGTAATTCATGTTTTCGACCATACTCTTTTATTATATATTTGTTGTCTTATTTTGTCTTTATAAAAAAAAAATGTTTAATAAAAACTGTTTTAAGAAATAGTACGAAAATATTCATAAAAATATTTAATTTTAACTTGCTTACTGCAGGTTAAAACGTTTTCTGTCGCTTTAACAGAGTTTATTATACTAGTTTAGTTAAGGCAAGTTTCTGTCGCTATTAGATATTTAAATTCATTTAACGGTCATGTAAATACCATAATGAAAAATTGACAGAAATTGACTTCTTCAAAATTGGCCTTACTGCGCTTAAAAGGTTCTTTTTATGAACCACCTCAATCTCAATTTTGACTAATCATTCTACCTACAAACAAGTCTTGTTCTCCCTTTACCGCAACAATAGTTGCAACCTCAACACCCTTTCTCCCTCTTTTTTATCTTTATTTATCTTGTGCACCTAAAGATACTTACGTATATAAACATTTCTGTGGATTTTCATAAATAGTATCGCATGTTAAATATTTATTATGTTAATTATTATAATAAGTTTATAAACTATCAAAATCCCTCAATACAATAAAATAAAAAATAAAATAAAAAACTTAAATTTTTCCATTCCACCCTAATAAGCACTTCTTGTCTCTTCAAGGTCTAAAATTATTTGGAAATCGTAGCTTGGCTTAACTTGAGTAATTAGACGATTTAACTCGCAGAATAATGAAACAAAATATTGTGCACCGAGGAAAAAAAATGGTGTCGAAGTTTGCCGGACATGAAAGGTTACATTACACTAGCATGCATGTGATGCTAATCACCTGTGATCATTAAGCAGCTTCAGTACCTAGCACAGTAGCTTCTGAAATGTCATATTATAGGTTTATCAATGGAATGACTTCAATAGTAAATGTACAAAATAATGTATCTTAAATTTTTCCCCATTTATGAATTGTCAAAATTTTTTTAGTTATTAAATTTTACGCCAAATTTAGTATATAATATAATAATTTTTTTGTCAATAACTAATACACTCGTAGCAGTTAGAAATAAATAACAGTAGACAACTGAACCATGTACAAATATCCTAAATAATCTAAGAATACTCTTTTTCATATTGTTGTTATTCTTAAGATATTTCATTAACAGTTCAGTGAATTATTGTAATAAATAGTAAAAAATATTATCGTTAAATTTAGCGTGAAGAATTTAAACAATAATACCTATTATTGTTTAAATTACTCTTGAACACTGTTCAGCTCTAATCGATTGGAAACAATATTTGGATTATTATTAAATACACTGAAAGCCTTGGGCTTTGACAATACGCTACACAGATCCAAAGTGGGCTAATTATTTTAAATGTATAAAATAAGCACAAAATTATATATATATATATATATATATATATATTTCACATGTACAAATCGCACCTTTAGTTAGCCATCCAAAAAAATTTGTTTTGAAATAATTGAGATGAGAGCTTTAATTTTTATTATCTGGAAATTATTGGACACTGTTCGATTCCTTATTATATAATAATGATTTATAATTTTTTATTATGTAGGAATTATACTAATCTGTTATCTGCATAATAACACACATTACCACACTTTAGGACCCTACACAAAATATTGGCTCCCTTCTCCTTGGTCATTTCACCCACCCCCGGACGTTTCACGCTTGCCTGGACTACATTTTGTGTATTTTACTACTATTTAAGGGCTGCGCAAAACAAAGGAAACCCTTCCCCTCATCCCTGGTTAGAGTGTTTTCAAGTCGATTTTTGGGTCATGGTGTGTTGTGTACTAATGCGCATCAATATGTGTGTGAGTGCTATCTATGCGAGAAAGAGACAAAGTTACATGACCGCTTAACAGTAATGCAACAACGCACTTGACATGCAGACAACCACGTGTATGTTGTTGTTTTATATCGTACTTCAGTTGGATTTGTTTTATTTGGGTAACGTTTTAGAATTGTGGTTGATAAAAATTAGTGAAATCAGTACTAAACTTTAAAAAAATACCTATTCATAGCCAGGCTCGTAAAATTGTTTTGTGTATACATGAGAAAGTGTTTCTAAAGCTACTAAAGTGTGGCTCTTCGTACAGTTGAACGTATTTTACAAGAAGCGAATACGTTGAAAGGAACACCAGGGCCAAGTATATTCTCATCTCCGAGAAAAAAATTAAACAAGAAAAAAAGTCATTTTAACAAATCTATGTTTGTACCATTGTATAGAAAAAATAAAAATTATACTAGCGACAGATTAACAGTGGCCGACTGTACAGTGCCATTAGTAAAAATCGACTAGTATTTATTTTAAATCATAACTAAATATTTATTCCGAGCAACGCTAGTTAATAATGTGATATAATAATTTTCAATGAGCTTTCTTTATACGCAAATTTTAATGAAAACTGATATATTATATTCGAATGAGGCCTCCATTTTCTTTGATACACGAATTAAGTAGATTTGTAACATTTCATTCGAAGGTATATTTTACAAATAGAAAACTAACGATTTTACTTCTAATATCATACATTCTACATTGTAAACTTCATATTGTTATGATCTTTATTACCTTTACCTACTTTATATTTTTTTAAATTTAGGCAATTAGGATGCAAACTTTCCTCCACAAATTTACATTCAATGTAAGTTTTTTTTTATTTATAATAAGGTACACCATTATATTTTTTCAACACAACCGCAGATGCGTAACTGAAATGTTAACCGAGTAGGATCTAACTGATATATTTTGTGCCAACAAAATTATTCAACCAATTTCTAGTTGTGAAAAATATTGTACTTATTTAAAAATAATTAAACAAATAAAATAAATTTTGGGCCGGTGAAATTCTTCACACCGCCTCTGCACAGTCTCAGCCAGCGGTAATCGAGTGGAACAATGGCATTACCAGGAGGACTGCTTACTTCCACCCTTAGCATCCATCTTTTGTTTTATGCCTGGTTTTAATGGATAATCGATAGAGTCCTTGCAATACGGTTATCACTATCAAAGGACATCTTATTTTCAAATCGGTTCTGGGTCCATTATTAAATCGTTTTCACACATTTTTCTCTTTTGGCTTTACGGGCAGGTTTTCATTTCACTTTGTTAGGAAATTAAAACATAAAGTTTTTGTACAAATTTGCAAAAACCAATGAGTGAATATCAAAGCTTGAGACTAGCCAATTCAATAGTCGATTGTGACGGGAGGTTTACTTATCGAACTGTTAACTAATCTGCAATCTGAATTTGAAAGGATTTTAAATCGTATTGGTTATCAAATCCCATTTTACTTAACAATATGATTTAAGTCATCTACTGTATACTAACTGAAAACCGTTGTGTTTTATGAAATTTGTCAATTGCCTAGTACTTATTTTTAGAGAATAAGTTATATCTTCAAAGTATTGAATGTAACGATACCATTAATAATAATAATAATGTGTTTATTCCAGCGTGATCAGGTTTTTTTTTGTAATCCGATTCGATCCATTAAAGTTATGAAATAAATATAATGCTACGGAAAAGAAAACTAAGTAAAATATTAATAAAAAAAAAGTTAATAAAAAGTAAAAACACATACAAATAGTATATACACACAAAATATAAATTAACTTAACTTTTTTTTTTTTTTTTTAAAAAAAATAGAGATGCGTACACGGAATACATGTCACATCAATATTCTTACTATTTTCAAACTAAGCTAAATGCTTGTGCTATGAAAATAGGACTAACTTGCTGGTGTCCTGGAACGAGGCGCGAACCCCCGACCACTAGATCAGTAGGCCAACGTCATGACCACTACACCAACAAGCTACTCATATTACGTTCAGTCATTCATTTAAATACATTAAGGATAATCGAAACTAATTTTAAGAACTAAATATTCCCAGCATAATTAATATGTCGTATAATAATTTTTTTTTCAAATATAGATATGGGTACACAGCATAAATACGTGTCACATCAATGTTCTTACTATATTCAAATGAGTCAAATCGCTTGTGCGATAACAATAGGACTAACTATATTAAATTATAATGTTGAAATATTCTAAATATGAATTAAATGTACTTATCAGAAAGATATACAAATAAAATCAATTTTATCGAAAAGTATTGTTGTTGCGCCACCGAGATTTGAACCTGAATCTCTCTCCAAACCGGGTAAAATGCATTATTTTTCGATAAAATTGATTTTATATGTACATCTTTCTAATTAATATATTTAATTCATATTTAAAATATCACAGACCTACGTTCCGAATAATTACAACTTCTCAATAAGAATGTGTTCTCCTAATAATAAAGTTGTATCAATGTGTCCAAAATTTAATAAAAATGAATTTATAATTCTGGCGTCTTCTATCAGATTACTCAAAAGCATTTGAGATTCTGTAAAAATAAAGTAGATGGCTCTTTCAAATAATGGAACGATTAAATGTATTAATATCAAAAAAATAACACATAGGTTCGAAAATAGTTGGATAATGCACTTTCCCAGGTTTGGAAAGAGATCCAGGTTCGAATCCCGGTGACGCAACAACAATATTTTTCGATAAAATTGATTTTTATATGTACATATTTCTAATTAATATATTTAATTTATATTTAAAATATCACAGACCGTCTGTTCTGAATAATTACAACTTCACAATAAGAATGTTTTCTCTTAAAATATGCAATTATATAAATATTTACTTTTGATTTTAAAATATGCACTGCATGCACATACGTCTGGTAGTTGAAAACAATAAAAATTTGGCTTAAAATTTATTTTCAAGAAAATCAAAAATCTTTAATTTATCCACAGTTCTCAAATTACATTTAATAGTTTGTGGTTAAATATAATTCAGATCGTTATGATACTTTTTATCAATTTTAAATTATATTTAAAATGAATTTGTTACAAATAAATATGAGTTTTATTAGATTACCGTACATCGCATACACGTTTATTTTTACCAACAAATCAATTTTTTTTTTACGCAAGTAGATACATACTATCGGAAATAAGCCTTGCCGAGGCAAAAAAGCTATACTTATCAACTTATGTAAATAATTTGAACCACTTTTGGATACATTTCTTTTTTAACGTTACCACGAAATAATTTAAAATAAAGTAACGTCTCCCATCCGAGCTCAATTTATTTTATCAATCTGGACCAGAGGAAACCGATGATACAACTCACGCCGGTAGCGACATCTTGTAATGGAGAGTTTCCCTACAAATGCGGCCAGAGGTCGGGAAATGAAAAACGTAAATTATGGCAACCCCAAGTTCTGGAATGGTCAAACGGTCCTCTTTTATCTTCGTACTACATACGATCTTCGGTACGGTCGTTTGCGGGCAAAGCAGTGTCACCGAGTAAAAAAATACACGCGATTTTTAATCCGACCGGACTCTTGGTTGAAAATAAACTACAAAGTTTTGCATATTGCCTTCGGACTGTGCTCCCCGTTCGTGAAATATGAATGTCTTATCTGCATATTCGAAAGAAGCGGGAAACCGAGTTTCCGAGCAAATCTCTTGCTCGTGATTTCATTTTGGTACAGGTTTGATTCTATATTCTGAATTTGAAACAAAGCTTTTGTTCGAATGACTCGAATTTCCTTGCAAAATAACAGTAATAATAAAATAGTATCGCGGCCATATTGCAACAATGTTGTATCGGAAATCAAATACGTACACTTCTTTTTAAAGCGCTGCGCGCTGTCCCGGCTCTTGCGTCATAAAAACATTATTTTTTAATTAACGCAAAAAGAATTCAATGCATTTGGATTTTAACAATGAAAATATTCTGATGGTTGTCATTTTTCGTGCACCCGAGCTTCATTGTAATGCATTGTTAAAATATTGAAGTTAGTGTGTGGATCGGTGGATTAATATTAAATTAGTGTGTGGATCGGTTAGTGGGCGGAGCCAGACTGCTAGGTGGAACGAGTTGTTTGGTGAATCGTTCTGGTGGCTGGATCGCGCTGATGTGTGGATCGGGCTAGAAAGTGAATTTGAGCGAAAAAATTAACTCTGTCAAGAATCTACCATGTTATAATTTTTAATGAAAATAAACATTGTGTACTTGCAATTTAAGAACATACTTTTATTATAATTTTGATACAAATTAAATTAATCAATTAGAAAGATATAAAAAATAACTTGCTACCAAATATTTCTCCGATAAATAAATTTTTTCTGTATTGTAATTAGTATTAATGTTATAATTACTTGCTTTTATTTTTCAATATGTTAATAGATACTACTTTAATTTGTGTATTTCTGATTTAATATCTTTACAATAAAATAAAACATAAATCTATTTATACTTCTAAAAGTTTTCATTTTATGTTCATATCATAAGTGTTGGTGTTGAACGTATCCGGATATCCGAACAAATTGGATGATCTCTAGATAGATATTTTTAACATGCAGAGGCGTCAGATGTAATTAAAAATTTGGAGTAGCGATCTCTCGAAATTCTCATGAAAATAACTAACTTGACAAGTGTGTAACCCCATCCGAGTAATGAGGTAGTTCTCTTGTTTCAGGTGGTTGTCAACATTTTAATGTCGAACGAATTTAACGAACGCCTTACTGAAAATTGGGTTCATTTGTTAGAATCTACTGTTTTATTCAATGCAAACCTGACAATCTAGTAATCTTTTAAATAAATAACCAACAAAAATAAAATGACCAATTCGATTTTATAATCATAATTTACAAACTAAATTTATTAAACTCATAATAAGTTTAAATTATATTTGTACATAAACTACTTGAGTTCCTTCCTTTCCTTGAGTCTGTTCCTTCTTTACATCACAAAGTTATTTGCTTTAAATAGTACTGATGGTATATGCATTGTATTTTCATGAAATGAAATAAATAAATAAATAGGGTCTAAGTATTTTAACTTTTTTGAAAACTTCTAGATGATACGTGTACATGGCAAATGTGTATATCCTGAATATTATGGAATTTTACTAAAAAATAAATTATAGTATGAAACAGTTCATAATGATTCGTACTTAATATTAGACATTTGACATTACTCAGAGTTTGAAACCTTAACCTTTCCTCTCCGATGATGTAAACTGAGTTAACATTACCTCTAAATATGTGAATATTTCTGTAAATATACTAAATACAGAGTTCATATTTTAGGTATTCCTCCATAATATATTTATGTATTGGATACAATAATTACAATATATAAGTATTTACCATACGCAATATTAAAAAATGTTTTCTCGAAGAACCCGACATGAATTTGTCAATACGTGTATGTGTACGTGCGGATTGGTGCGGACGGTGAAGTGCGCTGGGCGCGGGATGACGGATGCCAATCGTCACTTAGTGGTAGAGCGTGCCCCGGCCGAGTTAGACGTGTCTTATGCTGTCGTTCGTGATGATCAATATTTTTTCTTATTTTTACATAATAATTGATGTCAATATACTATTATTTTAATGATTACTATAAGTAATAAATGTAAAATATTCATATTTATCCGACATAAAAATCGCAAGTCTTCATGTACACTGAGTTTACAGCACCGTAGCGCGCGTTCTTATTTTAGCACCGTAAAGAAAATGTTAAACACACCTTTCAGAATTTTCAAAGAATCGCTTGGAGAATTTAAGAGGAAACGTACAAACAAATTCTCTTTAGTGTTTAACTAACCTAGCTAGTGAACCTGCTCGATGGAAAAATAAAACAAAATTGGGATTAAATTAATCATTGATAATAAGTCAAATACTTTGCTTAAATCACTATTTATCGATAAATCAACATGTTTCCGATACAAAGTGTTTTATCTTATTATTTATATAATATGTGGCCACTTAGTAGTTTTGCTAATATTGAATAAGTAAATGTATTTAGTTTATATATTTGTTTCAATTTCCATGGAGTTATAAAAATAAATAATATTTTTTCCTCAATTTCTTAAGTAGGTATTCGTAGATACGCACTATGTATTGTTACCATACCAGAGTTCTTTTGACAGGTTTATAACTTTTATTCCCCGTGTATTTTCAGTCCTTAGCGGAAAATTTGAAGTATTTTCTGCCAGTTATCTTTTAACATAACTCAGCCATTTCAGTTCACTCATGTGCGACAAACCTTAATTTATAATAATTCTCAACGACCTCATGCGCGGTTTAGGATATACAGTCATTTCTATTAAGATGTCATCTTAACCCTTGTCCTACCGCGACCCCTTCCAGGCTCTAGTTTCTGGCTGGCGATTTTCTAAGTTCTAACCCCGGACTACCTGACGGGGGAA
The DNA here is from genome assembly GCA_022840565.1 of Eubasilissa regina. NCBI lineage: Eukaryota > Metazoa > Arthropoda > Insecta > Trichoptera > Phryganeidae > Eubasilissa > Eubasilissa regina. Next base: position 20,606,780 of record JAINEB010000013.1, read on the forward strand.
AGTAAGTCAACCATGTTTTCACCCAACCTACCCTTATCATTCTTAAATTCGCAATAAAACGATTGACCTTTCACCGCGGTATCCAATTTCAAAACCAAAACTAGTGGGTTTAGGATTCGTAAAAACGATCCCTTTTTTACATTATCCATGCTTTAAGGTATTATTATTAGATACCACTTACCTATTTACATTTCCAGAGTGAAGTTATCTGAAGTTTTCTGGCGTTCCTCTTATATCTAATCTTTTTTTTCGATACTGTAACACAATGATGTTGTGATTTAATACTTCCTAATATAATAAAATAAACTAAATTTTATTCAGCACTCCAGTATAAAAGTCTGACGACTTTTTAATTCCTCGAACCCAATAATTATATATTGCTTTTTCAATAGTTTGGTAACATGAATGTAGTGCATGAAATTTTGCTCAAGAAACTCGTAATGATTAACCCTAAATGTCAGTTTACTAGAGTTTAGTTATTAATTATTAATCAAGCCGATCTTAGCTTAGTAAATAAAGTTGCTAAGGTGGTGCGGTGCTAGAACGAATGAATGAATGAAAAATAAATATCACGGGTGTTGATGACGTCAGAAGTCTGCGTAAGACACATCTCGACTTGAAGACGCACCACATCTCAAAGTCATCAATACGCTTTCTCTCCCTTCGCTTGAAGGCCTTGAAATATTTAGGCAATTTCTGTTCCTTGTACAATGAAGAAATTTCCTATTACTAAAATGGTCTTGAATCGGTAATTATTGTTGAAAATTTCGAGGCAAAAGTAATTCCATGGACGCGTACCATTGCAATGTGTCGTTCCACAGTTAACGAAGATTAGTTTAGTATTTTTCTAGTGAATTGCAAATAATTTAGAAAAAATATCTTATGTCTGCTTATTTATCTGAAAAATATACCTTCATAACAAAAGATCATATATATCATCCACCTAATTCATACATTTCAAAGAAAACTGACGCACATTATAAGAAAATATATCTCGTATATGCAAGAATTTTCTATATTAAGGCAGTTTTGTGGCACATAGAAAATTAATTTAATAGTTGCGGTCATTCTTATAATGCTTATATTTTCTTACTTATGGCAACAAATATTCTGTTTATTTGTTTTACATCAATGTAAAGGTCTTTTCTAAGTAATAGTTTTAAAAAAGTCAAATCTATAGTATAATTTATGGTATAAATTAATAATTAAAACCCATATTTTCGTAAAAAACACGAAATTATGAATTATTTTTGAAAGGGAAGCCTAAAATTACTAAAACTTTTGTTGCATTGATTCTTAGAAAAATAATATTAAAGGTACGTTACTTTTACCAATATATGCGTTACATTAAATTAATCTTATTAAATTTTAAGATCTGATAATGGTGAAAGGCGAATGTTACATCGGATACAGTTTCTAATATAATTTAGACTGACACTGAAATCAATGTTTGAAATACTTGTAATAGACTTATAAAACTCACTGGGTTCCGGTTGAGAAGCTCAAACAAAAGTGGTTGTACTGATGTATTCTTGACTATTAAATATTCAGAAAGTCGCCCGAAATCCGGATGATTTTGATAAGCGGAGATATAACAGTCGGGGGTGTTTTTACTACCCTTATCTTTGTAGGAACACGGAAATTCGCATAAAATACTTTTGGGCTTGAAACACTGCAGCCGTTGGAAATTTGTCAAATTATTCAATGTGTATATTTTTTGCATATTATTTGTTTATTTTCATTTTTTTTAACATAGTAAAAACTGCACGAGTAAGGCTTTAGAAAATTTAATTAACATTTTTTTATCCTCTCACTTTTTATTATCACATTTACCGGTACCGAGATCGATAATAAGTGCTTTCAAAATTTTTTTTAAATCAAAAAGAGTTTGGAGGTGTTAAGAATCGATCCCGTTATCTCTCACGTGCTAAGCGAGTGTTCTACCGTCTTGTCCTAGTAGACTAGTGTAAAAATGTCATATAAGTAAATATTATGCAGATTTTTTGTGTTACAATATAATGTATATTTTTAGTTCTACCTATTACGACAAAATAATCCTCCTACCGGTTTCGCATTTTGATTTTAATTTTATTCATTTGTCTGAATTTATAATTATTTATTTTTTCGACCTCGAAAAACATATTGTATATATATATATATATAAACATATTGTATATATATATATATATACAATATGTTTATAACGGATTATTTTCTGTGGGAACTCGCGTCAAATAAATCACTTTATCGAAAAAATGTTTAAGTCGCTATCGGGATTCGAATCTGGACCTTTTCCTATCAGGGGAAACGCGTTATCCAATTTCGCCACAATAACTGAGAAGGTTGACGACACATTTTTGAACTTATATGCTGTAGCTCTTGCAAATTGGTATTTCTGTTATTCAATTTTTAAAAGCGATCAACTTTATACTGATATAAAGCTCAAATAAATTTGGAGACGCCAGAATTAAAATCAATTATTTTTTATTAAATTTGGATAAACTTTGAGACAACTGTTTAAGGAGAACACAATATTATATTTTATATAGGTATATATTTTATTATTGTATTCTCTATTAATAATGTACTGACGTGAGAATGACCAAGATGTGTTGATGTTTGTGTTGGACGTCGCGATTAATAAATAGGTGATGGATAGTAACAATAGAAAATTATCATTCGCTATATATACAATTCATTTTTGCTGTTGCGAATATTATTCTATATAATGTCTTTAATGAAACTTTGTGTTACTCTCGATAAGTATGTAACCAATGTTTTTAACGTAGTATTATTAGCTAATAATTATGGGCTGAATTTTCAATTATATCACTAGATATTTTTCGCTGGTTTGGATCGGGTAATCGTTGATAAACAATAACTTGTGTATTATAATTATTAATCATATATTTTTTTTTTTCGAAAATCTGCTCTCGTTAGAGATTATCAATCAGTCACATGGCGTTCCAATTAGTGATGGTAAACTGTTACGCGATTATGATTGTGACGATGATTGGTAACTAAGATTTAACTGTCGGAGATTTACTTTCTAGTATATCAGTCATCGAAGAATTACGCTGATCAGTTATCAATCATCGAGATACGATCAATCGAGAGAGAGAGAGAGAGAAAAAGCTAGCTGTTACTGACTTTTGTTTCTACGGAGCTTTCTAATTTTATTGACAATAAAAATATTAATTATTTTAATATGTATAAATATTATTTAAATTTTAAAAATAAGAATCGATGAAATTTTTAATAACAGTTCCAACGATTTTTCTGAACAATGAGCACCGATGTGAAAGTATTAAAAAATGATGGCAGTGCACCGCGTATTTTCAATTTTTAAAATATCTTTATTATCTTCCTAGCTGCATTGTTCGCGCTTTTACTGTATTCATAGAGCACCTACTGTCTGACTGTGTATTCATAGATGTTGTTAAATTGCTTTGTGTAAGTACTTACTATCTGACCAGGTAACTGCTAACTACACAACAGTATTCTCTGCAATGGAGTGACCGCACTATTTGCCATTCATTGCAGTGACTCTTGTTTACAGTAGAGGCAGTGACGAGCCAGTCGGCTCTGAACAGAATCAACAAAATTTATCGCCCCAATGTTAATTCGGGTTGTTGGTACACAATACAGGCATTTTGGAGAGGGAGTAGAACGCCATCCTTATCTGATTTTTATTAAATAACTAATTAATCATGCCATATATTGTGGCGCTAACCGTGTAGACCAATTGACCAACGAGCTCAAAACGAATATTCAATAAATTTGAAGTCTCAGCAATTTTATAAATATACGCAAAAATGATTATACTATCAATATAAAAGCGGGTTAGGCCAACAAATTTAAAAATATAAAATATATCCACAAAAACTACCAGAACTACAAGAACCATAAAATATTATCCCATAAAATTATATCACATACTGCCAATATAAATAAAAAATACAACTAATAAAGTATTCTTTACGAAACTAGTTAAATAATAGATTAAAGATTAGCCAACGAGATGATAAAAAAGGAACTAACGACGTGTACTATAAAAAAATTGTAAACACAAATTAAATCAATCAATTAGAAAGATATAAAAAACAAATTTATATTATTAAGGAAAACACATTCTTATTGTGAAGTTGTAATTATTCAGAACATAAATCTGTGATATTTTAAATACTAAATTAATGTATTAAATATAAATATATACATATAAAATCAATTTTGTCGAAAAATATTGTTTTAGCGTCACCGGGATCTGGCGTCTGCAAATCGGTTTACTCAAAGGTATTTGAGATTCTGTAAAAATAATGTAGATGGCTTTCAAATAATGGAACGACAGGTGTATTAATTTGAAAAATGTAACATATAGTTTCGAAAATTTGTCAAGAAAAATACTGGCGTTATAGCACAAAGGTAGTGCACTTCCCCGGATTGGAAATGAAGATCCAGGTTCGTATCCCGGTGACGCTAAAACAATATTTTTCGACAAAATTGATTTTATATGTATATATTTATAATTAATACATTAATTTAGTATTTACAAATTTATATATCGAAAAAATATTTGTTTGCTATCTAGACCTTTGTTTGTATTAAAAATCCTACAGAACTGAGTTCTACGAAGTGGAAAACCACAAACTAGCAAAAAAATTATTACTACAATGGCACTTTCAATTTAAAAAACCCTTTTTTTAAATCGTTAATTTTGTGAGTTTTCGTTCTCATATGCTCACTTGTTCTATTTTTGGAATTCTTGAGCAATTTTTTTAAAATTTCTTAATCTGCTCATCCTTCTTTAAAAAAAAAAGTTAACTGTATATATAATATGAAGAATAGTGTCTGTGGGTGGGTGAGTTTGTTTTTTATACAAATCTACAGTTTTATTCCGAGCTTGATGAAATTTTGTAGAATTGACTTTAAAAACTAGAGAAAGGTTTCGAAAAACCACTCCCATCCCCCTTTTCACACCCCTTAAAGCAGAATGTTGGTATTTCTTGATAAAACTTTGCACACTTGACATTCAAAATAAGAGGAAAATTACTGTCTACATCTGATTTCGAAAAAAAACTACCCCAATCCACCTAAATGAAGCCTTTTCATTCTGCGCAAAGCCCGGGCAACGCCGGGTACTTGAACTAGTGTATAATAAAGAAATTTAGTGAAAATTTTAGAACGGGAAGGGACTCGAGTTTTGCTTAATAAATTGCTCAATTAGATTTTTTAATTAATTAATACAAAATCTAAAATGATTTGTAATTCAAAATGGCACCCCTAGGATTCGCATTATATCCGTACAGAGTGCTTTATTTACTTCGGGCAGCGCTTGCCATCTGGTGACGCGCGCTGAAAGCCAACTCCCCCGCGACCGCTTATCAAAGCTCCGACGCTTTCGTGTTCGTGCTCTCCTGGGATGAATTATTTTGTTTATCGTTAGTGTACTGCAAAATGAACAACCGGATTATGAAACTTTCGGATAACCCTATTGATGAATGGACCTTGATTGTTTATACAGAGTTGATCGAATGATGTTAAAAGTTTATTTATTTATTACCATAAGATAGAGCCCATCTCTGAGTAAACCGAAATTATAAACTATAGTAAATATATTTACTATTTTTTTAGAGTTTAAAACCCGTCTTAGGATGTCATATAAGTCGTTTTTTTCTTCTTCTTTACTTCTTCTTTACTACAACACCACAAACGCTTTTTAATAGCCAAAATTGTATTTAAAAATTTTCTGTTTGTTTCCATGTATCTTGCTCGGAGGGGGGGGGGGGGGGGATTATTTACCATACTATCAATATATAAAAATATATATTAAATATGAATTTAATATATTAATTATAAATATATTGAGTTTATATGTGTATCTTTCTAATTAATGTATTCAATTCATATTTTAAATATCACAGTCCTATGTTCTGAATAATTATAACTTCACAATGAGGATGTGTTCTCTTAATAATAATAATGTATCAATGTGTCCAAAATTTTATAAAAATGATCTGGCGTCTGCTATCAGATTACTCAAAGGTATTTTAGATTCCGTGAAAATAAGGTAGATAGATCTTTCAAATAATGAAACGATTAAATGTATTAATATCAAAAAGGTAACATGTAGGTTCGAAAATTTGTCGCTAAAAATATCGTCGCTGTAGCATAGTTGGAATAGTGCACCTTCTCCGGTTTGAAAAGAGCTCCAGGTTCGAATCCCGGTGGCGCAACAAAAATATTTTTCGATAAAATTGATTTTATATGTATATCTTTCTAATTAATATATTTAATTCATATTTAAAATATCACAGACCTAAAATATGAATAATTACAACTTCACAATAAGATTTTTTTTTTTTTTTTTTTTTTTTTTTTACTTTTTAAAATGTCGTTACTTTATCGAGCTCGCATATTTTTTTTTGTCCTTCTCTATATAAAGGTCGCTTTTTCTGTACCTACTGTACAGTTTTCCATATTACCGTATTACAAACTAACCAACGTCGTACGAAAGTATTTACGAGAAAAATAGTTTAACGTTTTAATTTTAAAAATAGTTTGTTATGAAATTAATTATTACGACTGACGGTTAAATCGTTATTTAATCCGTTATTGATACTGTGATTGTGTTTGATTGTAACCATGGTTTGTTAACTGATTTTAGTAATTTTTCGAGCAATGACTGGTACACTAGAAACTAAACCTTCAACAGTTAAATCTCAGTTACCAATCATTGTCACAATCACAGTCACATAAGAGTTTACCATCACTATTTATTATCTATCTATATAAATTATTATAGTTATTAATTTAAATTGCTTACAGTACAGCAGAACTGCAATGTTCCAATTTTCAAATTTCTTAGTTATTTACTATTTTGAAAAGATGCCCCTTCAAAACAAAAAGGTTATAAATCCATATTCTAAGGGAATGAAATGTATGAATTTCTCATTCGTTTTTTTCTTTGTGATGAATAGAAAAACAATATAGTGTCATATAATAATTAATTGAAAGATTACAGTATGAAACCTGAATATAATAATCAAACAAGAAAAATAAATCCAACGTATAAAAAAAATGATAAATGAAATCGGCAAGGGTTGCCCGTTGTATGATGTTTTACATCCCCCGTTACATTTTTAATACTTGTATCCAACAATTGTTGTACTATTTTTGATCTAGAATTTTTTTTTATTGAATTTATTTACTTTTAACATTATACCTACATAGTTGTAATATGAATAATATGAAATAAACAATGCTAATTTTTATTAATTATAGACATAACGCGTACCATTTTTAATAATAATTCCTCTTTTAAAAAGAAGTTATGTATTAATTTTCACCGTCAAACAATATAAATCTAAATAAATAAATAAATATTATGCCTGTCTCGTTTTCTTCATTGACTACCCTGTAAAATGTAAAAAAAATATCTCAGAATGAGGAATATTTAAGTTGAAGTGAAAATATTCTGAGACATAAATACTGTTTTAACTGACATAGCCTTGTTAAAAAGATTTAGAAAATCCATTCCTTATTTATAACTAATTAACAAAATTAAAACGAAATATAAAAAAGTGAAACATAAAGGGTGTCCAGCGGAAAAATTTCAAGATTAAATTGTAATTGTTCGTAACTCATCAGGGTGAGGTTGAGGGTACCCAGGAGGGGTATTGTTCGACGCGCGTGATTTTCTGATTTGACAGTCGTAATGAGTCACTGGTCGGGAGCGCACCGAGCGTTCGCGGTTGAGCCATATTTAAAGTGCGGTGATTTATTGGTTAGTGCGTGTCGCGCTTTTTGTACTCACTTTAATATTCGACAAGTAAGTGATGGGCTGAGCACGCAACTTATCTGGTGTTCGGTTGAAAAGTTACGACAAGAAGGGACAATGGTTAACCAAACTCCTCCGGCTCAAGTTCGACGTGAAATTATGCGCAATCCGCATAAATCGATAAGGAAGATTGCAGCCTGTACTGGAATAAAAAAATCAACAGTGCACGTTATTTTGAAACACCCATACAAACTACAAATCGTACAGTTTCTCAACGAAAATGACTATTCTTTACATAAAATCTTAGCGAGAACGATGCTGGAATGTTTTGGAACAGCACGAACGCTTGGAAACATATTGTTTACCGACGAAGCACCTTTTTATATCGATGGCTATGTTAATAAACAGAATATGAGATACTGGTGCCCCTACAACCAAAGGGAACGCCATAAAAAATGTTTGCATTGTCCAAAAACGACAGTGTGGTGTGCGATTTCTGCCCGAGAGATAATTGGTCCTTATTTTTTTAACCAGCGAGAGACAGTCACTGTTGACGTGTATTGCCGAATGATCGACGAGTTTTTAGTATCGCAACTGCAGCTATTTCCCGGGTTCAATAACAGAACACAATTTCAGCAAGACGGGGCCACTCCACACACAGCTAAAGTTTTAATGGGGAAGCTGAGGGAAATTTTTCCCAATAAATTAATCAGCAAGTACGAAGACATATCCTGGGCACCTCGGTCACCGGACCTTATACCGTGCAACTTTTTTGTGGGGATACCTTAAAACAAGAAAATATCCGCCGTGAAGTTGCTGCCATTGAACTAACGCTTCGCTCTCATGTGTTCGCAAATTTAAGAGTCCGATTACAAGAGTGTCTTGAGAGAAATGGACGGCATTTAGATGAAATTGTTTATAAAACGTAAAATCCGCACCGTTACCCTCCATTTCGTATAAATAAAATATGTGAATAACATTGTAGTTTTTTATTTTACATCCATACCTCCAGTAGAAAAAAAACATGATTAATATATTATAGAATTTAAAGTGAATAAATTTAAAAGCATATTTTTAAATCAACTAATATATTAAAAAGATAATAAAAACGGTTTGATTCATGCGTATCTGTTCACTGGCACACTATATTATTATGGTTGTTTGTAAACGCAGAAAACCATTAGAAATGGTTGTCTGGTTGTTGAGCTTGAAAACATCTCGAGAGTTCTCCAGGGAACTGAAAACCACCCGTCTGAAGATCGCTGAACAGACGATAATATTTTGAAAGTAGTTCATGTACGAAATTACTACATGAATTAATATGATATTGGCTATTATGTTTATTTCAGGATAAAGGTCCTTTACAATGTTAATATTATTTATTTATTTATTTCATATCATATGTTGTTAAGTACGTTTCATATTTTAAAATCTGCCTTACTGGGCTTTGCCCGTGCTGAGGCAAATATTTTACATTCTTAATCAATAATCATATTATACAATAAAAAAGAAGGAAAGAATAAAAAGTGGTGCAATATTTGATCTTGAGAAATTTAATAATACAGTACTATTTAATTTAACATACACACACACGCATGCACAGGCTACTCACTCATTGGTGTTGGGTCTGAAGTCTTGACTCTGTATGTGTTCATTTTGAAGAGGTGACCATGCTTTGAACATACGTTCGATCTGAGTTTTTAATCAGAATTTTATTGCGTCTTTGAACTGTGTGTTGCTTAATGTTTTTTATGTATTTAAGGAGAGAATTATATAATTTAGATGCTACAAAAACGTAGCTTTTTTGCCGGTATGTGGTGCACATCCTATGAATTGCTAAATTGTTCTGGACTGAAATTCTGGAATTCTGGTATATGGAAACCCTAGAAGTCCCTATTGATGAATATGTAGTTTAGAATGATTAGTTTATACGATGAATTATATTATGATATAAAAAAATCTCTTAAGCTTTTAATTAATAGAGTTTTTCACAAAACGCGTACCGCATTGTGTATTGCAATCGCATTCGTGAATTATTTTATATTCTAGCCAATATTTTCAGGTTTTATATGTGCACGTCTCTGTTCACCTATCTCATAAAAATGTAAAATGCAGTCCCCGTAGTGAAATATTTTTCATTTAATAAATACACGTTCCCAAAATGTGAATAGTTTTTGTTTTTGAAGTGTAAACATTTTAACTCGTGCCCACCGTAAAAAAAGTGGTATAGTTATTAAAATAAATATGTAGTACTCGTTACCGTGGTGACTACATATTTTATTCGGTGTCCATAAACGTCAAATTTACGTGTAAACACTTAAAAAATTCCCGCGTTCAAAAATTTTAATTTATCCTTTCACGTCCCTGAATATCAGGTAGATAAATAAATTCTTTATGAATTCTGTTCCTACGCGGTATTTACCTAAAAACTTGAATCAAAAAAGAATACGTACCCTTTATATAAATTATTATGTTAGGTAACTTTTTATCGTAACAAATTAAATATTTAAATAAGTGTAATAATATTACATTCATTATTTCCTTACTTTATTCCTATAACATAGCACATAACACACCTCGAGAGTTCTTTTTGTATTCGCACAATTTTTATCTCTTGATCTAATCGAAAAAAATATTCACATTTCTAACATTACTATCATAAATTAGGTTAGATAAATTCTAAACTAAATTTATAAAAATATATACATTATCACCACTAGTAGAGATCGCGGGTTTGGATGAAACTTAATGAAATAGTTCGTAGATATATATTTTTAAAATGAGTATATATGCAAGGAGTGCTTGTAATATCAGTATTCTTGTGATTAATAATTTGTTTTAGCATTCTTATAAAATTATGAATTTAGTAAATCAATATATAAATAATGTAAATAAAAAGAAAAAACACTTTGATTAAACAATTATTTATTGATAAATCAACATGTTTCGATACCTATGGTATCTTATTCAGGAAAAATTGTACACTAAAATTAAAAATGCAAGCATAGATAAAAACAGAATTATAAATGTAAAAGTGGGGGGCAACTATTTAGGAACTACTGTGAAAACAAATTTAAAAGGTGACTACTTGCAAAAATGATTTTGTTATTCATTATATTTTATTTGCTATTAACACTTTTTGTTTTTTCTAACTAATTTCTAAACCCTTGTTAGTATCAAAAAAAAAAGTTTATTTTCTAAAGTCGATTGGCGAATTCAGAATAGTTGTTGCTATTTAGATCTCTGCAAGTCTTACCTATATAAAAATGATTACAATCATTGCAAATTAATTTGTAGACCCACATTTTTTTTTAAATACTATCTTTATGCTTGTAATTTAATTTGTTATTATAGTAAAAAGATTGTTATATAGAATTTGGGATGTATTTTATAATTGAATTTGAAGTATGATAGTACAAACACGATTTTTCTCCACTGCTTCAATTAGTTACCCACCACTTATACTTTTATAGTTTTGTTTTTATCTGTTTGTTTTTTTAAATTTTAGTACAGATTGATTCCTGAAGAAGATACTATAGGTATCGAAACATGTTGATTTATTAATAAATAGTGGTTTAAACAAGGTGTTTTTTCTTACTATTTACAACATTTAATTACATTAGTAATTTTTCTAATATTGAAGAAATAAATAATGGTGATATCAGTGGCATAGCAACAAATTACCAGGCAAATCGGTATACCATAGAAAGAAGTATTTTACTGAACTATATTTAGGTTTGTTAAATTTGTAAATTAATTAATTTAATAATATTTTATTGCTATCAGTCACCGGTGCAAATTAGGAGGGGAATTCCGGGTATCCCGGCATTTCAACAGTGAATGAAAATTTGTCAAAGATCACCTTATATAAATGAACAATGGGCCACTGCAGCCGGATGGAGTTGATATTGTGGCCTGAATAATTATGATTATTGGCGGTATTAACAATGCTTTGAATATTAATATTCAACAAAGATGTCATATGTAAATTAGATTACATGGTGTGAATGTTTGATGTGTTGAATAATTCGATTTGTTACCAGGAAAAGTATTATTGTTGAAAAAAATTATCATTTTTTATTATATTTTTCTTCATTGAACGGACACAATGATTTAGGTATAAAAAAATCCCACAGTTGATTATGTTATTCCATCACGCCCTTTCATGTATAATTACCACGTAATAGTAGACACCGTGTTATACGAGTATTATCTTTTTTTTCTTTATAGTTAATAAGTTGTTATTTAAATTGTGCGTGTCGGTATGTCGGTAAAGAAGACACCAACCGAAATTGTGAATTTCGAAGATGACATATTTTTATTTTGCATATCCAACTTATCAACAAGTCATTAATAACCCTGATAGATAGTCCTAAAATGACATTAAAGTGTAATGTAAAAACATTTTCAGGCAATTGGGGCAAGTGTTACTTTTTTTGTAGTTTTATTTGTCGAAAAAACAAATAAAGATGTATTCCTTAGTTGACGATCTTAGATCATATGACGTTCCATAGTCTTCGGCGTTTAAAAGTGATTAGCGAAAATTTGGTTTATAGTGAGCATGTATTACACATTTAAACATGTAATCCCATTTTACTAAATAGTATTATACTAAATAATAATTTAAGATTACACCAGGTTAGTGAATGTGATCTCGTTGTTGTAGTTTTACATTCTAGGCAGGGTAGAGAAATAGCCTAGATTGGTATAAACTATACGTACATGAATTAAAAACAATTTTTAGTTAAAATAAAAATAAATGACCTTGAATAAATTCTAAAAACTATGCGGGACATGCAACGATTATGGTAATAATCGTAAAAGGGTACTATTATTATTTTTTTATATATATATATATATATATATATACTTTTTTTAACTACATATGTATTATATTATCAATTAATGTTACTAGACTGAAATAAGATAAAAAGGGATGAATATTGGAATATTTTTCTCTCCTCCAAAGTATCGGGCTCCACACAGCGTCCATCTTTAAGCGTGGACTATGGACGAAATACCATGCTCCGAAATGTCAGAAGAGAAATGATAAATAGCTCAACAACCTTGAAAAAGGTCGTGAAAAGCTCTATTATCTAGTAAACTTGGTATTTTATTTGAAATTCCGTTCCTTAGATTCTTCCACATAAAGACACATTCTTCTGCATACATACTAAAAGGGGTGACAACAAAGTGACCCATAAAAACATTTGATCTCATTGTATATTATTATACATTACTGCCATTATTTTTAACCGATACTATCGAAAGAAAGATGTAATAAAATAAATTAATTAAAAAGTTTAAAAGAGAAAAATCGTGCTTTTAAATAATCATACTTCAAGTTCAACTATAAAATATATCCCAAATTCTATACAGCCAGCTTTTTGCACTGGTAATATATTAAAGAATTAAATATTAAATAAAAAGAATAACGATGATATTTAAAAAAAATCAGGGGTCTACAAATTAATTTGTAATGATTGCAATCATTTTTATATTGGTAAAACTAGAAGAAATTTTGATATTAGAATTAAGGAGCACTTGGGATGTCTAAATAGCAAAAACTATTCTGAATTCGCCAATTGACGTTAAAAAACAAACCATTATTTTGACATTAATGAGGGTTTAGAAATTTTACATAAAATACTTGGGGTTTATTGTAAAATAAATTAGAAATTTTATAAATAAGAAAATTTTTTAATAGCAAATAAAATATAAATAACCAAATCCTTTTTGCAAATAGTCACCTTTTAAATTTGTTTTTACAGTAGTTCCTCAATAGTTCCCCACCACTTATACTTTTATAGTTCTGTTAGTTATCTAAGCTTGCATTTTTATTTTTAGTATACAATGTTTCCTAAATAAGATACCATAATTATCGAAACATGTTGATTTGTCAATAAATAGTGGTTTGATCAAAGTGTTTTTTCTTATTATTTATAAATTAAAAAGTAAATAGTTTATTGTAGATTTTGTAATGATGTGTATTTAACATGAACAGTTTTTTTGAAATTACTGTTTTATATGTATAATCATTGTTTTAATTTGTATTTATATTTTCGTAAGATATTACAGATAATCAAATCAAATTCACACTTGCTATTTCAGTACGGGAATTCTTTTTGCTATTCTGAAAGTCAACCTTTCTGGATGTAGAATTAACACTGTCAAAAAAGTTGTCCAGGATTTTTGTTGGTGAACAGGCAGTCTAACTGTTGGCTAGACTACATTAACTGGATAACCGGAAAGAAATCTCAAATAGAATGATTTTTTATTCATACTTATATAAACAACTTTTGGTGAGTTTAAAAACAGAAAAAATAAATAAAAAGGTTTTTTTTTTATGATAGGTACTCGGTAAAATGTGAATAATTTAGAACTTTAAAAGTTATTAGCTATTTTCATAGATATGTAGCTCTAAGATAAAATATGTGAGCCATTTTCAGATTTAACAAGGCAATTGCAACACCTTCAATGTGTTATCACTAGATCACAAAACCTGTATGTAATGAAAATATGTCCAATAATTAATGCACAATACATATTGTATTAATACTTATAACACAATCATACAGAAATGTGTTATCAAAAACGCACCAGCAGTAAGAATTCGGCTGTAGCCGATTGCATGCTTCTAGGCCATGCGGGCGGCTATTTTGGCCGCTTCGCAACCAATAGTTGTCGTTATGCAGCCATTGGTGAACGCTGCGCGATCAGGGTCTCAATAGAATCAATATTTCAATGATAGAACTTTCTCCAAAATAAACCACACGTTAATAAAATATCTATGTAATTAAAATTATTCCACCTTTGTAAGTTAGCTGCCAAAACGAACAAAAATGACATCTAGGTGATATAAAAATTGCGGATAGACACTAATAAACACAAAAATGCTATTTTATCAGTATTATGTGCATTTAGATATTGTTAGGTGGCAAACATACGCAACAATCGTCATTTTGACATTGCGACTAAGAAAGTGCTTCATTTTATGGTAAGTAATATTTTTACCTTACCATAGACAGCATAGATAAAAAAAATTCCAGGTGCCAATGCCAGTCGTCTTGTACGATTTCGTTAAAATATGATTTTTTTTCTTACTCGACAATATACACTTCATTTCAAATTGAATATATATTTACGTGGTGTTATTGAATATATAAAAGAGAAAATATTTTAGTAATCTTAACCTAGAGATATTAAAAACACGTTCGGCATTTTCGCTACTTTGGCGAATATTTTTTTTACTGGCAAACGCCACTACATCCAAGAAGTCCGATAAGTCATAGATAATGGGAAACGCAATATATAATAAGGATCGTTCTCCGTCTGCCCAAGGATAGTCTTTATATTATCCCAATTAATTTTACGTAAGTTCCTAATTCTTATCGATTTGAGAATTAACATTAATAAGAGTATGTGTAAAGTAACAGTAATACGATATAAAAAATAATTACTCAATAAGATATAATAAATACTCACTAAAAATATAAATTCAACACTATTTAAAACCAATCGAATCACTTAAAAAAATAGATAATACCACCGGGATACTTAAAAATAATAAACTATTAAATAATCACGGGATGAAGATTATAAAATACATTAAATTATTAAGTATATGGTAGAGAAAAAAAAAATCAAAAGTAAACAAAATATACAGATATATTGGAATCCATCAAACTCTACTCAATAAGTAACTTATTTACTTCTCTATCAGATCAGTTTTTGCAAAAATAAGGATCCTATATTACTTTTGAACTATTTTTAAACATTTTTTTCTGGATTCCCATGAACATCAATCGTCGATGTATAGTAATGTTTACAATTCTGTATTTGTGAACTCTGTTTTATGCATGGATAGAAGGTCAATAGGACTATAGAGAGAAACAGGAAGTTGCTCCTATAATTCACATTGACAACACACAAGTACAGTGTATTCTGTGCGCTTAATTAAACGAATTTTAAAATTTTTTATTTGAGTGCATTGAAAGAACATTATGTCATTTAGATTTAACTAGTAGATATATTTTTAGTATGATCTATAATTAAAGAAATTCATTTTGGTGAGTTATAGGATTAATTGTTTTTTTTTTTAGATTTTTATAAATATTTCTGAAACAAAAACGATTTATTTGTTCATTTCTAGAAATCCATTAAACGTGAATTTGAAAATTTACATCTAATGTTAGAGATTACAATTATTTTAAAGCCAAAACCTTTTTATTGCTTAAAGTATGTTCCAGAATTCTCTATAGACAAGGCATATTATTCATTGACAGATTCAAGAACAAAATGCCTTAAAATATTTTTTTAGCATTTTGTTATTCCGAGGTTCTCATGTAGGATGTTATGAAATATCCCTCGACATATTCACACCCCAGTATATCCCGTACAATCCATTCACGTTCGCTAAGGGTTTAGGCTGAACGTTACTCCCCACACGAGTACCAAGATAACATAACATAGCAAGTAGAGGGTCGGTTTCCAAAGCTGGCCATCTCTGTTCTAGAGTTTCATACGATGAACTTATTGGATAAATTTCGATAGATTAGGTATTTTATGTTGGTGAGGATAAAAAAGAACTAAAAGTAGCTCCAATAATGTGTTATGATAATACACATAGTTGATAACTCTATAGTTGTATTCAATTTAGAATCCTTTTTCGAGAAAGGATGCACTCAAATTTTTTATTTATTATTTATTTCCATGAACGCTCTTGAAGGCTTTTACATAAGAATAATAATTTATTTAATCTAAATATAACTGTGCATTTTTAATATAACAGTTTAAATATAAATAAAAAATTAAGTACAATTTACGTACACATAAATTAAAAATGATGAATATATTCAATCGAAAAATTT
This sequence comes from Eubasilissa regina, assembly GCA_022840565.1. NCBI lineage: Eukaryota > Metazoa > Arthropoda > Insecta > Trichoptera > Phryganeidae > Eubasilissa > Eubasilissa regina. The sequence continues at coordinate 20,623,427 of JAINEB010000013.1, forward strand.
GGAAAATAAAAAGTTCGACAATTTTTTTCTAAAAAAATAATAATGTTTTTTGCTCATATTGTAATTTTACTTTGATACACTAAATCTCGAAATGACATTTCATGTAAAACGCATAATTTTAGTTACATGGAAGGCACAGATTAAAATAGTGACAGATCATAGTCTTTTGTTTAGGTTGATTAATAGGTGTTCAAAAAAAAATAGTGGTTCATGTCTCAGATACACGTATCATACAATCCCTGCATCGAATATTTTTTTCTGGTTCTCCCCGTTTCACCTTATGTACAGATATTTTGTTGTGGTCTCTTCAAACGTCGCCTGCATTTTATTTCAAAGTTTTTTTTTTTTATTTGTGAATTTTTTTTCGCTGGTGTCTAAATAATTTTAAATATACTTTTAAAAACATTATTTTTTCTTACAACGCCCTCTCTACTCAACTCCTATGAAATATTAATTTTAACGCACTATAGTGACTATTTGTAGTCTCCGAAAAAATATTCTATGTTTAAAAAAAGTTTCATTGCAGTGTTCAAAATAGAATTCAAATATAATTTTATTTTATTAGGTAGTTATATTGATATTTTTAAAAAATACTGTAGGTACATATTATCCAAAAGTTATAAATAAATAAATTGTAGGGTCATGTGAGCAATAGTTTAATTTTCTGTTTATTCGACTGTTCCTGGAGTTAAATAATAAATTTTGTTGCTGACTTCCCAATCTTATTATCAAATTACAATCTTATTTAATACCGGGACTGCTACCCTGTACGACGGGGGTGCTGTAAGAATTCCAAGTGTCTCCACAAATCCTCAGGATGCGGACTGGATGCCATGCGTTGAGGCTCAACACATCCACCGAGATGCTTCCACTAACCATTCCGTGATAGCACCACTTCCACGATAAACATCGTAACGTTCTTTTAAGTCAGAAAACACGAAAATATTTGACATTCTGTGAACGCATTTTTGATAACTTCGTTGAGTTATACAATCTGCTTGATTAAGGTTTAAAATATGTTCCAATAGCACTCATAAATTTTTAATATTACGATCATTTTATAGTTTCACCGGAATTTTTAAAACGTGGCAGCTGATCAAAACTAAAAATAAATAAAGCCTATTAATAATTTGTAAATAAGCCATCAATAATGAAGGGAAATTAATATTTTAATAACATTAATTTATATTAAAAATTAACGAAAACATATTACAAAAATAATTGCCTTTTGTGACGCGATAATCTTAGACAGAATTGAGAGAAAATCTTATTTATTTTATGTTGTAACACAATACAGCCAGTTAACAGTATATATATATATGAATACGTTTCTATGTAACACAGATGAACGGATGGACGAATGGACGGACATAAGGAAATTGTATATGTATGATTACACACTATCAGAGATTTCCTGAAATACTCGTGTAAAGATAAGATAAAGAAAGAATATTTCAAATGTCTTATAAAACGCCTTCATATAGCAAAATTTGTATGAAATCTTGGCTGATACGTCGTTTTTGAATTTATATATTGATATAATGAAACAGAATGTATATTTTAAATACTAAATTAATATATTAATTATAAATATATCCCGGTAGCGCAAAAACAATATTTATCGACAAAATTTGATTTTGTATGTATATATTAATAATTAATATATTAAATTATTATTATAATTTAAAATTTCCTAGTTTGGAATCTATGAGTAAGTAAAACATTATAATTTATTATTTATTTATTATAATTTATTGTTTAAACATACTGATATTTATTATTTTTAGCATATATTCTATAGAGCGGTCATATCCCAATCGCCGAAGCCGGGAATGCCTGTCTACAACACAAAATACAATATTTGAAATTTTGCATATTGAAGGTATTTACCGTTGTAATATGTACTAATAGAATTCAAACATCGGCAATTTTGTTTACAGTAGGTAAACTAAAGTTAGTTCTGTTTAATTTTTAACAGTAACGTTGCGGACGGCTTCACTACATATTCATTATGTTTTTTATTTTTATTTTTATATTGCTAAATTCCATAAGAACTCTTCTTAAATTCGCGACAACAGTTATTCGTTAAAATAATAAAAAATACAAAGATATTTTCTAAAGGCAAAAGCACAAAATACTATCGTACATTACAAATAGATTTGATCGTAATTTCGTACATTCTTGTTTCGCGGTTCATTAAAATTTGGCAAAGTTTTCTGACACTTTTGTTACTCTTCCAAAAATGCGGCGCTGAAAAGAATTATTATTATAATGTCATAACAGATATATTACTTGGCGAAGAGAATGGCGTCTGTCACCTGCTCAATTATATAAGTAGTTTTCAGATAAGTCCGCTGGCCACGCTCCCGTTACCTGGTCTGTGCTTGTGTAGTCTGGAGCGCCAGCCATGCCAACTATTCCGAACTCTCAAATCAATATTTCACTCGCCAGATCGCTGAGCTTCACCAGATTATTCAGTGTCATGTCGCTCATTTTTTATCCCATCTTAAAAGAAAATGTTAACACTTCATTGTGTTTTCTTAGCATATAATATCTACTCGTGTACACTTATATGTTGTACAAGTTGAATGTTTGAGTGTTTGTACATGAATATTTTTTTGTCACAGCTTAAAATAACATATTATTGATAATTATAGCGTTAACTTTGTGGTTAGACATATTTTATTTAGTTATTTATATTTAACTGGTAGGATAAGATCCCGTGGATTGTATCGATTAAATTAATGGTTAGTTGACGCAATTCGAATTGGAACAAGAAAGAATTCAGTTCGAATTGAAACAAGAATATTGGCAGATGGATCTGGGCTACCTTGATCTCGTTCCTGAGTTGGATATCAATTTTCACCTCCAGTTGACTCGTACTTTTGTAGTGAAGAACGGAGATATCACTATACTACCATATAGGAGCTTTGGCTTATAAACGGTCCTGGGTATGCGGCGGGTCCACTCTCATTGCACTACGGATGCTGCAGAACACCGCTTCTTTTTCGTGGTCCGGATTTTACGTACGGCGCTACTCTCGAGCGTTAAATAAAATACAGATGTTGACGGTTTTGTGTCGAAATGCAATCTTTTCCCCGTCGGTGAAATCCCTATGTAATAAATTAGCCAGAGCGGAAAATGTATATTAAGGTTTATTGATAGGACAAAATGCACAGGGAGTAAGTAATCGACTTGCGTTAACGCAAACCACTGTGTTGTTTTTTCGTCAATCGGTTTCGATACTAACATTTCTTTGTCAGGACTATTGATTTTAGTTACCCCTTTCTCTATGGGTAATTAAATTGTTTCGGTGAAGCCGATGTGTTTTTTTTATTACGCATTTATTGCACACACTAACGGCGACAAGGGTATTAATACCGTTTAAGTAAAAGATTTTTTTAATTGAAAAAAAAATTTCTTTGGATATTATATTGCGTCGTGTAGATAAGATATTAAATTAATATATTATACAGCAATAATTGTGCACCCGCATTACGTCACCAGTTTGTGCGAAAAGTACTCGACGGAAATTGTACGTGGTTTATCCACAGTTTGAAAATGTCCTTAACCGCTGAAACAGCTGCAACATTTAAATAATACTTAACGCTAACTAGCACAACTTAATAACAATATTTATTGAAATAAGATTTTTTTAAATTTCATAAAAATAAACACGGATATCTACAAACTAAATACAATAACGATAAATTGCTACGAACTTATTTAACAACCCAAAATAATCGAATTCATAATGTGCAAATTTGCGCCGTATTGTGCCGCCGCTGTTTTGACGTTTTGAGATAATTTTTAAATAATTCATGTAATTGCAAGTAAAAGCGAACCATCTGAATGCACACAAAGGGCAGTGGTGTTTTCCGATGACTATTATTAATAATGTTGACCGTCGGCCAAGCCAGAGTCGTTAGCGGTCAAACGACCATGACAAACATTCATGGCGCTGCGCTGTCCGCGCACTTGTAGGTACACTACTATAGTCTTCATTGTTCGCAGGGTCCAAATTCGGCCGTCATCCAATACTGGTTGTTGTGCAATTTATGGCATCTGTCTGGCGGAAATTTAATGAAAGGCCTGGGCGATGAATGGGATATATCCTTAACTCATTAAAGCACTGTCATCAAGACTGATTGGAAAATTAATTAGTCCTTTTCAAAAATTATCAAACTAAATATTTTTCAGGTGAACACTTTTTTGTTGTGATGTTGCATTTTCAGATCATAGTTTTGTGGTATTTTTAATACAAATTAACAAGGATAATGTGGATTGATATTAAAAATGGAATAACAAATGTATCAATTGTAAAACTACACAGATACAAGTTCTAAACTTGTCGTAATCGGTTACTGTAGTAAAATGGTTAACACATTTCCTCGGATAGGAAGAGGTCCATTAAATATTTTTCGATAAAAATATTTTTTCTGTAATGTTTTTAGTTGATTAATTTGATTAGTATTAAAACTAAATATTGTTGTACTTTTGTTATTCTATACATAAATTTTTATTACAAATATATAAAAGATGACATTTAACCGTGAATTAAAATTCACAATAATACAATGTAGTGAGTTGTATTTAAAAGTAACTGATATATCCAGCGTTGCATGGGTAATAAGCCACCCCCCTCCCCAAATCAACACCCACCCCCCCAGCACTCACACTCCTCCCAAGCACCGCACCGTACGGTCCAGTTGAGGATATCCGCCTTAAAAAGATACCTCTAGTAATCTCTTTACTGTGCCATTAGAATATTTCATCTCTCCAGGCATCACATGCGTATATACTCGTATATACATATAAAGGAAGAGGTGATGAAACGCCAAACGCCTCTGTCCTTCTCACACAAATCTCGCCTTCACATTCACAATCATGCATCTCGCTCAAGCTGTCAATTGTTGAGACTTTTAATGGGACCATCTTCCAGAATCTGATATACGTAGTTATGCCAATTCTTCCGTGGACGTCCTCTATTTCTGGTGCCATGAATACTCGCCTCATACATCTTTTTTACCATTCTCTTCTCATTCATACGTTCAACATGACCAAACCATCATAACGTCCTTTTTTATTAAATATTATTCTAAAATCTTCATCCTAAAAATATGCGATATCCTAAAAATCTATAAATAAGATTACATAGTTATTTTCAGATCCAATAAATACAGAAAATATATTTAAAAAAAATGCTTTTCTTTGAATTTTGCACACTTTTTTAAAATAATATTGTTAATACAACGACCTACTAAATTATATATAAATTCACCGAGTAAATAAATACTTTGCACTCTGTTCCACTAACTAATCCACAAACAAATATTATTTTGGCTCAGCTTGTAAGAACATTTTATTTGTACGAGGTATTATAACATATTGCAAAATTACTCGTTCGTTTATAATTAGAAAATGTTGATATTTATTTGGTTGTGATGAAATCTGTGCTTAAAGTTCAACGTTTTGTGTCGGAGCCAAGAACTGTTTGCTTAATGATTAATTGATGTTTTAATATTCAAGATCTTCATAAAATTTCAGACATAAATTACTTAGAACTGTTATGGCGCGTGTATATATACGGTCGTTCTATCCTTTACGCGCTTTCGAGACAAGTCTCATCCGTGTGCTCGCGTCATTACAACAATTTATTTGGTACTAAATTTTATTATTATTGTTTTCAGGCCGAACGCGTCCAACTTGGAGTTATTCCAGTTGAGGATAGCCCAGCATGAGCTGTACCCTCCAGGAGACCAGCTGGTGGACAAAGTCATCGAGGACATGGTTAAGCTCCCAATTCTTCATGTCGGTGAGTAAAGTTTCATATAATTTTCAAGCCAAAACGAATCTAGTAATAATATTTTTACCCCGGCGAGAAACTTATAATTGAATGTAATTTTATCAGTAAAATTATTGAATGGTAGAGAGAAAATCAACAAAAAGTCTAGATCATTTATAGATTCAGATCATATTCAAATACGGGTATATTTGTATTGCGTAACTTGCTTATTCATTTCATCAAACGTTGTTTTATTGTTAATATTAATCGAATATTTTAAATGTTAGTAGGTATAATATATTGAAATAACTTTCGTAAAATACTGATAGTTCACTGCTAAAGTACACGTTCTGAATAGTCGAAATAACTTTCGTATAATATTGATAGTTCACTGCTAAAGTACGCGTTCTGAATAGTCGAAATAACTTTCGTATAATATTGATAGTTCACTGCTAAAGTACGCGTTCTGAATAGTCGAAATAACTTTCGTATAATATTGATAGTTCACTGCTAAAGTACGCGTTCTGAACAGTCGAAATAACTTTCGTATAATATTGATAGTTCACTGCTAAAGTACGCGTTCTGAATAGTCTCCATTGACTACCAATCCTATTTTCTACCGATCATTCAAGTTTCGTCAATTTTCATGGCCCAAGAAGATAGCTTATTTTGAAAATAGTAAATATTATCGGAGTAAGTACATTCGTGTGACATATTTTCATTTTAACATTTTCTTTCCGCGCACTCTTCACTGAGGAATGTCTGCTGATTTAAATCAGTGTTAATTCTCTCTCTTAAAAATTATAATATTTTTTGTAAATAAAAATACATTTTACCAAAGACAGAAATATACTTGTAACTTCAACACGCCGACATAACGCCAATAAGCTATATGCTGAAGATCAGAGGTTGCACACCGGGTATCCGGAAAGTTCATCGACTGCAATTCACCGACGGAAAGTTTACGGACAACATTTCACCGATTGCATAATTCACCGACACGCAATTCGTCGAAAGAATTCACCGATTCTACAAATAATTGCCGATGATTTGTTTATTTAAATACTAATTGAATGTATTAATTAGAAAGATATACATATAAAATCAATTTTATCGAAAAACATTGTTGTTGCGCCACCGGGATTCGAACCTGGATCTCTTTCCAAACCGCGGAAGGTGCATTATCCAACTACGCTACAGCGACATTATTTTATAACAAAATTTAATAAAAAAATAATTGTTAATTCTGGCATTTGTTATCGGTTTACTCAAAGATATTTTAGATTCCGTAAAAACAAAGTAGGTGACTCTTTCAAATAATGGAACGATAAATGAATTAATTTGAAAAGGGTGTATCATATAAGTTTGAAAATTTGTCGTCAAAAATAATGTCTCTGAAGCATAGTTGAATAATGCACCTTCCCCGGTTTGGAAAAAGATCCAAGTTCAAATCTCGGTGGCGCAACAACAATATTTTTCGAAAAAATTGATTTTAAACGTATATCTTTCTAATTAATATATTTAATCAGTATTTAAAATATCACAGACCTATGTTCTGAATAATTACATCACAATAAGAATGTGTTCTCCTAATAATTTATTTATTTAATCTAATCTAACTTAAATATAATAATTTTTATCCGTAAATATAAGAATGTTCATACAAAAAATGTCAGACGATACTTCGCTGTTCCAAGCTCATGTCATGTTATTAGCCCATCATGTCTTGTAATGGGTATTAGGCTAGTTAGGTCATATTTAAAAATAGTAAAATAAATCCAATATATTTGCTGTATTGTGCCAATTTTTTAATGAATATTTTATTTAATATTTATTCGCATTAATATATGTAAAGTGCTGGCATTATTCCCCTGGTGCGAATAATAATTGGCCATAGTTTCAATAATAATATAATTGCACTTAAACACACAGCAAAGTTGGAACCGCAGCCAATATCACAGCCGTATAATAACAAGCCGGTAACAAGCGGAGGCCTCCTGCGGAACCAGCCCGCGAGCCGGCCGCTGTGGCTTTACGAGGGGTCACGTGACAACAGCTGTGACCCAATTACCACCGTGGTTTACTCGACTCGGGGAAGCGTCAAATAGCATCGTTTTTTTAAATAATCATAAATCGCTTAAAAGGTTCACTATTGTAAACTTATCGAGGGTCTAGCTAGTATTGAATTTTTTGGTTTTTAATTTCTGCATGGTGTGGTTGTTATAAAGTGAAAATAATAAAAACTGATTATTTCCAAAATCGACGGCAAAATTAATCATTTTTGTAAAAAAAAACTATTCCTGTATCTATCAAAAATTGTTTTATTGAGAAAAAAACAAATATAGAGAAGCAAAAATTTAAGATATGTTGAATTAATCAATTTATTTTATTTGGTAAACAAAAAAGTAATAAAATTAAAACACAAAGAAAAAAATATCACAAATATAGTGAAAATAAATTATACGTAAGTATACAGTTACACAGGTTACTGAAGTGCAGAGATAGTATAAAACAATGTTCATTAAATTTACGAAATTCCGTAGACAGAAGGTTATACAAAATGAATTAATTAAGTTCGTACTCGAATAAACATTATTACAAAAGAGGCACCTTGTAATTATTTTCCTATAAAAACAATTATGTATATTATAGTGGAACCCCAAGTTTACATGCCCTGAATTCACGTTTTCCCTCCATTTGTGTGTCATTTCTGCGGTCCCGTGTCATTTTAGTATATTAAAACCCCCAGTTTTACGCTTGTTTTTCCCGCGATTTACGTCTAAAATTAATTCAAATTTCGACAAAAATTAAATATGCCCAACGTAATAAATAACATTAGACGTAGTGGAAATTGACGAAACAGTGGATAGTCGTATAAACGAAAACTTGGCAGAAGAAAAACCTTCTGACGAAGAAGAAGTATCTGCTCAAATCATCAACCTAGTTCTTACAAATAACGATGTCATGAGAAGACCTCAAACCATATTTTATTAGTATTAATAATATACTATCAGAAACCTTTAATTTAATTTATAATATTGAAAGAACTATTATGAGACAACAAAAAACATTTTTTTATTTGTCCCTCCAAAAACTGGGCTCCACTGTATTAATAAAAGTATGGTTTCAAGTACTTGGTAGGTTACAACAAAAACGATATTATTTTCGCCTCGAAAACAAATGTTAAAATATAGTTTATATACTTCTTCATTTCAATCAATGCTTGGAAAGATCTACCGTATTGTTCGATTTTATGTAGTTAATACTTCTGTAAATAGAATAACATAAATTTGACAAAAAAAAAATTGGTATAAAATGATAAAAATCATTGAAAAGGTACATCATCACATCGAGTCCCTATGTGCTGCATTTGGAAGCCCCTGAAATAGAATCTTCATCACTATTACCTAAAAATGGACACCAACACATACACTAACATCTTTCACACTCCTCTGAAACTGGAATACCGTACAGAAAGCATATAAGGCTAGTAGAAAGTACGCTAGATGAAGCTCTTATTTTATGTCTGTCTTAATGGTTTGTCTCAAATCTTTGATGCCTTTTCTCGGGTTTTAATTAATTTATATATTTGCACCAGACCCTAAATTATGTAACAGAAAATAGTTTAGCCGATCGAAATTCGATGATCATTAATTTTTTGTGTTTAATATATAATCTAGAATCAATAAAATGTTTAAATTAATCGAAATAATTTATGATTTTTTTTTAAAATGCTTATATCTATGACACGGTTGGGATTAGGCACGTATTCCTTGAACATTTTCAACTTGTAATTTAGTCAGGTATACACCCGTAAAGTATTGTGAACTAGGTCTGTTACAACTTGTGTATTCGCAAAGTTCAATCTTTTTAGTGTATGAAAACTGTCATTTCTTAAGGGTGGTGGCGTGTGAATAAAACGAGACAAGTGAAAATAAAAATGAGAAATATAAAAATAAATAAATGGAAATGAAAATAAGTGCAAATAGTTTTGAATTATTTAGATTCGTAATTTTTGATAGTGATGGTTCAGAAATAAACCATATAATTGGCATGTAAACAGTTACTCATGCTGACGAGAAGAACTTCGAAAACTAGTGTTTGAATTTTCGTTGTTGACATACAATGTTATACCTACTTATACAGTGTGTAATAGGCCTAGTCCACAATATTTTTTGGGTGGATAACTGACTTTATTACGAGTCGAAAATGTTCAAGGAATATATGCAAATTCTGCACCGTCATGGAAAATAGTATTGTTTGAAATTTTTACAAAATCATGTTAGGTTTTATGTCTACCTACATCAAAATAAATATTTGCGAAATGTTTCCTGTATTAATCTATATCTTTGCTTCTGGCCCTAAATTATTTAACAAAAATAGTCTGACAGCTCGAAATTAAATGACCTTTAATTTTTTATATTCTATATATCATTTTGAACCAATAAAATATTTTAATTAATCCCATAATCACGATTTTAAATGTTTATATCGCTAACATATTTGAGATCAGGCACATATTCCTTAAACATTTTCAGTTCGTAATTTAGTCAGGTAAATAACCCACAAAATATTGTGGACGAGGTCTATTACACGCTGTATATTTCATCCTAGATCTTATAAGTTACCATACATTATTTAATTCAAGCCTGTATTAGATATTTAAGAGCCTGCATATAAATTCACTATTTCTAATGTTCAAGTTCAATTAGCATTAACGCCGAAAATAATCATTTTGATCTTACCTACTATTTTTTAAATTTTTTAAATTTATCTCTAAATATTTCAATGACTGACTTAGAAATAATTAATTAATGTCACAGATATATTACTATGTCGCATCGCAGAAAGGGTTACCCCTGACTCGAAAATATTCGAGTAAGAAAATAATTCGGCAAATATACATCCGTACCCTTTTGCACGGAAGAGCATGTCCAAAGCATACATTATTTGTATGCGTGCATTTACACATACTGAATTTACAAACATGTGAGCACGGAGGGTATACACGAGCCTTCTGAATAATGGTGTGGCTCCTGACAGGACTGACAACCACTCAGTGCAGTCAGTAAACAGTAAACACTGATAACTCGATCAGCTGATCATCCTTCAATTCATGACGTACGTACTAGTGTTACTGAAACATGGTTGCCAACAATAAAGGCTAACTGAACGTTATTAATAAAAATTCAATGCATCAATTAGAAAGATAAACTCAATTTGTCGAAAAAATATTTTAGCTGCCACCGGGATTTGGACCAGGATCTCTTCCTATCCGGGGAAGTGCTATATCTAATTACAAAACGTCAGATGATAGCTTTCAAATAAATGGAACGTAAGATGTATCAATTTGAAATAGCTGCAATATATAAGTTCGAAATTTTGTCCACTATTTACGAGCCTGATGTACTGTAATTGGATATCGCACTTCCCTGGATAGAAATAGATCCTAGGTGGCAGCTAAAACATTTTTTCGACAAATTGAGTTTATCTGTACATATATCTTTTTAATTGATGAGTTTAATTTGTATTAAAATATCACAACTATGTTCTGAAAAAAATTACAACTTCGCAAATAATAATGTGTTTGTTCTCTTTAAAAAATTTACGTTATTTTGTTTTATTGGTTTATTAATAATTATATTATATTAATTTATTTGATATTTGTTTAGATTGAGACCTATATAGGTACATTAATTCACAATGTGCATATATTTTTCACATATACACATAATACAGTGTGTCCCAAAAGTCTTTTTAATTTTGGTTCATTCGCTGCACTAACGCAACGAGCCGAAGAGAGGCGGGGGGTATGCCGATCGCTAGCTGCGTCCTTGGGAATTCAGTCGCTATGGAGCGTGTCCTTACCGGTTATTTGTGAATTTTTTCCTGGAAAATTGATATCCCGACGAGGTGACATAAACTGACCTCTACGTAACGTATTGAACTAAATAAGAAATAAATTCCTAAGGACTGTACTTAAATGCAAAATATTTATTTATTTATTAAACCCATCCATTATTTTAATACAGAATTATTATTATGAAAAAGACTTTTTGGACATCTTGTATATGTGCTCATACCCGTTTATTTACTGCGGCAGTATTATAATGTTCGCTGTTGTGTCTCTTACTAGTATTTAAAACATCGTTCAAGTGTCACTTTGATCTGAATTGGAACTTATTCTATATTAATTAAACACCAAAAATACTTTTTGACTTGAACATAATGTATTGAAATGTTGAAAAAATTATATGACGTTTGATTTTTGAATAAATATCCTTACGGGTAGGATATTTCTAAAAAAGATTTTAAATAACAATTACTTACTAACAAAATACTTGGAATAATAACATTAATTAATATAATTAACATAATTTTCATAACACCATTTTCATAAAAAATTTCACCCCAAGAGCGCTAGGGCCTACCACCGCAAATACCCGTTTACTAAACTTAAATTTCTGGCAACGGCTGGTTGGTTCTATAATACAACCCTTCCTGCAGCCGACCTGAGGCTGACCTGAGAGTTTGACGTCTACTATCCAAATTCTGGGATGTAAAGCTCTTGAAGATACTGTGGCGCCGTGTTATGTGTAATCTTGTACATAAACCAGCATAATTTAAATTCAATTCTTTCAGGTAGAAATATTACTGTCGCAATTCTCAAATTTTCAAATTTTTGATAATATAAATAAACATTTTTATTTATTACCTTGAGAAAAATGTAACTTCAAAATAAAACGGTTGTATAAACCTTTTTACGCTTCTTTTCAAGAAAATATGTGAATTTTCCAGTCAATTTTTTATTGTAACGAGCAGACATTTAAAGTGCTTTAGAATTTTATTAATAAGAATGGATATTAATAAGTCTATGTAATAATAATCAGATCCGTAAGTTTAAGGTGTGGTACTTGTTCCGAGATACTAAGAACTGAGTTCACGAAACTTTTAAAAGATTTTTCTCGACCATTTTGTGACGTAGCAGATTTTTTTTTTTGATTCCATAAAGGAATGCAGTCCGTGCAGCGGGAAATTTCCCAAGTAAATTGGAAAAGTCTTAAGCTTTCTCATTTGTTAAAACCATAGCGCGGTTTAAATTGTTAATGCGGTCCCGTAATTGCGCCTTTTGTAAATGTCAAAATGGGTTCTTTTCACGTAGTTGTGAAACCCGACCATTTTAAATATTCATATTTTAAAGAATTTTTTTTTTTGTTATACATTTAATTCCATATAAAATATCCATCCTACACTTTGTTGATAAAGCGGAATTGGTAACCCATTTTACCCGAATACGAAAACTAAAATATTTAACGATAAAAAGATTTTTATGTATTTCTTTCTAATTGATTCACTTGATTTGTATTAAAAATACCACAGAACTGTGTTTTAAAAAACTGTATCTTTATAACAAAAATGTGTTCTTAAAAAATTAAAAACCCACATAAACTAAAGGAAAAATTAGACTTAGTTCTGTGTATTAGATTGTTCGCGGTATTATATTGTTATAAGAAAAACACATTCGTCTGAAGGAACGTAAAGTTATGTAATATTAGTTTAAAATGTTTAAGGTGTTCATGCAAATTAAAATAAATATATTCTCCAGTATATCACCTTGCTTCATTAATTAAATCACCTTGCTTCTTTAATTAAATCACTTTGCTTTATTAATTAAATCACCTTGCTTCATTAATTAAATCATCTTGTTTCATTAACCTCAGCTGTGCAATACTGATCAGTGAAGCGCGCACTCATATTTTTTTTTAAATAAAGATATTAATTAAATCTTTCTCGTCAGATATCTCCATTCGAATTAAGTGTGGCTCGACATATTGTTACAGAAGATCACCATTTAATGAATTTTAAACTACTTTTTTCTTGTAATTCTCTTTAATTAATTGCAAAATGTCGGTAGCTCCCCTGGGCAACGTGATTAACAACGTAAACATGCAAATAACTCTACTAACAGGTATAGCATTGGCAGATTGGCGCTGTGTATTGGAAGATGAATTTATTGCATATGGTCATGTAGAAAGATGGAAGGTTATGTGGGAAGAACTGTTGACAGAGAGTTTTAAATTCGAAATTTGTAAACATCCAATAGACGAAACTCAAAAATTGGCGAATCATCCTACAACCAAACTATGTATTCAGATTAAATAAATGATTTCACCTAGAAGTCAAATATTCACCTAATGACAGAGATATCGAAGATTTGATCTTTTTCCTGAGTCTTCGATTAGTTTTTCTGTTTTAGTACAGTTATTCACCTTACAATATTAGGAATTCCATTATGTATTAGGTAAGTCAGGCATAGTAAAATATTATTTTATTCTCAAAAGACAAGCAGACTTTACATTGAGTTTTTTAATATAGATTATTTTGATTTCAATGCAAGTACATATATAGTAAGTACGTAGATTTGTAATGGTATGTTATAAACAACATTATTTGATGACATTGTGACATCTTAAGATATTTTGCGAATAATAGTCAATTATTTCCTGCTGAATACCTTTTAAATGTCATTATTTAAAAATAGAATGAAAGCGCTTCATTCGCTCTCCACAGGTGTCAGGGGTAGGCGCGGCTCGGGCGGCGCCGGAAGCGTCAGCAGACGCCGGCGTCCCGGCGGCGCGTCACTCGCTAATCACCACGGCTGACTAATCGGCCGAAAGCGCCGGCGACGCTTGGAAAACGCGAAGCTCGGACATTCTTAGAAATGCCTGATGATCACTACGAAGAACTCGATTAAATTCATATTTTTTAAGTTAATGCGTTAATTATTATACCTACTAAATTCTAAAGTTTCTACTCAGCTCCAATAATGCAAAAGCCAGGTTTAAAATAATCACTTAACCAATTAACGCACAAAATTCAGAATTCTTTAAGTAATTGAAATAATTACATAATTTATCGTTGCGGTGACGAGCGCCACCTGACGGCAATATTTACCGTGCTTTTAAATAATCGCGGTCAGAAGATAGACAACAGGGAGATTTCGCTTAATTGATTGGTTTGTGTTTTTGCTAAATTAATTTTATAAAAACTTTGTCGGGGTCCTATCCCAGTGCGTCTGTATTTGATATTTATTTCTGAACAATACATCTCAACGTACTGCGTCACGACTAATTCTTTCAGATGCGTCGGCATTGTATACAAAATATAGAGCTGTGCAAGATGATATGGTATTCTTACGTATTAGAGGATATGTTTACGAGTTGTCTTTTCAGAAATAACATTTGTGTACTAAATTTTTTATAGATGTTTGACGATATACACGATGATTTATGATTTCATCGTTAATTTATTAAATTTAATTTATTTATTAGGAAAATATATAGTTAAACAACAATGGTTAAGATAGTTACAAAAAAAATAGTAAATTCAACCAATTGCGTATTATCTCTGAAATATTAAATACAATAACAAGATACAGTGTGGGTTTGGTCACAACCATTCATGTTAAGTAGTATGGAAGATAATGAAAAGAGTGTCAGATATCTCTTCTATTAAAGTATTTAAAAAAATAAGAAGATTAAGAAATTAAAAATTTAAATTTCCAGAGGGAACGGAAGGGAGGAGAGGAAGGCAGATGGGATGTGGATTAAATTTTGTGTAACAATAATAAAATGTAAGGCCATTATAATGTATCTGATAATTATTTTGACTTAATATCTTCCATCTGAGAGCAAGATATGTTTGTAGGTAGAATGATTGGTTCAAATTGAAAATGTAATGGTTTATGAGAAAAAATATTTTAGTGTTAAAAATATTGTAAATGTTGAAAAAGTCAATTTATTATTATGAATGAGTTTTGTGCATAAGATGTTTTACTTCTAGGAATGTGAAAGAGTACGGACTATCGGGTCTTTCTATATGATATAGTTCAAAAATTACTTCGTCCTTAACGTTTACTAAAAAAGTTTCAAATGTTTTTAAATCGTGTGTAAGAATCGGCGATAAGTATATTATATTATATATTACTTGAGTCCAGAGTAGAAAGTACCTAACGCTCTTTTTATTTACTTAAGAAATCAATAACCTTTATAAAGGCAATATTATTATTATTTTGATTTGTTAACCGCTTTATTGAGTTTAAATACATCTACCGGTTTCGTAAAATACCATTTTCTTCTTCAGGATGTCAATACTAACTAAAAACATATATTATTGTTTCTTTACCAGAATCTTCTATTTAAAAAAAAAACAATTATTTAAAAAAATAAACGGTGTTGGTCAAAAATTAAATAATTTGGAATCGTTGGAGCAACCAACTAAATTTAATTACGAGTCCCATTTTAAAATTTTTTCCTAAAAATTATTCGAGTAAATTTGTATTAAGTAACAATTTGAGTTAGGTACTAAATTTATTTTTTAAATAAACGTCGTTTTTTTTTTTAAATATAAAAATGTGAATTTTTACCACAAAGTTAATTTTGCTAATTTCAAAAGTAGGATAAATTATTATTCACATACGCACGTGGGTACACAAAACCAATTTAAAGGTATTATTGTGACATTTTACTAAAGTATGAATGGCAATTTTGATAAAATTGTACATGCTATAAGTATCTGTGAAATGGGATTTGTTTGTAACGTGTTGTATATAAAACGAATTCGTAATTTAGTTACGTTGACGCTGTACGAATGCTTCAGTTAGTTATGCATTTGCATTTATATTTATACATGTCGAGTAGTTAATGAGAATCTGTCTGCGGATTTGCGACGGTTCGTGCTGAGAGTCACCACATCTTGTGATGTTCGCCATCAAAAATTACAGACATTGAACTGACAACAATGTAATTGCATGAATTGTGGACACATGACTAGAATACGTTTGTAACTTGTACCTTTGCGTGTTGTGTTAGTTATACTTAGATCTAACGAAATGATGAATATTGTACTAGTTGGAGGTTCTTTTCGGAGGTTTATAATTTATAATGATGTGTTAGTTGGTGTATTAAGTACCTACCTATATTTAAAAAAATAAAATCGTTAAAAATATATGATGCGTTAAAAATATATGTATGTATAAAAATATATCAGGTGCGATCTCTTCATACGTGCTTTGGATGCTCCGCATCACAAAGTTTGAAATTCAGTTCCGCCTGTCAAGGTCTTCGAATACTGTATACGTATTCGTTAATAGCATCTAACGAACATAAAACCACTTTAATGGTTATGTGTATAATGCACAGTATAGCATACATATTACGAAGCGAGCGGATTGTTTTGATGAATTTGTTAGTGTGACGCATTTTTAACAGTTTGGCTTGAATACGTGAAGCCGAATTATTGAAACATTGAATATCTTTCGATTATATGTTATATTTGATAGTAGGTATAAATTTATTATCCAGCATCCCTTCTACAAAAAGTCATCGACCGCCACTGGTACACATGTGTTTTACAATATGTACCTAAATTACATTACAATTTTTTGAAGTACATAATTTGGAGTTACGATTACTGATTGGATATAAGATTTTAGTTATTTTATATCATTTTTACTTATCTTAATTATCGAGAAATAATAACTATTTGTTGTAAATTAAAGAAACATATAACAAATTTAATATATTTTTCAGAAATTCTAAAAAATATTTTTTTTACAGAACAAAAAGACGGAGGAACTCAATTAAAGCTGGTCATTGTGTATCCAAATGGAATCATGGCCCTGTTTAAGCCAATGAGGTGAGTCTAGTATAAATACTTTTTTATTATACTATACTCTTACTAGTCTATATCTTACTGTATAATCTGTATCTCTTCCTTTTATGTGTATCCATTTATGTAATTTAATACAATAGGTATATTTCATGATTTTACCAAATGCTATATTATAGTTTCCAAAAAATATATAACAATTATCTAATAATACCGCACGGACTACCAAATATATAGACATGAACTAACGGAAATTCCTTGTTTCTATATATTCATTTTGGTGTCACTCACGTGATTAATTTGATACCACTTACGAAATCAAATAGCACCGCGACTTTTTTTAAATATATGACTCGATTAGAACGAAAATTTAAACGCTGACAATATAATAGGTATGCATTAATGAAAAAAATACGTCTTGTTTATAAAAATATTTAATTTTCGAAGAGTAAAAATACTTCTACTGTTACATAACTATTGAATTTATGTTTCCACAAAGAATTTGTGTAGAATGCCCCTCGTCCCGCAAATAATGTTCCAAACCTCTCTCCAATACGTACACTTTGTTTCATGTCTATTAATTTATTGGTCTGTGATAGTGTGAAATAACATAGTTACATATTACTAAAAGGCATAAATCTGTATAAAAATAAATGTAAAAACCGTTTAAGCATTGTTTATTATTTTTTTTCGTTATCGAGGTTTAATTAAATCTATTAAACTTTATTTTAATTGCGTTTAAACTATTATAACACAGGAATATACCTAGTACGAGAGCAACCGATTCAAATAGACAATGAAACAGAGGATATTATTTGTATTATTTTAGTACGTGATCATAATATTATACAGACTATATCTAAAAAACGATTGCTATTGTATTACGATAGAAACTGACTATGGTTAATTATGTCATCTATTTGATTGTCCATAGCTAAAGCCAAACATAGTATTCTGAGGTCTATATTAAACTCGCGTACAAATTATTTTTGAAAGATTAACAAATTTGCTACTATTATAATAATTGATATAATTAAACTCTGTACATTCGTCGTACATTTTTTATATATTTAATTTATTTTTATACGCTCAGAGGATCGTTATAGTTTATATTAAACTGTATTATTTATGTACTTTAAGGACGTTCCCAAAAAAATCACTTTTCTTACAATCCTTTTGAAACTTTGAATACACATACTTATGAGTGTCTTTTAAACGTTGAAATTTTTTTCAATAGTCCTCGCGGTAGTAAATTTGTAAATATTGACTATTAAAATGAGCATATTTAACATACGAACCATACCCCGATCGATGTTGTAGCGCACGTTTAATTAAATAGCAATAGTAATTTTTTTACAATTGTTTTGGAAAACTGAGAATCATTAAATGAAAATTTAACAAATAACTTTCTGTAAAAATAACTAAGGTAAGCGGTATTCGTTTTGTTATAAAAAATGTTAAAAGTGAGCTACTCTTGAATAGTTTTGGCATTTTTTTCTATAATTTGAATAGTAAAAGATTTTTGAACTTCTGCGCATGTGAGCGGAAGCGAAAATGTACACTGTACCTCAACTGTTTTTTTGATTAAGATTGAGTACGACTGCTCTTTGGAACATCCTTAAACGAAAGTTAAAAAGGTATTTTGTTAATGAAATATTTTCAAACATCATTTCATATGAAATAACGTATTTCTGTAATGAAATGTCAAGTATCATTTCATACATAACATAATCATCAAATCAATAATTGCATTGATATAGTATGATTACTTTTTATAATATGATTAATAGCCCACTCAAGGACTTTTGGAAAGTGTTATATTTATAATACGAGTATCGCTTATTTGCCAATCGACGCCTTTGAGGATATTAGTTGAAGATCGCAATGAAATTCGAATGTTAATAATAAATTAATTATAAATAATTCCTTATTACTATAGGATTATTGTAATCTTTAATTTGGCATTTACAATTTTACGAGTTTATTCGTTTCCTTAATATTTACCGTTAGCACTTTAGGCGGGCAATACAACTCGTTAATCTTAGCTATTCATATTTTGATGTTCATATTATCGACTGCACAATATATTGTTACGAGTTCGGTGACCTCTATTGTTTATATTTTTTAATGATTCAAATTATTTTCGTCCAGTTAATTAAATATTTTAATTTTATTGATTTAATTCCTTATACTATCGTGATCAATATTTAACTTAACGATTCATAATATTTTATTAGGTTGTATTACTAACAATTTTTATTATAAGTTTATATGATAACTGTTGCAAGGAAATGTTTTTAATGAAAATTGCAAGTCGACATTTTATTACCAATGAATATTTAAAAGACTGATCTAGCTGAATATTCGTGCTGCCTTCGTGTTATGCAGTATGTGGAAAAAGGAAAAAAGTTTAGTGATTAATGTTTTCCAAAAAAGTCATAATTTTAACGCAGATGTAAAGGGGGTTTGTTTGCAACTAACGGGTTTCCACCATGATAGTGTGCTTTTGTTTGTATATATACATCTATAAAAACAAACCGATCGATTAAAATATATAATACGTTTGTCTATGTCTATATATATTCTCAAATTAGAGAACGATAATAAATAAATTGTTAGATGCAAAATACATTATTTTTATTTGTTAACTTTGTTTCATTAACCACTTATTGAATTAAAATACATCTACCAGTTTCGAAAAATTTCATTTTCTTCTTCAGGATGTCAATAACTAATCAAAACATATGTTATTGTTTCTATGACAGAATCTATTTTTAAAAAACAATAATTATTTAAAAAATAAATTTAGTACCTAACTCAAATTGTTACTTGATACAAAATTACTAGAATAATTTTTAGGAAAAAATTTTTGAATGGGACTCGTAGTTAAATTTAGTTGGTTGTTTATAATTTTTTAATTAGTTTTACACGCTTTTGTTCATCTCCAATGATTCAAAATAATTTCATTTATGACCAACACCGTTTACATGCAAAATTGACAATCCCATTTTTTTTATCAAAACCATGACCATTTTCTATCAAATGATTAGAAAATTCTGAAAACCCACTCATTCAAACATCTCAAATGCTCCTTTACTCTTATATTAAAATTTTGACCCGTTTTACCAATGTAAAATGCAGCACAATCCTTGCAACTAAGTTTATAGACACCAAAATTGTTAAATTTATCATCTTTGTCTTTTGAATTTACGAGTAAATCTATAAAACAAAAAAATGAAAATGCATTATTCACGGTAGCAAACAAAATATTCTTTGGAAAAATATTTTTTTTTCTGTATATCTTTCTAGTTGATTAATTTAATTTGTAATAAAAAAAAAATGTAGTTATTATGTGAACGGTGTCACCTTATATAATAATGATTAGGGTTGTTATTATGCGTCACCGTGTATAATAATGAATCGAATTATTATTGTGCGATTGATAATAATACAATGTACAATAAGGATAGTGTATAATAATGATCTAGATTTTTATTGTGTTTGTTGTCACTTTGTATAATAATGATTCGGAATATTACTATTTTACCGGTGCAACTGTGTATTATAATGATTCGAATTGTTATTATGTCATGCTGGACCTGCTGTCTTATTCCAGTTTCCGCTTTATGCGATATTCATCACTTGGAATGGGCGCGTTAGTCAACGTGTTAAGCTATGTGCATATGACTATTGGACTGCGTAGTGAAAATAATTCATTAACTGAATTACTGGAATCATTCTCCTTTGAAAAAAGGAACAAAAACAAAATACGGCACACAATTATTTACCATTACTGATTCAAAGATTGTAATTGTTAATAATGTCTTAGTTATTTATAAACGTA
Organism: Eubasilissa regina; assembly: GCA_022840565.1. Lineage (NCBI taxonomy): Eukaryota > Metazoa > Arthropoda > Insecta > Trichoptera > Phryganeidae > Eubasilissa > Eubasilissa regina. The sequence continues at coordinate 20,644,726 of JAINEB010000013.1, forward strand.
TTACATTACTCTTACTATTTTTAAATCATGCTCCGTGATTATATTAATAATACAATTGAATCCTGGAACTACAATTAGAAGATGAAAAAAATTCCCGAGCTCTAATTAAAATTAGATTAAAATAAAACACAAGTTACTCAAAAGATGTTTAATGGCTGGCAAGAAGATATTCGGACCCCGCACGCATACATACGAAGTATACGGGCGCACAAGTTTTCTTAAGAGTTGCAGGCATCGCACGAGTATACATTAATATGGCGAGTAGATTTAATCTCAAGAAACTCTGTATAATATATATTTCAATTGTAAGTATATAAATACGAAGGAAATTTAATATTCTTACCTCTATTTCTTTATAACATTTATTGATAGATAATATTAATTTTAATGATTTGGTCGACACATCGAAAAATATCGTATTTAATTTATAAAGTTGAACGTTCACCCTCTAAGATTCACCTGTTTTAGAATGATTATAATTTTATTAAAAACCTAAAATATATTATTCTATGACGCGTACGTGTGAAGGAACACTCGTTACGGCATAAGTCACGTGGAATTTAATGTTCATAGGTTACAGGTTAGATCGTCTCTTGTAGGTAATGACTGCACATAAATCATAGAGATACTTAATAATATCACACGTTTATTTGCTAAAGGTTACAAAGGTATAGGTCATGTATAGTAAATGATCGTGGTTAAAAGGCACTCGCGGTAATCTATAACATGAAAGTGCATAATTGCCTGTGAGGTGTTTTTCCTGCATGGTGGCCGCGTTCTGGCTCGTTCTAGCACGTCTCCGTGTGGTATCATGTTGCGCGATATTTAGCGCTATCTGGTGGCTCTCACCACACGTGCAAATCCAAATGGTGAACTTGTTTTAACTCATTTTTATTTTACACAGTACTTTTTGTGTATCTTTCTAATCCTACCTTTCAATGTAGGTTCTATTATTTTCCCCTAACCATTCAAGTCACTTTCTTATTAAATATTGACTTCCGTTTGGTGAATTCCGATTCCAAAATGAAAAAAGACAAAATAACTTGGAAAAACTTCGACATTAACGTTATCTCCTTTATCTCAATTTGTTGACAGTTCGCATCAGAATAAGGGACGGCTCGGGAGGAGGGCGCGTCATTCCAGGGGGCGTTATTAATAAATCTAGAAGTTTCCCTTTCTATTTGACGAAAGAAACCTCACATTGGAGAGTAATAAAGATAATATGCGGCAGGGATACTTAACTGACGGGTCGGAAGTACTCAGATATATTTTGTTAACACCGAAGTCTTTTGAAATATATTTTACCAACCTGTCACTACACATTTGTAAAATGTTTACTGTGAAAGGCGTCAAATATTTCTGTCACACGTAATACTTTTAGATTTTTTATTCGGGCTTTAGAATATTCATAATAATTCGATTTTTTTCAGTTATACCAGGTCCAAACCTATTACTTTAAAAATTCAATTATTTTTCATCGATTCTTTGCAATACATAATATTCTTTTTTTTAAATTTTGATAGGTTTTATGCCCTTTTTATTTCATTCTCAAATTTTAATTTCCGTTGTACAATATTTTCTACATTTATTATTAGATATTCCATTATATATATATACAAAAATTCAATTGAAATAGTTCAGTGTTCTTGTAAAGATTTTGATTAGGTTATTCTATTAAACTACGATCAGCTGGTTTAGCTATTATTCGCAGTACAAGCATGTGGCTTAGTTTTAAAAATAAAAATGTGACTTATGGTGGTGTACTAAACTCCATTTGGAAGAAATCGTAGCTATTCTGAAAGCTATAACAGTTATTTTGTTATTTCGTAAATTTTAATTGACATCCAGATATTTTGAATATTTATGTACTAATAGGTCGGTAATAGCATTATCTTGTCACATAATATAGACGAGGAGCTCGGTACACAATTTGGGCTCGCACCCCAATTAATAAATTAATAAATGTCCTATTTCTGTTTGGCGGTGGTGTACGTTCAGTCGGATTCTATACAGCGGATATTATGATTGTGGGTGATTCATTAATGTCGTGAGATCACCAGACTGGCTACTTGAGGAAGACTGTCGCGAGGGGTCCATTTCTCCCAGAGTGACTGGTTACCTCCCCTCGCTATTTTGAAAGTAGTTTCTTTATGGGTCTGAGCAATCGATGTCCGCCATTTTATTTACCTTTCGGCAAAAACATCGTCAAAACACCGGAGCGCGGGAATTTATGGGCAGTGGCGCCGCGTGGCTTGGCTGGGCACACACACCCGCGGCACGCACGCACGCACGCGCCGCTACGCCATTGTCTGGCGGTGGGAACATCAACATTTAATGGAAAAACTTGTTTATGGTCTTTACATATGATGTGGTGCTGAAATAAAATCATGAAAACCAATAAAATTCCGCGATTCTCTACAGTTTGATCGTCTGCGGTTTGAACGGGTGCTTAGGTCCTTAAACAATATGATAATAAGAATATAAAATAATATTTTTACTACTTTTGAGAATTTAGCGTGCGTCAGATTTGTTGACATTTGGTTAAACCATAGATCGTTTTATTACATCGAAAGTTGAGTGAAAATCCATTTACTTTTGAGAGCATTACATGCTCATCGCTTCATTAGGCATATATGCCCATTATAATGAATGTGGTCTAAGTCATGTAACTTTCGTTTCAAAATATTTAAAGGTTTGCGTTTGAATTGAATAAAATATATTTTTATATTACACAATCCAACGTTTTAAAATTTATTTAGTCTACTAGATTTATAATTTATTTCTAAATATAAATTTTGCATGTAGCTCATAAGAAAATTAAGGAATGTACGGTTGAAATGACTTACTCTATTATCAAAATAAACACTAGCGGAATACCGTTGAACATCGAAATAATACACTGAATATAACGCTTCAAATTTTTCACAATTTGCATCATATTATATTAATTTAAAGCAATGTGATGTGAAATAATTGATAAACTCTTTTTTTTTTTTTTTAATTTCATGACTTAGACCATTTTCATGACTCCGATTTTTTGGCTCTTAATATCGCCATTGTCATTAACAGTAGAATATTTTTCCAAGTTAACCAAAATAGAATGATCAGCTTCCAAATTTGGTTAATTATATAATATGGAACACAACATATAAATGTTTTCAAGGCATCTCTCACTACCATTATCAAACACTATAGTTATAAAATAAAATAATTGTATCAGGTTTACCAAATAAATGATAACATTTAAACATTAGAAGATGTCAGCTTGAAAAAATCCTTAAATAATCAAAGCTACTCATTTTTGTAATTATTTTCTGTCCTTACAACCTATCTCGAACTTAATACGTTTTGTTTTATTATTTATTTTTGTTTTATTTTGATATTTGTTTCTTTTCTAATCCTGCTTTTTAGCTTGTTTTTACTCTGTTCTTCTTTTTACTCTACTCTGATCTTTCTACCATATTTTTACTATGCTTCTTTACTTGTTCTTAATGTCTACTTATTATTAATGTACTTTATACTCTGTTCCTTACTTCTTACATGCCTTTAGTCTGTATCAAATTTTTTACTTTTTTCATTTTACTTAATATTAACTTGTTTCCTTCTTAATTTTATTTTTACTGTTCAATTTGTTACCTTACTTCCTACTTACAATCTAGCTAATGGAACCTAATGGCTTAGAACCTCAGAACAGGTACTTTTTATGTCCCTAGTGAGATAGGAAGCGGCCAACAGGCTTGCACGTAAATGGAATATAGAATTAATACATGTACTTGCTGGGGAACTGGTTACTTTAAGGATTTTTATATTGATACAAGCTTTAAAAGAATGTTGTTTTGAAAAAAAAAAGCCGATTTATCAGCACTGAAATGAACATATAATATAATAGAAACAAATATTTATCGACTACCTTAGTAAAAAAAAGTTATATAAATTTGTTTACCCTGAGTTTTGTTTTAATTTTTATCGATATCAAACGGCTTTAAAACCTTCGCAAAATTAAAGTGATCCGAACAGTGGTGTCAAATTATCATATAGGTATGTAATGCTGATGTTAAAATTCAATGCGTCGATTTATATTTTTGATATATCTACTTTACTATTTATACGTTCTTAACATGAATTTTTAAATATTTATTTTATTCGAAAAATAGTTACCCCTGGTAAATTTTATAACAATCTTGTTAACAAGATTTTTATTATATTCATTTAACCGAATTTAGTAAAATATTTCGAACAAGAAAAACATGTTCTATGTTGGTTTGGTGATAAATGTGATACAGGGGTTATGTAACGCGTTTTTTCACCGCAAATATGTTCCCAAATATTTATAATTCATGTCTCGCTTTGTCCATTTATTATAAATGTAAATGAATATATATATATATAAATGTGTATAAAATTTCTTAAAAATGTATACTTTACTGGATAGATATCAAAAAATTTACGCGAATGCAAAACAATAACCAAAAAAGAATAAATAGAATTGTGTACGATTTGACAGGGAATTATTATAAGAGATATATGCATTAAAACTAGTACTTTGTTCCTTAGAGTATTTGTTTTAATGTTTGTATTAATACTTTCTAATAAAATTCACAAGTTTGATTGATTTTATCGTCGAATGGATTGACCCATCTATCATAGGATTACATAAACACGTTTTAAGCTTAAATAAAGACGTATTTATGTTATAGTTGAATAAATTAATTCACAAATGAAAAATTATATATTTTTAATTAAATTTTTGGGTTGTAAATGATTTTAATTTTTTTTTTAAATATCTCAATAAATATTTTAAGCACGAAGAAAAAACATCCAATGAATCGAAAAAGTAATACAATCGGTCCAAGGTAAAAAAAAAAAACACTGTTTAGGGAAAAATAGAAAAAGCGGTTTTAAAGTTTTTATTTACGCGCCAACATGGCAACATCTTGCCTTTGACAAATGGCAATCCAATATAAAGTCGCCGCCGTGAAAGTGATATAAGCGAGTTAGAAGGTTGTTTTGCGGGGATTTCCTCCGGTGGAAACTCTACCCGCCTGCCTCGCTCCACCGCTTCACCACCCCGGCAACCCCTCTTCAGAGCTGTCCAAGATTAATAACAAGTCAATAAGAAATAAATTCAAGTCATCATCCATTCGGATTACCGGCAAAAGGCGGGCTTCAGGTGATTCAGGATCAGTACAGATTCAATATCACACGAGCTACGGAAATATACTAATGTTATTGACTGTAAATCAAACAAAGTGGGGATTTTGGTCATTTTTATGGTACTTTACCCAAAATTACTAAAAATAGCCATAAAAAAATAACGTACAAGAAAACTTTAAATATATAGCGTGAATAGGGCACTGATAGATAGAATATATATTTTTAAATGTCTAGCCTATTTGTATTTGGATGACTGGTTATGACCCAACTTAGTCAGTGGATCGGAATCATTATTATTTTTTAAATACTAATTAAATGTATTTATAATAGATTATATAATATATAATCAATTTTATCGAAAAATATATTGTTGTTGCTCCTTAATAATATATAAGTTGTATCAATGTGTTCAAAATTTAATAAAAATGATTTGTTAATTCTGGCGTCTGCTATCGGTTTATCAGAGGCATTTGAGATTCTGTAAAAACAAAGTAGATGGATTTCAAATAATGGAACGGTAGATGTATTAATTTGAAAAATGTAACATATGGGTTCAAAAATTTGTTGACAAAAGTAATGTCTGCTGTAGTATAGTTGGATAATGCACCTTCCCCGGATTGGAAAGAGATCCAGGTAACAACAACAATATATTATATTTTGCTATAAAATTGATTATATATGTATATCTTTCTAATTAATACATTTAATTAGTATCTAAAAATTCTGAATAATTACAATTTCACTGTAAGAATATGTTCTCCTTACTACTTTAATTTTTTATTTTATTTATTTCGTATCTTACGTTGTGTGCACATTTAGAATTTTAATACCTGCTTCACTGCACCCTTGCTAAGGCAAACATTTTACATTGTTAATCAATAATCATATAATATATCATTGATTTAGCAAATAATATAAATTTACAATAGTTAAAGGAAGAAGAAAAGGGAAATAAAAATTGTAAATAACAAAAGAAAGAATGAAATGAAACAATATTTGGACATGAGAAATATATAAGAGAATACATACTTGAAATTTGTACTCACTCACTAGTGTTCGAGCTGAGATCTTGACTATGAGTATGTTCGTATTGAAGGGGTGACCACGCTATGAACATACGATCGATGTGTATTTTTTAACCAGAATTATCAACTATCCACGTTATTTTACTAGAATATACAATTACACGTGAAAAAAGAGACAGAATACATATATAGTTAGATAGAACATCAAAAGAGACAATATAAAATTATATGCGAGAGAGAGATAGAATACATATACAGTTTGACGGAACATTAACGGAGTGGGAAATAACTAATACTAATAGTCTTAATAATCAAATTAATTTATCAAATAGCCCCATATTAGATATATTTTCTTTAAAATCAATTTAATATCCATCAACACTGTATTTCCTCCTCCCTTAATGTTCCATCTAACTGTACATGTATTTTGTCTCTCTATCTTGCATATAATTTTATATTCCGTCTCCTTTGATATTCTATCTAACTGTATATGTTTTCTGTATCTCTCATTCACATGTTATTTTATATTCTATCTCCCTTTTTATGTATATATAAGTGCACTTTTTTATATTTATCGTTAGTTTTAAATACGTCCTGACGAACCTTGAGCTAAGGGAAATCGGTTGATATGTAATAAAATTCGTGGTTTCATATAAAGTGGATTTTATTTTATTTAATCAAATATAATACTATAAGTATAATGTAGATCATAATAATAATATATACTACATAATATCTAAAGCAAATATAATTATTTTATAGATTAAGGTAACTTTTATTTTTAGGTTGAAAAAAAAAAGATTATAATATATCCATGTTTAACGTAAACCAGAAAACTTTACTTAAATCATTATAATGGTTGATTTTCCTATGTATTATTTGTATCAAATAGGTAGTTAATGCTAAGACCGTGAAATTCTAAAAGGTTAAACTCATTTTGAACCTTGCCTGTTACCAACGTAAAAGCACTTCGTAGAGAGGAGATAAACAACTTTAACGGTTATTTCTACAGTTACCTTTATCGCTCAACACTTTTGACAAACTGTTATGTTGGAATCACAGCAGGAATGGACATTTATACCCACCTTAAAGTTTATGTCGAAGCTTGGAAATACTTAAAAGGATTCTGTATTGGTTTGCGGTTTACAGATCGATAGTGTATTTTCATCAAGAAAATAATTGTTCAATTTTCTTAAGTATTATGTTAGTCCAGAGAATTTGTTATTGATATTATTTTGACTGGAACAGATTCAATACATCTATTTACCAATAATTATTAGTTGAACCAGAGTTCAAACGTTTAATTTTAAACATTTATAATCTATTTCACAGGACTATAAATAGGATAAAATAATTTATATTAATTAATGGATTTATTGATCTACCGTGATGATAGTATGTTTTCTTCTTCCTACCAATTTTATTTTCAAAATTTTTATTATATATATCTTAATATTTTTTATACGTCTCCATACGAGTTCTTGAGCACCTGAGAATATACTACAAAAAATGTAATCACTATTCAATTATAACAAACACGTTAATTTAGTTAATTTTATTGTCATCTTATATACACGGTGGGTCAAAATTTATATTTTTATTATTCTTTTATTTATCGGTTTCATGATATTTTAGATGATTTTTTTATATTTTTACATACAAAATAATATTTTATAAATTACCTTGATTTTCATCTTCATAAATGTGAGATAAATGTACGAGTAAAAAAATCTATAAAGTATCGATAGTACCTAAATAATAAAAATACGAAAAGTTATTCAATTTTTATTTAAAGTGACCTTTAGCCCATCTTGTACATGTCGATTTATAAATTCACTCCAATGACAACACCGTAACAGACATCGAAGTATGCGATCATGACTAGCTACTTTATAAAGGAGACTCAGAAATATGGAATGGATTCAGCACGTGCATAATAGTGCAAGTGCTGAACGGCAAGAAAATGCATGCGATGAAATCATCACCTTAATGGTCATAATAAAACTGCCGCGTATAATTAGACTCCTTTGGACCATGCTTTAGAAGTGTCATATGTTTATTTTATCTGAGTATGTCCTAATGGTTCTTACAAATGTAAACTTCAATTCATTGATTTCGCACTAGACAAATACAAACATGGCACACACATTACTTAATTACATATACACATGTAGATAACTGCACACAGTCAGCTTATTTTTTAATTGAAATGTAATACGTATCGCATTAATATTCTTACTATTTTCAATCTAAAAATACTAGACGCCTGAGCTATTAAAATAGGACTAACTTGATAGCCTCCTGGAACGAGGCTTGAACCTTCGACCGCTAGATTACTAGGCGAGTATCGTAACCACCAGACCGCAAGTACGTCAAATATTACTCTGCTATATTTAAATTATGTTAAATGATCTAACCCAACCTAATTTAATGTACTCTAGCATTACTTATATTAAAGTAATGCAGGCTATGATGAGGTAACATATATTAATCTACCTAATAATCTAATACTTTATGTTGTCTATATGTCACTATGTACAATTGTCCATGTGTGCACCAGTAATGTGTGCAGTTGTCCTGTGTGTAGTTATCTGGTCACCGAATTCATTATCCCTGTTAATATATATTTATATATTAATTAAGTGTAAATGCATGTGAAACTTTGGTTTTTCCTAATGTTGTCTGAAGTAAAATGATTAATATTATAATATTCTTTTATTTTAAGGATATATGAAATAGATATTCCAAAATGAAGTTTTTTAATAAGTAATATGTGAAGAGTTGCGCATCTACGTACGCTTTAATTTACTAGTAGATGTCTTCGTTTTCCGAAGGAATTGCAAAGGCAATTGTCATTTTACCTTGAGGTTATCATTGATATGATTTAACATATAGGAAAGAAAATGCTTAAAGTCACTTGTAGAAATAACCTGACATAAACTGAAATATTAACCGATTGCAACTGTTATAATAAATCAACCTTTAAATATATATTTGTTTATGTTTTCTCTTATATTTCTGTGAATTATTGTTCCAAACGTAGTCGATTTTCATTTCGTTTTCACGATATAATGTCCGTACACTCACGCATCGCGTACAGCCATTTCAGCAATAAAATGAAATCGATTTGGAAAAGAAAAACATCTAAGCAAAGTTCTGTACCGTAATGTGATGTCTCTTAAACTTTGTTTTGTACCATCCATTGTGTGGGGTTGTTTTATTACTTTACACATGATTCTAAATGCCATAAATGTTTTTTTTTTGAAATTCGAATAAACTTTATAGGACGATTATTCAAAGTTCTATTACGTTGGCTTTCATCTACATAACGGGCGGTGTAATACAAAAGTTCATTTCAAATGTTTAACAGTAAATTATATTCGTTTGTACCGCAGTTTTCACAAAAAGTCTATCACTAAAGTATCTTGTCATAGCAATTATTATAATAATACTCATCATAATAATATTCATCATATTAGTTTCACCATGGCACATTGTTATGCAGCAGTTTTTATGATAATAATAATTCACTGTTTCCGAGGAAAGTTCGTATTACTCCATAATCACACATATGAAAATAAAACAAAATGTTTTTTGATTTTACTTCGTTTAATTTATTTGAGAAAATTATCAATCTAACAATATAAATCAATAACTTGTATCAATAACTTGAATTTATTTGGTTTTGTGAAATATGATTTCTTTGCCAATTTGCCCTTAAACATGCTTGATTAGTAGGGCAATGCATTTATAAAAACTATACGTAACAAACTGTATTTTTAGCTATACAATATATATATATATATATAGTGTCTAACTCCAAAACCCCTTGAAAGTTTGTAGATTTTTTTGTCAGCTACATGCATAACACATTGTTTCTCATAAACACCACTTAAATCCATTGACATTGCATGTTCTAAATCAGGGTTAGTTCCAAAATACCCTAAAGCAGACAGAGTATATGTTGCTATTCCCCCTTAAATGAAATCAGTCAATCACAACGCTTTTTGATGCTCACGTGGTCTAAAATCTAGCATGGCTGCCAGAACGATATATACAGAAAAAAATACATTACAGAATTGTTTCTTTAAAAACTTGTACATTTGCTTTCAAAATATACGTTTTCATCCATAACTCAAAAACATAGTCTTTTTAGGGGGTTTTGGAATTAGGCGCTACGTATCTAAGATATAGATAAATCTTTTCTAAAAAAATAAATAAAAAATAATCTTAATCTCTAGAGTCTAGTAGAGACTAGTAAAGCACATTATTAATTTAAATTCCGTAAATAATGATGGAATGTTTTTTTTTCAAATTTACACCCTATAGTTGATAGGTATCTGGTATGGTATCAAATTATTATTAAAACTGGGTAGGTTAGGTATGTAAAGTATACAAATATGATTAATTAAAAAAAAATAATGATCTGTATTTTATAATATTCACTTAAGTGACGAAGTGTCACACGATTATTGAATCATTTTATTCTAAATATGCGTTCATATAGCTTACGTCACTAAAGTGTGACCGACATACAAATTGCGAGAATTATTGTAATGTTGATGATTGATAATTTGAGTAAAATAAATTCAGCAAGCGACAATAAATTCAATTGTTTCATTATTCAATCAAGATAATTTAAGTTGAAGGAATAAATTAATAAAAAAATGCATTTTAAACACACGGGTTACTTTTACCTTAAGAAAGTAAATAAAATAATGGTCAAAATGGTAACGATACTTTTATATTATTATTTTTAATTAATTTCTTCCATTCTGCGAAAAATCAATTAAATCCTAATAAAACTTAAAAATCACTTACATTTGTTAAGTTATATTACCGTGGTAAGTTCGTGACAGTGTGGTTCTTCATAACTTGAATATGTCGTATTGCAGGTACACACAAACGATGTCATTGAATAATTTTGACATTCAGTTATAATTAAATAAAAAATATTAAAATTTCGAATTTCAAGACAGTTTCATCATTTTAGTTAGACATATCAATTCGATGAATAGTTATTGACTGCGAATTTAGTCCATTTGTTACATAAATTAATCCCTTAGCGCGGATAGTTCTATTTTCATTGTGTATCTAGAATCATTATTTATTTAAAAAAATGATAATAAGTAATTATCTAAACTGTATTTTTTGCGTAAATCAATTATAATATCCATAATGTATAGGATATTATAAAAGTAACAGGATAGTTAAAAAATAACGAACAAAAAATCATTCTAACAAATTAATAAAAATAATCAGCTGCATTGTGAAAGAAAACTTATTGAAGCGATATCACGTAGTAAGAATAACGTTAATAAAAATAAACCCATGAGTTTTTTTGAAGATAACTCTCAGCTTTCGCAGTCTTCGTGTACACACTAGATATTAGAGATTTGCCGTCCCGCGCCTCACTTCACGCTCGACGTACCTCAAACGTCTTCGTTTTACATCACTTTCGCTCATTGGTTTGGTGGTTTTGAATCTCCCCAACAGCAGTAAATTTTTTAGTATATTTTTTAAAATAAATAAATAACGCATATTAATGTTAATATTTTATGACTTATGTCTAACTTTACAGAATACATGACTTTTTATACATTATATCGTTGATCTCCGGATATATCTCAAGTCAATTAAAAATCATGACACGCGTAGGTACATGGTATTGAGATGTATTTCAACTAAATCTCTGAGATTATCTCAGCGTGTCTCCTTTCGTGGACACGGGACTTAAGATGGATAAATATGTACCTCAAAAACACAATAATTTTAATAAATCTGTGTAACCGCAACACTAAAGGTTTCAGTTTTCAATGCATTGTTTTATAGACAATTATAACAATGCGAACTCGCAATTAAAATAAATCATCCAAGTCGGTCCCTCATGACTGAGGATCGTAATCTCTATGAACTCCTGCCCTCTTGACTATTTTCCTCCACTTTTCTCGGTATCCTGCAAATCTTAGGGCTGTCAACAGAGAAGTGCCTGTTGCCTGTTCCACTTGGTTAGTTCAACGGGGGTTCTATTCGTCTTTCGACGTGGCCCACCACAACAAGCTTCTCCAAACTATTTTCCCTTCTCACAAGATGCTCAAAATATTGAAGGATTCATCTCAGACAAATAGTTAAGAGTCTGTCTGTCAGTTCTTGTAGAATGGGGATATTCGTGAGTTTTCACTGTCCATGGTACACGCAACACGTGTCTTCAGCACCATATCTCAAAGGCATCAATCTGTCTTCTCTTCCTAAAATAAAATAAAACGTATAATGACTCAGATATGTATGTGTACCCAATTTGACTACTCAATGTAAATTCAACATTAATTATTCGAAAATGGCAAGAAAAGGGTGAAACGTCAAAAAGAAGAAGAATAAATAATTGACTTGTTTAGTTATTTGTCTATGCAGGTATGGATATTGTATGAACTTGTTCGTCCGACTGCACTCTTAGGTGTAATTTCTTTGTTTGCGTCGAGTGGCGTAACATATTCGCGCATATTGTTCTACCGTGTCTGCGACAAAAGCGCCGACGCCAGTGGATCGGTGATTTATACAAAAGTTTCGCGACACCAAAATTTCTTACTTTCTCCTTTCAAACAATGGGAAATGCTGATTAATATATTTTTTTAAATATATACAACAAAAAACACAATAGCCAGAATTTCTGTCACAAACAAAACTTATATTTTATCTGTGAACCATAATTCATTTTTTGTAAATATTTCATATCAGTTGAAACGCACTAACACGTTGAAAAGATTTTGTTAAAAATTGTGTAAATTTAAAACTCTGTTATACATAATTAACCCCTGTGTTGCGTAGGTAACTAGTAACCTCCCCCGCCGCACCAAAACAAACCTACCAGATAAGTCAAAAAGATATCCCATGTAAGCTCTTTACTGTACCCTTAGAACCGTGTACACGTATACAGGACTACATACATGTTTAAAATTATTTTATTTATGATGTGTTCTTATTTTTTTATTTATTTTTTGAACCAAGTACATCATTTATACATTGTAATTATTGTTATAATATTGCCAATTTTTTAAATAATTTATTTTAATATTAATATTCTTAGTCACTCGTGAAATATACTATTTAAAAATATAATACTCAAATAATTAATAAGATTTTTTCCATAAGTAAATATTTCTTGATTTAAAATTTTTTGACAATCTTCAAGCAAAAAGTTTCGATGGTATTTCAAATATTTTTAGTGTTTAATTTGGAAGTTAATAAATATTAGGTCTGGTCCAATATAATCCGTTTTTTTTTACATTTATTTATGATACATTAAAAAAACATTAATTAAATAAGCTTATATTAAAGTATAATTTTTATATGCATATATATAATATACAAGCAAAAACTGTGCATTACTTAAGATTCTCGGAAATAAAAATAAATGAAATAATCCTTGTCTTATAAAAATACTCTATAAAATTCAAGCCGTTATTATCCGGATTAGCGTAACCCATGGCTAGATTTTCCAGGATGTAGGTACACGTCGGTATTCGTCTAACTTGTTTGTTCAATCCGTCTGAGAAACATACTTAACTAAATATTTTCTTACTCAACCTATCGTCGGCATCTTTATGTCTGCCAATTTTCTGCACTTTTCAAAGTTTGATTCTGTTGACTTCGAAAGGGATTAATCCTTACTGAAAACTGCGTAAATATATACACCTTCTACATATTTGTTTTTCTTGATAGACTAAACATTTTGTTTGAATGGTGTATTCCAACCATTTCAAAATCATTCCCAGTCATTTTATATTTTAATCCTTGCATATATAAAATATTCGTCTATTTATTATCTATCAAGCGAACGAGTTTGGATTTTTGGTATATTAAGTTAAATTATTACTAATATTAAATAAATTAAAATAATTTCTGTTACGAGTTTCGGCTATGGTAATTTGTATAACTAGTTATTTAAATATATTTTTTGAGCACTGCTCTAGTCTCATCCACATTCGTACATCTTCTCCTACAAGCTCGACGATTATCGAGGCATCCTCCAGTATCTGGTTTACCTGGTCGTGCCAAGTCTTCCGCGGACGCCCTCTACTTCTGGTGTCATCAACTCTTGGGTCATATATCTCTCTTATTATTCTCTTCATTTTTAATGGTGGTTTATTTTAACCTTCATAGAGCAGCATGGATATGACACAACACTTTTGTATTTTTTTAATATTAAACACATTTTTGTTGTGACGATACAATTTCAGAATCCCGGTGGCAACCAAATATTATTTCGATAAATATTTTTTTTGTATACTTTTATAATTTATTAATTTAATTTGTATTGTCTTTGTATTTATTATATCTTCTTATAAATACACACACATATATATATATGTACAATATATATATGATATATATATTTAATACGAAGTCGTAAACTGTGAATATATTATTGATAGATTTATTGCAGTAGATATGTGATTTTTGAAGTATGAATCATAAAATAATGACATAGATAATGTCATATTAACTATTCTGCGTATTCTATTTTTATTTTTATATATCCATTTAATAATGAATTTAAGTTTTCAGACTTCTACCGTAATATTTTATTTTACTTGGAATTAACTGGTATACAGTTTGGACCTACTGTAGAAGAATGTTAGTGGGTTGGTGAATTGTGTTTCAAACATGCGGTAAACATCTGTAAGTGATTTACTGATCGTATTCTTATCGTATCGTGTAATAAATGTACAATAAATATTTTCAAATTTATATATTATAAATTCATAACAAGTTGTAGTCCAAAATTTCGATTATATCCATCTTTAAAGCCTAGAACAGAAACACAGAAACGAAATTGTCTTTGCTTTAAAAAGGAAAAAAAAAACAGAATGTGTGAATGATCATCGCTTTGTTTGTTTACCACCCTCGCTGACCCGCCGCCAAGTGCGACGTCCGCTGGAAACTTTGCTTGTTTGCGAGCGTCGCGACGCCAAACTTCGAACACTCGAAGTCTCTTGTATTAATTTCCGATTCATTAATTCTGCAACGGCACTTTGCCGGTGCACAGCGGAAGAAATACGGTGTTTTCGAAAGGGAAAATTTTTCGGAAATCGGTAGATGTATCGGCATTTGGTTACTTTGAAATCGAAGGAAAGTTGGTACCCACTCGATATCTTGGTTGGGTGTTTTTAGTGGAAATGTTTATTGAGTCTTGTCGTGAAGATAGAAATGAAATCTAAGAATAATTGCAGTGGCGGGTGGTCTTTTCTAACATATAGTATGAAAATAAACATAATGCCAAGATAAATAAATTATTTATTTTATTATGCACGCTATATACGAGTAGGTACATAACTTATATAATATATATAGAAGCACACATTTAAAAAATATATATATTAAAATACATACTATTATTTTATATATATTAATAATAACTAGGTATATATATGTGTAGAGCACAATGGTGATATTTCCAAAATACCAAACTTTCCAAGAAATCATTTTTAAAGTACTATAAAATATTTAAATATTCGAATAGACAGTCAACACAATATACAAGTACTTATTTAATTTTTATGATTGTTTTTTATCATTATTGTAACATTACTAAATATAACTAATAAATCTTTTCATTTGTGTGGATGTGTAGTCTGTGTGATCTGAAAGAATACGTATTTAAAAAATTAACAAATTTGCAATCATAGTTCATTTCATCCACATCGTCGACATATTACCGCTATGCTCTTTATATTTAGATGATTTAAAACTGTATTATTACAAGGTAGAAATAAAATCTCAAGACATGAGATAACAATAGAATATGTTTTGTCATATTAAAAAATATATATATTATTTTATAGGAAATTACTAAACAATAATCTTCAAGAATAAATTATACACGAACATACAAGAAACTATATTAAAACTTCAATTATATGCCCTAAGAAACATATATGATTCGTTTCGTGAAAGGCTGACGGAAAAGTAACCCTTTATAAAAGTTACATGCATTTGGCCAAAATATTGCATATATGTTTGACTGATTTCTTGGCGACGTACCGCGATATTTGTATGGAAATACTAATGATCGCCAAATAAAAAAAGAGAAGTATTACTGGTATGTTTGGTGAGTGCGGAATTTGTTTTAGAAAAATTGAAGTACATATTATAATACGATCGTTAGTTTAAAGAAATGTAATATGTTTACCGGAAACAAAATCCAATATACTTCAATGTATAAACACATGATGTACAATGACAGTTATCCACGATATAAATAGTTTCGATCTATTAATAATTATTATTACCGCCGCTCTTTATGACACAGTAAAGAATGAAGTAATAAGGAAATAAAGTAAAGTTGATCATAGTATAGTGAGTAAGATTAAGAAGGGATCACTAAAGTGGTTTAGTTATATGGAACGGATGAATGAAGAGAGAATGCTTAGTAAGATATATGCCGCAAGTGTTGATGGCGCCAGAAGTAGAGGACGTCCAGGACGACCATGTAAACTAAATACTGGAGGATGGTCGTGTTAGAAGTCTCAACAATCGTCGAGCTTGTATGAAAAGATGTATGAATGTGGATGAGGCGAGAATTGTGTGTGTAAGTAATATAATAATAATAATAATAATGTATAACAGGAATTTTAAATTCCGTTTAAGTTTAATTAAAATATTATGTCAGATTGGATATTTGTTTGAATTAATTGTTTAAACTGTGGTAGACCAATTCTTTTTTTCAGTAATAAATTATATTTAACATTGAAAAATAAGTTTTATTATCTGTAGATATATATTATTGAACAAATACGTGAGTATTTGTTAGAATAATTTGCGTCAATCTGACTCCTCACGGCAAAATCGTCGTTTAGTTACATCAACTCGGATAACATTCGACTTCTGATTTTAGTCGTAATTAATAACAGATTTTTACAAAAAATGTATTAATATAACTGTACATTAGTCCATATATTCCGAAATTCTATCGAGAATTTAGATGTGAATTTATTTAAAGTTTGCAAATACGTGATTGAAGTTTTCATGTCGGCGAACAATGTGTTAGACTACGAAACTTCATTTTTCCCGACTTCGTTCGGTGGCACGAGTGGCGCGGACACTTTTCATTCTGCATTACCGCGTGATGTCAGAATCAGAAACTTCAGAGCGCGCGATTGATATGTTTTTTTTTTCCAATAGTCATCTCAGTGCATGGATAGATCATAATATTAATATTCTTTATGAATCAAGTGCATCTTAAATTTAATATATAATTTTGTAACATGAATATCTCGAAGTTTGTTAATTCGAATTAACAAAAAAAAATTCTTGGTCCCGTGAATTTCATTTTAATTCGAAGATAGCATCAACACAATTCACGAATATCAATCAACAAGCGCGCGTAACAATCCGTTCTTCAGCAAAAAAAATCGTGTAAATTTTGTCATTTTGAAAACACCGACGTGGCAGTATGTTGAGAATTGACTGACAATGAGATAGATAGTGATAGATAAAAAGCAGAGATTCCCAAAATTAAGAAGCTTCCGAATTCCAACGAAGCTTTAATTCACATCAATGATGCGAGGCGAAAGCCCAAATATAGTGCAAAGAGCAGTCAAAAATATCTTCCAATTTTAAACGTGTTTAAAATTATATTGTTCATATAATTAATCAAAGTGTTAAACCTGTTTTGTTCATTTTTTAATTTTTATTTATGTGCCATATTACTTAAGGATCTCTTAAGTATTTTAATTATCTCATACATGTGAAATTTGGAATGAATATTTAGAAATAGGTATGTACTTGTGTTTTTAACAACCCTAATGATTTTTTCCTAATTCCAATTTTTGTATGATTCGAATTTTTCTAATGGTCTTTTGAGGTTCGAAATATATATGTTTCACTGTAATACCTAAATACAATAAATAAATAAGCAGATCTATTGATCAGGGGTTCTAATTTTAAAATGCATTATGCAACCAAAGTAAAAACTTTATGGGAAGCTTAGTAGGCGACTACTTGTATTTGTTATAATAAATTAATTCTGCTAAACAGATTTACAAAAAAATCAAAAATAGTTTTCAACAATACATTCGGAATTCACACACGCACAGGAAAATTAGTTAAACAAATATTTGGGTACAGGGTCGCCCCTAGATACTATACCGCCCTTAGGCAAGTCAGAAAATGACGCCCTTACATATAAATATTTTTATTTTATTCAGATTTCTTCATATTTTTCGCCATTTTTCAAAAACACATTAACAATACATTTTTGAAATTCTTCACCTGTTTTTATTCCTAATGTAATTGAAAAGTTTTACCTCTAAGGCGCATTTTCTGGTAGTATAATCTTTTAAATAATATTTTGTGGACAGTGATTGATGGATCATCCGGATTAATTTATTTTCCTTCTGCATACTTTTCGCACACTTGCCTAATAAGGCTATGGTAATATTTTTTAATAGTTTTTGGTATCACTTACAATCCAATTTACACGTTTTAACAATGGTCACCACAAAAACTATTAAACTCGTACGTTTACAGAATTTTATGTTAAAATACTAAGTCAACGTAGATATACCGACTAGACACTTGAAACAATAGAACAAAAATGAATGTCATTTTTAGACAGTAATTTTAAAAATATCTTAAAAATCCGACATATCTGTTATTTAAAAAGGTACATTTTATTAGTCTTACATTTTTATTAAATTTGCCGCTCCTTGAAAGTGCCACCGTAAAGCGTCTTATTTTCTTTGTCTTACTTGTCTATTGGTTAGAGACGGCCCTGTTTAGGTATATTCAAGTGCACAGTTATAATTCTCACTTGTCCTTGGATGAGTTTTCTAGCTAGTTTTATATATATTTTTGAAATAGATAAACTTTTGTACAATTATGTAGCACATGGTCAAGAAAGTTGATATTTCGTGTGTATTTTGTATGTGAAACATTGTTTTTAAAACAGCCGCCATTTAACTTAACCGACTTTCGCGCAGTTTAAATTATAGTTATTCTATATACGATTTAAATAAAGTAATATTAGTGTCCAGAACAATATGTACAGCCTCGAAAAAAACCACACCAGTTGATTTCAATGTACTTTGTTATCAATAATTTTAATCTTTTTAGTTCTATCGGCAACATCTGACATTACTTACATTTTTCGTTCTATTTTAATATCTGTTTGAATATAGTGTGTTTGTCATTTTTAGAAAATTTGATTATATTCAACAGCACTCCGCGATTAAATATTTGTTCATACAAAAACAAATATTTGAAGAAATGTCGGAGCCTGTCATAAACAGTAGCTAAAAAGTCGGTTTCCGAGTTAAAACACGGACGGCAGGATGCTGGAGACGAACCTCGTATTGGAAGGCCATCAACCGCAGTAATTAAAGAAAATATCAATATACTTAAAATTTTGGTATTGCCGATCGATTGATTAGTCAAGGAGATAGCAGAGTTTATAGTCAAGGAGATAGCAGAGTTTATAGTCAAGGAGATAGCAGAGTTTATAAAAATCTCACACGAATGAATAGATTCGTCTTGACTACAGAATTGCATTTGTAGCAAAAACACATTCTTGATTTAGGTATATTTGACTCTTATCCCGACCATTTTTGGAGCGATTTGTAACTATGGATGATATCTGGTTCCATCACCCCCAACCAGAGTCTAAACAGCAATTAAAACCGACATTTATTCTTACTTTTTAAGATTTACATTCTTCCATAACAGTAAAAAAGTGTTTCGATTAATATGTACTAAACGGTTATATGTAAAAAAAAGGTTTTCGAATTTTAATTACTATTTATTCTTCCAATCAATAACACATATTTTAAAACATTAATAATAATAACATTGATTAAAATCGTTAACAGAATAAGTTGGTACCAACCTTTTATAGAAAAAATTATATGATGTAAATAAACTATGCCTGAAATATTTGCCAGTTTATTCTCTTGAGAGAATTTAATAAATTGAAAGTATTTATGAGTGTACTTAACAACTAATAAATTAATTGAAGTGCTAAATTAATGAAATTATTTTCACTCTAATACGATTTCTGAACATTAATATCTAGGAGGCATCTCGGTGTCACGTGGCTAAAATAGATAAGGGGGAACCGGATAAAGGGGGTTTATTGTAGAAAGGGGGCAATAAAAGTCTCAATCCGATTTGCATACGGCCGCCAGGAGACAGGTGACAGATGGGGAAGCTACCCTACTACAAACAGCCTCTCCCCATCCACCCCCAGCCATGTAGCCTTCTGAACGAGCGCACAGCACACACCCATCGGCCGGCGAAATTCAGTTCAAATCTAGCTACAGATGATTTTAAAATGATTTAACCTATACAGAACTCGCTTTTGAACACAGATATTCGAAGATATACGATATGTAACGCGGACGTTACGACAGATACAATCAGGATCATTCATCTCACATGTCGACCTTTAAAGATGTTCAAATCCAGCTATTTCCAGTTAACCTTACTATTATTTAGATTTGTGATTAATCGTCTCAACGATTATCATGTCATATTTTCTGTATATTTTAGATTTCACCAGATAAAATGCAATGTTCTGTATAATTACTCTATTATACATAATTATAGATCTCAGTGTATATATGAAATTGCAGTCCTACTCCTGTGTATCGCATAGTAAAGTCCTGAAAATAGTACATCGTAGTATAGAAAACAGTTCAGTTTATAGGAATTATTAACAGTACAGTAGAAAATTGCCAAATGTTACATTTTTTTACAACCCCATAGATTCATACTAATGATTTTTTTAATTTAAATTCATATGGATCATTTTTTATCTTTAATTCATATAATATTATTCACTCATGATAGAATTGATTTCATTTTTAGAATTGCTAAATATATATTACATTTTATTATTAATATAATTTTAAAATATTTATTAATGTTTACGTTTGTTGAGAAATGCCACATAAACTATAGTTAACATTTAATAAGAGTTATTAAGAAAATATACAGTCAGCGTTTAAAGTGCATAAAGAATCCCTTCTACTGAGACACTTTTTTCATTCAAAACAACTGTAATCGTCGATACATATATAGATCGTATTTTCATTAATTTATTGGAAAGCGTGTAATATCCTTCAGAGCTACTCTCGAGACGAAAGTGTCTCCGCGGATGAAGAAACTTAAGCGCTCTTTTCTTAATCTCGTCCCGGCCCTGCCCGCCTCCTCTCCGGCAAGAGGACCCCCCGCGGGGAATTGTTTTCCTATTCCAAATGAGTGTTGGCGCTTTGTTATTGTCACGGAGTAGCTGGGTGTGATTTGTCGCCCCGCGGAGCTCGGGACGGAGGAACGAATGCTGATGGCTTTCGGGAAAAATCGCCAAATGTCGATCAATTGACGGATCGTCTATTTTGTGTTTCGTGAAGGAATTCAATGGATTTGTAGTCAATGTCAATGCCTATTGGATTTACAAATAATTTTACGTATCTAGGGTTCAATGTGTGACTGTGTTGAATTTTCTGGTGTTAAACAGTAGTGTATCATTTGTGGAACCGAGTAATAATTGGCGTAGACTACATATCTTACTGTTTTGCAATATGATTCAAAGTATTTATACTGTGATAGTGTAACCTTGTTGATTTGGCTACTAGTCGGCTTCGTACTTTATTATAAAAGCAAGCCCGATCTTTGTTTTAAAAGAAGGAGCTTTTAAAGCACGCGACTACATAAACGAGAAATTATATTTTTTCGTTGTTAATCATAATTCAAGTAAGTATTTTAAAGTACTCATAAAGTACAACCTCAGATAAATATCTGACACGTGTATCATACCACTCCTGCACTGTTATTTTTGAATCGGTAGACAAATAAGGAACCGACACAATGACTAGATAAATATGATCTCCTTTTTCGTCTGTTTTATATTTTTTTCTGCAATCATTTATTTAATGAGGTTATGAGATTTTCTTAATAAAAAAATAAAATATTTTGGTCTTTTATTTATTAATAATTTATTAGTGTAACATTTAACAAGTGAAAAAAATCTGCGTTATATTCTTATACGACAATTTGTCGGAGCAGAGCGCTCGTTTAGAATGTGAGAGATACCGAGGTTGATACCTAGCGCTTTCAAAGTTATTTTACGAGTATATCACATTGAATGTAATTTATACGCCGATGATACAGTACTAATGGCGAATAATGAACAAGAATTACAGAATCTGGTGAGTAGAATGTACGATATATGCAAGGAAAGCGACCTCATGATGAATGTTAACAAGTCGAAAGTGATGGTTTTCGAGAAGGAAGAAAGCAAGACACCGTGCTGAATACTTGTAGGTAATGAATGTTTGGAACAAGTAGATGAAGTTGTGTATTTGGGAAGTACGTTTGATAGAAACGAAAAGGTTGAGAATGATATCGAAAGGAGTGTGACTGCTGAGAATAAAGTGAACGGCGCTTTGAATGGAATTATATCTAACGGGAATTTGTCAACCGAGGCAAGACTAGCGGTGCACAATGGAATCCTGGTACCGACACCGACGCATGGAAGTGAGGCCTGGAGTTGGCAGAAGAGGAACGAAAGTGGACTGAATGTAGTGGAAATGAGATGGCTTAGACGTATATGTGGCAAATCTATTTATGACAGAATAAAGAAACAAGAAACAAGGAAAGAATGTAAAGCTGATATTAGTATAATGATTAAGATTAAGAAAGGATCGCTTAGGTGATTTGGTCGTATGGAACGGATGAATGAGAAGAAAATGGTAAGAAAGATATATGACGTAAGTGTTGATAGTATCAGAAATAGAGGACGTCCGCGGAAGACTTGGCACGACCAGGTAAACCAGATAATGGAGGATGGTTTTGTTAGAAACCCCAACAATTGGCGAACTTGTGTGAGAAAATGGATGAATGTGGATGAGGTGATAATTATGTGTCAGGACAGAGGAGTGAGGCGCTTTATCCTTTCTGCGTACTCTCACGGGGAAACAGCGTGATGGTAAGTTAGTTAGTTAATTAAATTAATATGAATGAAAATCAAAACATTAATAATTTAATTTTAATTCATTCGTTCTTACTTTAATTGTGAAACAAAAAAGCCACAAATTATTTTCGCATTATGATACCACTACCACTACCACTATTGCACTGCATTGCACTATATGCAATTCTTAATAATCAAATTACTTTATTCATTAGCCCCATATTAGATATATTATCTTTAAAATCAATTTAATATCCATCAACACTGTACTTTACCCTCCCTCAATATTCCGTCTAATTGTATATCTTTTATGTCTCTCTCTTTCGTATATAGTCTTATATTCTGTCTCCATTGATGTTCTGTATAACCGTATATATATTCTGTCTCACTCTTTCACATGTAATTTTATATTCTATCTCCCTCTTTATGTATATATGAGTGCACTCTTTTTGTATTTATTGTTATTTTTAAATACGCCCCGACGAAGCTTGACTTGGCATGTAATAAAATTTGTAGTTTCATACAAAGTGATTGTGTTTTATTTTATCTAATATGTCAAACCACAAAGTGATTGCTTTCTACAAAAATGAAAATAAACTTTTTATTTTTTGGTTTTCTACATTGTATTTAAATCGCGATTTAGACTAGGACAACAGTAATGATACAGCTGATCATAATGCACGCCAATTATAATATTGATAATACCTAACAATCTTCGAAATAATTCATATTAAACATTGAAAAATGTGCAAAAATTATTCTATTCAACTGGTTTAAAAATATAATATAAACACTGTGTGCATCGAATTGACGCGAGCGCTCGGCGAGTCCGACTGCAACTTTTCAACGGGAGTTAAATGTTTTAACTTTTAACATTGCTCGTAACGAACAACGCCGTTAGCCAACGACGACAGGTGTCGTTTAACGGATCCGTCGCTCTCACCTGCCGGATTCCGCGTGAATGGTAATGTAGCTTATTTGACATGTCGAGAGGCACGCCTATAGGCAGAACGTGATGTTTATTATATATTTGAGAACATCTATCCGCTTATTTAATTCAGAGCGCATAAATATTTTAATTATTTAACTTAACAAAGTTTCTTTACTTACCTGAGCCGTGCATGATGTTTTATGATAACGTTTTATATGCATTATTTTTTGTGGATTTTTTTTGTTTTCTTGAACTGTGTACATGATATATTATGACAACGTTTTACTTGCATAATTGATGAATATTTATTCTTAAATCGGTAGAAGGAACTGAATGATACACTTTAGGCTTACCCTGTATGAATCCGAATTATAAATATGCGTAATTTAAGAGAGGTTATAAAAAAATGTACATATACAGTGGAACCTCTATTTTACATGCACGAAATTCACATTTTCCTTTCGTTTGCATGTTATTTCTGCAGTCCCGTATCATTTTAGCACATTAAAAACCCTATTTTACGTTTGTCTTTCCCGCAATTTACGCCTAAAATTTATTGAAATTCGTTAGACCGGTTCGCAATCCCCATACAGCCAAGAGTGTGTTTGTCGTTTATGCGCATTTTTCATGCTTAGACCTACGTAATTTTTTACAAACTAGAATCACCAAGAAAGTTGTGTAGAAGGTAGCATAGACAACATTGATGGTTGGGAAAGAATTTATGAATAACCTTTGCAGGCTTACTTAGACGTTGACTCTAACGCAAGAACATTGGATGTAGTGAAAATTGGTGAAATAGTGGACAGTCGTATAAACGAAAACTTCCTACGAAGAAGAAGTGTCTGCTCATCCCACAAACCCAGTTCCTACAAACGACGATGCCATTTAAAATGCTTCATTGAAGGTCTCAAAGCACATTTTACCAGTATTACCACCAGAAACCTTTAATTTAATTTGTAATGTTGAAAGAACTATTTCAAAACATGCAGCAAACAACATTGTTAGATTTATTTTCATTAAAAATAATTTTAATAATTTTATAAATTTAATTCCCCCAATTTATATTTTCCCTCTCCTTACATTTTTTTTGTTGGTCCTTTCAAAAACTTTAAATCAGGATTTCACTGTACTTACACAAGTTCGTATTCATATTTTTATTGCTTCATAAAGCATAAAAGATATCGCTTGTATTTCAAAGCATTGATTATCAGCTTATTTTAATGGTATTCATATTTTCATAATATTTGAACCAAAATTAAAGTAAATTGTTATTTATATTAAAATTAAAGTAAATAGATTTGACTGTCCCCATACAACAAATATTTACGCTTTCTCACCTTTTAAATGCTATGAGCGTGTTAACACGCTAAACTTTGCATGTTACGCTAAGCTATAAACGTGATAACACGCGCTGACCTTGCAGGGATTAGTCATACTTTTCAATCATTTTGCCAACTGTGGACGACAGTTCTCTTTTTTAGATAGTTTAGTTTCTTTGATAGATACTGTAAGTCACACCCTACGTAGTGTGTTCCATTTCAAATAAGATTGACAGTTAAAAGGTTAAGGCCCGTATCCACGGATGAAATTTCTTTCGAGACTCGACTCAAGTGTGCGTAAAGAAAAGTAGAGAATTCAGCGTGAAGCGATTTATGAAACATTATGATCATCGTTGGCATGGGTCATCATACATATTTAATTTCGCGATTTTTCAAGTAACGCGTTAACTTTTACCATTCCATGATAGAAAATATCCGTACATAGCTATGCTGTCAACTCGTGTTACCGTAAGAAATTTGATTTTTATAAACATTTTAAAATATGGCACCACATGTTGAATGATCGACGAGTTTTTGGTACTGCAACTGCAGCTGTTTCCCGGGTTCAACAACAGAACACAATTTCAGCAAGACGGGGCCACTCCACACACAGCAAGATTTTCGAAGGAGAAGCTGAGGGGAATTTTTCCCTATAAATTAATCAGCAAGTACGGAGACATACCCTGGGCACCTCGGTCATCGGATCCTATACCGTGCGACTTTTTTGTGGGGATACCTTAAGTCGAGAGTTTACAGCAACAAATCTCAAACAATTCAGGCCTACAAGAAAATATCCGCCGTGAAGTTGCTGCCATTGAACTAATGCTTTGCTCTCGCGTGTTCGCAAATTTAAGAGTCCGATTGCAAGAATGTCTTGAGAAAAATGGACTTCATTTAGACGATATTGTTTATAAAACGTAAAATCCGCATCGTTAAACTCCATTTTGTATAAATGAGTAGTACATTGTAATTTTTTTTATTATTTAATATTAAACTTGAAAATTTTCCTCTGGACACGCTTTAGTTACATATTTTAGAAAATTTACCAGCACGAATGTAATACTTTTTTTTATACATATAATCTGATAATTTTTGTTGTAATGTTGCATTTTTAGAACATAGTTCTGTTGTATTTTGAATACAGATTAAATGAATCATCTGGAAAGATACAGAAAAAAATCTATTTATTTGAAAAAATATTTAGTTTAATATTTGTAGAAAACGAATTCGATTGCTATAGCGAAAATTGTAACGCGCTTTCATCGTATTGGAAGAGATCCAGATTCTTATGCTGGTAGAAAATAAATATTTTTAGATAATTAGATTTTTTCTGTATGTCTTTCTATGTAGTTGATTAATTTAATTTGTATTGTTATATTATGGTTTCCGACTGTATAATTGAAATTTTAATATTTCGTATTTATTCGTTATGTCTTCGTTTATATGACTTCAATCATCTATTCATTTAATTAATTTAAAAGTTTAATGGTCTTATTTCTTAATTCATTCTTCTTGCATTGTATGGCGGATATGAATTATTTAATATTATTCAATGGTCAATCGCCTATTTTCAAATTTCAAACACATTGTTTATTTTCTTTTCAAAATAGGTAGAAATGCTGACAAAATTATTGGTTATTTCTTTCACACGAATGGAATCACTAAAGCCTTCGTTTGTGGCGAAATTTCTTCTAGAAGGACCTTCTGATGGTCTCCGCTGATAGATCACGAAATATTCCGCCTAGACATCACAATCTCATCCCGCCGCTCTCAACAGCCGACTGATCTAGCGAAATGTCGAGCGATTCACGAAAACAGAGCATCTCGCTTCATAGTTATTGCCTGCAATGCACAAGAAACACAGAATTCAACAAACAACGGGAGAGTTTAATTTAATACGATCAGCAAAAAAAAATTTACATATTTTCTATAATATTTATTATGAATACGTTGAGTTAAGATGTAAAAAAAAATCTAAATGATTGTAGATTTAAACATGTTATACAATAATACCTAATAATTTTCACAAAGAAAAACTAACCAGTCATGTGTAATACTTATATACACGTAGTAAAAATACGACAATACTGAAGTAAAAATATTAATAGATAACAATAATTATTTAATTCGGCCTAAATCAAACATCAAACTGAACTGAATAACCACGAACTGAACATCTTGTTTAATTATAAATTAGATTGTACCGTATTGTAACATTCCAGCAAACATTTTACATCATATTATATCATCTCAAACATTATATAATATATTGTAGACAGACAGAATACCTGACATGTAAGAAGAGCGAGCATGTTTGAGTATAAAAGTACGACCCCGCGGGGCGAATTTTAATGAAATAATGTAAAAATGTGCATCTACATATGTGTATCAATTTTTTTTGGGGATGTTGGTCTTTCAGGAACTTGGCTTTCGCGAAATTGGCTTGTCGGGGAATTAGTGTATCGGAAAGTTGGCCGTAGGGAAGTTGTCCGCCATCTATCGTGAATAATTACATAATCCACGTAAGGTCTATGATAAACAGCATGCCTAAAAAGCAATAATGTCCACGTGCGATCTAAAATAATAATTAATGCCATTTTTTTTAAATATTTTATTTATTTATTTAATGCGTTATATTTATTAATTATAAACTATATGAAGTATGCTTCTAAGCCAAAGTGAAAACTGTGATAAATTAATATATTGGTTATTTCTCTGATTTTACACTAATCTTATATATTTTCACTTATACTTTACCTTTTATGTACTTCCATTTTGTATTTAATTGTATTTGACCTCGTATTCAATGAGCTTATGATTTGTTTGCCCACTTGCCATAAAATACGCTTGCCTAGTTGGGCAATGCATTTTAAAAGTCTATCATCGAAAATTGATGATAGACTTTTAAAATGCATTGCATTTTAAAAGTCTATCATCAATTTTCGATAAGTAATCACAAGAAAATTTTGTAGTCACGTTTTTTGGAAAATTGTAATTAATTGTATTCAATATTCAATTGTATTATTATTAAGGAGAACACATTCTTACTGTGAAGTTGTAATTATTCAGAACAGACGATCTGTGATATTTTAAATACTAATTAATTGTATTAATTATAAATATGTACAAATAAAATCAATTTTATATGTATATAGTATGTATTAGAGATTCTGTAAAAACAAAGTAGATGGCTTGCAAATAATAGAACGATAGATGTATTAATTTGAAAAAGTGTAACATATGGGTTCGAAAATTTGTCGTCAAAAGTACTGTGGCTGAAGCATAATTGGATAATGCACCTTCCCCGGTTTGGAAAGAGATCCAGGTTCGAATCCCGGTAGCGCAAAAACAATATTTTTCGATAAAATTGATTTTATATGTATATCTTTCTAATGAATGCATTTAATTAGTGCTTTAATTGTATTATTGTTTATGCAATTAATAAAAAACAAATAAATAAAATTTTGGTACGGACACAGTTCACCCACCCAATGATTTTTAACATTCACATACATATAGGCTAAAAAGTATCAGATAAGTAATCAAATCTTTTTTATTCATAGAATAAAAAAGGTTGATTGATTATCTTGAAAGATTCTCGTCAAAATTCCAAAAGAAAAAAAATTCATTCAATAATCTAAGGGTGAAAAGTGCCAGATTATCAAAATTCCCTGTTCCTCTTTGATATCATTAGCCATATCTACAATTCAGCAACATCCACCCCTCCTGAAATACGCTTCCCCAACCCCTAAAACCGTTTATCTTCGCACAGGGGTACTTTTACTGTAAGGGAATATCCCCAAACCCGACGAATAACTTACGGATCATTTGCTCTGCTTTGTACGGTGAGAATTTCGGTGGAAAGCAAAAACAAATATATTCAAATTTAGCTGTTTAATGATTTATTTGTACTCGTTATTTTTTAACGATTTAATCGAATTTAACATCGAGCAGAAGCGACTGTGTTGGCGGTCGGGAATGGAGAAGATTTAGTTCGAATATTCATAACTGAATATTACGCACAATTGAGAAAGTCGTAAGAATATCGTTTTGAAAATAAGGTGTAAAAAAAAATATTGTACCATTTTATAAATCCATAATAATATTGTCTACATCTATGACTTTCTGAATGTGACGGCTTTGGCAGTGTCACTTTTCTAAGCGGTCAGGTCTGTCATAAATAAGAAAGGCATCTTGTCATCTCATCTATGTCTCATAGTCATATCGCGTCTCACTCTATAGTTTTTTTCCTTATCTATGTCACTGTCAAATGTGACATGAATATTTTATGAAAGTCTTTATATATTTATATATATATATTTCTTGCTACTAGGATCTGCGGGCGGCTATTGTAGCCGCAAAGCGGCCCATAGTGACCGCTGCGCGGCCAAGGTTTTCGTTGAATCTATATTTCATCTAAAGCAATATAATAAGGATGCACAATGCACTATTGTTATTTCTGCATTAAAATATAGATTTTACTGAGACCCTGATCGCTGCGCGGTCACCAATGACCGCCACGTGGCCACAAAGCCGCTAGTAGCTAATAATCTGCGATGACCGATTGCTTATCTGCTAGTAAATAGTTGAAATATTTAAATAATACGAATTATAAATACATGTATTTCACATAAATTCAGCTTTCTTTAATGTGGTTTTTCATGTAAACAGAACAATTATGTAAAAAGTATAAGAATGTCATAATATTAAAATTTTAAACTTTTATAATATTACTGTTAGTATTATAAAACGTACATACTTTCGTAATACCTACCCACAGCACGTACAGCAGCATTTTAGTATTACAAATTTAAATTTCTGATAATAGAAAAGAACTTGCTTGTTTTCTTTATTAAAAATGTACCATATCTATCTAATTTGTATATTAAAAGAAATTCACTCTTCACTCCACTGTCAGTTTCCTTTCTCCCAGAAGGGTATTGATATAATTTAGACAGAATTTTTTTTTATAACTATTTCTGATTAATATTTTAATCTGACATGATTATGGAAAGCGTACTATTGTGTGAAACATTTTTTATAAAGCATGATTTATTCGCACATAGATGAAAATTGGGTTTTGAATTCGTAAACTACACAATTTATTGCGACAAACCCAAAAGTGAATCAATAAACAAATAAACAGGAACTTTTTCATAGTACATTTTTATAAAATTCACATATAATAACAATTTTTAAAACAACTCTTTCGACACATTTTTCGCCATAACTTATTTAAACTGCCCCCATCTAAAACACAATGAGAGTATGTTTTAAATACTTGAAACATAATATGCAACCCGTACCATTGAATCTTTAATACATACTTCCCTCGTTCAACTTAATATTACAGCAAATCTTTCTAATAAATATATTTCACAACGGAAAAACCAAATGAATTATGTTAACAATACGATGTATATTTTGTCCGACAATAAATAAAAATAAACATTTTCAACACGGACTCGCGAAAATTTGAGAAGATATCTTACCTTAGGCCGTGCGTAATTTATATAAATAAATGATTTAATATTCTCGATAAGTCTGAAATCTTAATCCCTATTGAAGTCTACCGCAATAAAAGGGTAGTAAACTATTCCCGAGGGCTGTAACCCAAACCACGTGACGTGAGAAGGGTGTAAACAGAGCCGGCTCGGGGACGGGACCTTTCTCCAGAACCCAGGCGCGCGACAGTTAATTAAATTAGATTCAATCATTTATTACATTTGTTATTTTACGATTATTGTTTTGTGATTTTAAAATAGGTGTAATTTGTACGTAATTATTTTTTTTAATTACATTTGAAAAACAGCTTCTTGCTAATTAATTGTATTGTCACGAAATGCTTTAACGGTGTAGTGTTTATTTTTATTGTATTTTATTTTTTTCGCTATTTGTATCACGATACTGGAACAATGTTACTTTCAGGTAGTAATCGATTATTTGTATACAAACATACTATGTCATAATGAAAAATTGGTACTTTTATTTTATCTATCGCTGGGTAGGTTCACGTTTCACTGGATTGCCGCGTCCAAAGTTACAAAATAGCCATATCTGGTGGTCTATAGATTATTACATATATCATAGTGATGAGAAAAAATGTTACTCTTGACTCACTGGTGTGATTGTGATTGATATTCAATAATATCAGTGATTGAAAACTGTGACTGTGATCACAGTTTCATTACTAATACGCATGCGCCGCACGATATTACAATATATGAAGTAAATAAAAAAACAATTTCGATCCTATTTACTTATATTATTCAAACTTAATTTGTATAAAAAATATATTCTAGCATATATATATAATATAATATCATCACAAAGAGAATAAAAACCCTTAAACCCTTTATTTTTCGGGTCAAATGTGTAAAACGTTTTGTCAGAATCTACTAAATGACGCTAATCACAAATTAAACGTTATTCCTTCATTAATATTTTCATTTCATATGTACATGCATCGAATCATGGTTCACAACCAAATATAAATAAAATGAAATAATAAATCACGAATTATGATATTTCCAGATATTCAATCACTGATAGTGAGTATGACTCAAATATATTAGTGATTGACTCACGATTCATGATTTTGAGCTCAACACTAATATATCATACAGTCTTTCGAGAATTTTCTGTCATCAGCGTATATAACTTGTTCCTAGAGTTTATGCTTATACAATAATGAGTTTATAGATCTGCTATATTTTTATAAAATTTTTTGACAAAAATTCTACCGCACGATTATTCTGCTTATCACTGTTGTTTGAAAGGATCTGACATTAAATGAAAAATATCTATATTATTAGGTACTACGTATTTACTTATTTTATTAAATTATGTGCTTCTTGGTATTTTTAAAAACATATTTTTAATCAATCTTATAAACACAATAGAATTACATTTGTATTACTTACCAGCAGAAAACCTGCCATATCCGGGGTTTAAACAAACCATTTATTTGAAATTATATACGTACGTTATCGGAGACTTTTATGTAGAACTAATAAGTCCTAAAAGTATTTGTACCCAGTGGCGTAACTACAAAAATTAGGTCTCAATGCAGAGTGGAAAAAAGCCCCACTAAATAAATATTGTATATAAAATATACGAATGTTAGTACTGTGTAATTTATCCATTAAATAGTAAGAACAAAAATATCTTGTCTTATACGTAATTAAACACAAGTGATTTTAGGCATTAATATGCACTTGCGATTTAAAAAATACTTGCTTTGGCGATTTTCGATTTACAGCGATAATCTGGTTCTCATTGATATTTTTAATTGTATAATTTCAGTTCTTGGTGTGGTGGATTTTAAACATTATCAGTCTACATTAATACTGGGAAAGGTATCGATACTCGTAGAAATATCGATGGAAAATGCATTGTAGAACGTGAACTTATTATTGGGCATCTATCTAACGTGGGGCTCCAATTTACCGCCATTGGCTGCATTGGCATAGTTACGCCACTGTTTGGATCATATATATCCCGCATCGAATGCTGTATGACACATGCACGTTCTTTTTTCAAATATCGCAACAAATTTGTCACTTTGATACTGTACCATAATAATATCGCTAAAAACTACCCGAAGAAATGTCTAATAGGCTGGCATAAAAATCGGTAAACTTTTATCGAGTTTGAGCTAACGAACAGATAAACAGACGGACGTGACTTTTAATGAATGCAGGGATTGAAGTTATCTAAGGAAAGATTTTTTCTAGAGTTTTCGACATATTTTAAAGTTGTCTATTCTTATTTTTCTGTTGTTTTGCTCGATATCTGATGTCAACGACTATAGTTTTGAAATTCTCATACCCCGCGCTGTCGCTATTTGCAGAATATGCTTCTGCGTTGAATTTGATCCATAGTCTAAGGTTCTTCAATCAGAAGAGCTTTTTCCTACCGATACTATTGTTCAATTTTACCCATCATTTCCAGGTGGAGTACTTCGTATTTGTTTACTCATCTTGTGGCACAGATTCCATAGTTTCCGACGCTTGCTGGTGTTTAAGAAGATACGGCTTGTTCCTATTAATTCGGGCAATCTAATTCAATAGATAATCGGTTAATCAAGGCTGCATTTAGGGTCCAATATTTACAGCACGTTCGAGTGTCTGTACAGTAACACCGACCAAACATAGTACCGGGTAAACTTAACTCTTGTCAGTGCCTATTATTATGAAAGTGGTCTAAGTCATGTTTCTTTCGTTTAGAGATATTTAAAGGTTTGTGTTTGAATTAATTAAAAAATGTTTTTATATTACACAACACAATGTTTCAATATTTGTTCAGTTTATTGACAATATTTTAATATGTCCAAGAACACACATATTACACAAAGCAATGTTATTAAGACAAATTGTAGATATCTTATAGAGACGAAGCTATTTATATTGTATCATATGTATGATTACGTTCTAAAAAACCATAGATGGATGGTGTTAGCGAATTTTTGGTACTTGAAATGTTTCTACATGGTAACATATATATATAACTTATAAAAATTTGATGGATGTGGAGGATAATTGTGGATAGAATTGGTGAACGTTACTTAGTGTAAAGTGATCACTTAATCCAACCGAAGACAGGTCGTGAGCCCTGTAATACCCGTAATTCCATACTTACCATATAACATAAATAGCTTCGTCTCTATGAGATAACTATAATTTGTCTTAATTTATTTAGTATACTAGTTTTATAATTTATTTCGACATGTAAATTTTGCATATAGCTTATAAGTAAATAAAGACAGGTTGAAATGACTTTCTCTATTATCAAAATAAACACCGTCGAACATCGTAACAATACACTGCTTCAAATTTTTCGCAATTATTACAATTCATATTTTATTAATTTAAAACAGATAAAACTCATTTTTTTCAATTTCTCGACTTAGACCAATTTAATAATAATGGGCTCATTTGACGATAAAGCTAAACTCATATCATAATCTGCAAAATCGCTACAGAATACGATTTTCTTCAAGTCCCACCCTGTGCACCGCGGGGAGAGAGGGATGACAGTAGTTACAGTTACAGTTTTTACATTTCCAGAATTGTTCCAGGTCGACTAATCTGTCGGGCGACTACTCATTGCTGAATACTAATCGGGAAAACTAGTTGTGATTAATTGTGCCAAGAATTCGAGAAGCCTAAAGACGTTTCGG
Source organism: Eubasilissa regina (assembly GCA_022840565.1). Lineage (NCBI taxonomy): Eukaryota > Metazoa > Arthropoda > Insecta > Trichoptera > Phryganeidae > Eubasilissa > Eubasilissa regina. The sequence goes on from JAINEB010000013.1 coordinate 20,679,302, forward strand.
GAATTAACGGATCGACAAAATTGAAGTTGCGGTTTGAAATTCTTGTTGAGTAAGAAAACTGAAACGGGTTAAAAAAAAACATGTAATGGTGTTTTTTTTTTTTTTTTTTGTTATAAAATATATTTTATAAATAGCATCAAGCGAGATACGCAATTAAATCAAACATCTTTAATTTTTTCATAATTTGGTTGTGTCGACCGATGACAGTCCAGAACGGGAAATTAAAATTTCATCTTTGTCTTTTTGAGAACAATCTTTGGCATTTTTTTCGCACTCACCGAACTTTTCACTTGTTTTTTTTTCCTAAAAAAATGGAAACGCCTTCACGGAATACATGTCACATCAATATTCTTACATTTTAAATTAATCTAAATGCTTGTGCTATGAAACTAGAACTAACTTGCCGGTCTTCTGGAACATGGCGCGAACCTCCGACCACTATATCACTAGGCCAACGTCTTAACTATTAGACCAATAATCTACTTAACAAACTGTTGCTTTTTGTTTCTAAAATTTATAAAGTAATCGATGGCAAATATGTTTTTTGGTTTTTTCTATCATATTTTCCACTCTTAAAAAATATACTACTGACAAAAATGGAACGAAATATCGCTCTTTATAACCGTTTGTAAAAATACGTCATGATTTATCAAAACTATCTGATTTGTATTGAAAAATACGCCTGTGCACTTTCTACAGTACTCACCTGACACTTGAAATAAATGTAAATAATATTCAATTCTAGATGCACAAAAATACAGTAAAACCAGCTCAGGATGGGTCTAGCTGGGTTAAATATCACCGACCAGAGCAAAGTTACTCCGAGAAAACTTATTAATAATTCACAAGCGTCACTTTAACCAGTCGTCTCTCTTCCTGCCCCTTTCTCCCCTTTTAGGTAGGTAGGTCCGCCTGAACCATTTTTCCATTTTACAGGGCTGATTATTTTCATTTCACCATTTAAAACGGCATTTTGCATTATCCAGACGAGTCAATTATTCAGTCAGCGCCGAGTTGAATTATTATTGTGACAACAGTCGGTACAAAAGCAAGGTTTTTTTTAGTGTATGGTCGGTCGGCGATGTCACAAATTAATTTTTTTGAACGGGTTTTGAATCTGGAATCTGAAATTCCATTTATTTGTTTGTTGTTGAATTTGAACATTCATATTTTGACAATGAAAAACAAAACTAATTTGAAATGTTATTATACAAAGTACAGTCATAATTTTGTTTGTAAATGCTCGCTACATGTTTGATAATAATTAGCTTAAGTAAACAAAAAATGTCATCTAGCCTATAGTAATAAACTAAAGCTTAAACTAAAGATATACTATCGGCTACGTTGCGGAGGGGTATGAGAGCAGCGTTGGGGAGAGAAGAGGGGTTTCGGTGAAAAGTGAAAGTGATTGTAGGTGAGGCTAATATGTATAAAAGAGGAGATGTAATAGGGGGTGTTTGTACGTTAAGTAGATTTTTATTGTTCAAAGTCTATCTTCTAGTTTAAGCTTTAGTTTATAACTGACGATGACGCAGTAAGCATTGGAAACGTTTTAATTAATATTGAATTAATGTATTGTGTGAAGTAAACAACGTTTGTTTTAATTATTAATCAAGTTTTTCAAAAGTTTAAAAAAAAAATTGTTGAAAGTTTTTAAAAGGTAATTAAAATAATTTTCCACGAAGTTAATCGCGAAAATTTTGAAATTTTACATATCTGTATATTTTATTATACGCGTATTATATATTCAATAAATATAATGCATAGATAAATCTTTTTTTATTAATTTTTAAAAATTAAATATTAATTAAAAAGATGTGAAATTCAATGCCAAGACGATGCAGAATATCAGTGGCGTGCAGTATGTAGGTTCAAACAATTAGAATTTCTGAGAAGTAAATCAAAATTGAATATTATTTTATTAGAATAAAAAATAGTTGTTTGTTTATTTAGTTAATTTATTTGAATAAAAAAGAGTCGGGGACTGTGAGGGTTTTAAGATGACAGGTGTTCGGCTCCGTCCTGTCACTATGTGTGAGACACAGCTGCACAGCTGACTAGTAGCATTAAAAAAATGCTAACCGGGCGGCGAATGAGTAGAACCATATAGGAGTTTTTGATTATAAATGGTCCTGGGTAAGCGGCGGGTCCCCTCACAGTCAATTTATTCTATATCAATTTTTCGATAAATTACATTATTATTTTTTCTTCCGTCCTTGAATTTTAATAGTTAAAAAGTGTCCAAGTACCTAACCTACTCATTTATTGTATCGATCAATGGTTCCATATTATTTTTATTTTTAATATAGATGCGTACATGAAAACAGGACTAACTTGCTGGTCTCCTGGAACGAGGCGCGAATCCCCGACCACTAGTTCACTAGGCCAGCGTCTTAACCATTAGACCAGCAAGCCACTGATTGATTTAAATATACTGCGGTGCCATTTTCTGATATTTGTTTTATAATTACATAGTAAATATTATGCTTTTTTTAAAAGAACTTAGCTAAATTGACACCTGTCGTTTGTTTTATATTGCTATGCAACAGTGATGGAAATTATGTATGTAGAATAATAAAATCCGAATTATTCAAACATAATATTGCTACAAGTTAAGAGCTACGTTTTTAAAATTATATATACTAATTATTTGTTATCCATAGTTTATTTAAATATATGTGCGTGTATATAGAATATATTTCAAGATAAATGTTACATTATAAAGTTAATTTTAGATTTTTTTACATCACTTTATCTTATTATAAAGTTTTAACAAAAATTGATACCAATATAATACCTGTCTATCTATATAATAATACTACTGTTCCGTGATTCGTAATTTTTTCGTTGTGAATTCATTTACGTAGAATAAAATCCAATACGGTTTGAACTTCTTAATACAAAGATGTTGAAAACTTTACAAACCGCTAGTTTTATTTTCATAGTTTGCAGAGAAAAACAAATAAAACAAACTGCTGTGTCTATGTCTATTCGACTCCCGAGGATTAACCATTTACGTGAGGATGATTTTTTATACATTCCATTTTATTTTGCGTTTTGTCTATCACATAAGATCCCGTCCAATGTAGTTGAAGGTATTAATGGCAGGCGCGTGTAGTTTATACATTCAAATAAGCTGTAGATAAATAGAAGACCTCGGAAATATATCAAAATACGAATTCGGAACGCACGTAGGACGGTTTCTGCGAAAAAATTTAATCTACATTAATAATTCTCGCCGTTTTTAAGTGTCAAATTCAATGATGTTCCACTAGCCTAAGGCGTATGTCAAATAAATAATTTAATAGTCTCGCAATTTGTTCAAATTTGAAAAAAATATTTTTCTTTGTAATATTGGTGGGCCTGGTTTGAGGGCAGACCCACCGCTTACTCAGGACCGTTTATAAGCAAAAGCTCCTGTGTGATTCGCCGCCAGATTGGCATTCATTTAATGCTGCTATGACAGCTATGCAAGAACGTCCCGCACAATAATGACAGTGGTTAACACAAAATTGCCCTCATTGACCCCGACCACTTTCACTTTATTGAGGTATAAACAAAAACATATAACAAAATTTCAATACAATATATATAAAAACAAAAGCACAAATAACGGATTAAAGTAACACTAAAATAAAGGATAACAATAGTGGAAACAAATAAACATATCGACCCCACCTATATCGTAAGTATAAAATATAATTTTTAATCATTCTAGTATTTCGCATATATTTGAAACTAATTTACGTGGCAAGATAAGGCATGACAAGAAGAAGAAGTATGCCATGACCCGATCAGTGATAAATAAAAATAAGAAAATTTAGCAAAAAGACCGAAACTTCAGCAGATCCACTAGGGTGTAGATTATAAGAATTCTAGTCTTCCGAATTTTTTTGTATTTCTGGGGCATGTACACTGTGACAACAAGACTTCAGGAGGAGATAGGCCTTAGAGATATGGTGCTGATGGCGTACGTCGGGAATCTCATAAACAGCTTACAGACAAACTGCTTCAATTTACGATAAATAAATGTTGAGCAACATCTGTCTTCCAAAATAGAAATGCGCGCACTGAAATTTTTTAGACATATCCCAAGACATGTGCTGTGAGGGCAGCTCGACTCACCTGCCACGCAGCTCCTTTTCTTCTCCTGAAGTTCATCCATTTTGAGCTGTAACGACGGGCGATTCTGATGAATCCTCTATCCAATGTTCAATTAATTACACACACAAATACTCTATTGAGTACGTTCAAATTATAACTAATCACACTGACCACAATGACAAAATTCCACTCCGAATCTCGGCGTATTTCACTGAAACACCAAACCGAGTTAAGAGGTAAACATGTACATTTACATATGATCCAAAACGAATGTTCACACCTGGTACGACAATTTCAGTCCAAATTTCGACAAGTTTCCAAAACCAATAGAAACAACCTGCAGAGCTGCAAGGCGAATAGGTACTGACTGGGAAGTGGGCTAGGTGTGAGAAAAATAAGGTGACAACAATAAAAACATTTAACAATAATTTTGTTGTTGCAAGCGCATTGAATATATGTATAAGTTGTGTGTGTCCACCGATAATAAAATAATTGCGAATAGGGAACATCTGCTATGTAGAGATTAGTGGTATAAGGCAGATGGTTGAGGGAACCCTATTCCAACTAGATGAACGTATCCGGCTCACTTCAGTAAGGCCTTAACGGATCTGTGCAGATGCCCCCGAATAGTTTTGATGTCTTCATTATCATAACGACGAAGGAGAAGATTGTGAAAATATAATTAACATGCCTATATTACAGCAGAGCGTTGGACCGGTGGGCAAGCCTGCACCAGTTCAGCCACAAAAGTTCGCTCCCCTCGCAGGGTTGGCCGTTGATAATTCGGTCACGTTCCGATAGATGGCGGTGCCGTTTGCGAACCGGTGGGGGCACTTAAAATATGGGTCGGGTTAGATTTACATACAACGGCAAAAAACAATCTAGTCCCAACTAAGTTATGGCCGCATTGTTTATCTGAAAGATTTGCATCTGGGCTGGGGGAGAGCGGGGAGAGTCGCAGCTTTATTGCAGCAGAGGTCAACTATCCTCAATGTCTCTATTCATCATGACAATATTACACCCCATGACCCCGTCGGTGTGGAGGCTTTTGAAATTCTAAATTAAATAAAACCGATGGTCCCGTTTTTGAAAGATGTTTCAAAATAGTTCTGTACGAACTACTGGGACGGTGACTAAGCACTTTGCACGGCAAAAATAATATTAAACTTTTCAAAAAATATTTATTTTCACTTTGTACTATACGCATACAATTATTTTTTTTGAGTTGTATCATGACTAGTTTCGGGAAGCGCAAATCCTTTGCCGCTTTAACAATGTTTCCCACCTTTACCAATTTTCGTTCAATTTACAACTGTAGATAGGAAGGACTGCTCTTCCCGAAATAAGTCGTGATACAACTCAAAAAAAATTGTGTGTAGTACAAAGTGGAAAAAAAAAATTACATGTTTTTTATTTAAAAAAAAATGTTACACCACGAAGTAACTGCCAAATCAATCAATGATTTTAATATTGAACCTTTACCGTCAAGTTCTAATACAAGATTCAAAATATTTATTACGCGACATTAAAAATTAGCCTTGGTAAAAATTCTTTACCATTATAGTAAAACAAATTATCATCACTAATGATAAAATTTTTCACAATCAATGAAAACGATGACACAAACACCTATGATGATTGTTGAACATTCTACTGTAAAATTTATGTCAGATCCTTAGACATTCATTGAATGCAACATACATATCTCACTACTGTTTTACTATAATTATGAATATTATATTACATAATTATAAAATATAATAGTATAATTATGTTTATTATATTATTCATATATACTAAAAATAACCCTCTAATGATGACGAAAAAACATTTTTTTTATAAACTTAATTTATTAAATCCACGAAGCTACTAAATTAAAATATTTTTTTGGTGCGATAATAGTACATTTTAACATCATGGTAGCAAAACTTGTTTGTTTTATGTAATTATGCGATACGGGCTATCAATATTACATTTGTTTTATTGGGTTACTACTAAGTGAAAGCTCGTCAATAACGACAAAAAATCATATTATACGTATTACGTGGGAAGGATCTATGTACTTAGGTCGGATACTAAATGCTTAGTTGATTAATTTATTTAAAAAATATGTATATCCATTCAAGTGACAAAGCGCCAAACGATTATAGGATTAATTTATTCGAAATATGCGTGCATATGGCTTACGTTCGCAGCCCATTAATAAAAGTGAGAAATACAAACGGCGAGAATTATATTTATTTATGTAGATGGGACATGAACAGCTGTTGTTTGTTTATGTTGCTATGCTATGGATGTACATGAGAAAATTATATATATAGGACAAAAAAAATTAAAATTGAAAATGTTTTTTTATAGTTATTAAAAGAATCTGCACAGAATTGCGAGACTTCGCTTGATATGACGACTCTTTTAGTATCAAAAGAGGGCCGCTAGAGTTATTTCGTTTATTTATTTAAAATCTACAAGATCTAAGATCTACAAGATATAGAGATCAAATTGATATCCCAAAACTAAAATATACCGCAACTCAAAATTGATATATTTATCAAGATATCAAATTTTTTAACAATCTCCCCATCACAATTAGAAAAATTACAGACTACTATAAATTTGTAATTAAAGTAAAAAAATATCTACACAGACTAACTGAAACGTACATTAACTCAAATATACTCCTTCTCTATACACGGGTCTTACTCTCATAGAGAAGAAACAAATATATATATACACTGATTATTGAAATTGTATTATATTTTTAATATTAATAAAAAAAGAAAAAATATATGTATATATATTTTCCAATTTATATAAGCCTTAGGTTTTGTTTGTTTTGTCGCGGGTCCAACGGAGTAGAATGAGGTTGTTCACTGAAGCTGTCTGTCAACAGGGCGGACAAGGCCGAGTTCAAGTGACTCTCAAAACCTGCAACATGCAGTAATTATGAAAGCGCCCTTGAGGTGAATGAATGTTCAGTTTAAAGACTTAAAGAAAAAATATTTCTGTATATTATGAATATCATTTCGAAAGCGAAATTCATATAATTATATATCAATTAAAATATTTTTTTCTTTTTACAAATTATCGACTCCAACAGTATCGTAACTAACAAATATATTTATGTAAAAATATTTGGTGCATTCGTAAGAATTAATACTATCTCATTATGAGTGGGTATTCCTATTTTGTAACTGAAAATATCGACAATTTTAAGTACTTTTATGAATATTTATTTATTTTCTTCTCATTATCTATTCAATAAAGCATTAAAATGTTTGTATGTTAACACGTATTAGCAATGTACCTGTAGAAGAAAAATCACTAACGTAAGTTAACTACAACTTGCAAACACGAATAATATTAGATGCAGGCCAATTATACGTAATAGGCTAACAGCATGCTACGTATATTTAACTCATATGGACTGATTTTGCATTTAAGATCATGGAACCATTGAGCAAAAATGAAAGTGTTCATCGTGTTATGACTTTCTTAATGACAATTTTTTTAATAACTCAGATATGTTCGTTGACATTCTAAAATGACAGCTGGAACGGGGGAGAGCTTACCCTTACCAGGGACCGGGTCAGAATCCAGGGCTCCCATGTTAATACTACTCATCAAAGCTAATAAAAACGCGACTTTAAATCGTACAAATGTGTAAGTAATTCTTAAAAGTATAGAAAACGAAAATTTTATTTAATTATTAGCAATTATCACTTAATTTAGACCGTCCAGCGTCCTTTAAGTACTGTCTTTATTTGATAATAGTTATTAATATAAACCCATAAAGTAGGATTAAGTGAAAAAAATATCCGCGTTCTTGCAGATGTGCGTTGATATTTTTATTGATAATGGGGTTATCTTCTTTTTCTTCTTCATTATCATCCCCTTTATTCTAATCGGGTCGGGGGCCTTGGATAGCACTCCTCCACCGCTCTCTGTCCTGCGCTGCGTCGATTACTGATAGTTCCATCTTTCTTTGCAGAGTCTCTTCATTTGCCTTCTCTGTGTTCTCCTGGCTCGTCTTACAGGTCTTACAGGCCCTGATAAGAAATTATGTTCTAATGGACTCATGAGTGGGTCCTCGGGTCAGCTCGTTTATTTTTATTCTAATATTTATCGTGTACACAATATGTTTATTATTATTATTTAAATTAATTTGATTTTGATCTGTGTATATTCGTTGAATTTACACTGTAACAAATCTGCAATAATAAACAAAAATATTTGTATTCTAAATACTAAATTAATGTATTAATTATAAATATATACATATAAAATCAATTTTGTCAAAAAATATTGTTTTTGCGTCACCGGGATTTGAACCTGGATCTCTATTTCCAATCCGGGGAAGTACACTACCAATTGTGTTATAACGCCAGTATTTTTCATGACAAATTTTCGAATCTTTATGTTACATTTTTTTCAAATTAATATACCTGTCGTTCCATTATTTGAAAGCCATCTACATTATTTTTACAGAATCTCAAATACCTTTGAGTAAACTGACTGCAGACGCCAGAATTATCAATTCATTTTTATTAAATTTTGGACACATTGATACAACATATATTATTAAGGAAAAAATCCTTAATAATATTTGTATTAATTCAAATTTTGTTTATCATTAGATAACACAAGGAAGAGTAGGGACATACTAGAGAAATCTACTTACAAGTATCTATTGTTGATTTAAATAACTGTATTATTTTCTTTTAGCATGTTTGTTTGGTGGTATGTAAGTTATTAAAAAACTTTTTTAATTATTTTGTTATTGGATATTTACGAATTCTTAAGATTTCATGTTTTTTGTTCTCTCCAACTTTCGCACAAAGGTGGCACTCCGATTTTAATTAAGGCAGCCGCAAGCTTAAATCATTCCCTTTCAAAACAAATAAATTACATTAAAAAAACCTACTCCATTTTTTTACATTAATTTTCCCGCTTTCTCGGGTTTTGCCAGGAATAAACTCTTTATACTTGACGTAGCGATTATTTTAATCGAAAAATATTATTTTCTTCTTTGAGAACATTACTTGGAGGGGGAGGATGGATATCCCATTTGTTGCCATGGGAACCCCTCCTCAGCACAAAGTGCAGACCAATATGATATTTTATTCCATGAACTTGGGAATAATTATTAATTTCTTTTTTCAATCGTTACGGATCATAAAATAAACTTTTGCCAACTCTAAATTATTTACACGAAATGCTTGTCACCGTTTACCGTTAAATAAATAATATCGGAAAATGAGGGAACGATAATAATGCGAGGAGTGGGAGGAATAGGATAATTTTATACCAAATTTAGATTGACCGTAAGATTAAATTGACTGAACAAATTTTGAGGATGAAATTATTTTTTCAGATTCCCGCGCGAACAAGAAACCCTACCGAACCACTTTTACTTCTCAGATTACGAGAGACACAACGCTGAGATTGCAGCCTTTCATCTGGACAGGTAAATACTATATTAATTACTGTTATTTATTTATTTATTAACGCCTTTACAAAGTTGGTTTGGCATAAAAAAATAAAACAAAAACGCGAGCAGCTACACAAGTAGCATGAAAAGTGATAAAATATACATATATAGCTATAAAAAAAAATAATTGAAAGTAAGCAAAACAAACAATAATAATTTATGTTTGACACATAATGGCTGAGTATCAAAATGAATTGTATTTTTGACCCAGAACAGCATCAAAAACAATCGAAATATATCTACACGACCAAAGTCATTCCCAGTGTGAAGTCTTTATGAGGGTGCAATCCTATAAAAATAATGTATATGATGAATTTACACGGAACAGCGCCGACGACCTAGTACTCCGCGCAGGAACGTGGTATATAATCAGTTCGGTTAAATTAGGGGAGTCCAGTATGTAATTTACTATTTTAAATGAAAATAATAAATCACTTATAGTTTTTCTACACAACAATTTTGTTGAATGAAGAGTGCTCATTAGAAAATCATAATTCCATTGTTCAACGGGTACACACTGTTTGAAGTTAATAAACCTTAAAAATTTATACTGAACCCTTTCTAATTTTAATTCGTGCATTTTATAGAATGAAGACCACGTAGTTAAGTTGAATTCTAAAATATAAAAAAGTCGTTGTAAATAAATATTTTTTATATTTCACATATTATTATATAAAGCTTCACGTCTATCCGCGAATCAGCGCGTCCGCGCATTTAGCACAGAAACAAATTTATGTAGCATAATATTCTAATATAAACATTTTGTCACAACAATTTTAGACACAATAAATAAGTAGGTACTTGCACGCTCTTATTTATAAAAATTAAATGGAAAAAAAAGTTATTTATAGAGAAATTAATGAGTATAACGAAGTATATCGATTTACTTAATAATATGTTCTATAGTATTCTAAAATAATATTTCATTTTCAAATTTAATTTGAAAATTTAGAAACAAATTTCCGGTCACTCTTGACAAATTACATTTATGAACATGTATATCATGATTTACTTTCAATATATCTTATAAATAAAAAGTCACTCTTGACAAATTACATTTATGAACATGTATATCATGATTTACTTTCAATATATCTTATAAATAAAAAGTCGTTAAAAAGAATTTTATATATATTTTGCCCTTTGTGTGTCTAGAAGATCGTCCGGCCATTACTTAATGTTCTTAATTAATACATTACAAATAGTTTCTAATTCTGAAGCAAGAAAGAGAATCACCCGGATAAGAACTGATAATCTTTATTTACTTTTTATTAATCCGAATAATGTCGTAGATTCCGGAAAGTAGTTAAACCCTCACTAACTAGGCGCCCGATTCCTCCGCTAATACTTCTGGCGGCTGCAATCGCGTCGTGACTGACTCGCAAACTAGTTATCTTCAGGTACAACGTAAAAAGGTAAAACTGTACTGATCGCTGAAGAAAACCTGGATAACTAATCAAATATAATTTGTGTTCGCTGTCTTGTTTTGCTAGGTGTGAAGTGGAATAAGTGGAAGGATTATCTACGGACACACGGATTATCCCCTTTATTTCACAAAGAAATAACTTCCAAGTCTCGTTCACGTTGGAAAAGCTTTCTTTGTATTAGAGAAATGTTTATTGTGAAATGAAGGTACGTGTACACTCAACATACATGTAATCTAACAAGGTATACGTACTAGAAATAACCCATCAATAATGACTGGATAATATTAGCGAATAAAAATAAAAATATAATTATTTATTTTAAATATCAAAATACATGATTCACTCTTTTTAACGTTTGTATAATTGACAGCAGATCTTTGTTTATATTATTATGTTTATTTGTTAGTGGTACACATTTGAAATAAAACTTTAAAAAATATATATATATAATACTAAATTAATGTATTAATTATAAATATATACATATAAAATCAATTTTGTCGAAAAATATTGTTTTTGCGTCACCGGGATTCGAACCTGGATCTCTATTTCCAATCCGGGGAAGTAAACTACCAATTGTGCTATAACGCCACTATTTTTCATGATAAATTTTCGAATCTATATGTTACATTTTTTTCAAATTAATACACCTGTCGTTCCATTATTTGAAAGCCATTTACATTATTTTTACAGAATCTCAAATACCTTGAGTAATTAGTATATATATATATATATATATATATATATATATAATGCTAGTCCTTCAATGTGGTCGTTATAAAATTAAAAATAATTATGAACATAGTATATTTAATCTTTATTCATTCTACCGGCTGCGCCAATATTACATACTTGCGTAGTTAGTACGTTTCATTGATAGTTGGATTTATGGTTGTCCAATAAAAACTCTTAAGTGACAATTAAATATTTATTACTAGAATAATACAATGATGGTACAAAGTAAATAACTCATATAGAGGTCAACGGTAACACAGAAAAGAGACTGTGACTTGCGCGCGTCCCCTATTTATCCCCGCATACACGCACACACGTACACATCCCGCCCCGGCGGTGCGGCGCTCACACACACACACACACACACAGGACATCACAGTAAGAATATAGTGAACAAATGTTTATTAAAAAAAAAATCCAACAAATTGCAAAACGGTATTAAGTAATTACGCTCTATTACAAATATAACTAAATGTATTTTTTGTCATTCATGCACGTATTATTATTTATCAATTTGGCTACAAATTACACGTTTTTCATTAAAAAATTCCACATTAAAAATTATTTCAACAGATTCGAAGTGCACCTTTGTTTCAAACAAATTGCGACACGGACGACCTTAAGGAAATTATATACCTAGAATACATAAGCACATATGTATGTGTAAACTTAGAGAATGATCATTAGTGTATACTAAAGAGCATGCTTAACCTTTTAACTGCCAACTCTATTTGAAATGGAAGACACCGCATAGGGTAAGACTATTTAAGGGTCTTGACTTATCTATCAAAATCTGGGACCAGAGATGGCAAAATGATTTAAAAATATGACTTTAATACCAGCAAGTTTGCAAGGTCCAAAAGTGCGTGTTAACACGCTTATAGCTTAGCGTGACATATAAAGTTTGGCGTGTTAACGCGTTCGTGGTATTTAAAAGGTTAATCATAATAATCAAAATGTTACGTAATATAATTAGAACTGACCCATCGATAGTGATGGAAAAATATTTGAGATTTTTTATTTTATAACCTTATCTTATTTTTAAAAAGTAAACTATAATGCATTAGAAAAATAATTTACTTTGATGCTGTGACTGTACACTTTCACGTGATATCGTGCGACAAGGGGTAGCTGTCATAATATGTTTGTTTTACGTTGCTTTGCGATACGGACAGACGGACTGAAGTAAGCAAAATTTATTTTTATTTTATTTGTTTAACACCACAACTGGCTACGAGGTCCAATTACTATAGTGAAACACATTGCAAAATACCCAAGCTTGAGAAAATCACGTACAGAGTGAATATTATGTTCCAGACCGATTTTATTTGGCCACCATTTTAGTTTGACAGATTATTGTCACTTCGATTTTGGTAGTTGATTACAATTTATTATGGAGCATGTAACGCTTCAACAACGTATTGAAGTCATCAAAATATTTAATCTAAATAATAATAAAAATTCTGTAACCATTAATGGTGATCGCTATCGTCACATGTTGGAAAACTCTTTGGTGGCCGAATTGGATCGATTTGGTTTGCAACAAATGTGGTTTCAACAGGACGGTGCCACCTCACAATTTTTTTCCGACCGCGCAATGTCAAAAAGTGGTGATATCGACTGACCTCCTCAATCACCTGATTTGACGGCTCCCGAGTGTTTTCTGTGGGGGTGGGGGAAAGGAAAGGTCTATGCCAATAAGCCAACAACAATTCCGATGCTACAATAATCAGAATGAAATTGCTGAAATAATTCGCGAAGTGTGCAAGAATGTTACATATATATTATATATCATATTTCATAAATGATTATAACAAACAAAATAATAACGAGTAGCTTGTTGGTGTAGTGGTCAAGACGTTGGCCTAATGATCTAGTAGTCGGGGGTTCGCGCCTCGTTCCAGGACACCAGCAAGTTAGTCCTATTTTCATAGCACAAGCGTTTAGCTTAATTTGAAAATAGTAAGAATATTGATGTGACACGTATTCCGTGTAAACATCTCTATTCTATTAAAATATATATATATATATATATATATATATATATATATATATATATATATATATATATATATATATATATATAAATAAACACCAAATTACAACAGTATATTTTATTTTTTGGTTATTCATAAACAACATCGGCCTGGAACATAATATTCACCCTGTAGATGTATGTATTATGTCCTCACCGGAAATCGAACCCGGTACCCTCGATGTGAGAAGCCAGTGTCATGACTACTGGACTATAATTACAATTGTATAGGATGGTAGTAATTTTCATTTGACTTGTACAATATTCGTTTGTAATTTTTATAAAATTAACTCGTCATTTGGGTTAGAATCCGCACTCAATATTATACAGGTGTGCGTCAAAAATAAAGATCTTCCGATGTTCATAATTCACGGGGCGTGTGTATATTACCCCTGACTTTGATCCCCTTTCTCGCTGAAGAGACAGGGTTGTGAATTTGTAATTAGCAATCACTCACATGATTCCATTACTATTACTCTTTATGAATATTAGAGAAAAGGCGCGTCAAACGGGTGACGTCCTGTCATTTCATTATTAAATGCTGTATATATCTACGAGCTTATAATGATTTCCAGAAACTTGAAATCAACAAAATATTCTCGACTAATTAGAATTGAATGTGAAATATGTATTCCTATAACCATTAAATCTCATCGGTGCAATAAAATTAAACAAATACGATTCATAGAAAAATAGAAGAAAATAATAATAATAAATAAATAAAGAGTCGTTACACCAATTGTTTATGTTTATCAATTGCTGTCTCTGTTACCTTCTATATTCCACTCCGTCTTTCTCATTGCGGAGAATGAGTTCGAATGAATACAGTTATACTTCGTTTGTTTTTTATGTTAGTTATCTTAAGGTGTTCATGAGTTTTAGTGCCTCTTTATATATTTAATATTTAAAAAATATTAATTGAAAGCAAAATACTTATTTCATTAATAAATTAAAAATTAAATGTTCTTATACTATATATATACCGTCACGCCGGGATCCATAATTTATTCCTCATGCCACTACTCAAGGAGAAAAATTGTAGATAATTTTTGGCTTGCGCTCGTATATCGGTTCATCAATTCAATTTTTAGTTAAGTATGATAGATATTACATTTTTACATAGACACACATTAAATCAGATAAAGTATTGAGTTTCTATGAGAGGAAGATTATGAACCGAAAAGAAAAAAACTGTGGATTGTTACAGAGTGTTGGGATTCCGCCGCGCCATGCCGGTCGTGGGTCGGGTCCTGAACGTGACGACGGAGATCTACAACGTGGCCGAGGGCGACATCCTGAGGACATTCTTCGTGTCCCCGGCCAACAACCTGTGCTTCCACGGCAAGTGCTCTTACTACTGCGACACGGGCCACGCCATTTGCGGCAGCCCCGACAAGTTGGAAGGCAGCTTTGCCGCCTACCTGCCCCCCAGCGACGTAGCAGAGAGAAGGGTAGGTTTATGTTTTCTGTTTATTACTATATTACCATATTGTTAATGTACATATATCGGGTATCGTTTTGCAACGAATGATATTGTTGGAAGATGACATTCGATTATCTAGAAAACTATAGATAAAAGTTGATCTCTGTAGTCAAATATTCTAGAAGATCTCGAGTGAAGCATTTTCTGTTCAAAATATAAATATTTATTATTAAAACATTTATTGTCCCAAAAGTATTTTTCATTTTGGTTCATTCGCTGCACCAACGTAACGAGCCATAGAGGGCTGGGAGGTGTGCCGATTGCTAGTGGCATCCTTGGGAATTCAGTCGCTAAGAAGCGTGTCCTTACCAGTTGTTCGTAAAATTTTCCCTGGAAAATTGATATTCCGACGAGGTGACATAAACTGGCCTTCACGTAGCCCCGACTTGACACCAATGGACTTTTTCCAATGAGGCTATTTTAAATCAAAGGTATTCAGTAACAATCCTCCCTCTCTGGACCAATTAAAAGGAAATATCCGAGAAGAAATGGCAGCGATCACGGAGAATACGTGCCGAGCAGTTCTCAGTAATTTTGCCTCCCGTTTAGAAGAGTGCCAGGGAAATAACGGACCACATTTATAAAATATAATTTTTAAGAAATAAATTCCCAAGGAATGTACTTAAATGCAAAATGATCATTTTTTTATTAAACCCATCCATTATTTTATCACAGAATTTTTATAATGAAAGACTTTTGGGACGCTTTGTATTATACATAGAATGAAAAAAACATATACTCAAAGAGTAGTTAAATAATTTAAAAAAAGAAACATTGATTGATTATGTGAAGTACTTATCCGTACGAACCAAACAGAAAGGGTTATTAAATAAGAATATTTTCCGATTTTTAATGGAACATCTGCATATTTTATTGAACCAGCGCTTTTAAAAAGGACCTTTTGCAAACACATTTTAAATTCTGGATTTACAATACTGAAAAGGGTTTCGGTAAAAAGGTGGGTCCCGCCATGCAGGACCATGATGTGAAAAATTCATGTAATATTTTGTCAACATGTCACACTTATAACAGCACTCAAATTATTAAAACTATTTTTTTTTATATAAAAATTCCTTTGCTTTAGATCTGGAGGCATCCTTGGAGAAGATCCTATCATAAACGGAAGAAGGCGCAATGGGAAACCCAAGATGACTATTGCACACTTGTAAGCATTTTCCTTAATAACAGCATAAATCCTCTGATTATATTTTAAGAAATGCCTTAATCGAGAAGAGGAGCGATCAACGTCATATAATATATAATCAAAAATTAAAACTGATGTTTCAAGTATATTTTTAATAGAAAAGTAAAATGCAGAATTGAAATGGATTGATTGTGCATATATGTTAGTATGTTTTGCCACGTCATTTTCGAAATATTAGTACTGAAATTTATGACTTTTTTAACTAAACAAATTCATTTTCTTTTAACAAACTAAAAAACTAACGAAATAAACTAAATATAAATAAACTAGATTAATCGAATTATAATATAATATATAAGCTTATTATAGCTTTACTCACATGATTCATATATTTAAAAGAATAATTAATCATGACATGTTCATGAGTGTTAATAAGTCATTATTATATTTTGTGAATTTTTCTGTTTTGGGGTTTCCATAATAATAATAATCATTACTAAATGATTTTAAAAAAAATTGAAAAAGATGTACAAACATGTGCATCATAAATTATTAATTAATAATTCATTTGAAAACGTTGATTTCCGTTTGCAGATTAAGGAAGTACCTCCATACGATGAAGGAAGAAGACTATTGGACATCATGGACATGGCGATATTCGATTTTCTAATTGGAAACATGGACAGACATCATTACGAGACGTTTAGGTAATAATTACTATAATCGTCCTGAAAGTAAATAAATATACCATCTTAATTTCAAATTAGCAAACAGTAATTTCCAACATTCCTTTCGTTTATCGAACAAATAATAGTGTTTGCTTATTAGGAGAACACATTCTTATTGTGAAGTTGTAATTATTCAGAACAGATGGTCTGTGATATAAATGTGAAGTAAATATATTAATTAGAAAGATATACATATAAAATCAATTTTATCGAAAAATATTGTTGTTGCGCTACCGGGATTTGAACCTGGATCAAAAAAAAAAAGAAGATAATTCTGCCGTCTGCTATCAGATTACTTAAAGGTATTTGAGAATCCGTAAAAATAAGGTAGACAGCTCTTTCAAATAATGGACCGATTAATATCAAAAAGGCAACATATAAAGTTCGCGTGAAACATGTCAGCTATGTTAAGCCTTTAAGATTTCTTGAAATCATCATAAATTTGAAGATTTCATACAAAAAAAAAAAAACACGTATACTTTCATTAGTTACTAAAAGTACCAAAATGAGTAGTACTGTCGCAATTGTAGTGTACACTAGGTGGTACATATTGTACATTATTTGCAATAGAGTACTCGTAATATCGTTGACTCTGAGGAATTGGAATATGTAATTGTAACTGTGATTGATTGTGACTGCAAATGATGTTTGATTGTAACGATGATTGAAGCGATTATTCGTAATTCAGCGAGCATCACTAGAATCTTTAAAACAAAGTTACCAATTATCACACGTTAAATCTCTAATCACACGATTACAGTTTACCTTATCACTAATTTTAAATATAATTAACAATTATTATTTTTATTTGTTGACATTATTTTATCGAGTTAAAATACATCTACCGGTTTCGAAAAATATCATTTTATTCTTTAGGATGTCAGTAACTAATCAAAAACATATGTTATTATTTCTTTAACATAGTCTATTTTTAAAAAATAAATTTAGTACACTAACTCAAATTGTTACTTAAAATTACTAGAATAATTTTTGGAAAAAATTTTAGAATGGAACTTGTAATGATTCTAAATTATTTAATTTATGACCAACACCGTTTACGTGCAAAATTGACAATCTCAATTTTTCATCAAAACCATAACCATTGTCTATCAAATTATTAGAGAATTCTGGAAACCCGTTTTACCAATATAAAATGCAGCACAATCCTTGCAACTAAGTTTATAGACACCAGAATTGTTAAATTTATCTTGTTTGTCTTTAGAATTTATCAGTAAATTTCCTATATTATTATTATTAATTTTGCCGATTTTAAAAGTAATAATTATTAGGTAAAAATATTTCTACCGACATATTCATGTCTTAAATTAATTTGTCTTGAAATTGGCAGAATGTTCGGAAATGAGACGTTTCCTCTTCACTTGGATCAAGGCCGAGCCTTCGGTAAAGCCTTCCATGATGAGGTATCTATACTGGCTCCCCTACTGCAGTGCTGTTTGGTGCGGCAGACCACATTAACCACGCTGATGAAGTAAGTAATACAATGATCGCTGCTTTTCACGGGCATTTTACTTTTTTTAGTAAATATAATATATCCAATGTGATGGGTAATAGAATCGGGTAGAACAATCTATCGCTATCGAGCATTGATTGAAGGGTTTCTGTAATCCTGCAATTCGACCAATAACAACAGGTTTTAGCAAAATTGAGCTTTTTTAACAAATTTATGCAAACCTAATCACCTCACGAAACGAAACTATTGGCCTCCCTCTAACTATCTTCCACTGGCTATCAAAAAGGGGGATTTATACGAACAATCCACAAAATATGGCGCCATTAAAAAGAACATCAAAGACGAAATTAACATATCAAACGAAATTTTGTAGCAAGTCATGAAAATACTTTAGAAATATCTCATATAATATTTGTGAGCCGAGCGAAGGCAGCCATGTTTGAATATAGTTTTTAACACTTAGTATTATATATATATTAATAAATGAAAGAAACTTTTAGAACTTAGTCAAATACATATTAATGAGAGAATGAGAATTCTGTAACATATCATTTTATACCATTTATCTTATATAATTTCTTACATATCAGCAACCCTGTGGTGAATGTGTTCAAATGAGTTCAATTGGCTCTTTCAGGGAGAGACATAATATACCTACTGAAATTGTGCATGGCGGCGTGATTTGCATCCAGAGCTATCATAGCCAGCTGTCGTACGAGAGTTGAGAGTTTGGAGAAATGATTGGAACGGGCGTAAAGGATTCGCGGGAGGGGTAGTTTGGGTTGGTCAGTGTTTATACCCGAAAAATACCTGCTAATATAAGACATTGTTCATTAATTTTTAAAGCTTGGTATAATAATTTATTATTTAGTCTGTAGAAACCTGGCGAAAACGTCATAACGTAAAATTCTACAAGCTTTTATCGAGGTCCAATCAATCAAATGTATTACAACAAACTACGTTGGTTAGATCATGTACAGCGCATAGAAGATCAGGAACCAGTATACGAGGTTTTGTCTAGTAACCCAGAGGGACGTAGAAGAGGAAGACCGATGCGCTGATGCGCTGGATGATGTCGTAGTTGACTTCACTAACATGAGAAAATAACTGGCGAGCAACCTAAGAGTAAAAACCCATCCAGGGTTCTCGAGCTCGTGACGATATTGACGATTGGTAGAATTATTTGAAGTCAAAAAAGTCGTCAAACAAAATCTACACATTTTCAGCGCGATACCCCTTTGATACAAACTTATTAAAAGCATACACTCGGCAGCACAGCCTTCAGGAGTGCGCACATCCGATGGTCTCTGCATTATATAATACATCGGTCTATAGAAACACTCGGTAAGGCTTGCGGCTATTTGCTTTCGGACCATGTGGGGGAATTAAAAATGTACACGTTCGTTATTCATCTCCCGCAGTTCATTGTAGAGGTCGTGTAAAAAGTTCACAAGAGATTTTTTGTTAGCCTATACGAATATTAAAGGCCCCCGCAGTGCAGTAGCGCCGGTAATCAACTGCCAATAGTTTCGATTGGTTTATCGAAAGTTCGTATTTTTTAATCTCAAATTGATTTTGCTTTCTGATCCACTTGCCCTCAGTCAAATATTTGGCAGTTGTCTTCGTATATTTTGCTAATGTCTTGATTTCCCGTTAGACACATCAACACGCTCGTTCCGTGTTAGTATATATAAACAATCATAATTAATCTGCTTTTTAAGATTTCGTGTCCAATAGAAATTTGATCATATTTTTTAAATTTTCATTTATTTCTTACTTATTTAGAAGATTATCGAGGCTTTTGATGTAAGACACAGTTAACAAAACTTTTTGAATAATATTTACCAAATTAAATAATCTTAATAATTATTTTTTTAAATCAAAGTTCGTCACAGAAAAAATGTTAAGAACAAATCGTTTTTTTGAAAAAAAATACAAAATTACCACCGGGACTTTCTTTTGATATACATGAGTCTGTCTGTGTATTGTGAGATTGAATTGTAATGTCTCAAAAAAAATTCTGTAAATTGCCTGATATTTTTAGATATAAATAGGAAAAACGTGAAAATATTCATATTTTAATTTTAAACAATCATTGTTTCGAATATAAAACGAAAGGCGGAAGGTTTAATAAATTAATTTTATAATTTCAGGTTCCACAATGGTAAAGTGAAACTGTCGCAAGCAGTGAGGGACGCCATGTCTAGAGATCCCATTCGACCGGTCCTCTGGGAACCCCACCTCGCGGCGCTCGACAGAAGGGTCAAGATCATTCTGGAAGGGGTCAGGCAGTGTCTGCTCAGAGCAGAAGAAAGTGAGGAGTTTGAACACGAGCTCATATGATGACGGAGGATTTAGTGCTACCTTACAATTAGGTTCCAACGCAAACGGCGCTCGAGAAACTCAAAATATTAAGGAGTTCGGGTAAACACAAAATCCCGACAAGCTAAAATCTGACCAGATAAATTGAATTTCAACAAGTATAAATAATTCTGATTATCTTACTTACGTACCGTAAAAATTAACACAAATTTTCACAAATATAATAGTAAAAAAAAAAAAAAAACAGAATTCCCATTTCAATACTATATGATATTATTTTTGATACATTCATTCCTTCGAGAAAAATTTATCAACCAACACGAGATGAATTTCAACATGAAATAAATTAATGAAAAAGGCATGCAGTATGCCAAAGAAAATAAACAGAATTAAAAAATTATTTTTCCTTCGAAAGTTACAAGATAAGATATTGAAAAGTTTTAAGAAAAAATAAAAAATTCCTCTCGTTTGTTATTTTTGTTCAACGGGATACACTTTTAAATTATTTCCATGATCATAAACTTCAATGAACAAAATATTGACTAAAGAGATTAAGATTTTATAGAGCTGTCGGATTTTTGTCAATTTCCACCACGACCACTGTCCGTCAAAAAAAATGAGTACTCGATACGTGGCCGTTAAGCGTTTGTGATCGATTGTGATCCGAACATTACAGTGATCTGAATAATCATAAGAGACATGTTTTGAAAGTGGTGGTTAGTCTAATGAAAAGAGGTTACTATTGCAAGTTGAACATTCATTGTTGTGATTAAAAAGTTTGATAGATATTATTATAATCTGTTATTATTTTTAGTTTTAATGCAACATGAACTTATATTATCATTTTTGTTTTCGATTTATTGCGGCTGTTGTTGAAAGTTATCATTTTTGTAGTCAATTAATTATATTTACGTGTTACGCCATTAATACAATATATGCATTTCTCTGTTTAAGTTCTTAACGGCATTCCACAGAAATTACCACTATTTTCCACAGAATGTAAAGATATTAATATACAAAATTCTGCGTGTAAAAAAAATCCAAAAATATTTTTTATGAATCTCATACATACAAGTATATAATAACGTTTGATAAATCTTGACGGCCTCATTGCATACAATTGAATCAGTAAATCAATCTGTGAATGAATTCGAAGTGGTTTCTGTTAGTGTTACTTAGTGTTTTCAATTTACAAACCAAATATTTTTTAAACCATAGATTATTACTAATAGTTGTAATAAATAGTAATTAAAAGTAAAGCGAAAAACTGTTTATCAAAAAATTCATGATTATACCAGTTTAAAATATTCAATAGTTTAAAATATTTACCTTTTCTATTAACGGGCTTCTTAGGAATGATTCGAAATCCAAGGACAGTAATTGATTTTTATCATTTTCAATAAATCCTTTTTTCAAACCTTGGTTTTTAACAACTTATTTATATTTACGTGAAAAAGAGCATTTTATTGAAATAATTTACTTTTATTTTTGATCATTTTTAAATATATTTCTAATGATGAGCACTTTCCGATTAAATAAAAAAAAATGTCTTCCCTAATTGTATTAATATTTTATCAAGAGCTATTACTTACTATTTATTGTCTGGCAATCATGGAGGATTTAAATATATGATTTTCTAAAGATATAAAAAATTACTAAATGATTACATTTTCATACAAATTGTAAAAATCGAGAGATTTATTATTTCGCTGCAATCATTTATTAAACTGTATATAAACAATTCTGTTAAATTGATAAATATGTAAGTTTCTATAAAGCAACTCTATTTTTAACAAATAATTTTACATGTTATTCCAAAGACCGCTTATGACTTACTTTAAAATGTAATTACAAACAAAAGTAAATAAAATATAAAAATGACTAGTCACCAAAAAGTTCCAACTTGTAAACTTTATATGTATAAAAATACATATCACTGTTATTTTATTTATCTCATATATTCAATTTTTTGACCGAAATTTCTGCAAATTTCTATTTATTTATTTTCAAATAAATTCTAATTACATTCCCTCCATATTACTATGGAATTAAAATGTACATTTTAAACCGATTGATTTTAATAGTTTTTTTAATGTATGCTTTATGAGTATTGAAAAAAAAATTTTTTGTGCAATTACTACCATTTAATGAATATTAATTGTGTGTTATTTTTTGACTACTTTAATAAGAAAGCTTTCATTGTCTAGCAATAATAAAGTTTTTAAAATAATATTATGTGTTATTAAAAGATTTATCGAACTGTCAAGCGGGCATTGAACTCTGAATGTTCCAAAGAGTATGTTACCATAAATGTTAATTATTTTGGATTTGAATTCCAAATGTGTTACCTATTAGTGCGTACATAATATGTAAATAAAGATAGGCAGGTGTGAAATATTTTTAAATACAATTTCTTATTATTTTTTTAATATTGATAATGCTCTGCAGGATTCCACTAATGTAACGCATTTTAACAGAAAGAAACACTTAATTTCAATCGGCAAATAAAACTTATTTTTTGACAACAATTTTTTTTAAATTTCTGGCTGTATCATTCATCAAGCTAAATTTTTTCTTTAGCCATAAAGTGAGCTGTACTCTAGGTCTCTTGTCAGCTAGCACATTGTATTTTTTCTATTTGACATACTTATTTTACTTAACTCAAAACATTTTATTTTATGATTTGACTTTAAACATGTGTGAGATTTTCTTCAAAATAATTTATTTTCATAAACTTGCGACCGATTGTTCTACATTTTTTGGAGATGAACGTATGTCAACATACTTTACTATAAAATGTAAAAAATAAATTATTTTCATTAAAAGTTTTGTTTTACTACGTATTTTAATACTACATATACACATTAACAATAATTAAAAATATTGGTATACAAGAATAAATAGATTAGATAATTTAACCTAGGTAACAATATTTTAAGATGGTAAATATCTATCCCATCCCTAGAAAAATATAGTAGTCATTTGTACTATTTTTACAAAATTTCTCATAAATAATATAAGTTCTCCTTAAAAATATATGAATTGTACTAATATTTCCAAAAATTTAATATAAATGTATTCATTCATTTAATTCTGGCGTCTCCTATCGGATTTTACTCAAATGTGTTAGAGATTTTCCGTAAATATAAAGTATTTTGATTTCACCTAATAGAATAACAGATGTAACATATATATTCAAAAATGTGTCGTTAACTTAGTATGTTGACGTGGTATAATAGATCAGCGCACTTCCCCGGATAGGAATGATTCCTGGTTCGAGTCCGGGTGGCAACAAAAATTTTTTTTTGGTAAATTGATTTTATCCGTATACATTTCTTATTGATACATTTAATTTGTATCTAAATAATATCTTTGTATTTATGTACAGATCGTTTATAAAGCGCTATAGAAGAAAGTGGTTAAAAATGGCCACATCTTAAAGCTTCTCGACGATAAAGATCCTTCCATTTCTTTGATTTTCAAGATCTAATAAAATCGTCTTGTTATTATTACTGTTTAATTTTTTTTGGATTTCTGCAAAACTCTTATTTTTGGTTTCTGGAACAACAAAGTGCGTGAAAGCGAGGCCGAGGTAGCAGCAACCGGCGAAGATCCAAAACGCCACGTAGACCCCGGCGGCGTCCGCCACGACCAGGTATAATTTGGAGACTGAGAATGCTATGAAAGATCCGTAAATGCTCCCGCAAGAAACTGCTATGCTTTTTACATTAGTTGGAAAGTATTCACTTAGTAACACGTATCCCAGAGAACCGATTCCAACGCTGTAACAGACGCAGAAAAGCATGATTGAGGCCAGAGGAATCCATGATAATGAAGCCATCGTTTCTTCATCGTACTCGAGGTAATCTTGAAGGAAGAAGTATGTTCCGATGGCCGTCAGGGCGATCGAGTGTCCAATAGAAGAAAAATATAAAAGTGGTTTCCTTCCAAGTCTGTCCGTTGCAATAGTCGCGACGAAACCTAGTAAATACATTAAATAATAATTAAAACTCAAAATAAGATGATTAAATTACAAAGAAAATCAGAGTATTTTGTGGCATATAAAGATTCTATTAATTAATGTTACTAAAATGATGTTCAAAAATACCTGATATGACTTGAACAACTCCATAGATTATGGTAGTGACACTGGAGTCCAAACTCGTACTGGTGGCATCAAAGATTATCTGCATGTAAGAAATTATTGCCATATTGCCGCACAGCTGCTGAAGACTTCTGATACCTAAAAGTTAAATTAATAATAATATGTTATTAATAATTTATTAGTTTATAGTATTTTCTATATAATATGATGCTGAGGACAGCAAACTAAACATTGCATTCGTTCATTTTTCTGCTGCACTAGTTTTTGCAGTATTATAAATTTAGATAGTGCTTTTCTATTTTACTTACCATCACGCCGTTTCCCCGCTGGGGTAGGCAGAGAGGATAAAGCGCCACACTAATCTGTCCTGACACAATTCTCGCCTCGTTCATATTCATACATCTTCTCATACAAATTCGACGATTATTGAGACTTCTAACAGGATCATCTTCCAGTATCTGATTTACCTTCGTACCAAGTCTTCCGCAGACGTCCATCAACACTTGCGCCATATGTATTGCTTACCATTCTCTTTTCATTCATCCGTTCCATATGATCAAACCACTTAAGCGATCCTTTCTTAATTTGACTCACTTTATTATTTACAGGTATTATTTATATATATTTTGATTTACCAAAAATAATGATGATTGCGTTTCTATAAATATTTTTAGAGAATAATTCTTTTAATCCCCCTCTTCTTTCTAAATCATCCTTTACATTGGCCTCTATTTCATCTAGTTCTTTGTCAACTATCTGAAAAGAATTTAGTATTAGTTATAAAAATTAGAACAGACCAAATCATTAAGAACATATTTATATTAAACATAAATACTAAAGGCTTAAAAAGTGCAGGACGCCCTTCAATGCCATTTTATAATCAGGATGAAGTCAAATCTTTGATTATAATTAAGTTAAAACATCCATAAATATACGAGATAGGAGGCACAGGATATCCTTGACGGGAGCTTCTTCTCCCTTCCTGTCTAATCCCCTGTGCGAGGTTGCAGTATAATGATATATAAAAAGATAAAATTACTATTTTATAAATATTTAAATCGTCAATATTAAACATTTAATATTGACGATTTAAATATTTTAAACGAAATTAGATTGCAGACAAATAAAAGTAAAATTCTTGAATTAATTTATCTTACCGACAAATTTCCAGCATCCCTCAGTTTCATCAGAGACTGCCTGGCCTTTTCCTTTTCTCCATTGATCAGATAATAGTAAGGGGATTCAGGAATACTCAGGCAGGCCAGGAAAAATATGACAGGAAATCCTACAGTGATACCGGCTACAGTTTTGTAGGAGAAGAATGGACCGATACCGTATGACAGAAGACTTCCAATGTTCATGCCAAAATTTAGTGTTGAACTTAACGATCCCCTGATTTCTTTCTCTGCTATTTCTCCGCAGTACATCGAAGTAACCTGCCATGAATATAGATAAATTAATTTAATGTGATTGATCTATTCTCTTGAATAGAATGCATTTGAGATCTATTCTCCATGTAAAAGAATGCGAACGATTGAATAAGAAAAATCCTTACAATTTCCTTCGTCTGAACGTTTGAAAGTTCACGCATATTTCGAATAAAATATTTAAATAATCGTCTAGCAAAAGATATGTTTTAACAGTTGAAGACGTGAAAAATAGTTATTACTCGGATATTCTATTTATTTTCAAATTTATATGCATCTTTCATAAAACCTAGTTCTCACATGTTAAAGAATAGTATAGTATAGTATTATTTATAGACGTAATTGAAAATGAATTTTCCTATACGATAAATATTTGTAATTAATCAAGATGGCATCATGTGAAGTTGTTTTGATATTTTGCGAGTTGTACAGTCGTATGACAGTTTATTATTTCTAAATATTATTAATTCATTCCATGTTATAGATTTTTACAATTAATTTGCTGTTATTATGTTTTAACTCAATTTGTTTTTTCATTCAAAACCCTCTACTTAACCGGTAGATTTACTGTACTTTTGCAGCACTGGCCATTTTTTAATTTTGCATTAGTTCACACTCGATAATTTTGGGTTATTTTTATCCTTCAATTTTTCATAGGATAGCTAACAATAAAATAAAAGACGAGCTAAAAAGTCAGGAATTAAAATGTCTACTCGAACACTTTAGCGTCGAATAAACGAGTTAGGATTTTGTAACAGTCGAGAATTCGTTCGAAAATCTTATTTCGAAATAAGATTTCTTTGAGGTTGCCCAGTTTTGTTACGCGAATAAACTACTTTCATAAGACCAACGGCTGGTGGCGCCGTCTGAATTAAGCTTTTCGTATCTAATATTTTTAGGTACATATCTATCTAGGTAAGATATATATATATTTTTTTTAATGTATCGTCATTATTGACGAATTTTCACCTAGTCAACTTACCTAACCCAACTTTTAGTATCTGAGATTGTGCATTAAGTCTGAAGTTGCTAACTATTTTTTATACCCGTTTGGTATATGTGACATCTAGTTTCAACACCTCAAATGGCAGGGATACTAATTTAAACTAAATTAATGCAGTTACTGTAACAAAGATTAGATTTTTTCAATTTTTACCAAGTGTGCATTGGAGAACTCTTTATATTTGTTATTAAATACTAAAGCTACATTTTCTGACGTGACAAAACTGTATTCCGGTTGGTTTAATTGTATAGAAAATTTTTAAAATGCTACATTCATTCGAATATTTGCGCGTTGATGGAGGGAGGCGTTTGGGGGGAGGGGGATTTATGAGTAAAAGTCGCTCTTGCGATCTAAATAATATGTTAGCAATATTTGAATATGTCCAAGAACATACAATTACAGGATTTTTACCTATTTTTACCCCATACTTCTATATATTTTCCATTCAAATAAAATAAAAAATAGCTTTGTCTCTATGAGATATTTGTTAAATAATATATTAATTTTTATATATATATATTGAATGCACGGGGAGTATTTAATGTTGTAATGCATTGATCGATTTGTACCTGACTTAAAACACTGTTTTATTATCTTTGGATAAACTTCCAAATAACTCCGTCAGAGAAATTTATTCTACAGTTAATTACCTGTCATTATTCAAATTTATGATTACGTATTTGGGCGATAGATTTTTAAAAAACACTGTTGGTTGGATAAGTAATTCTCAAGAATGTGGCAGCTGCCGTGAAACGCATTATTAATTTTATCCGTCGGTAATTCTAATCATAATTTCAAAAAGGTCTCCAAACGTGGTTTCCAAAGTCAGTATGAGATTCGTAGAAATGTGAACCGTTATTACCTACTTATAACAGTGCGTTTTACTAAAATATTATATTACTTGTGCTTCGCATTCCAATCAAACCTGATATGAAAATAATGCTATGTATCGGTACAGATACAATTAATGTGGTTTAAAATCCAACAAAATGCTTTTTAAACAGAAAATAATACTGATAGTAAATCATTAGTATAGTAGCAGTACATTTTTAGGTAAAATTCCAGTAATCGTGTGTTCTTGGACGCATTCAAATATTGCTAATATTACTGGTCAAAATAAGAAAATATATAAAAAATTGAAAAATATTGATTTTTCAGGGGTATTCTAGTATAATATTTAAAAAAAAAAATTACAGATAAAGAATATTACCTTAAAATAATTTCAAAAAAATATGCTAACATAAATATGATAACAACATATATGCTGTTTAAAAAAAAACTAATTTGGTCCATAGATGGCGATGGTGTAGTAGAAGCGAGTCCACATACTAACACATATTCAATTTTCAAAAATTTGATAAATGTGGAGATTAAGGGATGAGAATTGATATATATATATAAAGTGATCACTTAAACCAGCCGAAGACAGGTCGTAAGCTTTGTAATTACCCCGTATTTACATATATTTTCCATTAAATATAATAAAAAATAGCTTCGTGTGTATGATGTCTGATATTTGTTTAATCATTATGAGACTGTGATTGTGACGATAATTATTAACTGAAATTTAACTGTTGTAAATTTACTTTCTAGTGTACCAGTCATTTGATGAACATTTACGTTAGACAATTACCAATCATCGTTTCAAACAAACACAATAAGGGTTTAGAAAATAATTATTTTAATTTAACGCATGTTTTGAGACAAAAGTTTTATCCACGTTCACGCACCTTTGAAAAAAATCCAGATCCATTGATCCAAATTCAGATCCATTGAAAAAAAATATTTTCAAATCAAATTTCCAAAAAAAATCAATCACGCAGCCTGGTGAATACTAATTCATTGAAAAAAAATTGTAAATATTTTATGGTTTGGTGTAAGATGTGGAATAAGAAAATATGATATTTATTTATTAGTGAAAAATATAACAACGCTTACCACGAGTCCCATACCGAGGCTTACTCCACCCAGAAGTTGGGCAGCATACAAGTAGCCAGCAGAGTCAGCGAACATTATCAGAAACTGTAGAAAAATATCGTATAAGATCGGTGATACTTTGACAACAAGATATTAGACATCTTGACAACATTGAAGTCTAGGTGACCATTTCCGGTCAAAACTTCAGTCAAGCATTAGCCATGTCTTAATATATTCCGCGCTGCTTCATTCATTATCGACATTGCAATGAAATTTGTCAAAATTCCATAAGTAATAATATATTAAAAATATTTTTTTGTTTATAGTATTCTTTACGTTATATTTCAATTGGTTACAGTTACAGTTTGCTAAACCAGTTTTAAAGAGTTTTAGTCGCAACACTATATTATAACACACTACAATTTCCTTAACAAAAGAAATATAAAACAAAATAAAATAAACTACATTAATATATGAAACATAAATTATAACATTAAAAATCATAATATATAGGTAATCATAAATTAAATTAAATAAAATCTTATCAAAACGAACGTTTAAATAATTTACAGGATAAAGTTGGTAGCTAACTAACTTACCATCACGTCGTTTCCAAGTAGGGGTAGTTATAGAGGATAGAACGCCACACTCTTCTGTTCTCACACACAATTCTCGCCTCATCCACAATTGTACATCTTCTCGTACAAACTCGCCGTTTATTGAGGCTTCTAAAATGACTATCCTCCAGTACCTTGTTTACCCGGTTGTGCCAAGTCTTCC
Source organism: Eubasilissa regina (assembly GCA_022840565.1). NCBI lineage: Eukaryota > Metazoa > Arthropoda > Insecta > Trichoptera > Phryganeidae > Eubasilissa > Eubasilissa regina. The sequence continues at coordinate 20,709,471 of JAINEB010000013.1, forward strand.
GCGGATGTTCTCTACTCCTGATGCGTAATTGTGTGTGATATATCTTTCTTACATTTCTATCATCCGTTCCATATGATCAAATCAACTAAGTGATCCTTTCTTATTCTTATTCACTATGCTAATATCAGGTAAAGGCTACAAAAATAGTAAAGTTTTATTACATTATCTATATATCGATTCTGAACTTTGCTAGGTCTTTCCTTTTTGTGAAACTAGAACATTGCCGTAGCTGTAAAATATGTACAGGTTTACATTAAGGCTGTTGTATATTTTTGTTGCTAGAAGATAAAAACTTTGTAAAATATGACTAATTACCATGTTATTTGAAAAAAATAATTACCCAAGCGGTACAATAGGGCCACGCCGATAGTAGCATGGTGGTCTTCCTCCCTATCCTGTCTACCATGAACCTGGCCACCAGGCAGCCTGGCATGGAGCCAAGAGTCAACATTGATACGATCCATGAACTGTCATCCTAAAAAAAAATTCTAATCGGCTTATAATCGAATACTTATTCGTTCAACGGCATATCTTTAATACATCGTTAATATTATAAAAAACTAGAGTTCTAATTTCATCGCCGTATTAGGTGAAATTATTTTTCGGAATATAATTACTTTAAATATTTCAAAATCAAAGTATCGCAATAACAGTGAATTTACAGTTTATTCATACGTTTAATATTACAAAGAAACTGCTACGTACGTAATTCCTTGAAAAATATACATTTTTAAAATTGATGAATCTTTAAATATTCTAAGAAAATAATATATTACAGTGACTAACAATATAATTAAAATGTGTGTAACATGATTCATTATTTAGATGTACAATGCAGGTAATGGTAGAATTTTTTTTAGATACTTATTCGTAAAAATCATTTATTATCTTGACTTCTTAGAAAACCACTATTTTTTCTGAATAAAATTATCAAAAATACAATTTATATTTATTTCTGAGATTATTTAAATAAAATAATGTAATAATATAAATATAATATAAGCAAATTCTAGTATCTAGGTATGCTCAAAAAATATTAAAAGTGCTAACATTATTTTATATACCATTACAACAAATTTAATTTTTCTTGTTTTGAATATTCTATATTAACAATATTCCTGTATAACTGAAATAAACTCCTGTATGACTGGCGGGTGCAGAAATTCAGCAATTTTTCATTGGGTTAGCAGTAAGCAAATGTGAAATAATACCGTCTTAAAATTTTGCAAATTCACTTTGTTGCACCATTTTATAAATAAATAAAATAGGAGAAGAAATTTCTTGCCTTGAGGAAGGGAGTATCGCTCCCGAAACATACAGATTTTTTAGATAAAAATTAATCTGGACAAAAACAAAGTGTTTAATAATTCGATTTGTAAAATAATATTTTTGAAACCAACTGGGTAAAAAACAAAAATATTTCAAGATGTCTAGATAATAGAATGTACATCGTGTCAGGCGATAATCGATTCGAATAATATCGAAAAATATTGTTATTGTTACCGGAATTCGAACCTGGATCTCTTCTAATCCGGGTAAAATGCATTAATCGATTATGCTACAGGACACAGTACATTGACGACAAATTTATAAATAAAGTAGATGGCTTTCTTATAATGGAACGATAGGTGTATCAATTTGAAAAGCGTAACATATAAGTTAGAAAATTTGTCGCCAATCTACTGTGTGCTGTATCATAATGGGTTAATGCACGTTACCCGGATTGAAAAAGATCCAGGTTCGAATCCTGGTAGTAACAATAATATTTGTCTATAGAATTGATTTTGTATGTTTATCTTTTTAATAAATATATTTAATTAGTATTTAAAACATCACAGACCTATGTTCTGAATAATTACAACTTCACAATAAGAATGCGTTCTTCTTAATGATAAACTGAATATTTAATCGCGATTTTTATTTAAGCTTCCAACATATACATGAGTTACATCAAATGGATCAATTTAAGATTCCATAGATGATTGTTTAATGATGAAATTTAAAAAAGAGATCTTGAATACTTACAGAGTCGCCGTACGTCGTGAAATCAAATTTACAATTATTTTTATAAAGTCAGGAAGTTAATGGATGGTACTTGATTTTATCTGTGAACTAATTGTAAAACTTATCCTTAAAAAAATTATGTTTCTTTGTATTTTTATTTAATAAAATTTCATTTTTACCCTAGTTATCTGGAAACCAGCTGCTCCAGACAGAAGTTTAGGCAGAGCTGGCGACGCCCACCCCATGTGGAGACCAGCGCACACCATCCCCAACATTCCTGGGAAATATGATGCGAGTAATATTATAATAAGATTAATTACAAATATCAGAAGATAACCTACATTAATATAATTATTCATAGAATTTTCAGATATTTACTTTTACTAGCAATAAAAAGTGAATGTTAGAGTAAGCGACAGTTCGCTACCAACCATTCTATGAATTGAAAATTTAGTCGTCAGTGTGTGCATTGCTATACATTCTCATAGCCCTCGCCATCACAACAGAACTACAGTTCGACAGAAATTAATCAGTGTGCGCTCACACTGGTTTAATTACTTTAACAAAATTACATTAACAAATTACCTTAACAAAAATACGTTATAACACATATGATATCTCATCCTAATAATACCCCATCTTATAATTTCCCAACGTTCTTTTCTATGTTACGCGTAGGGAAATTTGAAAGGAAACATTTGAGTGAAGTGTCAATTTCCTTGGAAATAATATACATGAATAGGTGTTCAAACAGCTGCGTGCAGTCAGTACTTTGAAATAAGCTGTACCTAACTAGAATTCCTGTGAAATAAATAGAAATTAAATTTGTACTTCGTAATAATCCTATCACAATTATTATCATATTATTCAGTTTTTATTGTATCGTAACATTCTGTCAGATAAATATTTAATTTCGCTTTATTTCTCAAAATTTAATATTTAAATTCATCAACATTGTTCAAATATGTAACAACCAAGTCTATTTCTTTCGTCATAAATTTGAAAATTGGAATCATCCCCCTGTACCGTAAGGTAGTTAATTATTTAAATTATTACACTCAGTTGTGCGTATGGCACAATGTTTGGTTTATATGAAAAAATACATTTTTGTGTCACAAATAACTGCCATGTCAATTAATAACATTCTTGTTCTAAAAAAATATCAGTCGTTCATAGTGCATTGTGTTAACGATAGTCTGATGTACTAAAGTCGAATCTTCCGCTTGAATTTAAAGCACATTTATGAAGTTAAATTTATTATTCTTAATGATCGCAATAATGTTCATACAAGGTTAAAAAAAACACCCACAGCCTTACTATCAACGTATCGTAAATTCTAATATAGATATTTTTTTGGTGTAAGGCAATATTCCCCCAATCAATGTTCCCTCTAAGGTGTGCGGGTGTGCGTACGCATACGGTTTGGCATCATAACGCACCCACAATTTTTATCATGATTTCTTCTTCATGTGCCGCCTTCTATCGAATGTTGGTGACCCATGTTGATTTATCCTGTATAAGACGACCAACATTTTCGACATAGAACTACTTTCTGAGGTTCCACAGATAAGATAATCTATTTCTACCTAAGCCTCTGCTGCGTTCCATCTTCGTCTGCATAATGAGTTGTAAAATATCATATTTTTCATTGCAGAGAATGTGACCGGAATGTGCAACTTTCTTTGATAGTTGTTGTTTGTTTTCTTGACTTATTTATACGTATTAATTCATTAATAATATGATAAACCTAGGCTCTACTAGTAGCGTTATACTGGTATGGTAATATTTTCCTAGTTTCTCTCCCAATGTACAAATAATAGCACCGGTTCTTAAAATTGAATAAAAGATTTTTATACGCACACCGTTATCCAAAATTAGAGGTAATATTGCCATCCAATTTTTTTTCAGTTACACTCTAGAATATTGAGGAAAATATAGTCACCTCACTTAGCTACCCCTCATATATCTCACCCCCCGCCTGTCTGAAACGAATTTTGCATCGATATTATTATGTGTCTGCCCATCCCGCTCCCTCCATAAAATTCACCCCAATTTTATAATAAATTATAACTTTATCTGAATCCCGGACAACGCCGGGAAGGGGCTGCTGTATTTAATAAATTTTAATATTTGTAAATTGTACTTTGTGGTTTATTATGATCATTTTTATAGATTATTTAACTTTTTTTATTAAAAATAAATCAAAATAATATATTACTAGTCAATTTTTATGTAGCTTATAGATAAAACATAATAATAATAATATCGTAATTTATAATAAAATTTTAACATCAAAGTCAAAGAGCACTGAATTGAAGATGTTAAAATGGAAATGGTTTTTCTGAATTTTCCAATCATTTATTAGAAATTGATTAAACTTTTGATAAAATTTCGGGTTTGTCTGTTTTACATATAAATAATGTTGGCTAAAAAAACCAACTAAATTTAACCTCAAGTCCAATTCTAAAAATTTTTATCATCAAGTCAATTTCTACATCTTTCATCGTCATAACAATTGAAGTTAGGATTTTTACTAATAGATTTTTTTTAAACATTAGAATAATGTGACATATATGTTTTTTGTTTAGTTAATCTGACATACTGAAAAAGAAATGATGTTTTCCGAAACCGGTTGATGTTTTAAATTACTCATTAGATGATTTTAATAAACAAAGTTAAATAATCTAATTTAATATAGTTAAAAACTTCATTTACTCCCGTGTCTCTCTGGTCTTTATAAATAATTCAATCTCTATGGTCTTTACAACTCCAGCCCGTGTGTAGGTACCACTAAATAAGTCGGTCATTAGACACGCAATAATTTCTCCCGATTCAACACAATATTAGGTTGAACTTAATACAAACTTTTCTTTTGTGTGTGATTTTCATTATGTTGAGAAAAATTTGAGAAGTTTCTCGAACAAACGCTCTCAAAGCATCAGTCGTCACGCAATGGACCATGTTAATATGATATTTCTACAGGGTGTATGAATACGATGCACTCGTTCAACTTGTTTTCTTAAAATATTATCTTTGTACTGCCAATACTAAGAAAACTGATTTTAAGATGCAACGATTTTAACAAAAATTTTTTTTTCCTAATTACATAATACTTACATGCTCGGTGATGAAACTATCGAGATATTTTTAAATTTTATTCAATTTAATTCAAATCAGTGCCCAGCAAATCCGGAAGATTGTGGATTTTACTGAATGAAATACTAGTAGTAGTCTTGGATTCGTACTGTTGCCAATGTATATGTTACAGTGAATGTGTATTACCAGTAGAGTTATATTTTCACTGGAATAAATATAATTTTTCTATCTCAGCCAGTTAAAATGGGTCAAACAATTGATATACAATTTGACTGCTCAATATCAGTGAAATTGTATTTGTTCACTCGGACGATCCGGCACAACCTACGACTGTGTTTTAGAAATAAGTTTTTTTTAAATAATATTATTGTTTATGTTATGTATCATTTTATGTTATGTAACATTTTAAAACATATCGGTAAAATTATATTGTCCATGTATTATTGATTCGAAAAAATAAAAAAAGATTTTTTATCAAAAATAAACAATATTTTGATAACTTTCGGGATTAATATTTTGGATTAATTCCATGGTGTCAAAATGATATCAAGACTAATGATGATTTTTTTTAAATTTAAAATAAAATGGAGTCACATTAGTATTCTTACTATTTTCAAACGAAGCTAAATGCTTGTGCTATGAAAATATAACTGTGAAAACTTGCTGATCTCCTGGAACGAGGCTCGAACCTCCGATCACTAGATCACTAGGGCAGCGTCTTAACCACAAGACCAACAACCTACATTGATGCTATGATTTCATTCATATTATTCATAATAAAAAAACGTTTTTTATTGTAAATGTTCAATGTTAAAGTATAGAACTTTTTATTATCTCACATAAATTATATTTGTATTTTTTGACAGAAGAATCGGGATCACGATCCCTTTATAGTGCGGGGATAGGAAATCCGAGTAACTGGCAAAACTAAATTGTTGTATGCAAACCCCTCTTTAACAAAATATGGATTCTTACAGAGAGAGTAAAATTAAGAATCCAGGCTACCGAAATAAGTTACCTAGTAGCGAGATAATGAGATGTCTTGGCAAGAAGCCTCTATTTCTATACGAGTATACAAAATTATCTCAATTAAGGTAGCTCGAGCGCGTCTCGCGAATATTGGTGGAACGACTACCAATGTATTGCATTAGATCGGGTATATCGGATTCACTACACGTGACCATTGTAAGCGACGGCAGTATCTCGCTTCAAACCCCCTGTACGTCCAGTGATGGGTGGGATGTAATGATCTAACACAGGCCTTACCTATAAAAGCCGAGGCATATTGTGTTGCCCGGCCGCTCCAGACACGAAGCATATTGTTGGTGAAACTTTAGGCAGTTGTCCAACAATGGAGATTCTGTAACAATATGCAAAGAAACAATATTAAATAACTTAAATGGTTAACATTTCAATGCGTGTTGCGTGTTGTTCTTCGTATTGTTTCAAAATATAATACATTGTATTTACTCAAAACATTGTCTTCTATTAAAATACAACTTGTTTATTATAATAATTCTTTAAAAATTATATAATATATTATATTTTCCATTGTTCATCGTGTAAAAGGGGATCCAAATTTCGTCATTATTTAAATTAGTTTTTGCATAACCCAGGCCCTATTTTACTAATAGCAGCTCGAATATTATTAGCTTTAAGTACTTAGATAATTTCTAAAACATTAGCGTAGATCTTATCTTTCGTATCATCTTAACCAAACAAATCAAAGTGCGTTCAATCATGGCTATTCCAGCCCTGAAGGTTAAAGAAAGAGAATAATAATAATATTTATAATAATGTTGACTTTGAACCACCTATATTATTATTAAATGCAGATTAAAAATAATTTTATGAACATAGCAATAAGCAATCATTATAATAAAATTATAAAAAATATAATACTAATATTCAAATAAAACCATACTACACTGAAATGGGTCCAAAAAATTTTTGGTATTATAAATTCGGTCAACGCAATCTTTGGAATTATAAATTCGGTCGTATAAAGTTTGGTATTATAAATTTGGTCAACGCAAAGGAAAATTCGTAGAAGAATAAGAAAATAATCATAGGAAAAGTATATTTATAAACAATTTGGGGCTCGTTATATCTTATTTTATCTTTAAAATATTACAAAATCACGATAGTTTGGCTTAGTAAAAGCAGTTAAATTTTTCCAAATGCACTTCTGACCAAGGAAGTGACAGTATTCTATAAAATAATATTTTCAGGATACAATCTTGAACAATCTTTTTGAACGAACTGAACGTTTAAAAGTTAAAGTTTAAATTTTCTCCCCGCATTTATCAGTTAATTTAGAATAAAACTAGGCTTCAATTAATTTTCAGCATAATCCGTTGATATTTTTCTATATTTTTTAGCAAAAAATATCAAAATAATTTATATTAATCTTTTACGGCATTAAATGAATCGTGTGGGTAACTTAAATAATTATTTTTTATTTATTTTCTTAGTTTTATTAACCACAATTGAGTTTAAAAAACATCTACCGGTTTCGGAAAACACTTTTCCTTCTTCAGGATGTCATAACTAACTAAAAATATAGTATTGTTTCTTCACCAGAATCTATTTTTAAATTTTTTAAAAAACAACAATTATTTAAAAAAATAAATTTAGTACCTAACTCAAATTACTGCTCAATACAAATTTAGTCGAATAATTTTTAGGAAAAAATTTTAGAATAGGACTTGTAGTTAAATTTAGTTGGCTGTTTAGAATTTCCTGATTACTTTTACATGCTTTATTTATCTCCAACGATTCCAAATTATTTAATTTGTGATCAATTGTGGTTAATAAAACTAAGAAAATAGATAAAAAATATGAATCTTAACCACCAAGTTAATATTGCTAATTTTAAAAGTACTTAAATAATTATCTGAATTACATAATTATTGAAATACTTTTTAATGTATATATGTTAAATATTTTTTGGCTCCTGGGCAAATACGGTAACTTCGAAGACGTTTTCCGATAAAATTCTAATTCCAATAAAGAAACTTTCGGATTGCCAATGTATAAAAAGTTATAATTAAATTTCGAAATTTTCACCTTAATAGATTCTAATATTTGACGACAGGTTTTATATGTGAATAATTGATAAAGGTGTATTTTGCAAAAGGTATATTTTCCCGGCAGAATTGAGTGCCTTGAATTACACAGTCGTATAAAGTCATTCAGAATCAGACAGACTTTCCAAAAGTATGACATCATCACCTCTGAGCATCATTAAATTATACTATTATACTAACTATCCTAACCTAACCTAACCTAACCTAACCCAACCTAACTATTAGCCTAACGAAATCTAGCCTACTCTAATTCAACCTAACTAACCTCTCCCAACGGAATTTTTGTAACCTGGGCACTCCGAAAAACTTGCATTCTGCAAAAATGTACCATATTTTACAATTTAGTACTGTTAAAAATATAACTGTATAGTTTTGCTTAATTTATTAAACCACAGACGAGAGTCCTATCTCTAGATAAAAATAGAAATAAGTCGGTAGTGCGAGCGATAGTCCTGTAAAAATTGAAGCAAGAATCATCCTGGTTAATAATTTGGCTATTAAAATTTCGGCATTTCATTACTTATTTTTGGAGGCTATTTTAATTTCATATACTTGTAACCATGCCTGTCTTAACACAGATTTTTGACTTTTTGATTGATATTGCTTAAAAAAATAAATAACAAAAATATTTTTGAATAATGTTGAAATTTTTAGTATTTCCTGTGTTTCATGTATTTTTCAAATTACCTAAAAGAGAATTTTATACAACCCGGATTACTCAAATTATGTATAATATAAAAACACATATATGTGTATATATTATGCACGTTTTGCGTCTACGTCATAGATAAACAATGCCAATAATGATATCGTACTGCAGAAATTATAAAAAAATATATTACCCAGTTTTTCAATTTATTTAATTTGAATCAGTAAAGTCACTATATGCTTTTTAAAAATTACAACCACGTATTACCAGTTAGTCACCAAAAAAAAACATTGCACTTTTATAATATACTTGGTGTAGCATAAATTAGTTTATTCAAATTATTTAGATAATTCAGGAAAATTGTCACATGTATTTCTTTCAACGCGTCATTTGAACTTCATCAATCACACGAAAACAATTAACTGTTGTGATTGTTCAGTTAATCACCTTATTATAGGCAAAATCACAGCGTTATCAGCTAATCATAAAGTACTCTTGCGAGATAAATACATAATCTAAAATAACAGAGATTGTTTTGTAATTTCATAACATAGATGACTCGAGTGTGAGTTAGATAGAAATTTCATCGAACCACGAAATTCTTATTGTTACAATGAGTTCTCGCTCAATGTTGTACCGATAGGTGCTTTGAAATTTGCCGTCAGTTTCCAATTGACTATTAACGAATTCTCTGTAGTTTGATTGACGTGTTCATTGTGAAATAGTTTTCATACGAAATATAATTATAATAAGCGTAGTGTCATGATTATTTTTGAAAACGAAAACGTATATTTCGACTTTAAACATTTAAGAGATGGAACAAACGCTTCTGCTAAAATGTAAGTAATTTTTTAACGTATAGATTTTTGTTTTAAGATTTTTAGTGCGCGTGCATATTCTTATAGATTAACAAAGTGATTAAGAATGATAAAGTGTCCAAGTAAGTGTGATGAATAAACTTTAGTTTAACAAATATCAAAAAAAAATTATCCTAGTTTTACAAGTACTTATAAAACATATACTGATAAACAGTTACAATTAAGATTTTTAAAACTTCTAGTAGATAATAGAACGATCTGTATAAAGATGATTATAGAAAAAAATTAACAATATGCAAAATCTTACCATTTGACAAAAAAGTAACATACAGTAAAATATTCGAAGAGTTGATGAATACTGACCCTCATCATAGCTATTCTGTCAGATCGTCATGACCACCCTAAAATATAAAGTGAAAGAAAACATTCTCATCTAATTTTTTGATTCCTTTGTAGTATTTATTATTTTTTTTTAATGTTGTTGATAAAAACTCTATAATTACTATGTTAAGGGCAATATTTACCGTAAAACTGTTCTGCAGTTTGACAAATAATACAAAATATAATGTAAAATAAAAAAGTATCTAATACTGAATATGGGAGATGTCGCAAGACAGGGGTATATGTACGGTTTTACTTTTTCTGTCAATCCCCATAGAAATACCGTGAAATTGTATTTTTTTTATTAGAAGAATATCAGATATAATACATAATCAGATATAATTTTTATATTCTTCACTTCTCTATGAGAGTACTGTATATGTGTCATATCATCATCTACAGCCGTTTTCAATTCATTACTGGATGAAAGCCTTCCCACCAAGTTTCTCCCACTTTTCTCTATCCATTTTTATTCACTACCACATGTATAATATGTTACTATTTTGCTAGTTTGATGAAATCATCAAACTCTGCAGTTTCAGGGCGGCATGTCGGTTTCTTGATTCTCCTCGGGTATCACTGGTTGCTTGCGTTTGTCCAGCGATCGTTCGTCTACCGAGCAATGTGGCCTGCCTATTGCTATTTAATTTGCTTTCCATATTCTGTCATATCTGTCTGTTCAATTCACACGTTTCTATTCCTGTTTATTCGTGAGATGCTCAACAAATATCATTATTTTTAAGGTAGACACAATTGTCGACTTTTTCAAGCTGGGTTCCATTAACATGAATGTCTATCGACCGTTTTAATCTTTTAGATGCTTTTCTCCAATCCTGCTCTGCCACTGACTTCTGATAGTTTCTGCATTCTGTTCTGAAAATTTTGCATTCATCTGGATTGTCTGCGAAGATATCAATTATATCTGCAAAGCGCAGATAGCTTAAATTCTCTCCATTTATACAAATGCTTTTCTCCTCCCACTCTAATTGCCTGAATAGATTTTCGAGAGTGATATTTTAGGAGAGATGTTGTTGGGCACCTTTCTTGATAAGGAATCTACGAGAGGACTTATGAAGATTAATGGACGCTGTTGGGTTAATGTATACATTATTGATTTTATTTACATACCGTTTAGCAATCTTTTCATAGTCGATGAATCCGATGCGTAGTGGTATTTTGTATTATTAGCAGCGTTTTACATATTTTTTAACAACCAGTATGTGATTCTGAAACCTTTCTTACTAACCTACTGAATCTATTGAAACCTCTCTTGAGATTGTTTTGGATAGTTCTCGTCTAGCACAACGGTTTCAGATGTTTGAATATAGTAAATGTCTTGTACAAGGTAATAAACTGTTAGCCTGATAAGTTTTTACGCCTTCTCTATCTTTTTTAAGGTCGTTCTTGAAAAATAGTGATAGATCACTGACCAGTAAAAGAATAAACATGAAATACAGTGTTCATACAGGAAGGATTTAGAACATTAGTAGCTGGATGAGAGGCATTCTACACACATTCTTTGTGGAATCATAAATCCGATAGTTTATGACACATTTATGCAACAGTAAAAGTATTTACTCCTCGAAAATTAAATCTTTGTGTAAACAATACGTATTTTTTACATTAACGCATATTATATTGTCAGCGTTTAAATTTTCGTTCCAACCGTGTCATCTATTTAAAAAAAGTCGCGGAGTTATTTGATTGCGAAAGTGGTACCAAAATGATCACGTGACTGATACCAAATTGAAAATATTGAAACAAAGAATTTGCGTTAGTTCATGTCTACCATACATAATTAGTAGTCTGTGTGATAGATGCGTTTTTCCATTCCAATGGGATGTTTTCTTGGCGCAAAATAGCTATGTGGAGTGTACCAAGTACATATAAAAATACGTGTGTATTTATAAAAATTAAAAAATCCTTTTAAATCAGACAATCAAATAAGGATTTTCACAACAGATTTTTGATTAAGATTAAATGTTGCATCATTCAGCGAAGGCCAATCATAGCTGATAAACCCACTTCTCCGCGCCACTCCAATACTTATGACAAATGAATGTCAATGGAAACTACAATTATTTTTAGATTTTTAGATATAAATGTGAAAGGATTATGTTGTTAAGACACTCATTATTAGAGATCTCAAAAATCATGCTGGGTATGTGAATCAATTAGATTCTGGAATTAAACTTTTAAAGATATTAAATAATCATAACCTAACACAACCTTATCTTAAAAATACACTACATTATGAATTCAATAGTATGTATAAAATTATTGCAAGAACAAGAAAAATTGTTTGTTTTTAATTGATATTTAAAATATGTTTTTAAAGTAAAATTGCGCATCGTGACTTTTCTCACATAACCAATTGCAGTATCTTAACGTTCATGTTATGATTGATTGAAAGTATCATCAATTGTGATGTATTCGTATTGACTAGTGCTGGAATCAATCTTTCAGTTCTTTCATATACAAACAAAATATATTTTTTTAGCAATGTATAAGATGAGAAATACATTATCGCTTCGTTTCTTCCTCTTTTCTCCTTAATTAGTATATATACAAAACAAAACATTGATTTTTTATGAATAAGTATATATTTTTGCTACATAATTTTTTGGTGTTTTTCGTGACAATTGGGAAACTTTAAATATGTTAATCTTTTTAATTTTTATTTTAAAAGTTGAGAAATAATGCCTTTCATTCATACTTTACCTAAAATAAAAAAATTGTCACGTTTGGATGCAAGTGTCAATATCACGCTACGTGTGGAGCCCGTGGATAGTTTGGCGCCGGAAATTTCTGGGACGGCGATGTTCTTTCTTTGAAAAAAATTCAGGATTGCTGTTCCGAGTTTGGCTAGCTGATCTTCGCCGGCTCCCGTCAGCTCGGAACTCCTGGGACACTGGTGTGTGCAAGGTGTTAAGATGAATAAGAGACAGATGAACAAGTGAAGAATGGACACGAAAAATAGAAAAACTGTGTATGTTTAGTGCGAGAAGCGTGGATAGTTGTAAAGTTCATTGTAAAATATAGTTTATAATGTGAACAAAATTTATTGTCATTGTGCATTCACCCTCCCCTACAGACAAACGTATCTCTGATGTAGTGGCCCATGGATATTATATTATATCTGAAAATCAAAAAAATTGTAAATACTGATTAAACTTAGCCGGTGACATAGAACTCGGAGTCCTGGCGTTCTATCCACGGCATGAAAAGGATGCCCGGTCAGCCCTAGCTTAACGTGATAATGTGTATAATCCCTAGTGAGTATGTGTATATATATATACACTCACTAGGGATTATACACATATCCCATTTGTAATAAATACAAAGAAGAAATTGTTGTTTTAATTCATTCTTTTGTTAAATACAAATTAAATGTATTAATTAGAAAAAGATACTTATAAAATCAATTTTACCGGGATCGATCTTTAGGAAGAGATCCAGGTTCGAATCCCGGTAGCAACAATAATATTTATCGATGAAATTAATTTTATATATCTTTCTAATTAATACAATCAATTAGTATTTAAAATATCACAGACCTATGTTCTGAATAATTACAATTTTACCGGGATTTATCTTTGGGAAGAGATCCAGGTTCGAATCCCGGTAGCAACAATAATATTTATCGATGAAATTAATTTTGTATATCTTTCTAATTAATACAATCAATTAGTATTTAAAATATCACAGAACTATGTTCTGAATAATTACAACTTCACAATAAGAATGTGTTCTCCTTAATAATTGTTTTATTTTTTTGTATTATATTTAAATTACCAAGATGCTGTTGGTATTGTAGCTACGTACACCTAGGATGTATATGTATTTTGTAAATTAGAGTATTTTACTATACAAAATATATATATCATGTGTATACTGCACACTCATACTAGAATATTTTTAACACGAAATATTAGCTGACAGATTTTGTGTCCTCCACTCACACCTCCCCTCCATTTTATCTGTCGGTCTAAATATCACTGGTTGAGAAGTTTGTATTGCACTAATGGGTTTATCTCGCTTGAAATTCATTATGTTCTTGACTCATAGAAATATACCCACTTCAAAATTACTTACGCGATTATGATAAGATCTTGCACTTATCTCTTCACTAGAACTAAACGGAAACCATTTTAACAACTTTATTGGCTAAATTAAAAGATTGCAATTACATTGAACGACAGAAATAATGACTTTGTTCTCTTTATCAGCTCGCATCCGTCCATTCTTGAATTAATGTTTTTCTAAATGACCTCTGATCTAGTCATCTAGCTGTTTGAATATTTGCAACTGTTAGGATATTTCTTTTTTCTGCCTCAGTTTCATATTCAGGGGGGAGGCCTCTAGCCTAACTGGTTCTTTTTTAAATATTATCAAGTCAAATGGTTATGAAATGAAATTACAAAATGCCATTGTTTACAAGAAAGTTTATTATCTATTTTATGATACTTGCATGTATTAAAAGTGGAAAATGAGCATTTTACCTGACTACTTATTAATAAGACAATTCAAAAATAATTACAATTAAATTAACATTAATTATGTGCCCATCATTCAAGCATAAAGTTATTTACCAAATTGTCTATTTTGATGCTTGTCTGATGTAGATTATGCAGGTCCCTCACATAAGGAATTACCTCTCAGGAGACGCCTTCCACGTGTAGATGATGGTCCTGGATCCTGGACGTGAAGTGTGGCCAGATGCTTGTGGTGCTTGAGTAGGGTGATGGGGTTCAAGCTTGTAGTTGATTGACCACCAGACGATTCTCAATTATGCAGGCAAACTGGGACTCTGGACGCGATGTTCTTATGTAATTTTTGCGTGCCGTATAGGATATCGTCTTGGCTTTTACGGGACCTTGACTTGATCGGATCGTGAAACTTGAGTGCTTTCACGTAAACGATTAAACGCAGAGAACATCATAGTCTAAGCTTAAACTCGAGGCGCACAGTTTAAATTTTCCCCGGAATCATAATTTATAAAATGCTTGCTTAATATATCAGAGACGATATTGATTTTATTTTCTAATTAAAAATTATATCTCGTCTTTAGAGAGCGAGTTCTCCCGGCCGAGAATTAGAAAAAGACTGACGCATTAGGTGATGCATTTGCCGACGTGATTATGGTCACGTACGCCAGATTCCTTATTGCTGTTCCCACGCTGTATCGTGAGTCTAACAATACCGATGTTTATTGCAACCTCCGTCCCTTACTTCGACTAAGTGTTTATGTAGCCTTGAAAAACAAAATATTATTTTGGCTAATTTTGCATTCTAACACAACCATTAATTGTATTAACAATTAGGAATATTTTAAAATAATTAAAAACTACTCGATTTTAGGAACCGTATTCGTAGAAATTTAAATATGTCATTTTTTTCATTTTAAACTAATGGCTGCTTAACATTTTTCATAATCTTTATTAATGTATTTGTGAAACTTTATACCATTTATTTAATAAAAAAAAAATAGTGTGTAATTTTTAAATTTAGTAATTAGTTTTTTAACGTGGTTAAATAATATTTTGTATAAAAAATTTAAGAAATACTGCTATTCTATTTTGTTTATAACGTTTGAGACATTCTTGTTCTTTGTTTTTATTAACATAATTGAAAAATAATTAAAAATCGTTTTCTTTCTTTTCCAGTACAAGAGATAGAAATCCCAAAATAGCATAAATGTGAAGATAAAAAAGGGTAGATAGTCATCTTGTCATTTTTTATAAAAAGTTAATATATAAAGTAAAATCATTCTTTACTAATTTCATCAAGAATGATGTCACTCTGTGTTTGTTATTATTTATTATTGTTATTATTTATTATTGTTATTATTTAGATTACATTAAAATAGTTTTCGAATAAACATGTAGGTACCCAATCTAACCTAACTAATAATATTTTCCAAGCGGTTTAAGGATACAAATAGATTTTAATATTTTAACAAATCTGACGAACACTTTTTTTCCTTTTTGGTCAAACTCTCGACGTTACCACATTTTACATAATCTCAAAGTTCTTAAAACTTTTTTCATTTATTCTTCTGAAATATTGACAAGTTAGGGCCGTCGTTATATTGGAAAACTGTCTACAATATTTTGCCCCGATTTTAATTCGTCGACAATATGACATGTATGCATTGTATTATATAATGGTATTTTTTGTTATCACTATACAAGTCCATTAAAAAATTCAACAGAAACAACTTTGACCACATGTTATTTCGAAACTCGTGAATGATTTGTTAACATACAATTCTTGTCTCTACAAACAGATATTATAAACGTATGGTTTGCGAGTTAGGACTATATAGAATTCATTTGAATTTTACGACCATACAGGGACAAAACCAAGTCGGTACGCCATGAATAAATTTATAGTGATTTTGACAAAATCGTGTCAAAACACGCCTCAGTTTTTATAGCGGATTACGCAATATTACGACAGTATTATGATATACTTTTATTACCGTTATCAAATTTATTTACATTTTGGGATTTCGGTGGTGTACTTTATTATTGAAGCAAAACAGTCAAATTGAAGACAAATGTGATGGACGTGCATATTACGTAAGTCACTTTATAGCAATAAGATATAATGTATCTAAGAGTTATTTTTAAAATTAGCAATATTAACTTTGTGGTTAAAATTCATATTTTTTATTTATTATCTTTGTTTTATTAACCACTGAATTGAGTTTAAATACATCTACCGGTTTCGAAAAATACCATTTTCTGCTTCAGGATGTCATAACTAACTAAAAACATATATTATTGTTTCTTCACCAGAATCTATTTAAAAAAAAACAACAATTATTTAAAAACTAAATTTAGTACCTAACTCTAATTGTTACTTAATAGAAATTTAGTCGAATAATTTTTAGGAAAAAATTTTAGAATGGGACTCGTAGTTAAATTTAGTTGTTAATAACTTTTTGATTAGTTTTACATGCTTTATTTATCTCCAACGATTCCAAATTATTTAATTTGTGACCGACACCATTTATATGACAATCCCAACTGAGATGTATTTAAACTCAATTCAGTGGTTAATAAAACAAAGATAATAAATAAAAAATATCTAAGAGTTGTTATATGTCAACGATCCGATACATAGTGGACAATTAAAGACTGTTATTATGATAAGTATTTGTGCAATCCTGCTTCATTCGCTATTATCATGTTAAGTATTTCTGTAGTTGTTCTTTATTTTCTTAATCAGTAAATTAAAGTTAAGTTTATCACATCAAATTATATTTATGTATTATGAACATCTCTCCGATATCTTTAAATTTTTTCGTTCATATTTGAAACATTTTTTCAGGTAGTACATAAGATGTATAAATATTTTAAACTATAAAATTAATGATTACATACTCAAGAATATAGGTAGGCACTTGAGAAATATTGTCTTATCAGTGTTGTCACTTGAGCACCGTTATTTCCTTCTCGTAGTTTATTTATAAATAACTATATCAGAAAATATTTTCCTGCAAATTTCTTAGCAATTTTATCATTTTATTTTACTAGATTGTGATGCGTATTTGGTCTAGCAATAAGACTTTCGCCTTGTTCATGCACGCGAGATCACAAAGTTAATTCTAGTATTCACAGCATTAGCGCTCAGTTTAATTTTAAAAATCGTAAGAATATTGATGTGATATATATATTTTTTTTATATTTCGATCCACTTTTACCAGATACGTAATCGCTTAGTCAACGTCGTAGAAATTCAACAAGTAAATTAAAAGTTTAAATTTGTATATAGAAGCGAAACTTTCTGGTATGTACTTTTAATGTCTAACATAACACCATATTGTTAGCATAGTTCAAGAAATGATTTGATGGAAGTATTTTTTTTTTAAACTTTTACGATACATTTTCTAATAAGGCCTTTTTAAAAATTTAATGCATTATACAAATAATATTTCCTTTAGGATTATGACATTGTTACAATTGGTATTAAAAATATATTATATTTATTTTATTGTATGGAAAATTTGGCCACATACAATTTCATGTTATAAAATCAATATCAAGAAGTGATTCTATAAGTGGATCGTCACTGTCCCTCAAATAGCAAACTCCAAAATACAATTATGATCAATTTATAAAATTGTATTATTAAGGATAACACATTCTTATTGTGAAGTTGTAATTATTCAGAACAGACGGTCTGTGATGTTTTAAATACTAATTTAATGAAATTGAGATCCAAGTTCGAATCCCGGTAGCGCAAAAACAATATTTTGCGACAAAATTGATTTTATATGTATATATTCATAAATAATATATTAAATTAGTATTTAAAACATCACAGACCTTCACAATAAGAATGTGTTCTCCTTAAACATATAAGTTGTATCAATGTGTCCAAAATTTAATAAAAATGAATTGATAATTCTGGCATCTGCAGTCGGTTTACACAAAGGTATTTGAGATTTCGTAAAAACAATGTAGATGGATTTCAAATAATGGAACGACAGATGTATTAATTTGAAAAAGTGTAACATATAGGTTCGAAAATTTGTCATGGAAAATACTGGCGCTATAACACAATTGGTAGTGTACTTCCCCGGATTGGAAATAGAGATCCAGGTTCGGATCCCGGTAGAGCAATATTTTTCGACAAAATTGATTTTATATGTATGTATATTTATAATTAATACATTAAATTAGTATTTAAAATTATATTAGTTTGTTTTCAGCAAACAATTCGTTATTATCTACTTGTTTGTGTTTGGAGTTATTTATGTCACCATAATCTTGGAGCAAAATTTTATTGCATATTTACTCTTATGATAATAACTTATTTGAACATTCTAGATTTTCTGTTTTTAGATTTTCATAAGTAAGGACGCAATTTCATTATTTTTTCCAATACACCAGTATATGTGTGTGTGTGTGGAATATCAAAGGCATCAACCATATATCCAATATTTTGAATTCTTTGGAATCTGATGTCGAAAATATAATTTATATTAAATTGCGAAGCGTTATTACTTCGTCTTTATTTGTTTTTTTTTTATTACGCATTCAAATTCTTATTTAGAGTATTTTATTGATACTTTAAATACGAATTTGAATGTCTTCTAATAATATGATCATATTGATTCTGTATAAATTTTATATTTTTTAACCTTTAAATATTTTTTTCGTGTACAATTAGCGATCTGATCAAACATTAATTTGGATCGTAAGCTTCGAAACATTATTTAAAATATTTTTTTCTGCTCGTGCTGTGTTTTATTATGTACGCATTCTTAGTATAGATATACATTTAAGTAAATTTAACATCTATGTTATGGAATGAATTTCTAGGTTTTGACAAGGAACCTTTTGTATTTTATCTGGATCTGTCAATAAATACTATTTCCTTTCACATAGTATAGTAGACGAATCGAGTCTCCATTAATCAGTATGACTGTATAAAAGTCACAAAATATGTATGAAAATAAAATTAATATTTTTAATATTAAATATGTTTATTCAGCGGGTAAATTTTTCAAAAATACGACTTTAGAAATAGCGCATTAGAAAATTTCATTCCATTTTATATACTCTCACTATCATCTTTTATTAGAATTTGATACATAGATTTATATTTTGGTATGCCAACTATATTATTAATACATTCCTAATATTAAATTTTATAACTATAAATGAATTTTATTTGAAAATAGTTACACCTGGTAGTTATTAAAAAATTTGCCAATAAAGGTTTATTTGTTATATTTTTAAACGTCTATTTTAACATTTTTTTCGTATCTAACGTCAGTGCAATAGCTAGTATGCTCTCCTCTTATACGAAATATCAAGGTTCAGTTCTCTGTCGTGCGTTTTTTATTATTATTATTTTAATTTAATTGAATTCATTAATATTTTTTTGGAATCAGAATAACGAATTCTATTCAGGGATGGTATGATATGTATTTGAGACATGAACCACGTATCTTAATAGCATGAACATGCAATAGGTATTTATATGTGTAAAATATCTATTAATTTCAGATTAATGTCATGAGTTATATTAAGTACTTTTATATAAAATAATGTACACACAATGTATAATTACTTTATAATTAATTTACACATTGTATTTCTCTCGCCTTATTAAATACTAAGCAATAGATCCAGGAATTTAGAATGCGGAGTATTTCGTAGTTGCAACTAAGTTTACGATCGTTTAAGATCAAAACCACATCGCTGTGGTTTTCAATGTAGTTTCAAAATGCATTTTGGACAACTTAAATTAAATTATCAATTCAGATTAAATTCAGCTCGATCTAATAACTATCGCTAGCCTCTCGTAAATTCACCAGTGATTTTCGTAATATGTTTATTCAGTACAAATTAGATGAATCACTTATAGATAGATATACAGAAAAAATCTATCAAAAAAATATTTAGTTACCACCGGAACTCGAACTCAGAACCTTGTATCTGTGTATCTTTCTAATAGAGTCGAATAAATTTATCAAAAAACTATCTTATAAAATTTTAACGTGACAATAAAAATATGATTTCATTAAAATTTGTTAATTTAAGAATATGTATCGTACATTAATAATATAATTATTAAAACATATGTCAGATACTATATGTACCCATTACTATGAAAGTAGTATATGCCAATAAATATTAAAAAAATGAGTTTATCAATTATTTTGCGTCACATTCTTTTAAACTAATAAAATATGATGCAAATTGTGACAATTGTGAAAAATTTGAAGCATTATATTCAGTGTATTGTTACGACTTTCAACGGTATTCCGCTAGTGTTTATTTTGATAATAGAATAAGTTATTTCAACCCTATTTTTTTTTATTTCCTTATAAGCTACATCCAACGTTTATATTTCGAAATAAATTATAAATCTAATAGACTAATAAATAAATTTATAAACATTGGTAAGTAAGTAAGTGTTGAGTATTTATTTTTTAATCAATTCAAACGCAAACCTTTAAATATCTCGAAATGAAAGAGACATGACTTAGACCACTTTCGTATCTTAGTATCACATTTCGGGCACATATTTAGTATATACGATAAAAAAAAAAAAAAAAATATATATATATATAATATGAATATGATATGTTTTAAATAGATATGAATTTCAATAAATTGATTATTGCATTAGTAGACATATCAGTATCCACAGAAAATGTTGTATATCATCCATGGAATAAAAAATTGCACATATTAATCCAATGTGTTCCTAATGCAGAATTACGCGTAGAAACGTTGTTTGGTCTAAATTAAGTGATGAGATCTGAATAGTCAGATCATATTCTCTTTCCAGCATCCCTTACAAATTGCGTCTTGACAGAAATACGCCATCTCCTGCACGTGTTAATTTTTTTTCTTTTGACGTTTAATGACAATACCTAGTAGAATGAAAATCGTATTTAATATTGCCATAGTATAAAAACATTCGGTTACTGATACGAGCGGCATTTCGCATAATAGTACTTTCATATTCAAACAAGGATATTTCAGTGAGCTGTTTAACAAATCTCCCTATACAAATGTAAAACTGAAAATTCATACAGATTGCGTATTGAACAATTGCTCCGTCAGCAAAATATGGATATCCATGAAATGCCGAAACAAAAGAAACCTGATTTGCAAAGGTTTTATGTCGCTTTAGTGATCCCACCGTTACATGGTTTCTAACGTGTGGGGCGAACATTGTTTGCCGTTTGGAGTATCCGGCTAGGAGTTAGCTGATTAACTAATTCTGTGAGAATATTAACAATGTTATAAATAAACAAGTTATTTGCGTACTTACTATCGAATAGTTTCAATCAGGTCGTCCATCATCAGGGTGTTTATTCTAATTGTTTTCATGCCAATTTCTAACTAATATGTTGTACACTAGTCATAAAATTGGCAATGGGCAGCAAATAACAACTTTTGAAATAGAGGCGTGCATTTTTAAAACAAGCTAAACTCTTAAGAGCTTGTGCTATGTATTATGCAAAATATAATAAACTCATTCGTTTTTTAGGATGAAAATCGCCTGGTATCCTGATCACTAGACAAGCATCTCACTTCTGGACCAAACAAGCTAGACATTAAATACATGAGTGCCTACATTCAAACAAATTGAAAGTCACAAATTCAAGACAAAAAGGAACAGGATAGCCAAGAGAGTACCTGTATGTACTTATATGTATTCTTAAAATATTCAAGAGAAATTCTATAATCTATTTTGCAAATATTTAATTTCATGTGCTCTCTCTAGCGATAGACAATTTTAATTTATGTAATAAAATAACCGTGTTCAGGGAGACAATTGCTGAAAAAAATCTGAGAGTATTTTTATGTTACATACAGTAGCTCAGGTTTTAAAACGGTAGATTCGGAGACTTTGGAGGATTCGAAGATTCATCATACAATATCTGTGGAATTTGTATACGAGTATAATACGAGGTAATCCAGAAAGTGCAGAATTTTTATTCTTAAAAAATTGAGAAAATATGTTTTTTCAACAATTTCATATTTTTGTAAACACAGTTCACCAGTTTTAAAGTCCCTCTTTTGTTCTTCACCGTCAGTCAAATTAAATAATTGAAATGCAATTCGTCATCAACTCTAAAACATTTTCCATTCAAGAACTGTTTAATCTTAAGAAAAAAAGTGAAAATCTTTTGAAGCAAGGTCAAAACTATACAGTGGATGATCAAAATGTGCCTCTCACTCGAACGTACCAAATTTTTGCGTCACATGATAAACATTGTCCATTTGATCTCGACATCGCGATACCATTCACGATGTGAACAATTACCTCGTTTTTTGCGTGTTCTGTAGGTGAACTGTGACATCACCATCTTCAGCCGGGAGCGGAGATTGTTGACTATCCTTGTGCATGCAGTGTGTGATTTCGGTGACGCCACTAGGGATTTGAGGTAAGACGAGCAGTCCATCTAAATCCCGGTCCCCGAGATTGTCTTTCCTCTTATCAACCTCTTCCTATATCCGTCTCTTGATTTCCTTCCCCACCGTAATTCCGACTTACAACCGGAATTATCGTAATCCATTCTACGGAAAGTGCAATCCGGAGATTGGACAGTGTCTTTAAAAAAGTTTATAATAAAATTTTTTTTTAAAGATACAGTCATTACTTTCTAGATAACATACTCTTTCTAATATTTATTTTGTAGAATTTTGTTACATTTATTACTTTACCTTATTATATAAGCAATGTAATAAATCCATAACACTAAAACTAGTTTAAGAAGTAGTAAAATCTTACTTCTTTATTCAAAATTTCTAAATGCACCTGGTACAAGTAATATCATTTTTTATATAATGCCAGCGGTTTAATTTAAAATATGAAACATGGATTCGATTATATCACACTTTGGGAACCTTTTGTAAAACGCGTCCCTAGAGGTACTCAGTGGTCAAAAGTCGTGCAATCATATCACAATGGGCATGGCGGGACTTTTGCCGTCGTAAAATAAATGTATATGCAGAGTTGTTTCTCCTTATCTCGGCCGATTTGCTTTAAGGGGACGAATATGGCCGGGCTCTGAAAGTTACAGCCGGATGCTGGGGGAACTTTCCCTGTGGAAGGGGCGGATATTTCGAACCAAGATGATGGTGTCATTTTTTTTATGCCATCATTTTATTTAACTTAAATATTACTACTAATTTTAATACGTCTTAATATTTATTTATTTATTTTACACCAAGATATTTATTTTTCTCATTGCAGCGATCGTTTATTTTATACAAGTTTTCTTATTAATTTATTTATTTTAAAACAGTCGTTAATTTCACCCCCAAATAAGAAAGATCTTGAATTATTGGGGTGACATCAACATCTCTAATAATACAATGTAAAATAATAATAATTTATTTAAATATTAAGAAAGATGTCGAAATACACAATTATTTCATTATTTTGAAGACCTTTAAGCTATTTTAGAACCTCTTTTTTGTGATGAAATGTTTACTTTTATAGAGGGTTAAAAATTGCGCTAAGAATATTACTGAAATATTAAATTATTATTATTATCGTTAAGTATTATTTTGTCGTATGTCCTTCTTTCATTATATTTTCTTAGATAATAACATTACGTCTACCTCAACGTGAGTAAACATATTTATTCTTAATGAAAACACATTTTGATTGATGTTGCATTTTCAGAACATCGTTCTGTGGTATTTTAATACAAATTAAATTAATTAAATTATAAATATATCTTGAAAAAATCTATCTATGGAAAAAATACAAAATGAAGTATCTAATAGATATATCAATTATAAAAAGTACTGCAGAATATAAGTTCAAATTATATATTATTACAGGATATAGTGAAATAGAAACGCGTTTCCCTGGATAGGAACAGTAGCGGTTTTGTATTCCGATAGCACCCAAATTAAATTTTTGATAGATTTTTTTTGTATAATTTACTAATTGATTAATTTAATTTGTATTAAGTGTATATTATACTAAGAGATATTTATACATTTCGTCGGAGTGACGCATCAATTTCTTTTGAAATGATACATATGTGACCTTTATGTTCTAAGGATACATTTTTTCAAAATTGTAAACGAACAAGTCTTTTGTCAGATTTTGAAAATTTGTCATTCGCCTCGATCCTAGTGTTTTAAAATTTAGTAATTTAATAAGCATTAATGTAACCTAAAAAGATTAAATAACGTAACAATGTTATAAAAATGCAACAATAATTTTTATTTATCGTGTGCTAAGTTATATCTGTATATTGATATTTTTTAACTGTAGTAACCAACTCACGAACTAAATAACCGGCGAAATTCTATTATCATATGACTGCCGTGAAAAGTAATGGCCCATATCCACGGATTAGATTTTTAAGAGATTTTCAATTCGAGATTATCTCTGAGATAGGGATTATACTCCCATGAGGTTCTTCGAGAGACAACATCTAAAGAATGGCGGGCAACTGATGGATAAAAAGGGCTGAAGACAAAATGAATTGGCTAATTTTGGGGGAGGCCTGTCTCCAGAGGGGGAGACATTCTTTTGAAACACCTCTTGGCTTTCGTAGTTCACCGTGTACACACCAAATCTCTGAGATTCATCGTCTCGCGCCTCACATTACGCTTGCTGTACGTCAAATGTAAGTCCATTAACCGTTGATGTTCCTTTCGTGAATTGAGTGGATTTTAACCTACTCAGCAGCAGTAAAAGCGAAAAAAATGTTAATAATTAATAATGGCTTCTGTTTGTCTAATTAATATTCAAAATAAATAGCTGTCGGTATCTATAGTTCTAGGTGTGGTTTGTGAGCACGTGTCGAGAGCGCTGTCAAATCGAACGTTATGTAACTGGTTTGTTTTGCCCTTTCCTACCAATCTCAAACATCTATAGATTAAAATCTCAACACATGGTAAAGATATTTATTTCACCGTATCTTCATTCGTGGACACTGGCCATAAGAATGTATTTTATATATATATATTATGTACTTGAATATTTTTGAAACTTGTATCGATCTGTTGAGGAGAAATATGTGACATTTGTAAAAGGTGGCACGTTCACTATCTTCGTCTTCTACAACGGAGTACTCAAAAAAAATCAAGGAACTTTTTACTATTGGTGTGTTAATAATTATGTAACTAGACGAATAACCCGCGCCATGCACGGTTTCCGAGTTTTGACACATTTTATATTAATTTGATAATAAAAATATATTAAATACAGCAATAACGCCCCGACACGGTATTCCAGGACGTACGTCAATATAAAAACAATAAAAATTATTATCGACAGAATTATTAAAAAAATTTTAACAAAAATGTGATTTTTATATTTTAGAGAATTTAAAATATATATTTTCACTATCTATCATACATAAATGGTATATTTAAATAATTTTAAATAAATTGATTTAATAAATTGATATCGCAAATTGTCCTTCATTCTTCAAACTATGTTCATTTGTTTAACTTAAATGCAAGATAATATGTGAAATAAAATATTCCAATGTTGAATGTTAAAGACAAAAATGTATATATTATGTATTTATTAATTTTGTTATATATTTGTACTAGGGTTTAAAACCTGCCCTACGACTGACATAATATACTTTAAAATATATAATAATTTTAATAATTATATACCTGTGTTACGATTTTCACAATTCAAATTTGTTTCCTAATTGAAAAATGTACATTTCGATTATAATGGTGACATATTTCACATATATCCACCCAATTCATATAATTCAAAAGAAATTGATAATCCTAATTTTAATTAAAATTTCCTTACGCATTATACAATGAGGGACATTGGGATATTGCACCACTTTCCATTTAGAAAAAAACAATTGTATTAGTGTGAGTAACAGTTACAGTGTATTGATGCAGTTCTACGTTTTTATTAGTCAGTAGGCGAGATGGGTGAGGGGGGTTTGTCGTTTGAAATTACATAGTTGGAAACACGATATTCACAAAAAACATGTATGTAATGTTTAAATTTTGTAAATAATATATAACTACGTACTTATACTATAAAAGCCGTATATTAAAAACAAACATTCCTAAATGCGTTATATATTCAAATTAAGCATTTTTTCTCTGAACATAAATATTATATTATTTTTTATTTATTATCTTTGTTTTATTTACCGCTGAATTGAGTTTAAATACATCTACCGGTTTCGAAAAATACTATTTTCTTCTTCAGGATGTCATAACTAAATAAAAATATATATCATTGTTTCTTCACCAGAATTTATTTAAAAAAAAAAAAAACAATTATTTAAAAAATAAATTTAGTACCTAACTCAAATTGTTGCTTAATACAAATTTAGTCGAATAATTTTTAGGAAAAAATTTAAGAATGGGACTTGTAGTTGAATTTAGTTGATTGTTTATAATTTCTTGATTAGTTTAACTCAATTCAGTGGTTAATAAAACAAAGATAATAAATAAAAAATAAGAATTTTAACCACAAAGTTAATATTGCTAATTTAAAAAATATTTATTGTCTATTTTGTATGTAAACGGTGTTGGCTATAAATAAAATAATTTGGAATCGTTTGGAATAAAGCGTGTAAAATAAAACAAAAAAAATAAATTTAAACATTCAACTAAATTTAACAAGTTTTTTTTCAGTTAAAAATTATTCTAGTAATTTTGTGTCACAATTAATAATTTAAGTTAAATACTAAATGAATTTTTTATATAATTATTGTTTTTTAATAATCGATTCTGTTAAAGAAACAAAAACATGTGTTTTCGATTATTATTGATATCCTGAAGAAGAAAATGATATTTTTCGAAACCGATTGATTTTAATTTATTAAGTGGTTAATAAAACAATGTTAACATTTTAAAATAATGGATTTTAATCACAAAGTTGATTTTTCCAATCCTAAAAATATTAATGTACTTTATCCTATTTTTTATCACACGGCGATGAAAAACATAAAATATATATCTCAAAAAAACGATTTACATGAAAGTTTGAACTCTGTATGTGTTGTGTTCAATTATATTTACTACGAGTTTTCCGGCACCCTGTATTATATTAAAATTATTATTATTAAATATTAAATATATTTAATATTAAAAAAAAAAAAAAGTTCTACGTTTTTGAAACGGGCTGTTACACAAACAAATACAATCGTTATTTCTAAATGAAAACTGGTTTACGAGTATATAAGAATATATGACAATTAGCAATAAGATCAGGGGGTCGACGTAGACATTTAACACATTTGTGAATTCATTAATTTTAAACGCATATTTTCATATTTCATCGCGATCAAAGTTATTTTCCATGTCTGTTTGAGAACTGCACCTAGGACGCGAACCAATTTTCTACAAACTTTTAAAATCCATCGCCAGGAGGCAGTCGTGAATAATTAATTTTTCGTTTTGCGCGTAAGCCTCATACAAGAAGTCGAATAATAAATGACGCCGTACTGTGCTTTTGTACGAAAGTTTCCATTCACAAGGAACCTGATCTGCAAACTGAATCTAATGCTTTCAGTTTTTCTTCATCTTCTATGAGATTCCTTTCCAGTCTGAACGATAGTTCTACGTAAGACGACTTCAGGAGTCTATGTTTTTCGCCACTCTTTACACTTGGTAATTATTTAATTTTGCAAATATCCCATCAATAATAACGGGAAATTAAAAATTGTTACAATACAATTTATAATATTTAAAAAAATTATTTTTAATGAAATCACATTTCATCTATGAAGATACAATTTTTTTAAACATTGTCTCGTAAAAACTAAAACAATTTGTTTTAAAATTGCTAAATATAATATGTATGCACAGACTAACAAATGTATAGACATGAACTAACGCGAATTCCCTGTTTCCATATTTTCAATGGTGTCACCCACGTGATTATTTAAGTACCACTTGCGCAATCAAATA
Organism: Eubasilissa regina; assembly: GCA_022840565.1. Lineage (NCBI taxonomy): Eukaryota > Metazoa > Arthropoda > Insecta > Trichoptera > Phryganeidae > Eubasilissa > Eubasilissa regina. The sequence goes on from JAINEB010000013.1 coordinate 20,737,918, forward strand.
GTTCGGCGACTTTATTTAAATGATTCTCGATTCCACTCGATTGAAACGAAGATTTAAATGCTGACAACATAATATGCATTACAGTAAAAAATACGTCTTGTTTACACAAATGTTAATTTTCGAAGAGTAAATACTTTTACTGTTGCATAAATGTGTCGTAAACTATCGGATTTATGTTTCCACAAATAATGTCTATAGAATTACTTTCGTCCCGCGACTGATGTTCCAAACCCCTCTCCTACATGTACACTTTATTTCATGTCTATTCATTTACTGATCTGTGTATGTATGTATTAAATTATCACCCTGACTGGCCATAATGAATAATGCTACTGCATACTCTCCGGGCAATTTAATTCACCGTTTCGATTATAGATGATCACAATTTTTAATTGCACTTCAAGTGCACTGAGGAAGGCAAATTAAACAATTTATATTCCAAAATCCAATGTACTGGATACAGAAATTTTGCTAAGATATATGTCTTGTTCAAGATTTCTGAAGGCCAAGATTAGATTAGGTTGGGATAAATGTTACAAAAGCACCCAGTTTTGTAACTGAAAAATTACATTGTATCACATTATGTGTAACGCTCGGTTGTAGTGATAAACTAACATACATTTGTCACTTTACCCGACTTCTTTGGGCATTATGAATAATGCTCGCTCACAATGCATAATGCTCTATTATTCACTCGTTTAATATTAAATATTATTTTGTTAATTAATTATTTACTTACCATCACGCCGTTTCTCCGCGGGGGTGGGCAGAGAAGATACGCTACACTCTTTTATCGTGACACACAGTTCTCGCTTCATCTACATTCATACATCTTTTCATATAAACTCAACGATTATTGTGGCTTCTAACAGGACCATCCTCCAGTATCCGGTTTACCTGGTCGTGTCAAGTATTCCGCGGACGTTCGCTACTTCTGGTGCCATCAACAGTTGCGTCATATATCTTTCTTACCATTCTCTCCACATTCATCCGTTCCATATGACCAAACCACCTAAGTGATCCTTTCTTAATCTTATTGACTAAACTATAAGAACAGCCTTACATTCTTTCCTCATTTCTTCACTCTTTACTCCGTCATATACACCTAAGCGATCTCATTTCCACTACAATTCGGTCTACTTTCATTCCTCTTTTGCCAGATAAAGGCCTCACTTCCATACATCAATGTCGGTACCAGGAATCCATTGTGAATAGCTAGTCTTGCCTCAGTTGACAAGTTCCCCATTATCTATAAATACATTCAAAGCGCCATTCACTTTATTTCCTGCAGTCACCCTCCTTTCGATATCTTTGTGATTTTTCTGTTTTTTACTATTTAATTTGTTACCTTACTTCCTACTTATAATATAGCTAATAGAACCTAATGGTTATCTACCTCAGAACAGGTACTAGCGAGATAGAAAGCAGCCAACAGACATGCATATAAATAAAATGTAATACTAATACTTATTGCACTTGTTAGTGTATTATACTTACAAAATATTTATATTGAAGCAAGCTTCAAAAGAATGTTATTTTAAAAATAAATGCCGATTTATCGGCACTGATATCAAATAGATAAAAAAAAAAAAAAAAAATTGTTTTAATAACGCTAGCTATTGTTAATCGACAAATTTAGTATAGACAACAAAATGCGGTCCACTAAATAATTCACTGCCGCGCCATTAGTCCCGTAGATCAAACGTCAATGTGAAATTTTCACAATTAAAAATTTACGAATTTACACATAACGAGAAGGGATTGAAGGCTTGCGGGTTAATTAACACGGCGCGAATCGATGTCGAGATGAGAGTGATGTCAAGTAAGTGACAACCCTAGATTCCAGGTTCAAATGTTAGATACTGGATGCTTTCGTATCTGTTTAGACCCATATTCAAATTAAACATTATATTTTTGGGAGACTTCTTCAGTAAAATATTCAACATAACCGCTCTTTAAAAAAACGTCTTGATAAATGAGTAGCATTTTATAGAATAATAATATGTAATGAATGAAATCGAAAATATTGTTTTAATCCAGAGACAAAATCAAAATTAATGATCTACATACGAGGTGGATTGAAAAAACTAGACAAACATATTCTATGCAGGATTTTTTTGTAATTAGTTCATTTCTTTAAATTATTTTATGTTGATTGTTTCGTTTCACTTAGGTGAAAGTACATATCCTACATACATAATTTCAATTCAAATTAAATGTATCAATTAGAAAGTTACACACGAAAATTAAATTTATCGAAAAAATATTTTTATCCCGGTAGCAATATTTTCAACAATCGGTAACAATCGAAAAAATATTTTTGTCCCGGTAGCAATATTTTTGACAATCGGTAACAATCGAAAAAATATTTTTGTCCCGGTAGCAATATTTTTAACAATCGGTAACAATGCAAAAAATATTTTTGTCCCGGTAGCAATATTTTCAACAATCGGTAACAATCGAAAAAATATTTTTGTCCCGGTAGCAATATTTTCAACAATCGGTAACAATCGAAAAAATATTTTTGTCCCGGTAGCAATATTTTTATTAATTGGTAACAATGCAAAAAATATTTTTGTCCCGGTAGCAATATTTTTAACAATCGGTAACAATCGAAAAAATATTTTTGTCCCGGTAGCAATATTTTTAACAATCGGTAACAATCGAAAAAATATTTTTGTCCCGGTAGCAATATTTTTAACAATCGGTAACAATCGAAAAAATATTTTTGTCCCGGTAGCAATATTTTTATTAATTGGTAACAATGCAAAAAATTTTTTTGTCCCGGTAGCAATATTTTTAACAATCGGTAACAATCGAAAAAATATTTTTGTCCCGGTAGCAATATTTTTAACAATCGGTAACAATCGAAAAAATATTTTTGTCCCGGTAGCAATATTTTTAGCAATCGGTAACAATGGAAAAAATATTTTTGTCCCGGTAGCAATATTTTTAACAATCGGTAACAATGGAAAAAATATTTTTGTCCCGGTAGCAATATTTTTAACAATCGGTAACAATGGAAAAAATATTTTTGTCCCAGTAGCAATATTTTTAACAATCGGTAACAATGGAAAAAATATTTTTGTCCCGGCAGCAATATTTTTTCGATAAATTTAATTTTCCTGTATATCTTTCAAATTGATACATTTAATTTGTGTTAAAATACCACAGAACTATATTCTGAAAAACTGCAACTTTGCAATTTTAATGTATCTTCTTAAATATAATACATACTTTCCTTATATACATCCGACCAGCCGTCCTTGTTGTACAGCAACATAACACAAACGTATATTAAATTACGTGGTATCAAAAACCAAACAAGATCTGCTTTCAATTCTGTCAGTTTATTGGGATTATTGCGTTAAACAAAGTAAAGTAAATTTATTCATTGATTTAAAAAATGTTTATAAATATGGTTAATTTCCCATCACAGTTGACGGAATTATTATATTTATAATATATTATTTATTGTGAAGGCCAATTAAGCCCAAATTGGCGAAGGACACAACAAGAGGGAAAAAATTAACAAACTTTGTTCATGTACTCTTATAAGGATTAATACGAACATATCTTCGGCACGTAAATATTATATGTTCGTTCGCTCTCCCTGTTTACGTGGTGTTTACGACAGTTAATCTTAAATAACATTTAAATCGCATTAATTGGTTCTTCCATATTAAGTACTTAAATTTTAAATAGTTTTCGTAAAATACGAAAGTTTATGATTTATCGATTGACTGAAACTGGATTGTCAAGATAATATTTTATTTCATATCATATAATGTATTTAAAAAAATTATGAACATGTTAGTAACTATTTATCTGTATCTCATTTTGTTTATATTATAATATGTAATAAATAATATAAGCAGTGCACCTTAATACACCTCTGGTTAGGAAAGAGATCCAGGTTCGAATCCCGATGGCGCAACAACAATATTTTTAAATAAAATTCATTTTATATATATATATAACTTTCTAATTAAAATATTTAATTTATATTTATGAAAAATATCATTCGTAAAAGTCTTAATAATGTTACTATAAATTTGAAACGTAAAATAACACAATATTTATTATATTTTACCGTAGATATAATATTAGTTCACCTTAGATATACGAGTACTATAAGTTCGTATGTTTTTTCGTATTTCCAAAATTATTCATCAAAATTATTCTGCTTTGTTTGTCATTGTAACCATCGCATTCTGGATATAACTGTAATGGCAATTGTGGACCAACCTGGGCTGACTGTTTTTAAAAATGTATAACTTTGGTGGGGTTTATTTTTAATTATATATTTTTTTTACAGATAATAAAGAATTTATGAAAGTTTATTATGGCTACATACCCAGTGCAAGAGCGCCTTAAAATTATTGAATTTTATTATGTTTCGCGACGATCTATTTTCAGTGACCAGCTAATTTTAAAAATGCAGTTTGCTTGGCCTCCCGTTAAACAAAATATTCGTGCAGAAATAACAAATTTTGAGACAGAAACGTTGCGTAATGTAATGCAAAATACTTTAGAAAGAGCAATTATTTGTCAACAAAAAAATGGAGGTCACTTAAATAGTGTTATTTTCCACACATAGATTTTTAAAAAAGTTAATAAAGTACACTTAAATGTAACATTATATTTTTTTAATAAATATTACAATTACAAAAGTTATACGCATTTTACATCAGTCACCAAGTTGGCCCACTCTGTATTAATAAGATCTCCATCCTAATTGACATTAAGTGAATCGTGAGTAAAACCAATTAACACATACTTATCCAGCTACAAAATTGGTTTTAAGATTACGATCGATTTGTTATTAGCCACATAAAGTTGCTTTTGAACTTGTGAACAGCTGTTAATCGCTTAATTTTGTAGCGGTGCCAATACAACGCGTAACATTTTTATTTGTCAGCGGTCAGTGATATTTATAGCTTTTTAATTACTCATTGTCGGTACGTTTTATCAAATTTAAGTTAATCTTAATTATAGAGTCTTGAAAAGATTATATTGTTTGCTCATTGGTTCATTGGAAGGAATTTTTTAAATATGAGTTCAGCTCCCTAGAACACGAATTCTGTATGTTTAAAAAGAATATATATATTACTAATTATTTTAATCACTTTTCACTGTAATTGAATGTGTTTTTACATAAACTTTATTACAAAACAACACATATTTTTAAGTAGAATGCCAGTAATATAATAATATATAACATGTTCATTCTTCTGAATTGCCAATTTATAAATTAATAATATTTATATATATACAAAACTTTAAATATTTTCATGCTTTTGCTCAGGGTTTGAATGAAAATGATTTTTTTTATTAAAATAAACAAATTTAGTTAGCAGGCGTGCGTTTCCCTTTACAGTTTACCTTAATTTCACCACCTGCAAGCACAATGAATAAGGCTGAATGACGTATCGGGCCAGACAGTCAGTACGTGCTGCGAGGTCTGCATCATCAGCCAATTGCAATTAATATTGATGATTTTTTGAAAAAAATATTTGAATACGAATGGATTTAGTGTGGTCTTATTTTGTGAGTCTGGATTAAATGTCGGTGTTTATTTTAAATAATTCTGCAATATTAAAAATAAAGTAGATACAACACAGAGCGATGTTTATTTAGAATAATACTAGAATAATAAGTATTATAAATAAATCTGATAAGTATGAACCCAATAAAATAAAATAAATTGTCAAATAAATAAATATCTTAGGCTGATGCACAATTATCCACCGCTTTTTTTCGCGATGTTTTGTTTATAAATTTGACGTTAAATTGACATTTGTCATAATATGAATTATTTAATAGGGTTGGAAAATTAGAAAAGCATCCACATATACGTCACATGATGCTGTACCACTTGGAGAAAGGGTGGAAAGCTGCTAAATCATTTCGCAGTCTCAACGATCTTTTCGGCGAAGGAGTGATTAGCGAAAGGGCATGCCGAGAGTGGATTGTTCGCTTCAAAGCTGGTTACACCAGCTTAGACGACAAGTCAGGAAAGAGTCGATCTTCGGATTTTGACGACCGGGCCCTTCTGGCGGCTGTAGAAGAAGACGAAAATTACACCACTATGACTGGCTGAGAACTTCGATCAGTCCACGATTGTTCGTCATCTCAGAAAACGCGGCAAGGTGTGTAAATTAACCTGATGACTAACGCAGAAGCTTTCAGACAACAATGGCCAACCGAGTCCTAATTTTACAATATAATTTATGAAAATACATTTTTTTAAAAAACGTCGGATAATTACTTTACTTACTAATACTTTAACCTAATAATTTACTTATTAATAATTATACGAAATACTTTGTTTAAACCACTATTTATTAATGTATACTGAAATTAAAAAATACAAGCGTAGATAAAAACAAAAATATAAAATGGTGAATAAGTAAGAACTAATATGAAAACTAATTTAAAAAGTGACTATTTGCAAAGATAATTTGGTTATTTATAATATAAAGCTTGCTATTAACACTTTTTCTTATTTCTAAAATTTCTAACTTATCTAACTGTAAACCCTAACTATCTGTACGTATACTTTCTAAACCCTTATTAATATCAAAGGAATGGTTTGTTTCCAAAAGGTTTAATTTCTTTATTCTTTTATTTCAGTACACATTGTTTCCTGAAAAAGATACCATAGGTATCGAAACATGTAGAGTAATTAATAAATACTGGTTTAAACAAAGTATTTTGTATAATTATTAATATAAAATGAGGCCACAAATTAATTTTGCAAATATTGAAGAAGTAATAATTGACTGTTTAATGAAGTATTTTTTTAACATTCTAATATAATTCACCATGTATTAAAATAGATATTCAGTTGTCTATTTGACGATTATTTCGTGCTTTACACGGTTTCAGAGTTTTTTTAATTAACGTTTCTAAATTTTTATTCAAAACCGGGCATGTTATTGTTATAATAATGTATATTCACAAAAACAATAAAAAAAACTTTAATAAATTGATTCTGAAAAATGAACTAACAGTGGTACGTAAAAATCATACAATCTTCCCTTGCGACTATTATTTATGCAATGACGTAGGTAAATAAAAAGAAATTATTACAATTATATAATATATTTTTACAGAGTGCTTCTTATTTTATGTACAAAGGTGAAGGGAAAATAATGCGACATCCGTTATTATTTAAAATTGGAAATATCCACAGATTACCAAATATATAGATGCGAACTAACGCATATTCCTTGTTTCAATATTTTAGTTTTGGCGTCACCCACGTGATCACTTTTGTACCACTTATTCAATCAAATAGCTCCGCGACTTTTTTTTAATATACGACTCGATTGAAACGAAAATTTAAATCCTGACAATATAATACGCAATAATCTAAAAAATATGTATTGTTTACACGAAGATTTAGTTTTTAAAGAGTAAATACTTTTACTGTTGCATAAATGTGTCATAACCTATCGAATTTATACTTACAAAGAATATACGTAGAATGTCCTTCGTCCCGCAACTAATGTACTAAGTCCATCTCTCATATGTACACTTTATTCCATGTCTATTCATTTACTGGTCTGTGAAAATATTTAATTTGTAATAATCTGTTAGAGTGACATCTATTTTTAAATTTTAGACCTTTTTCAATATTCATTTACAATTCCGAATAGATTTTCAGATAGTTAACAGTGTTTATTATATTAATTATGAATATCATTGTCACCACGCGTCACAGATACAGAATTCATCGAAATATAAATCTGGATCTACTCACGATTTACCCGATTAATAGGTAATGCAAAAGTAACTAAGAACTACTCTAAATAAGTGTAATGTTTTTTTAAAAATTGACATTCGCATCAGTCCTGACTTCTAAACATTGTAACAAATTTCAGTGTACATTAAACTCAAAAACGTTTTTTTGAAAGCACGACTTGTTAGGAATTTATCACGACTTTGAAAGGTTGAATCTGAAATCATTTTTATTTAAAGTGTCAAATTTAAAAAAAAAAACAAGTAGGCTCTTCTTTTAAACATTGCTAAGCTTTTACGCACTTATTCACTCGTGGACGTAATGGGGGATCAGTGATGATCTTAGACTGTATGTGAAGAATTTGAATATTTAGAAATTCTCAATTTGCTTCAAAGCTAGAAGCTTTATTCTCGCTGTATGACGATTGTCTTCCTTATTTGCGAACTTTTGTAGAGTCAAACAATCGGTATATTATTTGTGGCTTAAACGACTGTCAGGTATATAAATTCTTAAAATTATATAGATCCAATGTTTAAGGTCCTCCATCTGAGGTAAGTGCGGTATCCAAGGTAGGAAATACAATTTGAAGCATTTAAGAAGTCCGTTGCCAAGATTTCACACCTTATCAAAATTGGTTGAATAAAAAAAAAGTGTGTATATGACAATATCCAGACTATTTACAATGTATTAATAAACCATAAACTCTAAAATCTTTTTAATTTAATTAATGCACTATATTTGTGATTCTAAGTGAATTCGTAAACAGGGCCAAATTTTGGATTAATCGAATTTAAAAAAATGTATACGTATAATTATACCATATTGCTTTTTACAAATGTATTGCTAACCTTAAATTGTTTAGTATTTATAAAAGATATTTAAAAAAAAAAAATAATAATTTGATTATTTTTCTTCATATATCCGCTTCCATGATATTCGGTTTTCTGCTGCTCATATTAAATTACTCACCAGTAGCAGATCTTTGATTTCTTTCTTCACATTGTCTCCCCAGCGGAGGCTTGGTCTTCCAATCAATTTTTTCCTCCCTAGATTTCCTTAGATTATTATTTTTGAAATATGTGAATCATGCATGTGTTGCAAATTTTTCTCTCATCTCAGTCGGATATGTATGTAATCTCTTTGTTCACACTGCTAAGTTTTTCATTATACTGAATATTTTTTGGTTAGTTTTCAAATTCCGACATATATACAGAATGTAAGAGACCTAATCCACAACATTTTATGGGTGGATACACGACTAAATTATGAGTCGAAAATGTTCAAGAAATATGTGAAAATTCTGCACTGTTACGAAAAATATTATTTTAAATACTAAATTAATGTATTAATTATAAATATATACATATAAAATCAATTTTGTAGAAAAATGTTGTTTTTGCGTCACGGGGATTCGAACCTGGATCTCTATTTCCAATCCGGGGAAGTACACTACCAATTGTGTTATAACGCCAGTATCTTTCATGATAAATTTTCGAACCTATATGTTACATTTTTTCAAATTAATACACCTGTCGTTCCATTATTTGAAAGACATCTACATTATTTTTACAGAATCTCAAATACCTTTGAGTAAACCGACTGCAGACGCCAGAATTATCAATTTACTTTTATTAAATTTTGGACACATTGATACAACATATATTATTAAGGAAAACACATTCTTATTGTGAAGTTGTATGTGAAATATCACAGACCTATGTTCTGAATAATTACAACTTCACAATAAGAATGTGTTTTCCTTAATAAAAATATTATTTTTTGAAATTTTTGCAAAATCGTGTTAATCTTTAAGTCTACGTACTTCGGAATAAATAACACACAATATATAAATTGTACATGAAAGTTAAATAATAAAAACCACATTTATTTTAACTAACTAACCTACCATCACGCCGTTTCACGCAGGAGCAGGCAGATGAAATTGAAGAGAGGAAGTGTCACTCTCTTCTATCTTGGCAAATCACTTATTACCTTGATCTTGATTTCGGTCGTTGAAGCTTTTGACAGGATCATTCTCCAATAATTGGTTTATCTAACTATCTGATCATGCCAGGACTATTGTTGCCTCACCATCTTCTCCTCGCTCATATATTTACCATTTATTATGGTATTTTAAATTAAATTTAATGTAATTAATACTTTACTTTACTTTTATACATGTGTTTTTACTTTGTGAAAAACAGACTGTTAATTTGTATGTTAAATAAAATGAATAAATTTATTATTAACGTTTTCTGCACATTTCTTCCAGCATTCAGAAAAAAAAAATTACTACTACTACTACTACTTACCATCACACCGTTTTCCCGTGGGGGTAGGCAGAGAGGATAGAGCGCCACACTCTTCTGTCCTGACACACAATTCTCGCCTCGTCCACATTCATACATCTTCTCATACAAGCTTGTCACCGATTGTTGAGGCTTCTAACAGAACCATCCTCCATTGTCTAGTTTACGCGGTCGTGCCGAGTCTTCCGCGGACGTCCTCTATTTCCGGTGCCATCAACACTCGCATCATATATCTTCCTTACCATTATTTCCTCATTCATCCGTTCCATATGACCGAACCACCTAAGTGATCCTTTTTTAATCTTAATCACTGTACTGACATCAGCTTTACATTCTTTCCTTATTTCTTCATTCTTTGCTCTGTCATAAATAGATTACACTGATAAAAAACACAAAATTTCTCACAGACTTCTTCGCGGGTCCACAGTGTGCCATAGACTCTTTCCTCCGTAATATACCAGAAAGCATTATTCAGCAGAACGCTTGAATTATAATACTATTCGAGGACCATTTATCGCAAATGGACTTATCGCCATAGATATCCAAATCCATTCGCCATTTAATTCCTCTAGATCTATTGAAAAAATTCTTTCGTAAGAGTTTTTTTAAATTGACTTACATGCCCATATTCTCATACATTTTTTATTAAAACAATTTTTTTTTTTTTTTTTTTTAATAAAAAATAGAGATGCGTACACGGAATACATGTCACATCAATATTCTTACTATTTTCAAACTAAGCTAAACGCTTGTGCTATGAAAATAGTACTAACTTGCTGGTGTCCTGGAACGAGGCGCGAACCCCCGACCACTAGATCACTAGGCCAACGTCTTGACCACTACACCAACAAGCTACTCATTATTAATAATACATTTATGTAGTTTTTATTTTATTTTATTTCAACGTTAACTAATGTAACAAATCACGTGACCATTCTAAGTTAAACTTATTGGAATATTCTCAATTTTCTAATGCAAGGTGACCCAAAAGTCTCTCTCATAATAAAAATTCTGTAATAAAAAAGTGTATGGGTTTAAAATAAAAAAATGTTTATTTTGGATTTAAGTACACTCCTTGGGAATTTATTTCTTAAAAATTATGTTTTCTATATGTGATATGTTATTTCGCTGGCACTTTTCTAAACGGGAGAAAAAATTTCTGATAACTGCTCAATCAATTTTCAAGGGAAAATTTCTCTAATAACTGGTAACACACGTTCCATAGCGACTGAATTCTCAAGGACGCGGCTGGCGATCGGCATACCCCTGCCCTTCTCTCGGCCGTTGCACCGAATGAACCAAAATGAAAAAGACTTTTGGAATACATTGTATTTGTACACACGTCTTGCGATTGTTTGAATTTAAGACATGCATGGGTAAATTTTGATATATCTTTTGAAAAAGAACTACGTTGGATTTTTCAAAATCGGCTCACCGCAACTCAATAGTGATAATGCGTCACGCGCTCCAGTGATCACCGCCTGGGAAATGTGCCTAGTTCAAACTAGTACAAGGGAAAGAACAGAGCCAACGGTGAATTTGGACTACGTAATAACTTGTGAATGCATTTTTGACTTCAATAACGAGTTTTAACCATATGAAAAATTTATGTAGGTGCCGGCAAAGTTTCACAACTAAAAAACTTTTTAAAATTAAATTATATGCATAAATGTCATGAATCATTCACATTCGTAATTTAAATTAGTAATTTATTAGGGATCTGTTTCTATTTGACAATTGATGTCACTACATAAAGAATTAAATAGAGACATTTAAAATAATTTAAAACATGTCATTTGAGAATCAATACAAAACCCATTATTTTTGTAAAAAAGAGTAGCTAGATTCCCTTTAATATAAAAGTGACAGAAATAACAAAGGGGCTAAAATGTTGTCGAAGGACAAATATTGTCGTATTCAATTTTGACGTAAAATTGCTACTGCAAACAATAGATCACTCTTGGCTTAAAAGCTTTATCTTAAGCTTTATCCCGACCGCATACAGTCGGGTCAATAATGTGAATTGATACTGAAAAGAAACGGCAGACAAAAATAATGCACATATTTAATTTTGGTTTAGTAGGCAATTTAAAAAACTTTAAATATTATTAGTTAGCATTAAAAGAGTTGTTTAGGGTTATAATTTTTTTTTAAATAACTTTTATATTCAGATTTCTCAAACTTATATTAATATTATTCCTGTCAATGATCCATAAAATAAATAACGAGATATCTTTAAGTAATACATAATATGTAATAACTTTTGAAGTATATATTATATAAACATATCATTTGAGGCTCAGTATAATTTAAAACATTTATTTGTTTTAACCGTTTAAGTGCTAAGCAATTTCCGATACAAACGATCGCAGCGCTTTTGCGACGCGTAGCATTCAAACGGTTAAATGTTGAAAATATAATTAAATATTAAAAATTATTTAAAAAAAACTTAGGCGGTGGCCTCTTGTAACCTCTGATAAAAAGCATTGTCCTGGCTACTTTGCTAAACTACCGTATGTGTTAAAATAGACAGTTTTTTTTCCGTGCTGTTGCGGTATTATTTAATAAAAATTAAATAGAATGAGTCAGATCCGATAGAGATATTTATTTATTTATATATATTTTGACATCCATATTTTTGTAGTTACAGAGGTGGATACATAACATACATAATACATATTTTAATGTGTGGGATGGAGTAGACTTCACCTCTGATATATACAGCGTTGTCCTGGCTACTTTGCTAGACTAAAGTCTGTGTTAAAGTAGCCAGTTTTTTTTTTTTTTTTTTTTTCGTGCTGTTGTGGTGTTATTTGGAATAAAAAAATAAATCAAATATGAATAAAAAAGTAAGAATAAAATTAAAAAAATAAAAGTATAATAAAATAAAAATATAATAAAATATAACAAATATAATAAAAATATAATATTGAAAAATAAATAGAGACATTTAAAAAGTGTAGTGAATGTGTTGTGAATGATATGGCTAAAATATCAGAGAATTCGGAACCGTTAAGGAATGTTTTTTTTTTCTATAATCTTAGATTTTTTTAATTCTTGTATAATCTAGACAGCGTGCGTCGCAGGCACTACATTTCCCGCTCTTTCAGACCAATGCGACAAAGGAAGATTAGGAAAGTAAAAGAATTATTTACTCTCGTTCATAGCAGTCCGTATCATAGTATTCGTTGTCCTTTTTTGCTGTCGCACTAAAGAAATTCTCTCCACAGCATGCAAGAAAATAATTCTAGCACACAGTTGATAGAAGAAATGAAAAAAAAATTGGTGTTCACAAGGACGAAAGATATCTAACAAGATAGACCATGAATGGGACCCACCACTTACCCAGGACCGTTTTACGAGCAATAGTTTTCATATCAGTCCTTCTCATTCGTTACCAGGTTGGCATTTTTTTAATACTACAAAGGCGACCGTGCTACGTCGCAGAGCTGCACAGCAAGGCAGAGGCGTAGCACGGTCACCAAAACCAACACCGTCCACTGTCCAGTTCAGCGCTCATAACCAAGCTAGTTTATTAACATTTCATATATTTATTTTACACATATATAAAGATGGAAACATTTAACAGTGCACAAAAAAATAATAAAGGTGAAAAACATAAATCATGAACATAACAAGATAGACGAATTCAGAGAAATGACTGGAACCTCACCATACGTCACTCTAAATAATGTCCAGGACTAAAGAACCATGTGCTCAGATAGAGATCTATTATGAATTCTATCATTGACCGTTATTCTATCGTCACCATGTCGGGGTCACCAATACAGCTGATCAGCGAGGTAGATACCAATTTGGTGGTAATGAATGTTACTGCTCTTGCGGCTGTCTTAAGGATGCAGAATAGTTGACTCAGGTTGATCACTAACTTAATCAATTACTATGACACCTAATATCAGAAGGAATTTGGGTTAGGCAAACATCAGAAATAACTTGGTCTTGTCTCAATATTTATTGAGTCGCTCCTGTTTGTGCAATATACCTCAGGTATATTGTAAATTGAATGCAAGTAAGTACAAATCAACACAGTTAAATAAACACTCTTAAATTCTGCTAGGCTGCCCGGGCCATGGGAGTAGATTGACCTCCGCGTCAGGTGCCGGTCAGCGCGAGCTCCTGCTCTCACTCCGCGACGTTCCCTCTCCATCCGGCCGGTCCAGGCCACTACTAGTGTGCAACCTCTCTTGATCGCTCTCTATACGCTGCTATCGGCATTAGTATCGCGACTAAAACGAGTTCGCCATGCAGCCCGAAGATGGCGTTGCCTATCTGCCACACTTTTGTCTAGGTGTATTGTGATGGCCAATGTCTAAGATGATCTCTCAATAAGACTTTGATCTCTGAGAGTAGCTAAAGGTACTGGGTGTGTCTGTCTATACCTGTTCACATTTTCTGCCGCTGTTTTTGCCAGCAAGAATTTTTTTATCACGTATAAGATCAGTTAATTTTTAATTTTAAAATTTACATCTAACTAGATCAAAATAATTATATTATAAATCTATTCGAGCATACAGATTAGACGCGCAAACTACTAAAATAAATAAATTGCACGAATCGCCGGAACGCCGTCGCATGATTCCTGAATGGTTCTATCTGCAAATAGTTAAATGTAGAATGAAAGAAGCTGGAAAACTCGGAAGCTCTCTGGGATTTGGCGGGCAGTACTATTTTCAAATAATGGCTCGATCTTAATGCCCCTGCGATGTTGAACTCCAAAAAAGAAATCTATTCAAAATGAATTATTTTTACCATAGACAAACGGTGAAATTGATGGCAAATGGTTCGGGGTAGACACGAGCAATAAGTCTCGACGAGGCTACAAAATATATATTCTCAGCGGAACATATGAAATATATATATATTTTTGAGAGGTTTTTAAAATTTATGGTTAGTAGATATATTTTTTTTGTTTTTGATAGAAAAACCTATACACATTTTTGTTCTGAAGTTGCAATATCAATTCTGCGGTATTAATACAAATTAAATCTAGCAGCAGTAACAACCGAACTGTACATCTTTCTATAATTTTATGTAATTTGTACAGTTTATGTATAGTTTATATAAATGTTATGAAAATTCTAACTACAAGCAATTATTCCGAATTTCAAAGTCTAATGGTGTCTGTCCATGGATGAGTTATTGATCTTTTATCTCAGAGATTTGTTGGTAATGGTCGATATGTAACGGTGGCATTTTCTACTCTAAGTACAATATACGAGGGCGAGTCAAAAATTATTTACACTTTCGCCATAACACACCTTCAAGCATTACTGCATACTGCCTTCTGCATACTGCGCGCTTAGAGTTGATATGACTGCGGTCACGTGTACTAAATTTGACCCCGAGTGCGTCAATTGCCTTCCGGCTATTACAGAGTAAACATGTCCGCTCTGCTAGCAGTTTGCACCAAGGAGGAGCAACGAGCATTGATCCAATTTCTCAGGTCGGAGGGTGTGAAAGAGGCTGAAATTCATCGTAGATTTTTATCACAATACGAGGACAGTGCTTCATCACGAAACGTGTTTTTTTGTCGATCGAGAAGTTTAAATGGGGGCGGAAGAGTGCGACAAAAGAGAGCAGGACGCTTATCAACCTTCACCACGGACGACAAAATTCAGCAAGCTTGAGAGATGCTTCCAGCGAATAGGCGATTTACCGGTAAGGTAGTGTCTTCTTTGAACGTCAGTCATAGTTCTGGTCATCAAATCATCCACGACGTGCTTGGCTTCCGTAAAGTTTGTTAATAAATTGTAGAACGAAAAATGTAGGCATTTTTTACATGACCTGGTACATAGCTCTGTAGAGTCATAGCTCCGTAGAGTCATAGCTCTATAGAGTCATAGCTCTCTAGAGTCATAGCTCTGTAGAGTCATAGCTCTGTAGAGTTATAGCTCTGTAAAATCATAGCTTTGTAGTGTCCTAGTACATAAGAGTAATCTGGAGCTAGCAAAATTGAAATAAAACGCACAAACGTGTATTTGATTACTTTAAAAGAAAGGGTACGGGAGATATGTTGTACAACGCGATTAATTTTATAAAATACGTTAATGACGTCAGAAATATCAATTTATTATAGCATGGTTGGATATTGCACCTTCCCCGGTCCAGGTTCGAATCTCGGTAGCGCAACAATATTTTTCGATAAAATTGATTTTATATGTATATCTTTCTAATTAATACATTTAATTAGTATTTAAAATTTTACTCAGTTACCTTTTAGGATCCTGAGGAAAATTTTACTCCTCCCGCTTTCCTCCCGAATATTAAACTCACCATTTGCCTGCTAAAGATACTATCCTCACCCCCTATCATCAGACATGGACGGCACATTTTATTTTTATGTCTCTCCACCAAATTTTTAAAATAATTTGACATAATTGAGCTCATTTTTTTTTCCACTAAATTAGGGTTGTCTAATTTTAGGTTCCGACGAAATAGTGAATCATTCGGAAGAACTTCCGAATGCCGCGGGGAATAACAATGACGTTGTGGGAAGCGGAGACCGAATGATGTTTACTTAACCCTTTCATATATGGAGCACGTAACTGTCAAATTCACAATCGGTTATTTGTTATTTCCGAATGCTTTATTTGGCCATTTGCCACGGGAATGGTTTACGTGAGGTGAAAAATTCATTGTTTTACACCTGTAAATATTGGAAATTACAATGCCGTTGAATCACCGCTTACAAAACGTCCTGTAAATTTATTTAAACTGTTTTCATGTGACTGGAATACATTGTTGCTAATCAATCAATGATAAATTCCCATCTTGGGAGTAGATGTTCGAAACCGATTTCAAAGCATAATATTAAGATTTTATTGTAGTAAAGAACTGCATTATTTTCATTACAAAGTATAAAAATATTACAAAATTAACATAAATATTTTAATTAATTTATTGTCGACGAGGTTTCAATTTATGCGAAAGTAGGGATATTTTTTAGATTATTTAACTTTGTTTTTTTAAACCACTAAATATGGGGTAATTGCAGAGCTTACGACCGTCTTCGGCTAGCTTAAGTTATCCCTACATATATATATATATATAAATATATATATACCGTTCACCAATTCTCAACCTCAATCTTCACATTTATCAACTTTTTTTTTAAAGTCGTATACACGTTAATATGTGGACTCGCTTCGAGTACTACAACACCATCACCAAATTTTATAATTAATTTTTTCCCTTTTTTTAACAGTATTATGTCATCACTATAAGAATCTGATTTTTTGGTATTTTCCATTAAATATAATCAAAAATTTCTTATATTTGTTTAAAAACAGTGCCTTTGTAAATAAAAATCCAGTAATTGTGTGTTCTTGGACATATTCAAATATTACTAATCAATTTTATTATCTGTAAAAAAAAAATCAATACCACGATAATGTTACTAAGAAACGTTTGAAGTCAAATTAATTTAAAATTCTTAAGGTGTTCGTTAATTAAGTAAATCATTTTATTAGTTGTACAATTCTGCATAGGTATGTGCAGTCATATGTTATTAAATATTGTATCAGATCAATAACGTTTGATATTCAGTTTGAGAGTGACTTAACATATTGTTGAAGAATACCATTCGTATACTCAGGTAAAGTCTAATTTTCAGTAACGCCAAGCGAGAAGAAAGGTATGATCGTAATGGTGGTAATTAGAAGTGGCGCGCGCTAAGTATAGACAAAGGTTATGCTGTTACCATGATATTATATAATATGCTATATGCTACATTGTACATAGATTAATGAACTTTCTTTTAACCGACGTCTTTAGGCAAAATGAATCCATCAAAATAAAAATGCAAAGAACAATCGTGAAAACAACACGTTTAGTAAGGTATTAAAATTTGCGAATTAGTAAATGAGGAATTCGATCAGCTCTAAGCCGAGTTCAAAACCTTTCAAATGTCATTCTGTTAGGAAACTGCATAAGTAAGGACTCCGTACAACATGGATCAGCTGATCCATTTCTAACTCTGCCCAGCGGAATTTTGAATTGAGTAGGTAGCAATTGTATAGCTTGAATAGAATAATAGATTAAAACAGTGCCTAGCAATTGTAGTAGCTATAAATGAATAATAACCAAACAGAGGACTACAGCACTCCGATAGCATCACGTGTAGCATCCAGAACTACGTAACTCATGATTCTACTGGTGGGCGCTAGCGTAATTATAACATATTATGAATTATTTGATTAATATTTGTTTCCCAGAATTTTTAGTAATGCACAACTTTTTTGCTTGTATGCAGTACACGCCCCTGGTAATTAGGTATGAATTTGAAATAACGAATTATTTTTTGTTCATAGTTATATGTATAAAATATTCTTACAAAATATATCAATAATTTGAGGAAATACTTTTCAAACACAGAATCTGCCATCTTCAGATGTGTATTCGTGGGCTTTGCAAAGATGGCGCCATCTGCATTATTCCCACGACCTCTCACAAAATTTGATTGTGCAAATATGCTTCCCTCTCCTGGCCACCCCTTCCAACCACTTGGCGGATACCACGTGATCTTTGCACTGCAAGCACCGCGCCGACAAGTGTTCGTAAACCGCACCCATTATAGTTCAGGTTCAATAAAAAATCTCACATATTTTAAGAAAGTACCAATAATTGTAAATATCTATGCTTATTTAAACTACTTATGTCATGAATGATATATTATTGCCGTAATTATTTCATTTTACATTATATTACGTAGAGTTAGTTAGTTTTTTTATTTAATTCCGTGTATTTTCATATCCTGGCTAGAATGATTCATATTATTACAAAAGTAGGTTCTACTCGTATAATGTAGTTGTGGATATTTCATGTCGACGGTGTATATAATATTATATAAATATAAATCAAACTTGGGTGCCTGAACATAAATACTCATAAAATAACATTTCAAAATTCAACAAGTAATAATATAAAATGTTAGTTCTTTGGGAAATAACTTTTAAGAGCAGGCGTTTTAAATAGCATTGGTCAATTTAGTATGTATAATTATTATAAAATTAAAATATGCATCGAAGAATTTAAATAAAAAAATGAACAATAACAAAATATAGTTCGAAGTAATTTCTGAATACGCACCAATGGCGAACGCTACAACATGTTTTCGGTCTTACTGGGTGCGGTTTATGAAATCTTCATAACTGAAAAAGACGTGGCGTGATTGGTTACATTAGCGAAAGCAAACAGAGGCTCTAACCGAAAAATAGTGAAGAAATGGGGTTTTCTTTTATAATATTATTTCATTTTTTGTTGATGTGCCAAAACGAGCGTTTTTAGGCTCCAGCGGTACGGCGAGACCTGCTTTAATGTTCCTTTCGAGCTCGTCACCACCTGGTGGTTCCATTATTTACTTCCTATGATGCTTCAAATGAGAGAAAAATAGAAAGCAATGTTAGTAAAGTAGTCAGTTTTATAAAGACAGGTTGCAAATTTCAAAAAGTTTAAATAACTTCATAGGGGTCGTGTTATAATCAAAAGAGTCGGTTTAAGTATGAGGCTAGAGGTCCCAGTTTTTACAGCGTTCACTGTGTTCGAATGATCGCGGAGTGTGAGGAATATGTGTAATGGCAGACTAGAACAGGTAATGATAAGAAAAACTACTTACGGTTGACATGAGATTTATTCAACACTTATACAAGGTTATGTGCAAGTATGGTTGCCGTTTGATGTTATTGTAGTATGTCCATGACGTCGGTACCATGAGTGTATATGGCTGTTGAGAGGTAACTGGGTAACTGTGAGACGCGTTCAGGGCCTCCACAACTTCTAAACAGTTGAATTTGACATCACTAAACAACCCACGACACTCGGTGAATTGCTAGTGATGTCCCCTGACGTCAGGCTCCACTTGTACTACTGTGTCTAGGATACACTGTATACTAAAAGGCAATCGAGGTACTGTGCGAAATTCGTTGTAAAATGCTTTGTTACAAAGCTCTGAAAATAAACTCGTAGTTAGTAGGTACACTAAAATAATCTTCTTGCAAGCGTATTAATTAGTTACGCTTAGAAGGAATTTATTTACCACATGGTCAATATGACACCCATATATGTACTGTTATGTTATCTAAATTGGTTAGGAAAACGAATGACCAATATAATCTCCGACATAAAAATTCGTTTAAAAATCAGAAAATATTAAATTTATTTATATACAATGTACATTTCATTTAAAACTTACACTCCTAGAGTATAATTTTAAATAGGGAATTTCTCTGATGTGTTAGATTGTCACTATTTGAATATATTTTTCAACAGAAATAACGACATCTATTGCTATTCAATTTCTGTATTATTCCTGAATCTACAGATTTCTTCATGTCGGATCTTTATCTATGCCATACCTTTAGTGTATTTGTTCAATTTCCAGATTTGTGCGTATGCAAAGATGCGATTAGAATTTTATTTACTCGTAGATACGGCGGTAAAAAAGTATTACGGTAAATACTGCAAATAAGAAATGATAATAATAAGTAGCTTGTTGGTGTAGTGGTAAAGACGTTGGCCTGGTGATCTCGTGAGGGTTCGCTCCTCGTTCCAGGACACCAGCAAGTTAGTCCTATTTTCATAGCACAAGCGTTTAGCTTAGTTTGAAAATAGTAAGATTATTGATGTGACATGTATTCCGTGTACGCATCTCTATTTAAAAAAAAAAAATATATATATATATATATATCAATAATTGAACTGTGATTCAACGACTGATAACTCCAAGTCACAATCACTAACAGTGATTGAGTATCTGAAAATATCATGATTAGTGGATTTTGTCTCTTCACTACAAAAAAAAACAATAATAAATAACACCAACTCACACGTAATAAAAATTTCCAATTGAGCGCGATGCGCCCGCCCGCTTTACCTCAATAGTTAAAACTGACCGAGAATGGTCACGATCACTTTCAACCTCCAAATAAAAATGTCATTTTTGTATAAGCTGATGTCATGTTCGTAATTTCACCATATTTATTTTCTATTATCATGCACAGTCAAACACAAAATTATGTTTACCCGCTTCGGATAAATAACGGATAACTCCCAATCATATGCTCGCAAATACGTATGACAGGGACGTGCTACATTTTAATTGCAACATAAATTCCGGCAACCTGTACCATCTACATGTTCAGTTTTACTGGCCTGTACAGACCGTCGGATAGGATACCATAGTGTGTGGTGCGGGCTTTTTTTTACCGCCACGGTTAATCTGGTGCCCGGTAAATGTAGCCTCGGATAATCGAGAATATACCGTTTATCATATTTAAACATCAAAAACACTTCTTTAAACTTTAAAACGTATTAATTTAATAATTATATTTGTCCCAGAATGTTTGACTACCAAACCAGTACTATGCGCATATCAGATTTAAAATAATTAATAATTCAAAATGATTGAAAATAACTTCATCCGGTCGAACACTATACGAATTTTAAAACTTTAAAATTTTAAACTTTTGTTGTTAATTGTTTTGTAGTGTATTAAATATTGTGACGTTATAAATTAGGGTCACGTACGAAATTTATTTTCACTTATTTTTTGTCAAGCACCTTGACATTCACAAATAGTTACTCTTAAGTTGGTATCACATTCGGTTTCTGAGGTTATAAAAACGATTGGATATGTGATTCGTTTTCAAAACTATCGAAGAAGCTGTCAGATTTGGGCAGCTGAACAAACCGCGACAGCGTTACTAAAATGTAGCTGTGTGCGATTCACTATAACCAGAGGGTAAATATTTTATAATATTCAATCACTAGTGCACAATTTACTATTAACTTGTTAATTTAATCTCATGGTAAATAATCTTTACAGGAAACAAGATGTTTCCCTCTGTTTGACTTTAATTTCTACCTTTGGATATTTCATGTAGACGGTGTATATAATATTATATAAATACAAATCAAACTTGAGTGCCTGGACATAAATACTCTTAAAATAATTTTTCAAAATTCAATCAGTAATAATATAAAATGTTAGTTCTTTGAAAAATAACTCTTAAGAGCTGGCTTTTTAAATAGTATTGGTCAATTTGGTATGTATAATTATTACAAAATTAAAATATGCATCGAAGGATTTTTCAAAAAAAAATGAACAATAATAAAATATAGTTCGATGGAATTTCTGAATCGCCTCACTGTAGGCAACATTTTTTTAATATGATGATCATCTACAACAAATTCCGTTTACGAATCCGATCGCGTCGGATTGGATGCTGCGCGTCAAACATAATGTGGCGCCAAGATCGTTACATGCAGGAAGGACGTCGAACTCGCGCCCAACCCGACGAGATGAGGATTTGTCGTTTGAATTTTTTAAAATTTTATTTCTTATAGACTTGTGTTTTTTTCTGATTTATGTCTGTCTATCTTTTTCTAATGAATAACATCTTTTATTTATCGCTTATAAATACTTACTATAAATTTTTCCCAGTTTAGGATGAAGGCAGAATATGAGAAAAATAAGGTAGGTAAGTGTTGCTCAAGGAAAGAACCCACGGATCTCGTGTACTCCACTGACTACCTGGTGAAAGGGAAGGATGAAGGTCTTTACCCCCACAATATCAATTTAAAAACTGCGGTAGTTTTCAAAGGTAGTTTTATTACCGAGAAATTAGGTTTTTAATTAAATCAGAAATCTTACAGGAAGTCTTTCGAACCATTCGGAAATTATTAATATATGTCCACTAGAGATTACATTTGAAGTGAATTGAAATGAAACAATCTCAATTTCGATAAGCATGTTTGCTTTAAACACGTTTCCAATTTAAATATTATAAAATGAAGAATTTTATTAACAAAATAGTTTCAGTTTATGCGTAACTGCAGGCTACATAGTGAAATAAATGCATTAAGAATTTAAATCAAAATATGAAGAACATTATTAAGTTATTTATTTTCAAACAATTCTTTATCACTTATATGATAGTAATTAAATACAAATGTCAAATAATTAGATTACAATAATTACGTAAAACATAAACATACAATTATAGGAATCTTGAAAGATATTAAAAAAATATATATGAAAACAAAATAATATTTTTTAGCAGTTGTTATCATGACGTTTAATATGAAACGTAGAATATAGAATTAAAAAAAAATTATAATAGCATACACATATGAAACAAAAAAAAAACAATCAGTATACAGCAAAGGATAAATAAAAATTTATTTCGTCCATCGATAAAATTAGATAAACAATCATCATTAATAAAATGTACTAAAAAATTATTTTTTTAATTTGGAATATAAAAAAAGATTAAATTTTGTACAATAATATTTACAAACACCCCTTACATGTTTTATTTATTTATATGTTAATATTAGACCTTAATATATAAAAATGGTCGTTATATCTGGTGTAAACCCTAATAATAATAAATAAAATAATTTTGAATCATCTAGTTCGGATTACTAAATACCACAAAATGCAGGCATATTAACCATATTAAGACTTGAAAGTAATAGTTTGTAAATGGGACATTAATTCAAATTTTCATAATAGGTGTTTCCATGTTTTTTGTTTATTGGAGACCAAACTGAAAAGTGAAAAAATTCAGTAATGTTAGGTAGTATTGCTTTGAAAAATAATCCATGTTAATTTGGAATCATGGAGGTATCAAACAAGTAAGAAAAAATCATTTATCTATTTGGCAGTTACTTCGTTGTGTAACATTTTTATTTAAAAATATTATTTTCATTTTAACTTTGTTCTACACACACAATTTTTGAGTTAATAACACTGCTAGTTTCGGGAAGAGCAGTCCTTCCCATCTGTTAAATTAATGTGAAATAAACTAAATTAAATACAGTTGGCTATGGAGCGGCGGGGTACGTACGGGTGGGAGTGGCTTTATTATTTCTTGAAAACATAGATAGTAATGGGGAAGTATTTGAAAACGTTGTTTATTAATGTTTTTTCCAAATTAGATTTTTCTGGATTTCCATCATTTCAAGAATATTCATTATTATTTTCCTATATGAGAACCTACTGAATGAAGTAATTTTAGATCGTGGCTGTCGTAAGAATGATTGGTTTCAACGATATCGTTAGAGAATTCGGAAAAATTATTATTTTTCAGACAGCGTCAATGTTATTTAATTCTCGTATTCAAATTTCTCACGATTTGGCCAATGCAATTTTGTTACAATCACCGCAAGTTATTTGATATATCCCACTTTTTATAAAATACCTATTTTTGTTATAGAGTTTAGAAGAATTTTCCAATATTAGTTTATGTAAAAAGCGAGTAAAAGATATTTATATTATTCAAACATTTTGGGAAATATAGAAGGTTTCGAAATAGGCAATAATTTTTAACTTTGTTTTTGCTCCCAGATTAAAAGACGGGTGTGATAAATCCCGTTTTCTTAAGCCGTTGGAAAAAGCTACATATGTAAATGATGGATCATTTAGATAGGAAAATCATAAATAAAAAATAAATAAGGAAAATAAATAAGGAAAATCATAAATAGTCTCGAGATTAGTTTGAAAAATATTAGAATTTAATTTCGGGGTAAATGTATTCGATAACATGCTTTTTGGTGAATTAAATTCAAAATTATTATTTGATTATGATCTTGCAATGTTTTATTGTATTTGAATAGTTCGAAACTTATTAACACTTCAACTATTAATAACGCAAACTCTTCTCTTGTTATATGTCATACTTTAACAGTAATTTCAAGTAAGGAAACATATTTGTAACCTATGTTGCTGCTTTTTACATAAAGGAACCACCGAAAGGAATTTTTGAATCAATAAGTTATCTTAAAGAGGTTGGGCGAGCTTCGTGTAGCTCCGTAACTATGGCTTTAAACAGTCATGCCAAAGAAAAGTTCCTCACAAAAAATGTAAAATTGAAGACTAACAAAGAAATAGTTCCGAGTGTCTTTCCTTCAAATATCAGGATGATATGTTTACTCCCAGGACATTCAAAGATGTCAACTTATTCGATTGATTTTTATGAATTATAAAATTGACTCTATTCCTAATAAAATATACTAGGCTTACACATACGCAAGAAAATCTCATTACAAGTCATAACTTGGGTTTAAATGTATTTTGTTAAATTAAATTTTAAAAAATTATTTGATTTTAAACCAACAAATTTCGATAATCATTGCGGCAATGCTCAATGCGTATCCACCAGCCAGTATATAAATACTTCCAAGAATGTGTTCCATTTGTAGGACAATCAGATCGCCGCGGTACATTTGTTGCGACTTCGAATAGAGTTTAGTAGTATCAGTCAACCATTTATGAATCAGCCCAGACTCTGACATCTTTCGTATCTCATGTGCAAAAATGTCAATGTATGGAGAATTTTTGGCGATCAATAAGGCTAACATACCCATGTTAAGGGAGTCCTTTATGATGTGAATATCTTGCAAAGTTTTGTTGTATTTGAAAAGTTCATAACTTAGGGACATTTCTGGGAATAGTAAGGCAAACTCTTCCCCTCTTGTTACATTTTGGAATTTAAGTGTTATATCAGGTACTTGCAAAGAAACGTATTTCTGAATCATATTGATATCAACAAGAAATGTCCACATAAATGAGCCACCAAATGGAATGTTCGAATCGGCAACTTCTCTTAAAGATGTAGGGCGGTCTTCCTGCAGGTCAGTAACGATGAATCTAAAAAGTCCTGCCAAATAAAAGTTCCTTACGAAAAATGCAAAAATAAAAACTGCCATAGAAATAGTTCTGAGTAGTCTTCCTTCAAATACCACAGCAACACCGTTACCCAACAATATTCCCAGGACATCCAACGACGTCACTTTACTCAGTTTGTTTGTTTTTAATTTAGAAATTACTCTATTTCTATAAAGATATATAATGTTTACAGCTGCACAAGCGAATCCCGTCACAAGCCATATCCTGGGTTTAAATGGTAAGAATATTTTTCGAAAGTTATCTAATGGTTTTGGTAGAGGTAGAATCATAACAAACTCACCGCTTTCGTAAGGAACTGCCGTTAGAACTTGTAACCGTTCCGGCGACAACACCATGGGAGTGATCGCCATGATTATTTTCCCTTCAAAGGGTCTGATAATGAGCTGCTTCTTTGGTCTGTTATTTAAAATCTTTATATTGGCGGTAAAGTTTAATGTTTTTTCAAAGATTTCTAGAATTTTCACGTCACTACCCCGAATGAGTGTACGATCTTCGATGTTGTTTTGAATGATCGTGAATGGTGGCTGGTGGTATACGCCAATGTTCAAAGAGCAATTTAGAAAATTGATGAAAGTTTTCTTTTCGTATTTCAACGTTTCATTAACGTTTATAGTTATTTTTTCTATTCTGATATCGTCACAAGAGTCTACGTACGGTATGTAAGTAAAAAGATTGAATTCTTTTCCTGTAGTTGTCGCATCCACAGCAATGATGAAAGTATTCAATAGAGAGAATCTCCAGCTACTCTTTGCTATTTGCAATACACATTTATTACCACAGTTTGGATTCAATACAGCGATTACAACTTTATTTGGGTGTTTGTGCAACGGGAGACAAGCATTTGTGAAAATTTCATAAAGATCTGCAGAATCCCTCGTCAATACGACGATATTCTGATGGTGCCTGCTTAACAGATTGCTATTATTATAACACTTCGGAGATATTTCAAAACTTCTGTCACGCTGAGACGATAGAGCATAGATCAATTTATTAGCTGTTATCACGATATCTTCGTTCCCTAGATTAAACACGATCCTTATGTTTCCTGTCATGTTAACATGTTTCACGACAGCAGCTCCAGCTGATGAAATGTTATCTGTCAAGTCATCCTCTTCGGGAAGAAACGATGAAACGACAATAGCCGTACACATTAATACGATGATGATGTTTACAATAAACATTCCGATATAAAATATTGTAACGTATAAATACCGTAATAAATGTACAACGTTTCAAAGCAACTTCCATTGAGAGAACAATAAATATTACTAAATGTAGATAATTGTACCTGTACATAGTTTGATGTGATTATTAAAATGAATACAGTATGTATGGATAATAACTCATGTCACAGTAAAGTTAGTGTATATTTTTTATCAGATGTTTATCTGTGACAAGGCCCTGACGCATTTCGTTAACTACTGGAAGCGAAATCATTAGCTATACCGATTGGAGAATAATTCTACATTACTTAAAGTAGATTGTAAATATGACATTCTTTTTTTGAGCCGCAATTTGTTGTCAATATATTTTGAAGCCAATCTAAACTGTGTTATATTCTTTTAAAATTAGCAATATTAACTTTGTGGTTAAAATTCAAATTTTTTATTTATTATCTTTGTTTTATTAATTTTATTTGAGTTTAAATACATCTACCGGTTTCGAAAAATACCATTTTCTTCTTCATTGGGATTGTCAATTTTGCATATAAATGGTGTTGGTCACAAATTAAATAATTTGGAATCGTTGGAGATAAATGAAGCATGTAAAACTAAACAAAAAATTATAAACAACCAACTAAATTTAACTACGAGTCCCATTCTAAAAATTTTTCCTAAAAATTATTCGACTAAATTTGTTTTAAGTAACAATTTGAGTTAGGTACTAAATTTATTTTTGAAATAATTGTCGTTTTTTTAAGAATAGATTCTGGTGAAGAAATATGATATACGTTTTTAGTTAGTTATGACATCCTGAAGAAGAAAATGGTATTTTTCGAAACCGGTAGATGTATTTGAACTCAATTCAGTGGTTAATAAAACAAAGATAATAAATAAAAGATATGTTATATTCTTAAAAAAAATAGAGATGTGTACACGGAATACGTATTAATACACATTAATATTCTTAGTATTTTGAAACTAAGTTAACGCGCGTGTTACGAATGGCGAATAAGTTATTTAACATACTGAAAACAAAGAAACATGGAAACAATAGCACATCTGAAACCACTGATTTTGGCACACCACAACGCACGATACTTGGACCATTGTTATTTATTAAAATTAATTTAATCTTAAATTACATAGTAAAATAATATCCTATGCAGACGATACAGAACTTATAATTAACTAAAAACTTTAGACTGACGCTAATATATCTACAAATGAGGATATTAATACTTGAAAAAAATGGACGAATGAAACCTACTATCAATTAATAAAGATAAAATATATTTTCTGCGATTTGCTTTTCAACAGAAATATAACACTGAAATTAATATTAAAATTCACACCAGTCAGTACTCAAGAAGAGTCTTCTGATCAATGTTCATCAATTGAATAAAAAAAATTATCAAATAGCTAGGAATCATAATAGATAACAAACTTAAGTAGAAAAAACATATTATTAATCTTACAAACAAAACAAGGAGAACTGCATACATATTTTTAAGATTCATCTTATCACTAACAAATCTAAAAATAATATATTACGCGTTCGTACAGTCACATTCGCAATACGGTATTATTGGATGGGGGGGAACACATAAAACATCAATATCACAATTAGAAAAAACTCAAAAAATGTTGATAAAAATAACAATCGAAGTGTAATTGAAACATTTTATAATTGAAACAGAATATCTGTTCCAAAATTTGTCGTAGACGTAATCCGTTGATGTAGTGGAATGATAACATGCTTCCTCGGATAGGAAAATGTCCAGGTTCGACTCCCGGTAGCAACCAAATATTTTTTCTTTATATCTAATTGATTCATTTAATCAGAACTGTGATCTGAAATTGCAACTTCACAAAAAAAAGTGTCATCAAAAATAACAAGGATTTACATACACCAACGCCCTTTAGAAAAAAGGATGGAACAGCCATGATAGAAGAGCCAGATTATTCTGTCCTAACAAAATTCTTACCTCATATATGTCTAATTATCCATACATATTATGCACAGCTATTGTCGAAACTTCTAACAGGTACATATCCATTATCCGGTTTATCTATTCATCACATTAATTTTACCGATCCTAAAAGGTTGTCAAAGAACTAATACTGAAAATTAACAAATCTAAGCTATTTAGTAACGTGTTGGAAAAATTTCTAATTCACAGAACTTAAAAAATGTATTGGAAATATATTTATTTATTTGTAACTATATAATACAATGTAAAATGTTTGGACTGTGCCGTCGAGATGGGCATAGTTTACAAGAAATTATACAAATAATTAGAATTTCAAGTAGTAGATAGAATTACATTTATTACTATATAAAAGTTGTATATGAAGAACAATTTTAAAGTGGACTTAATAAATTAATATTGAATCACTTTGTAGCAATAATTAATATAGGTATGAGTCAATATGTTTGGGTGAGTGCACCAATACTGGCTCTACCTATATTACGAATCCAAGTTTTAATATATAATTTCATGTTCTTGGTACAATTCAATTGGTTTAAATCTTTCAGCATTATATTAAATAGTTTAGGTCCAAAATATTTGTAATTCCTTTAGCCATATGTTGTATGTGCTCTTGGGGTTTGTAGGTTATTTGTAATTGTCCGTGTAGAAATTATATTTTGTGTTGTTTTAAAATGTGTCTGTTTGTATTTATATACGTATTTAAGAGTAGTATTACCATATATTTGTCTTATATCAGAGACATCGAATTTATTAAAAATTTCGTCAGTGCTCGTTGTGATTGGTTTTGAGGATAACTTTTAATATATATTCCTGAGCTGCTATTATTGGATTAATTGCATATATAGTCGCTCCACCCCCAAGCAATTATACCATGCATATTAACGATATTCTTGGTATTAATTGAAATGTGTACATTATCAATACCAATATCAATAAAATAACGTAGTGTAAAGAGTAGAATGTACGATGTACGCAAGGAAAGTGATCTTATTCTGAATGTTAAGAAGTTTTTATGTTTTTTGACTAAACATGATTTTTTTTATTGTTCGAAAATCTTTTTCATAAGGAAATGATTATTTTTATTAAAGATTGACATAAGAAATAATTCTGTTAATTGCTTTTTGTTTTTCCCAAATTAAAAACAAATCCACGTACCAAATTCGCCTCGAACGCAAAGAGCGATCATAAAAACAGTAAGATTGTAAAATTCGCAAATTAGTAAAAGAGAAAGTAGACACTTTAATGATTTGCTTGCAGTTGTAAGCCTTTAAAATGTTATTCTGTTAAAAAAACATTTATCGAGATTTTCAATTATTTTTTTACCTGTCCCTATAATTTCATTTCACCACATGCTTCATATTTATGTTTTCAAAATCATTGTTAATCGTTCTTTTGCAACTAAATTTCCAAGGACCAAGCTCGTGCGCACTCCTGTTCGCGTGACCCTCCTTCGCGTGGTACCCGCGTAAAAGCGATTTAAAAAGTTCAAATCTTATGATTGACCTGTATAATATTATTTTTTGAGCCTCAATTAGTTATCAATACATTTTGAAGCAAATCTAACATATTTTCTTTTCGTAAATAAATAGAGACACGTAAATTTAACAGTAAATAAAAATACTATTTTCAAACTAAACTAAACGCTTGTGCTATGAAAATACAAGTAACTTGATGGCCTCCTGAAAGCAGGCTCGAACACTTTCCTCCCCGCTAGATCACTAGGCGAATATCGTGACTAGTAGACCACGAGCACGTCTTTCTAGTATCTTCGTTTATTTTTATAAGGTTTCAGCTTTCACATCCACATAGGTTACTTAAATAACTTGGTTCGCATACTAATTGATGGTGCTAACATCATTTGTATATGTAGTCATAAAGTTTATTTCTTATGAATAAATAATCTATGGTCTCGACTCATTCTGACAGTAATTCGTTGGTTAAACAAAAGGGTTTCAAGAAACTGTGAAAAATGGATAAAATTGGAATTCGTGGTGTGATTCAATTGTTTTTTCTGGAAAAGAAAACAGCGAATGAAATTTGTGAGAGGATTTTACCAACATTGGATATCCTCTCTATGAAACTTTTTGACTTTGGGTAAAAAAATTTAAGCGTGACAGAACGAGCATTAAAGATGAACCACATCCTGGAGCTCCGAAATCACCTGTGACACCCGAAAAATCCAAGAACGGATATTATTGAGCCATTCCTATAGAAGCTATTTGCGTAGTTATGCATTTTATTTTATATTCCAAAACTGAAAAAAATAGTTATTGTATTATTTCATTTCATTTTACTTCTCGCCCCGTACGCAATTTTTTTATTACTGATACAGTAATGCGCTATGGAGCAAAATTAAAAGCTTTACTGAAGAAGCGTTTAGGATAATTCAAAGAGAGCTTTCCAAATACTTCGGAAACTTATCAAATAAATTGTGAGGTGTCAAGCAGCACATCAATTTATTTATTTTGATGCTAAAATCATTGAGTACAAAAATAATATAAAATAATAAGACAAAATATTTTGTTTAAACCACTATTTATTGATTATTCAACACGTTTCGATACCTATGGTATATCCCAAATTCTATACAACAAGATGTCTTACACAGACGAATCTATTATTTTTACATGAGAAGTATGGAAGTCTTGGGCATTACAGGGCTCACAACCTATCATCGGCTGGCTTAAGTGATCACTTTACACAATGTCAAGTTCACCTATTTATGCATGCTACTACATCTATCAAATTTTTGTAAGTTGTATATATGATATCATGTTGGAATATTTCAATTATTTATTATCAACTATGCTGTTTAAATCAATCGACTTTTTTATTTTATTTTGATATTTATTCTCATAGCAGAATGATGTCGTGAAGCTGAGACTATTTTTTTTTTGTTTAGGGGCTATATTCTTTATGTGTATATATAAAATTCATTCGAATTATTAACATATATACTAGAATACGTTTGAAAAGGCAGTATTTTTCAATTTTTAATTTCATATTTAGACCAGTATATTTCACAATATTTTGAGTATGTTCAAATCGAAGGAAATTCATGAAAGGACTTTACCAACATTGGGTGACTCATGTCCTTCCTCTGAATCTTTTCGACTTTGGGTAAATAAATTTAAGCGTGACAGAACGAGCATTAAAAATGAACCACATCCTGGAGCTCCGAAATCACCTGTGACACTCGAAATCATCGATAAAGTCCGTGGTATTTGGTAAACATCTCAACTGAGCAAGTTCCCTTCATTTTGCATAATGAATTGCAGATTAAAAACCTAGATAGGTGCCGCGATTATTCACTCCAAAGCAAAAGCGAATTCGCATGCGAACATCTGCTAGTAACGATGATTCCATAATACAAACAACAAGAAGTAATATTATTAAGCCATTCTATAGAAGTTATTTGCGTAGTTATGCATTTTAGGTGTTGTTATTTTATTTAAAATTTTTGAAAATGAAACACTTAAATGCTAAAGTCATTAATTGGTGTGTTATTTAATCCATAATAATTTTACTCTTCCCCGTCTATTATCTATAACTTTATGGATGTGGCGGCTTTGGACGTAGCATCATTTGTGGCTGTAAAGTGCTTGCTTAAACGGTACGTGAGATGCGAACTGGGTAAAAACAAACGTGTTTTTAATATTTATAGATTAAGATTACTTATATGTTTTTTCTTTTATATATTCAAAAACAGTAAGTTAATATATATTCAATATATTGGCCGCGAAGTGGCCACTATAGCCTTTGCAGTAAGCAGTCGGCTTACCTTCTAGTTGAATTTGAATGCTTAACTTTTATTTAATGGATTGAATTAGCTTAATCAAAGAATAATTAATACATATTTTTCAATGATGCACTATAAATAATGAACTTAGCTTGTGTTTAAACCTTTTATTAACATATTTCATCCATCTAGTGCATCTACAATTGATACAATTTCATTTGTATCTCATTTTACTTAAATTATTTTGCAGAATAGACAAAATAATATAATATTTACCATCAGCATAAATATTGCAATATTTAGAAAATTTTATTAAGTTACATTATAAATTATACAGGGTGTACCAAAGGTCAACATCATTTCCATCTCAACACATTTTAGATCAGTTTTTCAGGTGCGACAGTTGCAAAATTTCAAATTCTAAAATTCTAATTTTTGTTACGTAACCCTGAATAGCTCTGATGTTGATTACAGTCCAAAATAAAACATGTTTCTTGAGATAATTTTATTTAATAGATGTCCTCAACTCTTCGTAATGTAAAAAAAATATACCACGCTAACATGCCAAGCTATTTTTAAAATGGTATAATATTTTATATGTTTATTATTCTTTAGAAAAAACATTTTGCTATTTTACTGCAAAATTGTTATTTTACTGCATATTGTGAAATTATTTCAATTATTAGTCTGAGTGACTTACAGTGAAGCTATTCGACGCGCGTTAGACTGAGATAGATAGTGACATATATATTGTAAGAGACGAGACAGGAGTCTCAGATCTTCACCGGAGAAACATGAAGAAATATGGGTCCCGGACATCTGATTTATTTACATAATTTTTGGAAAGAAAAGAAAGTGCACTCTACGGGTGAAATTAAAATTCACACGTGAGCTAAGAATATCATTTTCAGTGCATCATAAAAACTATTTGCTTAAATTTCTACATTCACACTAATTCCATACTAGTGTTAAATAAAATTTAAGCTTTTAAATACAGTGAAATATCATAATGGTAACGACTTTCACATTTATATAAAAATATTTTTAAAATGCTGTTAACTTCTAATGGGATGGTTTATGTAATATTAGTTTAATTAATCACGTACAGCAGCAATATACACAGAAACACAAAATATTTCTAGATTATGGTAAAAAAAATCCCTCCTTAAATATAACAGGTGCTCATGTCGTGTACTATTATTATTGTCTACATTTCACAAAAGTGGGCAACGATAACTTTACTTTCCTGGGTTGAAAGTGCTGATATTGACGGCTTAACAGTTGTATTAGAAACCCTAACCAAAGGATCACATCAATAATAATTATTTTATATGATAATCCGCCATCTGTAACAAGAATGACGTGTGCAAAATATACTCCAACATATAATAACATCCATAATCAAAAACATATTTTATGTTTAATTGGAAAGTTCATAGTTCATTGTTCCAAATTAAACTACATCTAATTGGGAATCTATGAACTACAGTGTACATGTGGAACAAACAAATCAATAAATAAAAAACAGTTTTATTAGATGTTTATTTCGAAACAATTTTGAACTTGAATATTAAACCTTATTATTTTAATTTTGATAAACAAATTTCTACAGTCATCACGATTATGCTCAATACGTATCCACAACCTAATATGTAAATACTTCCCATAATATGTTACATTTGTAGGACAATCAGATTGTCGCGGTACATTTGTTGCGTTTTCGAGTAGAACCTGCTAACATCAGTCAACCATTTGTAAATCAGCCCAGACTCGGACATCTTTCGTATCTCGCGGGAAAATATCTCGGCGTAGGGAAAGTTTTTGGTAATCGTCGTGCTTATTATACCCGTGCCTATGGAATCCTTCATGATGTGAATATCTTGCAATGTTTTATTAAACTTAAATAGTTCGAAACTTATTAACATTTCAACTATTAATAACGCAAACTCTTCCCCTCTTATTAAATTTTGTAATTTAGTATCAATTTCAGGTAATTGTAAAGAAATATATTTGTGACAGAATTTGTCATCAATTATTGATTTATACAAAAACGAGCCACCAAACGGAATTTTGGAATCGATAACTTCACTTAAAGACGTTGGGCGGTCTTCATGCAGGTCGGTTACTATGGTTTTAAACAGTCCTGCCAAATAAAAGTTTCTCACAAAAAATGTAAAAATGAAGACTAACAAAGAAATAGTCCTTAGTGTCTTTCCTTCAAATATCACGGCGACACTGTTACCCAACCACATTCCCAGGACATCTAAAGATGTCACCTTACTCGGTTGGTTTTCCTTAATCTTAAAATTGACTCTATTCCTTATATAATATATTAGGCTAACACATACACAAGACAATCCCGTTACAAGCCATGCCTTGGGTTTAAATGGCATGAATATTTTCTGGAAATTATCGAGCGGCTTTGGTAGAGGTAGAATCAGGACAAGCCTACTAGCTTCGTAAGGAACTACCATTACCAATTTTAATCGTTCTTCTGTCAATACCATGGGAGTAAGCACCATGATTATTTGTTCTTCGAAGGGTCTTATAACGAGCTGTTGGCTTGGTCTATTATTCAAAACATTTATGTTTGCGTTAAAATTGAATGCATTTTCCAAGATTTTCAGAATTTTTACGCTAGTTCCATGAATAAGTGAACGATCTGGATTATGGTTGTGTATGAAAGTAAAAGGTAGCAGGTGGTATGCACCAACATTCAAGGAGCAATTTAAAAAATTAACAGTTCTTTTCTTCTCGATTTTCAGTGTTTCATTAGTATTAATGGACACTCTTTCTATTATGACACCGTCGCACGAGTCGACATAGGGTTTGTAAGTAAAAACATTGAAATCTTTTCCCATAGTTGTCGGGTTCAAGGCGACGATGAAAGTATTCAACAGAGAGAATCTCCAGCTGTTCTTGGCTATTTGGAATACACATTTATCGCCACAGTTCGGATTCATTACGGCGATGACAACTTTATTTGGGTGTTTGTGAAACATGAGACAAGCATCAGTTAAAACATCATAAAGATCTGCAGAATCTTTCGTTAACACGAGAATATTCTGGTGATGCGTGTTTAGTAGAAAGCTACTATTATAACATTTCGGAGATATTTCAAAACTTCTGCCATGCTGAGACGATATGGTCTGGATCAATTTATTAGCTGTCATCAGGATATCTTTATTCCTTTGATTAAACACAAATCTGATAGCTCCTGTCATATCTACATGTTTCACGACGTCAGCGCCAGCTGATGAAATTTTATCCATCAAGTCATTATCTTCAGGAGTCATTAATGATGAACCGACCACTGACGTACAAATTAATACTATGAAGATAATTATAATGTTCATTCCGAAATGAAACATTATACAATTTTATTAAGCACCTTCCACATAGAGAACATTTAGTGTACATACAATTTTGTGTCTACTTCAACAGTTTGATGTGATTATTAAAATAAAACTGTATGCACGGACAATGACTCATGTCATGTCATTAGAGTTTTTCTAAAATTTTTATTAAATATTTATCTGTGATCTGGCAGCTAACGCATTTTGTTAATAAACTACGGAACTTTTTTATTTGCCTCGACTAGTGGGTAATTTTACATTATTTTTATAATTCTTTAAGTCGATTGTATAATACAGAATACTTTCTTTAGGCCATAGTTTTAGATATATGTTAACTAACGAAACACGTTTTTAAGCAAAAACATGTGAAGTGCATATTTGAAACTATTTGATAAAATGAGTTTGAATAAAATCATTTGTCAATTTAATCAAAATAATAAGATTTTTTTTTTTTGTTAAAAAGATTCCATTTTGTTTGTATACTCAGTATGAATAATCAATCAATTCATAAATCGAATTTGCGACAATATCGAACAATTTTACTTAATATTGTTTTATTAAGTTTTCGTAGATTGTTTTGTTTCACATAAATAAAAACAAAATCGTGGCATTTCACCTTAATGCATGGTTTAATAGAATGTTATGTTACAATTATAAAATCTGATAGTACACATTTATTTTATATTCCAAAACTGAAAAAAATAGTTATTGTATTATTTCATTTCATTTTACTTCTCGCCCCGTACGCAATTTTTTTATTACTGATACAGTAATGCGCTATGGAGCAAAATTAAAAGCTTTACTGAAGAAGCGTTTAGGATAATTCAAAGAGAGCTTTCCAAATACTTCGGAAACTTATCAAATAAATTGTGAGGTGTCAAGCAGCACATCAATTTATTTATTTTGATGCTAAAATCATTGAGTACAAAAATAATATAAAATAATAAGACAAAATATTTTGTTTAAACCACTATTTATTGATTATTCAACACGTTTCGATACCTATGGTATATCCCAAATTCTATACAACAAGATGTCTTACACAGACGAATCTATTATTTTTACATGAGAAGTATGGAAGTCTTGGGCATTACAGGGCTCACAACCTATCATCGGCTGGCTTAAGTGATCACTTTACACAATGTCAAGTTCACCTATTTATGCATGCTACTACATCTATCAAATTTTTGTAAGTTGTATATATGATATCATGTTGGAATATTTCAATTATTTATTATCAACTATGCTGTTTAAATCAATCGACTTTTTTATTTTATTTTGATATTTATTCTCATAGCAGAATGATGTCGTGAAGCTGAGACTATTTTTTTTTTGTTTAGGGGCTATATTCTTTATGTGTATATATAAAATTCATTCGAATTATTAACATATATACTAGAATACGTTTGAAAAGGCAGTATTTTTCAATTTTTAATTTCATATTTAGACCAGTATATTTCACAATATTTTGAGTATGTTCAAATCGAAGGAAATTCATGAAAGGACTTTACCAACATTGGGTGACTCATGTCCTTCCTCTGAATCTTTTCGACTTTGGGTAAATAAATTTAAGCGTGACAGAACGAGCATTAAAAATGAACCACATCCTGGAGCTCCGAAATCACCTGTGACACTCGAAATCATCGATAAAGTCCGTGGTATTTGGTAAACATCTCAACTGAGCAAGTTCCCTTCATTTTGCATAATGAATTGCAGATTAAAAACCTAGATAGGTGCCGCGATTATTCACTCCAAAGCAAAAGCGAATTCGCATGCGAACATCTGCTAGTAACGATGATTCCATAATACAAACAACAAGAAGTAATATTATTAAGCCATTCTATAGAAGTTATTTGCGTAGTTATGCATTTTAGGTGTTGTTATTTTATTTAAAATTTTTGAAAATGAAACACTTAAATGTTAAAGCAATTATTTGGTGTGTTATTTTATCCATAATAATATTGCTCTCCCCCGTCTATTATCTATCATATATGTTTCTGGATGTAGCAGCTTTGTACGTACTATCATTTGTGGTTGTAAAGTGCTTATTTAAACGGCCAGGTTTGTGAGACGGTAGCAGGGCAAAAACGAACGTGTTTTTAATAACTCTTGATTAAGATTACTTAAATATTTTCTCTTTTATATATTCAAGAAGAGTACGTAAATATATATTCAATATGTTGACTGCAAAGCGGCCACAATAGCCTTTGCAGTAAGCAATCGGCTTACCTTCTAGTTGAATTTGAATGCTTAACCTTTATTAAATGTGAGTATTGAATAAGCTTAAACAAAGAAAATTAATACATATTTTTCAATGATGAACTATAAATAATAAACTTAGCTTGTGTTTAAACCTTTTATTAGCATATTTCATCCATCTAGTGTATCTACAATTGATACAATTTCATTTGTATCTCATTTTACTTAAATTATTTTGCAGAATAGACAAAATAATATAATATTTACCATCAGCATAAATATTGCAATATTTAGAAAATTTTATTAAGTTACATTATAAGTTATACAGGGTGTACCAAAGGTCAACATCATTTCCATCTCAACACATTTTAGATCAGTTTTTCAGGTGCGACAGTTGCAAAATTTCAAATTCTAAAATTCTAATTTTTGTTACGTAACCCTGAATAGCTCTGCTGTTGATTACAGTCCAAAATAAAACATGTTTCTTGAGATAATTTTATTTAATAGATGTCCTCAACTCTTCGTACTGTAAAAAAATATACCACGCTAACATGCCAAGCTATTTTTAAAATGGTATAATATTTTATATGTTTATTATTCTTTAGAAAAAACATTTTGCTATTTTACTGCAAAATTGTTATTTTACTGCACATTGTGAAATTATTTCAATTATTAGTCTGAGTGAAGCTATTCGACGCGCGTTAGACTGAGATAGATAGTGACATATATATTGTAAGAGACGAGACAGGAGTCTCAGATCTTCACCGGAGAAACATGAAGAAATATGGGTCCCGGACATCTGATTTATTTACATAATTTTTGGAAACAAAAGAAAGTGCACTCTACGGGTGAAATTAAAATTCACACGTGAGCTAAGAATATCATTTTCAGTGCATCATAAAAACTATTTGCTTAAATTTCTACATTCACACTAATTCCATACTAGTGTTAAATAAAATTTAAGCTTTTAAATACAGTGAAATATCATAATGGTAACGACTTTCACATTTATATAAAAATATTTTTAAAATGCTGTTAACTTCTAATGGGATGGTTTATGTAATATTAGTTTAATTAATCACGTACAGCAGCAATATACACAGAAACACAAAATATTTCTAGATTATGGTAAAAAAAATCCCTCCTTAAATATAACAGGTGCTCATGTCGTGTACTATTATTATTGTCTACATTTCACAAAAGTGGGCAACGATAACTTTACTTTCCTGGGTTGAAAGTGCTGATATTGACGGCTTAACAGTTGTATTAGAAACCCTAACCAAAGGATCACATCAATAATAATTATTTTATATGATAATCCGCCATCTGTAACAAGAATGATGTGTGCAAAATATACTCCAACATATAATAACATCCATAATCAAAAACATATTTTATGTTTAA
Organism: Eubasilissa regina; assembly: GCA_022840565.1. Classification (NCBI taxonomy): domain Eukaryota; kingdom Metazoa; phylum Arthropoda; class Insecta; order Trichoptera; family Phryganeidae; genus Eubasilissa; species Eubasilissa regina. The sequence continues at coordinate 20,777,535 of JAINEB010000013.1, forward strand.
TTGGAAAGTTCATAGTTCATGTTCATTGTTCCAAATTAAACTGCATCTAATTGGGAATCTATGAACTACAGTGTACATGTGGAACTAACAAATCAATAAATAAAAAACAGTTTTATTAGATGTTTATTTTGAAACAATTTTCATTGTCTTGAATATTGAACGTTATTGTTTTAATTTTGATAAACAAATTTCTACGGTCATGACGATTATGCTCAACACGTATCCACAACCTAATATATAAATACTTCCCATAATATGTTCCATTTGTAGGACAATCAGATCGTCGCGGTACATTTGTTGCGTTTTCGAGTAGAACCTGCTAATATCAGTCAACCATTTGTAAATCAGCCCAGACTCTGACATCTTTCGTATCTCGCGGGAAAATATCTCGGCGTAGGGAAAGTTTTTGGTAATCGTCGTACTTATTATACCCATGCCTATGGAATCCTTCATGATGTGAATATCTTGCAATGTTTTATTAAACTTGAATAGTTCGAAGCTTATTAACATTTCAACTATTAATAACGCAAACTCTTCCCCTCTTATTAAATTTTGTAATTTAGCATCAATTTCAGGTAGTTGTAAAGAAATATATTTGTGACAGAATTTGTCATCAATTATTGATTTATACAAAAACGAGCCACCAAAGGGAATTTTGGAATCGATAACTTCACTTAAAGACGTTGGGCGGTCTTCATGCAGGTCGGTCACTATGGCTTTAAACAGTCCTGCCAAATAAAAGTTTCTCAAAAAAAATGTAAAAATGAAGACTAACAAAGAAATAGTCCTGAGTGCCTTTCCTTCAAATATCACGTCAACACAATTACCTAACCACATTCCTAGGACATCTAAAGATGTCACCTTACTCGGTTGGTTTTCCTTAATATTAAAATTGACTCTATTCCTTATATAATATATTAGGCTTACACATACACAAGACAATCCCGTTACAAGCCATGCCTTGGGTTTAAATGGCATGAATATTTTCTGGAAATTATCGAGCGGCTTCGGTAGAGGTAGAATCATGACAAGTCTGCTGGTTTCGTAAGGAACTACCATTACGATTTTGTATCGTTCTTCTGTTAATATCATGGGAGTAATAACCATGATTATCTGTTCTTCGAAGGGTCTTATAACGAGCTGTTGGCTTGGTCTATTATTCAAAACATTTATATTTGCGTTAAAATTGAATGCATTTTCCAAGATTTTCAGAATTTTTACGCTAGTTCCATGAATACGTGAACGATCTGGATTGTGGTTGTGTATGAAAGTAAAAGGTAGCAGGTGGTATGCACCAACATTCAAGGAGCAATTTAAAAAATTAACAGTTCTTTTCTTCTCGATTTTCAGTGTTTCATTAGTATTAATGGACACTCTTTCTATTACGACACTGTCACAAGAGTCGACATAGGGTTTGTATGTAAAAACATTGAAATCTTTTCCTATAGTTGTTGTGTTCAAGGCGACGATGAAAGTATTCAACAGAGAGAATCTCCAGCTGTTCTTGGCTATTTGGAATACACATTTATCGCCACAGTTCGGATTCATTACGGCGATGACAACTTTATTTGGGTGTTTGTGAAACATGAGACAAGCATCACTTAAAACATCATAAAGATCTGCAGAATCCTTCGTTAACACGAGGATATTCTGGTGATGCGTGTTTAGTAGAAAGCTACTATTATAACATTTCGGAGATATTTCAAAACTTCTGCCATGCTGAGACGAAATAGTCTGGATCAATTTATTAGCTGTCATCAGGATATCTTTATTCCTTTGGTTAAACACAAATCTGATGGCTCCTGTCATATCTACATGTTTCACGACGTCTGCGCCAGCTGATGAAATTTTATCCATCAAGTCATTATCTTCAGGAATCACTAATGATGAATCGACCACTGACGTACAAATTACTACGATGAAGATAATTATAATGATCATTCCGAAATGGAACATTATACAATTTTATTAAGCACCTTCCACATAGAGAACATTTAGTGTACAGACAATTTTGTATCTGCTTCCACAGTTTGATGTGATTATTATAATTAATATAATATGTATGAACAATAACTCATGTCTTGTCACGAGTAGAGCTTCTTTTTATTATGTATCTGTATAATTTTGTATAGTTTGATGTGATTATTAAAATAAAATTGTATACACGGACAATAACTCATGTCATGTCATTAGAGTTTTTCTAATATTTTTATTAGATATTTATCTGTAATCTGGCAACTAACGCATTTTGTTAATAAACTACAGAATTTTTTTATTTGCCTCGACTAGTGGGTAATTCTACATTATTTTTATTCTTTTTTAAGTCGAATGTATAATAAAGAATACTTTTTTAAGCCATAGTTTTAGATATAAGTTAACTAACGAAACACGTTTTTAAGCAAAAACATGTGATGTGCATATTTGAAACTATTTGATAAAATGAGTTTGAATAAAATCATTTGTCAATTTAATAAAAATAATAGGATAATTTTTTCTTTGTTAAAAAGATCCCTATTTGTTCGTATACTCAGCATGTCAATCAATCAATTCATAATTCGAATTTGCAACAATTTCGAACAATTTTACTTAATATTGTTTTATTAAGTTTTCACAGATTGTTTTTTTTTCACATAAATAAAAACGAAAAAGTCGCATTGCACCTACTGGCTTAATAAAATGTTATGTTACAATTGTAAAATCTAAGAGTACACATTTATTTTATATTCTAAAACTGATAAAAATAGTTATTGTATTATTTCATTTCATTTTATTTCTCGCCCCGTACGCAATATTTTTATTACTGATACAGTAATGCGCTATGGAGCAAAATTAAAAGCCTTACTGAAGAAGCGTTTAGTATAATTCAAAGAGAGCTTTCCAAATACTTAGGGAACTTATCAAATAAATCGTGAGGTGTCAAGCAGCAAATCAATTTATTTCTTTTGATGCTAAAATTATTGAGCACAAAAATAATATAAAATAATAAGACAAAATACTTTGTTTAAACCACTATTTATTAATTATTCAACAAGTTTCGATACCAATAGTATATCCAAAATTCTACTCAACCATACGTTTCAAACAGACGAAGCTATTATTTTTATATGAGAAGTATGGAAGTCTTAGGCATTACAGGGCTTATGACCTATCATCGGCTGGCTTAAGTGACCACTATACACAATGTAACGTTCACCTATTTACGCATGCTACTACATCTATCAAATTTTTGTAAGTTGTATATATGATATCATGTTGGAATATTTTAATTATTTACCAACTATGCTGTCGCCATCAATGGACTTTTTTTTTTTATATTTGATATTCATTGTCATAACAGAATAGATTTCGTTGAAGCTAACACTAAGTTTTGTGGCTATATCCTTTATGTGTATATGTAAAATTCATTCGAATTATTAACATATATACTAGAATACGTCTGAAAAGGCAGTATTTTTCAATTTTTAATTTCATATTTAGACCAGTATATTTCACAATATTTTGAGTATGTTCAAATCGAAGGAAATTCATGAAAGGATTTTACCAACATTGGGTGACTCATATCCTTCCTACGAATCTTTTCGACTTTGGGTAAATAAATTTAAGCGTGCTAAGAACGAGCGAGTTAAGAACGAGCATTAAAGATGAACCATATCCTGGAGCTACGAAAGCACCTGTGACACCCGAAATCGTAGATAAAGTCCGTGATTTGGTAAGCATCTCAACTGAGCAAGTTCCCTTCATTTTGCATAATGAATTGCAGATGAAAAACCTAGATGGGTGCCGCGATTACTCACTCCAAAGCAAAAGCGAATTCGCATGCGAACATTAGCTGGTGACGATGGTTCCATAATACAAACAACAAGAACTGATATTATTGAGGCTTTGTATTGAAGTTATTTACGTAGTTATGCATTTTAGGTGTTGTTATTTTATTTAAAATTTTTGAAAATGAAACTCTTAAGTGTTAAAGCCATTGATTGGTGTGTTATTTTATCCATAATAATAATGGTCTTCTCCGTCTATTATCTATTATATATGTTTCTGGATGTGGCAGCTTTGTACGTACTATCATTTGTGGCTGTAAAGTGCTTGTTTAAACGGCCAGATTTGTGAAACAGGAGCAGGGCAAAAACGAACGTGTTTTTAATAACTCTAGATTAAGATTACTTAAATATTTTCTCTTTTATATATTCAAGAAGAGTACGTAAATATATATTCAATATGATGGCAGCGAAGCGGCCACAATAGCCTTTGCAGTAAGCAATCGGCTTACCTTCTAGTTGAATTTGAATGCTTAACTTTTATTTAATGTGAGTATTGAATAAACTTAAACAAAGAAAATTAATACATATTTTTCAATGATGAACTATAAATAATAAACTTAGCTTGTGTTTAAACCTTTTATTAGCATATTTCATCCATCTAGTGTATCTACAATTGATACAACTTCATTTGTATCTCATCTTACTTAAATTATTTTGCAGAATAGACAAAATAATATAATATTTACCATCAGCATAAACATTGCAATATTTAGAAAATTTTATTGTTACATTATAAATTATGCAGGGTGTACCAAAAGTCAACATCATTTCCATATCAACACACTTTAGATCAGTTTTTCAGGTGCCACAGTTGTAAAATTCCAAATTCTAAAATTCTAATTTTTGTTACGTAACCCTGAATAGCTCTGCTGTTGATACAGTCCAAAATAAAACATGTTTCTTGAGATAATTTTATTTAATAGATGTCCTCAACTCTTCGTACTGTAAAAAAATATACCACGCTAACATGCCAAGCTATTTTTAAAATGGTATAATATTTTATATGTTTATTATTCTTTAGAAAAAACATTTTGCTATTTTACTGCACATTGTGAAATTATTTCAATTATTAGTCTGAGTGACTTACAGTGAAGCTATTCGATGCGCGTTAGGCTGAGATAGATAGTGACATATATATTGTAAGAGATGAGACAGGAGTCTCAGATCTTCACCGGAGAAATATGGGTCCCGGACATCTGATTTATTTACATAATTTTTGGAAAGAAAAGAAAGTGCACTCTACGGGTGAAACTAAAATTCACATGCATCAAAAAATATTATTTTCTTTGCATCATAAAAAATATTTATTTAAATTTCAACATTCAAACTAATTCCATACTAGCATTAAATAAAATTTAGGGTATTAAATACAATGAAATATGATAATGGAAACTGCTTTAACATTTCATTTTATAAAAAATTTAAAATGCAAACATCTCCTAATGGAATGGCTCAATATACACAGAAACACAAAATATTTCTAGATTAAGGTAAAAAAAATCGCTGCTTATATGTAACAGGTGCTCATGTCGTGTGCCATTATTATTGTCTACATTTCACAAAAGTGGGCAACGATAACTTTACTTTCCTGAGTTGAAAGGACCGATATTGAAGGCAACAGTTGCAGTAGTAGCCCTAACCAAAAGATCACATCACATAATTGGGAAACTATGAACTATATTGTACATATGAAATGAACAATTCAAGAAATAAAAAACAGTTTTATTAGATGTTGTTTATTTTGAAACAATTTTTCATGGAGATTAATTTTAAACGTTATTGTTTGAATTTTGTTAAACAAATTTCTACGGTCAAGACAGTTATGCTCAATACGTATCCACAACCTAATATATAAATACTTCCCATAATATGTTCCATTTGAAGGACAATCAGATCGTCGCGGTACATTTGTTGCGTTTTCGAGTAGAACCTGCTAATATCTGTGAACCATTTGAAAATTAGCCCGTACTCTGACATCTTTCGTATCTCGCGAGAAAATATCTCGGCGTAGGGAAAGTTTTTGGTAATCGTCGTACTTATCATGCCCACACCAAAGGATTCCTTCATGATATGAATATCTTGCAATGTTTTATTGTACTTGAATATTTCGAAACTTATTAACATTTCTACTAATAATAACGCAAACTCTTCCCCTCTTGTTATATTTCGTACTTTAACAGTAATTTCAGGTAATTGTAAAGAAACATATTTATGACTGAAGCTGATATCAACTATTGGTTTATATAAAAACGATCCACCAAAGGATATTTTCGAATCGATAACTTCTCTTAAAGAAGTTGGGCGATCCTCGTGCAGGTCAGTTACAATGGCTTTAAACAGTCCCGCCAAATAAAAGTTTCTCACAAAAAATGTAAAAATGAAGACTAACAATGAAATAGTTCTGAGTGTCTTTCCTTCAAATATCACGGCAACACAATTACCTAACCACATTCCCAGGACATCTAAAGATGTTAGTTTACTCCGTTGGTTTTCCTTAATCTTAAAATTGACTCTATTCCTTATATAATATATTAGGCTAACACATACACAAGACAATCCTGTTACAAGCCATGCCTTGGGTTTAAATGGCATGAAAATTTTCCGGAAATTATCGAGGGGTTTTGGTAGAGGTAGAATCATGACAAACCTACTAGCTTCGTAAGGAACTACCATTACCAATTTAAATCGTTCTGCTGTCAATACCATGGGTGTTATCACCATGATTATTTGTTCTTCGAAGGGTTTTATAACGAGTTGTTGACTTGGTCTATTATTTATAACATTTATATTTGCGTTAAAATTAAATGCATTTTCCAAGATTCCTAGAATTTTTACGTTAGTTCCATGAATAAGCGAACGATCTGGATTGTAGTTTTGTATGAAAGTAAACGGTGGCTGGTGGTACGCACCAACGTTTAAAGAGCAATTTAAAAAATTAATGGATCTTTTCTTCTCGATTTTCAGTGTTTCATTAGTATTAATGGACACTCTTTCTATTACGACACTGTCACAAGAGTCGACATAGGGTTTGTAAGTAAAAACATTGAAATCATTTCCTATAGCTGTCGGGTTCAAGGCGACGATGAAAGTATTCAACAGAGAGAATCTCCAGCTGTTCTTGGCTATTTGGAATACACATTTATCGCCACAGTTCGGATTCATTACGGCGATGACAACTTTATTTGGGTGTTTGTGTAGCATGAGACAAGCATCAGTTAAAACTTCATAAAGATCTGCAGAATCTTTCGTTAACACGAGGATATTCTGGTGATGCGTGTTTAGTAGAAAGCTACTATTATAACATTTCGGAGATATTTCAAAACTTCTGCCATGCTGAGACGATATAGTCTGGATCAATTTATTAGCTGTCATCGTGATATCTTTATTCCTTTGATTAAACACAAATCTGATGCCTCCTGTCATATCTAAATGTTTCACGACGTCAGCGCCAGCTGATGAAATTTTATCTGTCAAGTCAATATCATCAGGAATCATCAATAATGAATCGACCCCGGCTGTACAAATTAATACGATGAAGACGTTTATAGTGGACATTCTGATATTAAATATCTCAAAATATGGACACAATAATAAAACCTCAATATTTTAAAACGCCCTCCACGGAGAGAACATTGAATATGATTGCAGAAAAATTCTTATCTGTACAAAATTTTGTACAGTTTGATGTGATTATTAAAATAATATTATATGCATGGACAATAACTCATGTCATGTCATTAGAGCTTTTCTAATATTGTTATCAGATGTTTATCTGTGACCTGACAGCTGAAGTATTTCGTTAATGAACGCCGGAACATTTTAAAAAATACCCGTATTTCATAATTATTATTTTCATTGACTAGCGGGTAATTTTACATCCTTACTATAATTCTTAAAGTCGATTGCATAATATACATTATTTTTTTGGATAAAAATGAACATTTTATAATTTTTTTTACATATTTATTTTAATCCAATTAAATACGTTCATAAAGCAAAAACGTGTGCTTTATATACATATTAAAACCAGTTAATGACTTAAATTTAAAAAAATTATTAGACATTTTAATTAAAATCATTTGATATTTCTGACATACTTAAAAATTGACAATTTAGTTCTTTCACTCAGTATGAATAATCAATCAATTCATAATTCGAATATATTTTGTTTTAATACAAATAATATGAATCAACTTGAAAGACACGAGGAGAAAATATTTTTAACAAAAATTTATTTTAATTGCTACCGTTATTCGAACTTGAACCCTTTCCTATCCAGGGAAATGCGTTATCCAATTTCGACACATGATATGGAAATATTTATTACAGGATGTGCAGAAACTACGAACACTCGCAGTGATCTTCGGTCTACACCACAGCGGCCCCTAAAATATTAATTGTCAGTGCATTACATATAACATTTATTATACCTAATCATTTTTTCATAACAAGTGGCAAATTGTATGCGTTATGCGTCAATATTAAAAAACATATGAATTTTATCACGAGTTAATTTGTCGAGATAATATTACAGACACGCAGTGGCGTGCAGTAGGTATAGATTTGGGTTGTTCTCTTACTAATGGTATAACACAATCATATATAATATATGTACTACAATATACGTTGTACATAGGATTATGAACTTTCGTTTAACTAATGTTTTCAGACATAATAAATGCGTCGTTTATGTACTATGTATATATTTGTAATTATATAATACTAATAATAGTGTTTTTTAAATATAAGTTTTAACGTAAAATAATAATATGAAAATGTATGGACGTTTTTAAGAGCACTTTTTATGACCGAACATGATTATTTATTGTTTGAAAATCCTTTACATAATAACTAAACGAAATAATAATCACGCACCAAATGCACCTCGAACGCAAAGAACGGCCATGAAATCAACACTTTAAAAACAGTAAGATAGTAAAATTCGCGAATCAGTAAAAGAGGAAGTAGATATTTCAAGCATGACTTGCGTAATTCGCCAGCTTTAATATAAAACAGAATAATATGAATAGGTCAAGGCGGTGAATGTACAATAGTGCTACGGGTACAGCGGTGAGTTGGTATGGTAGTTTTTAGTACTAAGCAATTAAAGTCTCTACTAGTACACATATTGAGCTAATTGTAAAATAATGTTTCTGTTTATGTTAATCCAATTATTTTATTCACATTTGTTCCCTAGAAATTATAGTAATGCACAGCTTTTTTACTTGAATGCACTGCACGCCCCTGCAGACACAGATGTGAGTAAAATCTTTTAGAGTTTAAAGAAAAATTGGGTATACAAAGTAAAATAAAATTATATTATATTTATAATATACATTTTTAAACAAAACATTCAATAATTGGTGTTGACAAAACAGATTTTTACTTTGCTTTACTCCTTTGCTTGGCCCGCACTGGTACTCTCTCGTCTTAGGAGAGACGTTTGTCAGTATATGAGTATATTAAATACAATATGAGTAGCTCGTTGGTCTAGTGGTTAAGACGTGATCTAGTTGTCGGGGGTTCGAGCCTCATTCCAGGAAACCAGCAAGCTAGTCCTATTTTAATAGCACAATCGTTAAGTTTAGTTTGAAAATACATATTTATAATATTGTTGTGACATTTATTCCTTGTACCCATCTCTATTTTTTCTTTAAATGTTTTTAGCTTTGAGTAGTATTAAAAGGATTTCTGATGCTTTATTCGTTGAATAGTAGATAATAAATTTATGAAGTAAATAAGATTTTATTTTAGCACTTTTACAATTAAGTACATATTTTATATTTTTCGCAGCACCGCTTTGGTTTATAATGCGGATGAAGCAGTCAGGATACGTTTGAGTCATTCTTCTAATAAGGGTTGTCAACAAAATCTAATGGAAACGATTAATAATATCATCCGCCGTGTAAACCTATGTGCTCTTCAATATCAAAGTCGAAGGAAGCGGTTGAAAAAATTTTTTAAATAATTTTATGAATCCTTTAATTTGTATTAAAATACCACATAATTATTTTCTGAAAATGCAACCTAACAGTACTAATGTGCTCTCCGTGAAATATATAAGTTGTATTAAAAGTTTTCAAATTTAATATGATTAAATAATATAATTCTGGCGCCGCCAATCAGTTTTATTAAAAGGTGTTTGAGATTCTCTGTAATACAAAGTGGATTGCTTTTAAAAACGCAATATAGAATATATGTTCAAAATTTGTTTAAAATGTATTCGATTACTACAGCGAAATCGGAAAACGCGCTTCCCCGGATAGGAAGAGGTCCAGGTTCGAACCCCGGTAGACACTCAATATTTTTAGGCAGACAGATTTTTTCTGTAGGTATATCTTTCAATTTGATTAATTTACGTTGTATTAAAAATAACTGAGTCATCACGCCCGTAAGCCAGATAAGAGATATTTAACTACTATTCATGCGGTCGATAGCAGATGATAAAAGAAGGTCTAATATATATATATCGATGTAAAAATGGCCGCGCAAGTCATATTACCGTTACGAATGGAGTTCCCAGGAGCGCAGGCGACAACATTCTATGAAATTGCACCTCGTTCGTTCTTGCCGCGGTAATTTCACCTACTGCCGATACAGCTCGCGGCGCTGCGTGCGCACCGAATCGAGTGTGAGCCGACCTCGCTTCTCCCTTACACTCTACACCACCGCAATAACTTTACTTTCCTGGCTTATAAAGATTCAGCTCAGTTACAGTTGCATTAGTAGCCCTCATTAAGAGATCACATCAATAAAAATTACTTTATTCGATAATCTGCCATCCGTGACAAGAATAACGAATGCAAAATATACTCCAACATACAATAATTCCATAATCAAAATCATATCCTATATTTAATTGGAAAATTCATAGTTCATGTTCATAGTTCTCAATTAAACAACATCTAAATGGAAAACTGAACTACAGGGTGTATGTGGAACTAACAAATCAAGAAATAAAAAACAGTTTTATTAGATGTTGTTTATTTTGAAACAATTTTTCATTGACATTAATTTTAAAGGTTAATGTTTGAATTTTGATAAACAAATTTCTACAGTCATGACGATTATGCTCAATACGTATCCACAACCTAATATATAAATACTTCCCATAATATGTTCCATTTGTAGGACAATCAGATCGTCGCGGTACATTTGTTGCGTTTTCGAGTAGAACCTGCTAACATCAGTCAACCATTTGTAAATCAGCCCAGACTCTGACATCTTTCGTATCTCGCGGGAAAATATCTCGGCGTAGGGAAAGTTTTTGGCAATCGTCGTACTTATTATACCCACGCCAAAGGATTCCTTCACGACGTAAACATCTTGCAATGTTTTATTGTACTTGATTAATTCGTAACTTATTAACATTTCTACTAATAATAACGCAAACTCTTCCCCTCTTGTTAAATTTCGTACTTTAACAGTAACTTCAGGTAATTGTAAAGAGACATATTTGTGACTGAAGTTTACATCAACTATTGGTTTATACAAAAACGAACCACCAAAGGGAATTTTCAAAGCAATAATTTCACTTAAAGAAGTCGGGCGGTCTTCGTGCAGATCTGTAACTATGGCTTTAAATAGTCCCGCCAAATAAAAGTTTCTCACAAAAAATGTAAAAATGAAGACTAACAAAGAAATAGTTCTTAGTGTTTTTCCTTCAAATAGCACGGTTACACTATTACCCAACCACATTCCCAGGACATCCAAAGATGTCACTTTATTTGGTTGGTTTTTCTTAATCTTCAAATTCACTCTATTCCTTATATAATATATTAGGCTAACACATACACAAGACAATCCTGTTACAATCCAAGCCTTGGGCTTAAATGGCATGAATATTTTACGGAAATTATCGAGCGGTTTTGGTAGAGGTAGAATCAGGACAAGCCTACTAATTTCGTAAGGAACTACCATTACCAATTTTAATCGTTCTTCTGTCAATACCATGGGAGTAAGCACCATGATTATTTGTTCTTCGAAGGGTCTTATAACGAGTTGTTGACTTGGTCTATTATTTATAACATTTATATTTGCGTTAAAATTGAATGCATTTTCCAAGATTCCTAGAATTTTTACGTTAGTTCCCTGAATAAGCGAACGATCTGGATTGTAGTTTTGTATGAAAGTAAACGGTGGCTGGTGGTACGCACCAACGTTTAAAGAGCAATTTAAAAAATTAATGGATCTTTTCTTTTCGATTTTCAGTGTTTCATTAGTATTAATGGACACTCTTTCTATTTTGACACCGTCGCACGAGTCGACATAGGGTTTGTAAGTAAAAACATTGAAATCATTTCCTATAGTTGTCGGGTTCAAGGCGACGATGAAAGTATTCAACAGAGAGAATCTCCAGCTGTTCTTGGCTATTTGGAATACACATTTATCGCCACAGTTCGGATTCATTACGGCGATGACAACTTTATTTGGTTGTTTGTGTAGCATGAGACAAGCATTAGTTAAAACTTCATAAAGATCTGCAGAATCTTTCGTTAACACGAGGATATTTTGGTGATGCTTGTTTAGTAGAAAGCTATTATTATAACACTTCGGAGATATTTCAAAACTTCTGCCATGCTGAGTCGATATAGTCTGGATCAATTTATTAGCTGTCGTCAAGATATCTTTATTCCGTTGATTAAACAGAAATCTGATGGCTCCTGTCATATCTAAATGTTTCACGACGTCAGCGCCAGCTGATGAAATTTTATCCATCAAGTCATTTTCTTCAGGAATCATTAATGATGAATCGACCACTGACGTACAAATTAATACGATGAAGACGTTTATAGTAGACATTCTGACATTAAATATCTCAAAATACGGACACATTAATAAAATCTCAATGTTTTAAAACGCCCTCCACGGAGAGAACATTGAATATGATTGCAGAAAAAATTTATCTGTACAAAATTTTGTACATTTTGATGTGATTATTAAAATAATATTATATGCATGGACAATAACTCATGTCATGTCATTAGAGCTTTTCTAATATTGTTATCAGATGTTTATCTGTGACCTGACAGCTGAAGCATTTCGTTAATGAACGCCGGAACTTTTTATATAAATAAATATTATTTTCATTGACAAGTGGGTAATTTACATCCTTACTATAATTCTTAAAGTTGATTGCATAATATACATTATTTTTTTGGATAAAAATGAACATTTTATAATTTTTTTTACATATTTATTTTAATCCAACTAAATACGTTTATAAAGCAAAAACGTGTGATTTATATACATATTAAAACCAGTTAATGACGTAAATATAAAAAAATTATTAGACATTTTAATTAAAATCATTTGATATTTCTGACTTACTTAAAAATGGACAATTTAGTTCTTTCACTCAGTATGAATAATCAATCAATTCATAATTCGAATATATTTTGTTTTAATACAAATAATATGAATCAACTTGAAAGACACGAGGAGAAAATATTTTTAACAAAAATTTATTTTAATTGTTATCGTTATTCGAACTTGAACCCTTTCCTATCCAGTGAAACGCGTTATCCAATTTCGACACATGATATGAAAATATTTATTACAGGATGTGCATAAACTACGAACACTCGCAGTGATCTTCGGTCTATACCATAGCGGCCCCTGAAATTTTAATTGGCAGTGCATTACATATAACATTTATAATATCCTATCATTTTTTTCATAACAAATAACTATAAGTGGCAAATCGTATGCGTTATGCATCAATATTAAAAAACATATGAATTTTATCACGAGTTAATTTGTCGAGATAATATTGCAGACACACAGTGGCGTTCAGCAGGTATAGATTTAAGTTGTACTCTTACTAATGGTATAATATAATAATATATAATATATGTACTACAATATACGTTGTACATAGGATTATAAACTTTCGTTTAACGATATTCTTTAGACATAATAAATCAGTCGTTTATGTACCATGTATACATTTGTAATTTTATAATACTAATAATAGTGTTTTTTAAATATAAGTTTTAACGTAAAATAATAATATAAAAATGTATGGACGTTTTGAAGAACACTTTTTATGACCAAACATGATTATTTATTGTTTGAAAATCCTTTACGTAATAACTAAACGATATAATAATCGTACACCAGATGCACCTCGAACGCAAAGAACGGCCATGAAATCAACACTTTAAAAACAGTAACACTTAAACAAACAGTAACAGTAACACTTTAAAAACAGTAAGATAGTAAAATTCGTGAATTAGTAATTCCAGGAAATCAGCAAGTTAGTTCTATTTTAATAGCACAATCGTTAAGTTTAGTTTGAAAATACATATTCATAATATCGTTGTGATATTTATCCCTTGTACGCATCTCTATTAATTAGTTTAAAATATTTTTAGCTTTGAGTAGTATTAAAACTATTTCTGATGCTTTATTCGTTGAATAGTAGATAATAAATTTATGAAGTAAATAAGATTTTATTTTAGCACTTTTACATTTAGTATTTATATTACATATTTTATATTTTTCGCAGCACCGCTTTACGTTTATAATGCGGATGAAGCAGTCAGGATACGTTTGAGTCATTCTTCTAATGAGGGTTGTCAACAAAATCTAATGGAAACGATTAATAATATCATCTGTCGTGTAAACCTATGTATTGTTCAATATCAATGTCGAAGGAAGCGGTTGAAAAAAAAAATTAATAATTTTATGAATCATTTAATTTGTATTAAAACACGACAGAATTATTTTCTGAAAATGCAACCTTACACCATAATGTGGTCTCCTTGAAATATATAAGTTCTATTAAACGTTTTCAAATTTAATATGATTAATTAATATAATTCTGGCGCCGCCAATCAGTTTTATTAAAAGGTGTTTGAGATTCTCTGTAATACAAAGTGGATTGCTTTTAAAAATGTAATATTAGATGTATCAATTGAAAATATTACAGAATATAAGTTCAAAATTTGTTTAAAATGTATTCGATTACTATAGCGAAATCGGAAAACGCGCTTCCCCGAATAGAAAGAGGTCCAGTTTCGAACCCCTGTAAGCACTAATTATTTTTCGATAGACAGATTTTTTCTGCAGGTATATCTTTGTATTTGATTCATTTACGTTGTATTAAAAATAATTGAATCATCACGCGCGTAGGGCAGATACGAGATATTCAACTACTCTTCATGCGGTCGATAGGAGATGATAGAAGAAGGTGTAATCTTCTTAAGTCGTAATGTTAACATTTAATGGCATTGTGTATATTTCAGATCACGAAAATAGGCTACTTTCGTGATCTGGCACATCGGACGTAAATGTTGCTGTTTATCGTAGGAATGTAGAAGGATATTTATTGTTTCCGAGGTAAGTTTGTAGAACTCCATAATCACACACGTGGAAATAAAACACTTGTTTTATATTCTACACGTTTAATTTACTTGAGACACGTTTCGCCTTGCAAGGGCATTATCAATCTCATTGATAATGAATGCTCTATCAGGCGCTGATCAGAGGCTGACAACGTGTAAAATTACTTTATCCAATCGAATATTACACAATATTTTAAGTATACAGTTTTAGAGAAATTAATTTAATTATAAACTGGTACTAGTACTGTACTTTTCCAATAATACTTTCCAATGAAGCATTTTTAACCATGAATAAGAGATGTAATTAAATCAAAAAAATCACGGGAAATCACCGGCTTCAAAATTCTTGATATATGCAAGAATATATGCATCAGAAATTTGAGGTAAATTTACATGCATTACTAGCGTGATTTCGATGCGATAAGCTGACAATATAATACACATTAATGTAAAAAATACGTCTTAATCTATCGGATTTATGTTTCCACCAAGAAAATGTGTAGAATGCCACTCGTCCCGCAACTAATATTACAAACCTCTCTCCTACATATATACACTTCATATCATGTCTATTCATTTACTAGTCTGTAAAAGTAGTTCATCATTACTTTAGTTTTAGAGACGTTTATCTTCAATCCTGCTCTGCCACTGATATGGATATAGTTCCTGCATTCAGGTGAACTTCAATCACCTGAATCGTCTGTGAAAATCACAGTATCAGCTGCAAAATGTAGATGGCTTAAATACTCACCATTTAAATGTCATTTTCTTCTTTCTAGTTGCCTGAAGAGATTTAGGAGAGTGTCCGTAAATATTTTAGGTGAAATTGTATAAATAATTATTTTTTTACTAACTTTGGTTTTGAAATTAATAACCTCAACGGGTTTGCGTTAAATATTTTAAAAATAAATTGTATACCTTGTCGGACACCTTTCTTGATAGGGAATTAAAAGATTCTTTCGTTTAATAATAATTATTAGCAATTTTACTTCTCGTCTCATCAAGTATTCTCTCTTTAATATCATATATTATATATACTACAAATATTCATTTTTCGGAGTTTACTGTACTAACTCAGTGGCGCTCTGTGGGGCGGAAGGAAAAACTTTTCCGGGAAATTCTGTTAGTTTTCCACCCTACACAAAACCTTGATAAACTTCAAACATTGATCGGTAGATGGTAAGCATAGCGTTACAACCTACCAAGCTATACGTTTAGAATTTTATATTTTTTAAGAGTGTATACTGACACTTGATAAATAATAAAAAAATCACTACATAGCGTTGGAAATATGTATATATGAGTACGTACACATTCTTTAAGATTTTTAATCTTTTTATTATTTTTCATCTTCTTTATCCTGTTCGGGTCGAGCTCTTTAGACAGCATCCTCCCACCATCTTTATTCGCAGTCCCTCCACTTTCATTTTCCTTGTTTTCCTGGGTCGTCCTACAGGTCTTCTTCTCTCTGGCACTGATGAAAAAATCATTTTAGGTAGTCTTCCGTTTTCCAAGCTGAGGATATGCATGGAGTAAGAGCGGATCCTCTCGGGTAATATTATTCCTTTAAATTATTTCATTCGATAACTATCATTTTGACAAAATCATCACACAACAAATCTAATCACATCATGCCATATCTACAACGTTGTATAAGAGATTTTTCCAATTCTTCAGCCACATTATCTGCACCACAACTTTAAGATGGTTAAGTCATTATTTAAACTGTTATTATAACTGTTATTGTGCTAGATTGTAACGATGATTGGTAATTAACTATTCGTAATTCTTTAAGCAATGATCGGTACACCAGAAAAACCTATAACAGTTAAATTTTAATAATCAATCATCGTCACAATCAAATTCACATCACTATCACTATTCCTGGTATAAACTATGAGGGCGACCCGGGACCGGGACTGTGAAGGTGCATTACTAGCCGAGTATATGTAATACATAATAATACACTGACATAAAAGAGAAGATTAGATTTTTAATTTATCTTAGAAATATGTTTACATTAGTATTTAATCCCTCAAGTAGTAATTTTGACAACTCACCATATTTTACAAGGTATCAGAAAGATAAGTAGGTAGGTCGATACTGCCGTGCGCGTCGGCGCGGCTCATGGCTTGACTTGAGTTCGTGGAGAGATGCGAGGCGCATTGCGCGGCCGCCGGTCGCAATTTCAGTCGTACACGGTCAAGGGAGAGGAAATAATTATTTCCTTTCCTGGCTACGGAGTAGAGACACCCGGTAAACTGGAGATTGGCATCACAGGGCAGCCGAGATGTACAATGACATTTTGTTACCATTTGGAGATGGAGCAATGGAATGTTCTGTCTATCGCTCATCGGACACATCTAGCGTGACGGCCAACGCCACGGAGGATCGGAGGTAGGAGTTAGTTACTGGGCACGGGACTTTAAGGTTATGTGACCATTGTTATTAATGGGATATAAGTAGAATAAACTTAGTAGTCAAGATTTAGATGCTTTGCGAATTGCACTTTGTAGCATCGCCAAGATTAGTGCATATTTGGTTTATTTTCGATCCGAGAGGCTTGTCGCAGTAAATCTATTCAACTGTGCTTTAGTGTGATTCTTGTTTTCATTGTGTATGTCCTTTTTGTTGTATAATGCCCGAATGGAGAGGTTACTTGTAATCAGATCATGCTTTTTTGTATTAAACAAACCTGTCTAAAAATTAACCTCCTTCATTGAATAGCATTGATTCCCAGTCCGCATTACACAACACTATAAATTTACCACAGGTGAAAGAAAGGTCGTCTGCCGTAGGTAAATGTCTAGGACTCTATTTCCAGCTGAAGTGCCCTGGCGTCCTATCCGCAGGAGCCAGACCGCGACGTAATGATGTATATTTGTAACAATATAAATTGACCCATTATTATTCTACTATATCTTTGCTTCAGGACCTGAATCAACCAAAAAAAATAATAATCTGGCTGTTCGAAGCTCGATGGTCTTTTATTTTTTGAATTGAGCAGGTATATAATTTGGTATAAATAATATTTTTTATTTTGGGTCACGGTATCCCTGACATGTTTGAGATTAGGCACATGCAGCTTAAACATTTTCGACTCATATTTTTAATATGTAGGTAAAAACCCTAAAATATTGTTTCACCAGTATGCATATCCTTGGGCGGTCAGTAACTTAATATTAAATTATTCAATAATTTTTTATTAATGCCAACATTTGTAAAATAATTGGAATGAATTTGAACTTTACTTTATCATTAAAAACAAACAATCTGTATGTCAATAAATCAGTTAAAAAAATAAAAAAATAGTATTTTATTCGGTTCTTATTGATCGGTTCGGTTCTTAATGATGCTTTGATTACTACCGCTAAGCATAACCATAAATATATTTATTTTAAACATTCTGAAAACATATATGAAATGGTAGAAATACAAAAAAATAATGAAAGTATAATTTTTTAGTTACCTGCCGTGGGCAGATCATTAAATATAATATATATTCACCACTTACAAAAGGTCATGGATTTATTTCTATGGTTTAATATAATTATTTAACATGAATATGTAAATAGCAAATCATGTCATGATAATTCATTTTATACTTAATATTGTTTTATTAAGTTTTCGCAGATTATTTTTTTTCACATAAATAAAAACGAAAACGTCGCATTGCACCTTAATGCATGGCTATCTAAGAGTACACATTTATTTTATATTACAAAACTGAAAAAAATACTTATTGTATTATTTCATTTCATTTTACTCTCGCCCCGTATGCTATTTTTTACTACTGATACAGTAGCGCTCTATGGCGCAAAATTAAAAGCTTTACTGAAGGGCTTAGGATAATTCAAACAGAGCTTTCCAAATACTTCGGAAACTTACCAAATAAATCGTGAGGTGTCAAGCAGCACATCAATTTATTTCTCTTGATGCTAAAATTATTGAGCAGATAATAAAATAAAATAATTAGACAAAATACTTTATTTAAACCACTGTTTATTGATTATTCAACATGTTTCGATATCTATGGCACATCCCAAATTCTATATAACCAGATATAGATGTCTCACAGAGACGGAGTTATTATTTTTACATGGGAAGTATGGCAGTCTTGGGTATTACAGCGCTTACGACCTGTCATCGGCTGGCTTAAGTAATCACTTTACACAATGTAACGTTTACCTATTTACCCATGTTACCACATCTATCCAATTTTTGGAAGTTGTATATATGTCATCATGTTTTGGAACATTTCAATTATTAATTACCAACTATGCTATCGCCATCTATGGATTTTTTGAAAATTTGATATTCATTCTCATGAGAACAGTTAATTGTTAGTCACTAATCACAGTCAAAATCACATTTACAAAACGGTTTACCATCACTACCATGGAGACAACTATGAGGGCAGCTCTGGACCGGGACTTGTGGAGGGAGGTGTATATATCAATATACCACTATATGTCAATATGCCACTATATTTCAATATGCCACTATATTTCAATATGCCACTATATGTCACTATTAACCTTTACCATACCGTGATATAAAATACCCATATGCAGCCATGGTGTCGACTCGTACTACCGTAAGAAATTTTTTACAAATTAAATGTGAGGAAAGCTTTTATTAGCTTAAATGGCTTTAAAATTATTAATCCTATAAACTTACTCTCAATATTACGAAAAATATTCATTGCGAATTATGAACGAAATATTAATTACTAAAATGATATCAATATCCTAATATAATTCATTCATGCATTCATTAAGTCCTATACAATACTACCTTATTTCTTATCTCTCTTCATTAAATTAGTGAGAAAGAGAGATCATATATTCGTGTGTTTGTTATTACTTTTATTGTGAAATGATTGTACCATCTCTATTTGTCTCACAAATAATTATTTTTGTAGGATTCGCTTTACACAACTAGTTTTTCACTAGTCAACACTGAGCATAAATATTTTACTTAGAATTAACTAAAATATGAATTTTATGTTGCGTATATTAACCGAAATATTACAGTTTTAATTAGGGCGGTAGACATATGTTACTGGATGCGGGGTCAACATGAAGGAGGAAAGAAGAATATTATATTATTGTGTCTTGTTTTTGTTTGGTGCCGTCATTATTGTAATTTGTAATAAAATTCGATAATAAATCACATCACGTGTATTTTGGTAATTTTCTCTCTCTTGTTTTATTTCACGTCTGTGGCAGTGACGGGGTGATTATTGAATTTCATATTAACCAAAAATATTTTATGGTTGAAATTAAATATTTAAGATAATCCCTGTGACCCTTCGATCGAAATGTCATTTTTTTGGTTGAACTTTACCATATTTCTGCGTTTGAATTTATTTATTATTAGTTTACAAGGATATATTTAGGCGGTCCTGGGATACATTTTGTACAGATTTTTTTCAATTTTATCCACAATTTGGTATCCTTGTCCAAGTGGTCATGACGTATGGAAAGGAATGGAGTGTTCGAGGATTATAGTGATTTTGATTTAAATACACAAAAAATAACTTAAAAACAGTGCAACACTCGTCTCAATGTCATCCTCCCATACATCGTTCATGGTAACTGTGTAAGTCACGTCATGGTGCTATACGATTTTAACTGTGCAGTGCTGACAAAAGTCGTTACTGCAGAACCGTGAAACTAAAATTTAAATCCAAACACACCATAAATCAAATTTTATTGAAAAATGAGTTATATCATGCTGCTTCTTAGACGGCGATATGCATTTCAACCGACCAAGACGTCTTGTCCTGTGGTAATTATACTTCCCACTCGCCTAAATGTTGTTCCTTGTACTCATCGAACGTTTCTCATGGATTGTCCTAAGTTTCACATTCCAACGCGTCACCGCCAGGAATCTGCAATACCGCTTCAACTTAATGTTATTTTTGGTGAACACTTACTAAATCTTGTACCTCACAAGTATTTCTGATATACATTTTAATTGATCACTGTTTGAATTACCGTACATTACATTAAGGGAGTAATTTTCGGTTACCCCTATTAGTAAAATTTCAAACGATTCGGAGGAATTAGTAATCGGCCACTCCCAACTACAGTTGCTTGTCGTCAATACCATACTGTTTTACCAATTCCGAAAACGCTTTGCGACAACACGACATAACAGCTCGCATGACAGATTTCGCCGATTGCTGTTGCCAGGTTATTGGAAATATTCAAAACAATTTCAACTGCTACGCCATCTACGAATATAGCAAAGCAGTAATATTAAAAAAGAACAAATAAAATTAACAAGTAAAATTTTTTTATAATATTATTTATTATCCCTGTTGATTTAATTCACTTAATATTGTTTGAATAACTTAAATAGATAATTTTTTAAATTTATAGCAGTAAATTTCAATAGTGAAAACGATGAAACTTAGTGCACATCCAGCCAAGAGTATGTAAATGCTTCCCAGAATGTGTTCCATTTGTAAGATAATTAGATCTTCACCAAGTAATTGTTGTGTTCTTGAAGAAAAATGTTTATTAGCATCGGCCATCCACTTCTCAATCAATCCGGATTCGATCATAGAATATATCTTGTTGGTAAATTCCTCAGCGTATGGAAAGTTTTTGGTGATCAGCAAAGCCATCCAACTTGAGAAAATTGAATTCTTGATGATATGAATGTCTTGCAATGTTTTGTTTTTGATATACAGTTCGTGCGGAAGAAATTTATGCGGGAACAGTAAACCAAATTCTTCACCTCCCAGTACATCCCGGAATTTTGCATCATAATCGTACAAAGAGATATATTTTCGCTTGATACTTACATCAACAGCGATTTTCCAAAAATTTCGCCCGCCAAATGGAATATTCCTATCTACTACATCTTGTATAGAACTCGGGGGGTCTTCGTGCAAATTGTTAACGACGAATTTAAACAATACTGCCAAATAAATATTTCTCAAGAAAAAAGTAAAAACAATGAATAATAGTGAAAAACTCCTGCGTGCCCTTCCTTCTAATGTTACAGGCACACCGAGCCCTAACAATATTCCCAAGACATCTAGTGACGTTATATTCTTTTGTTGATGAATATTTATTTGTGAACTAATTCTGTCTCTGTAGAAATAGATCAAGTATACGATTGCGCAAGAAAATCCACTTAACAGCCATAGTGTTAGTTTAAAGGGCATGAATATCTTTAAAATATTGCTCAGTGGTTTCGGTGATGGTAGAATTATAATTAATTGCATAGTTTCATAAGGAACTGGCGTAAGTACTTGCAATATTTCGTTCGTCAACATCATCGGACTACTTACCAAAACAATTTTATCTGCGAAAGGCGTTATGCGTTGGTTAAGGGTATAGAAGCTTGCGGTGAAATTGAATGCTCTTTCTAAGAAATCTAAAATGTATATCTCTATTCCGTAAATATTAGAACTGTTTCCCTCTGTGGCATTAATAAAAAAAAGAGCCTGATTACGAGTTCCAATACGTAAAGAACAATTTCGAAAATTAATCACTCTTCTCTTGTCGTTCAAGTCAAAATTCACAGGTTCATGATTGTTTAAGGATAATTTTTCTATTTTGACAATTTCACAAGATTCCTCATACGGTCGGTAAGTGAAAACATTAAAAACTTGCCCTATTGTTGTGGCATCCACAACGACGATGAAAGTATTTAATAGAGAAAATCTCCAGCTGATCTCAGCTATTTCGAATACACATTTTTTTCCACAGTTTGGTTCCAACACAACGATGACAACTTTATTTGGATGTTTGTGTAACGGGATACAAGCATTTGTTAATACGTCATATAGATCTAAAGAATTTCTTGCCACCACGACGATATTCTTATGGTGTCCACCTAGAAGAACACTACTATTATAACACATCATAGAAACTTCAAATGTTTTGTCAAGTTGGAACGAGACAGCCTGAATTAATTTATTTGCCGTCATCGCGATGTCTTCGTGATCTGGATGAAACATAATCCTGATGTCTCCTCTCATATCCACATGTTCCACGACGGCTGCGCCAGCTGAAGATATTCTGTCGGTCGAGTCGTTATTTTCAGGAAACGATGATAATTTGACCATTATCACAAACATTAATACGATGGAAATCAGCTTAATCATTTCAATGATTAAAATACATAGAATTATTACTACTAAATATAAAGAAACTTCCTTCAGGTTGAAGAGAACGTCAAACCTCGTTTGGAGTATTTCATTCTGCTCCAGTTTACGTGTTTTAAAATGAGATAAATAATAAATCAATGCACGATTATAGATATTAATTTACAAGGAAAATTGTACACCTACTGTATTATGAGATAAATAATAAATCAATGCACGATTATAGATATTAATTTACAAGGAAAATTGTACACCTACTGTATTATGGGTCAACCAATTGACACGCGATTATTAAACGAGTGGCGATGTTGCCATATGTTTTACATTATACTAGTTGAAATACCCGTCGTAGCACGAGTAAAATATCGTTCCTCGGTTGAGAATCATCTAAAAAATTTCACGAGAACCACTTATGCAGTAGTTAATTCTAATTAAATACCGAAATGAGCAAGATATGTTATTGTGTTATTGTTGGAAATGAGTTTTCCTTCTTATTTGAAAGTAGTAAAATTCGAAATTTGTTACCTCACTAATTAATTCCATAGAACAAATAATTCAAACAAAAATTCAAGTAGGTCATACGCCTCATTTTAAGAAACTCTCCGACTTAAGAAACTCAGCAATAGTTTATAATATATTTTAAGTATGTCTTTTAATTTAATTATTTATGAACTTCAATACACTTATGGACTTCTTCACCTTAAATATCTACAAACACAGTATGTACATAAAAATAGATTCTAAATACAAAAAGTAGTATACACGGTATACCGGACCTAGTCAGCAATATTTTATGGGTAAATTACAAGTCGAAAATGTTCAAGGAGTATGTGCCTAATCTCAACCATGTCAGAGATATGAGCATTTCAAAAAAATTGTAATTATGTGATAATTTCAATTAATTGAAATATTTGATTGATTCCAAATTATACATTGAATACATAAAATTATAGGACATTGAATTTCGAGCGGCCAGATTATGTTTTAAGTGATTTAGGGCCTGAAGCAAAGATATAGATTGATGATGGATAAATTTCGCAAATATTTCATTCGAAGTTTGTAGTTTTAAAGCTTAAAACGATTTTTTTTTAAATTTCAAAAAATAATATTTTAAAATAAAACAAAATAATGTTTTAGTTTTAAAATACCCCTCTCACTTACCTCACCCTGATTGTTTACGAGCAATTACAATTTAATCTTGAAAATTTTCCGCTGAACACTCGTAGTTTATTGAATGGGATGGAGTAGACTCCACCTCTGATATATACAGAATTGTCTCGGCTACTTTGCTAGGCTGAAGTCTGTGTTAAAGTATGTTAAATATGACAGAAATTAAGTTCTATTCTCGGAAAAGAACACAAATCCTCTAAAATTAACAAGCCATAATAATCAATGAACGTGGTGTATTTTATTGTTAATTTAATTCACTCGGTGTTGTAGGGTGTGGATAGTTTTAATACGTTGCTGTTTGGATACAAATAAATCAATTTCAATAGCGAAAACGGTGATACTCAGTGTGTATCCAGCAAACGGCATGTAAATGGTGATACTCAGTGTGTATCCAGCAAACGGCATGTAAACGGTGATACTCAGTGTGTATCCAGCAAACGGCATGTAAATGCTTTCCATAATGTGTTCCATGTGTAAGACAATCAGATCGTCCCGGACATTTGTTCTGTTCTTGATGAAAATAGTTTATTTTCATCGGCCATCCACTTCTCAATCAATCCGGACTCGATCATAAAATACATCTTGTGAGTAAATATTTCAACGTACGGAAAGTTCCTGGCAATCATCAAAGCGATCCAACTTGAGAAAATAGATTCCTTTATGATATGAATGTCTTCAAATACTTTGTTTTGTTTAAAAAGTGCAAATTGAAGAAATAAATCTGGGCAAAAGTAAAACAAATTTTTCACCTCTCAATACATCCAACAATTTTACTTCAGGATCGTTCACAAAGATATATTTCCCATCGGTACTTACGTCCATAGTGGTTTTCCAAGCTTTTGAGCCACCAAATGGAATGTTCTTTCCTACAACTTTTATTAAAGAACTCGAAAGATTGTCGTGCAAATTGGTCACAATAAATTTAAACAATACTGCTAAATAAACATTTCTTAGTATAAAAGTAAACTGTGAGGTACACTGACTCCTATTCCTAAAAATATTCCCGAGACATCTAAAGATGTTACATTCTTTAATTGATAATTATTATTTTTATTACTAACTTTGCTTCTATAGAACCAGATCACGTTTACGATTGCGCAAGAGAATCCCGATCTTATCACTGGGTTTTATCACTGCTCCTTATATATATATGTATATATTACAACGTTATATGTGGTACCTGCCGCGCACAATATGTGTTGGGAATTAACATTCACAAGTTGGCAACACTGACCGCATAAGGAAAGGAATCCGAGCAACGGTCTTTTTTCGAGTGATAGATAGCGATATGAACGGACGGTCTAATCCGATGCATAAATCGAAGATGTGACTTCATATAAGTGAGAAAGGGTGAGAATAATTGAATATTTTTGACATTTGTGTTGTCCTGCATCATATTTTAACTTTCCGTTGACCAATTATATATGTAATTTCAGGATGGACGCATCCCTTCCACATTTCCTCATTTCACTCATTTAACTTCCTCTTTCATTCTTCAATTCTTTATTTTCTCATTCCTATAACTAATTCTATACCTCGTTTCTAGTTATTTCACTTTTAAATTTCTTTAGAGTTATATTATTGTTACCTTTTTGTTAAAACTCCTTCTGCAGACATGACGGGAGAGGAGTCATGCCACGACATACTGAATGCCGCGGGAAAGATTTCTCCTGTACAATGAAGCAGGGGTACGAGTTGGTCTCTGCCACTAGACAGTACCCGACGAGATGATTTTTACAACCAAGGAAGACGTAAGCAATCCATGAAGAACCAAATGCCAATAGATGACCCAGCCTTCCTGATGTTTCGGCGAGTAAGAGTTACCAGTTTTAACGGGTCCCTTGGACTGGCCAAATTAAAATGATGACTGTGAATCTCTGCAGCAATGGACAATTACTACGCGTAAACTGGTTGTAAAATTGAATTTTGTTGTGTACTAAGAATTTAAAACTTTTTTATTGTACCATTAATCTTTCTTTTCATATTTTGATTTAAAACAAATAATTTTCTATCGTAGTATATTTGTTTCCTTACATTTTTTTATTTAAAACTCACAGTTTTCCTTCTCGTGTTAACCAATTTATTTGCCAAGTTATTTTTACACTACATTTGACCCGACAAACCTGCCAGGTGACAAATTTATGTGTGCTATTTCCTACTAAGATTCCGCATTTCAAAGAATCAAGTGTTCCAGCACATTATTAATTGTACAAAATTATGTTGAACATTATTACTTGTACAAAATTATGTTCATTTAGTTGTGGAAATAACAGTAAATTAAATTATTTTATTATGGCAAAATTGCCGATATCACCTCTTTCATATTTCTATTTTAATATTCTATTTTCTTGTTTCATTTTGTATTAAACTTTGTGATTAAAATTTGCAATAATCTTTTTATTTTTCCCTGAGAATGCTGGCTAAAGTGAGAGGCAGGAGATTATGTTGAATTATGTGAACCAGACCCACGCACTTTATGCAATCCTCTGAGCAAGCCGTTGGATGTGCATACATGGCGTCATATCATGACGACCACACGTCACAATATATATATATATATAAAACGTACGGCAGTATAAACGATATATATCAGAATTTTAGTATTCATTATGTTCCTAATATTACTAAAAACAAATATTTAACGTTGATCTCTTTTCCAATCCGGGGAACATGCATCACCAACTATGCTACAGTGACAGTATTTTTAACGACAAATTTCGAATCTATATGTTACACTTTTTCAAATTACCAATCTTTTGAGAAAATTTATTTTATATGTATATTTTTATAATTAATACATTTAATTAGTATTTAAAACTTCTTAATTAGAATAAAAATAATAATGAAAATATGCTAAACGGGCAAATGTAACAAAGACTCTCTCTCAGATACAAAACTATGGTAAACAACTTCATGTATTTTTTCAATGATATTACATTTAATAATAAAACACGTTTAATATGAAGAAACTTTTTTAATAATTATTTTATGTTTGTAAATTTGCGTTTAAAGCGTTTTTCGTAGACAATCTTTGTGTTGTATTATAAAGTTATTAATAGGCGCAAATTTCATAATGTTCTAAACGATACATAAATCTAGATCTTTCTTCCTACCTGTCAAGATATGTTTCCTACTCCTCCCATCCACCATAGTCCCTTACCGAACATACCGTGCTATGTGTTTGGTCAAATACAACTTGTGAAGATTTTAATGTGTTATGCCTGCTACTTGGTCGGCAGGCTAGTTATATTACTTTCCCATGTTTTCTATATACATACACATATAATTAGGTCTCATGAAACAATTTTTAATAATAATAATAATAATAATTCGTTTATTCCAGCGTGATCGGGGTTTTTTTATGTATAAGATAATCCATATTATATAATACATTTAAGTTACGAAATATTATTTATGTTATGAAAAGAAAAGAAAAAATATATAAATAAAAAAAAGTTCACACATATATGTAAATATAAACAAAATAAAGATAATACATTTCATTCACGGCCATTATTGTATGTGTAGCTATTTTGTAGTTGTTGTCATTCTTTGGTCAGAGAACCAGCTTTCCATGAGAGCGCCGCTTGCACTAGAGAGTTTGGTGCTGAGCTCCAACCGCAGTATTACGCCAGCAACTCGATGTCTCAGAAGCGGAACGAATCCATGTATACGGCCTACGGCAATCATTGTAGATGCTCTGCAATAACGCGCCAATCCGAACAGTATTCTGTATGAGTTGTTGTACTGAATTCTGAGATGGTTGTACGTCACTTGCTTGTATTTCGATCAGAGCTCGCAGGTATACATACTGGTGAAGAACGATTTTAACAGGATCCTCTTCACTTCCTTACTGCATCGATAAAAACGTCGTGACAATAATTTGCACAAACACTGTCTTCTCTGTCGTTCTATGTCATCGTCGTCTTGTCCATCTTCATTGAATATATGGCAAAGGTATTTGAGCTTATTTTGAACGCTCAATTTCGCCCCGTCCAGCCACACGGGAAGGATATTATTTTTCATATTTGAACGGCATTATGACCGATTTGCTGGCATTGTATAAAATATTGTGTTCACTGGCATCTGTTTCTCGTATCTGTAATAGGTTTATTATCCTTTTTATAGATGGTGCTGGTGTAACCATATCATTAATGCTTTGCTAAAACTGAATTACACGCATTTTTATTATTCTAATATTATCCTTATAATATTTGTTCAACACGTGCTGTGTTGAGGATTACATTTAACAGCCAAGAGATTTTGGCTGAAGATATTTCGTATATTTCTAGTTTTTATTTTTTATTAAATACGTTAGTTTTTTACTTTGAACCAATAAATTTCAATACCAAAAACGATTATACTCAAAACATGCCCAGCCACCAGTATATAGATACTTCCCATAATGTGTTCCATTTGCAGAACTATCGGATCGTCGCGGAACATTTTTTGCGTTTTCGAAGATAATAATTTACTAGCATCACCCATCCACTTGAGAATCATCCCTGATTCTACCATGGAATGTATTTTGTAAGAAAATGCCTCAATGTAAGGAAAATTCTTTGCAATCATCGCGGATATCCAACCCGGTAAAATAAAACCCTTGATGACGTGGATGTCTTGCAATGTACCGTTCTGCCTATACAGTTCAGAGAGCAAATATTTGTCTACGTGCAGTAAGGCAAAATCTTCTCCTCTTAATATATTATGGAATTTATCATCAATATTATACAAAGAAACATATCTGTGTCTAATACTTATATCCATTACAGTATTCAATATATATAAGCCACCGATTGGAATATTCTTATCTACCAATTCCCTTACAGAATTAGGAGATTCTTCGTGCAAGTCGGTAATGATGAATTTAAACAATCCTGCCAAATAAATATTTCTTACCAAAAAGGCAAAGATGAAAACCAAAAGTAAAAAACTCCTACGTGCTTCTCCTTCCAATATAACAGGAACAGTGACTCCTAAAAATATTCCCAAGATATCCAGGGACGTAGTTTTATTCTGTTGATAAGTGGTTATTTTTGAACTAACTCTATTTACGTAAAAATAAATCAGATTTACGAAAATGCATGAGAATCCTGTAAGAAGCCATAATCTAGATTTAAAGGGCTTGAATATTTTATAAATATTGCTTAGTAGTTTCGGTTTTGGCAGTATCAATACAAAATCGCTCGTGTCATAAGGTACAACAGCGAGAACTTTCATTCGTTCATCGGTCAACATGATCGGACAGCTCACCATAATAATTCTGTCTTCGAAAGGTTTTATACGAAGCTTGAGAATTTGTACATCAAATATATTATTGAAGTCTGCACTAAAATTAAATGCTTTTTCTAAGACGTTTAAAATTTTAGACTCAATGCCAATGTGCAGGGTAATATTTCCTTTAGTGGCATTTATAAAAAATGGAGCCTGGTTATATGTTCCAATACGCAATGTGCAATTTCGAAAATTAATCACTCTTCTCTCGTCATTATAGTCAAAATTCGATGTTTCATTACTGTTGAAGGATAATTTTTCTATTTTTACACTATCACAAGAATCTTCGTAAGGTCTATAAGTAAAAACATTAAAACCTTTTCCTGTGGTTGTGGCATCAACAGCGACGATGAATGTATTTAATAAAAAAAATCTCCAACTGCTCTCAGCTATTTGGAATACACATTTTCCCCCACAGTTTGGATTCAATACAGCAACGACGACCTTGATGGGGTGTTTGTGTAACTGGAGGCAAGTATTTGTTAAAACGTCATGCAGATCTGACGAATTTTTTGCCAGAACAACGATATTCTCGTGGTATTTACCTACTAGATCGGTGTTATTCCACATATCACATTTCAGAGTAATTTCAAAACCGGATTGTAACGAGACATCCTGAATTAATTTATTTGCTGTCATTGTAATATCTTCATGTCTGGGATTAAACATAATCTTGATACCTCCTCGCATATCCACATGTTTCACGACGGCTGCGCCAGCTGAAGAAATTGTGTCCGTCAAATCAGTATCTTCAGGAAGAAGTGATAATTTGACCACAGTCATGAACATTAATACGATGAAAACTATCAACTTGATCATTTCAATGTTAATGTAAAAATATAACGTGTATAATTATTTAAACACCGGATAGAGGACCTTACTTTATGTTAGAGAGAACGTTAAACCTCGATTGTACTCATTTATTCTGGTTCAGTTTATTAAACTGGATACGTGAATAATAAATCGTGACACGGTAAGAGATATCAATTTACAAATTTTACAATATAAGTGATATCGTAATTAACGTCAATCGATGAACACGATTTGAACTGTGTAGTGTCATCACCTCTTAAAATTTATGGACAGGCTTCTGCCCTTCAAAACTGGAACAATAGAACCGCCAATCTATCACGTATTGACTAAAAACACTATTGTTGGTTTTAAATCAATGTTTTAAGACAGGTCTTTAGAACTTTCGAGATTAGCTTAAGGTTTAATATTCATTTATGTAGTAAGTACATATGAATTAGATATACATAAAAAATATTTATTTGCTACCAGGATTCGAACCTGAAACTCCATTCCACTACAGCAACCGATTATGATTGTAACAACGTATATGTGTATATTTTTACAATTGATACGTTTATTATATCATTTAAAGCAATCAACTTTGAGTAAATCACGCTAAGAGACGCCAGAATTAAATTAATGAATCCATCGTTAACACGTTCCCGTTAAAAACAACTATTAATTTCAAAAAAGATCCCATATTAAAAAATCTAAAAATATTTGTTTTATATAGATTTTTTCTGTATATTTTTCTAGTTGATTCATTTAATTTGTATGAAAAATATTGAATATATTAAGTTAATAATTGAAAAATACTTCATTTTCAGACATATTTTAGTATATGTTAATAATTCGAATGAATTTCATATATACAGATAAAAGATATAGCCCCTACTTCAAAAATAAGTCTCAGCTTCAGCGACATCTATTCTGTTACATTAAAATAAATATCAAATTTTTAAAAAAATCTATAGATGGCGACAGCACAGTTGGTAATAAATAATTGAAATATTCCAACATGATAACTTTTATTTTACTTCCAAAAATTTGATAGATGTAGTAGCATGTGTAAATATGTGAACGTTACATTGTGTAAAGTGATGACAGGTCGTAAGCCCTGTAATGTCCAAGACTTCCATATTTCTCATATAAAAATAATAGCTTCGTCTCTGTGAGACATCTTTATCTTGAAAAATATTGTGTTTTGAATTAGTATTAGTCCTTATTAGTCAGTACCGTTCCAACGTATGATGGTGCACAGACCGCTTTTTTTAGCCATTATCTGTTGCTAGATCATATCAGGTTGCTGACGTATGCCAGCCATGCCTACTACCTGCTATAAAGTGCTATGCTGTAAAGCATAGAAGTACAATTTTTGATATTCTGTGATACATTTGCATAATGTTTAGTAAAACATTGCTAACAAAGGGATACGTCCGATACGCCTTTAGCGCTGTTCATTTCCTAGGTAGGTAGTTGTGGACCTTTTTTTTCGTTGTATGACAAGGAAAGGTATCATCTACATTTTTACGGCAGTCACAGCGACAATATCATTCGAATAAAATAATTGCTGTTTTGACGTTGTGGTGCCGTCTACGTATTAATGATGACAAGTGGCAAAAAGTGTGTACTGTACGGATATGCCAAGTAAAAAAATAGTGTTACATGTCGCTGTATCGTACCACCGCTAGATTATGTTTTTATGGTTCTAAAGCAATATTAACAAATTCAGATAGGTAGGTACTTAAAAAAAAACCCTACAGTGACAGGCGGGAGTACCGACCACTGGATACCAGGGATGTGCACTCTATACGATCAAAAAATCTATGCATTACCATAATCTTTTCAAAATAAATGTAAATGAAATATTTACTTGATATATTATATATTGAGTATGTAAATCTACGCGAAAATAATTCAGTTTTCATGTTAACGTGTTAACTAAAACCGTATAACTAGTGGAAAAATTTAAAATTGACAAATAAAGCTGCGCATGTGTTTTTTCGCAAAATCTGTCCCAGACGTATATGAACTAAATGCAAATCTCGCACCGCGTGGTGGTCTGAATACACGTCTTCGTTTTAACAGACGTGTTGCAAAACGCCGCAAATGTGTCTTTGAAGCGGACTTGACTGTATGGATTTCAATATACTTTAAATTTTGTATTATTTTGTATTATATTATATTTTAGCTCCTTTAGTAATAACTTATATAACTTCCCAACAATAATGCTAATAATATACACTCACACAGGTATACTGACACAAAAACATTCTCCTAAAACAGTGAATGTTGAATTATACTATAATGATAATACCCATCGATATTAGCAGCATAACCTAAGTCCATACCTTGTGCACGCCGCTACTGGATAGTAACCATTGTATACTAGCCACTGGATACTAGCCAATGGATACTAGCCAACGGATACTAGCCAACGGATACTAGCCAACGGATACTAGCCAACGGATACTAGACAACGGATACTAGACAACGGATACTAGCCACCGGATACTAGCCAACGAATACTAGCCAACGGATATTAGCCAACAGATACGAATAAGACGTTAAAATAGACGTTTAAAATATCTTTAACGATTTATTTATAAACTCTTTATTGTAAACAACTATTATGTTGCAGATATTTACTTTATTTTTTTTTCGAAGAAAAGAAAGCTAGTTACGAGTCTACTAAAATATATTTTATTTCAATAAAAATTAAATGTATCAATAAGAAAGATAGACAGATAAATCAAATTGTCTAGAAAAAAATTTGTTGCACTTCACAATAATAATGTGTTCTTAATAATATATAACTTGTATTAATGTTTCCAAAATTTAATAAAAATGAATTAATCAATTTAATTTCGGCATCTCTTATCGGATTTTACTCAAAGGTTATTGAGATTTTTCGTAAATATAATGTATATAAATTAAATTAATTAAAACATGGTTCGACCAAAATTGTCTGTCTCTAAATACCGAGAAAACATATTATATCCCATTCTCTTTTAATGAAATAAATTTCGAAAACAATAATATTATCAAGATACATTCATCATAGTGTGTAAATAAAAAAGAATGTAACGATGCCAAATGTTTATTGTCGAACGAACAAATACAAAGTCTGGTCACCAGAGTAAAAAAACTTATTTGCGTATTCATTAGATTGAGAAATATCTTATCATCTAGTATTATTAAAACAATTTACTACTCTTTTACCTAATCTATCTTACAATACGGTATAATCGGTTGGGGGGGGAGGACTTTCAAGACTAACCCCTTGCCTGTTGAAAAGGTTCAGAGGCTGGTTTTGAAAGTCATCCTTCGAAAACCATCAATATTTCCAACTTCGCAACTATTTAACTCTCTAAAGGTTCTCATTTTTAATAAAATCTTCAAAAAGAACGCAATGCTACAAATTCATAAATACTATTTAAAATCAACAATTTCAACAAAAATAAGTAACCGACCAAAATCGTATGGCAACTTAGAAATCCCTAAATTTAAAACTACTGCTTCTCAACACCATCATCATATGATTAAGGCTTAAAATTATAAAGTCTTCAAATCGTAAATCAAACAAATATTAGAAAACTCCGACAGGAATTACAAGTTATAATTTGATTATGTTTACGTATATGTTGTATTTAATAATTTAATTCTATATTTATATCTTACTTCTATACCTGCCTTTACATTATTTTAAAATTTAAATGAGTAAAATGCTCCCCAATTCAAACACGAGAATTGATTTCTCTATTGAGTTGGGTAATTTTGTGTAAAAAAAAATTATAATTAATTATAATATGTATGTACAATATATGTATAAGTGAAAAATAAATTTTAATAAAAAAATATTAAAATGTATTGTAGAACTGCAGAGCAGGCAAGGAACACCGAACACCACGGTTTGCTTAGAAGATTTCATGATGATGTCAAACTTTCTGTTTACAATTTTCCCTTTGGTCAAAAGACATTTGTCTCTATTAGTTGAACAGTATGTAATTTGATTGTTTTTGTATTGTAATACAGAATATAGAGTTTAATTCTTCACGCCCACCTATTCCTGCTATGTTTATTTCACTTTGCTGAGCTTGTTCCATTGTTATTCTTTAGAATTGATCCAATCACGCTCGAGTATATTTTATATGACGTGATTTAATTATATTCGATTGCACTACCGTAGCAGGCGAACCGGTAAGATGGAGAAGATCGCATTTTTCTTAACCAAGATGCTGTGTACTAGGGTTGTCGACTTTCAAAAACGGGGTTTGAAAACTCGGTATTGTTGAGACTGCACTTCTGTGCGTAACTAGAATTGGTCAAGTGGTCACCTTAAAAACAATACCGCAGATGTTTTGGGATAGAAAATGCTCCAATGAAGCTCGAATGCACCATATATATAAAACGATTTTACAAACAAAAGAACAACAAATTTGGATCTTCTATTAAAAAGCCTTAAAAGCTATACACCCACTTCATTACCCAGCGAGAGAGTATTCTCTACTTCAGAAAACTTCTTTACCAAAATCGATCAATGGACGTTTTATGTTTCCTAGAAATACATTTTCTAAACACCGGATAAAATATAGTAATTTTTATAGTGTTTATAATACATAAATGACGTTTAAAAAGTTTATAAACTTTTTTCGCCATTTTATTGAATTATTCTTTATTTTGTGAAATTTTGAAAATCAGGTTAAACAGAGTACTGATCTACTGTGTACTCATCACAATATATAAAATTATTCTATATAACTTGGATACTTTATATCAATGAGCGCATTAACACTCCTAGTCATAAGCGTGTTAACACGCTCTTTTGGACCTTGCAAACTTGCTGAGATTAAAATCATATTTTTAAATAATTTTGCCATCTGCGAACGACAGGTCCAGCTTTTGATAGATAAGTCAAGACCCTCAAAGCCTAGTCTTACCGTACTTGGTATCTTCTATTTCAAATAGAGTTAAAAGGTTAACGGATCTAAACCAAATTTGCGCAAAACATTGGCATCCTATTCTCCCCGACATGAGATTGCAAAATGACTCACCAGCTTCCCACCCTTGCTCCAAGTGGTACAGCATAATGTGGCGTATATGTGGATGCTTTTCTAATTTTCTAACCCTATTAAACAATTATATTATCAATTAAACGTCAAATAAAAAAATAACGTTGCGAAAAAAACTGCGGATAATTATGCATCAACCTAATATATTCAGAAATATATTTATATTATATTAAATGCCATCTATTCCAAATTTTGCTGTGTCACTCCTGTTTTAAATAAATTTACCGAACCTTATCCCCCTTAGACATGTCAGCATCCCCTAGCCTGGACAAAATTGTACATACGTCATCACCCCCTTCCCCCATCTTATAGGATATAACCATCACCCAGATTCCCGGTCAATGCCAAGCATGGCCCAATAGTTTACAATAAAATACCAAGAATATTATAGTGGAACTTTATACAATAATGGTTGCCGCATTTTACACAAGCAATATAATCTTAGCAAAATACTTTTAAAATTCGAAAACCGTATAGATTTTTCACATGCTTAAATGTAATATTTTTTTATAAATGTATAGATCAAACCTGGAAATTTAGTATTCTAAATTATATTGCGGTATTGAATTCGAAAAAAAAAAAAAATTTATTGATCCATATATTCTTCATATTTAAAATCCCGCTAGGTATCTAAGGTCCTTTCCTTTTTATAAATTCAGTAAATTATATCATCTAATAACCTTTAACTGGTAAATAATACTGTCAATCGAGTTCTAAAGGCTTTAAAATCGGATTGAAGGATGATTATGTAACATTAAACTCAAACAAAACATAATATTTTACTATAACCCTTAACGAAAAACCTTTAGATTAAATCCATACACAAATCTCCTCACACAAAAGTTTTGACGATTTCTATTTAGCATCCCTTGACAGACGTGGAAAATTTTAAATACCTACCTGGTGTAATAATTAAACCAAACTTTAAATGAACGAAACACATGTGTAAATAAAACAATTGGAATAATAAGAAATCTTTAAATATATTTTTAAACCTTAGATAATATATATATAGTTAGAAAGGAAGTTTCTTAATTATACATCGTCTGTCAGTCCTGAGAAGGACCATTGTTGTCCCAACGTTTCGGGTAAATCTCACTGACCATCTCCAGGGTATGTAATAAATATTATTATTAATTTAATAAATATTATTATATAGTTCTGCTAATTTGAGTAAAACATTATTTACAGTTAAGGCCGTTTTCAAACTGCCTAAGAAAATTTAGTAATTTTTTCAACATTATAAAAATTATTTTCTTTATCCAGTAATTGTCTTGATTTGCCTTGACTTGCCTTGACTTGCCTTGACTTGCCTCGCTTTGCTTTACTTTGCAATTGCCTTGATCCCAGGTACTGCGTTGCATGACACTCACTTCTGAGCGTTTATGAAAGTTTTCAAACAATGCGGGGGGAATAGTAAACGGCCATTCCCAACTACATTTACTTGTCGTCAATACTGTACTGTTCACCACTGTTGTCAATTCCAAAAACGTTTTATAACGACATCACATAATAACTCGCAGGACAGATTTTGCCGATTGCCGTTGCCAGGTTATTGGCAATATTCAAAACACTTTCAATTTTATTTAATTCTTAACATAGTGCATACATTGCTCTCCTATATATGATCTAATATAAACAAGATTAGAGTATTCACTTTAACTAAAACTTATCTTCTACATATTGGGTCAGTTTCATTTTAAATCTATTCAATTTCTCCTCCTTTCTTATGTATTCTTTTATTTCATTAAAATCTTCATCGCACCATAAAAATTATTAAAATTAACGAATCTGTTTTTCTAATAATTTTTTTTTATTTTCGTTATAAATTTAATTTACTCAGCATTGTTTGAATGACTTTAATACATTATTTATTCAATTTAAAACAGTAAACTTCAACAGTGAAAACGATGATACTTAGTGCACATCCAGCAAAAAGTATGTAAATGCTTCCCAGAATGTGTTCCATTTGTAAGATAATTAGATCTTCACAAAGTAATTGTTGAGTTCTTGAAGAAAAATGATTATTAGCATTAGACATCCACTT
The DNA here is from genome assembly GCA_022840565.1 of Eubasilissa regina. Lineage (NCBI taxonomy): Eukaryota > Metazoa > Arthropoda > Insecta > Trichoptera > Phryganeidae > Eubasilissa > Eubasilissa regina. The sequence goes on from JAINEB010000013.1 coordinate 20,815,190, forward strand.
CTCAATCAACCCGGACTCGATCATAGATTGTATCTTGTTGGTAAATTCCTCAGCGTATGGAAAGTTTTTGGCGATCAGCAAAGCCATCCAACTTGAGAAAATTGAATTCTTGATGATATGAATGTCTTGCAATGTTTTATTTTTGATATACAGTTCGTGCGGAAGAAATTTATGCGGAAACAGTAAACCAAATTCTTCACCTCTCAATACGTCTCGGAATTTTGCATCAAGATCATTCAAAGAAATATATTTCCGCTTGATATTTACATCAATTGCGGCATTCCACAGATTTCGGCCACCAAATGGAATATTCCTATCTACTACATCTTGTATAGAACTCGGGGGGTCTTCGTGCAAATTGTTAACTATGAATTTAAATAATACTGCCAAATAAACATTTCTCAAGAAAAAAGTAAAAACAATAAATAATAGTGAAAAACTCCTGCGTGCCCTTCCTTCTAATGTTACAGGCACACCGAGCCCTAACAATATTCCCAAGACATCTAGTGACGTTATATTCTTTTGTTGATGAATATTTATTTGTGAACTAATTCTGTCTCTGTAGAAATAGATCAAGTATACGATTGCGCAAGAAAACCCAATTAACAGCCAAAGTGTGAGTTTAAAGGGCATAAATATCTTTAAAATATTGCTCAGTGGTTTCGGTGATGGTAGAATTATAATGAATTGCATAGTTTCATAAGAAACTGGCGTAAGTACTTGTAATCGTTCATCTGTCAACATCATCGGACTACTTATAAGAATTATTTTATCTGCGAAGGGTGTTATACGAAGCGTGTTGGTTTGTTTTTCCATTATAATATTAAAGTTTGCGGTGAAATTGAATGCTCTTTCTAAGATATTTACAATATGTATCTCAATTCCACGAAAGTTAGAACTATTTCCCACTGTAGTATTTATAAAAAAAAGAGGCTGGTCGTAAGTTCCAATCCGTAAAATGCAATTTCGGAAATTAATCACTCTTATCTTATCGTCTAACTCAACTTTCAAAGGTTCAGAATTGTTCAAGAATATTTGTTCTATTTTCACAAGACTACACGACCCCTCATGCGGTTTATAAGTGAATACGTTAAAATCTTCACCTATAGTTGTAGCATCCACTGTGACGATGAATGTATTTAATAGAGAGAATCTCCAGCAGCTCTCAGCTATTTGGAATACACATTGTTTCCCACAATTTGGATTCAACACAGCGATAACAACTTTATTTGGATGTTTGTGTAACGGGAGACAAGCATTTGTGAATACTTTATATAGATCTAAAGAATTCCTTGCCACCACAACGATATTCTCATGGTGTCTACCTAAAAGAACACTACTGTTAGAACACACCATGGTTACTTCTAATATTTTGCCAGACTGCAATGATATATCCTGAATTAATTTATTTGCCGTCATTGCGATGTCTTCGTAATCGGGATTAAACATAATCCTGATGTCTCCTCTCATGCCAACATATTCCACGACGGCTGCACCAGCTGAAGAAATGCTGTACGTCAAGTCGTTATCTTCAGGAAGTAATGATAATTTGACCATTGCCACAAACATTAATAAGATGTAAACTATCAGCTTAATCATTTCAATGTTGACGATTAAAAGAAATAAAATTTATACGACAAAATATAGAGAAACTTCCTTCGGGTAGAAGAGAATGTCAAACCTCGTTTGGAATATTTTATTCTGCTACAGTTTACGTACATTAAAATTGGATAAATGTGATTAATAAATCTTCTTTATTTTAAACAGGCAATCCACCCTTCAAGAGTAATTTGTGAATTAATAAATCATTACACGTTTATAGTGATTAATTGACAAGGTAAATTGTACACCTGTGGTATTTTCAGACAATCAATTGACATGCGATTATTTCCAATTTCTCCAACGTCAGCACGAGTAGGTACATAATATATTTTAAGTATGTTTTTTATTTATTTATTTATGTATTTCAATGCCCCTCATGGGCGTATTACTCCTTAAATAGCTACATACACAGCTTGTACATTAATATAGACTTTAAATACAATATAGTATATATAAACATTGTGTTAATAGGAAAAAATGTGATTACAATAAAATAAGATAAAAAATATTATAAAATTTTTTAAATACATTAGTATTTAATCCCTCAAGTTGCAATTCTGATAACTCGCCACATTTTACGAGGTAAGACTGAAAGATAAATTAGTTGGTCTGTTGGTAGTGCCGTGCGCGGCGGTGCGGCTCATAGTGGTCAAGGGAGAGGGTCAGAAAAATATTTTTTCAATGCTAGTTAAATTCATCCCTGGATCCCGTTAGCAATAACAATATTTCTCGATTAAATTGATTTTATATGTATATCTTTATAATTAATATATTTAAACTGTATTTAAATTAATTTAATTCAAAATCAGGTAATAATTTATACCACACAACATCAAAAATATATACACTTGCATTTAAATAATTTTTTTAAATATATATTTTGTAGTAGAGTGCCCGGATTTCAAAATTATCTGTGAAGTTTGCCCTAGACAAATCCTCTAATTTTTGGTATTTTTATTCATACAGTTGAATGGAACATACGGTTGGACCATTCAGCATATACATGTCTATGACTGTTGCAAACATTCCTGTATAAATTTTGTGTGTGAGTTAAAAGACCTGACGTGGATATATCAAACTAAGTCGACCACTCCTAATGAACGTTTATCTCTTCATTGACGTCAGTTCTACTAATACATTTGCGAGGGTTGCATTCCCGGATATTCGCGGTTAAGCTTAAATTCGCTCTAGGCAGGATACTTTAATAACAAGATTTTCAAAGTTTGTAATTTATATAAAAATGGTATTGTACATCCATGAATAATAAAATAAAATATAATACAATATATGCCTTCAATAGTTTAAGCCTAATACTTGATTCTTTATATTATCCTTTATTTTTCATGATTGTATGCAGTCGATTATGACAGATTGTTGTCTCAGTCGTAAAGTTGCAAAACTGCAAATTGCTTCTACTGTTATTGTTTATTTATTTTATAATTTATACAGTATTAATAGTTCAATGACGCAATACGCAATAAAAAATATGGCATATGTTATATTTCAAAATTTAGTCAATAAATCTTTTACACACGCTGATCAAGTGCATTTATTATAATGCGACTACCGACCGCAGGGTGAATATTATATTCTAGGTCGATGTTGTTTTTGAATAACTAAAAAATAAAATACTTTATTTATGTATATTAATTAATTTATTTATTACAATTATGTATAGAATATGATATTGGCCAGATAGCCACCTCTGGCAGCGATAAAAATGCGTGCTCTTTTAACCACATTTTTCATGACATTCTCGCACACTTCGAGTGTTATTTTAGCATTTTAATTTCGAATATCATCCTGTAGCATCGGAATTATTGTTCACCATTCGGTATCCCCACTTTTTGATATTATGCGGCCTGGAAAAATTTCTCGCAAAATTTCAAGCGAAGCTTGAGTTGTGTGTGAGGTGGCACCATCCTGTTAAAACAATATTTGTTGCATATGCCCAATTGACCCAATTCGGCCACCAAGAAGTTTTCCAATATGTGACGATAGCGATCGCCATTAATAGTTACGGCATTACCATTGATTAAATATTAAATGTTTTAATAACTCCAACGCATTGTTGAAGTAATAAATACTTTATAATAAATTGTAATCAATTATTCTTTATGAATACTAAATGTAAATTGAGAAATATATTTCAAAATAAAATAGCGGCAAAATAAAATCGGCCTGATACATAATATTCACAGTGTAAAAATGAATGTTACAGCATATATCTAAACAAATTAAAATGAAAAATACATGAATTCATAAAATAATACGTAAGAACTTAAATACATGCAGGAACTTAAATATAATTATAAATTAATATTTAGCACCAATATATACAGACATGATTTTACGAAAAAGGATCGTGTAAAAGATTTTTGTAGCTTTGTAATGAATTTGAGAATATGTCCAACTCATTTACTGGATTAATGTCATTATGCAATCTACTACCTTACATCTAGTCTAAATTTTTAATGCTTCCTTAATGATCTGGTACGTGCGTGAAGCTTTACTTTAGGGAACAGTGTGCTATTGTTGTTCTGTTCATAATTTTAACACTTTATTGTTTGAATTTAAAGCAACAAATTTCTATAGCGAAAACGATGGTACTCAATGCGTATCCAGCCAAGAGTATGTAAATGCTTCCCAGAATGTGTTCCATTTGTAAGACGATCAGTTCGTCCTTGTGAATGTGTGTTCCCGAAGAAAATTGATTATTTTCATCAACTATGTATTTCAGAAACAAACCGGACTCGATCATGGAATGTATCTTGTAGGTAAATACTTCAGCGTACGGAAAGTTCTTGGCAATAAGCAAGGCAATCCAACTTGAAAAAATGGATTCTTTAATAATATGAATGTCTTGCAACGTTTTGTTATTGTAAAACAATGTATATTGAATATATTTATCTGGAAACAGTAAGGCAAATTCTTCTCCTCTCAGAATATCCCCAAATTTTTGATGAGTTCTTATTACAGAGATATATTTCTTACTAGTATTAACATCCATAGCGGTTTTCCAGCCTTCTGAGCCGCCGAATGGAATATTCCTATCTACCACATCACTTAAAGAACTCGGGGGTTCTTCATGAAAATTGGTTACAATGAATTTAAACAATACTGCCAAATAAACATTTCTCAGTACAAAGGTAAACATAAAAAATAATAGAGAAAAACTCCTGCGTGCCCTTCCTTCTAATGTAATAGGTACACTGACTCCTAAAAATATTCCCAGGACATCTAGAGAAGTTACATTTTTTACTTGATAATGATTTGTTTTTGAACTAACCTTGCTCCTATAGAACCAGATCACGTTTACGATTGCGCATGATAATCCAATTAAAACCCACACTTCCGGTTTAAAGGGCTTGAATATCTTCATAATATTACTCAGTGGTCTCGGTGACGGTAGAACCATAATAAAGTGAATATTTTCATAAGGAACCAATGTAAGTACTTGTAATACTTTATCTGTCAACATCATCGGACTACTTACAAGAATAATTTTATCTGTGAAGGGTGTCAAACGAAGCATGTCTGTCTCTCTGTCAACTATATCGTTGAAGTTTGCGTTAAAATTGAATGCTCTTTCTAAGGTATTTAAAATATGTATCTCAATTCCATGATAGTTGGAACTATTTCCCTCAGTATAATTCATAAAAAATAGAGCCTGCACATAAGTGCCAATGCGTAATGTGCAATTTCGAAAATTAATCAATTTTCTCTTATCATCCAAATCAAAATTTAAAGGTTCGTTAGTGTTTAAAGATATTTTTTCTATTTTGACACTATCGCACGACTCTTCGTACGGTCTGTAAGTCAAGACATTAAAATCTTCGCCTACAGTTGTAGCATCCACAGCGACGATGAAAGTATTCAACAGAGAGAATCTCCAGCTGTTCTCAGATATTTGGAATACGCATTTTTTTCCACAATTTGGATTCAACACAGCGATGACAACCTTATTTGGATGTTTGTGTAACGGTAGGCAAGCATTTGTTAAAACTTCATACAAATCTGAAGAATTTATCGCCACCACAACGATATTCTCGTGATGTCTATCTAGTAAAACACTACTGTTGTAACAATTCATAAAAATTTCAATAGTTTTGCTAGACTGAAATGATATATCTCGAATTAATTTATTTGCTGTCCTTGCGGTATCTTTATGTCTGGGATTAAACATAATCCTGATACCTCCTCTCATATCCACGTGCTTGACGACAGCTGCGCCAGCTGAAGAAATATTGTCCGTCAAGTCATTGTGTTCAGGAATCAATGATAATTTAGCCACTGTTACAAACATTAATGCCATGAAAACATTCACCTTACACATTTCAAAGTTAACGTTTGAATTATATTATATGAAGCTTCTGAAGAGAACGTCAAGTCTTGTTTGAAGCATTTTATTCTGTCCAAGTTTATGTTACGTATGAATTATAAATCATTACACGATTTTAGTTATTTTACTAGGTACATATTGTAAATTACAATATTTGTGTATTTTAAGTCAATCGATTGACATGCGATTTTTAAACGTTGTGCGTGGTGTTGTTGCCATATGTTATGTATTGGAGCACTCACACCATGGTTTGACATTACAAAGGGTGTCAAGCAGGGTTGTGTAATGTCTCCACGGCTGTTCAACTTGTATATGGATAAATGTGTGAAAGAACTGGAATGTATGAATGTAGGAGCAAAAATGAGCGATTTGAGTGTATGCTGTTTATTGTACGCCGATGATGCAGTGCTAATGGCGAATAATAAACAAGAACTACAGAGTCTAATGAGTAGAATGTACGATGTATGCAAGGAAAGCGACCTCATGATGAATGTTAACAAGTCGAAAGTGATGGTGTTCGAGAAGGAGGAAAGCAAGACACCGTGCAAAATACTTGTAGGTAGTATTTGGAACAGGTAGATGAGTTTGTATATTTAGGAAGTATGTTTGATAGAAACGGAAAGACTGAGAATGATATCGAAAGGAGGGTGACTGCAGGAAATAAAGTAAACGGCGCTTTGAATGGAATTATATCTAATGGGAATTTGTCAACCGAGGCAAGACTAGCGGTGCGTAATGGAATTCTGGTACCGACACTGACGTATGTAAATGAGGCCTAGAACTGGCAGAAAATGAACGAAAATAGACTGAATGCAGTGGATCACTTGGGCGTATTTATGGCAAATCTATTTATGACAGAGTAAAGAATAAAGAAATAAGGAAAGAATGTACAGCTGATGTTAGTATAGTGAGTAAGATTAAGAAAGGGTTACTTAGGTGGTTTGGTCATATGGAACGGATAAATGAGGAGAGAATGGTAAGAAAGATATATAACGCAAATATTGATGGAACCAGAAATAGAGGACGTCCACGGAAGACTTGGCACAACCAGATAAACCAGATAATGGAGGATGATTCTGTTAGAATCCTCAACAATCGGCGAGCTTGTATGAGAAGATGTATGAATGTGGATGAGGCGAGAATTGTATGTCAGGACAGAAGAGTGTGGCGCTCTATCCTCTCTGCCTACCCCCACGGGGAAACGGCGTGATGGTAAGTAAGTAAGTAAGTATAATTTCATAATATAACAGTAATTGAACTGTGATTCAATCACTAATATCTCTCAGTCACAATCACTAATAGTGATTGAGTATCTGAAAGTGGATTTTTGTCTGAAAATATTGTCAAGTAAAATATTATTAAGATTTTATTAAATAAATATATTTGGTTATTTTGCCATATTTTTATTTTATTATTTGTGATAGAAAACTATAAATTACTACGATCTTTACACCTAAAAAGGGTTTTATATATTATAATTATAAAATAGTGAAATTATTGAAATATATTTATGTGCTAATTTTTTACTCATTTAAACAAATAATAGATATCTCACAGAGACGAAGCTATTTTTTTAATGAAAAAATATGGAAGTATGTGAATTACAGGGCTTATGATCTGTCTTCGGCTAGCTTAAGTGATCACTTTACACAATGTAACCCTCACCATTCCATCCAGTCAACCTCCATATCCATCAAATTTTTAAAAGTTGTATATATATATATATGTATCGACGGACTAATTTTGATATTCCTTTCTCTGAAACAGCGAGAATCTAATTATTTTTTGAAATAATTTAAAGCTACGAGTATATTCTTTATCCATAAAATTTTTTTAAGACATTATACTAGAATACGTCTGAAAAATCAATATTTTTCAATTTTCGTATATTTTTTTATTATATATTTCTTATTCGTGTATTTCGTTTTTGGTATTATGGTAAAATTGTGATTACAGTCACAGTTTTCAATCACTGATATCATCCAATACCCATCATAGTAGCAATGTATCCCTTCACCACTAAAAAACAATAATAAATAACACGAACAACTTAATTTCGTTTTCACTATATTAACGGAGCTTCGCATAAGTGACGGATGACTCCCATTCAAATGCTCACAAATATATACGACAAAGACAATTTTTATCGCAACATAAATTCCGGTGACCTGTACCATCTACATGTTCAGTTTTACTGATCTGTACAGACCGTCGGATAGTCATACCGCAGTGTGTGGCGTGGGCTTTATTTTTTACCGCTACTGTTAATCTGGTGCCCGATAAATATGACTCCGGATAATCGAGATTATTATTATTTTAAATCTTTATTTATTAATCTATTATAATTACAATGATACATTACAATATATCATTAATCACATTTAAACATCAAAAATACACGTGTAAACTTAAAACGTATTATTAATTTAATAATTATTTTTTCCTCAGAATTTTTGGCTACCAAACCATATCAAAATTATTGAAAATAACTTTACCCGTTCGAACACTAAACGATTGTTAAAAACAAATTTTTGTTTTTAATTAGTTTATAATATATTAAATATCAATTTAAAAGCTACAATTATTACCGAGAAATTTGATTTTCAATGAAATCAAAAATTCTACAGGGAGTCTTTCAAAATAACTCCAGAGATTACATTAAAAGTGAATTTAAACGCAATGCTCGCTCGAAGCGTATTTGCTTTAAACACGTTTTCAATTTAAATATTATAAAATAAAAAAAATTATTATTAACATGAACCAATCGAAGTGAAAAGCTTTTCCGAACCAAATTAATTTCAGTTTATGTTAAACTGCTGGATACATATTGAAATAAATGCATTAGGAATTTGAATCAAAACATGAAGAACAGGTTAATTAAATTATTTATTTTTAATTAATTCTTTATTACATGATATTATATTATTTATGTTTAAAAAATATTGAAGCCAAATATAAGCGACATTATTCCAAGTGCTAAAAAATTTTATTTTGTTTTCATAATTTTATTTTAACAATTTAAAAGATTTCTATAATTTAACTTATATTATATTATTAAGGAGAACACATTCTTATTGTGAAGTTGTAATTGTTCAGAACATAGCTCTGTGATATTTTAAATATTCATTAAATATAGTAAATATATTAAAATAAGGTAGATGGCTCTTTCAAATAATAGAACGATTAAATGTATTAATATCAAAAAGGTAACATATAGGTTCGAAAATTTGTCGTTAAAAATATTGTCGCTGTAGCATAGTTGGATAATGCACCTTCCTCGGTTAGGAAAGAGATTCAGGTTCGAATACCGGTGGCGCAACAACAATATTTTTCGATAAAATTGATTTTATATGTATATCTTTCTAATTAATATATTTAATTCATATTTATATATTAATATAATTTATACAATTCTAATAATTCACTAGTCCTACAACACCCCCACTCCATATATTTTTATTATATTTTTATTTTATTTTAACTTTTTTATTCATATTTGTAGTTCTCTTTTTATTCCAAATAACACCACAACTGCACGAAAAAAAACTGGCTACTTTAACACAGACTTCAGTTTAGCAAAGTAGCCAGGATAACGCTGTATATATCAGAGGTGAAGTCTACTCCATCCCATACAATAAACTATGTATTATGTATGTTTATTATGTATCCACCTCTGTTAGTACAAAAATATTGATGTCAAAATATAAATAAATAAATATTATATGAATTTGTTGAAATCTAATTCGTTAACATTTATATTTAACCACTTAAATATGAAACACAATATAGAAAAAGATAATTAATGATTGAAGGATACACATATCAAACAAAAAACAGCAATCAGTAGAAAGTAAAGGATAAATAAAGGTTTATTATGTCCATTAATAAAATTATAAATATAATCAGTGATTCTTAATAAATTGTATTAAAAATTTTTATTTTTTTTAATTTGGACTCGGAACATTAAAAAAGATCATAAAATATTTACATATCCTTCAGATGTTTTATTTACAAGTATTACAATGCTAGTATTAGACTAAAATAAACAAAAATTGTCATTATACTCGTACATTGTGTAAAGTTAAAATAAGTTTGAATCATATAGTTTGAGTAACTAAATTAACCATAGTATACATAAGAGTGACAGTTTGTAATTGGAACAATAAATAATTTATAATAATTAAATAATTCATAATTTAATAATTGGTGTTTATATATGTTTTGCTTATTAGGGACCATACTTGATTAGCAAATTCGAGATCTATTCTGATATGTGCGTAGTAATAAAGTTTAAATAAGCCAAATTTTTTAAATAATGGTAAACATCGTCAATCAAACTTAAATTTTTAAAGGTTTGATTAAATTTAATTTCTATGTGTAAATTGAGTAGATAACCCCAAAAAAAGAAATCGAATATCTCGGTGTAATCATTGATCAACATTTAAAATGGCAGAGTCACATTAGCGAATTAGTGAAAAGAATAAGAAAATGTATTTATATATTCATAAGATAAAGAAACATTTTAAGTATAAATAATTTTAAAAATGTGTATTTTGCTATTGTTCACTCACTTCTCCAGTATGGAATAATTGGGTGGGAAGGAGCATACAATAATATAATGAACTCGGTAAAAATAATACAGAGAATACATCAAAGTGATATAAAAAAAGAGATCAACTTTTTCAACACAAACACTTTTTGCAAAATTCCCAGTTCCCAAAATAGAAAATATTTACAAAAAAATCTCAATTAATTAAATAAAATAACACTGTAAAATACGAAACAAGAACATCATTAAGGTTTAAAAATAACTTTAAAATCCCTAAATGTAACACTATCAGCAAAATTTGATGTATTTGGGGATAAAAAATTTCAATAGCCTCGCTACACAAATTAAATAAATATAATATATAAAAAAGTTTAGAAAGAACATAAATTAACACTTCAAAAAAAATTTATTAGAAAATAAACAATATTACAGAACACTTCAGAAGCACACAAATAGACAATAAATAAAATATTATATAAAATTATTATAGTGTAACTCCCTCTCCAAGCACAAGAGCTAGTCTCTTTTTTGGAGAGGTAAGCGAAAAACAAACCATGTAATTTTAATAATGTAAAATACTTAATTCATGTTATAAAAATTTCAAATAAATAAAAAAAATATATAAAAAATATCAATAAGTTTCAAATACTCGTAACGTTCGACAAATAAATATTATTGATGAAATATTTAAAACAAAAAAAAATTGTGAATTTCATAACGAAGTTTTTATTTTCATTCAATTGAAGTAACTTTGATTGACAGTAAAGAGTATTTAAATTATTTTCAAGAAGTTGACGGTCATTTGGAGAATTAATATCGAGAGATATTAATTCAACAAAGGTTTGAGGTCATCTGTGAACAATAGAAATTCAAAGTTTTTGAATTTCAATTTCTATTGAGATTTCGTTGAAAATGAGAAAGAGATGCGGTCAAAGGGTGAATCCTTGAGGGAAATATGATATATTTTGAGAACTTTTTTCTAGGTGTAAATAAAACCAATTGAAAAAATTACCATGGACACCTTAAATAATAATATTTATTGTTTAACATGTCAAAGGCTTTACGCAAGTCATAAATTACCTCAATTTGTTTTTATTGCCTAGAGCGAAGTGAAAAAATTAAGCAATATTAGATAGTACTGATCGCTTTGGAAAAAAATCTATGTTGATTTGGAATTATGAAGGTATTGAATAAGAGAGAAGGTGTTTACGAACCTACTATGAATTCAAACATTTTGGTTAAAACAGGTCTCGAAATAGGACAATTCTTTTTAACATCATTTTTGCTCCCGATTAAAGACGGCTGTGATAAACGCCGTTTCCTAAGTCGATAGAAAATACCTTCTGAAAGGCTTAGAATTTATTTTCGAACTAATTGTATTTATTGACAATCTTTTTATTGAATTAAATTAAAAATTATTATTTTAATGTAAACCAACAAATTTCGATAATCAGAGCGGCAATGCTCAATGCGTATCCACCAGCCAGTATATAAATACTTCCAAGGATGTGTTCCATTTGTAGGACAATCAGGTCGTCGCGGTACATCTGTTGCGACTTCGAATAGAGTTTGGTAGTATCAGTCAACCATTTATGAATCAGCCCAGACTCTGACATCTTTCGTATCTCATGTGTAAAGATGTCAACGTATGGAGAATTTTTAGCGATCAACAAGGCTAACATACCCATGTTAAAGGAGTCCTTTATGATGTGAATATCTTGCAAGGTTTTGTTGTATTTGAAAAGTTCATAACTTAGGGACATTTCTGGGAATAGTAAGGCAAACTCTTCCCCTCTTGTTACATTTTGGAATTTAAGTATTACATCAGGTACTTGCAAAGGAACGTATTTCTTAGTGATATTGATATCAACAACAAATGCCCACATAAACGAGCCACCAAAGGGAATGTTCGAATCGACAACTTCTCTGACAGTTGCAGGGCGTTTTTCGTGCAGGTCAGTAACGATGAACTTAAAAAGTCCTGCCAAATAAAAATTTCTCACGAAAAATGTAAAAATAAAAACTAACGTAGAAATGGTCCTGAGTACCCTTCCTCGAAATACCGCAGTGACACCGTTACCCAACAACATTCCTAGGACGTCCAACGATGTCACTTTACTCAGTTTGTTTGTTTTTCTTTTAGAAATTACTCTATTTCTATAAAGGTATATAATGTTTACAGTTGCACACGTGAATCCTGTCACAAGCCACAACTTGGGTTTTAATGGCATGAATATTTTCCGAAAATTATCAAGCGGTTTTGGTAGAGGTAGAATTATAACAAATTTACCACTTTCGTAAGGAACTGCCGTTAGAACTTGTAACCGTTCCGGTGACAACACCATGGGAGTAATCGCCATGATTATTTTCCCTTCAAAGGGTCTGATAATGAGTTGCTTTTTTGGTCTGTTATTTAAAATCTTTATATTGGCGGTAAAGTTGAATGTTTTTTCGAAGATTTCTAGAATTTTTACGTCACTACCGCGAATGAGTGTACGATCTTCGTTGTTATTTTGTATGATCGTAAATGGTGGCTGGTGATATACGCCAATGTTCAAAGAGCAATTTAGAAAATTGATAAATGTTTTCTTCTCGTATTTCAACGTTTCATTCATGTTTATGGTTATTCTTTCTATTCTGATGTCGTCACAAGAGTCTACATACGGTATGTAAGTAAAAAAATTAAAATCTTTTCCTACAGTTGTCGCATCCACAGCGACGATGAAAGTATTCAATAGAGAGAATCTCCAGCTACTCTCTGCTATTTGCAATACACATTTATTACCACAGTTTGGATTCAATACGGCGATTACAACTTTATTTGGGTGTTTGTGTAACGGGAGACAAGCATTTGTTAAAACTTCATACAGATCTGAAGAATTTTTTGCCAGTACAACGATATTCTCACGGTGTCTGCCCAGTAGAACACTACTGTTGTAACAATTCATGAAAATTTCAAAAGTGTTGTTAGATTGGAATGAAATATTTTTAATTAATTTATTTGTTATCGTTACGGCGTCTTCGTGTCTGGGATTAAACATAATCCTAATGCTTCCTCTCATATCCACGTGTTTCACAATGGCTGCACCAGCTGAAGAAATGCCATCCGTCAAATCACTATCTTCAGGATGCAATGCTAATTTGACTACTTTCACAAACATTAATATGATGAATATCTTTAAATTAATCATTTTAATGTTTAAGTTTAAGATACAAAAAAAATATGACACAAGATATTGAAGTGAGCTAAGGTTGAAAAAATTATAATACTAAAACCTCGTTTGTAGTATTAGTATTAATTTCTGCTTCAGTTTATACGCTTTGAAATTGGATAAATATGAATAATAAATTATGACACGAGTGTAGATATAAATTTACAACATTTATACGGACATTTAAAATCGCATTACTTCAGAGATTGATTATTTGCTGAGATTACTAATTAGGAGAACACATTCTTATTGTGAAGTTGTAATTATTCAGATCAGACGGTCTGTGATATTTTAAATATGAATTAAATATATTAATTAGAAAGATATACATATAAAATCAATTTTATCGAAAAATATTGTTGTTGCGCCACTGGGATTCAAACATGGATCTCTTTTTTAACTGGGGAAGGTGCATCATCCAACTATGCTACAGCGATAATATTTTTAGCGACAAATTTTCGAACCTATATGTTACCTTTTTGACATTAATACATTTAATCGTTTCATTATTTGAAAGAGCCATCTACCTTATTTTTACAGAATATTTTTCGATAAAATTGATTTCATATGTATATCTTTCTAATTAATATATTTAATTCATCTTTAAAATATCACAGACCTATGTTGTGAATAATTACAACTTCACAATAAGAATGCGTTCTTCTAATAATAAAGCTGTATCAATGTGTCCAAAATTTAATAAAAATGAATTGACACTTCTGGAGTCTGTTATCAGATTACTCAAAAGTATTTGAGATTCTGTAAAAATAAGGTAGATAGATGGCTCTTTCAAATAATGGAACGATTAAATGTATTAATATCAAAATGGTAACATATAGGTTTGAAAATTTGTCGCTGTAGGATAATGCACCTTCCCCGTTTAGAAAAGAGATCCAGGTTCGAATCCCGGTGACGCAACAACAATACTTTTCGATAGAATTGATTTTATATGTACATCTTTCTAATTAATATATTTAATAATTCATATTTGAGATTACTAATGGTTAGTCAAAGAGGGCAAAGAAAGATGATTTATGTTTTTATAAACCTTTTCACGTTTGTTGTTACTGCTACCATAACAATAATTTATAACAATAAAATTAATGGTGTCTTGTATGATATATTGTCTTACAATCTCCGTGTGACATTAGGCGTAGTGACTCGCTTAAAAGTTAGGTTAGGTTGTTCCGTATAGTGTTTTTTTATACAAAACATCTAGAGTGGATTTTTAAACCTCGATCAAGATGACGTTTTATCACTACCCCTTATGTACATGGTGACCCAAAAAACGTGAGAACATCTCGTAACACATGAATTATATCAAAACATATACAATTAATTATAATTCTTAATGTTAATTTTTTTGCACAATATTTAGCTAATCAGAAATCATCAAAACACCCCATATTACATAATCTACTGGGTTTGAATGTGGGCTGTTCGGTGACCACATGCCTGGCTCGATGAAATTAACATTCTCACGACGAAGAAAGTTGATTGTATTTCTGGCTGTGTGAGATGGAGCTCCGTCCTGTTGTTATGTCCAGTTATGCTGTATTGTCTAGCTATACTCCAGGCATTGTTTTTAAACTGTTTGATCATTTTCCTAGCACCTCAACGTTTTTCAATTCTGCAGTGATTTTTGCCATCCTGGGTAACAGTTTGAAAAAACCAAATATAAACAACGGGAAAATTAATAGTCAAAGATGGCGACCGGAAATTGTTGAAATAAAATGCAATATAGGTAAATAGGTAAGTAAGTAAATTAGTGAACTATTTAAGCTATTGTTGATATAGTTAAACTAATTTTGATGTTTTGCTAATTTTTTTACGAAATATTTTTTGGGCCAACCTGTATATCAGAATTTTATTATACATTATGTTTCTCATATAAATTAATACAAATATGTATAAATATATCTCAAAACATGGCACAGACCAAGCAGCACGGTAAATTCTTAATTAGAATAAAATTAATTAAATAATATTCATCGGGTGAAAAATATTTATATATATTTTATATAAACCCTGGCAACTGCGCAAATGTAACAAAGACTGTTTCTCGGATAGCAAACTATATTAAATAATTTCATGTATTTTTTAAATGATATTACATTATATAACATGAAAAAGCTTTTTTGATATTTATTTTATGGTTGTAAATCCTAGGTATTTTGTCATACTGAAATCAAAAATGGCATTTTAAAGCGTTTTTCATGGTCAATGTTGTGTAGTCTTCTTTTTTTAAAATAGCTTTATATATTATATTGAAGGTTTTATGCCAGCTGCTTGCCTGGTCGGTAGGCTGGTTATACTACCTTCCCACGTTTCCTGTATGAATGCATTCACACAACTTGAGGTCCTATGAAACGGTTTCATTTAATTCTTTAAAATTCTAATTTAAAGACGGCATTTTTGTTGGTTCAGACGAAGACTAATGTTAGATCCTCTCCGACTTCCTCTATACGATGGTTGATGAAAAATAAGGCCTTGGATTGGCTCTAAAAGTGTACTATAATGAATAGTTGTCTCTTTCCATCTCATGCATATAAAATTATATAGCTGTCACCCACTATAGATATAAATACAAGTTGTTGAGTTAAATTGTTAAATTGATAATGCCAAGTAAATTAAACGAATATAATAAAAAAACAAATGTTTTATTTTCACATATGTGTACTGTAAGTTTATATGGATTAAGACCCTAATATTGTTAACATCGTTCAATGTTTACTGCAAAAAATTGAAGACCTCAGTCAGCTAAATGAACGTTTAAGTTTACTATTTGAATGTACCTAGGGTTTCTTCCTGAAAGATCATGGTGCTGAAAATGAGAACCAATCCGAATTTTTTCACAACATTATTAACGAGATGAAAAAAATACGAGGATCGGTGGAACGTCTACAGGATGGGTAACTTATGTTGGATGCTTTAATGTTCCAAAAACCTTACGCAAGAAATAAATCAAGGTAGTCAGCAGTGATGGTATACCATTACCTGACTGTAATTGTGTCACTGATTGGTAACTAAGATTTAATTGTTGGCGGTTTACTTTTTAGTGCACCGATCATTGCTTGAAGAATTACGTTAATCAATTATTAATCAATGTTACAATCGAACACAATCACAGTCACAATAACGGTTAAAATAACGAATTTACCATCACTAGCAGACAATATAGATTA
The DNA here is from genome assembly GCA_022840565.1 of Eubasilissa regina. Taxonomy (NCBI): domain Eukaryota; kingdom Metazoa; phylum Arthropoda; class Insecta; order Trichoptera; family Phryganeidae; genus Eubasilissa; species Eubasilissa regina. The sequence continues at coordinate 20,832,080 of JAINEB010000013.1, forward strand.
ATATTATTTAGTCACTGGCAAAATATTAAAAGATTAAGATTACATAGATAACTTATTAATACTGGTAAGCTGAAGGATAATGTAATTAAAATATTCAGTATTTGCCACAGAACCTGTTTTATTTCATCACTTTTTTCTATAAATTTCTTTAACATTGTACTCACTTAGCAAAAATTACCAATGCAGATCGTGCTGAAATGATACGCGATATAGATATATCTGAGTTTTGGATTGAGCTCTCCAAAAACCTTTACATTTCGAATAATTAAAAAAGACCTGTGGGATTAACGTTATTTTTCTACGGCGCAATTTGTAATATATCTGTTGTCTTTTTATGTCACGGTAAAGTTCTGAAAATTCAATTGTCATTTTAAGACAGCTTCTAAAGTTGGCTCTGTTTCACAATAGTTACATACATTTTTATTATGCTAATATTATCTTTACAACAATTGTTCAACACGTGCTGTGTTGAGGATTACATTTAATTACCAAAAGAAGATATCTCCGCTTCGGCGTACTTCACGTCGCTTCACTTATTTTTAATATTTAAAAAAGCTGTAATGATTTAGAACGAATCTTTATTCTCGAATGAAAACAAAATTACATATAGTTTTAAAAATCAAAACTAAAATTAAAATTAATCAAAAAAAAAATTTACATTATACGTTTCTAAGACCCTCATCCACGATGATATCTCAATGAGACTTTGATCTCTGATAGTCAACATAAGTACACATGCGCCCGCAAAAACATACGAGTTGATGACTCATTAATTCAATATACGTATTCGAGTTAAATCTCATTCGTGGACGCGGGCCATGACAATTTTTATAACAATTCACTTTTTATTTTTTTTTTATTAATACTTCATTTTTTTATATTAAACCAATAAATTTCAATAGTTAAAACGATTATACTCAATACGTACCCAGCCACCAGAATATAGATACTTCCCATAATGTGTTCCATTTGCAGGACTATCGGATCGTCGCGGAACATTTTTTGAGTTTTCGAAGAAAAGAATTTATTAGCATCGTCCATCCACTTGAGAATCATTCCTGATTCTACCATAGAATGTATTTTGTAAGTAAATGCCTCAATGTAAGGAAAATTCTTTGCGATCATCGTGGATATCCAACCCGACAAAATAAATTCCTTAATGATGTGGATGTCTTGAAATGTACTGTTCTGCCTATACAGTTCAGAGGGCAGATATTTTTCTGGGAAAAGTAAGGCGAAATCTTCTCCTCCTACTATATTATGAAATTTACCGTAAATATCATGTAAAGAAATATATCTGTGTCTGATACTTGTATCCATTGCAGAATTCCATATATATAAGCCACCGAACGGAATATTCTTTTCTACCAATTCCCTTACAGAATTAGGAGATTCTTCGTGCAAGTCGGTAATGATGAATTTAAACAATCCTGCCAAATAAATATTTCTCACCAAAAAGGCAAAGATGAACACCAAAAGTGAAAAACTCCTACGTGCCTTTCCTTCCAATATAACAGGAACAGTAACTCCTAACAATATTCCCAGGGTATCCAGGGACGTAGTCTTATTCTGTTGATAAGTGGTTATTGTTGAACTAACTCTATTTCTGTAAAAATAAATCAGATTTACGAATATGCACGAGAATCCTGTAAGAAGCCATAATCTAAGGTTAAAGGGCTTGAATATTTTATAAATATTGCCCAGAGGTTTCGGTGGTGGTAGAATCATGACAAACTCGGTCATATCATATGGAACCGCAGTGAAAACCTTCAGTCGTTCCTCGCTCAACATGATCGGACAGCTCACCATAATAATTCTGTCTTCGAAAGGTTTTATACGAAGCTGGAGACTTTGTACATCAAATATATTATTGAAGTCTGCACTAAAATTAAATGCTCTTTCTAAGACGTCTAAAATTAATAACTCTATGCCTATATACATGGTAGTATTTCCTTCAGTAACATTTAAAAAAAATGGAACTTGGTTGTATGTTCCAATACGTAAAGTGCAATTTCGAAAATCAATCTCTCTTCTCTGGTCATCAAAGTCAAAAATCCATGTTTCATTATTGTTGAAGGATAATTTTTCTATTTTTACACTATCACAAGACTCCTCGTAAGGTCTGTAAGTAAAAACATTAAAACCTTTTCCTGTGGTCGTGGCATCCACAGCGACGATGAATGTATTTAATAGAGAAAATCTCCAGCCGCTCTCAGCTATTTGGAATACACATTTTTTCCCACAGTTTGGATTCAACACAGCAACGACGACCTTGATGGGGTGTTTGTGTAACTGGAGACAAGTATTTGTTAAAACTTCATGCAGATCTGAGGAATTTCTTGCCAGAACAACAATATTTTCATGGAAACTACCTAGTAGAACAGTGTTGTTATAACATTTGAGAGTAATTTCAAAACTTTTGCCAGATTCAAACGAGACATCCTGAATTAATTTATTTGCTGTCCTTACGATATCTTTATGTCTGGGATTAAACATAATCTTGATACCTCCTCGCATGTCCACATGCTTCACGACGGCTGCACCAGCTGAAGAAATTGTGTCCGTCAAATCAGTATCTTCTGGAAGCAATGATAATTTGACCACCGTTATAAACATTAATGTCATGAAAACAATCAGCTTGATCATTTCAAAGTTAAAGAAATTATATTATGTAAAAATTTTAAAACACTGGATAGAAAACCTTTCTTTATGTTAGAGAGAAAGTTAAACCTCGATTGTATTCATTTATTCTGTTTCAGTTTATATGATTATTAAACTGGATACGTGAATAATAAATCCTGACACGGTGAGAGATATCAATTTACAAATTTTACAATATAAGTGATATTGTAATTAAGGTCAATCGATGGACGCGTTTTAAACGTACGTGCGGTGTCATCACCTCTTGAAATTTAAGGATAGGCTTGTGTCTCTCAAAACTGGAACAATAGAACCGCCACTCTATCCTGTATTGACGAAAAACACTATTGTTGGCTTCAAATCAATGAATTAAGACCGCTTAAGTAGCTCTTAGAATTTTCGTAATCAGTTTGAAGTTTAATATTCATTTATATAGTAAATACATACGTGTTAGGTATACATAAAAAATATTTAGTTAGTGTAATATAATAATGGATAATACTAGTTTAAAACATTATATTATTCATACAAATTAAATTAATCAACTAGAAAGTTATACAGGAAAAATCTATTTACCGAAAAAATGTTTAGCTGCTACCGGAATTCGAACCTGGACGTATTCTTATCCAGGGAAACATGTTAACCATTCCACTACAGCAACCGATTACGTTTACAACAAATTTCGAATTTATATCATTATATTTTTACAATTGATATATTTTTTATTCCATTTAAAGCAATCAACTTCATAGTGCGTTGAATCCAAATACCTTAAAGTAAATCACGCTAGTTGACGCCATAATTTAAGGAATTAATTCATGGTTAATACGTTTCCTTAAATAGGGAAAGGTCCAGGTTTGAATCCCGGCAGCAACTAAATATTTTTTCGATAAATAGTTTTTCTGTATCTTTCTAGTTGGCTACAATTGTTTACCTACCTGTTAGGCATAGAAGTACAATTTTGAGTAGCTTGTTGGTGTAGTGGTCAAGACGTTGGCCTAGTGATCTAGTGGTCGGGGGTTCGCGCCTCGTTCCAGGACACCAGCAAGTTAGTCCTATTTTCATAGTACAGGCGTTTAGCTTAGTTTGAAAATAGTAAGAATATTGATGTGACATGTATTCCGTGTACGCATCTCTATTAAAAAAAAAAAAAAGTTTAATGTTTAATACAACCAGGGCCGGCCCGAGGGGCAATAGAAATGAAACCGGTTCATATAAAGTTTTTTTATTTTTTAAGTTATTATTACAACTGTTTATTTCTTTCAGACCACACAAGATAGGTAGATATCCAAACGACAACAGTAATACAGTGGTACCTCGACATACGAGTTTAATTCGTTCCGCAACCTTGCTCGTATCTCGAAGCAAATTTCCCCATACAAAACAATTGAACTACCATTAATCCGTTCCAATCCCCAAAATGTCACCCCAGTTATTTTTGTCACGTGGTTTTGAATAATAAAAACGTATTTATAAATGACAAATATTTATTGTACAAAAACAAAAAAGAGAATGTAAAGAAATAAATTAGATATCCTCACTGGTCTTTGCCTTTTTCGCTACATTTTTCTCGCTTTCACCTGTAGGCCGTTTAGAAAAAAACATGTCCAAGGAGGTTTGTTTCTTCCTCCCTCTCAGAATGTTCCGGAAATGAGTTAGGCAAATGTCATTAAAAAGATCAGATGCACGACCTCCGGTCCGGTATGAATACCGGTCCTCTTTTTGAAATTCTCAAACCAGCCCCGGCTGGCTTTAAATGACTCTTCCGATGCCTCTTCGATGGAAGTCTGCGGGGTTTGCTTCAGAAAATCTCCGTAGATCACTCTTGCCTTCTCGCAAATGATGGTGTGCGTCAAGGTATCTCCTTGGAGCTGCTTCTTTGTCACCCACACCATCAGCAGTCTCTCCATATTTTCATGAAGGGAGGTTCGCAGCTTGGAAATTATCGTAAGGCCCTTAGTCGACGTTACACTCTTTATCGACCCCTTCTGTTTAAGCACAGTACATATCATGGACGTACTACGCCCATACTGCCTCGACAAGTCAACAACTCGAACACCTTGCTCATGTTTTTCTATAATTTCACGTTTTAATTCAATACTCATCATCTTTTTCTTAGCACTTGACTTTTCACAAACTTTCTTCCGATCCATGGTTATAAAAATAAATGAACTACAACTGTAAATGTAAATGTAAATGCAACACAAAACGCGAACACAACTTATCACAGCGGGAGCACGCTGCTAACTGATTCACTGACCGTGGTGGGCGTGGCCGCGCACCCGCGCTACCGGCCGACCTGCTAAACTGAACTCGTATCTCGAATTTCGCTCGTAACTCAAAGCAAAAAATCACTCGCTCGCCGGCTCGTATCTCGAAAAACTCGTATGTTGGGGCACTCGTATGTCGAGATACCACTGTAGTTAGAAATGAAGTTTCTCGGTCGTACCGCGTCTGTTGGTCCAGAGAAGGATCATTGTTTGATCATCCAACGTTTCGGCTCAAGGCCCATCTTCAGGGGATGCTTAAAGTGCCCCTCTGAAACGATCGTGGAACACGTCTTTTCAAGCCAGCAGTTCAGCGCTAAGCGTAAGCTTGATAAACATATAGGTACGCAGGGGCGTGCAGTATGTACAAACAAAAAAAATGTACATAACTAAAAATTCTGTGTAACAAATACAAATTAAAAAATTGGATTAACATACGCGAAAACATTATTTTGCAATTAGCGCCATCTGTGTACCAAAGAGACTTCAATTGCTTAGTTCTAAAAACTCACGAACTCTCACCGCTGTACTCATGGCGTTCATTACTCAGTTCTGTTTTTAAGCTATTGGATTACTCAAGTCATATAAATGGCTATTTACTGAATTGAAAATTTCTTTCGGTTGATCCGTTTTGTATGGAGTCGTTTATGCTGTTTTTTAACAGAATAACATTAGAAAGGGTTACAATTGCGTGTAAGTCATTGAAGTGTCTACTTCCTCTTTTACTAATTCGCGAATTTTACTATCTTACTGTTTTTAACATGCTGATTTTATGATCGTTCTTTAAATTTGGTGCATGGATTGGTTTTTTATTTGAGAAAAATGAAAACCAATTGGCAGAACTATTTCCTACGTTAACCTTTAATAAAAATTGGTTGTCTGTAAAGTCGGTTTACGGACGATAGTTTAACGTGACAACGTCATAAGAAAACATTGATGAAATGATTGCATACTTTTATGAATAAAATGGAATCATTTTTATTGAATTATCATTATTTTGTATGGATACGAAGAAGGAGTGAAATGAAATCTACAATTTTTTATTGATATATTTTATTCGCACTCATTAATTCAAATATGTTTATTACTTTGATGAACAGTTTATTTACAAGTAACAATGTGCTTTTAGCAATTTATTTACAACTTTTATACATGTTAAAAGTATATTTGTTATACGTTAATCAGATTTTTAATATGCAAGAATTAATTACCTTTATTGCCGCAATTGTTGTTGTAATATAAACAATGAAAACCACATTAACATTTCACTTCACTTTATAAACAGTTGTAAACAGATCACGTGTAGGTACTGTAGGTGTATAAGTTGTGTGCTGCCGCTGTCTCTTTTCTACTCAGACGCATCGACCAATCGAGTGGAAGAGAGATAGATGCGGCACAATCCGAACGGTAGGCCGATCGTGCCTCTCTATCGCTTATCCGCGCTCTCGCTCGCACGCTTGCCTTCGGCGTAATGCGACAAACGGGACTAGCGCGACAAACGGGACAATGAGTCATGTTTTTTCGTGCGTGCAGCAGGCGTTCATCGATTTATAAGACGTTGTCACGTCAAAAATAATTATTTTCTATAGTTATTTCGTTAAAGATTTTCAAACATTAAATTAATCATGTTCAGTCATAGAAAGTGTTCTTAAAAACGTTCATACAGTTTTTATATGGATAAGAAAGTATTATTTCACGTTAAAACTTAAACTTTAAAAACACTATTAATAGTACTCTAAAATTATAAATAAATACATGGTAGGATCGTATAAACGACGGATTTATTTTGTCCAAAGACGTTGGTTAAACGAGAGTACATATATTATATACGATTGTATAATATCATTGGTAACAGCATAACCTAAATCTACTGCATATTATCTTAAAACTAAAATAAACATGCATTTTAAATATTAATTAAAATTAAGCATGTAAGTATGTTAAAATTAATTATAAATAAATATGTAAATACGTTAATATATATTATACAAAGGTAAATTTATAACATGGTTTTTTAATCGCCAGTGACATACTAAATATACAAATATGTATTGATTAACATAACCTCACAACTCCATTAAAATACGCAGGCATAAAATATTATAATTATATCGGAAGAAAACTAATCTAGATACAAAGATACAAACTGAAAACTGTTTAATTTTTCCAAGCAACTGACTTCTAAACCTATACCAAGAGAGCAGATATACAAGTCATGTTGGGCAAAATAATTGTGAAGAATTTTAATTATTTAAATTAATTATATGCATATAACATGTATATTACATATAACCGTGTCATCAGTACGTTGACCGTCGTACTTACCATGCTATACTGCGTTAACAGATGTCGCCACTATCGTTTGTAAGTAGCATGCGGATAACGTATAAATTTATATTTATATTCTCGTTGCCGCGTTTATCGTTAGGACTGTACTTCACAGGATCATTTCTGTAGTACTTCCTCCCTCGTAACGTGTACACTCTACCAGAGTGACATCCCGTGATGAGGAGAAGTGGCGCGGTTCCTTGAGCGTGAGGCGGGTCTTGAATTATCCCTTGTGGTGAGTTCTTGGCCATCGATGATCGTTCGCCGTCTGCGGTCTCCGCAGACGGTTAGGGAATCGTCGCTTTCTGAGCGGTTTTTGTACACATTTTATATTTGGTATTTGTATTAGAGATGTTATTATTAACTTTTCGTGGAATTGGATCCTCGAGAACTGACCCGATTAAAAAGAACCGGTTCTTTTAATTCGTTAACAGATCTGCAGAGAGCGATCCAGCTACTTTTAAACAGTGATTTCGTTTGTAAATTATGTATTAATATCATTGGTAAAACACCTACTTTTGTATTTAAGTAGCTGCTACCAGCTGTTACTTGTAAATAATGATACAACATATCTATTAGTGATGGAAATGTTCGATGGGGGAGATAAACTGGCGTATTACGATAAACTAATAAAAGCACTCCACTTCGCCATTTCATTTCACGGTCAACGTTTCCTTACCGATTGCTTTTGCTAGGAAGTGCAGCGGCTGATGTTGACCGTTGTGTAGCCACGGCCAATTTTTCCGTAAAACTTTCATTCTTATTTAAAAAAATATAATTTAATATATCAAAAAAAAAAAAAAGGAAGTGGTCAAACATAGTAAATTAATACTACACAATTAACGCAAAAACCTTAAATATTTACAGTCAGATATTAAAATCTTAAACTTTACACCGTATTAATAAGTAGTCCTTAAATCGTTTTAAAACATTAATTTTCTACCAAATAATCTGTTCAAGAACTTCCTGATAATCCGTAAATTTAAACAAATTGGCTTTACGCGTAACATCTTTTCATGTAAAAAAAATCAATGTTGGTTATCAATTTACCCTAAAACAGGCTTGCCTAGTTAGGCAATGCATTTTAATATGGGTGTAAAATATATGTAACATACTGTCTTTTGTTATATATGTTTATATAAATAAAATTGTCTGTAACCAGACTAAAAAACCGATTGAATGTTACATGACTGACAATGTCTCACTTGTTCCATAATTTTCTTCCTTACAAATATAAATAAATTAAGTTGACAATGGACTTAACCTGAAATTTATATTTGTACACTTTTCAAACATTAAAATCCCAAATGTAATAATTTCTGCGTTTTATACACAAGTTGTGTAAAGTTCGACACGTTATTGTTGAAATTTAAACCAATACATTTCAATTGCAAATACGATTATACTCGATGCATATCCACCAACCAATATGTAAATGCTTCCCAGAATGTGTTCCATTTGTAAGACGATCAGATTGTCGTGATACGTTTGTTGCGATTTTTCATATAATTTATTGAATCATCAGTCATCCATTTAAAAATAAGTCCGGACTCGGTCATAGATTGAAGCTTATTGGTAAAAACATCAACGTAGGGAAAATTCTTACGAATCATCACGCATGTCCATGTCGCGAATATGGAATCCTTTGTAACATGAATATCTTTTGTACTTTTGTTGTACCACAATAGTAAATAATTTATTTCTCTCTCTGGAAATAGTAAGGCAAATTCTTCCCCTCTGGTTACATTCAAGAATTTATTACCAATGTCGGGCATTTCCATAGTTTCATATTTATAACTAAATTTGCTGTCAATTAACCTTTTCCAAAGATACAAGCCACCATACGGAATTTTTTTATCGACAACGTTTTCTAAAGATCTAAGGGGATCTTCGTGCAAGTTGGTGACGATACATTTAAATAATCCTGCCAAATAATAGTTTCTAACGAAAAAGGTGAACATAAAAACTAATAATGAAATCCTTCTCAATACTCTTCCTTCAAACACTGCAGGGACACTGTAACCCAATAATATTCCGAAAACATCCAAAAGTGTTACCTTATCCAGTTGGTAAATATTTATTTTTATCACGCTAAAGTTTCTGTACAGATATATAAGATTAACGATGGAACATGACAATCCCATTATAAGCCATAATCTGGGTTTAAAAGGCTTGAATATTTTGTAAATATTTGCCAGTGGTTTCGGTGGTGGTAAAATAAAAACAAACGGATTATTTTCGTAAGGAATTGCTAAAAGTTCTTGCAATCGTTCCTCGGTCAATATGAATGGAGTAGTTACCAAGATAATTTTTCCCGTGAAGGGTTTTATAATGAGCTGTGTTCCTTCAGCGTTCATAATATTTTTGAAATCTGCGGTAAAATTGAAAGCTCTTTCAAAGATGTCTATAATATTTATGTCAGTGCCGCGAATATCAGAACGATTTCCGTTATTATCTTTTATGAAAATATACGGTGGACGGTGGTACACCCCAACGTTTAAAGGGCAGTTTAGAAAATTAATAACTTTCTTTTTGTTCTCTGACATAAATTTATTGGATTCATTATTCTTTAAAGATATCATTTCTATTTTAATATTATCGCAAGAGTTCACATACGGTCTGTAAGTAAAAACATTAAATTCTCCTTCTGTAGTCGTCGCGTTCACTGCTACAATGAATGTATTCAAAAGGGAAAACCTCCAGCTGCTGTTGGCTACTTGGAGAACACATTTATTACCACATTTTGAATTCAACACAACAATGACGACCTTATTCGGGTGTTTATGCAACTGGAGACAGCCATTTCTAAAAACTTCACTAAGGTCCGAAGAATTTCTCGCCAGGACAATGATATTATCATGATGCCAGCGAAAGACAGCACACTTCGGAGAGATTTCAGTTTTTTGTTCAAGCTGACGCGAGATAGCCCGGATTAACTTATTAGCTGTAACCACAATATCTTCATTTCTTGGATTAAACATAATTCTGACATCTCCTCTCATGCCTACGTGTCTAACGATGGCTGCGCCTGCTGAAGAAACATAATCTGTCAAGTCGTTCTCTTCAGGATGTATCATTGATTTGGTGCATATCACAAAAGTTAAAACGATGAAAACCTTTCTTGCAAACATTTCAAAGTAAAAGATTTTAAAATTCGCCCTTATTGCTTCAGAGCTAACCACCATTATTTATGGTCGCATGAACTAAACAGAAATTTATTTCCAAAATATTTTACTCTGTTCGCTTCAGTTTGTGATAATTGATACTTTTTTAGAAATTCGTGTACAAGAATCACGATTCACGATTAATTTACTTAGAAAAATTTCAGTATCATTTTTTGTTAGTGATATTGTGTTTATCGATTTTATGTTATGTTTTTGTTCCGTCAACACCCCTTGATAAGTTTAAGGGCGTGTGTCATGTTATTTTTTTGTCTGACCTTTAAAAAAAAGCGATAAACCCTTCTCGCGGACAACAAACACGTCTGCTTCTAGAAAAAATAATTATCATTCTTCAGGCACGTAGATATTCAGGCTGACACGTGATAGCCCGGATCAATTTATTAGTTGTAATCCCAATATCTTAATTCACTAGATTTAAAATAATCTTAACGACTATTTTCATGCCTATGCACAGTGCGCCCTGCTAAAGAAATATAATTCTTCAAGTCATTCTCTTCGGGAAATAACAAGAAAATATTTTTCACAAATATTTGAAATATGCACCTTACAGATGCATATAAGTAAAAAAAAAATGCGCTAAGAATTAAATACAAATTTACTTTCAAAATATTTTACCCGTTAATTCCACATTCAAGTGATATTTAAAATATTATTTTTATTTAAGCTATATTGCTCCATTTTAAGTTATTGTGTATTTATTCCGTCGACACCTCTTGATATGTTTAAGGCGTATACCACAACACCATTGTGTCTGACCTTTAAAATTGTAACCATCTAACTGTCTTGCTTCGTGTCACTTGTCTACGTGTAGAGAAATTTTTTTTTTGTTATTTTTCACAAGTTTATTATTTCATTTTATTTTATTTGTTATATAAACAAAAAGTATAACAAAAATATGTTTGATACAGTGAAGGCAATTATTTGAAAACGACTTATTTAATAGATAAATAGCTTATTAAGACTTTATAATAGGAAACGAATTTTACACTAGGAAAAAAAGTAGAAAAGAAAGAAATCTTCCTCTTCTATTGTAGAAATACAAAAAATAACAATAAAATTAAGAGAAGTGAGAGAAAAAGTAGAAAATAAAAATATAAACAAAGGAGAGATAAAAGTTATAAATAAGATAATTTACTGAGGGAACGGGATGGTGAGGAAAAAGTAAAGAAAATGGGATAGGGAATAAAATCTGTGTGATAAAAATAAAATGAAGTCCTAATCCATAGCATGAAGAAGAAGATGAATACGAAGATGCTGCAGAATTTTGTCTTACACCAGGACTTTTATAAAGGTAAAAAGCGCTTAATCTGAGAGAAAAAAGCATAAATAACAGGTGTAACAGAAAATTGCCCCAAAAAAGTGAGAACATCTCGTAACACACTAGTTATATGAAAACATAATATAATTAATTTGAATTCTAAATGTAAATTTTTTTGCACAATATTTAGTTAATCAGAAATCATCAAAATATCCCATATTGCATAATCTACTGGGCTTAAATCTGGGCTGTTCGGTGGCCACATGCCCGACTTGATGAAATTAACATTCTCACGACGAAGAAAGTTGAGTGTATTTTTGGCTGTGTGAGATGGAGCTCCGTCCTGCTGTAATGTCCAGTTATGCTGTAATATCTAGCTATACTCCAGGTTTTGTTTTGAAACTCTTTGTGATCATTTTCCTAGCACCCCGACGTTTTTCGATTCGCAAATTTTTTATCAGAATACGGTCTGCAGTGATTTTTGTAAATTCTGGGCAACAATTTGAAAAAAACAAATATAAACAATGCGAAAATTAATAATCAAAGATGGCGACCGGAGATTGTCGAAATAAAAAGTAATATAGGTAAATAGGTAAGTAAATTAGTAAACTATTTAAGCTATTGTTAACATAATTAAACTAATTTTGATGTAATTAAATCACATTTTACGAAACGTTCACACTTTTTTTGGGGCACCCTGTATATATATTTTTGTATTCACGTGAAATATTCCTGAAGGTTCACATGGTACATCCGCATTTCAGAACTTTTATTATTATTCTAATGTAAATTACTCGTTACTAAGAAAACTTATGATAAATTTATCAACATTATAAAATACATTTTCTTTGATCTGAATCAATTCATTTTTAATTATTTTATTTATCATAAAACGAATTAATTTTTTGAGACCCGATAAATTTTTCTATATTGATAATAATTTGATTTGATCCCAGGTACTGCGTTGTATGATACACATTTCTGAGCTTTTAGCGTTTTGAGCTCTGAATTTATACGAAATAACCTACCTGAATGCTATATATTTAATAAATATATTGAAATAAAATTCTGACGATGTATGACGTCAAACTAAATACAATGAACTAACTATACACTAGGTGGAGCGGGGCGAACCAGTTAAAAGAAGTTCACTGTCGCCGATGCTCCTCCCTCACCTCGCCACGCCGCGTCCATGTTCCGCTCCGGTCGGACCGTGGACACGGCGAGGCGAGGCATGCGAAACGAAGCGAGATAGCACGAGACGACCCGTGTCGACACGAGAATAGGCGATGCAAGCCGAGAGCTGCAGTATATTCTCGTGCTCGGCTCCTCTCGCCATGCCTCGGCGAGAGTAGACTGCTTTTATGCAGAGATAGTATGGCCCTAGTATTATGCATTCAACGAGTCTGCAGCGAGCCACACAAGCCAGAAATGATCTATTTTACAACAATACGAAATAATGAAATTTAGGAAACAGTATTTTTTTAAAGCAGTATCTACGTATCTACGTAACAACCACAAAATCGTTTTGTTCGATATTTAAACGTTGTCCGCGTATGTGAAACCAAAATCAATCTACGAATCGCCTGGTACAAGATATTACGTGCAGTGACATCTTTAGACATAAATTGTAATCATTTCTGATATTAATGGTTTGCTTCCTGTCTTGGGCTGCATGTGTCCACAATATAGCAAGGAATATATCCACTATTTGGCCTAATGAGTGAAAAAATGTTACGATATATTATTTATATAATTTTTAAAATGCACTGTTTAATTAACTACCAATAATCCTTCACAGAATTGAGTGTTCAAACTTATTTTATAATAGTGACATCTTTTGTTGAATAGAAATAAAATAATCATTTATGAAATTTTGTTATAAATCGTGACATCTTTTGTCGAATGGACATAAAACATTTAAAAGCATTCTTTCGCCGTTGTTTAAGAAAATTTATTCGAGATATTTTTCAAACCTCTATTCTTCCAGGTAATGTGGACGAACCCTACCTCGGATAATCAAAAAGCTGATTAATACGAAATACGAACAGCCGCTTATACATATGTTACGTACTGGTTTTTTCTGAAGCTATTATTATTTAGATAGTTTGCCAATTTACATAAATATACTAAGAAAAAATAGTAAAATTGTATTTCTCTTAAAAATTCTTTAATTTTTATTTATTATTGAATTTACTGTCGAAAATCAAATATTTTTCAAACTATGGGAAAATAATATTTGCTTTCCGAAAAAATTATTGCAAATTTTTAAAAGAACTGAGAGGTGGTTTGCTGTTATTTTCTCTTCAAGATCGTTAGTTTAATAGAAGAAAAATATTATTCAGCAATAAGAAATATGTCAAAGTGACTAAAATATATATACATACTTTGAATAGTCGTAAATTCATAGTTGACTATGTTAAATGTTTTATAGATCAAATTGATTTTTTGAATTATCGCAAGTTTTCGAACAATTCTGAACCATATATATATACACATCGTTAATTCATTACTTATTTTATTTATTTATTTATGAAAGAAATTTAGTTTTGATATTTACGTAAATTGTCGAGTCGTGGAATACCGTGTGTAGTGCACGGCAACATTTCATTATCTGCACTCCCGCGCACCTTAGAGGGAACACACATATAACATGTCAATTACTCTGATAATAAACTTTATTGGTTTGTTGTACTCCGTGAATATTTTTTATAGCACACGGTAGGAGAACTTAAAACTTGACGCACGTATTTTTCCATTTAATCATCTGTCAAGGTCAATATATTTTAAGATTGGTTCCAGCCAGTGGAGTAGCAACCCCTACCTAAGAATAATGGTGTCCACATTATTATTACCACTTAACCCAGCTTCATTCTCTTCAACACTATTCTTTCTCATTAGAGATTTTAATTAATGGTTTTAATATCTTAGTGAAAATACATGCCAAATATGAATTAAATATATTAATTAGAAAGATATACACATAAAATCAATTTTATCTAAAAATATTATTGTTTCGCCACCGGGATTCGAACCCGAATGTCTTTCCAAACCGAGGAAGGTCCATTATCCAACTATGCTACAGCGACGATATTTTTAGCGACAAATTTTCGAACCTATATGTTACCTTTTTGATATTACATTTAACACTATTTAACAACAACAATATTTTTCGATCAAATTGATTTTGTATGTATATTTTTCTAATTAATATATTTAATTCGCATTTAAAATATCACAGACCAATGTTCTGAATAATTATAACCTCACAATAACAATGCGTTCTCCTAAAAATACACGCCAACTATAAGTTTGTCTGGAAGGACATAATATTTTTAATATTAACATATTTTCAACAGAATATTCCAAAATAAATTTATAAATATACTTGTTAGGTAACCGATAACCTGTTTTATAATAATATTTGATCAAATATTGAATTACAAGATGTTCCATAACGGGGTTTAAGAGTGTTAAATTACAAAATCTACAAATACGGGGATTCATTAATTCGAATTATAAAACGTATTTCAACTATACTATCCTATATAATACTATTGTATCATTCGAGACAAAACATAAGAGTTTTTTCAACTGTATTGTTATGAAAATACATTGGAAAAAGTTTAGCATGAAAATCGACTAATATGAAAAATATTATAGTCCCGGCAAAATGTATATTGATTTCATACATTTATTTTCTTGTAGTACAAAACAAAACATGCTTAACTTAAAAAGATTTCGCATCTTAGAATTAATAATTGTTTATTGTTTATGACACCCTGATCATAAACAAGGATACCGCTTTCCACATAGCGCCCATACTATTTTAAACATTTAAAAAAGCTGTGCATAACTAAAAATTCTGGGAAACAGATATAAATTAAAAATTGGATTAACATAAGCGAAAACATTATTTTGCAATTAGCGCCATCTGTGTACCAGTAGAGACTTCAATGGCTTAGTTCTAAAAACTCACGAACTCTCATGGCGCTCTTTTTTATTCACCGCATCGTGCTATTTACATTACTCAGTTTTATTTTTAAGCTAGTGAATTACTCAATATAAATGGAATTGAATTGAATTGAACTGAATTGATAATTCCTTTCGGTTGATCTGTTTTGTATGGAGCCGTTACCTATGCTGTTTTTAACAGAATAACATTAGAAAGGGCTACAACTGTTTTTTATTTGCGAAAAATAAAAAGCAATTGGCAGAACTATTTCCTACGTTAACCTTAAATAAAAATAATTATTTCCTATAGTTATTACGTTAAGGATTTTCAAACAATAAATTCTAAATTAAGTTCTTAAAAACGTCCATAAATTTTTTATATTAATTTTTATATGGGTAAAAAGTTAAACTTTAAAATCACTATTAATAGTACTCTAAAATTATAAATAAATACATGGTAGGATCGCATAAACGACGGATTTATTTTGTCCAAAGACGTTGGTTAAACGAAAGTACGTATATTATATTTGATTGTATAATATCATTGGTAACAGCACAACCTAAATCTATACCTACTGTACGCCACTGCGGATTATTCATCGGCTACGCCATCTCCAAATTACTTAGCGATTATGACTTCACGACTAAACTTTTATTGACCAGGCCGACATCTGATTTGCCATTTACTTTAACATGAAATAATATTTCGGTGTCATATTAAATGATTTCCACTGTAAAGTACTAGAAAAACTTCAAATATATTGTATTTACATATTCCTCTGATTATTTACCTAGGTATTACTATTTTTTCATATAGTTTTTATTTATATAATTCTCAATGTTATAGGTTTGAGTTTTTTTAGTAATTATAGCAAATAATTTGCTACCACTATTTACATAGTTACATAAAATATTCATATGTGTATTCCATATTTAGTTTCATTGCTGGCCAAATAATATATATTCGTTCCATATTTCTGTTAAATATTGCAATTTTAGGTATTAAATATACTTAAGACGTAATATTTGTAACGTGCAGAGACTGCTTAAAAAATGTAATAGTTGGCTTGACATTTGATAACGTAGTTTAACAATGTCACTTTTTGACACTTCATCAGAAATAATCAGGTTAAAAATTATAAAAGTTGAATATATTTCTTCTTGACATTTCTCAGCGACTCCGACCTCTCCAGGCATCACTCGGGCACTCAGGCGGTTGCCCAGGCTGCCCATGCGGTAACTACGCCACTGGATTCATCACATATTATATCTGAGTTCACATTGAGTTGAAATTGAATAAAGATTCAATGTTATATGACTAATAACAATCACAGCGAGATTTGTTATACAAAGAGTTGGGATGTCTCTTTAAACATGTTGAGGGTAAACTGTTAATAAATAATATTTATATTGTTAAGTTTTTATATTTTTTTCATTTTTATTCAAAGAAATAAATAATGGTTACCGGTACATTTAGGATTTGCATGACCTGTTTTTAAAAATAATTAAAGTGCGTAATGAACTAAACACATAGTGCATAATTCACTTCATTTGATTTTATATATGCACATATATATATATATATATATATTATATATAAAATTTAACTGACAATATGTATAAAAAATTGCGTTATAAAATACAAAGTTTTAATATAAAAATAAGTTTTACAATATATACATAAAGGGTGTTTCAAATTATTTTAATGAATAATCCACCTTATTGATACTTAACTGTGTCACTTAATTCAATGCTACTATATTTAAAAATCAGACATTTATGAGTAGATATAGATAGATAAATGCTTAAACTGCTAAATAAGAATTATCAATATAAATTGTACAAATATTATAAATAGAAAAAGAAAATTTGATATGAAAAAATAAACTATCGAATGATCTCGAGATAAGGCGAATATTTATATCATACTATATTTTTGGTGCAAATTGTATTTGTAATGAAGAAATATGTTTAGTGAAAACACTAAATAAATCTATTAGTACGACATCAAAGGCACACACAATTAATATATAATAATGTAGATTTTTTAAATGAATAAGCTCAGTTTATTTAAACGAATGAAGGAAAATCTATGTTTAGTTGTAGGGTCACCGCAAAACATTAAATTTTAAATGTTTTATTTTATCTGTACCAAAATTTTAATAATTCAATTTAATTTCTAAGATGATCTTGCTTCCATAAATTAACAGTAATCGTTCCAGCCTTTTAAATAGCTGAAACATATTTAGTAAAATCATTTAGAAAGGTTCACAGAAACAATATATATTTGGAAACGTATGTAGATGAAATTTGACGACTTTGACAATAGAAAATTCCAGGTCGGAGTCCCGAGTCGGATGATAGATTTTTCTGTGTATCTTTGAAAAACGTATGTTTAGAAATAAAAAAAATTCATTATTAAATAGTTAATGAAAATGAAGTTACGCGAAGTTCACGGTACTTATAATTTAGATTAAATAAGAATTAATGACGTCATTTTATTAATGTTTTCACAGGCGTTAATTTGGGATCCATTCAGTTTTCGATTTCTAACATATTGTTGATATATTTGGCACAGCTTAGCCCGAAACTGTGAAGGTGAACGAACCTAAAGCAGAATGATTCGGTCGGTTTGGTAACACGTTACTATTGCCTATGGTTAATTAACGGTATTAATAGTTAAAATAAAGATTTATCTTAACCGTATAGCTGGGCCCGTACTAAGGAAGGCGGTTTCTATCCTTCTTTAAAGAGTCGACCGGCCTCGTACGAAAAAAATATTATTTATTTCACAAAACGTATAAAAATACATGTCGTTTAACAAAATAAACATATATTCTTAACATCCGTGTATAAAATAAAACATTTACACAAATTATTATAAGAGAACTAGTATTAAAAATTAAAAAATCTACTGTTACAAATTATACAGAATGTGACAGACTATCTAATCTCGACCATGTCGGAGATATAATCATTTCAAAAGAGTCGTAATTGTGCGATTATTTCGATTAATTGAGAAATTTATTGTTTCCAAAAAATTTAAGGTCTTTGAAATTCGAGCGCCCGGACTTTTCTTTGTTAGATGATTGTAGTTCTGATGCAAAGATTTATTTTGAAGTACACGAATTTCTAAAAATTTCAAACAATAATATTTTCCGAAACGGTGGAGAATTTGCACATATTCCTTGAACATTTTCGACTCTTCTACGTAATTTAGTTATGAATCCATTCGTAAAATATTGCGAACTAAGTCTGTTATTATACTCTGTATTTATATTCATATTAAAAATCAACAGTCTATATATATAATATTATATTTTTTAAATATGTTTCTTCATATACTTATACGTTAATGTCAGGAGAAAAGCTAATAATGGCAATAATTATACAATTTTACATGGCTATGCCGCCGGCAAATACTCGTGAAATACATAGTTTTATTTATAAATAGGCACGGATTTGATTATGATGACATTGCGTGACGCTAGGCATAGCGCACTCAACATTTCTTTCGTATGACAACATTCATTACAAAAGCATACATTAAATAATTAATAGACAAGTAAGATATTGAGGCCCCTAGTACTCGGATATCAGATCGATTGCATATCACCTTCCAATGCGCTTCCAATTCAATGACATATTTTGACATATTTCACATAATGAAAATTAAAATAAAACAGATACCAACATAAATATGTAAAGTTCTATTGTAATTCGCAAATTAAATCATTATTAAAAATGTACATAGGTTTAAATTCTTCTGTGTACATGGCAGATTAGTCCAGAAAACTGTACACAGAAGATTAAACTATTATTGATTGCGCGCAAATGTTCAATAACATATTACAGTAGTATAAATAGACAATTATTTTATTGGTTGTAGATTAATTATTTATTATTATTGGAAAGCAATCAACAAGTTATCTGCTCACTAGGGACTAGTTTAATAGAGGGTGGAGTCGAGTTGGGTGCATTCTGAGTAAACTGCACTCTTTATTTCAAACTCCGCGTGTACCTAAAAATACAGAACACGTACGCGTTATATTTCTACTCACTATTGTTAACACGGAGCAAGAATAGACCAGCAGACCGTTTATAAATCGAATGGTCATTTTAGAGGTCACATCTATTAGTCTTCAAACTGACGAAGACAGATTTCCTTCAAATCGATTACAAGAAACTTCGCGAAGAAAATAATATGTGCATTATTTTGTTAACAGTTAAAAGATTGTCTTTTTGATTCAAGATGTAGTAGAGTCATTTTTTATGTTTAAATAAAAAAATTCTTCGAAAATCTCATTTACAAAACTGAAAGAATTTTTTTCGATATCTTGAAATGTGGCCGAGTTACAGATGTCAAAGTTACGCGTTTTAAAAACAAACAGTTTATACCGGTTTATCGTGTGACGTCACATCTTTCGAGTCGACGAGTCGGTAAACGACTCTCAGGCTAACCCATCTTTGAATGCCAATATCTCATGGTAATCTGGATTATTTTAACATACTACAAAACCACATTTCTGACATGCTACCGCATTATGTAATATGTGAACAAATTGAACGATTTCTGACTGAGGAAAATGTCTTGCTCCCAACTCGAGCGACCGGCACACGACAAATCGCATTTTATTCCCCGCGGAAGGTCAGCAGGGAATCGATGAGGAAGATTGCTCCGTTGATGATGGCCATGGACGCCTTGGCCATCTGTTTGTCCTTCATGTCGCTCTTGTAGGCGTGCTGGTACCTGTCGATTATGAGGGCTCCGGAAGCGATGAAGAGAGCGCACCCCACCAGCGAGAAAAATATGTCGATACGACGATTAATCGGCGTCTGGAGGAGGTATCCTGGAAAAGTGAAAGGAAATTTTAAATACTTTTAAAATTAGCAATATTAACTTTGTGGTTAAAATTCATATTTTTTATTTATTATCTTTGTTTTATTAACCACTGAATTGAGTTTAAATACATCTACCGGTTTCGAAAAATACCATTTTCTTCTTCAGGATGTCATAACTAACTAAAAATATAGCATTGTTTCTTCACCAGAATCTATTTTTAAATTTTTTTCAAAAAACAACAATTATTTAAAAAATAAATTTAGTACCTAACTCAAATTGCTGCTCAATACAAATTTAGTCGAATAATTTTTAGGAAAAAATTTTAGAATAGGACTCGTAGTTAAATTTAGTTGGCTGTTTAGAATTTTAGATAAATAAAGCATGTAAAAGTAACTTGTATTCATAACTATTAAAATTAAACGAGTAGAATCAAAAAACAATTGTTTAACAATATTGTGCGTATGTGTGGAATTGAATATTATATGTAGAAATTATATGTACAGTTTTCTGGGGTAATCTGCCCTTTCTGGCCGACCCATCGCATTGCAGGGTCTATAACCACTATCACCAGAGCTGATGTGTTTTTTTTTTCCAATTCCTTAGAGTCTACGATACTCTGAGTACTCTACATGCGGCTAGACCGCCAAATCTACTGCTACAAGTGCATCAGCGCTAATCGCTTTGACACTTTTACTAACTACTTATTGTAATAAACATCATATGTGTTTTATATTAATACATGAATTGGAAGGGTAAAAAATTCTGATAAAAAACCCTAGAGCTGATGTGATGTGTGACTGTTGACTAAGTACTGGCTTGCAGTACCGTGTCGAAACCGGGTGTTGTGTGAAACAAAGAATGTCTCTAAAATAACACATTCAAAATAACACGTAAACTAAATTGTTCAGTAACAGAGTTAATGCGAATGCCTGCTCCACAAGTAGGCGATGCTAAAATTGAGGATCTTCAGGACACAAATTTAATAATAATAACGCGATATGTAAATACCTGCAGCGCATCCTGCGAGAATGATGATGAAGCCAACAAAAGTCCCGGTGGTGATCATGGAAATGTTGATGTCACAGTCGAAGCTGTAGTAGTGAATGCCGATGCAGATGCATGTCAGCGCCTAGAAATGAAACATGAATTTCAATAATTTTAACTATTATAATAAAATCTTAAAAATACAAATATACTATTATAATAAAATCGAAAATACAAATAAAAAAATCGTTTCCGGTATTGGCTGCAAAAATAGGGTAAATATCGAATGTGTGTACGTGCTTTTAGTTTTTTTCTAGGTCCAATAATAATTAAGTTATAAATTTTTAATTTCTTAAATAGTCGCGATACGATTACTACTATAGTTATCGTGTCCACAAATAACTTTATTACACATATGTATAGATAATATAGGTACACAATATTTTAGGGGCAGATAATCTCAGTAGTTATACGAATATTTCAATTAAATGAAATATTTAATTGATTTCAAAAAGTATTGAATACAAAAAATAAAAAGTCATCGAATTTCGAACGGCCAGACTATTTTTGTCAGATGATTTAGGTAAAGATGCCTAAAGCAAATATATAAAATAATTATGGATCAATTTCGCAAATTTTTATTTTGACGTACGTAGACTCAAAGTTCAACATAATTTTGTAAAAATCTTATACAATAATATTTTCCGTAAACGGTACAGAATTTATACATACTTCTTGAACATTTTTCATTTGCAATTTAATTAGGTTTCCTAAATCCAGTATAGATAACACTTTTTAACGACAGGTTGTCATTGTCACAATGACCTTTTTTGGAAATCGGAAATTCGGAAATCGTATAACAAGTAGTATTTCTTATAAATCTACATAAACACACTCCATTCTTATAGTAAAATTTTTAAGTTTGTGCAAAGATATTTGTATGCGACGCGTGATTGATATATTATTTTTGAATACAAATCAAATTAATCAATTTGAAAGATTTGCAGAAAAAATCTATCTATCTACTAAAATATCTGTACCCTGTTTTGATAAAGGTGTGTACACGAATCTACAAATACCAAGTAGGTACTCACTTCAAATTATGTGTCTACCTAGATAAAATGTCTCGGTGCCATCGATTTTCCCATCCTTGTACGCAAAACTATCTGTGTTTGTACACCATAGCGTTTGCATAGATATACAAAATGTATTATTTCGTAGAAAATTAGACGATTTAAAACATGTTGAAATGTCAGAAAGCTTTCAAAAGGAAAGGGGCATAAAATGTACGCCCTAACTATATTCTGTTTACGCTTAACATTTTATTAATTAAATTAAATAAAAAAAATAACTGCAGAATAATTGTTTCTGATATTGATTTTTTACATGAATACGTAATATACAGTAATAAAAAAACACCTGTATAAGTATAAAAAGAATTATTAACACTAAGTATCGTAGATTATAATGTAGTATGTACTTTTATGTATACAAAAAAACATTTATAACATACAGTTCTGCCATAATAATGGAATGATAGATGTATTCATTTGAAAAGTGTAACATGTGGGTTCGAAAAGTTGTCGTCAAAAGTACTGTCATAGTTGCACCTTCCCCTGTTTGGAAAGAGATCCAGGTTCGAAAACAATATTTTTCGATAAAATTGATTTTATATGGATATCTTTCTAATTAATACAACTAATTAGTATTAGGATGTTCTGAATAACTACAACGTCACATTAAGAATGTGTTCTCCTTAATAAACACATAATTGATGGATAATGGCAGATTTAAGATCCAATTTCCTCAGGTGTCTGGAATTAGCGAATAAATATAACCATTTTTTGTACTGGCTGATTTGGTAGATAACGAATGTAACATTTTAATATATTAAGAAAATAGTTGTAACTGAATTTAAATGGAATAAAATTATAATTTAATAATAAGGCATGCAAATGGTTAATTTTACTTTTTTTTTGACAATACATGACCTCTGTATATGTCTCAGAGATCTAACTTTTGTGCAGCATTTTCTCAATTTAGCAATTTTTGATATTCTTATTATTATTCTTATTAGTAATGATACTGTAATTATTAACATTTACATAGATTAATTTATTATTATGAAAGGAAATTCTTAGTTTCATACCATTTTACAAGAGCCAAGATGAAAATTACACGAAACAAAATATCGCTCATTCAGAATTTCACATTTTCATGTTAAACTTCATATTGATAATAAAAACACATGAAAAATGCAAATTAGGATAACGAAAATTAAGTTAATTAAATTAAAAACTAAATGTAATTTTTCCACGCGTAATTTATTCGAGTGTAATTTTTTACTCATGTTATTTTTGATCATTTAACCAAACAACCATTTTTATAATGTAAATTTATGTCTTAGTATTCTTGGCATTTATACGTGCAAATGAATAAATAATATTTTATATTTAAAGTAAACATTTTCAACCCTGTATTTATGGTGATGACCCAGTATTTATTTATATCTATGATGTCAGAAAAATAATTAACTTAACGCATTTTAACAGAAGTGGCCAACCATTTGCGAACTACATTAATTTACTAAGAAATTTTCCATCTACGTGCAATTTGGATACTGCATACATTTGTTAGTTCAAAAAAATGTCTAATGTAAAAAAATGCATAAACTGTTTCTGTCATAAAATTTAGAATATTATAATTTAAAATGTACCGAAGAAAATTATGAAACTGTTTTTTATTTTTCCCGGGATCGCATTACTTTCATTATTTTCGAAATTCATTATTTACTCCAAGCAAGATAAATATGAAAACTCCTAATTATCACTAGGAATTAATTCCTCAAAGGAACGAAAGTAGACTGAATGCAGTGGAAATGAGATCACTTAGACGTATTTGTATTTGTAAATCTATTTATAACAGAGTAAAGAATGAAGAAATAAGGAAAGAATGTAAAGCTGATGTTAGTATAGTGAGTAAGATTAAAAAAGGATCACTTAGGTGGTTCGGTCATATGGAACGGATGAATGAGGAGAGAATGGTAAGAAAGATATATGATGCAAGTGTTGATGGCACCAGAAATAGAGGACGTCCGCGGAAGACTTGGCACGACCAGGTAAACCAGATAATGGAGGATGGTTCTGTTGGAAGCCTCAACAATCGGCGAGCTTGTATGAGAAGATGTATGTATATGGATGAGGCGAGAATGAGGACAGAAAAGTGTGGCGCTCTATCTTCTCTGCCTACTCCCACGGGGAAACGGCGTGATTGTAAGTAAGTAATTAATTCCTCTCTTACCGGGAGAATAAAGTATCAAATGCACAATCTTCCTCATTTCATTTGTTTTCCTTCAAATTTTCTACTTTATGTGCGTTCCTTTTATTTTATTTAGACGTCTATTTTTATTTGCAAAGTCTTTGAGTAATACACGCTAGATGTCGTTGGATCTACGGACGTTAGAAGGAATAATATTTTTATTTTTTAGATTGGAAGTGTAGCTCATTCTTCATTGAAATTGGCAAACTCAATTTCTCGGCAAAATAATATTTCGGGTTCGAATTCCGGCGATGACTATAGTGATGCATCTATTTTTTTTTTAATTGTCTAAGAATGATGTTCTATATTGCAACTTTAAAATAAAAATGCAATTCGAATTTAAAGTGTATAAACTGTAATATCAATATTTCACCACATGTTTCTTCAGTTCTGCGTACCTGTCCGGTAAAATAACAGGTGTGGCCTCCGAAGGCCACCAGTCGATAAACGGATGGTCATAATCAGGTCAGAGAACACTGATGGTCACGGGAAAGAGCGCAGCTGAATCTCAAGGGAATCGTAAAATACCTTGCAAGGTATTTTAAAGTAGGTACGAGTATTACAACATTACTAACGGTAAATCAAAAGAAAGCAATAAATGGGATTTTATTTTTATATAATACCAAAGTGAAAAAATTTAAATCAAAATGTTTTTAATCGTATAATGAATGTTCACTGCGTACGAAGCACGGGATGTGGTGTAGTAGATAAAGAAATAAATGACATATTGTGACAAATTTCTTTTATAACATTTTAATGAACAATGCAGATTTTTCAGAGAACAAAAATCGTTATAAATAAGCCTCTAATATTTGTAATACCACTAGTATTAAAAAAAGCATGATTGAGCCTTTTAAAATAAATAAAAATATTTTAATGAAAATACATTTTTCTGTAATATTTTTAATACAAATTAAATTAATAAACTAGAAAGATATACAGAAAAATAGATTTATCAAAAAATAATATATATATATATATATATATATATATATCAATTATAAAGAACTACACAATATAATTTTCGTGACTACTTTAAAATAATTTTTTATAAAACTTAATTGCTTTGTATAGTGATTAATGCATTTTTCCGGATAGGAAAAGGTTCATCTCGGTGGCAACCAGATATTTATATTTTTCTGTATATCTTTCTAGTTAAAAATATAATTAGATTTTCTAGGCTAATCTGACATGTATATCTGACATTTCTGGCCGACGTTTCAGATCCCATTGTAGGATCCATCACCAGGGCTGATGTCAGGTACATATTAAAATATATGAGACCTCCTCCCCTGCAACAACACTGTATATCCGTGTTTATAAATATTGATATACATTGAATGATATACATAATTGTTGCAGAGAAGCTCACTTATAAATAGTGTTTAATAGTATTTTTATTCATTTTATATGGTTGTTTAATAAACCAATTGATATACAACGTTGTGGCATTCATAAGTAAGATCTGCCCAAAACCGATATACAGTGTTGTTGTAGGGGTTGTCTCATATGTTAAAATATATTCATTGTATGCAACCTCGTATAATAAAGAACTATTATGGGTGTGGCTAATAGAAATGATATCGATGATATACATGCTGTAAAGATTATAATTAAATAAAAAACTAAATAAATTATAGGAAATTAAATTGAACACGGACTCATCAGCTCATCAAATGGATAAAAAATATTTGCTTAAAAATATCTTTTAATATTAAACTAGCGTTTTATTTGGGCAGTAGGTACAGGAAGTCGTTATTGGACAAAAGTATTGTATGTGCGGATATTCGGTTAGCATTGCCAAATTGCACTGTTCGCTCACGAATACAAATGATTTTGAAATGTGAAAATGTTCTACGTGCAAAACGGCAAACACAACACATGAAATTGTAATCGAAACACACAATGTTCATTTCAATATAATTCAACAATGGAGCAAAAAACAATAATAAGATTTATTTGTTAGCAAAGCGATGATTTGAAATTATATTTTATATTTCATAATCGTGAAATATTTTATACTTCATAATCTTGAAATATTTTATATTTCATAATCTTGAAATATTTTATATTTCATAATCTTGAAATATTTTATATTTCATAATCTTGAAATATTTTATATTTCATAATCTTGAAATATTTTATATTTCATAATCTTGAAATATTTTATATTTCATAATCTTGAAATATTTTATATTTCATAATCTTGAAATATTTTATATTTCATAATCTTGAAATATTTTATATTTCATAATCTTGAAATATTTTATATTTCATAATCTTGAAATATTTTATATTTCATAATCTTGAAATATTTTATATTTCATAATCTTGAAATATTTTATATTTCATAATCTTGAAATATTTTATATTTCATAATCTTGAAATATTTTATATTTCATAATCTTGAAATATTTTATATTTCATAATCTTGAAATATTTTATATTTCATAATCTTGAAATATTTTATATTTCATAATCTTGAAATATTTTATATTTCATAATCTGGCTATTGAGAACTTCCTCAAGAAACTAAGTGCAAATAATACACGTGCAAAATAGTGCATTATAACACAACAGTGTTACTTGACGTAAGATACGAGAACAGTATGTATATTGAGTACGGGTTGTTAAATGTTTGGTGTATAATGAATAGTATGAGGAGTTAATTTAAATTTAATCATATTATATTAAAAAGTGGTGTAATCACATTACTCACATAATGCGAAATAATTAATAAATACATTTATTAGCCTTATTGTCACAATTTACAATTAAATTATAAAAAATTATTTTATAAGTGAGTTGCAATTTTTAATAATTTAACCAATGTTAATAAGTTATGCACTTTCTTTTGCCAGTAGATGCTCTGACAGCTGAGCTACGCCAGCCTTGTTAATCTCGTTAGATTTGTTCTATGCTGGTATATTATTTCAGTTGCATATGTATATTTTTTAGTAGAAAATTACAATGAAATAATTTTTTTAGAAAAACCTGTTGAGTAGTGCCAATTCATTTTTATAACCGGAGTATTTTAACACAACTGAATAATAAAAACATGTTATTAGGAGAACACATTATTATTGTGAAGCTGTAATGATATTTTAAATACTAATTAAAAGTATTAATTAGAAAGATATACATAAAAAATCAATTTTATCGAAAAATATTGTTATTGCGCCACTGAAACTTCAACTTCACAATAAGAACGTGTTATCCTAATAATGTATAAGATGTATGAAAAAGTACAAAAATTTAATAAAAATTAATTGGTAATTCTGTCGTCTGCTATAGGATTACTCAAAGGTATTTGGGATTCCGTAAAAAACAAAGTACATATCTCTTTCAAATAATGGAACGATAAATCTATTAATTTGATAAAAGGTTCGAAAATTTGTCGTCAAAAATAATGTCGCTGTAGCATACTTGGATAATGGACCTTCCTCGGTTTGGCAAGAGATCCAATCTCGGTGGAGCAACAACAATATTTTTCGATAAAAATGATTTTATATGAATATATTTCTAATTAATACATTTTTTATTTGTGATGTTGTGTCCAGTAAAAGTCCTAGCTTTGCTTTTTTGAAAGAAATATTTACCATTTCGCGTTTTTTTTTGTGATATGTCTACTTGTATTTATTAAAAAAACGTCACAAATTTATCAAATATAATTGAAGCAATCGATAAAACACATGCGTAATGCGTAGAGCTGAAACACAAAGAAATAAATTTACGCAACATTATATTTATTCAATTTTAAAATTATACATTATAAATGTATCATATTTACGCACACTTTAAATAATATACCGTATACTTAAGTGAGAATTTTAATAGTTAGTACATGAGTATATCAAATAAATCAGTGTGGACGTTAAGTACATAATTGTGCCCGTTGTTATGAAAGTGGTATAATTCAAAAAATTAAAAAAAATTGTTTATCAAATATGTCGTGTAATATTGTTTTAAATTAATGTAATACGATGCAAATTATAACAATTATATAAATTTTAATTTGCATTGTTACGAAATTTAAAGATATTCCGCTTTTTATTTACTTTTTTATTTAATTATAATCTACATGCAACGTTTATATTTCGAAATAAATTATAAATGCAAATTTTGAAACAATTTTGTAATATAAAAATATTTTTTAATCAATTCAAACGCATATCTTTAAATATCTCGAAACGAAAGAAACATGACTTAGACCACTTTCATAATAATGGGCAAATGATTTAATTATTTATAATTAAAATAATTATAAATTTAATTATTTATAATTAAAATAATTATAAATTTATAATTAAAATAATTATAAATTTATAAATTTATAATTAAAATTTAATTATAAATTTCTGCAGTAAATAAATAAAAAAAATTAAAGAAATTTTATTATATGTAATGCCATTCTAAATTTGTCATGAACATGATCGGTAATTAAAATAAACCTTTTAAGAGTTCCAATGGCAAGTTTGATAATAATTATATAATTTATGAAATGTAGACCATCTTGTTACGCTCTGCCGCTCGAGTAAATGGAACATTGTAACGTGACGTCATATCATGTTAATTAATATCACGTTGAGTGAAGGTCCAGTTAGTCGGATTAAAAAAATATATATTCAGCTAATGGAGCCTAGCACTGTATCTAAATATTTTTGTGGATTTTCATTATTAGTATCACATGTTAAATAGTTATTATGTTTGTTATAATATGTTTACACTGTGAAAATTCGTCAATAAAATAAAAATAATAAAAAAATAGCACAAATGAAAAAAATTAATAAATTTTTATCAGTGCCTACTTAGAGTTTTGGTCTTACATTGAACTTGTAACACTTGCACACAGTTTCAGTAAATTATTCTCTATTTATTTGAAATGTTTTACTTCATTGATAACCTACCGATTAGCTGGGTCACAAAAATAAAATTACGTGTATTTAGTAAAGGCCATTTCTGACGCTGACTAATACACTTATCCCTCGATTTATGCGGTATTTTTTGGACGGTTTCATCTTAACGCGTTTAAGAAAAAATTTTAGCGTTTTAAAAGATGATCGATATTCTGTCTAAAAAATCACCCATCCGGACATAGAAAGGAATTTTGTCTAAAAATTACTCCATCCGGACACAGAAAGAAATTTTGTCTAAAAAATTACCCATCCGGACATAGAAAAGAATTTCGTCTAACAAATCAGACATTCGAACACCGAAAGGAATCTGAATTAGTAGTGCATTTGGTGATTTTAGGGACAATAATGGGGACTTCATAATAGTGAGAGAAGGAAAGATACTAAAACATTAAAGGTCAGCAGTCATGTTCACAACTGCAAAGAAGCGAAATGGGACAAAAATGATGGGGATCGGATAAGGGATCATATAGACCGAGATAGTTTAGATAGAAGGGTTTGAAATGGAAATGAATTGTTCCTAAGTAAGCATCTACATGCTGCTTTATATTCCATTTCAAATAAATTGGTTTCAAACTACAGACGACAACCAGGGCTAGAAATCCAGAGATAGCGAGCGAGGCGCGCCGTTAACCAAGTAGGTACCAACGATAAAATTATTGTATTGTGTTCATTATAAAAGGCGTCCATCCAATGTGTCTCTCGCATACAGAACGTGCAACTTGTGAGATGTGACACACGCCTAAAAATAAGCGAGATAACGCGACGCCTACCTATAATACTTCTCAATCTGTTTGGTGTTACTCGCTACATGACTAGGTCCAGGAATATTGTTCGAGATAACAAATATTACCCAGCGATTCTTCGCTCGGAAAATTATTCGCCGCATATATTGTAAAAATGTACTTTAGATAAATATGTACTATTTTAAAAATACAATTATAAATTGTATATCTATGTACATAACTTATCATAGCCATTATAAAAAATGAAGTTAAAATGTTCACGGAACAGCGTTGGACAAATGTAAAACGATACGAAGCAAATTAATCAATTAGAAATATATGCAGAAAATATTAAAAATGCAAATTTTTGTATACATTGTTTCCTGAAGAAGATACCACAGGTATCGAAACATATTTAGTTATCAATAAATAATGGTATAAACAAAGTTTATATACAGAAAAATTAATACATCGATTTTTTTCTACAGCAAAAATGTAACACGTTTTTCCGGATAGGAAATGGTCCATCCTGGTAACAACCAAATATTTTTCGATAAATAGATTTTTCCTGTATATCGTTCTAATTGATTCATTTAATTTGTATTAAAAATATACCACAGAACCGTGTTCTGAAATTGCAACATTACACCAAAAATATTTTTTCTTTTAAATAAAACAACCAAAAAAATGTCATCATACTTAAATAAAAACACTGCTTACTTTCACTAATTTGTTATTTATTATAACGATTTCAATGGTTTGAATATTGACCTTGACATCTTGAACATCTTCTATTATGTCTTCTCTCCTGCGCTTGTTGATCACGCCCCAACACCCACTTAACTCTAATCTCCCTGTTTACGCGCCTTGTTACTTCTATTGGCACCACTGGGTTTCCTGGTTTATAATAATGTACACATGCGTGTGTGAGTATTGCCGCCTTTTTTCGGAATCTAAGAAGACGGTAACCGAGGTAACCAACTATCGAAGGCGTTTACATAAACATCCCCTTTCCCACTCCGCTCCTCAACCCCGAGTAGCACGTAGTCTTTCAGTCTTAATTTTAGTATTAGTAACATTACTGAAAATTATACGTATTGAAAACGTTATAATAAAAAAAATACAGATTAGTGAAAGTAAAGTGTTTTTATTTTAAGTATAATTTAAAATGGTCTTTCACAAGAAATTTTCGAAAAATTGCCATTATACATTAAAGAAAAATAATTACGTTTTTCAAAAACATTTTTTTTTCAACACTTTGATAACAAAATTGTTCCCGAATAATTGTGGTTGCGAATAATAGTGGGCGGCGAACAATGTTCAGGACACCTACGCACGTGACCGCGCGTCAAGTTTTGTATGATGTATGATAGGGGAATAATTGCGTTAGTGTTGCAATGCAATCTGCAAATTCGGTGTTACACTGACAGACCGCAAGAAATCCTTGTTGGCGTGCAGAGTAGCGATAAGATTAACAATGATTATTTGATTTGTGTTAGATCGATTGGTTACAGTGATTTTATTTACAATTGAACAATTAGCGAATACGCAATTGTAATAATTATAATAATAATAACTAAATACGCTAAAATAATAGAATTCTTTAACAGAAACAACAAATGATATAACATGAACAAACAATGTTTTCTTTTTTAAAACACATTTTTATCGTGAAGTTGCAGTTTCAGAACATAGTTCTGTGATATTTAAAACAAATTAAATGAATTAATCAGAAAGATACACATAGTAATACATTAATACTAAACTTGTGGTATTTTTACAGTAATAGGCATATATATAAATAATACTTCCATCATTATCAGCCAGAAAGCCTCCTAATGTATCTCCCATTTTTTCTTGCTCTATGCCTAATACTTCGTTTATGAACTAAAATCTATGTTATGAATCTGTTTAATGATAATATCATGTCTCGTTTCAGCAACATTATAAAAAGCAAGAAAAAACCAATATCGTTGAATAGGTTTTTAGTGAGATAGAAACCCGATGAACCTTAAGGTGCTTTTTTGAAAATAGAGTCCCTTTCCAAACAATAACACTTTACTACATATTTTGTAAGATAAGTTAAAATAAAGTTTGTTTTTACGTCTATTCTCTTCGTTTTATTACTTCCGATTCCTTTTAAGTTAAAACTATGAATTTTTGTTGCTTTTATAGGATTTCAAGCAAGAAGTAGAGAATAAAGATGACAAACGGCCATTTTCTTGGGGTCTTAAACAGATTAATACATTTTGAATTGATTATTATGGGAATATATGTTTCGGTTTACGAACAACTCGGTTTTTGTACAGTTTTTAATTAAGTTCGTAAACCGAGGTTCCACTGTACGTTCTATAATAAATTGGACTTAAAACAATAAATAAATTAATATAAATTGTGTTTTTTTCCAAAATGTATGTACCAAGAACCGAGCAAACTGACCGAGAACCGAGTAACCTTGTCTCTTTTGAGAAGATATCAAATTCTTTTAGCTTTAACGCAAACATTGGTAAATATCACGCAGCTATTCAAGGATGTCAATTTGTCAATCCATCAGATATTGAAGGCGATTAATAGACGAGGCCGATCTGTGACCCATTTGTAAAATGTAAACGCTGAATAATAACGAATAAATCATTTTGTCGCGTATATCCCAAGTCTGACTATAAGGATTTCACTAGAAAAATAATTATAAAGTAAATAAATAATATTTTCTTACGTTGTCATTTTGTTTTGTCAAATAATAATAATGTGTTTATTCCAACGTGACCAGGTTTTTTTTAACCCGATTCACCATAAAGATAATACGTATTATGTTATACATTAAAGGTTATGAAATAAATATAATGCTATGAAAAAGAAAACCAAGGAAAATATTAATAAATAAAAAAAATAATAAAAAATTTAAAAAGTTAATAAAAAGTAAAAAGTTCACACATACATACACACAAAATATAAATATTACATATGTAACTACTTCAGTCACGGCCATTGTTGTATATGTAGCTATTTTTTAGGCGCTGCCATTCTCTGGTCAGGGAACCAGCTTATACTTGTAAGAAGATAGGTAATGATAGTATTTTTAACTGAATTACAGTTTTTTGATGTGAAACTTATTTAACCGTGGTGTAGTAATTTCATTTGATATTCAAGACCGTCCTCACATGAATTTTAAATGAAAATAATATCATTTTTGATAATCAAAAATATATAAAGACTGTTTTCGTTTAAAAAAACTCATGTCGCTTACGCCGTTATAACGTTGTGAAATATTTCAAATTCATTTCTTTGATCCGTAAATCGTGAAGTCAAAACACATTGTTATTTCCATGGGAACACCGAATATTTTTTACTCGAGTTTCCGAAGGTTACGGTCTTCAGACTTACCCATACAATTCATAGAATCTTTTGTTTAGGGGTGAAAAGGAGACAACCACGGGTGGTCTCCTGTGTTAGAAGTATTTCTGTCTCATTTCAACACATATGTTCAACGCACAATCATATGTTTGTCTCTTTATTAACTATATTTTTATAAGTTTTTATTAGTTTTTCAACTCTTTTTAATACTCTACAGAAATTTACATTTACCAATGGTGCTCGTTTATATCTTTACTAAAAAAATTATTAAATAATATGTTTCACTTAACAATTTGAGTATCAACTTTAAAATTAAAATTTATACAGTACAAGATATTTAAATAGATTTAGTCTAGAATGTTAGTATTCAATAATATCATTTTTAGATTATTAAGAAATGAATATGTATAACTAAAGAAACAATTCTATGTTAACTTATTATGTATTTATCAAAGTAATAATTCTGAGTTGAAAAAAATTCATTTGATACATAAAAAATATTATATACGTATATTTTATTTTTAAACCTTTTAAATTTTTTATTTTCTTTTTTTTTTTTTTGTTAATTGCAATGATTTTTTTTAATATATGTTTTTATGTATAGTAGATTTTATGTACACAATGCTAGATATAAATTATATATAAGTAAACGCTAAAAACAGTAATTACCATTAGCAAAATATATAAATACTTTAACGCGCTAACTTTTCTGAATAATCAAGAAATTTAATAAAAAATAAAGTATGCATTACCACGTGCAGATGTCCAAAAATTAACTTATTTAATATTCTGCTCGCGTGCGTGCTTAGAAATGAGTTCGTTGTGCCCACGATTGCCATCGTCGCATTCTGGACAAAATAATTTGTATATTTTAGATGGTGATGCGAATTTTTTCTTAATTTAGCTGCTGACGCTAATCGTTTATCGTCGAGAACTACAATTAAAAGTACAATTGAGATAAGACAGTACAAAGAAGACATGTCGTTTGATGTCCCCATTTAATTAAAAGTAATACTATTTTTACATAGTAGGAATCGGTATTATTAACGTGAATTTTTCGCGGTATGAAAATAACGCTGCATGCATGTATTGTAAGGTGCAACACATCGATTAGCTCGCCATATAAAATGTCTCACGATACGTGAGCAAGCACTCTTATGGCACAGGTCCACGGTAATCTCTCAATGAGACTTTGAGAAATTTTTAAATGTACGTATGTACATGCGATGATGATTCATAGAACATTTCTCACTGACCTTTACCTATTTTTGATACGAATCTCCAAGAGAAATTTCATCCGTGGACACATTCGAACATGGATCTCTTTCCAAACCGGGGAAGGTGCATCATCCAACTATGCTACAGCGACAATATTTTTAACGACAAATTTTCGAACCTGTATGTTACCTTTTTGATATTAATACATTTAATCATTCCAATATTTAAAATATCACAGACCTATGTTCTGAATAATTACAACTTCACAATAAGAATGTGTTCTCCTAATAAGATTAATTATACTGACCTTTACCAATAAATCTGGCAGGCCAGTGATCAAAGTCTCCATATATTAATACCATTTCAGTACGGTGTCACGATTAATGAATGGAAAAAAACCTATCCCTATATTCTATTGTATTTATACGTTAATTAGCGCTAATCATTTTAAAAACCTGTATTCATTAATCTGATTCTAGTGGAGAATGATCAGTCCAACTTTTGAAAAACCACGAAAAATATTGTTTGAAATTAAAAATATTTTTTATCATAATCGCACTGGCTGTATAACCTTTGGAATATTGAGTTATGACTTTTTACAACAACTTTTTAAAATTCCAAATTCAATTCAGCAAATATATACGACTCATAGCGCAAATGACGTCAACTTTATGATGTCATGGAGCAGTCTACCGGCTACGTGTTTGGGAAGAAAATCGATTGCCACATCTTAAAGCCACCGTACACGGTCCGTCCGTCCGTTCGTCAGTCTGTCCAACACACTTCAGACATTTCGACGCCTATTTGAGCTTAAGTGAAAAGTAGTTTTGGCTTTACATTATATTGTGAACATCGCCTTAACATTATACTGAAAAAATTTATTATCTCAATCTCAAGGTGATACTTATGAAAAAAGACACTCCAGTTTCCAGTATCGAAACTACTATCCTGAATCACCAAATACAATGGGCAGGTCACTACTTACATAATGATGATAGACGACTTCACACAAGTTATCTTTGGTATTTGTATCACGGCAAAAGAAGACAAGGTGGATTAAGGATATGATTTAAAGACACTCTCAGGGCGAATTTGAAAAATGAAGAAGATAAATGAGTGCAATAGCGAACGGAATAACAGAAAAAAATGAGGAAAAATGATGAAAATACGTCATTTCTCAACAGATTTACCTACACAACGCAATTCTTCGAGCAATCACTGCTACACTAGAAACTGACATACGTAACTATGAAGAACTCATTAAATCCTTTCAAGTTTTGGATATAAAATAATTGTTTACCAAATCAAACTTAAAACTATTTTTTTTTTTTAATTAACTTCACTTCCACGATCCGATCTATCTAGGATCAAAACCGTAGGATACTTTTCAGTGCCAAAAATGAATACCAAATTTGGTCAACGAACTTTCTTGTTTTGTGCACCGCGTATATTTAACAAATTGGCACTAGGCTTTAAAGGGTCTAAAGTGATTCACGATTTTAAATCAAAAATAACAGAGCGGTTGCTCGATGTGGGTAGAAAGAAAAATGATACTAATTTGTCATTTGTGTTAACCTAACTACCTGTACATTTGTGTTAACCTAACTACCTGTACATTTGTGTTAACCTAACTACCTGTACATTTGTGTTAACCTAACTACCTGTACATTTGTGTTAACCTAACTACCTGTACATTTGTGTTAACCTAACTACCTGTACATTTGTGTTAACCTAACTACCTGTACATTTGTGTTAACCTAACTACCTGTACATTTTATACTTACATATTACAGACAAAAATATTTGTATAACTTTTTTTACAATAACTTTTTATAACTTCCGATTGTACTTTTTTTTACGTAACTTTTTATAGCTTACTTTACATTATACTTACTTACCTTACTTTATAACGATTGTACCTTAACAATTACAACTTTTAGAAACTGTACAGGAAATTGCTTTAGAACAGACCACGTCTATTAAAATAATTACCTTTATTTTCATATGTACTAAATCTCCAGTATTTAAACCTCAATTACCAATCATCGTTATAATCAAACACAAGCATAGTCACAATTACGGTTTAGCATCAATAGTAACCATGACAGACGTCATCCTCGCAACGAGGGATCGCTGAATAAATATAATGTGTATTTGACGGAATTTTAGCGAACACTTCCTAAGCTTACCGCAATTACCTCACCGGTTTCACTATTTTGTTCTGATTGTGCTCCTACGTCATCTCAGCGGAACAGGTGTGACGACATTTACTTAACCGCATTATGTCATTAATTTGTCTTCCATGGCTTGTATCGTTTGTTTGGTGCAGAACGCACCAAACAAACGCTACAAGCCGTTATGATTTGTGGTGAATCAAAACACACGTTTATTTACTGAAAACAACACGCATCTTTTTTGTTATTAGTGTCATCGGATAGGCTTTGCTTGCGTGCTATATTTTTAGACGTCAGGGCAGAGGTCAAGGAATCAGGCGCGTGTCACGAATTTATTACATTACATTCCACGTTCTTTTGATTACATCCATTTTAAATTGAACGAAGCCGTGCTCCCACGCTAGTTATAATATTGTAGCCCTTGAAATGCTAGCTTCCAAATGACACAATTGTTATGTTTCTTTGTGGTGAACGTGCACCAAAGCGTCACTGAGTTCTAATTGTCTTGCTATTAGAAAAATGAACAAAATTTGAGCTAATTTGTTTGTTAGAGTTAAAGGAAAAATCATGTCATAGAGGCAATATATATCGAGATATAAATATATGGTAATATAGATACTTTTGAACTGGCCGCGGTCTAGTGATAGAAATCAATTACTCTCAGAGATCGAATGGATCGAAACTCGGTATCTAATCCCCAGATGAGCAGTTTTTTTCAACTTCTACACTTTTTATATTTAGCCAAGATACGAACCGCTTTGTATTTATTTATAGTATATGGAATTGAATACGTGTAAGCTTTATTAATTATGCACTTATTTCGGGAAAAAAATAATTACAGTATTTGATTATAAAAATTAAAATTTATATAAAATAAAAATAACCATTTAGATAGTCAACAATCACGCGGACAAAAAATGTCGTATATTCCGTCCATCCTTTATAAATTATTCATCCATACTAGCTTCCATTCCTTGGTAGATATTAATAGTAAAATGTCATTAAAATAAAACTTAACTTGACATTGTAAAGTGTGAACTCTATAAAATGTGTCACCGCAGTCCAACAACGACAACATATCTCGTGACCTCTAACTAACTACGTTGTTTATAGCGATGAGAGAATCGCGAAAAAATGTATTTTATTATCGCCGGTTAAATAAATGTAACTGCGACCTTGCGATACTCACGAATAACTATTTGAAAACAATCGCGGTGAGCCCGGCGACGCTATCAAACGATAACACTAACAAAACGCTATTAGCCAGCTGTATTAAAAAATGAGAAACTAACTCATTGATAGTCGAAAGGCGCACTCATCGAAATGCGGATTACCTCATAACGCACAGTAGAGAGGTACAACGCTACTAAAATAGAGTACCTACCTCCGAATGAACAGAAGACGCCATCATTATTACAGTAAGTTCTCTACGCATTACGAACGAATTTCATTATGAGAGCTCATTCATAAGTCAAATTCGTTCACAAGTTGAACAACGCCCATCATTTTCTGTAATAATCCCCATGTTCTTGGGGTTAACATTCGACATCAGTGCTGGGGTTTAAATTGAACTCTTTATTACACACACAATTATCGGTACTCGCTAAGCTACACAATCTCTGATCTACTATGCGACACTTTAAAGGTTTCGTATTTGTCTATGAATTAGAGAAAAGACGAAACGTCATGACCAATTAACCTGACAGATTAACCTGTACCAGTACCGATGTAGTGCAGATTGCAGAGTGCGGTTCTAGAACTTCAGAGGCATTCC
Organism: Eubasilissa regina; assembly: GCA_022840565.1. Classification (NCBI taxonomy): domain Eukaryota; kingdom Metazoa; phylum Arthropoda; class Insecta; order Trichoptera; family Phryganeidae; genus Eubasilissa; species Eubasilissa regina. The sequence continues at coordinate 20,871,012 of JAINEB010000013.1, forward strand.
GTAACAATATGTATAATATATTGAATGCCTCAGTAGATAGGTTAATCAAATCGCCAGCCGAGTTGTTTATGGGACAGTTAAGCCGGCCATACACGCAACGGTATACCTGACAGCGCGTGTGTGTGACAAAACTGGCATGTATCCCTACCTGTACAGGCGACCTGACGACAATTGAAAATTCATATTTTCTACCTGTGGTTAAGTGCTAGCTTCAGACAAACCTGAGTGTGTGTGTTACTGCAGAACGTAGATCTCAATTGTTCCGTTCACCGTGAAGGGAAAGGTCGCATAGCGTAGTTCGAAAAAATGGCGTCTCTCGCAAGCGCAGTGCAACTGTGGAAGATTTTATTGATTTGTGTAAATCTGACCCTTGCCTTGTGGCTCGTAAAAAGCAAAGATTACCACTATAGAAATAAAAATAAATATCAAATTGACGTGACTGTATTAGGTTATTTTTAATAATCATGGACCACTTTTGTCGCAGTTTTCTTTTTTTCGTAACATGACGAGAAGTAGCGCTACCGCATCGTCGTTATTGCGCTGTACCGACGCCATGGTTGACAGAAATTGTCACAGGTTGGCCGCTACGTGTATGGCCAAAGTTGAACTTCGGTATACTTGTCATGTTCACCTGAACAGGTATACCGTTGCGCGTATGACCGGCTTTAAAGCCATCAAACGCTACCCAGAAAGATGGTGTTCAAAATTGCTTATTTCTACTTTAATTTTAATTTAGGATGTTCATAAAATCATAAAGAAATATTTTTTTTATATCACAATAGATTTTTGATTATCTTTGACTTCCTTGTATAATTAATAGATCTAAAAATATTACTACATAAAACAAGTAAATTGACTCTTCATAAAGTAATTAACATAAATAACGAATAGGCCATTTTAGTTCTTGTAGTATTTTGCGTATATTTGAAACATAATTTGAGTGACAGCAACACAAAATTTAATAAAATATTGCTAATTAATAATGACGAATTTTATAATTAAAATTAACATAATTATTACTGACAAGTTACATCTAAAAATCTAATAAAAAAAATAATAGTAAGTTTTAAAGGAACACTTATTTTTAAGGCTAATTAAAATAATATATTTGAAGTTCTTTCAAAAATAAATCATTTTCAATTTGGATACCTACAATCTTATAAAATAAAGAACACTAGTATTATAAAATCTTTATGTTGAGACTCGTTCAATATTTCCATACTAACAACAACTCTCCTCAAGCAATAAATCATGGACACATCACAAGACAAACAACATCTACACACCAGTTCCGAGAGCAACAACGACATTTTATCAAATATTCTACATGTTCTTAGCTCCGAAACTATACAATACACTCAGTACCAACTGGAAATCGTGTAATTCCAATAAGATTACATAAATATGGACCCAATATATGATTCAATCAGGTAGAGATGAATCAGAAGATATCCAACATTCTAATATAATTTATACAATACCTTCACTAATAATTCCCTAGTCCTACAACATTCCCACTACATATATTTTTATTTTATTTTTACTATTTTATACATATTTGTAATTATATTTTTATTCCTGTCGATAAATAACACCACAACAGCACGAAAAAAAAACTGGCTACTGCTACAGACTTCAGTCTAGCGAGGACAACGCTGTATATATCAGAGGTGAAGTCTACTCCATCCTGCACAATAAACTATGAGAATGTCTTATGTTTATTATGTATCCACCTCTGTTAAAACAAAAATATGTATGTCAATATATATATAAATAAATACACAAATAAATAATATTTGATGATCATAATTTAGAATTGAGGCGAGTCATGGTATCTGACGCCCTGAAGTTGATCAACATCGATTTTCTCAGTACAGGGTCACCAGCTGTACAAAAACGATTGAAATATTGAAATGGACTACATCCGCTATTAGCTCATGCTGTTGGTTGAAAACAACCGGTGAGCTAATCGCGGGTGTTTAAAAGTTTATATTGATCGACTTTATAAATATTTTCAATATATTCAAGTTTCAGTTAATATTTCACGGAGAGGACTTATTTGGGAACCTTGTGTGACTTCCTTTTGGATTTACATACATTATAGCGGACGCCTGTAGCCACACACTGCACTGGCTGCATTGGCTGTCGGTACGCAATGGCCACCAGCTACGCCCTTCATTTTCTTTTCGGTTCCCGCCTCCATCGCAAGCATTTGGTATGAACTAGTGATCGTAAAATCGTTATTTTTACTGTTATTGTGACTGTGATTTTGTTCGATTGTAACGTTGATTGATAATTATTTAACATAATTCTTCGAGCAATGACTGGCACACTAAAAAATAAGTCTCTGACAGTTAAATCCTAGTTACCAATCATCGTTAAATCACAGTTACCAATCATCAACACAATCACAGTCTCGTAACGGTTTACCATCACTAGTATGAACTAACTCCGTGCCTACCGCGGAAATTCTAACAGCAGAGTGCAATCAACTATTTTGATTTAAAGTAAATAAATTTAGCGCAAAGCGTGAGTATTCCTTTCAATTATATTTACCTTTTCTGTCATCATGTTACAAAATATACAAACCAGTACAAACTCATCGACTAGAATGGTAAACCGACTATGGAGGCGGATTACCATTCGCATTTCAACCTTCTGATTAAACACATACACACCCATAACCTCCAGCGACATGTCCGCCGCGTGACTTCACATAGTGTTTAAGAAGATAACGGGCGTAATAAATAATTATCACTCAATTATACGACACTACACTTGTATATTTATACTGTTCTTGTAAACAAAATATATGAATCACACACACCAAACGCATATTGGTGAAAAGTACGAAAATTCACACACTTATACAGTTTCGCCCTAAAAACTATGACATCTAAGTTTAATTTTATAATGTAACAATATTATCGAAATGCAAAAGTATGTTCTAATACGTTCCAATCAAAGTTCAGTACTTGTATTAAATATTTTCTAAGTATGTAGGTAAAAAAGGAGCATTACCTGACAATGTAAACTGTTTCGGTATTAGATGGTGCGATTTCACAATGCTTGTTAAAAAAGTTATTTATTTTAATACGACACTACCCGACATACCCAACGTCGCACTAGTAGAAAATGTTATTATTATTATATATTTATAATTATTATACACGCCCTATTCAGGCATTGACATAATTTGTAAAATAACAGAAAATTTCATCAGAAGTGCAACACAAAGAAAAAAATTATATAATGTCAGCATGTTTTTTACATAATCAAAATTAAAAATAAATATAAAATGTGAAGTAAAGGAATTTATCCGTTACCATTGAGTTGCGACTCAAAAAATTGTAATAATGTGGTACTATAAAGAGTTAAATTTACAGAAAAAATGTCAACTACCTTCGTATATTCATTCTCCAAAGAATGCAATCTGAGGACTGCGGAGTTAGCTAGTGCGTGAGTTCTGACATTACCACTGTAATATAACAATGAATTGCGTCTCGATGACCTCAATGGTGCGTGAAAGTCAAGCAGACCAACAATCTGGGGGCAGTCAATCATACCATTGATGATCCTGTATAGAAATATAAGGTCGGTCATCGTACGTCTCACTGATAAGTTTAACAATTTCAGACGGCTAAGGAGATAATCATAATTGATATCCTCAGAGCGTACAAATGAAATTAATCATATAGAAAGATGTACGTAAAAAATGTATTTATACAAAAATATTTGATTTATATCAGGATTCAAACCTGGACCTTTTTCTACCCTGGGAAATGCGTTACCATTTCGCTACATCAACCGATTACGTTTACGATAGATTCGGTTTATTTAATTTGTATTAAAAAATACCACAGAACATTACAAAAATTGTGTTTTCATTTTTAAAAAATGTTAACTTCTAGAATCCTTAAGAACCTTCTCCCCTCCCCCGAGACCCCCCACTCGAGATGCCACTAGTAAGCCCTTTACTGTGTCCTTAGAACATTTCATCTCGTTTCAACTTGTGTATAAAATGTGTATTACATTCTTAGATGTATCAAAATGATCTTTTAGTTTTGTTATCTACTGCTGTCGGAGATATGCAAAAAGTTTGAAGTTATTATAGAAAGATAGTATATGAAATACTTCTTATAACTACGTCTATAATATATTACTCATTTTATATCGAGAGTGTGTGCGATGTGTCACGAAATAACGTATTTGAAATGTCACGCCGCCTAGTGTCTTGTACACATCGCGTACACTGAAATCGTAGAAATGAATAAGTAAATAAAAGATATCGATAAAATAACAAATGAATGCACATCAGTGTATACTCGTAGAGAAATATTTATTAGGTGAGTTACGAGAGCAAAATTTCATCCCTGTATACGCATCATAAATACATCCCTTGATCAAAAACAAAAGGCACGTACATGATAATTTTTTTTATAAGAATCGCAATTTCAGTAATGAATATTTAAATTTTTTAAATTCATGTATCGAACTTTTTTGTACACTTTGATATTGCATATATGTGGATAACGATAAATAATGGTTTATAACTTTGATACTGTTAAAATCATGGTGAAATTCCATTTTAATGACGTATTAAAACATTTTTTAAATGTTATATTTTAAGTATAATCAAAATTTTAATAGAAGCACTCAACCTATAAATGAAAATTTACTCCTTTACTACTTTAAATTTAAAATGGAAAATTCCTGTAATAGTACCTACTTAGCAATATATAAGGGAAAATCCCAACATCAGAGTCTAATTAACACCAACATTCAAATTATATGGACTCACTGAAAAATACCCCTGTATTAAATTGTATAAATACTCTAGTTTAAGAGAAAAATGGCCGTGATATGCTGAAACCGGTGAAGGTCATAAAATAAAAAAAAGTGGAAAAAATTTAAAAAGTGTTTTAATAAATCATTAATAAGTAACGTGTTTAAATTATCTTGTTACTTTAGATATTAACTCTTCTCCGGTGTTTACTGCAACGTCTAGTACGTTACATATTTAAAAACTAGGCCAGGGCGTCGGCAACCCTTTTTTCACTGCGAGTCAAAATAAACCAATATGTGACTATTAAGACGGTTCGGGTCAATGAGTATTTTCATTTTAAAACAGTCCGTTAGTGAATAATAAGATATTATTAAGAAGATCACATTCTAATTGTGAAGTTGTAATTATTCAGAACATAGTTCAATGATGTCAAATTCATATTTGGTAATGCACCTTCCGCGGAATGGAAAAAGAGATCCAGATTCGAATCCCGGTAGCGCAAAAATAATATGTTTCGATAAAATTGATTTTATATAAATATCTTTATAATTAATACATTTAATTAATATTTTATTTTATTGCGAAAACTACCACAATTTGCTTTAAAACTAAACATAAAAATAATTATAAAAACAATTATAATTGTCAAGATTTATAAGCGTTCTCTTGCGTCACAGAGTCTTTCCCATTGGCCTACGCCTGACTGATGCCGCGGACCTTTTAAATAACGGAAAGGTTCAGACCACCTCCCCGTCGACCACGCTACACATGTTTGTTTTATAATTTATTTTTATATATTATACCTTATTTGCGGAACTCAAGTGTGTCACTCGGTGACCCGCGGGTCACAGGTTGCCGATGCCTGGGCTAGACGATAGTATTTAGCATTAGTATTTAGACGAAATTGAATATTTCCAATTTTGATTTCAAGAAACAGAAGAACAGCACTTGAACTCAAAATAAAATTCACACAATTTAATTTAAAATGATTCACGAATCACGATATTTCCAGATATTCAATCATTGAGAGTGAGTGTGACTCAAAGATATCAGTGATTGATTCACGGTTCGTGATTTTGAGCTCATCACTGCGATTGACTAGGCATGATGATGTCAAAAATGCATTTAACAAAGAATATATTTTTTCAAAGGCTTCTTGTCAAAAAGTGTCACGTAAATAATATGCAATAAATATAAAAAATGTATGTCGTTTTTGTTTACAATAAAACGAAATAATAAAAACACATTACTATTTGAACGTGAAAAAAATTCAGACGATCTTTAAAGGAACCGAAAAAAAAAATCTATAATATGTACCTACACGAGGTGGGGCGGGGCGAACTAGAAAAACATTCTACGCAGGGGCGGCATGATACACATGGCCGAGACATGTAACGCGTTTATTCTTATGAATGAATAGTTGACTTGGTTTAAAAATTAAGATAAAAATGACCATTTTTAATTATACAATTGCTGTACGTACAAGTATATCGAGCAATTTTTTATTTTTTATTTGACGTTCTTGTTGATCTAGGGGTCCAGGGGTCGGCAGACTTTCTAGTGAGAAAAGTCAAACATTAAGTTCATCAACAGAATCTCAACATTTTCATAGAATCGCGACATACATTTCACTGCATTTTAGTGACGAAAGAAAGAAGCAAAATAAAATTAAGATTACAATACAGTCGTAAGCAAATTAGCAGAACATAATATATGGGAGTTTTAAGCTTCAGTCGCTCAGTGCGCTACTTAAACAAGAAAACCTTAATAATTAAACACTAGTAAAACACTTTTTGTGCTTTGTAAAGTTTACTAGTCAGAACAGTGATCTGACATCGCTTTCGTATACGTTTTCCAACCATAACTCAAAAACACATAAAGTCGTTTTAGGGGGTTTTGGAATTAGGCGCTGCATATGTATAATGTACCTACCTACATGGGTGGCCCTTTTTTCCATTTTGCATTGGGGCCCAATTTTTGTAGCTAATAATCTAGTAGTTTAAAATATAATTAGCATTTCTCTCACCAGCTCCAAAAACTTGATGATCGAAAGTCTGCTGATGGCCATGGCGCTTCTCTTCTATTTCACTCGACCACAACAACAACAACAGATGGCTGAAGACTGATAGACGAAAATAATTCCGCGGCGAACTTCTGCAGTCTTTCTAATCGTCTCACAATGGACGCTTTCGGGATCTTAATAGATGTTTTATAAAAATAGATGGACAATTACTCGGGGCGTTACCCAAAATTCTCAAAAACAACGCGCGGGGACACACGGCGAGGAGCGACAACGAACTGGGCACTGGCGTGACTGGCGTCTGGCGACTGGCGATGGCAACTCGGCGTCTGGAGTCAGCCTACTCCGCCGCTACTGACATTTCATCGTAAATTGTAAACATGGCGATGCTGTGCGCGCAGGCCATACAAAAATCGCATTCAGCGCAACGTCACGAGCCAAAAGGAACACATTTCAACCCCGTCACTCCGTCGGCAGCGTCACGCGACCGGTGTATTTTTTATCGAAGTACCATTAAATTGTTAGTCACTAGTTATTCGTTGCCTAGACCGGACCTGTGTGATGTCATCACTTTCTATGAGCGAGTGAGGCATTCGTGAGGCGACCACGTGATCGACAAAATGCTTTGGGATTTTTATATGAGTATACGTATAAGTACACGCTGTGTCCAGAAAATTGTAACCAACCTGAAACATAACATTTTAGAGTAGAAAAACATTTTTATTAATGTGCTCTTTAGTTCGATCAGTATTCTCAAATGAAGTGATTCGTTTATACATAGAAAAAAAAATATGTATCAAAAAAATCACCGGGATACGAACCCGGAGCTTTTAATTGCTGGTAGAGAGCTTTAAGCAGTAAATGACTCTCATGACTATCAATAGATAGATTTTTTGTGTTTATCTTCTTTGCTTGACAAATAAAATACATTTCATTAAAAAATATTGAAGATGAATTTTCTACGTAAATTGGCAATCCTACATATTATATATAATTCTTTATATGACTATATTATTACAATTTTTTGTGTCTCAACTCAATGACGTATAAATTGCTTTACTTCACATTTTATATATATATTTAATTTTGATTATGAAAAAAGATGCTGACATAGTATAATTTTTTTCTTAGTGTATTGGATTTCTGATGAAATTTTCTGTTATTTTACAAATTATGTTAATGCCTGAATAGGGCGTGTATAATAGTTATAAATAAATATAATTCCCTTATCGTGTCAGTACCGTTTATTTTTTAAACTTGATAGGGTAAACCTGGGGCATACGGATATACGCCTACTAAATATACGTTGGCCGTCATTGTGAATATTTTTCTCGACATTAGTAATATTGTGCTTAGTATACAAACAATTATCTGTTTTATTATATTCATAATTATTTATTATAACTGCCTTTATACTGGTGAACGCCAATACACAACTACTATATTTTCTTTTAAAATTAGCAACATTAACTTTGTGGTTAAAATTCATATTTTTTATTTATTATCTTTGTTTTATTAACCACTGAATTGAGTTTAAATACATCTACCGGTTTCGAAAAATACTATTTTCTTCTCCAGGATGTCATAACTAACTAAAAATATATATAATTGTTTCTTCACCAGAATCTATTTTTAAAATTTAAAAAAAAATACAAATTTAATATAAATACAAATTTAGTCGAATAATTATAGGATTATTATTATTATTATTCGACTAAATTTGTATTAAGCAACAATTTGAGTTAGATACTAAATTTATTTTTAAATAATTGTTTTTTTTTTTTAATTTTTTTTAAATTTTAGAAATAGATTCTGGTGAAGAAACAATGATATATATTTTTAGTTAGTTATGACATCCTGAAGAAGAAAATGGTATTTTTCGAAACCGGTAGATATATTTAAAGTCAATTCAGTGGTTAATAAAACAAAGATAATAAATAAAAAATGCTATATTTTCGTTCTATTTACATTAATATTTCTCTTTACGCAAGAAAAAAAATTCGAGGTTATCTTTATATCGTGTTTAGCTATTGTCGGTGCGGTGTGTCAGCGAAGGCAAAATTATTTTATTAACAATCGATTAAATTATTTTATAAATAATTTCAGTGGTGTGTGGGGGCAAATGGACACTGTGTTTACGAGCCAAACGGACATAGCTTATCTTATATTTATTACTCCCCGTTTGTTATAAATTGTAATACTTAATCGGAAAAGGACATCTGATTGATGTACTGGAGTGAAAAATCAATGTCTGTTACAGTAAAAGCTATCAAAACTAACAAAATGCTTCTTCTAACATCCGCTAAAACATTCAATATTTCAAGAAATACATCTCCAACTATTAATGTCGTTACCAATGCACTTTTGCCTAATATAAATAAATAAAATTCTGAAAACTAAACATCGCAAAGTTCAGAAAGCGATCAAATGATGGACACTAAAAATAGAGCAACTGCAACATCGTTAATGGCTTTAGGTACATTCGAGACAATCAGATCATTGCCTGAAATATCTAGTCACAAAAATTTCAAAAAGAGGACCCAGTCCAGATTCTTGACCACAAGTAAATTTATTTCCGAGCTAAAAGGTAAGAAGCTACTCCAGAATGTAAAAAAATAACTAAAAAGGAAAAGAAGCAATGCCAAGTCTCAGAAGAAAGAGAATCGTGGTTCTTGTAATGATGGATATAAAAAAGGAGAAAATTGGGCTAAGTGCCTTGAGTGTGAAGTCTGGTATAACGAATGTAATTTGAATGGAAAATAACCTTTTTATGTGTACAATTTAAGATAAACACTAAATAGGACACTATTTAGATTCTTAGTTTTTTTGTTTATTTGATGTATTTGTAAAGATATATTTTTAAGAAATACATATTTTTTACTAATCCCTTTTTTTAAATCGTACTAGACAATAATTAATATTTTAAAAAAATAAAATCTTGTATTTTTTCTCGTTTTACGTTAAGGGTGTCCGTTTGCCCCAAGGTTGCCCTAATCTATTTTATTTAATCAACAATTAACAAAAACATTTTAGAAATTGAAAAATTCAAGACGTATTTGATAAAATATTAAAATGGCAATAAAAATCTTTTCGAAGAATTCACGCCTTAGAAAACAAAACCGATACAAACATGTGCATCATATATTAAGTAAGACTTTTCGTATCTTTCAGAGCCAGCCACTGTTTAGGTAATTTCAGGCTTTGTATATGAGACAATTAATTATATGTCCTGAATATACTAACTAGCTTGCTTTCATAGGAAAATAAGCGCTCCGTCAGTGAGTATCTCACAAGAGCAAATAATTTTAAAATCAAAAATGAAAACAACTTTTGGTCAAAGATACTTAATATACAACCAAGTAGGAAATAATATGAAAACTTTAAGTGACATTAAGCTTTTAAAAAATGTTTTAAATTGGTTGTCAAAATTAGGTAGAGCAGATACTGAGAGTAAACTGTTTTATATTATGAAATAATTCTTACAACTGCATTTTGTATATTATACTGACTGCATTATAACTTTAACCTTACATATTTTCCTTTACCTTGTACGTGCTTACATTCTATTTATACATATTCTATTGCACATTAGTATTCTTATTCTCTCATTTTATATATTTTCACGTTTACTTGCCTCGTATGTTTCATTTTCTATATAATTGTGTTTTGCCTTCAATGAATTATTTGGTTTTGTGAAATAAAATTTATTTGCCCTAAAATAGGCTTGCCTAGTTGGGCAGTGAATTTTAAAACCTATGTAAAATATTTTATAGATCTACAATACTTATATATTATATGTGTCTAAATAAATAAATCAACCCATTTATATGTATACTTAATTTACTTTTATTATTGTACCATCAAGGATATGTAAAAATTTGGTTACCCGACTCATTGAGCAATACACCTACATTTATTTATAATCAATTACGCATACTCCTCACGGGCACGGAGTTAATGCAAACTCGTCCTAGTACTACGTAACCGCGTGAATGACGAACGTCAATTTTATTTCAGTAATTTCAGGGTTAGTTCTCACGTTTCCCTCGAAATATCTTTATTTGTTATAAACCGCACATGACCCAAATAAATTATACAATAAAACATAGGACATTGACCCAAACGGACAAAGAACGGCGCGTACGCACGTCTCCCTCTTTTGTTAGCAGTTTGTATTGTAATTCGTCTGTCCTAGAGAGAGGGGGACGCGCTAGAATGCGCACTTGCACATTTCATAAACAAATTTGAGCGAGTCATGCAGTGGCGTAACACGCCAGCACAACCAATTAGATAGGTTAGATAGGAGTCCAAAAGTTGCGCGCCCTACATAATTTTTGTTATTGATACTTTTGCGAGCGCTAATATGGACTTAACATTTTTTACATTCCACCATTACGAGAAACGAAATTAAACAATTTAAAAAATCATTTTTTACGTAGGCTAAATGTAAGGCGGCTTCCACAAATTTGTTTCACAGAATTGTGACAGAGGAGTGGGGGGGGGCTTTTGAAAAATGTGGTATCATGAATTGCTAATGTATAATATAACAGCTGTCCCGCACCATATATCAGTTCATCACAGTTCCCGCCTTTGGTTTATTGTACTTATGCTGTGAACATAAATTTATTAATTAAAACAATAATTTCCATCAACTGCATTTGCCTTTTACTGGACTGTATTGAACTCGGACTACAGCGTCATTGCCCGTTGACGACTGGCAAGTACATTGACCACCTGTCATCTTCTTTTCTTATATACGCTGTCATCTCGCGTATCTATGGTCATCTCACGTCCAGGAGCACGCAGTGCATAAAGCAAAAAAGTTGTGTATAACTAAAAATTCCGAGAAATAAATGTAAATTTAAAAATTGGATTAACATTAACGAAAACAATATTTTGCAATTAGTGCCATGTGTGTACCAGTAGAGACTTTAATTTCTTAGTTCTAAAAAATCACTGCAACTCACCGCTGTACTCATGGCGCTCCTTTTTTATTAGCCGCATCGTACTGTCGTGCTAAATGGTTATTTACCGAATTGAAAATTCTTTTCGGTTGATCCGTTTAAATGGAATCCTTACCTACGTTGTGTGAATAACATTAGAAAGGGTTACAACTGCGTGTTAATCATTGAAGTGTCTACTTACTCGCGAATTTTACTATCTTACTGTTCTTAACGTGTTGATTTCATGATTGTTCTTTAAATTTGGTGCATGGATTGCTTTTTGATTTGGGAAAAACAAAAAGCAATTGACAGAACTATTACCTTTAGTAAAAATAATTTTCAAACAATAAATAAATCATGTTCAGTCGTAGAAAGTATTATTAAAAACGTCCATACATTTTTTATATGGGTAAGCAGGTATTATTTTACGATAAAACTTAAACATTAAAACCACTATTAATAGTACTCTAAAATTACAAATAAATACATGGTAGGGTCGTATAAACGACGGATTTATTTTGTCTAAAGACGTTGGTTGAACGAAAGTACATATATTGTATTACATATATTATATATGATTGTATAATGTCATTGGTAACAGCATAACCTAAATCTACACCTACTGCACGTCAGTGCTCGCGTCATACCATAGAATCCGTGAATTATTGTTGCCAATAATAAAATTTTTGGTCATGTTTGGGACCTAATATTTATCAAAATTTGCTCGGGAATAATCCATCATAATCAACATTTTTAAATGTGTTCTAGGTTGAGTGAGAAAACCATTCATCCGATTTCATCTTAACTTAAATGCACATTGTTGCACACAGGATTCCGCCTCACGACAGGCTCAGGAATTCCACTGGACGAATCGTTACGATTCAGCGGCCCTGAAAAGGGCCTTTTCTTATTCAGTCCAGTGGCGCCAAGCGGACCGATGGGCGCTGAGCGCCAGTGGCGGGCTCCGCAAGGAGCCAGCCACCACGTACCAACTCGCGGTGGCGGAGCTACCAGCGAGTGGTACAGGAGCGGTTTGTCGCTCACCATGGACCCGCAGTGGGCACATGGTGGGGCCGCAAACGGCCCTTAGTAGGGCCGCCCATTGTATTTTGTATGGGGCGACCGTCCACCGAATGTAATTGTTTTGTGAATTTAGATTTCGGACGGTCGCCCACATTTGTATCCTTTGTTGTGGATATCGCGAGCTAGCTTGGTAATTAATGTTTAATGCTCGCGATATCCACACACACTTGTATTGTTTTGTATGGGGTGATCACCGATTGAAAATAATTGTGTAAATTACGGGTGATCACCCCCCACCCCCTGTTTATTTCTGGTTTATTGTGTAATAAATGACTTGATTATGTTGTGGATATCGCGAGCTATGTATTATTGGTATTTGTTAATTGCTCGCGATAATCCACAACTATTTTGCATGTTATTTATTTTTGTCTGGAGCCCGACTTTGGCACGGTATTAAAACCGTGCGTTGTCGGGCTCCGTATATTGTAGTTCGATGGACCGCCGCATGGCGGCGGTCGCGTAGCAGCGGTCAAGTGGTGGGGGTTGTGAGCCACCCCCACCACTGCTTGCCATGTCTGCTTGATACATGAAATAAATAGGGGGGGTACCGCTGCCGAGAGTTCAGTTCTCGTCGGCGGCCTTCCGGAGCAACGCCTCTCTGCCTTTTACTTCTCTCCTGCACACATCGCCTCCTGCGAGCCTCGCATTTGTACGAATATAGCAAGACGGAGTAATACCGCCGGCGAAATTGGAGCGCTCGGACTAGCCCGCATTTTTCAATGCGTTCGGCGACGTCCGGGCGTTCCCTGGCGGCGGCGTGACTGGGCGACCGCTATTGTTGTGCGTAACACACATTATACTGATAACATATCATTTTTGTATTTATTATTGTGTATACGCGATTCTTACATCATCATTTAGATGTCATTTTTGTTCGTTTCGATAGCTACGATACTTACGATAGCTATCGGAATAATATTAATTAGATTGAGATTTTATTTACGTATGGTATGTTTTGGGGAAAGCGCGATCAGGGTTTTTATAAAAACAATTTTTTAACGCTGTAAATACGATTTTGCATCATAGTATTTTTATTCATATTGGAAATAAATACAAAGTGCACTACTCCATGCAGTAATATAATAAAAGGATTCTCGCATTAAACTTAAGATCGTGGCAGTCAGCAATAGCAATCGCTTATCGGATAGTCGAAATAATTTTGCTTCTGTGACATGACGTGCGGCGGTGGGAGGGAGAAGGTTAAAATTTCATGGAAAACTTGTGACATCATTTATGGAAGGCGCTTAAAGCGAAATCAAGTATGTGTGATATTACGCCAAGCCATTAAAACCGCTTAATACATCAAATTATTTAAAAAATTACATTTTTTTCAATTTTTCTTTGGGGCCCAATTTTATTAGTTACGCCACTGAAGTCAGGCGTAGTGGTGAACTTATGCTTGATGATGCTCTGTTAATAATCTGTTTTAATTACTAGACGAGGATATTATGCAATTTGTGGATTCCAGTATTCCACGGGTTCTGGGAACTTTTATACGATGGTATATGTACTTCATTATATGATGGTACGCCAACATTTGTACGACGGTATACTTTATACGATAACGCGTACAATCCTCCGGCCATTTTGTTTTTATTTACACCTGTTGATGAGAGAGACTAAACCTCTCAAAATTACAATCGTGATAAAAATAAAATCCAGTTCTGTGTACAGTACAATGTTTAGTTTGAAACGTGTTTTTATTATTATATTTATCTGACGTAAATTTTTTTTATTAGAATTGGTTACATACTTTGACCCACTTATGGAAAAAGGTTCGCCATCACTGCATAGGCTATTAAAAAACAGAATCCATTATCCCCTACTCAAATGGCAAATTATTTCAATGCTTCAATTTTTTATATGTTCCTATTGTTTCTCAGCGTAGAGCATTCTGGTAGCTTTTCGACCAGGACCAGTAGCACTACTTTTCCATTTGTCGTTTTCATTTGTTGTATTGTAGTCTCTTTTTTTGTTATTCTCATATCATTGGGATGTTACTGCCGGCAGTGGTGCTCTGAAGACTGGTCAGTTTGTTGTTAATTTTGTATTGTCATTTTCCCTTTTTCAGGGGCGTGTTCTTTTCTTCGTCTCCCCGACCAAAGCTACATTTTAATTTATTTGTTATTCCATCTACTACGTCTATTTGTTGAAATGTTTGTAAACTATCAATAAATAAATTAATGATCGGGGCCAATAAGGGTTTTTCACTGTGTCCGAGAAGAAATCGCACAGCTGTCTATTAGCATTAAAAAAATTCCAACCTGAATGAAGTATGAGTAGGACCATATAGAAGCTTTTGCTTATAAACGATCCTGGGTAAGCGGCAGGTTCACCCACCCTCATTGGATTACAAAAAACAAAAAAGCACTACTGGAATCAGTCAGTACTAGAAGATAAGCAATCAGCTATCACTATGACATTACCGAAGCCGACACATCCAGAAAGTTATTGATAAAGACGGGAAATCGTAATATTATTATAGATTAATCAATTCTTGTTATTTACACAACTAATCATGTTTTTATGACAAAAATAAATGTAACAAATTCTCACAAATTCATAATTCAAATTATTGCTAATCTATTTAATAAAACTCTTCAAATATGTACGAAATATGTACGTTAACATTTTCCACGCAATAGCAAAGCGCCTGTGGAAGGCTTGAGGTTAAACAAACGTAGAATGTAGTGGAACCCCGCTATTCATACACAATTTCTAATTATGATTTATATTAATGGTGAATTGATTTTTCCATAAAAATAAACTAAGTTAGATTAATTCGTTTCAGACCCTCAGATGATTGTTTATTTACTACTTTCCTGGACTCCTTCTTCTCGAACTTTTTGGAAAATATTTTAAAACAACACAGCTTTCACGGAACTTGTACAAAATGATTTATAGCGAGAGTCATATCGATACTGGCCACGTGATTCGGACCGATTACGAATTCCGGGGAAATATACGAATTTAATTCGAAAAGTTGTACGAATGGCGGGGTTTCGCTGTAATCAGAGGTGAAGGCCACTTTTAACTTTTAATAAACTATTAGGTATATATATGATATATGTTACATCCACACAGATTGATCATGGAACTATGTAAATTAAAATAAACGTTCATACAATATGTATTCTTGATTTTTTGCTCACATTTAATTAAATTCTAAATGCCATAGCCAAACATGAAAATATTTAGATAGATAGATAATTTTTTAAATATTAATAAAAAAATAAAGTAAAACAATTCATTTTACAAACACACGGTGAGTTCACAACAGCGTCGTATAGTCCTTATCCTTTAGTCAGCTTCTACAGCGCAAACTGCTCACCTTCGCTCTGAGCAACGTGTAACAAGATTATGCCAGGTTGTCTCCTTCTTGAGAGAGTTGTGAAGAACCTTGAAGATATAGACCTTAGTACGGAGTGTATTTTCATATTTCAAGCATATTTTCTGGACTTGTGAGATACATAGATATACGCGTGAATGTATGATTGGTGGTTTGACTAGACTTAGACACCGCCCGCCCAGGAATGCAAACGTAATTAGAAATGGGACGAATCTTGTTTTATAAAAGGTATTTATTCGGGTATGGGTGACTCGTTGGAGCTCCTTAGGTAGGTAGTTAGGCCGGCTTGCGTGGGTGGGACTCTACCTATGCGCCTACCTCTCACTTTCCATACCTCGTGTTTTTAAACTCCATTAGTCTGTCCGTATAAGTGTGACTCAATTTGTGTCTCGTCCACTGTCCCTCTTTTGGGAGTGTTTTTGATGAATGGATCCCTGAGTGTCTGCCTTGAACTACCGCACTTTAATTTTTCATTAATTTTCCATCTGCATGCAAAACTATATTGTATGATTTTTTATAAATAAAGAAAAGACAGCATTTACGGGACGCTGGAGGGTCTAAATTTCAAATCTTAATTGCTAATAATAATTGAATTTCTTCTTCTTTTTCGTTTTGCTAATACTTAAATACGTAATTGAATTAAAGTCGCGTATTTTCATTAGCTTGCATGAGTAGGACCGACAAGGAAGCCCTAGCTTCTAAACCGGTCCCGCGAAAGAGTGGGTCCCCCCCCTCCAGCAATACTTTTTTTTTTAAAAAAGTACGGAGTTCTTGAAGAATATAGACATTCGTTCGTCTCGCAGTCCATGGTATACGCACTATAGACACCAACTCCACATCTTGAAGATGTCAAATATTATCAAATGATATTAAACATGATTATGATTCAACGAAAAATTACTAAAGTGATAAATGTTTCACCGCATTAAGGATCTCGTATTTTCCATGATAAACATTCTAGATGATAATATTTTTTTTTATACGTGCAATATGCATTCCATTGTGTTAATCAGTGAGCATGACTGGTGAAATGCTTACATTCTGTTATCCCGTTTTCTAGATCGATATTTTATCAGATTTAATCTCGGCATATGCGAGAACCGAGCGCTTAGGTAATGTTCGCATGCAATAGGGACCTGTGATAAGAATTATTATAATGCAATGGAAAATTCTGGAATTTAATCTCATTCAATGGTATGTTGCATGAAATCGTACTTCGAATCCCATAGTGATTCCACCATAATAACAGGAGCGTGCAGTGCATACAAGCAAAAAAGCTGTGCGTTATTAAAAATTCTGGAAAACAAATATAAATTAAATAATTGGACTAACATAAACGGAAACATTATGTTACAATTAGAGCCATCTGTGTACAGGTAGCGACTTTAATTGCTTAGTTCTAAAAACTACCACGACAACTCAGCGCTGTACCCATGGCGCTATTGTGTATTTGCAGCACCGAGCTATTCACATTACTATGTTCTGTCTTTAAGCTAGTGAATTACTCAAGTCATACAATTGGCTATTTACTGAATTGAAAATTCTTTTCGGTTGATTCGTTTTGTATGGAGTCGTTACCAGTCGGTATATAGTTGGAACATTAGAAAGGCTCACAACTGCGTGTTAATTATTAAGTGTCTACTTACTCGCGAATTTTACTATCTTACTGTTCTTAACGTGTTGATTTCACGATTGTACTTTAAATTTGGTGCATGGATTGGTTTTTGATTTGGGAAAAATAAAAAGCAATTGGCAAAACTATTTCCTACGTTAACCTTTAATAAAAATAATTTTCAAACAATAAATAAATCATGTTCAGTCATAGAAAGTATTATTAAAAACGTCCATACATTTTTATATGGGTAAGCAGGTATTATTTTACGAACTTAAACTTATTACATTAACATTATTACAAATAAATATATGGTAGGGTCGTATGACCGACGGATTTATTTTGTCTAAAGACGTTGGTTAAACGAAGGTACGTATATTATATATGATTGTATAATATCATTGGTAACAGCATAACCTAAATCTATACCTACTGCACGCCGCTGCCTATAGGTCTCCGCGATTTTCTGTTTCTCGTTGTACTTCAGCCGAATTGATTTTTTTATTTAATGAAAATCAGGCTGTTTATTTTATGATGTTATCTAACACGGATAGAAGGACATGAGGTAGTTGAATATGTAATATTTTTACCCATTATTTACATTATAACTACTAGAGATTCACCTGCACAATGAAGTCAGAACATCTCGCACACTATGTTTAATGTTGCCATGTAACGCAGACAGCTGTGAAAAAATGTAGCCTTAATTAATTTTTTTGTATAGTTTCACACAGTGCGCCATCTTTGACGAATATGTGAAAAGCCGACTTCTACGGCAAGACTGCACTAGAATTTCAACCTAGGCCGTATCCGGCTTCATTAACCTTTCCATACCATGATATAAAATGCCCGAATGCAGCCATGCTGTCAACTCGTGTTGCCGTAAATAACAGTTGGAAAAAATGTTTTTATTAGCTTAAATGGCTTTAATGGCACAAATTTACTTTAAATATTGAGCATTCAATTCTGAAAAAATGATTAATAACATAATTTAGAGCATTCATTAAGTCTTATACAATGTGTCCTTCCTTCTTATCCCTCTTCATTTAATTAGTGAGAAAGAGTCAATTATATGTGTATATTTGTTGTTCTTTTCACTATTAAAATAGTGTATGATCTCTGTCTTTCATATCACAAATAGTATTTTTACCAACATATTAATTTTACAACGAATTAAATGGAAAAAATAATTGTTTTTGTACGATTCCCTTTTCATAATTGGTTTTTCACTAGTCATTCCTAAGCGCTAATATTTTCTTTAGGATTATATAAAATATGAATTTTATGTTGCATGTATTTACCGAAATATTACAGGTTTAATTATGATGGTAGACCTGTGTTACTGCACGGTTTGGGAAGGGTAAGGGAGAAGACGTAGTCCGAAGACTTATCTTTTAAATTATCTCATCCTCTGTGATAATTTGAATGCTGGCTAATTCAATGAGCAATGTTTATTTATTGTTATTACTAATTCGTCACAATTTTTCAAACATCTTGTGACCTAATCAAAACGCACAAATTTCGTCATTAAAGATAAAAACTATTCAAGGAATGAGTCCCGTGACTGCGGTGACACAATTATGCGTCATAAAAGGCGTTGCATATTTAATTAATGACACAATATTATTTCAATCCGTAAGCGTAATTTTTTTTTAAATTCTATCTATAACAATAAATCAATTTTGTCAACTTGATTCAGGGCCGGATTCAAGGTAAACGGAATTCAACTTATTGCATCGATCTGGGAATTTGGTTAAAACAGAATTACGCTTTTTTTCAGAATATATTGCATATATTTTTGGAATTAATACGATAACAAACACTTAAGATTTAAGCACAGCGGGTATGTTGTAAATCTACTCATTCTCATCTATAGGATGGTGCAAAAAAAGTAAGAACATCTCGTAACACAAAAGTTATTTCAAAACATAATATAATTAATTATAATTCTTAATGTAATCATCAGAACACCCCAAATTGTATAATCTACAGGATTTAAATATGGGCAGTGGTCACATGCCTGGCTCGATGAAACTAACATTCTCACGACGAAGAAAGTTGATTCCTGCTGCAATGTCCAGTTATGCTTTAATGCCTAGCTATACTCCAGGCTTTATTTTGAAACTCTTTGATCATTTTCCTAGCACCCCAAAGTTTTTCAATTCGCAAATTTTTGATTAGAATACGGTCTTCTGCAGTGATTTTTGTCATTCTGGACAACAATTTGAAAAAACCAAATATAAACAGTGGGAAAATTAATAATCAAAGATGGCGACCGAAAATTGTCGAAATAAAACGTAATATAGGTAAATAGGTAAGTAAATAAATTAGTAAACTATTTAAGCTATTGTCGATATGGTTAAAGTAATTTTGATTTAATCACATTTTACGAAATGTTATCACTTTTTTTGGGCCACCTGTATATTGCTTACGTTATACAAAATAATGAACAGTTTATACCTAAACGATGATTTACTGTAGTACTTTTTTATAAATTTACAGAATCTATAATATTATTCCACTAGCGTATACGTCCACTAGCGAATATGCGACATATCTGCATATTTCATAAAAAATAATTGTAATTACAAACCAGTTCTTTATATAATAACACAAATAATTGAGATATACAAAACGATTTCGCATCGATTTTATATTTCATCATTAAATCATTATGTATCGCCTATTGAATATTTCGTTATACTTTATATATATCTAACATAAGTGGATCCATACGGTACTACGTTTTGACAAAGTGTGTTGAAGTAAAAATGCAGCCGACTGTTGACAAGACATGATGACAATACAAATAAATTACACCATTCCACACCAAATATAATATCAGAGCGAACATAGTTAATAACTCTATTGATGACATCTGCACGCGAATATCCTAACTTTTTTCCATTGACTATTAATATCCAAGCATAGAACCGAAGAAAAATTTACCGTAAATACATAAAAAGCTTTTAGAATACTCCAATAGATGTCTGTCAACGAATTTATAGTGTACTAAAACTTTTTAACCTATATTAAGAAAAATAAGCTTAAGTTGACAACCTTTGTATGCAAATACACTAAATACTGTTTACACATAAAAATTTAAAATTCTCTACATGAAATCAGCAAAATTCTTTTATATTACATGATTTATGACAAAGATTTTATCTTTTGAAATAGCGGAGAACACCGATTTGTCTTTTCTATCATTTTTAATTTCCATGGATTCGCAATCGAATAAATTATTGAAAAATGAATACGATTGAGTAAATGTTAAAAAATCAACAATTTATCGATGAATTTCCGGTAAACTCGAAAGTCACTGAAGAGGGCGGAATATCTGGTTACATGTAGATCTCAGTCAATTCGTTTTAAATGTGGTTGATTTAAAATGATGATTCACTTCCTGTATTATCTACGTCATTAACCTTTCATTCGCTGTTCATTTTGAAGAGACTTTGAATATCCCAATTATAATACAATGAATAATACGTCCAAAATAACTATAAAAAACTGTGAAATGGTTGAAAACTTGATATATTTTTAGCAGAAGGTAGTGTGCGAAGCCGATATATATGTGCCGATATATATGCCGAATATGAGTGCCGTATAACAAATGAAGAAAAATACGGGTACCTAAATGTTCACGACTAGTGTATAACGTAGTTTTATCGTTCGAAGTGCGTGACTCACCCTCGTTTAATCGCATGAATAGGTTAATTTCATTTACATTATTAAAAAATCAAATTAAATCACAATTTTAACACATTTTTATTTTTATCAAAGTTTCGCACGACATTTCTGCTTTCTCAACTGAAATCTCAACATAATTTTTTTGAGTTAGAATATTATATCCGACGTACCGTTTTAATGTTATGTACTAATACTAAAGACCCTGTTTAAAATACTTAACGAATGTTTATAACGACATAAAAATTATTTTCTTAATATATTATTGAATTAGCAATGAACAATTGATAATTCTGGCGTCCGCTATCAGATTACCCAAAGGTATTTGATATACAAATATTGAAAAATATTCTGTAAAAATAAGGTAGATGTCTCTCTCAAAAAATGGAACGAATAAATGTATTAATATCAAAAAAGGTAACATATAGGTTCGAAAATTTGTCGCTAAAAATATCGTCGCTGTAGCATAGTTGGACAATGCACCTTCCCCGGTTTGGAAAGAGATTCATGTTCGAATCCCGGCAGCGCAACAACAACACTTAGTTTTATATGTATATCTTTCTAATTAATATATTTAATTCATATTTGTCATTTTTTATATAGGATTATCTAAAAATAAATAGTTATATGATATTAATACAGGTGCCTAATATAATATAATCAATTAAATAACTTAGCTTCCTACTATATAAATAATTAATAGGTCTTGTCACAGATCAGCAAATGAATAGATATGAAATAAAGTGTACGTATAGAAGAGGAGTAAACCCCTTAGTTAGTTTGTTTGGGGAACGAGGAGCATTCTACACACATTATTTGTGGAAACATAAATCCGATAGTTTATGACACATTTATGCAACAGTAAAGTATTTAGTCTTCGAAAATTAAATCTTTGTCTAAACAAGGCATATTTTTTACATTAATGCATATTATATTGACAGCGTTCAAATTTTCGTTCCTCATATATTAAAAAAAAAGTCGCGGAGCTATTTGATGGCGTAAGTGGTACCAAAGTGATCAAGTGGGTGACACCAAATTGAAAATATTGAAACAGGGAATTTGTGCTAGTTCATGTCTATGTACTTGGTAGCTGTGGGTCTAGTTCACTTATTAGGTTCTTAAGTTAAAAATCGAGAAACTAAATCATTTATATCCATGAATAATCCAAAAATTTAATATTTTATAGGTACCTATCTATCTTCTCATATTGATTTAAAATTAAATTGAACACGTGGAAAGTAGGTACCTACCTACGTTGGATACCCAGAGCACAGTTGACTTATTTATTTTTAAATGTTCGTCTAGGGAGCAAAACTTATTCGTATCCAGTCAGGTGACAGAATTTTTTAATAGAAATATACCAGACTATTATATATTTTTTTATTAGAAATATTCATGCGGGCCATTTTTAATTGTACGTGGTACAAGCGGCGAGAACTTAAGAAATTATATTAATTAAACAGATGAACCAGAAAATTAATGTTTAACGCCAATACTCAACATTACAATTTAGTTTATGTTTTGTTTTATATTTTAAGATTTCTTAATGCAGAAAGGTAAAACTATATTTTTTTTCCTTTCGGAAGTAAAAAAAAAATGTTTACACTGAAAAGCTAAATTGTAATGGTACTAATTTGCTTATTTTTCCGAAGTACGCAAATTATTTTTCAGAAAAAATTGCTAGATTAATTTAAAAAGATAGTGGTATATTTGTTAGTGAACGCTATTAATGTGTTTTTATGTTTGTAACTTTTATAATTTTGTTAATACCGTTTTTTTAATATCTTGTTAGGGTGGTTTGGTCATATGGAACGAATGAATGAGGACAGAAGAGTAAGAAAGATAAATGACTGAGATACTAGAATATGGTCATGTTAGAAGCTTCAATAATCGGCGAGCTTGTATGAGAAGATGTATGAATGTGGATGAGGCGAGAACTGTGTATCAGAACAGAAGAGTGTGGCGCTCTATCCTCTCTACCCACCCCCGCGGGGAAACGGCGTGATTGTAAGCAAGTCAGTGAGTTATTATATTACTTTGTATTTTAAAAATATATTATGCGAAAAGCAACTTACCAATTTGCTTCAAATGAAATCTCTTTAATCGGTGCATTTTGTATACGAATGAGACTTTCATATCTCGTATAAGAGATTTGTCGGTAAAGGTCGATATCGGTGATGTAACTACGTCAATGCCGAGTACGTAGACCCAATAGGTCCGCACCCTACAATATGTACTTCACTTTTGATAAATGTATCAATAATATTTGTAAGTATTGATTATTTTATCTTTTTTTAAAAATACTAATTAAATGTATTAATTAGAAAGATATACATGTATAATTTTATTGAAAAATATTGTGTTGCTGCTACCGGGATTCGAACCTGGATCTCTTTCCAATCCGGGGAAGGTGCGTTATCCATCTATGCTAGAGCAGACAGTACCTTTGTCAACAAATTTTCGAACCTATATGTTACATTTTTCAAATTAGTGCATCTACCGTTCCATTATTTGAAAGCCATCTACTTTGTTTTTACGGAATCTCAAACATCTTTGAGTAAACCGATAGCAGATTAACAATTATTTTTATTAAATTTTACACACATTGATACAACTTATTGTGAAGTTGTAATTAATAATTGTGGTATTTAAAAAATCTAATTAAATCTATTAATTATAAAAATACACATATATAATCAATTTTATCGAAAAATATATTGTTATTGCTACTGGGATTCGACCCTAAACTTCACAATTAGAATGTGTTAATGATTCTTTAACGAACTGAACAAATTTTACAATCCGCCAAGGATAAAAATGGATTTATAAAATTTATAAAAATATTTCTCATTTGTATTATACACGTGAAAAATCATCGATACGTTTTAAGGACCAAACGAGATCCTTTAAGCGAAAATCACCATAAAATGAAGCAAGGATTTATTTCAGTTGCGAGTGAATACACTCGTAAATGCCTAGAAACATACATTTACTTTTTATTTCCATGTAAGTTTAAATATTATGGGAGACAAAGAGTGTATCGTCAATTTCATCCCATATATGGCGTATGATATAGTCAATTACCATCAAATATATTTATAATATTATAAACAATACACGTAGAATGTAAGTACTTCAGAAAAAATGTGTTCGTGCATCTGAAATGTGAATTACTTTATAAAACAGGCCGACAAACAATCCGAATAGTGTCTCAGCTACCGTATGGACAGCAGCCCGGAGGCCCTGGCCCCAGGGGGTCCGGAATTGCTTCAACAATCGAATTTGAATTTCAACAATTACGAAACAATTACTTCATATGTTTAAAAATCTTTGTAACGAGCGAATGACTAAGACTTATATTTAGATATAACATAATTTCATTATACAAAGCATTAACATTTGAACTTCCAATCGGATTAACCCATTTCAGTAATAATGACCTCTATGTGTACATTTCATTAACTATCGTATAGGTATGTGCTTAATAGTAAAATAAAATATCTGCAACTAGATTTAAATAGGGAAATTAATTTAAAAATTGCCAAGTGTATATCTTTTCATAAATATTATACCTCTGTTTATTTCAGCTTACAAAAAAAAAAACGAAATAGTTTACGATCTTAAGAATATTATTACAAACATGTTTACTGTTTTGAAACTTAAGTTAAGCGTTCACGCTATTGTGGGACTCGACTCCCCTACCGATATTATCAAAGGCGGACGTTCCTGACTATACAAACTAGACAAATTACATTTTTCTTTATTAATTGATAATAACTTACCCAACGTCGATGTCAAACGTGACTTCTCGTGATTGTGTATAAAAGTCAAAGCTTGCATGTTTAGTTACGTCGACGGCGGCGCGACACCTACGCTAGAGAGAATAAATCACGAAATGAAATGAAAATAAGTCCAACCGCGACGATTCTGCCAATCCCGTTGCCTCGACCACGTTGGAAGGGGTAATGCCAGACCAAACCTTTAGCAGCTGTTTACTTCTGTCAGTTTTGAGTTTGTTTTCGTCGCGTGCGTCCGCGGCGGTGCATTTACATAAAATAATCGCTGAACGTGTCGTTTTTATCAATAAAAACAGTGCTTCGGCAACTGCCCGACGACAGATTTGACGTTTATCATTGCAGTGCTCTTGTATTTAGAAAGTTTCAAGTGATACGTTTGACGTTCGACCTGGTCCAACGGCATTGTGATTTGTGACTGAGGTTATTACGGGGATCCGTTCAATCGGCATTTATCGATAACTATTGCAACACTCTTGTTAATTATTATTAATCGCAGTTTGTGAATCCGTTTGTTGAAACTCGACTATCATAGTTTGTAGTGTTTATTTGTGTTTGACTGATCGTGTACCTACTACTGCCTGAGTTTAGTTTTTGTGTCAGTTATTCTGATGATTCTGATTGTCCTTTTTAATGACAAACTAAAACTGTTTCACTAGTAATACAGATATTATTGTTTAAAACATCTTTACTCTCAACGCTCGTGTAATTAAGTTTATAGTGAGTTCGAGTTCATAAAAGGCAGTGATCCCAGTACGAAGTGGATACTGGGCAATAATCAAACTTCGTGATGAGGTGAGTTTGCATTATCTAGTTATGTTATGACGACAAACTATATTCTATATAAGTTGACTCGCTACTTGTAATCACATGCAGAATGCGACTGTGTTTGTTATGGTAATTTGATTTTGAAAGCAAAATGATTGTCGACTCGATTGTATTTTATGTGCGGATGCCGCTCGGCAGAATCGTCCGCGGTTATTAATGCATGTAATTGCTGACTACTTTTTACTCGATACTCTGATATAATATTTTTTGCCATTGTTACATCTCGCGAATCGTTTGCGCGCACGTTCCCTCGCTCGGTTGTTATTTTGTATTTAGATCTCACGCAGATACGGACGGAATCAGAAATGTCAAGAATCAACCTGCCCCCGAGAAAGGCGCGCAGGTGTTCATCGAGTCGTGCCCTTTTGTTTATTTGATATCAGAAACAATGCGACAAAACGTCGGAGCAAGCGTGGAGCGATTTCTGTAAAAGATCTACTTATAGACTGTTTTAAAAATACCATTGCCAGCCAAACATTGTCGCGATAGTAAATTTTGTAGAGTTTCTTTGTTTATGTACGAGTCGACTCTAAAAATATCAGATATTTGGGAATTGAAGAAAAACACACGAATAAGAGATATTTTAATTTTAAGAATTAAATATAGACACGCACGACAAATCTATAAATTCATATACGCAGCGTAAATTTTTGAATGAATTAATTTTAAAAAAATATTCCGATAATAGACGATTTTTTTTCCTTTTTTTGTAATACCGAACTGATACTAAGAAGTCGTTATGTAATTATATATCTACGTAGAATCCATTGGTATCTGTGAAAGTATATTTAGATTTTGTATAAAAATACAAAGTGGTTAAAAAATGGTTTACTATGAATATATATAAAAAATATATATTAACAAAAAATAAGTGTACCGAAAATTAAGCGCGTTACCGCGTTCGTAGGTAGGTCCCTTATTTTCTAATGGTAAAAAATACTGAAATTAGGGCGAGAGATATCAAATCTCCGTATCGTGAGACAGCTATGTGTATTTGTATACAAACATTATTATGCTCTAATGGAAAGCTGCTCCTATAAAAAAACGTTGAATATTTTAGCGGAAAATTGCTAAATCGCCAATATTGTGTCGAGTTTGCAGTTCAATCAATCAGCTGATTGATTGAACTGCAAACTCGGATAGCGCAGGGGTTCTGAAATTGAATTTCTCTACATTAAATAATAAAAGTCTAACAAAGATTTTTGAGAAATAAATAAATCTAAAGGTCCTTTCATTCCTGAGCCAACTCGCAACTCAATTTGTTCGTCCTTAAGACTCCCTTTATCACAAGGTCAATGATTTTACAGAAGGTCAATTAAGAGTCTAGCCATGCGAGGACTTAACACATCGGGTATTCTTTATAAGTTTTTTTATTTTTCCAGCACTTATTTTTTTGTATTCGTGTACATCTCGCGCTCAAGATTTGTTGTGTCCATTTAGGTGAATTACTAAACGCAACGCTTGGTCGCTCGCGCCATGCGGTGTTCTGAATCCACGTCTTTGCTCGAATATACGTGTTTAAAATGTTTTCAATTTCTCAGCGCAAATCTGTATTTTTGAAGCAGGCTGAAATGTTTGCGTTCCATTACAATACAATCGTGATATTGTTTTATACGTATTATAATATTTTTAATTTAATAACTTAATAATTTTAATTACTTGTAATAATGTACACTTTTTACACTTGCTTCTGAAATATGGTATTTCATTCCTAGCAATGCACCTCCAGTTCTTATGAATACAAACAGTAGTGAAAATACAGCCAATCGTACTTCAGCAGTATTATTATTAGTAACATATTAACTCCATGCATAGTTCACGCCACTGGTAGCATCGCTAGTTAATATCAAAATGAAATCTTTCGTCATTCTGAATACACTCGATGAAAGCCCGCCAGTAATGTTAAAAGTAAAAACATATTTGCAAATTTAAACAAACACTTAGTAGGTACCTTTTGGAATCAAATTATTTTTTTATTGAACACTTGATATATAAAGTAGGTACCTGGATACGCAGAGATGGATGAAATTTTTTTTTTAAAATGGAACATCCAAAGAGCAATATTTTTTAAATATCCAATCAAATAACGAAGTGCCAGACGATTATATAATTAACAATATTTGAATATGTCTAAGAACACACAATTACTGGATTTTTACCTACAAAGGCACTGTTATTAAACAAACATCAGATAGCTCATGGAGGCAAAGTTATTTTTTATTATATTTAATGAAAAATATATGGAAGTATGGGGTAATTACAGGGCTTGCGACCGGTCTTCGACTGGCGTAAGTGATCACTTTATATATAACGTTCACCAATTCACACCCCTCAAACTTCACATTTATCAAATTTTTGAATGTTGTATATATGTTAGTATGTGGACTCGCTTCGAGTACCATTACACTATCGCCATCTATGGACCAAATTTGATCATTCATTTTTCCTTTTTTTTTTTAAACAGCATATATGTTATCACTATGATAATCTGATTTTTTCGAAATTATTTTAAAGCCATATTCTTTATCTGTAAAATGTTTTTTTAACATATTATACTAGAATACGCCTGAAAAAGCAATATTTTCAATTTTTTATATATTTTCTTATTTTGACCAGTATATTATATTGGCAATATCTGAAAATGTCCAAGAAAACACAATTACTGGATTTTTACCTACAAAAGGCACTGTTGTTAAACAAATATCTTAAAATATACTAAAAAATAACTTTGTCTGTATGAGATATCTATTTGTTTGATTATATAATTAGGAGAACACATTCTTATTGTGAAGTTGTAATTATTCAGAACATAGGTCTGTGATATTTTAAATATTAATTAGAAAGATATACATATAAAATCAATTTTATCGAAAAATATTGTTGTTGCGCCACCGGGACTTGGAATCGAACTTGGATCTCTTTCCTAACCGGGGAAGATGCATTATCCAAGTATGCTACAGCGACAATATTTTTCGATAAAATTGATTTTATACGTGTATCTTTCTAATTAATATATTTAATTCATATTTAGATTATATAATTATTTTATTCGAAATATGCGTGCAATATGGCCTACGCTCGCGGGTCATTATTATATGTATGACGTAAAAACGGTGAGAATTTCTCGCTTGTACCTGTCTAGATTCTCGGCCATGGCCAAAGATGGCACAACTGAAACAATTAATTTTTTTTTTCATCCGTTACCGCTTCCTGAGTGGCCACCTTGGTCTCTTCTGCTTCCTCTCACGTCCGCATCTCGCTGTTCTGCCGGATACAATTGACGAATGGTGACAGTCGCAATCTATGTACTGAGCGTCGTTTACATTACAGTAAACTCCCTTTTATCCGGTGGTTAAACGACCCATCGGTAATTTTATCATCGGTTTATATATTTTTTTTTCTATTTTTAGGTGTATTTTCTGCTGGGACCTATTAACTGTACCTTTGGACCATAAAATGGACTCATATATCACAATGTTTTAGGGATAGATACATATCATTAAAAAATGTTCAAGTTGCATGTGCCTAATCACAACCATTTCGGAGATAATGCGATTATTTCGACTGATTAAAATATTCTACCGATACTAAATTATACACATTATTTATTTCCATCGACGCCCTTGTGGGCTTTTACATAACAATAATAATTTATTTAATTTTAATATAACAATTTTAAAAACTAAGTATAATTCAAATACAAATATTTCTTCAATTTATGATGCGCTCCTGCAACGAAAAATGTCAACATATATATCATATATTGAATACGAAAAATAAGAAGTCATCACATTTCTGCTAGACTATTTTTTGTCAGATGATTTAGGGCCTGAAGCAAATGTATAGAATAATAATTGGAAATCATTTCGAAGTTCATAGATTTAAAACTTGCATAAAACAATTTTACAAAAATATCATACTAAATATTTCCCGTAACAGTCTAGAATTTGTACGTACTCCTTGAATATTTTCGACTCGTAATTTAGTCAGGTAATCCACCCATAAAATATTGTGGACTATTTATTTTCTAATTTCCTTAATACTATTGTATTATAATTAATTTAAAAAAATAAATAAAACCTTCCGGCACTGGTTCCAAATAATCAGATATATTTCATTTGTATGGAGAAGTGTGTTTATTTTCTCTAGATCCGGTGCAAAAATACAAATATTTGTGTTAAAAACGTAATCAGTCAAAATTCATTAAATTTCATTTAATATTTTCCCTTTCCAACACAATGTAGTTTAGAAATATACTTTAATAGCGAAGTATGTACGACATCAATTGGATTTCATAAAATTTTGGTTTTGACCGCCAGTTTCACTGTTTAGACCTCTGACCCTAAGGGGCTTGTCTCGGGTAAAATAATACCGCCCATCTTGTTTTTTTAATCTGATCAAACTTTTTCGACACATGAACTAAAATAATGTTTAGAACCGATTAAGGTACTCTTGTCGATGTGCAAGGCATAAAATTTTCAATAATCTTTTTAATAATAATGTTACGAATGTTTAGGGCTGCTTGCGTGATCAGTAGTAAACGTTCGTAGTAAAAATCCTTTGCGGGTCGTTGATACGTCAAATTTACTACTGTCAAAGTGGAGATGTGTATAGGCGTGACAAATAATCATGAAATATGTTTATTCTATGCATTATCTATAGATTTTTTCGCCTATGCATTCGAAATCTGTCACTTTGATGGTGAATTTTTTTCGTATTATATATTAAACAACGAGATCATTATAGGACGAACTGTCATCACTAAAATAGCTGGATATTGAATGATTAATTGTCGTGTACTGCAACTTTCAAAGTATCAATGTGTCAGATGACTTTTAGAACAGCTGTGAAAAGTCCGCTATATTTAATTATCGATTCTCGTTTTTAGTATCGTATATCACGCGAAATGAGTTTACTACGGGAGGTTATTTCGAAATGTAAATATTTTTTACTAACGATCAAACAACCCATTTTCGCAAAAAAATTTACTTTAGTAACTTTTTTTAATATAGTAAAACTTACTACTTTGATATTTTTAATTATCGTTTCCCAAATGATTTCGCAAGTAAATATCCATTGCGAATACTGATAAATATTTTTATATATTATGAGCAGGGTTTGGAATGGACCGGAGCAATCCGGAACGCTACTCCGGTTTGTAAGATTCTCGCAAATACAATTCCGATTCGTGGGGTTTTCTCAAATGTAGCTCCAGCTCGTGATGTTTTTTTTTATTTTGCAGTCAATAATAATTATTTGAACGACTATATACTATTCGAAAAGGAGGAAAGCGAGATAACGTGCCAAATATTTGTAGGTAATGAATGTTTGGAACAAGTAGATGAGTTTGTGTATTTGGGAAGTATGTTTGATAGAAACGGAAAGACTAAGAAAGATATCGAAAGGAGGTTATTGCAGGGAATAGAGTGAACGGCGCTTTGAATGGAATTATAGCTAATGGGAACTTGTCAACTGAGACAAGATTAGCGGTTCACAAAGGAGTCCTGGTACCGACACTACTGTATGGAAGTGAGGCCTGGAGCTGGCAGAAAAGGAAATGACTCGGGTAGACTGAATGCAGTGGAAATGAGATCACTTAGACGTAGGTATATGTGGCAAATCCATTTATGACAATGTAAAGCTGATCTTAGTATAGTAAGTAGGATTAAGAATTTAGGAACGGTAGTTTAGTCATATGGAACGGATGAATAAAGAGAGAATGGTAAGAAAGATATATGACGCAAGTGTTGATGGAACCGGAAATAAAGGACGTCCGCGACGACCAAGTAAAGCATACACTGAATAAGCCACAATAACCGCCGAGCTTGTATGAGAAAATGTATGAATGTGGATGAGGCAAGAATTGTGTGTCAGGACAGAAGAGTTTGGCGCTCTATCCTCTCTGTTTATCCCCGCGGGGAATCGGCGTGACTGTAAGTAAGTAAGTAAATACAGTCGGCAGTGTTGGTTCGTTAAATTTTGCATTTCGAAGTCGGAGATTTCATTGGATGTATTTTAAATTAAGTTAATAAAAAATTTGGGTCTATCGAATGCTAGACATGTACGTAATATTTAATAAAAACTCTCACGGGAAATTGTAGTGACGTAAAATGTCTGTAATTAACTGGCGCCGATTGCAGAATCGTCGCGGAAAGCTTGTCGGATGCATTTTATTGTGTTATTATAATGGAATTGCGTCCAATGTCACTCTTGCGTTAAACTACCCATTCGTTATTTGTAATACACGTTTCGACATGCCTGGAGTGCGCTGGTAGTTGCGGGCATCCCGAAACCCGCAGAATCGTTGGATCACTGGATCGGGAACCGCGTACTCAAATCTGAATGAATATAGTCATCTTCGTACAGTTGAAATTCAAACAGCATATTGTGGCAATTTAGTTCCAAGCAGGGCAAACCGGAATTCCGTTCCGGCTCGTGGAATTTTTACAACTGTAGCTCCGACTCGTGATGTTCTTACAATTTTAATTACACTATTATGGTGGATTGAATAAAAATATACAATTTAAAATATTCTAGTATTGTAATGTGTCGGTTTTTATCAAAAATATGTGTACAACTCATTCAATTTATTAAATTTGCCTTTTGGAGCCCTAGTTCTAAAGATGAGTGTATCTGAGTTACTTTCTGATGGATTCTCATGTCTTCTATATTCCTAACTATAATTTTATTCGAGGTGCGTTACATAACTTTATGACATTGGTGAAGTCATTTAAATGATTAGATTGAAAGGTATGTAGGTAACATGATGATGTGAACGGTGATGTCCAGTGATACAAAATATTCTGAGAGCACAGTAAACAGATATGGTCAAATAATTTAAGATATTTATGACATTTGTCTGGGGCGGCAAATCTGAAGGGCGGCATTTTGGCTGTGAATGTGACAATATATTGATTTTTTTTTCGGTATCTACTTTTCGATGGGCAATACTTTTAAAGCATGTCGCAGGGTGGTAATTTGTCTTTTTGTCCGGAGCGACGTATATTCGTAAGTGTGTAAAAGCTAGAGCTAGAGCTTGCTACGATCTGTCCAATTTTTCGGACACATCTTCCGCAAACAAGGCGGTGGAGATTGGAAAGATGAAAGGTTAGGAAAAAAAACAGGAATAGATCTCCCGAGTCGATGGACTGACCAAATCAAAAATTCTATTGGCTATCCAATCTGCGGGATGCAAAGAAAGGTGGAGTAGAATCGTCAAGGACATCAACAGGTCACTACTCCGGAAGTGCCGATCCACGGTAATGAGGTTACTGACTAGGGAAGAAGAAGAAGTAGTTTTTAAAAGCTTTATTCATTTTTAGATGTAGGTTCTTGTGATATCTCGCATCCTGCTGATAAAGATGCGAGATATGGTGTTGGAGGAATACCCAGCTAGTTGTAACAATAGTACTTATTCTAGATACGGTATTATACGGATATATATTTTAAATACTAATTAATACATTTAATTTAATTAATACATTTAATTAGTATTTAAAATATCACAGACCGTCTGTTCTGAATAATTACAACTTCACAATATGAATGTGTTCTCCTAATAATAAGAGATATGTTTGATGTTTACGGTACCGCGCTCCGGAGCTAAGAAAATACGCCGACCGCGGCGCAACGTATTTATCTCTTTCACATACTATCAATCGTACCAACCGTGCGCTGCTCTACGCATTCCTCCCAAAGATACGTCACAGTTCTTGAAATTAACATTTTCAACAGCCAGTACATTATAAGCTAAAGATTCTTCACAACATCTTAGTTTGACAGTGACAGGAGAAAAATATTGGAATGCTTGAAGGTTTTTTTTACATAGGCAATGACTACATATTTTATCAGGTGCTGACTATATGCACGAGGTACCTATCCACCTTCACGGAAGTGCACATTTGTAAAATACACGCATTCTGGTCTATATTCTGCATGCGCCAGTTTGTTAATTGATTGCGACTCAGCTCACGTTTTGTGTGAACTATGCAAATGTTTTCACGTAGAACAAAAATTAGATGGTCGTCGAACACGTAA
This sequence comes from Eubasilissa regina, assembly GCA_022840565.1. Taxonomy (NCBI): domain Eukaryota; kingdom Metazoa; phylum Arthropoda; class Insecta; order Trichoptera; family Phryganeidae; genus Eubasilissa; species Eubasilissa regina. The sequence goes on from JAINEB010000013.1 coordinate 20,905,154, forward strand.
AAATCCCACGATATCGACATCGTGGGATTAATACGTATTGACTGCAACATAAATCTCGTGCGACTGCACGTGGGCTGCGGCTGCGATATTTACTGTTTGTCAAGTATCTCACGCAACAGAATCTTGGCCAAAATTGATCATAAAAAATGTATTTATTAAATTGTGAGTTATTTCACTATGTATTTAGGTTTTACACCTGCCATTCTGACGTATTTGTATCACAATATTTTATGTACTAAATTAATGTATTAATTATAAATATATACATATAAAATCAATTTTGTCGAAAAATATTGTTTTTGCGTCACCGGGGTTCGAACCTGGATCTCTATTTCCAATCCGGGGAAGTTCACTACCAATTATGTTATAACGCCAGTATTTTTCTTGACAAATTTTCGAACCTATATGTTACTTTTTTCAAATTAATACATCTGTCATTCCATTGTTTGAAAGCCATCTACATTATTTTTACAGAATCTCAAATACCTTTGAGTAAACCCACTCTAGACGCCAGAATTATCAATTCATTTTTATTAAATTTTGGACACATTGATACAACATATATTATTAAGGAAAACACATTCTTACTGTGAAGTTGTAATTATTCAGAACATAGGTCTATGATATTTTAAATACTAAATTAATGTATTAATTATTAATTGATTTTATATGTTTATATTTAAAATTAATACATTAATTTAGTATTTAAAATATCACAGACCTATGTTCTGAATAATTACAACTTCACAATAAGAGTGTATTTTCCTTAATAATACAATATTTTATTGTAAATATATTGTATTTAAAAAAACGCTTTCGTCTTAGATCCTATTTTTATAGTTAGAATAAATATTTTTAAATTCAGTTAAATAAATAAAATTAAAATTAGAATCTCACTGGCGGGGAATCGAGCCCCTATCTTCCGAGTACCTATAATTGCAGAAAAACAAAAAACTTGTGAAAATATTCATTTAAATTTATCTTAAGCTCTTTATCGTACACCGCAAATGCGATGATTGTGATGCGGTATACATAGGTAAAACGGGAAGGTCTTTTGATACAAGTTTTATTGAACATAAGAAATCCTTTATACACAAAAAATCATAATCATAATTTGCAAAACATCTACTTTAAAGTAACCACAATTTATCTTCTAACAATAAACCAATTCCTTTGCAATTTAGCAATAAAATATTAAAATTCAATATATTAGAACAATTAGAAATCGATAAGAATTTAAATAATAAAAAATATCATCAAAATATGAATTAAATATATAAATTAGAAAGATATACATATAAAATCAATTTTAACGAAAAATATTATTGTTGCTCCACCGGGATTCGAACTTGGATCTCTTTCCAAACCGGGGAAAGAGCATTATCCAACTATGCTACAGCGACGATATTTTTAGCGACTTTTCGAACCTTTTTGATATTTTTACAGAATCTCAAATATCTTTGAGTAATCTGATAGCACACGCCAAAATTATCAATTGTTCATTGATAATTTAATAATATCAACAATGAACAAATTAATATCTGAAATTTTTCTTTATTAAATATATTTAACTCTACATAAGTAGGTTGATGTCTATGTATACAAAAAGAGTAATATTATATTATTTGTTCTCTCTTGAATTAGTATTACATGTAGTTATAATAGATAATGTTAAGATATTTTGTGCTCGTGATAGTTAAATATATAAAATATTGTTTTGTTTTTTCCCAACATTATTGTATGATAATGGCGGCATGTAACTAAATATGTGATCCTTGGTATTTCCAATATTGTCTGTTTTTGCACTAACGGAATGTTGTATTGTTAATCACCTTATATATAATACCCAACTTTGTAACAAAATTTGTATATAATCTCACCATCCTGTTCTATGTTTTATCAGCTATTTGGAAAAATTAAATATAGAACCAAAAAAAAATCGTGTTTGATTTATTGTGTTGATTATAAATCAATGCATTATATTAAAAGTTGGGAATAGTATAGCGCTTACTTAGCAAGTGAAAGATACCGGGATCGATACTGCCAATTTTTTTTTTGAATTTAAAAAGGTTTTGGAAGAACCTGGTGTCGGTAAGGGTCAAAATAAAATTCATGGTAAAAGTGAGAGAATATAAAAATGAATTTTTCTATCGCAGTTTTTGACAAATTTTATATTATTTATATACTTTTTTTTTAAATAACAAGACTAAACAAGCAAGTTGCTAACACTTATCGTAATTACAATTGTTTATCTGAAACAGATTTTTTAAATCACGCAAAACATGTTGTTAAAAATAGCGGTCTTATAAATATTCTTTCTAAGATATATTATTATATTATTGCAACATGTGCATCATTTCTTATCAACAAAGAATTAAAATTTATCTATATTAAATATAATATAAACAAAAGTTGTTTACCTATTCAGATTACTAAAAATTCGTTCATTCAATAAAATTAAACAAATTATGATATATTAAGTTAGAAATAAATTATTCAAATATGCCGTGTTTATAATTTATTAATAGTTCAATCATTAAATAAAAAATAAAATAAATATATATTTTTTTACTTTTTATCAAAATTGATTGATCATTATGGAAACATTATTAATGATAATAATATTTAATTGAGTTGAAAAACAGTACAGAGTTCGTTAAAGCTAAAATCTAGGTGTATGTCAATATACAATACAAGGTATATTTATTATTTATCTGTGCGCGCGAGTTGTTCTTGTAGGGAAATAGAGTATTTCTTATATACATACAATATCTACATATTTCTATTGCGGTGTAGATACTACTATACTAGAACCAGTGTAGTCTTTGGGAGCAATAAAATAAATTGTACATAACCCGAAATTCTAGGAAATAAATAAAAAATAATACTACAACACCGCATATCTAAATTTTTTGTCAAAATCGTTGGATTTGAATATTCGTGGGGAATCGTTCTTATCACTAGTTTAACGATAGCGTCCGCTAGGGGCGTACAAATCAAATAAATTTAATTACCATATATCATCTGTAACCTCCTTGTCAATTGCGCACAAGTCAAGGGAATCGTTTCTAAGTTTAGTTCAGTTTCAGTTAAGAAAGAATCTACTCCTCTTTGCAACTCTAGAAAGTTAAGTAATACTTATGTCTCTCTCATGTAAAGTACACAATTCTTAGATATGTGGTGTTACTGCTGACGGTGACGATATTATGTATGTATGTATTTGATATAACACATGTTTTTTTTTAAATTTATATCATAGAAATTCTAATTAAGTGAAAATTTAAAAAAAAATTCACACGTATCTCATAATACCTAATAATTGATTTATTTGCAATATTCACTTTACTGGTAGCTGCATAAATAATAATTATTATATATATATTTATATTATATAGCTCATTTAATTTTAAAGGGTTTTGCCATTTCTGCCAGTAACAACAGACAACTTGAATGTAACCGGAGGTAGATTTGCGATGCCTGTCTCACTTGACATTTTGGATGTTCTGACATTATCTTGATAATATAATAACACAACTTATTTATAACTTAATAACTGAGATATCTACTTAATAACAACTACGAATAGCAATACAGATTTAGATATGATATTTTAAGTTATGCTCTTGATAATAACAAACCTGAAAACTAGAGTTCAAGAGCCGAGCGTACAAGAAATCGTGCAATTTTTTTTCCACTTTTTATGCTGCTCCTGTTATTCTTCCCTTTTCTCAATGATTCGGGGACCCTCTAAAAAACGAGCACCCTCTCAATTGTGACTTGCCCGACTTATAAACCCGCCACTTTTGAAACGATCGACCATTTTTGAATATCAAAAATCAGGCTATGGCAGGACCTAACTCTTTGGAACTATGGGACTAAGTTGGGTATCAGAATTGTGTTAGCGTAGGATTAAAGACATTAAAAATTACAACATTATTACATATTAAATATTCGTGACGCAACACATCGACACACGACAACTCTCGTTCCTCACCTAGTTTGCGGTAGGTAATCTTATAATTCGACACGACAAACTGGTAGAATAGCTATTATGAGGATCAGTATTCATAATTACATTATATATATCATCTCTTTTATAATTATACTGTATGTCACTTTTTTGTCAAGTGAAAAATCAATCATGAAAAGGGTATCGTACAAAAACAATTATTTTTTCCATTCAGTCCGTTGTAAAATTAATACGTTGATAAAAAATACCATTTGTGATATGAAAGACAGAGATCACAAACTATTTTCACAGTGAAAAGAACAACAAACATACAAATATAATTGTCTTTTTCTCACTAATTAAATGAAAAGAGATAAGAAGGAAGGGCACATTGTATGGGACTTAATGAATGCTCTAAATTATGCTATTAATCATTTTTTTCAAAATTGAATGCTTAATATTTAAAGTAAATTCGTGCTATTAAAGCCATTTAAGCTAATAAAAATATTTTTTCTAACTGCTATTTACGGTAACACGAGTTGACAGCGTGGCTGCGTTTGAGTATTTTATATCATGGTATGGTAAAGGTTAATAAATCAGTATATATTTTTTAAGTTAGTTCGTAACTTCTCACTCCATAACTGACAACCGAGTCGACCGTCGCAAAGTACAGTGAGTACAGTGTGGCTCGAGAGTGTGCATAGCCTTAATATATAAAACGCACGATACTAACTTACTTATATAGATATAACTAGCTAACTAATTTGCCGTCACGCCATTTTCTCATAGGGATAGGCAGAGAAGTTAGAACGCTATATTTATCTATCATGACGCACCATTCTTGCCTCGTTCACATTCATACTCTTCTACCGGGCGCCCTCTGTTTCTGATGCCTTCAACACACGCATTATATATTTGCTTTGCTATCCTCTCCTCGCTCATACGTTCCACGTGACTTATCCATCTCAATGACACGTTCTTTGTTTTACCGACTATGCTGCAACTAGGTCTACATTTGCACCTAATTTGTTCACTCCCATCCCGATTACACCATTATTTTTGGATCACGGTGTGCGCATAAAAAATCTTTTTACGACCAATCACAGACCAGTAAATGAATAGACATGAAATAAAGTATACATATAGGAGAGGGGTTTTGGAACATTAGTTGCGGGTCGAGGGGAATTCTACACACATTATTTGTGGAAACATAAATCCGATAGTTTATGACACATTTATGTAACACATTACATTAATACATATCATATTGTCAGTGTTTAAATTTTCGTTCCAATCGAGTCATATATTTAAAAAAAGTCACGGAGCTATTTGATTGCGTAAGTGATATCAAAATGATCACGGGGGTGACACCAAATGGAAAATATTGAAACAAAGAATTCGCTTTAGTTCATGTCTATATATTTGGTAGTCGTGGGACTACTATTATTTGTGCGCTGTGGAGAAAATAAGAAAAACATTATAAGGCTATGAGCTAAGGCTTGAAGAAAGCTGCATACTCATTATGTAGGGGAAGGTAAAAAGAGGTTATCTTGGTTGGGCAACCCCAGAAAGTGGTCCGATGTCTAAAATGTTGGTGATTTTATACAGGATAAAGCAACATGGTCGCCAACCTTCGATAGAAGACGCCAAACGAAACGGCATGACTCGTTAAAAATTGTGTGCGTGGTATATTTTTTTGTGTGCGCTATGATTACAAATTGTGTGCGCGCGGCACACCTTAGAGAGAACTTTAGAGAACTTGGAGGGAATTTTATTTTAAATAATTATTTTACCCTTTCTTAGAAGGCTACCAGGTTCTCAACCTGTTTTGCTAATATTTTCAACAGGAAACGATAAAAACAACAATATATTTATTGCTTGCCTTTTATGTCTATTCAATCATTTTATTAGCCCACTCGAGAACTAGGGCAAGTGTCAGGAGTACATATTGTATCAGAGATAATATCTCACATCCTTTCAGAACTGCAATAATTTACGTGAATTGGCTTAGTAAGGATTTCTCGGAAGGGTCGATACGTAAAGTGGTCATTACACCCAACACCGGATACCGGGCAGGTTACTTCGGCGCAGGTGCCTGCCCTCCGATTTGGACTGTTTTCAAATATTTAAGTAGATCTAAATTATTACCACGATTATCATGCAATATTTATACTAAAGGGGGTTAAACCTTTAAACGTTTCAAAGGTACACATTTTACATTAGAGTTAAGGGTCGACCTTTCTGTCTGGGGTTACTAATCGACGAAGCATTATTCATAAGCAAAGATCGTTCACACTTTGTATACACCTTTTAGAAAAGGAGGTTTGTTTTACTGGTAAGCCGTAGGCGTTCACGTAATAAAACGTTGCCATCTATTAAAAGATAACAATTTTACTATCATAAATATAGGTACAAATTAGTGTACGTATGTAATAATTGACGCCAGTTATTTATTTATTATTTTTAAATAAACCGTGCTTTGCACTGCACATTACTGAGAATTATTTGTATCACGACTGTTGTTTGGACAGATGCAGTCCCTCTCGTTAGTATATGTTATCTACAAATTTATGATTTGTAGCATTGACCGACACCGTCACATGTGCAAATATGAAATTATGTATGCATATTCTAAGGATTTCTGGGGACCTGTTAAAATGCGATTACTTTGTTTAAATATTTTCTTAAACGGCAATAATAATTCGAAGCCTTTCATTCGTTCCATATAGGGATTCTGTATTCTCGACTTCTTTCAATTTCCGGGACTCGAAAGTCGACATTTTTAAGTCCCGGGAATTCTCGGATATCGAGACCAAGAATTTTATTTAATTAAAATGAGAATATATTTTAATAAATATTCATATGTATTATACACAGTAGGTATTAGGGATATTATCCGTATTAAATCGAATACTTCAATAATTATTAGTAATTTTATTTAATGAAATTAAACTTACATTTATAAATTGATTTAAAAAATCATATAGGTACACCTATAAAACTTTTTTTTTTAAATATACAAATAAAACAATTAATAAAAAAAACATATCGGACGACAATAACGTATCGTAATCAACGACAAACTGAAGTCCCATAAAAAAAATTTTTTAACGATTTCATCTCATCTCAATTTTGTTTCGTCAAAAGATGACACGTTTTTATTTTAAATATGTACATCGCACTTTACAATCATAAATCAATATAATCCTCTGTTTGATCAAACCGACAAAACTATTCCCTTCAGAATCTTTATAACTGACCAATACACTCGTACATATTTCGCTTTCTTGTAGTTAGAAGCTACACACATGCACTGCTCGCCGCTAGTCGCTACCTACTGTACCGCAATGATCAGCAACAATTTTTTTTTTAAACTAATTTATTCTCGGGTTGTCTCGACACAGAATCCCTAGTTCCATACAAGGATCGCGTGGGAGCCAGGGAAGTGTTGGCACATTGAGATGAGCAGCATATACTTCTGTGTACCGGCTGTTTCATCAGCGTAATCATTATTTATATCTCCTGAGATATATTTAATCAATGTTTACTTATTGTCAGAATGATGCGCGGAGAATTCTGTGCACTTTGCAGCTACGTTTAAACAACAGGTTAAGAGGGAGTACACAGAGGTATTCACATTTAACAATTTTATATATAATATATTTCTGAAGTCACGTTTAAGCAAAATCTCAATTAATTAATAGATACAAATCCACGCTGTGTTCTACGGCGATAATTATTGTAATTTTCATGTAGATGGCCGCTCGAGATTTTATTTTGCTGTGTTTGGAGATCGGCCAAATATTATTAAAAAAAAATATTCCTTTGTGTGTGTGCGTAATGAACGTCGTGCGCCACGGCGCAGAAAGATGTCTTAAATTATTTATGCCTTCCTCTCATTAGTCTTGTCTGTGGTCTGTTTTCGCTGGGAAAATTTATATTCAGCCATTATAACTGCTTTTTACAGAAGTAACTGTTGCTCTTGAAATACGCTCATCGCCATATTTTCCAAGGTTATCCGAGACGCTCGCGCACTAGCACTATTTTACTCAGCTTCAATATTGGTGATTTTTTTTACATAGCAACAATAATTAACAACACCCCCCGCTTAGACTATCATGTCAAACTGTCACATATGTTTATAAGCCTGAATTTTTTGGTGTTGATTTTAATGCATTGATTTATATTTTGAAAAAACTTTATTATTTTTACAAATTTTGATACTGATTTGATTGTAGAGCTTATTAATGAAAAGTTTAAGATATTTGTCGGCAGATCAGCGGTTAATATTCCGGCCTATCACGCGGAAGGTCAGAGTTCGGCACTCGGCTGGACTTTATTTTATTTATTTACATAAATTAACAAAATTTTTTTATTTACATAAATTAACATATTCTACATTCGTACGTAATTATAGATACGTTCAATATTTTTTTGTAAAACTGTATAAAATTAGAGTAATGTGTTAAATTTACCCAAAATCGCCTAAAAAAGTTTATTAAAATTCAGGAAAATAACGGTACCTAAAAAATTCGTAAGAAACTGATATAAAATAGGTTTGTAAGTATTGAAAATTTATTCAATAATTTTTTTACATTTTTTCATCAGAATTATCGTCGCTATATGGCAATGTTCGGCAAATTTTGCAAACTTGTTAGAAATCACTTTCAAAAGTAATAGAGAGTCAGCCTACACGATCAAAACAATGGTTCTTTACATACAGAATTAGCGTCAGCGTCACCTTCGTTCTGTGTTGATTCTTTTCCTTTGACGGTATAAACTTTGCGATGATTTTACTTACTTTTTTTTTTTTTTATACAATTCCTGATATCCAGACATACGATTCTTAAATTCGCGGTAAAATTTAATGACTCGTTCAAAACTTGTCTCATTAACAAGAAAATGATTTTTGCTGGATTTTTTCACTATCGTTTTCTGGTTCCTCGGCGATATCTAAAAGTTATATCATCATCATCACTTATATGCTAAAAATCCCCAAATAATATATATCGACTGTCTGACGCGCCGAACAGTTTTTAATTTTTTTTATTTATTTTAATAATTACAATTAGCTATTATGCTATAATCAGTGGCGTGCAGTATGTATTGATTTAGGTTATGCTGTTACCAATGATATTATGCAATATATGTTGTACATAGGATTATGAACTTTCGTTTAACCAACGTCTTTAGACAAAATGAATACGTCGTCTATACGACCCTGCCATGTATTTATTTGTAATTTTAGAGTTCTATTAATAGTGTATTTAAAGTTTAAGTTTTAATGTAAAATAATACCTTATTATCCAAATAAAAATCAATATAAAAAATGTATGGACGTTTTTATGAACACTTTCTATGACTGAACATGATTCTTCTATTGTTTCAAAATCCTTCACGTAAGAATTAAAGGAAATAAATATTTTTATTAAAGGTTAACATAGGAAATGGTTCTGCCAATTGCTTTTGGTTTTTCACAAATCAGAAACAAATTCATGCACCAAATGCACCTCGAACGTAAAGAACGGCCATGAAATCAACACGTTAAAAACAGTAAGATAGTGAAATTCGCGAATTAGTAAAAGAGGAAGTAGGCACTTCAATGATTTGTACGCAATTGTAAGCCTTTCTAATGTTATTCTGTTAAAAAAATAACATAGGTAACGACTCCACACAAAACGAATCAACCGATAGGAATGTTCAATTCAGTAAATAGCCAATAATATGATATGAGTAATTCACTAGCTTAAAGATAGAACAGAGTTAGAAAAATAATGCACAAGAGCGCCATGGATACAGCGGTGAGTTGTCGTGGTAGTTTTTAGAACTGAGCAATTAAAGTCTCGACTGGTACATAGATGGCGCTAATTGTAAAATAATATTTACTTCTATGTTAATCTAATTATTTAATTACTATTTGTTTCCCAGAATTTTTAGTAATGCACAGCTTTTTTTGCTTGTATGCACCGCACGCCCCCTGGCTATAATTAGTTTTTTTTACTTAACGTGAGGACCATGTCATCATTTAACAGCATGGTTCGATAAGATGTAATTGGTTGATTCAACCTTGCAAGCAATTTTTAATAGGAAAAAAATTAAAAAAAAATTTTTTTTTAATATTATTTAAAATTTTTAAAAAAATACACTTTTAAGTTATAAAGTTAAGTATTAATGAGCTTTTTGTTGCTGTACATTCGATGCTAAATACTTTATATCATGTTCATATGTCACCACTTTTAGTAAAATGCATGCCCAACTGGATTCATCTTCTGGTATTATATTTTATAAAATTATTTTCGGAAATAATGACTCACAAGCATGTGTGGAAGAGAAAATTGATAATATTACCGTCGCTAGTTTTTTTCAACAGCTAAAGATTTCTGGAATGGAAGAGAAAATTGATAATATTACCGTCGCTAGTTTTTTTAAACAGCTAAAGATTTCTGGAATGGAAGAGAAAATTGATAATATTACCGTCGCTAGTTTTTTTAAACAGCTAAAGATTTCTGGAATGGAAGAGAAAATTGATAATATTACCGTCGCTAGTTTTTTTAAACAGCTAAAGATTTCTGGAATGGAAGAGAAAATTGATAATATTACCGTCGCTAGTTTTTTTAAACAGCTAAAGATTTCTGGAATGGAAGAGAAAATTGATAATATTACCGTCGCTAGTTTTTTTAAACAGCTAAAGATTTCTGGAATGGAAGAGAAAATTGATAATATTACCGTCGCTAGTTTTTTTAAACAGCTAAAGATTTCTGGAATGGAAGAGAAAATTGATAATATTACCGTCGCTAGTTTTTTTAAACAGCTAAAGATTTCTGGAATGGAAGAGAAAATTGATAATATTACCGTCGCTAGTTTTTTTCAAACATCTAAAGATTTCTGGAATGGAAGAGAAAATTGATAATATTACCGTCGCTAGTTTTTTTAAACAGCTAAAGATTTCTGGAATGGAAGAGAAAATTGATAATATTACCGTCGCTAGTTTTTTTAAACAGCTAAAGATTTCTGGAATGGAAGAGAAAATTGATAATATTACCGTCGCTAGTTTTTTTCAAACATCTAAAGATTTCTGGAATGGAAGAGAAAATTGATAATATTACCGTCGCTAGTTTTTTTAAACAGCTAAAGATTTCTGGAATGGAAGAGAAAATTGATAATATTACCGTCGCTAGTTTTTTTCAAACATCTAAAGATTTCTGGAATGGAAGAGAAAATTGATAATATTACCGTCGCTAGTTTTTTTAAACAGCTAAAGATTTCTGGAATGGAAGAGAAAATTGATAATATTACCGTCGCTAGTTTTTTTAAACAGCTAAAGATTTCTGGAATGGAAGAGAAAATTGATAATATTACCGTCGCTAGTTTTTTTCAAACATCTAAAGATTTCTGGAATGGAAGAGAAAATTGATAATATTACCGTCGCTAGTTTTTTTAAACAGCTAAAGATTTCTGGAATGGAAGAGAAAATTGATAATATTACCGTCGCTAGTTTTTTTCAAACATCTAAAGATTTCTGGAATGGAAGAGAAAATTGATAATATTACCGTCGCTAGTTTTTTTAAACAGCTAAAGATTTCTGGAATGGAAGAGAAAATTGATAATATTACCGTCGCTAGTTTTTTTCAAACATCTAAAGATTTCTGGAATGGAAGAGAAAATTGATAATATTACCGTCGCTAGTTTTTTTAAACAGCTAAAGATTTCTGGAATGGAAGAGAAAATTGATAATATTACCGTCGCTAGTTTTTTTCAAACATCTAAAGATTTCTGGAATGGAAGAGAAAATTGATAATATTACCGTCGCTAGTTTTTTTAAACAGCTAAAGATTTCTGGAATGGAAGAGAAAATTGATAATATTACCGTCGCTAGTTTTTTTCAAACATCTAAAGATTTCTGGAATGGTGTCTCAAATTCTTATTATTTCTTCTTCTGCATTCTTTTTAATTATTTTTGATAATCGATCATTTTCAAGTATTTCCAATTCATTTCTCAAATCGACAAATTTTTGTTTCCATCTAGAACTTAATTGGAATTCAAATATTGCATTTTTATATCTGTTAATTGTTACGTGCCAGCTAAATTGATGAACGTGCCATCTCTGGCACGCGTTCCCTAGGTTATATAATTTTGGCTTTAGGTATCAAAAAGTTCTAGACCAATTACTAGTGGTGGTAAAATCGTTATTTAAACTGTTATTGTGACTGTGATTTTGTTCGATTGTAACGATGATGGATAACTAATTAACATAATTCTTCGAGCAATGACTGATATACTAAGTAAGCCACCGACAGTTAAATCTTAGTTATCAATCATCGTTAAATCTCAGTTACCAGTCATCGACACAATCACAGTCACGTAACGGCTTACCATCCTTACCAATTTCACGCGCCAAAGTAATAATTTCAGCTGATAATGTCGATTGTGAATATTCTCACTATAATATTTAATGCTATGTTGCGGTTATTTAAAGTAATTATACTAGTACTAAAGGTGGCCCAAAAAAAGTGAGAATTTTTTTTAAAGTGTGGTATAATTACTTAAAAATTGGTTTAACTATATCAACAATAACTTAAATAGTTTACTGATTTACTTATTTACCTGTATTACGTTTTATTTTGACAATTTCCGGTCGCCATCATTGATTATTAATTTTATCATTGTTCATATTTGTTTTTTTCAAATTATAGCCCAGAATGACAAAAATCACTGCAGAAGACCGTATTCTGATCAAAAATTTGCGAATTGAAAAACGTTGGGGTGCTAGGAAAATGATCAAAAAGTGTCAAAACAAAGCCTGGAGTATAGCTAGACATTACAGCATAACTGGACATTACAGCAGGACGGAGCTCCATCTCACACATCCAGATACACAATCAACTTTCTTCGTCGTGAGAATGTTAATTTCATCGAGCCAGGCATGCGACCACCGAACAGCCCACATTTAACCCCAGTAGATGATGCAATATGGGGTGTTTTGATGATTTCTGATTAGCTAAATATTGTGCAAAAGAAATTACATTAAGAATTTTAATTAATTATATTATGTTTTGAAATAACTCACTTGTCATTTTCTTTGGGCCACCTTGTATTTGTAGCAGGTGGGTAAATAATGTACATATTTCATTAAATTCGGTTTAAAGTTAAAAAGTCAAACTATTTTTCTTCACGTTTCCTTCGTTCCACAAGACGTTGATTATTGAGAAGTACTTGTGGTGTTTCATTGATATGCAAGACGATCCAGTTCAGATAAAGTAATGCTCAGCTACAACAAAAATAGCTAACTTGACAAGGTGCCGACATTTAACGACAACAATGAAAATGTTAATAGAATGGTAAATCGCCACACACAAGAAATATGGAAACGAACGCAAAACATTAAAACATGATTTTGATTATTAAAAAGTGTTTGCGGTATTTGATTAATATGCAAGAAGATCGAAGAAGGAGAAGAAGAAGTGACGCTTAAAGAAAGACTTAGAACGGGTTTTAAACCCTAATAAATAAATAACCATCGAACTAATCTTCACAATTACTAAAATAACAATTTCCTTCAAATCGACCTTTGAAAATGTAAGGATGGACAAAGTAAAATAAAAAGCAACCGTTGAGTTTTGTTAAATCAACTGTGTTAATTCTGCTTCCCTACTGGATGATTTCCCAGCGGATCTAAGTGTAAATATTAGACTGGAAATAAATGAAGGAGTACAATATTATTCTACTTGCTCATCCTTTAAATTAAATCCCATCGCAGCTTCTGTTTACCCGTACAGCGAGTAACAATTATTTCATTTTCATCTGCGTCCAAAGTTTCAACGGAAGCTATAATAAACATTAATATATTTTCTTAAATTATTATTGATATAGAAATGGTTTTCTTTAGTTAAATCTCTAATCTCATCTTTATTTTTCATCATCGTATGCTCAATGCTGAGCGTCGTTGTCCTCTGAAATATCTGTAACTTGGTGCACAATACGTCTGCATTCCTCCCGATCCTGAGCCATGTCGACGGCAGTATTTAAAGAGGATAACTTGGTGCTCAAGGCTGAAAGTCGAAGTCATCTGAAATATATGTAACTTAGTGCACAATACCTCTGCATTTCTCCCGGTCCTGAGCCATGTTGATGGCAGCGTTTAAAGTTAACTGTTAACTTCTTTATTTGGTCTATCCATTTTGCAGGAGGCCGTCTTTCTATCTCGCTTTCCTTTAATCATGAGCTTCTCCAAACTCTCATAATTTCTTCTGGCAACACATCCAAAGTATATAAGAATCCTTCTGCACGATCTGAATTATTTTAAACAAAATATCACCTTTTTGGATTCTTCCGTCAGTTGCCGAGTTATAAGCTTTTTTAATTTCGACGTCCGCCACTACATACTTAAGAATTTTCCTGTATCAGCTCAGATTCTTTTGAGATATACATAATAAAAGAAGTATTTTGTGTTAAAATTTATCCTATGAAAAAATTATGACTGATTATCTGTCTTTTTCAATATTAGCAAAAATACTTTGTGGCCAAATATAAATAATAAGATAAAACACTTTGTAAATAACCAAACCCTTTTTGCAAATAGTTTTTAAATTTGTTTACATAGTAGCTTCTACTTAGTCGTCGCTTACACTTTTATAGTTCTGTTTTTATATATGCTTGTATTTTTAATTTTAGTATACATTGTTTTTTGAAGAAGATACCATAGGTATCGAAACATGTTGTTTTAACAATAAATAGTGGTTTAAACAAAATATTTTATCTTATTATTTATAATTATGTATCTGTTTAGGATATATCGGTAAATTAGGCTTGAACATGTAAATAAATCTATGTATTATAAATTGTGATGGTGTACCGTATTGGGTTGTCAAGCGACGGCAAACAATTCAAATACAACTGTCGAACGGGATAATCTATTGAAAAAAAACGCAATTCCTTTCTATAAAGACGATATATTATGTACATGTTTCCATTCCATATAATGCTATATAGAATATTACAGATTTCACTAGATGGATTTTTGTTATTTTTATGTTTCTTTATTATTTATAATAGATCGATTCCTTTGTCTTCATTTTTATTTTTTTTATTTTCCTCGACTATGTTTTAATATTTAAAAACATGAGTTATAAAAATACAGGAGTCTGATTTGGGCAAGGATTATTTGGTGAACATAAGTCATTCATGCCTATGGACTCGGGGGAGTAAGAAATGTTCACAAAACGTGTTTTTCTTGAGGGTATGTATTGAGACGATATTTCTCAAGTCTCTTTGTTAATTCTATATCGCCTTAAAAGCAATTTTCATCCTTGTACACGAACGTTTTATACAAGTGTGGTTCTATTTACTGTCCACGCGCTTCTGTACTTATGGGGTAGTTTTTAATATTTCGTTTACTTTTGTTAATTATGAATTTGTAAATTCACCTTTATTTAATTTTTTTAAATTCTCAACCATTTATGGTGTATTCCGTAATTAACATGTTATTCTTGTAATTGTCTTAAAATATTGTAGGACTTTTTATCAACGATCTGTTCATATCATATATTACTGGAATAGACCAAGACGTAAATGGGCGGATGGTGTCAAGACAGACTTGCAAAATGGACGATAAATGAACCTCTTTAATGGCTGCGGTCATGGACTTCTAAGTTCCGTGAGGCCGCTAAGGAAGAAGATCGTGGGCCGTTAGTAATTGATGAAGTGTTCCAGTCACGGTAAAGCTCCGATTCATGCATACTAGACAGAGTAGTACTGTTTAATAGTATGTGCAAATAAATCTGACTACTGGGCATAGGTCCAACGGTGATAATTTTGTTTGCAGCTGACGATTGATGTCCTGGCTCCTCTCCAATCGTGTACAGATGTACGATGGATCTGGTGTACTTTTCGCTCGAGTGGTTCAATATAATGCAGGGCAAAGAGCCCTGGATGACGCTTGGATTTCGGTCGATTATACATCTTTCATTTATATACACGGCAAATATTATGTTCCAGGCCGATTTAGTTTGTCCGCCATTTTGGTATGGCAGACATTTATTAGTTCGCAATGGGTTGTCGTAGATAATAGTTGATTACAATTTATTATGGAGCATCTGACGCCTCAATAACGTGTTGAAGTCATTAAAATTTTTTATCTAAATAATAATGGCAATACTGTAACCATTAATGGTAATCGCTATAACTTCTTGGCGGCTGAATTGGGTCGATCGGGCCTGACACATGTGTGGTTTCAACAGGTCGGTGCCACCTCACATACGGCCCGAGCTACGCTTAAAATTTTTTCCGGCTGTATAATGTCAAAAAGTGGTGATATCGACTGACCTCCTCGATCACCTGATTTGACGGCTCCCGACTGTTTTCTGTGAGGGTATTTGAAAGGAAAGGTCTACGCCAATAAGTCAACAATAATTCCGATGCTCCTGGACAATATTCGAAATGAAATTGCTGAAATAACACGCGAAGTGTGCGAGAATGTTATGAAAAATATGGTTAAAAGAGCACGCTGCCGCTGCCAGAGGCGACCACTTGATCGATGTCGTATTCCATACATAATAGTAATAAACCAAATAATCGACATATAAAAATCAAATTAATTTCATTTCCTGGTTATTCAAAAACAACATCGACCTGGAACACAATATTACACAGCACAAGTTTAATTGTTAATTTACATTTTTATAAATAGATAATTTCCTAGCTATTCAAAAATAACATCACCCGGAACATAATATTCACCCGTTCCATTAAAATCTTAATAGGTATTTCACAATGTACGTATGTAACATTTGTCATTCTGCCACACTCTTTTTTCTGGTTGAGAATAAGAGCATTTTCTGTTTTTAAAAATTTCAGTCATAAAATTTCGCTGCATATTATTCTTTCTATTTACTTCTTCTTCTTCTTATGTTTGTGTTAAGTTTTTACTTTTTTTTGCAAGTTAAGCAACATTGTGCACAGTCTAGATAGGCGACTTGACGCTTTCCAGTGGCTTAGCTAAAAAAAATTGCACCTCTAATGCAAATTGAAAATAAAACGTTGGATTACGTGGTTTACCATTAACCTTTTAAATGCCATGAGCGCGTTAACAGGCCAAACTCTGTATGTCGCGCCGAGCTATAAGCGTGTTAATGCGCACTGTTGGACCTTGCAGACTTACAGCGATGAAAGTCATATTTTTTAATTATTCTGCCATCTGTGAACGGCACGTCCCAGTTTTTGATACATAAGTCAAGACCCTTAAAGCCTAGTCTTACCCTATGTGGTGTCTTCTATTTCAAATAGAGTTGGCAGTCATTCGAGTGCTTAATTCACGCTTATCATCATCATCAGGCCAGATTCGCACAATCGAACCCTGAAAACTAGTAGACCCTAAAGTCGCGCGTTTCTATACTTATGCAGCAGTTTTAATATTTCGTTCATTCTCCGAATTGTCTATTTGTAACATAACTTTTATATTCTTATTTATAACAATATTTCTAATTTTTCAAACATATTCTATAACGTGTTACTCCATTCCTTGTTTTTGTCTATTTAACTGTCATTCTGGGATTATCTATCAGGGTCTTTAATGACCTGACCAAAATAAATAAATATCGTAATTGGGAGATCTATTATATTATGTCACCGTCCGATAAACTGCAGGACGGAAGTTGAAAGAGAGTATCAAGTAAATACATATGTGCCTATTATTATGAAAGTGATCTAAGTCACGAAATTGGAAAAGACTATATAAATCAAGACCCTTAAAGCCTAGTGGCTTTAGCCTGTGGTGTCTTGCATTTCGAATAGAGTTGGCAGTTAAAAGGTTAAATAGTAAAAACAAAATTTGTATCTTGTCTCTGTAATATTCACATTTTTGCAATATATGTGAAGAATGATTTAAAATAATATATAATATAATTCCATTTATTGCTGTAGTGGATTTTAAAAATTATCGGTCCGTATTAGCGCTGAGAAAAATATTGATACCAAATGTATTGCAGACTGCGAACCTTTTGGCCCCTATCAAATGTGGGCCCGATTTGGCCGCGTTTGCGTAGTTACGCTACCGGCTTTTCACTTGCATGTAGCGGCCTGGCCACCTGTACAAATTCGTTTCTCTGAATGAAAGATATTTCCGGATCCCTAGCTGTCACATGCAGCCTCGCTCGCGTGCGACTGTGCTAATCAAAAGAGTCATTGTTTTGTATGTTTAGATTTCACTTAGTATTAGATTGTTATTTATTGAATAGAATAATTACTGTTGTCCTTAATTATCTCTGCCAAGCGTGAATTAACGATAAATTCATAAATAATATTGTGCTGACATCTATTGAAGTCAATGTGAACTGAAATTATCCACTTACCCCCGAAATGTTGCATTGTGGTTTTTTTAAATAGAATTCCGTCGACGAATTTCCCAAATAAATCCTTTGTTAGTGTCAAAATTAAATATTTACATATTGTTAAATTGTTTCTGTTATTATGTTCTTGATAAAATGATGTGTGAATAATAGGTGTACCGGAAAAGAATGTCGTTTTTTTAATAAAACAATTTGGTGCATTTAATGTATTTATTTATTAAAATTTTGTTCAAAATATAATTGCCATCTCCTTCCACCTCTCAGTCAATTTTTTAATGCCATGTTCGTAAAATTCAGCTGGTTTCGATGTAAAATACTCAGATATGCCTTTTGTGGCATCCTCATAATTTTTGTATTCTTTTCCGTTTAAAAAGTGTTGCATTGACTGGAACAAATGGTAATCCGATGGAGCAAGATCCGGTGAATATGGTGGGTTGTCCAACCTAGGGTTTTAATTTTTTCTTTCGTAATTTTTGAGGTATGCGGTCGTGCACTATCGCGCACTTTCTTTCTTCATGAAATGGTAAAGCATAATATTTCGAATAAATTCCTCATTCGGTACAAACCTCTCCATTGTATATAGGGTTGTAAATTTTTTTGTTTAATAGTCCCAGTACACTCCAGGTATACGTAGTCAAAGAAACAATACAGAACACGTTGTAAAAGTTCGACTGCCGAAGCACAACTGACCACTCAAAAACGATAACAAAAAAAACGACATTCTTTTCCGGTACACCTATTATTTTAGTCGTGATGTGGTACACTAACAGGGACGCGCAATATATTAAATATGTAAGTTCAATAAGTCAAAGTTCTCACGTTAATGTGTTTATTTGATTTAGAGGGTGATAAAGAAAGTTGTCCATCTAAAACAGAGTTACTATGGACAGCAACACCTAGAAAGCAACACTTAAATCTGCGAATGCTGTATATTTTGATAAGTTGATAGGCGTGCACATTTTTTTTTTTTCTAAATAAATAGAGATGCGTACACGGAATACATGTCACATCAATATTCTTACTATTTTCAAACTAAGCTAAATGCTTGTGCTATGAAAATAGGACTAACTTGCTGGTGTCCTGGGACGAGGTGCGAACCCCCGACCACTAGATCACTAGGCCAACGTCTTGACCACTACACCAACAAGCTACTCAAATCTACATTGATTCAGATCTTTCAAATGAATACACAAATAGTTTATTAAAAATTAGAAAATTAGGAAATTAGCAAAACTGTATTTGTAGTGTCACGTGTGGACTATTATAACAGCATTTATGTTGTCCTGCCAATGTTTCAGCTGGATAGACTATAATCCATTCCAAACGCGGCAGCACATAATATATGGAGTTTCTAAACTCTTTCATATAACATCCCTTTTGCTACATTGGCTCCGGTTTCCTGAAAGAGTTGAATTTAAACTGTGCTAGTTGATGTACAAGGCGACACATAACATGGCGCCTCTGTATTGGCAGCCGCAAGAAGGGTTGTAGAACCGACCAGACGTTGCCAGAAGTCTAAGTTTTATTTTATTTAAGAACGGGCATTTACAGTGGTAGGACTCTTTGCCCTCCGTCATAAGAAACGGTGCATCGGAGACTTTATTTTCGAATATACTAAAAAAAGCACCTTTTAAAAAATCATTTCCATAAGTTCAAATAACAATTTTTAATTTTAAATGCAAAGTTAATGTAGGAATATAAACAGTTTATGTTGAAAGTAAATGTATTTTTAGGTAAGTGGTGCTATAAAAATTATTCAATATTATTATTATTTATGTGTTTGACATAACTTGCCCTACACGTATGCTAACTAAACGTGACTCTCCAGCCGCGCGATGTTCTGAATATACGTCTTCGCCTGACTTGACGTGTTGCAAGTGTGTACTTGAAACGAACTTAAACGTATTCGCTTTTCAGTACATAATGTAATCCTAAAGTTGACAGGTTTTTCCGTTATATATAACAATGCAAATATGAAACAATTGATCTCAATCTAAATCAATAATATTAATTGTTAAATTAGTTATTTTTGCCGGATAAAATATAATTTAGTTTGATGTGGCGTGCAACGCTAATTCCCACAGTATACAATTCGCCACTGATTTACTCATGATAATGCAGGCGTAGCATAATATACCACCTGACACGATCGACGTATGCACCTGAAGACTTACCTTAATTATATACCCAGCCCGACTGCACCGAAAGATTGGCTCACGTCACACGTCACGTCCGCCCCCTACCTTCGGGCACACGGTAGCGGATGTATCCGGGATGCCCCCCGGGGCGCTCTCGACAGGTACACCGCACGCACATAAAGCTTTTTTTTTCAAAATTAAATTCACATAGATTTATTTATTTATCTATTGATTATTTATTTATTGGTAACTATATAATTTATAAGTAAAAATGAGGTTGGACTGTGCTCGTCTTACTAGAGAAATTCTGTGTTGAGACGGGAATAGTTTACAAGCAATTATACTAATAAATTTGTATTACAAGTATATAAAAAAAAAAATTGCAAAGTGGACTTACAAATAATTTTTTTTGAAGAAATATGTGACAATAATTATTAAGGATTTGAATCAATTTTTGGGTGAGTGCACTAATACTAGCTCTACCCATATTACGAATCCCAGTTTTTATTTTCAGTTTCATGTTATTGGGACAATTCAATTGAGTTAAATCTTTCAGCATCCTATTAAATAGTTTAGGCCCAAAATATTTATAATTCCTTTGGCTATATGCTGTATGTGCTCTTGGGGCTTGCAATTGTGTGGTAATTATATTTTGAGTTGTTTTAAAATGTGTCTGTTTGTGTTTATATATGTAGTTAAGAATAGTATTAGCATATATTTGTCTTATAACAAAAACATCGAATTTATTCAAAATTTCGTCAGTGCTTATTGTGATCGGGGTTTTAATATCTTTTAAAATAACTTTCTGAGCTGCTTTTATTGAATTAATTGCAGACATAGTTGCTCCACCCCAAGCAATTATACAATCCTCTATGATTGATTGACAGATTGCGTAGTACGCCATTTTGAGAAGTTTTATATTAAGGAAATTCTTAATATATGTTTATTGTTTTTTAAAGTTTTATTTGTTATTAGTTGTGTATGATGATTCCATTTGAGGTAAGGATCAAATATAATTCCTATGTATTTGATTTGGTCAGTACGTTCTATATAATTGCATTGACACGTAACGTAAATTTTCGTAATAATTCGTAAATTTAACAAACTTAATTGAATATTTTTTCACGTTTAGCATTTCAAAAATTACGCATTTATTGTATCTTCTTCAATGTCCTTGCAATACATATCGAGCCTTGGTCTCCTGAATCTTTTGTCTCCACATACTCTGGTTCTCGGCGACTGTCTTCCCACTCTTCTTGTATCACCTAAGTTTCCATTAGGGATTCTTTTTGCGATCCACGCTTTCTGCACCATTTCCATCTCAGTCGCTCCAATTTGTGATTCTTATAAATGTCATACAAATTTGTATCAATAGATACACCCTGCTTACGACACGGTATTACACGCCAATACTTTACCATACCTACTCACATCATGCCACAGCCCTGGTGACTAGCGAGGGACAAAACTTCATTTCGTAATAAACTCTTCACGATATCCACGTTCACCAACTAGAAGCGTTTAAAATGAACGATTTATTCGAAGTATGTTGGTATCGCTGGTTGGCCCACTCCTGATGCCGGTCGAAATCGCTTCGCAATTCATATAGTTTAATAAAGTGTGGTTAAGTCGTTATTTAAACATTTATTGTACTATACTTCAATGAAGTGCGAAGCGAAGTGTGTAGTGTGAAACTTCACGAAATACACACTTCAATGAACTACATGAAGTGAGCGGCAAACTCGTTTGTCTCTATACATACACAGTTCGCAGTTGACTGTGCGCGTTGTTGAATAAAAGTGTGTGTGAAATATTAAACTATCGAAGCGTCAGCACGATTCAAAACGTGCGAACTGCGAAGCGTGAGTATAAATAACTAAATACTAATTAAATGTATTAATTAGAAAGATATACATATAAAATCAATTTCATCGAAAAATCGGGATTCGAACCTGGATCTCTTTTTACAAATTTTCAAACCTATATGTAGTATATCTTTCTAATTAATACATTTAATTGATATTTAAAATATCACAGATCTATGATCTGAATAATTACAACTTCGCAATAAGAATGTGCTCTCCTTAATAACATAAATAACTAGTTCATTAAAGTATACAATTCATATTCAATATTCATACAATGTAGACCCATCGCTACTGATAACAGATCCTGCAATGGGATTTAAAAGGTTGGATACACACGGAAGAGTAGCCCAGAACAGTCGTGAGAACATTTTTAATATTATATTACATATCTTTGAGTAGATCCACACGAACATAAATAAAATTTATGCGTCTATCGTCGAGTCGATATTGCAAATTTATTTCATATTTTCTCCGTAATTACATTACCCATAATAATCCAATCTACCAGCCGCGTCTGGCGAGACACGTACAAAAATGAATATGATATTAAAAAGGCGATCTGTTCCGATCGTCCCATTAAATATCTCACGTGAACGGTAGTGTTCTTAAAAACTGAGGATCGCTGGGAAACGCAGAATCCTTCGGGACACAATCTCTGATTGGAGCTGTGCGAGATCCTCCGGAGAAAAATTGGTTTCTTTTTATGTATACATTATTTAGACGTTTATCTTGTGTCTGTCTTTTGTTACTCAGTGGTTATGTTATGCTAGATTCTTACCATTTGGTCCTACATCCACGATCATAAGTATCGGAACGACAGTATTTGAAAAATACACAGAGTTAATATTTTTTACACGATTTAATATTTTTTGTTATTTTGGATTTGTTTTATTAACCACTACCTGAATTAAATACTGCCGAATCAAAAATACATCTACCGGTTTCGAAAAATGTAATTTTCTTCTTCAGGATGTCATTAACTAATCAAAAACATGTCATATTGTTAATCTATTTTTCAAATACAATATGTATTTTAAAAAATAAATTAAGTACCTAACGTAAATTGTTACTTGATGATATAAAATTACAAGAATAATTTTTAGAATGGGACTTGTGGTTAAATTTTGTTGGTTTATAATAATTTTGATTAGTTTTACGCGCTTTATTTATCTCCAACGATTCCAAAATATTTAATTTAAAACCAACACCGTTTATATGCAAAATAGACAATTCCAAATTTTTATCAAAAGTATGATCATTTTCTAACAAATGATTAGAAAATTCTGGAAACCCACTGTTATTCAAACATTTCAAATGCTCCTTTACTCTTATATTAAAATTTCAACCTGTTTTACCAATATGAAAATATAATATGATTTTGCTGATCTTAAATATATAATATTTTTTCGTGTGAAGAACATATTTTGAAATATATACCTATACAATGTTCCTTTTTTTAATTATTTAATTACGTTATCGTACAGTGAGATAGTGGAGCCTTTGTAGTATATTAAAAAATACCCATATTCCCATGATTTTTTAATTTTTTTCAAAATGTTTAATACTTTCGGAGATATTGGCGTTCAAAGTTAGGCTTGTTGAAAAACGCTCGAATTACCGTGTGACGTCACATCTGTCATACGTATGAGAGACGTCATTACGTCAATACTCGTCCGCTAGTATCTAGTACCGACTTGTTGACTCGGTAGATGTGACGTCACACGATAAAACTGTATAAACCGATCGTTTAGAACATCTGTAACTCTGCCGTATTTAAAAATTTCGAAGAAATTCTTTCAAATTTACTCATATAAAATCGCCACTCTTAGCATACTTTACATATTTACTTAATAAGGAGAACATTCGAAATAAAAATCGTTTAACAGTTTGAAACACCTGAGTGAATTATTTTTCGATTATCTTTGTTCAAATTTGCGATGTAGACAGATGATATTTGACTGAGAAAGTTAAACAGTTTGATACCATTATATTGGTTTATAATTTAATTCGATTGTCTCTATTTTAATTAAATTCCTTACGCTTTGATGTCGAGTTCAATGTTAACAATGTGAAAAGTGATGTTTTTAATATTAACTTTATCGTAGTAACTTTATTTACTTGTATTATATATTTTTAGTAATAAAATATTATCACTAAGGATTATCATCATCAGTATTGGCTCTACAGCACCTTGTGGATCTTGGCCTCCTCGAGAGATCATTGTTTTGCTCTGTTTCTCTCCAGTTTTAGATCTGCAAGATAGTTGTCTTTGAATACATATGAACTTAGGTCTTACCAAGCTTTTACGTCTGTTCATTAGTGACTTGTCTACATCTATTCTATGGAGTGCATCAAGACGGATTGGCATGCCTACTATTCAGCATAGCTTTTAAACAAAGTCAACTACTCGTGCAACCCGAACATTGAGATAATTCTGTGTGATCAACATTGAAATTATTGCAAAGAAACAAAAAACCCTACGAATAGTATTCGTAAACTTTGAAAGATACATTAAAATAGGATTAAATAATCAGCAAAATACCGATTAGCTGTACCCAATACCCATACTCTTATTTAGAAACCTGAACTTCGAAACTGGGAAGATTTACGTACCGTAGATCCATTAAGGATAAAGTTTGTTTTAATTTTAATACCAGATTTGCATCGCCATTTTCTCCCTGCTTACCATACAGAATAATTTCGCTAGTAATATTGTAATTTTATTCTAATTCATGTAATTAAGTCTATCTTATATATTTAGTTTAATATCATACGAATTAGGTCACACCGAAGTATTATTGAACATCTTAGTCCTGCGCCATTATTAATATCTGTAATGAATGCATTATTGCGGCCGTTTTCATTATACGACCGGCAGTGTATTGTGGGCTTATATGCACGTTGCAGATCTGAAGTGCATTCAAATGATTGCACGAATCGGAAACAGCCTTAATGCAAGAACCTTTCGCGCCGCGGGCGGGTGAGTTCTCCTCACGATCGGTATTATACCCGCATCAGAATGGCTTCCATATATTTGCATTCGCCCACGGCTCACACCATTGTTGCTTTTAAAGATTTGGGTTATGTTTTGGGTAAAATAATTTCCAATCGACGTGAATTACTGTTTATTATAATACAGAGTGAATATTATGTTCCAGGCCGATTTTGTTTGACCGTCATTTTGGTTTGGCAGACATTTATCAGTTCACATTTGATAGTCGTAGAGAATAATTGATTACAATTTATTAAGGAGCATCTAACGCCCCAACAACGTGTTGAAAACATTAAAACATTTTATCTAAATAATAATGGCAATGGTGTAACCATTTATGGTGATCGCTATCGTCACATGTTGGAAAACTTCTTGGTGGACGAACTGGGTCGATTGGGTTTGTAACACATGCCGTTTCAACAGGACGGTGCCACCTCGCACAGCCCGAGCTATGCTTTCGCTAGAAATTTTTCCCGGCCGCATAATTTCAAAAAATTTTTGATTTCGACTGACCTGATTTACGAGTCCCAACTATTTTCTGTGGGTTTACTTGAAAGAAAAGGTCTACGCCAATTAGCCCGATGCTACAAGACAATATTCGAAATTAAATTGCTGAAATAACACGCAAAGTGTGCGAGAATGTTATGAAAAATATGGTTAAAAGAGCACGCATTTGTGCCGCTGCCGGAGGCGGCCACTTGACCGATGTCGTATTCCATACATAATTGTAATTAACCGAATAATAAATAAATAAAAATCAAATTAAAAAACTGTGTTTCATTTCCTAGTTATTCAAAAACAACATCGGCCAGGAACATAATATTCATCCTGTATGTAAATTATCCTAACCTAGTAATCGTTGATCCAAATTGCCTAATACATTATGCATGCTTCATTTAAATTATTAACAACAAGCTGTCTAGCGTTTATTGTTTTAAAAATTATTACATTTTCTGTAACATTAGAAAATTGTGCATAAAAAATAATATATTATATTAAATTAATCAATAAGAAAGATATTTAGTTGCCACCGGGATTTCTTCTTATCCTAAGAAACGTATTAACTATTCCACTAAAGCAACCGATTACAACTACGACAAATTTAGAATTTATATTTGTATATTTTTACAATATTGATAAATTTAGTATTCGTTTTTAAACCACTAAATATTTCACTTCTTTCTATACCAATAACATTTTATATTTAAATTGTAGAAATTTTGATATTAGAATTAACCATTCTTTTGACATTAATAAGGGTTTAGACATTTTACATACAAATACCAGTCGTTTACAGGTGGATAACTTAGAAATAAAAAAAAGTATTCATAGCAAATTAAACACTATAAATAACCTTTTTTGCAAATAGTCCCCTTTTAAATTTGTTTTCACATTAGTTCCTAATTAGTTACCCACGGCTTATATTAATAGTTTTGTTTTTATGTATACTTACATTTTTCATTTTAGTATAAGTACATTGTATCCTGAAGAAGAGACTATCGATCTCTTAAAACGTGTTGATTTATCAATAAACAGTGGAATTTTATAAACAAAGTGTTTTATTAACTAGATTATCAATAGAACTATGTTCTGAGAATGCAACTTGACAATAAAAATGTATTTTGTCGAAAAATATTGTTTTTGCGTCACCAGGATACGAACCTGGATCTCTATTTCCAATCCGGGAAAGTACGCTACCAATTGTGTTATAACGCCAGTATTTTTCATGACAAATTTTCGAACTTATATGTTACATTTTTTCAAATTAATACACCTGTCGTTCCATTATTTGAAAGCCATCTACATTATTATATCCCGGTGACGCAAAAACAATATCTTTCGATAAAATTGATTTTATATGTATATATTTATAATTAATACATTAAATTAGTATTTAAAATATCACAGACCTTCTGTTCTGAATAATTACAACTTCACAATAAGAATGTGTTTTCCTCAATAATAAAAATGTATTCATCCTAAAAATATTTTTTTATTTCGTGGCGGGGGGTACTCGAATATTACCACACTGCCAGGTAATTTTTGACATATACGTCCATTCAAATTTGTTTCTCTTTGTTGCATTCATGTTAAAAATATCTAAAGAGATGAAATGGATCACTTCTTCCCACGTGTTAGCCTCAACTGTTAGAGAATAAATTATTTAATTAATGATCTTTTGCTAACTACATATTTATTATATGTGTGGCTTACGCTAATTGTACATCAAGCTTTAATTATGTTTTAACATAATATATTTTTAATTTTAACTTGTTAATCTTAAAAAAAAAAATTGTATGCAAATGTACATATCCTCGTTTAAGAGCGTCGCCTAACTGCGATGTCATCATATATCGCGACTTTTTTGGCAATAATATAAAGTGTTCGTAAGAAAATATTATTTATTTTATCATTACGCTAATATAATCATGATTTAACTACAATCTTTTGTAGTATCTACCTCAAATTTTAAAATAATTTTATAAAATTTGAATAAATTAAAATTTTCATTTATTTATTTTTCGTATGATATAGGATGTTGAAAACTACATTTTGCCATATTAAAATTCAATTTGGAAAAAATGTTAGATAGCCTCTTTTCGCTCTTATCTGACGATACGATTATTACGAGGTGATCATCGAGGTTCATATCCCGGTAATCAAATGGCAATCAAAATATTTTATCGATAGATTTATTTTTTCTCTCTATCTTTACAAATGATTAATTCAATTTGTATTCGATTTAAATTTAATATATGTATTTTTTTCAATTTATTTTAAGACTTGAAATTTTTTTTAAGACATGTGTATACGATAGGGGAGAGTGAGGAAGCATGGGACAATTTTAATATGATCAAAATGGAATTTACTTTAAATAATTACAGAATATGTAAACACAATTATACGTATCTATCTTATGTATATATATATATATATATATATATATATATATATATATATATATGTATGTATCTTACACAATTATACTAAATAATTAATGACAATATTTCAGTCAGTCGAAATAATCGCATAATTACGATTTTTTTTAAATGTTTGAGATTAAGGACATATTCCTTGTACATTTTCGACTCGTAATTTAGTTAAGTATCCAGCTATAAAATATTGTGAACCAGGTCTGTTACATCCTGTGGACAGATGCCGGTAAAGTATCATAAATAGTGGGTACAAAGTAATTTGTTCATAAGTTAATAATCATCCTGTTCATAAGTTATGTAATCATAATCTGTAAATTGATCGTAATTGTCATAGTTTACAGTGAAAATGATAAAAAATATCTTAATCTGAATCAACAATCTCCCAGACCGTTGAATTATTGCACATCAAATTTTAGTAATTTACTTTTTGCCACATATACAAAAAGTCTAATATAATTCACTCATTGGAGACCCACAACAACATAATCTGACAAACATACAAACTAATAAATGCCACAAAATTCTAAGTTATTGGTACTATTACACTACTCATGTGTCCCATACCTCCACACTCTCCCCTACGTGTGCAATATACCTTTATAAATAAGACAGTGAAACAAACAAAAATATGTATAAATTGTTGTATTATGAATTTTAAAGTGATTTTTCTTACTATTTTAACCCTTTCTACCCCGAATTATTACGTCCTTACGTTTTACGTTTAAAACGTCCTTATGTTTTAGTCTTCACTTTGTTGATGGCATTAATTTGTACGCAAAACAAATTTGTTTTTCCTTATTAGCATCGCAATGTAAAATTCATCTCGTTTTATTGTTAACATTTGTATCAAATTCCACCATAAATTTCGATGACAAATTAATTTATGTTATTAATGAGAACACATTCTTATTGTGAAGTTATAATTATTCAGAATATATTATTCAGATATTTTAAACACTAATTAAATGTATTAATTTGTATTTTAATATTAATTATGTCTCTTTGTATGTTTGAATTATTTCTGATGTAGGTTCGCTATATATATTATTCAATTTAAGATTTGTAGTCATGCATACTCCAAAGCATGACTAATGAAGTAGGCAAAGAGAATAGGATAGCTGCTGTTGAACCGGCAACAGTGTAGAAATTGAAATTAATTATGCACACTGCTACAAATCCATCAAGCGATGGGTTGAGTAGAATCCACTAGTCTTAATAACTCATAAAATATAAAATTTCCTTAACTTGAATTTAATCTATATAATCACATAAGGGATGTGCAATAATGTGATTTAATTTTATTTAGTTTGACCAATATTGGTAATAGACTATTTTGAATACAAATTAAATGTATCAATTAGAAAGTGTTGCGCACAAAGCATAGGTGCCGGAAAAATTTCAGGACAGAAAGGAGTTGTTTGGTACTTACCACAATCCGGATTCTGCTCATCATCATCATCATCTCCAAATATGTGGACTGTATATTTTAACTCACTATTCCGTACACGTATAACCGCACTGAGTCGGCAGTGAGTCCGGTAAGGTAAGAGAAGGGAAGGGAGAAGATGACACAGTGCATTATTTTCGTTAATAAATTAATATATTTATACACACATAAATATATGTCCCAAACGGAATGGACAACAATGGTCCTTCTTAGGAGCAAAAATTTAATCTATAAGGAATGAAAATTTAATAACATATTTACTTTGAACACAAATTAAATGTATTAATTAGAAAGATATACATATAAAATCAATATTAACGAAAAAATATTTTTGTTGCTACCGAAGATACATATAAAATCGATTATGTATGTCTTTCTAATTGATACAATGACATTTTATTTGTATTAAAAATATCCCAGATCTGTGTTCTGAAAAATTCCAACTTCACAATAAGAATGTGTTCTCCTTAATAAAAATATTGTTGTTGCGCTACCGGTATTCGAATCTGGATCTCTTTTTCAATCCGTGGAAGGTGCATTACCAACTATGCTACAGCGACAGTACTTTTGACGACAAATTTTCGAACCTATATGTGTATCTTTCTAATTAAATTAATTTAATTAGTATTTTTTAACGAAACTACGTATTATTACCCATTTAGTCTACTGTATCTGTAATAATATTACGCTTCTCCAACTACATCTGTGTCTTTCTGGTTACAGGCTTCAGTAGTGTCATTATGTCTGTATAGTGCTTGATTAAACTGCGAGGTCTGTAAAAACGAACGTGTTTTTAATATCTCTTGGTTAAGATTACTTAAATGTTTTTTCTTTTATATATTCAATATGAAATGAAGTGTACATTGTCTTTATTACTAATAAGAAAAAAATAATATTTTCGCGAAATCGTATCTTGACATCTGTCATCTTGTCTATGGCAAGGTAAAACCTTACCATAGAAATTGTTTGTCCACGATTCGTATTTGTCATTTTTGTGTTTTTTGACAGCCAACTTACAAAGATGGAATAATTTTAATTACATCAACATTTTATTTATCGTGTGGTTTGTTTTGGTGAAAGCTCTATCATTGAAACATCACAAGGGCATTCGTATCACACCACAGTCAACTGAACGTTTAAATTAAATATTAATGAAAACGGTGTGTTTTAATCATTTCATCGATCTAGAACATTGTTCCCTCGTCGGTTCATATCGCAGATATGTACATCTCGTAGCCAGATAGAGAAACCTGTTTCCTGGATCCTGCCTCACAATAAATAACCTTGGAGATCACTATATTTAGACGATGCGTAAATCCAGCAGAAAATACAGAGAATATTTTAAATTAAAGTCCGATTTATATGGCACCATCTTGTTCAGAAAACTGAACGTAGTAAAGTGAGCGTAGTAAACTCACGAAAATCTACCAATTTTGGTTAGCGTTCTCGGATGTCTCACGTTCGTCACTGAATCCATCCATCGTTCCATCGTGTTTGCATATTGGCCCAGTTAACTTCTTTTCTAATATTGTTCACTCTTTATGTCCCGTTTACACTAGTAAAAAACGGTAGAAATTTGCTTTTTTTAAATGAAGATTTCGGAAAATATTTGATTATATTAGAGTTTGAAACACACAAAGGACATAATTTAAATATTTACCCACCCATGCTACAGCGACATTACAGGTTTTCGAATTTCTGACAGTAGTAATGGACTTGTTTGTTTTCTATTCGTAAAATGTCCATTCAGAAACGAACCATTTAATTTGTAATTTACATCAAATTTACTCTGCAATCCAGTATAATCTATCAACTTCTTTTTAAAATTTCCTTCGTGTGACGTAGAAGGACACTTCTGGTGAATTAAAAATTATCTACACTTTCACCATAACACAAACTTCAAATTTGTTATACTACCTTCCGCGCATGCGTGCTTAGAATTGGTGAGATTGCGGTCACGTGTGCGAAATTTGATCCTGATCGCGTCATTTGTCTTCCAGCTATTACAGTGTAATCATGCCCGCTCCGCTAGCAGTTTTCACCAAGGATGAGCAATGAGCGGTGATCCGGTCTCTCTGCTCGGAGTGTGTGAAAAGGGCTGTAATTCATCGTAGACTTTTATTATCAACTCGGAGACAGTGCTTTATCACGTAAAAATGTTTTTTTGTGGATCGAGAATGGCCGGACGAGTGTGATGCACGAAGAGGAAGGAGATCGCCCGTCCACCTCCACCACGGACGACAATATTCAGCAAGCTCGAGCGATGCTTCTAGCGAATAGGCGATATACATTCGGTGAGGTAGCGTCTTCTTTGAACATCTGTCATGGTTCTGCCCATCAAATCGTCCACGACGAGGTTGGCTTCCTTAAAGTTTATGTAAATAAATTGTAGAACGAAAAATGTAGATAATTTTTGACTTACCCTCATAGAACGTCATTTTTTTCTGAACTGGATCTTCTTTATTAATTAATTTAACACTACAAACACTTTTTAATAACAAACACCTTGAAACGTCACGAAAAATAGTTCGTTAAAAAATTATCATAATGAATTAATTTATTATATAGGTATCTACATAATATTCGCGTAAGAAATGTGTATTTTTATTAATTTAAACAATTACCCACTAGCAATATAGCAGCATTACCGATTGTCTAACCTCAGGTATGTTGGCAACTGATGTTTAATGTTATATACAGTGAAACCTCGCTTAACGAGCAAAATTCATTCCCGAATCTTACTCGTAATGCGAAACAATTTTTCTCGTAGAAATCAATGTGAAATACAATAATGCGTTCCATGCAGAAAAAGTACTCAAATTATTGTATTATTTATGATAATAATGCTTCTTTACTAGAAATGTTTCTAGCTTCTCATTGCACAGTTTCCCATGCTTTCAGCATCTCTCTTATTACGCTAGATTGTCGCTCTGCTGAGGGTGTTCCTCCTGTATCTCCTCCCTCCCTGAGAAACTCTCAAGCTACATTAAGATGCTAGCGGAACGTGTGCTAAATACAGACTGATGCAAAAGACCCGTTGTTTCCACTTCACTCGTTACACGAAATGTCGCTCGTTGAACGAGTAATGTTTTTACAATTAGTTTTGCGCGTTATGCGAATCACTCGTAATTGGAGGTTCTCGTTAAGCGAGGTTCCACTGCACTTGATTATTTGTGTGTAATTTGCAAACTATGACAATCCTTCCAACTGTATTTGTAGTTATGTATATAATTTTTGTTTTGTTCTATTCAATTTTTATAATTTCCAATTTGTTTTGTCTTACTTTTTTTATAATTTTGATAATGAAAAACATGCAGATATAATATAATTTTTATCTTTGTATCGCGCTTCCGATGTGATCATCTATTCTGTAAAAAAAATAATATTAATACCCGAATAGGGCGTGTACAATAAATAAATAAATACATAAATTATTGTGTTGCAATTTTCAAGTTTCTGACCTTGTTTGTTTACTATATTTAATACAAACATCGTTTGACTTTTCGGTCGATTGTGAATCCGTACTAACTCCAGCTCAGTGGCATTCAATAACTACTCACCTGAGCTAAACACAGGTAAAATAGTCACTTCACTAATGATACTTTATTATTAAATGGCAAAATCGTGCGGTTTTTTCTTGTTGTCTGTTGTTAAACTTGAATTTGTAATATTGCTTAATGTTATGATTTCCTTACAAAATTTAACCCTTTCAAACCTAGTGGATAGAAGATTTTGTAATATAAGATGTGTGACAATTTAATTCCCGGAATGCATCTTTAAATCTACAACGTGCAGAACTGTTACGCTAGTGGTTACTGTCGTCTTTAAAATACTCATCTTGTGCATATACACACTGACTTAGACAGCGTTTCCATTTCTGGAAGCAGGCCTAGAACTCATTTTACGGAATACTGTTCATCTGTTAGTATATTAGAAAATCTTCGCCCTTTCAGCGCAGTTCTTAATTTTGGAAGTAGTCAGAAATCTCACTCAGGTACAGCAGCTGATCAGGATGATCTAACTGAATCGGCTAATCACTTTTTTGGCCAGAAAGTGTCCCACAATAGGCGCACTGTAAAAGTGCTCCAAAAATACAAGGGGGTGGGGAAACGGGATGTAGGAAGAGTGGAAGGAATTTGGTGTAGACTCAAGGACCAACCAGAAAGAACACGACTTACCTGAATTTTTCTCCGCTGTAGCCACGGGTTTCATGAACGTCAGGAATAACTTCGCTGATTCTCACGAAGCACCGTGTACCACCCACAATAGCACTTTTAATCTTCGGCACGCACCGCGAGAAACCGAATATACAATAGTAATTTACATCAGTGTGAAGGACCCGTAGCAGAACATTCACACTTCTTGACACTTCACAAGTTCATAGATAGCCAACACACACAGAAAAGTCGTGCTCTGACGTACAAGAGAAGGGGAGGGGGAGGGGACAGATAGGTATAATAAACGTGATGGAGCATTCACAAACGCGCACAGCAATCGGTGATCTGTGGAGATGTCATAAATATCGAACAAGTTTGATCGTTTATTTTTACGCTAAATTACACACGCTGATATAACTGGCTCTATTATCTTAAAATTTATATGCGTAACAAAATATTCACGTGATTTCGATACAATTACGTCACAGGCGAGTACGCGGCCATTCCACGAATTAAACTGTCACTCGTTTATTGATACATTACATCGGATTGAAGTGTCAATTTCTTGTGAATTACGAAATAGGTGGATATGTCCGATTCTGAATGTTAGAAATTTAAAAATGGCAAAATTGAATTGCCTCTGCAATGCAAGTAATGAATTATAAAACTTGTCTTATAACATCTAATTGACTTGCCAGGTCTTTTGAAGTTGCTTATTTCTGGTGACATATTTTTATCAATCATGTCGTATGTATACATACATATTTATTATTTTCATTGACTCTTTTTTATTATTTCTTTTTCTTCACCGTATCGAGATAAGATTCAAAAATTAAAAAAAGAAGATTAAAAAATCAAACCGCAAAGCTAAGCTTGGATAGGACCACCAGCTCTTACGAATGTATTTTGTTCATGCAACAAAATTGGGAACCTCAAAAAAATCTTATTGCTAAATTTTAATAGAGGTTTTTAAAATTCCTACATTATTTCCATATTCCTGAATATCCTCTAATTCTCCTCAAATTTTCTTATTTAAATCTAACTCGCAATTACAAAACATAATATGTTGCGCTTTTTCTACAACAATATTTATTAGTATCTGTGAAATCCTACAAAATCAAAACAACTTCACTTGATGCCATCTTTCTTGATTACAAATTTCAATTCAATGAATGATAATATATGTTGAAACACTCAATTCAATGAATGATAATATATATTGAAACACTCAATTCAATGAACGATAATACATGTTGAAACACTTAATTCAATGAATGATAATATATGTTGAAACACTCAATTCAATGAATGATAATATATATTGAAACACTCAATTCAATGAACGATAATACATGTTGAAACACTTAATTCAATGAATGATAATATATGTTGAAACACTTAGTTAAATTTCTTAAATTTGTCTTGTCTGTCAAAAATAATATTCATCAACACCTGGAAATTGGATTTTATCAACACGTGGGAACCAGGTTTTTATGCATCATGCTCGATGAAATATGAAAAAATAAATAAGTAAGTATATAAATATTTTATTCAAAATATGGTTGCATATACTCGCTCGCAGAAATCTTCTAAACGTTTTTAATGTTGAGACTGAGAAAACTGTGTATTGTATACACTGATATTAAATCCTCTTAAATGGCGATAAATAATAAAAATGAATACAATCGATTCTGCTTTATTGGGTCACACCGGGACCAAGACATTTGGCCCAAGTAAGCGGCTGCCCCAACCAGAGCGAACGTAAAATTAAACAATTAATATTTTTCTTTAAATATGCATTCTGTAGGGGGAGCCTAAAATGCATAAAATAACGCGGCTATAATTTTTTATGTCTCTTGAATATTCACAGGCACAAGTGGATCTTTTTCATTAACATCGTCTAATTTTTGATGTTTCGATTTGATGACATCGACAGTTGCATCCTCAGTAATACGATAAATGGTTATCTATTGTCGAAAATTTTTGATAATTAACAATAAGAACTTCTAACATGTCCTCATTTCCCTCATTGCTTAAAAATTTCGAGAATGTCTAAAGGTTTAATGTTGCAAACATCAACGCAATTTTATATTGTGTTGGTTTTTATAGTTTGCCAATTATCAGCTACAAACTGTGTTGCTTGCAAAAGGGAAATTTTTGCATCATTAATTGATAAGCATCGAAGTTATGCGTGCAGTATGTATTGTGACCTTCAATTAAGCGTAATGTTGTACCGATTAAGCTACTTAGCCGATATTATATGCCATACATAATTGTAATAAACCAAGTAACCTATTAATAAAAACCAAATTTAAAAATTGTGTTTTATTTCCTAGTTATTTATAAACAACATCGGCCTGGAACATAATATTCACCCTGTGCAACCTGCACTTAAAAACGGAGTAAAAACTGTACTTTTAACATTTCTCCATCAATAACTGTATCTATTGTACAAACACGTAATCTCAGCCATCTTTCACATTCCGTAAAACATAATAAACATAATAATTATTACTATCATACTCCCAAACAAGAACATTCTCTTCGTATTATAAAAAAAGGCATTGTGCACAGGTACTGCAACGGTTAAAGGTCGTTTTCAAATCATCACCAAACGGTCTCTTCTCGTGTGTTTCCCACGCTTTTGACCGCGCTCTCGGCGGTTTTCATACACAGTGATCCGAGGTTTTTTTTTCATGTTTCTTGTGATGCGATGCCAGCGCCATGGACCAGTAAGGATCGCGGTGAATCGATAGGATGTTGCTCCGGCTGGAGGATTTCCGCTCACAGTTCACACGATCCCAAATTGACGGCCCGTCTGATACAATCGCCGAGCACGCTACGCAACCCTCGCCTAATTTTTTTTCTCTCTTCTGTAAATTCATACACCTTGCGTAAGTATTTAATATGTAACAGGTACCTATCGGTGAGACAACATATTATTATTAATATTATTGTTGCGTGTCTTAGTTTCATTTCGATTAAATTGCTTCTACCTGGGGGCACACTCGTAAAGAACATTTTAAATGATTTTGTGGTAATCTGTACGTTTCCTATGTTCTTTCTTTCTGCAACTGTAGGTTATGGCTACGATCTGCGTATATACACAGAGTGATAAAGATGCCTTTAATGACGGTGAAACGAGGTTCTTCGTGTTGGGGGGGGGAGGAGAGGTCCCATTGGTTTATGAGCTGTTGCTCTCATTGCAGTTCCGCGCAGCAAACCAACCCGTGACTCTAAATTTATCCAATTGTTCCGACTTTAGATTTATTTGTATAATGAATAAATAATGAAAGTATGTAACCTAGTCCACAATACTTTAGGCTATATGTTACAACTGTCACTTTGTATGTATGTATGTGTGTGTGTGTGTGTGTGTGTGTGTGTCAGGAGAGTGAGTAGAACATTATAAGAGACGGAACGGGTCTCTTCCATCACGGATCCTCCTGAGTAACTAGTCTATCATTGAGGCGTGTAATTTATAATTATTATAAATACGTTGTTGTAATAAACCGAATATTGTTACCCAAACATACTCAGTTTTACTACAAGGAATCGAGACTCAAGAAATGAGTTTCTAATCAGAGGATAGAACACCTGAGTTATATGGTAATATGTTCCAAAGTTACCACACCACATCTTATAAAAATATGAGTCGTAAATGTTCATGCTACCATGTCCTATTCTTCACCATTTCAGAGTTATAAGCATTTTAACTATCTACTATGTCGATTTATATCTTTTAACTTTTTACTGGGTAAACAATATTTATTAAAAAAGTAAAAACTAAAATACTTAACATGGTAGTAAGAAAAACTATAATAAAATAGAAACATTATAAAGAAAAAGCGTAATTCGTCGGACTAATATTTCTACCTAACAAGATATGAAAGGTGTTCAAGCTGCATGTGTCTTATCCTAACCATGTCAGAAATATAAAAGTTTTAAAAAAGTCGTCGAATTTCGAGGGACTAGACTATGTTTTGTTAGATAATTTAGCCCCTGTCTGTAGTAAAGATATAGAATAATAATGGGTCAATTTCGAAAATGTTTATTTCGAAGTACGTAGATTTAAGTTTTAGGTAGGTATATATTTTTTTACAGCTTCCCTTCCTTGCTCATCTACCAAAGCGACCATTTCTTATTTCGGTTCACTCTGCTAAGATCAGACTTATGATTTCAATTCCATTGCATTCAATCTACTTTTGTCTCTCTCTTGCCAACTTCAGGCTTCACTTCCATTCCATTAGGTCTTGCGTCTACGTCTACTGACAAGTTTCTATTATAAATTACTGCATTCTAGGCACCGTTCACGTTGTTCCTTGCAGTATTTCTCCTTTCGATACATTTTCTCTCTTCTATTGTTAATTTATAAAATAATATTTATTATTTTACAGTGCTTCTAAGTTATCACTATAAAAACATTATATCGTTCTAGGACTATTTTTCAGGGCTACTAACGACCTGTTGATAATCTTTTATAATAAAATAAGTTAGTTTTTTTTTTTAAGGAGAACACATTCTTATTGTGAAGTTGCAATTTTTCAGAACATAGGTTAACATTAAATTAAGGAAAGACCGATGCATCAATTTTAAAGTGTAACATATAGGTTCGAAAATTTGTGTCGTCAACTTACTGTGTTGGTGTAGCATAATCGGTTAATGCATTTCCTCGGATAAGAAGAGATTTAGGATCGAATTCCGGTAGTCAACAACAATATATTTTCGATAAATTGATTTTATATGTATATCTTTCTAATTAATACATTTAATTTGTATTAAAATAAGTTAGTCCTATTTTCATAGAACAAGCGTTTAGCTCAGTTTGAAAATAGTAAGAATATTGATGTGACACGTATTCCGTGTACGCATCTTTATATAAAAGAAAATGCACAAATATAAATATTTTTATTTAGAATGTTCCATCCGCAGTAGTCTTATTCTGTTGTACGAGAATTTTATTGCTTCAAAAATAAATATGTTCCTTAGCATTCTGCGTCGTTAGCCTGCCGTTGCACTTTGCTTACTCACGCCCCAACCCCTATAAAAACATCCCCTTTATTTACGATTCCACCTGTGCGCTGGTTACGGGGCATTCGGTACTACCTGCAGTCGTGCCATCTCCCTTTCACCCGCGGCAGCGTAATGAGATTTGTCCCTCTCGGACTCGTCTGGCGTTTAATGTAAACAAAAGAAAATTAATGTACCGGGTGTTCCGCAGACTCCCAACGTGTTGCAAGTAGGGTCATGTGCGTTTGTAATTTATTACGTGTGTATGTAATTTATAATATGTGCCGACTACATAATTAATTATAGTGTTTGCCGGAAGTTAAAATTATGGGTGTTCAACCGATTTAATTAACTTAAAAATTTGACAAGTAATGGGAAGGGAATACTTGTAGTTATTATTACCATATGTGCGTAGTAGCTGTATTTTATCATTTTTTCTATAGTCGAACAAGCCTTTTTTAACAATTAGAATCTTAATTAATGTTAATTAATAAATAAAATAACAATCACTTTGTATAAAATCAAGAAATTTATTATGCGTCTACCGGTTTCGTTTATCTCAAGCTTTATCAGGACGTATTTAAAATTGATCATAAATACAAAAATAGTGCACTTATATATGCATAAACAGGAGGATAGAATATAAAATTATTTGTGACAGAGTGAAACAGAATACATAATCATGTATTTCCCCATCCCTTAATGTTCCGAATATCTGTATATTTATTCTATCTCTCTCTTTCGCATTTAATTTTATATTCTGTCTCTCTTGGTGTTCTATTTAACTATATATGTATTCTGTCTCTCTCTTTCACATGTAATTTTATATTCTATCTCCCTGTTTATGTATATA
The DNA here is from genome assembly GCA_022840565.1 of Eubasilissa regina. Classification (NCBI taxonomy): domain Eukaryota; kingdom Metazoa; phylum Arthropoda; class Insecta; order Trichoptera; family Phryganeidae; genus Eubasilissa; species Eubasilissa regina. The sequence goes on from JAINEB010000013.1 coordinate 20,944,847, forward strand.
TATAAGTGCACTCTTTTTGTATTTATGATCAGCTTTAAAAACGTCCTGATGAAACTTGAGATAAACGAAACCGGTTGACGTATAATAATTTTCGTGGTTTCACACAAAGTGATTGTTATTTTATTTATTAATTAACATTAATTAAGATTCTAATTGTTAAAAAGGCTTGTTCGACTATAGAAAAAAATGACAAAATACAGCTATTAGGCACATATAGTAGTAATAACACATGTTTACACAAAGATTTAATTTTAGAAGAGTCAATACTTTACTGTTGCACGAATGTGTGATAAACTATCGGATTACAAAGAATGTTTGCAGAATGCACCAAATCCATTTTCTATATGTACACTTTATTTCATATCTATTCATTTACTAGTTTGTGGGCATTCTTATACCATTTCCAAATTGGAATGTCATTCAGCGGTAACCAAATAATAAACAAAATATAACGCAATATATTATTTCTTCTATCGCCTCCTTGCTAAAGAGATATGGCAAAAGTGGTCGGAGATATTCGAATTAGTTTGTATTTTGAGTGTAGATATATTATGATTTTTCTAGTATCTGCCATTTTACCCGTCCAGATGATGCTGAAAACACATAATTTCACACAGTCACTCGGCCAATAGCGCCGTTTGCGGTATTTGAATAATAAATTCTTAGCTATTATATAACAGTGAAAGTTTCGTCAAATTGTGACATACTCAAAATTAATAGTCTAAGAAATTTTGACGTTTGACAGATGATAGTTTGTTTTTTAATATTTCAAAAGAAACACTGGGCGGATAACGGAATAAAAAAATATTTTCGAGTGTTTGAATAACAATCAAATAGTTATTTTCTGGATAGGCTATATGGTCAGAATATAGGTGATGATATATTGAAGTATAAAAATAATAAATACGATGTCTAGTTTTATATGGATGTAATAAAAATATGTTGTAATGATTATTATATTTATCTCCTCATTCAATTAAAATTTACCATTATCGAAAATTACTTTCCCATTTTTTTAACTATTTATTTTAACAACACGCAACGAAAAATTGTTATCATTTGTTTGTTTAAAAATAATATTTCACATTACAGAATTACTTGAAGCAACATTAAGTCTTAAACATCCTAATTATACAAAGTAAAGATTGGTGATTTCACATAGTGCTGAACTGCCGGCCTGAAAAGACGTCTTCCACTATCGTTTTAGAGCGACACTTGACTTGAAAATAGATTATGAGATTTATCCGAAATATTAGAACAACAATGGTCCTTCTTAGGAGCAACAGACGCGGTATAACCGAGAAAATTTAATCTATAAGCGATGAAAATTTAATAATATTTTTATTTTGAATACAAAATAAATGTATTAATTAAAAAGATGTACGTATAAAATCAATTTTATCGAAAAATATTGTTGTTACTATCGGAATTCGATCCTGGATCTCTTCCATTCTGGGGAACGTGCATTAACCGATTATGCTACAGCACACAGTACATTGACGATATATTTATAAATAAAGTAGATGGCTTTCAAATAATGGAATGATAGTAACATATAGGTTTTAAATGCATATGCTATACCAACACATTACTTTCCATTATTTGAAAGCCATCCTCTTTATTTTTACGGAATCTCAAATACCTTTGAGTAATCCGATAGGAGACGCCAGAATTAATAATTCATTTGGTTAATGCACGTTTTCCGAATTGGAAGAGATCCAGGTTCGAATCCCGGTAGCAACAGCAATATTTTTCGACAAAATTGATTTCATATGTATATCTTTCTAATTAATGCGTTTAATTTGTATTTAAATTATCACATACCTATGTTTTGAATAATTACAACTTCACAATGAGAATATGTTTTCCTTAATAATAATTACTTTGTTTTAATTACTAAGGATCGATATGTTTTCCAGAATTGCTGTGAATTTGAATTGAAATCATTAAAGTATATTCAAATATACTTTAATGATTATAAAAATGAACCAGATGTTGCCACTTAGAAGGTGTAATTCAAAGGTTAATTAATCTAAGGATCATTCATCTGGAATAAACGCATTATATTATTGCATTTTAAAGGATGGTTGCCCTACTGAAAAAATGTGTCACGGAATAATGTACATATAATAGTCTGATGAAGCTCAGCAAGTAGAACAATCTACCGGGAATATAAAAATTTCAGCTGTATTTTTCGATATAAAGATTTGCCCTTTGCATTTCGAATTTTTATTATTATTATATTTTTTGAAACTAATGATTTTAATTGTTTTGCTTACTTATTTAGTTACCATCATATGCAGTTTCCCCGCGAGGATAGACAGAGGGGATAGAGCGCCACACTCCTCTGTCCTGACACACGATTTTCGCCTATCCACATTCATACATCTTCGCATACAAGCTCGCCGATTGTTGAGGCTTCTAACAGAAACATCCTTCATTATCTGGTTTACCTGGTCGTGCCAAGTCTTCCGCGGACGTCCTCTATTTCTCGTGCCATCAACACTTGCGTCATATATCTTTCTTGCCATTCTCTCCTCATTCATCCGTTCCATGTGATCAAACCACCCGATTGATTCTTTCTTAATCTTACTCACTATACTAAGATCAGCTTTGCATTCTTTCCTTATTTATTCATTCTTTATTCTGTCATAAATGGACCTGCCGCATATACGCCTAAGTGATTTCTTTTCCACTGAATTCAGTCTACTTTCGTTCCTCTTCTGCCAGCTCCAGGCCTCACTTCCACACATTAATTGTATGGCGCCTGACTAAAATTAATTTTAACATTTCATGTAACACAAATATGTAGCGTAGTTTATATTTATTACAAATTACTATTTTTTTTAATGCCTCAACAATTTTTTTTTTTGTATTGCAGGCATCACTAAACCATTTATTATAATGTTCCGAGTCGATGATCTGAACGTATATTAATCTGTTTGGCCTTGGTGTACTATTTCATCTGACCGGTTTCTCGTAGTACATATTCTAAATAGCGCCTGTTTCATTTAGACAGACTGATACTGTATTGTACTATTATTATGATTGTTGTCTTGCAATGAATATTTTCGCGTAATCAATAATTGGATAAAAGTCTTATTTATGGTCATCTAAAATATTTAGAAATCAAAGCAATCATAGCGATCTACAATTTTTTTTTGATGTGTAAACATCTCAACTCGCGCTCCGTATTCCCTGACAAATATTTTATAATAATAATAATTTTATTCCAGCGTGATCGGTTTTTTTTTCATGTAGACCCGATTCGCCATAAAGATAATACATATTATATAATTCATTTAAGAAACGAAATATTATTTATGTTATGAAAAGAAAAGCAAAAAATATATAAATAAATAAAAAGTTCACACATATATATACATAAAAATATAAACAAAATATAGATACTATATTTCAGTCACAGCCATTATTGTATTTGTAGTCGTTGCCATTCTTTTGTCAGGGAACCAGCCTTTCATGAGAGCGCCGCTTGCACTAGAGAGTTGGTGCTGAGCTCCGGCCGCTGCTTTACGCCAGCAACTCGATGTCTCAGAAGCGGAACGAATCCATGTCCATGGCCTTCGGCAAACATTGTAGATGCGCTGCAATAACGCGCCAATCCGAACAGTATTTTGTATGAGTTGTTGTACTGAATGGTACAATGATGACAAGTACCGCCATAAACGTCAAATTTATGTCAGTGGCGTACACTGACGGCACATGAAGGAGAAAATAAAGGCTAGTCTTGTGCAGATTGGACACGACGGCCTAGGTGCGGAGGGTTATTTCGGTGGGCAGTTCGGTTTTTAGGTCACTCTGTTCTGAATAGGCAATTTCGACAACGGTAAACGTAGAAAATATTAAGTGTCATATCACATGTGCTCATGTGGTGAATTGTGGACCCGTGACGGATATTACGTCACGCGCGTGCCGCTGTGGTCGGCGCCAGTCAGCTTCTCGGTAACGGGAATATATCAATACTAATGCCAAAAGTGATGTGAAAATAGGTATTAAGAAAACGTCATGAAAACTACGTTGTGCACTTGACTTCATTACATACATATGTGAAAAATTAATTAATCATTACGGCCCGTGTCCACGGATGAGATTTCCGTCTCGAGACAGTCCCTGAGAAAAGGATTATACTTCCGGAAGATTCTTTGTTGACAAAAGCGTGGAACTCTTTGCCCTCCGTTATAAGGAACAGTGCATCAGAGACTTTATTTAAGAAGAAACTAAAAACGCACCTTTTCAAAAAATCATTTCCATAAGTGAAAATAACGAATTTTAATTTTAAAAAAACAAAGATAATTGTAGAACTATAAACAGTTTATGTGTAAAGCGCCCTTGAGGGGAAAGTTTTTACGAAAATGGCGCTATACAAATTATCCTTTATTATTACTATTATTTAACTGTTGCCTTGCATAGTCCACCGTGTACCCACCAAGTGTCAGAGATTCGCCGTCTTACACCTCACTTCACGCTTGTTGTACGTCAAATGTTAGTCGGACCGCTGATGTTTCATGTATTTGACTCTCTCCTGTAGCGGTTAAACAAAATAAATGTTTATAATTGAATGCCTCTGTTTGTTTAACTTTTCAGAATAAATATATGGTTCTAGGTAACGTTTGTCTGTACGTATTGAGCTTTGCTGTCCAATCTCAAGCGATGATCTCTGGGGTTATCTTCAGATTAAAATCTCAGCACGTGTACATAATCCTGAGATTTCTCTCAACTAAATAACTGAGACATATCTCGTTGTGTCTCATTCAGTGAACATGGGTCATCAAACCAATACCAAGGACATTTTCGTCATTAATCTACATTTATTTAAAGTAGATATTTGTTTTATCTTATTAGCTATATATTTTTTTAGAGATTTCTTCGGTCCATCCTTTGTATATACAGGTGTAACAGACCTAGTCCATGATACTTTATGGGTGGATAACTGACTAAATTACAAGTCAAAAATGTTCAAGGAATATGTAACTAATTTCAACCATGTTAAAGATATAAGCTTTACAAAAACGTAATTATGCGATTATTTCGATTAAATAATATATTTTGTTGATTCCAAATTATATATTGAATACAAAAAATGAAAGGTCTTCGAATTTCGAGCGGTCAGACTATTTTATGTTAAATGATTTAGGGCTTGAAGCAAAAATATAGATAATGGGTAAATTTTGCAAATATTTAATACGAAGTGTGTAGACTTAACACGATTTTGTAAAAATTTCAAAGAATAATATTTTCCTTAACAGTGCAGAATTTGCACATATTCCTTGAACATTTTCGACTCGTAATATGGTCAAGTATCCATAAGATATTGTAGACTATTTCTGTTACACTCTGCATATGTGTCTGTGGTTTGAGAAAATAGTATTATTATCGGTAAAATATAAAGTACAACGATTTTATACAAAAATATGTGTTATTTTTTCATCGCTTATAACAGACACGTGAATGGCGCAAAATTCTATCTATTAAATTTAATTTTCAGTGAATTTCGTATTTTGTGTGTCATATATTCTTATAGTTAATCTATTTTATAAAGCCCTGAAGTTTATTTATATATTGGTATTCAGCGGAACACCGATTTTAAGTTTTTGAAGGGACCAAGAAAAAAAAAAAAATTTTGTTGTTTTTAAATAGTTCTTTCAATATTATAAATTAAATTAAAGGTTTCTGGTGGTACATTACTAATACTAGTAATCTATGCTTTGCGAACTTCAATATACTTCATGGCATCGTCCTTTGTGGGATCTTGGTTTACGGGATGTGCAGACACTTCTTTGTAGGGAGGTTCTTCTTTTATCAAGTTTTCGTTTATGCGACTATCCATTATTTCATTAATTTCCATGTTATTACAACGGAGTCAACGTCTAAGTAAATCTGCAAGGGTTATTCATAAATTCTTCCCCAGCCATCGGTGTTGTGTATACTATCTTTTACGAAATTTTCTTGCTGATTCCATTACGTAGCTATGAGAATGAATAATGCGTACAAACGACAAGCAAATGACCAATACACTCCTGGCTCTACGACGAATAACGAACTGGTCGAAAGTATTTCAATAAATTTTAAACGTAAATCGCGGGAAAGACAAACGTAAAATAGGATTTATAATGTACTAAAACGATACGGTACTGCAGAAATAACACGCAAATGAAGGGAAAACTTGAATTCCGGGCATGTAAAATCGCGGTTCCGCTGTATGTATGAATTAGGTATTCGTTTTATTTTTACGAATTTTATTTTTAATTCATTTTAATATGCCGCTCTGTATTTTACTACGTAATAATAATTTATTATCCTTGTGGATATTGATATTTGTACTTTAACATTTTTTTTAAAATACAATGGTTTATTTATTGTTTTTACTTTTCTCTTTATTTTTTGTTCTTTTATTACTTAGATAGTGTTTCAATGTTTTATTTCATGCATTTATATTTTATTCTCCGTAATAATATATATATATATATATGTATATATTATTTAAAAATATGATTCCAAATGTATTTGTATGTATAAAATGTAAGCCTTGTAGTATAATATTATATTAATCTCATGGTATTATTATATTATAGTGTTGAGGTGAGGAATTGCTACATTTCGAACATTAAATGGTTCAAAAATTATTGTAATGTTATCAATTATCAAATTGTCACATCTTAACACTAATTGGAAATCGTTACTAATAGAAAAATAATTCAAATATGAACCCAATATATGATCCAATCGGGTAGAAATCAATCAGAAGTAACGCTGTCTAATATCCCTTGTTAAATTCAACACAAATACTATAACACGTGAATAATCCATTTTTAGATTTTCAACACATTCATTTGTATATTTGCAAATTAATTTATTTTAAAATGGCATCATCTAAGCAGCACGATAAAACTGACTACTTTAATACACAAAAGTCTAGCAAAGTAGCCAGAACAAGATCGAATCCATCCGAGGTAATAAATACCTATTAGATTCTACCAAAATTAATAAATTTGTATAGTTAATAGCAATTCATTTGTAATAAGTATATTTATTATTTTATTAAGGAGAACACAGTTTTGCTGTGAAGTTGCATTTTCAAAACATAGTTATGTAGTATTTTAATACAAATAAATATATGTAAAAAGTATTGCTTTTAAAAATGGACCAGTAGATGTATCAATTAGAAATATTACAGAATATGAAATCAATATTTGTCGGAAATGTATTCGATTGCTATTACGAAATCGGAGAACGCGCTTCCCCGGACAGGAAGAGGTCCGAGTTCAAATCCCGGTAGCAATTAAATATTTTTTCAATAGATAGATTTTTTCTGTATATTTAATTTAATTTGTATTTATTTAATCACAATTAGAAAAATTACGGACTATCATAAATTTGTAACTGAAGTAAAAAAAATATGTACACAGACTAACCGAAACATAAATTAACTCGAATATACTCCTTCTCTATACACGAGTCTTGCTCTCATAGAGAAGAAACAAATGTTAAAATATGTATATATGTCCACTGATTATTAAAATTGTATTATATTTTCAATATTAATAAAAAATATAAAAAATTGTACGTTCCAATATTCCGACGAAATGACATAAACTGGCATCCACGTAGACCCGACTTGACGCCAATAGACTTTTTCCTAAGGGGCTACCTTAAATTAAAAGTATACAATAAGAATTCTCCGTTTCTGGACCTATTAAAAGAAAATATCCAAGAATAAATGGTAGCGATCACGAAAAACACTTGCCGAGCAGTTCTCAGAATTTTTGCCTCCCGTTTAGAAGAGTGCCAGCAAAATAACGGATCACATTTAGAAAACATAATTTTTAAGAAATAATATCCAGGAACTGTATTTAAATGCAAAATAAACATTTTTTATTAAACCCATTCATATTTTATATCTATTATACTCCAGATGGAGAATGTGTTGCACGCGAAAGATGCAAAATGAATTTCCGGTTCTGTCAGTTTAATGGTTTCGACACCCACGCTCGGCAAACTATATTCTTCCTCAATACATTTCTCTTTTCCGCCTTTTGCGAAACTTTTCGTTTCCTTCCTGGAGTCATTTCCCTTATCGATCTTGCGGAGTGCCCCAGGGGGTTGTTTTAGGGTCTCGCCCCCTCACCGTTCACCGAAATGTCTCATTACCTCAGCGAACAGACGTCCCCAGGTTGGTGGCACGTTTCCGGTAATGTTCAACATTTGAGTAGAAAGTGAGTTCTGCTAGACTGATTCACTGTGAACTTTGACACAACCTCAACCATCAAAGGTGACACTTGATATTCAATACGAACTTGATGGAGGGTTTATTAAGACAGGCTTAGTTCTACCGTAAAAGGACGAGTGATTTTGACATACGTAGGCATGTGAAATTGTGACAGGTTGAATTGAAATAGAATTTGCTATATTTTTGATAATTCATTTAAAAATAATTATATTTTTGTTTTAATTAGATATTTAATATAAAGTAAAAAAAATAGAACATGAAAATTGTGAGGAAGACGTGATGAAGAAAAGTCTAAAAAAATATCTAAATAATTCAAGATCTTTTAATTACGTATGGTATTTATTTATATCTAACACAAATGAAATGTGTCAATGAGAAAGATATACAGATAAAATCATTTTATAAAAATATTTTTATTGCCACCCGGACTCGAACCAGGAACCCTTCCTATCCGGGAAAGTGCGCTGACCTATTACATCATGTCAGCATTCTAAGTTAATGACAAATTTTCGAACTTGTATGTTGCACTTTCAAATTGATACATCTGTTATTACATTATTTGAAAGCAATCTACTTTATTTTTACGAAGAACACATTTTTATTTTGAAGATGCAATTTTTCAGAACAAGAACATATTATTAATACAAATTAAATGTATTAGTTAGAAAGATATACATACAAAATCAATTTATCTAAAAAAAATTGTTGTTTCTACCGGGATTTGAACCTGGATTTCTTCCTATCCGGGAAATGGAAGACGACTTTCAAATAATGGAACGAGAGATGTATCAATTTGAAAATGCAACATATAAGTTCGAAAATTTGTCGTCAACTTATTGTGTTGATGTAGCACAGTCGGTTAATGCATTTCCCCGGATAGGAAGAGATCCAGGTTTGAATCGCAGTAGCAACGATAATATTTTTTCGATTAATTGATTTTATATGTATATCTTTCTAATTAATACATTTCATTTGTATTAATCTACTTTATATTTATGGAATTTCTCTTTTCTTCTTTATTATGTATTGACATAAAGTGGTCTCAATCAGATGAGACACGACTCGTAATGCACCTCCACAAGTCTCAGTCCTGGGTCGTCCTGATCGAAGATCTCTCCAGCAAGATGCAAGGCGTCCATGCATCGTTTGTGTCACTTGTCCAGGTCATAGTGTTAAAGTTTTACCCAGATTAATATATTTCAGAGCTGTCATCGGTTATAACAATTCAATATACCCCCTCGATACAACAACGATGAACACAATATATGAGACCAACCCTGCAACAACACTATATCTTCTTGAGCATCGAATGCATAAAATAAATAAAAATACGATTACTATAGTGATTTTGCCTGCAACAATACTATATAAACTAAGATAACCGACGCTCCTATTAATATAGCAACATTTGTAAATACCGATATACAGTGTTGTTGCAGGGGGGGGGTCTCATATTTATGTTTTATACTCACGCCTAATTATTTAACATGTAACGCGTGACACATTTTGTGACTGTCAATAAATACAATAATTATAACAATTATCTTACTTTCCATTCCGAGAGTGCTTTTCTTCCCGATATCGTGCAACTAACCATAAGATAATATTTTCTAAGAGAGACCATAAATATCAGTTTCATTTATCATTGTCGCGGCACAAGAAACAACATGCCAAAATTTAGTGTACCAATAAGGAAAAATAAATTCGGGCAACGACATACCGGCTCCCTCACACCCTTTTTGTGTCACGTTCATACGTGGCTTGGAAAAAGAAAGTTAGATTAAAAATAAGTCCATAACATCGTGGCTAGTAAATCTCAGCAATAAGGGTAATATTACAATATAATAATATATTTTGACACTATTTTGTATGTATACATTTAATTAGTATTAAAAATATCATTGACCTGTGTTCTGAATAATTACAACTTCACAATAAGAATGTGTTCACCTTAATAATAACAGCTATCGCCGATTGTTCCAACGCTGCCGGGGGGTGAAAAGAAGGGGAGGGCACAGAGCATTATTTCGTTCAAAGTAATTAATATACGTGCTTGTAACAAACTTATCATAACTTATTTTTCTATTTATATAGAAGTAAACTATTAAACTCTTTTAAATATTATCGGTCTGGCGTGTTATTCCTACAATTAAATGTACACCGGGTCTGCCCTGCATCCACCTAGCAGGGCGGACATGAGATTTAAAAAATATAAAATATATATATATACAATTATGTTTGTATTTAATTATCATCATATTAATTGTAGATACGTACATAAGTGTACAGAAAAAAAATTAAAAAATATTAAACAAAAGAAAAATCCTTTAGTTGAACCACAAATTTTCCTCTCTTTAAAACTCCCGGAGGGTCTGCATCTCTAATCACAAAGCGAGCTAAATTATTAACATTGTAATTTCGGCTTGCACAGTGCGGAGGTCTGCATAGGGAATGCTCTTTTCCCAAGAAATTCATTTCAGAGTACAATATGCATTAGATCATTCCAGCTAGAACAGTTCCCGTCGTCCGGCGTCGGTACTCTTGTATGCAATCCTTTTTATTTATTTAAAATCATCTAGAAACGTGACTTAGGACTAGTTATAACAATGAGGTAGTGAAGTACATTATTATATTATTATTTTTTCGATATCATGAAATATGGCAGTTACAGATGTTCATAGTTACGTGTTTCAAAAACGATCGGTTTATACCGTGTTATCGTGTGACGTCACATTTTTCTAGTCGACAAGTCGATAATCGACACTAGCAAGGTTGAATGACTAAAAGTGAATGAAGGATCTAGTGAAAGTTTGAGGATTATTACTTTGCGATATTCTACTTACTTTGGGAGATTCACTCCATGAATTTCGGCCCTCATGAAGCTGAAGGTCACAATAAACTCGGCAACCATGCAAGAATCCACTTTTGGGAGATTGTCCTCTTACCGATCCTTCCTTCATTATTATTAAACAATTATTTCCACAATCCATTAGTATCAAAAAATCGGCAATCAAATACGTCTCGCCGGAAGAACGATCAACTACGTACTAATATTGTTAATATTGGCCGGCACCTACGAGAGATGTCATATCACACGGTGAACTTTGAACGCCAATATTTCCAAAAGTATTGCACATTTTGAAAAAATTCAAAAAGCATTGTAATTTGGATTTTTTCCAATTTTTTTTAACATAGTACAAAAGCTCATTTCTGACATGCTCCACTACCTCATTGAAAATTAAAATTTATAATGTTTAAAAAATATACCTATTATTATTATGTAACTAAATGTAAATGTGGACATGAAATACGAGAGTAGATGAATATTTGGGGGTTAGGACGGTGGTTAAATGAAAGATATCGTTTTGGCGTGTGACGGTTTATTGTGACAGTATGATAAAAACAAGAAAGACATAGAATGAAACGAATGAATGAAGGTTGTAGATGGTGCGTGTGTATTACGAAATGAAATGATGTGAAGCGATTTGGCGGTCTCGCTCGGCGCTCCCGGGCCAGCAAGACTGCCGTTGTAGAACGATGAAACTGGAGAGACTCTCTAGCGGTGAATTTCGAGCCAGGTTTGTAGCAGCAGCCGGCAGCGCTGTCGCTAGCGTCGATGCCGACTGAGATGGCGGTGGATTTGAATTCCGGTCGCTACGAATATTACAGTTAAAAGTGAAAAATTATCTGTTACGTTATAATTTATGTATGCATAAATGGGAATTTAATTTATTATTTTTTTTAATATTTAAAATAAATGGAAACACGTTATTTTAAAAAGCACTATTAGTTTTTTTATTCCGAAATCAGTTGATGAATATAAATATCTCGCATTGGTTTTTATAAAAAGTATTAATTAAATTTATTATTTTCTTGATTAGATATATTATCTGTGGCTCGAAATTCGTTACCAAAGAGATCTGTATATTTTACACTTAGGGTATAGTTAGAATTTTTCTAGTAGAATTATATATAACTAAATATATATTTTTTATTCCTTAGTTCTAATTTGATCAATTTATCTATTGATTGATTTTGATTATGTAATATTATAGATGATGGACGTCTATGTCACCCCGAAATTCGAGATTATTCTTATTTGGGGCTGCGTAACACGAGTTTTGATTAAAAAATTGTATTTCATCTGCGGTCTTATACAGGATGTACCAAAAGTCAACCTCATCCTTTGGTGGACTAATAGGGTAAACTCATGACTGACCAGAATATCAAAATATGATCTTAGTAAAAAAATGATAGTTTTCGAGATATTGGCGCGTTTATTAATTTCTTGAAAATCGATACCTTAGATGAGTTTTTCTTGTGTATAGTCCAAAATAAAACTAATAGTTATATTTGGAATGTGATCAATATCAGGGCTATTCAGGGTTGCGTATCAAAAATTATAATTTTAGAATATGGAATTTTGCAGCTGTGGCACTCTAAAACCTGAAGGTGTCAATTTTCACGTAATTCATAAAAGTACCAATATCTCGAATACAATTTTTTACTAAGTTCATATTTTGACATTCTGGTCAGTCATGAGTTGGCCTATCAGCCCTCCAAGAGATGACGTTGATTTTTGGGACATTCTGTATACGGAAAATAAATAAACTTGTAAACTTAAAACAAACAACCTTCTACTATTAGATATTTTGCTAAATAATTGTAGTTTATTGAAAACGGAAAATATAATACTATATTGAGTCGTTATATTTTTTTAGTATTTATATTTTTTTAGAGAGAATTTTGCCACTCTCACTATGATGCTAACGCTGTTGTATCTATCTACTTGAGTTTGACTACCATATTGCGCTTATGCGTGCTGTAGATGGACCATTAATTTCTCCGGTAATGTGCACATGTAAAAATCTCAGGTATATCGGTTAACAATATCCAAAATATTCGAAATCATCCAATTATCTTCGATATTATGTACCCTAAAGAAACAAAAAGGTGACAATATTATTTATCTTGAGTTGCCCAATAACTGAGCTCTTTTCTTCACGTACTCTGGACGACTTAATATGTAGTAAGGTTGAAAGAGAAATACTCTTTAGGGGTGGCTGCACGCGACGTCATAAACCTGGTTTTGGGAGTTTCCCTGCAATGCCCTCTGGCACTCCCCCACCAGTTGAGGTGTACACGCCAACCCTCTACTCCTGCACGTTGTCTCGGCATTCCACCCCTCGTAAATCACTACTTTATTTATTTATATTTCGTTCGATGTGATTCGTCTCGCCCATTAACTTCACCTGCTTACACAAGCCGATACATAATTTGTCAATCGTCCATTCTGGGATCAAATTGGTTAACCCTATTACAATCATAAAGTTTATTGTTCAAATCATTTTTCTTCTACGATTGTTTTGTTATGATTTTTATTAATTTTTTAATATAATATGAAAAGTAGAACTACCCCACTGACACTATAAAACAATAACGTCAAAAATAACAAGTCTTCCTAGTAATAGTGGCGTATTTTTGGATTTCGGAACAGGAAAGAGGAACCGGAAATAGGCAGGCTATTACAATAGTACGTGACTGGGAGACGAGAATTAGTGATGTTGGATCCTTGAAAACGTTGTGCTTGAAATAATACAAGTAGTGAATTACTCTAGTCCAGTTGTCGCAAACTGCGGCTCGCGAGCCACATGCGGTTCTTTGGCTACTCGAGTGCGGCTCTTACATTTTACATTTTAAAATACATTTTTTAAATTTTAATTATCAGTCAGTCAGTGTGTTACAGTTAAAATTAATCACGAGATACATGTTCACCATTGCATCATTCATCAAGAAGCGCTCTGTGCGCAGACTTTTCAAAAGAAATTTGCATAGTTATAGAATTGGAGATAAAGATTATCAACACCCATTGTAGCTAAATCTCTCAATCATCACCAATTTAAAGGACTTTTAGCAAAACGACGTTAACCTTTGTAAAAAAAAAACATCTTTCACTATTCGGCTCTACATATTTATGCGAACAATCTTTTTCAAACATGAACCTTATCAAAAGTAAATTGAGAAATTGTCTTATTGACGAGAACTCTGACTTACCCTAACTTTCCAAGGAAATGCAATCACGTTAAACATCCCAATGTTTTCATTTTAATAATAAAAAAAATAAAAAAATAAAAAATAATAAATAATAAAAAATAAATAAAAAAATGTAATTTTTATCAACAAATAAGATAATTATAAAGAATGATATATAATTTTATTCAGTATATGATTTTACAAACTTCTAAAAACAGGATTCTTGTAGATAAATTTGGCTTTCAAGAGAAACTGTGCTAATATTTGGCTCTTTTGACTAATGAGTTTGCCAGTGTCGTACTATGCAGTGGCGGCTTCTCTAACGGTGCGTTCGTGCGCTAAACCACCAATACTATCAGAAAGCGTAATCATATTTTAAGTACTTCAATTATTATTCACAATCGCAAAACCGCAGAACATTTGACATAAAAATGGTACTTAGATTTTTAAATACGACTTAGGCGCGCCCGCTCGTGACGCGCTCTTCAATCTTGTGCCTCAAGCACTCGCTGAAATTTTATCCTCGAGATACTCGTGCTTGTTGGTCTAGCGGTAAGATTCTCGCCCAATGATCAAGTTGTCGGGGTTTCGAGCCTGGTTCCGGGATAACACCAATTAGTTATTATTTCGTAGCTTAGTTTAAAATAGTAAGATTATTCCCGTGCTTTGATCCTGCGTCCAAACTCTATCCCAACGCAAAGGCTTGGGAACGATTTTGGTCTTGTAGATATATTCCGATGTTCAATGTTTAAATGTAAGAGTGGTGTTTTTGATGCTGTTCCGAGTCAATAATTGATTTTGGTATTCAGCTAACCTAAATTTTTATTATTTGTTTTGCTTAATTTTATGACATAACTAAGTATGAAATGAATATTTTTATTGACGAACAAAACAGAACTTATTGTGATAAATCAGTTTTATTTTACTTTCTCCAATAAATCTAATTATTATTTCTCCATCTATCTTATTCTTCTTATGCCATATCCGTTTAATGAACTTTAGCTATTAATGATGGTAAACTGTTACGTGACTGTGATTGTGTCGATGATTGGTAACTGAGATTTAACGATTATTGGTAACGGTCGGAAGCTTACTTTCTAGTGTACCAATCATTGCTCAAAGAATTACGTTAATCAGTTATCAATCATCGTTACAATCGAACACAATCACAGTAACAGTCAAAATAACGATTTTACCATGACTATTAGTTATCACTTTGTTCACTGCGACCCGGTACAGGTCTACAGTAGATTGGCTAAACCATTGTCTCAGGTTCTCCAACCATGATATTCTCCTTCTTCTCCAGCAATCTTTCTCTGCATTATGAGGTGTAAGATCTGGTACTTCTCCGGATGTCTCATCATATGTCGGAGATATTTAAGTTTTAAGGATTTTTATTGTTTTAAATACCTATTTTTGTTTGTTCATCCGAGCCATAACATATGTTTTCAGTTTATTTTGATCATTCTTCTGTAGATCCACAACTCAAATGCTTCAATTCGCCATTTCATTTCTTCAGTAAGTGTCCACGCTTCCGTTTCATAAAATAATATCGAGACCTCATAACATCTGACCATTTGCATTCGTAATTTAAGGTTGAGATCATGACTGCAGAACATGCGGATAAATATTGCATGAGCTTGCTCAATACGGCATTTGATTTCAACAAAATATTTCATTTATATTGCAACCCAGGTATATAATACTTTGCGTCTTCTCCAATTTATGTTTATGTTTGCTAATGAGCTAATATTTATTTCTAGTTGTATTAAGTTCTATCCCAAGAGTCTCACATGTGTTAACTGCTTGGTTCAGAAAAAGTTGTAAATCTTCATTGTTACTTGCTAAAAGTATTGTATCATCTGCATAATGCAGGTTGTTCAAGATCTACGCATATATCTAATGACCATTTATCAAGTATCACTAAACAACAGAAGGAGTATATTCATATATTCATTACAATTTTTACATTACGTTACCTTATACTTTATGTACAAACGCGTGGATACAAATATTATAATGACAATTCATATTATATTTATACTTCCTTACCATCATAAAATAAATTAATTCTAGGTACACTATCTTTGTATTCAATTACAGGGGTGCATCGTCACCTGAGCTGGAAAATAAAGTGCAAAAACATGGCTATTAACGACCTGCAGCGGTCATGGACAGTAAAATCTTGGATTTCAAGCATGATTCGGGTCCGAATATGTGTTCGTAATCCAAAGCACTCGTATATCAAAACGAATTTCCTCGTTAGATATAATGGAAACTCAGAGGAACAAATAATTAATAGAAGTGGGTACATTATATCCCCTCTCTAACGACCTCCGCGGGGAATCGGCGTGATAGTATGTTAGTTTTATGGTGTTGTGGAGGTCAATCGCCTCTACAACCATCATCACCGCAGTCGACCCCTAAATGCATCTTACAGATACGTGGGTGTAAAACTAGGTTCACATCAGCTGAAAAACACGCCGGTACCGACCCCAAAATGTGCCAATACAACGCGCCCGCAATCATCCAGAAGCCGGCCCTTTCACGCCACTTCTCTCGTGGCTGCCTTCCTGTCAAGATCTCTAGCAAACGCTCCTCGTTGTAGACTTTTGACTGCATATTTTTATGACTGTAACTGTGCTTTAAACGTCAATAAAATTCTGCTCTGGTCACACACCCACACGCACACTCCTTGATAATATTCAAAAGAATACGCGAGTGCTGGATGTAATATATATAAGGTACCAGACTCACGCACACATAACCTTCGGATTCTCACAACATATGTACCGATTCATAACTAAAGTCCGACCGAAGCTTAGGCTTCGGCCAAAAAATACACCTTCGGCTGCACATTCGGCTATCGGCCGAAGCCAAAACTTTGTATTTAGCCGCCGAAATTATATAACTCAGACGAAATAAATAAATTATAAATAAATAAATGTGAATAAAATTCAGTTTATCATTTCTGGAAAACTGCAATTTATTTACTTAATGGATATATTTACAATTGTTACCAACACAACACCATAACGCAGAAAACTAAGTAACAGTGTAGAATTACCATTATTGTGTACACTTTCTAGTCGGTGTTCTAAGATTTCTAATTACGATTGAACCTTCGGCCGAAGTCGAAGATTATGGCAAGAGCCGAACAATCGGCTACGACCGAAAACTGTCCTTCGATCGGACACTATTCATAACATAACCGCATCCTCCCAATTTTCCATAGTACATTCACCAAAAATAAATACAACTCTTGAAGAGATAGAAGAAATTTCTCAACCTATCTTAATTTTAAACCGTTTTCTCACAAAATACAATGTGACTCTTCATGTCACTCGGTTGGTTTACTCGCAAATTACATTCTTAACCGAGACTTTCTCTTTTTTTTGCATCCGGTCAGAGTGACATCCTTACATCGGTGCGATGAACTTTGCAAATATAAAAATGTAGAAATAATAAGTCGCCATTGGGCTACGAGTAAATACACTTTATATTCAGATGCCATACCCATCGTTTGACCCTGCTAAATGCCATTTATCAAATTCATTTTCGACGCTATTTATTATTTGAATGTCATTTGCCAACGTTCATTGTGAAGTTTTTTAAATTTTTGTTGATTAACTTATCAGAGTATCAATTTTCAGAACATCGTCGACCTATGTGTCGCAGTGGATAACGTAACCTGGAAATCATATCAAGGTCATCGCGTGTCCGTCAAATAATTTAATAGAGACCGGAGTTTTTCACGTAATAATGTGTTATTATTTATATAGGTACTTTTAGTAAGGAAAACACGCTAATACTGGGGATACAAAATTATTTTTAGCATACCTATCAGTCTTCCCGGGGGTTGTGTTATCTTTAGTAACTTTTTACTAACGCCCGAAGTTTGAATCGTTTGCGGGTTGTTCGAATGTCAAATTTACTATCGTCAAAGTATAGATGGAGATGTTTATAGGTGTGACAAATAATCATAAATTATGCTTTATTTGGTGCATTACATGTAGATTTTTTCGCCCAAGCGTTCGATATCTGTCACTTTGATGGTGATATTTTTTCGTATTATGTGTAATAATGTATATAATATTAAACAACGAGATCATCATAGGACGAACTCTCATCACTGAAATAGCGGGATATTTAATGGTTAATTAGAAAGATATACATATAAAATCAATTGTATCGAAAAATATTGTTTTTGTATACAGGGATTCGAACCTGGATCTCTTTCCAAACTGGGAAAGGTGCATTATCCAACTACGCTACAGCGGCAGTATTTTTTACGACAAATGTTACACTTTTCAAATTAATACATCTATCATTCCATTATTTGAATTTAAGTTGTGTCAATGTGTTCAAAATTTAATAAAAATTCATTGTTAATTCTGGCGTCTGCTATCGGTTTACTCAAAGGTTTATGAGATTCCGTAAAAATAAAGTAGATGGCTCTTTCAAATAATGGAACGATAGATGTATTAATTTGAAAAGTGTAACATATAGATTCAAAAATTTGTCGTCAAAAATACTGTCGCTGTAGCATAGTTAGATAATGCACCTTCCCCGGTTTGTAAAGAGATCCAGGTTCGAATCCCGGTAGCGCAACAAAAATAATTTTTGATAAAATTGATTTTATATGTATATCTTTCTAATTAATACATTTAATTTGTATTTAAAATATCACAGACCTATATTCTGAACAGTTACAACTTCACAGTAAGTATGTATTATCCTTAATAATGATTAATTAATCAATTGTTGTATATTGTAACTTTTAAAGTATCAATCAATGTGTCAGATGATTTTTGGAACAGATGTGAAAAGTTCGCCATATTTAACTTTCGATTCTCGCTTTTACTATCGGGTATCGCAGAGTAAAATGAGTTTACTACGGAATGTACTTTCGAGACGTTAGTATTTTTTTACTAACGATCGTACAAGCCGTATACGCAAAAAAATTACTTTAGTAACTTTTTTTACTATGGTAAAAAGTTACTATTGATCATACAACGGTCTTTAATAATTTTTTTTAAGATTGTCAATGTGATACTGTGAAACTACGATGAAACAGTGGTAGATACCTATATGTTTACTTATTCGGGGAATAGACTGTCATACCAAGAACACCGCTCTCCGGATGCTAAAAAAAAGCCTTTATGTATTTATGCGTTCCGCCAGCTTCCGGTATTAATTACTCCTTAAACAATCTACCAGCATCAGGTTCACGATAATTACAAAACCTTCCACCCAGCGCTGCATAATACGAGGACAGAGTTGGCTCCAAAATTGCCAAAGAAAATGTATGAAAAATTTGGTCCAGGATGGGGGAGAGTGAGATGTTCGGAGGGGTGGGGTGGAGAGGGATGACTTTATTTTCCACAGGGCCCTAATGTGCAAATAAGCAAATTTGAAACGGATGGCATTCAATACAATGCTCATTTATATTGAAAGGAGGGTGCACAGGTGTCAAAAGAATTGTACAATTATTACAATTCTACACTTTGATCGATCTAAAACTTTTGCATAGTTACTCTTTAGGCCCCTGCGCAAAACATAGGCACCCTCGTTTCAATATAAATGAGTATTGTATTCAGTTTTATATATAATATTTAAACATTCTTGAAAATACTTTCAAACATCAAACTTTTGCTAGTAAATTGAGATATTTAACGTCAAATATCTTAGTTTATGTTGAATGAAAAAACCATTCACATAATTCAGTTTACTTAAATACATATTATACTGATAAAATATCATTTTTGCGTTGTTATACTAATATAATAACAAATACATTAATCTGTCCGCGATTCTTACATTAAAAATATTTCTCGTTGAATAATTATCTAAAGACGCCATTTTTATGTCAGTTTTGACAGCTATTGTTTATGTGCCAATACCATAGATAAGAGATGGTCAATGTACTGGCCAGTAGAATTAAAAGAAATACTTAACGAGTAGTTTACTTTGATATTTTTTCTTAAATTGAAGATGCATTTCTGTAGTGTAATGTAAATGCATACTAAATGTTATTAAATATTACATGAAAGAGAAAATATTTAAGTAACCTTAACCTAAAGATATTAAAAACGCGTTCAACATTCCTATACGCGATCTCGTTACTTTGGTATTTATTCTTACTGACAGTATTCTTCTTACCACAGTCCACCAACTAAATAGACATGAACTATCGCGAATTCCTTGTTTCAATATTTTCTATTTGGTGCCACTCACGCAATCAAAGAGCTCCGCGACTTTTCTTAAAAATATAACTCGATTCGAACGAACATTTAAACGCTGACAATATAATATGCATTAATGTAAAAAATACGTCTTGTTACCACAAAGATTTAATTTTCGAAGAGTAAATACTTTTGCATAAATGTGTCGTAAACTATCGAATTTATATTTCGACCAAGAATGTGATTAGAATGCCCCTCGTCTCGCAACTAATGTTCCAAACCCCTCTCCTATATGTACACTTTATTTCATGTCTATTAATTTACTGGTCTGTGATTATACAGTACTAACTAATAACCTTAATAATTGACATGGCAGTTACATCTACCGCAAAGTGATTATATTATTATTTTTATATAAACCGTGCTTTGTACTACACATTACTGAGAATTATTTTTATCACGACTGTTGTTTGGAAAGATGCAGTCTCTCTTATGATTTATAATTTGTTGTAGTGACTAACGCCATCATATATGCAACTATAAAATGTTATATGGATAAATATGTGTATAATGCCCCTCGTCAATATTCACTCCATTTTATGTCTATTCATTTACTATGGTGTACACTAATATACGTTATAACAATATAATATATCATCCCCATATCATCTGGATCGACCCGGCAGTCCGCACTCTTCCACATTCCTAGAAGTAGAACATCTTACATATAAAATTAATTCATTCACCGTTCATGCAAATACCATAATGAGAAATTAACAAAAATTGTTTTTTTCAACATTAGCCTTACTACGGTTAAAGAGTTATTTTTATGAACCACCAGAATCTCAATTTTGACCAATCATTCTACCTACAAACACATCTTGCTCTCCCTTTACCACAAAAATTTTTGCAACCCTTCCTCTCCCATCTTTTTTCTTTATCTTTATCTTCTGCTATATTATGTACCTAAACATTTCTGTGGATTTTCATAATTAGTATCATATATTAAATACATATTATCTTAGTTCTATTATGTTTACATTGTCAAAATTACTCAATTAAAACAAGTAAATATATGATCGTTTCTTTGTGTCTCCTGAACAATTTATTGTACATTGCGTTTCTCTCCTTCAATTGCGTTTCAATTCAGGGACATGTTTTTCTTAATTAAATTATCCTAATTAACTGATACCTGATTAAATATATTTTATACATTTATTTTATTTTTTCTCTTTCTTTTATATTGCTACATCCTTTCTTTCTTATTTTAGTTACCGCCAATTAATTTTGTGGTTTGTTTTGCAAAAATCTGGTTTCGCCTCGCATCAGTGCTCCCGTTGTGTCATTGCGCTGTGGATGGTACGCGTATGTGGTAGTGATAATATCGAGTTCCGTCTTGTATTTCGCCTCCGAAGAGCCTGCGAACAAAATGTTTAGAAATAACGCGACTCGCTGGTCGTAAACACGAGACGAGGGTCGCCGTTAACGGTCGTCTGCACCACGCCGGCAACTTAAATAGTCGTAAATGGTATCACTCGCTTGAATGAATTGTTCGTACACATGTGCATTTTATCCTCGCACATACTTACATCACCTTCACAGTACAATATACTATATTCACATATATAGCATCGTTAAAATATTTTGAAAAACTATTTATTTATAACAGTGGAAATCATGATCGAAAAAAAATTGTAAAACTCGTCAATGTTTTCGATATCGTAATAATCAAAACGGTATTACGTGGTGAATATTATGTTTCATTCATTAAAATTTCAAGTGTAGCTCGGGCTGTGTGTTAGATGGCACTGTCCTCTTGAACCACATGTATTGTAGACCC
This sequence comes from Eubasilissa regina, assembly GCA_022840565.1. NCBI lineage: Eukaryota > Metazoa > Arthropoda > Insecta > Trichoptera > Phryganeidae > Eubasilissa > Eubasilissa regina. The sequence goes on from JAINEB010000013.1 coordinate 20,967,153, forward strand.
AATAGACTCAATCTGGCTAGAAATAAGTTTTTACAGCATTGCCTCTTGAAAAAAATAGGGCCCAATGATTCCGTTAGCTCACATTACGCACAATACAATAACTCTGCGTGTAAGGGTCGTTGGTGGATCAATTGAGGATTTTTAGTGCCCCAATAATGGCTAATAAATCTTAAACTTATACTTTAAGCAAACACAGCAAATGCTATCTATATAAAGCTACATAAAGTACATTTCACAAACATAAACTGGCTACTTTAACACAGACTTTAGTCTAGCAAAGTAGCCAGGACAACGCTGTATATATCAGAGGTAAAGTCTACTCCATCCCACACAATAAACTATGTATTATGTATCCACCTCTGTTAGTACAAAAATATGGATGTCAAAATATATATAAATAAATAAATAATTTATTTTAAACCCTTAATTTACTACAACAGTTATCAAAATACATGAGATACGTAAATATTCTAAATGAAATAAATTTTTTATGTAGATTAATGTTGATAAAAATTGAATGTGATAAATTCTGATATTTTTCTGGCATCGTATTATTTTTGCTTCTATATTTTAATATCAGATATCGGCCTAGGAAATAGAAAATTGAATTATAAACTAATAAACTATAAAATGTGAAGTATTTTTTGTTTTCTGTTAAAATAAAATAATGGTATGAAATCGTGTAGTATTTTGTCGGGACCAGAATATTTTTTCACTTTAACCCTTTCTCTCCGATGATGTAAACTGAGTTGACATTGCCTCTAATTATGTGAAAATCTCTGTATATAAATATAGTGTTCATATTTTTGGTAATCCTCCATGATATATTTTTGTATTGGATAAAATAATTACAATATATAAGTATTTACCATACGCAACAATAAAAAACGTTTTCTCGAAGAACCTGACGTGAATTTGTCAATGCGTGTATGTGTACATGCTGAGTGATGCAGACGGTGCAGTACGTGGAGTGCCGGATGCCAATTGGCATTTTAGTGGTAGAGCATGCGCTGACCGAATTAGACGTATCTTATGCCTCTTTATGCTGTCTTTCGTGATGATCAATGTTTTTTCTAATTTTTTGCACTTTTACACAATAATTGTCAACTATTATTTTAATGATTAATATAAGTAAAATATTTATATTTATCCAACTTAAAAATCGCAAAAGTCTACATGTACACCGAGTTTACAGCACCGGAACGCGAATTTTTATTTTAGCACCGTAAGGGAAAGGTTAATCGATTTTTCATGTTAACTTTTTTCTACTGTACAACAGTTTTTTTTTTTTTGCTTTATAAGCCTGATCAGATCCGACGTAATGTCAAATAAAATTAATTTCACTATTTATAATGTGCTTTATGGATTTGAAACCTGGAACTTAACTGAGAAACAATTAAAGACTTCGCCAGATAATTGTAATATAAATAATAATAATCGATAATCGCTTGATAATTCAATTCATTTTTATTAAATTTTGGATATATCGTTACAATTTTATTATTAGGTGAACACATTCATATTGTTAGTAATCTGGCGTCTGCTATCAAATTACTCAAAGGTATTTGAGATTCTGTAAAAATAAGGTAGATGGCTCTTTCAAATAATGGAACGATTAAATGTATTAATACAAAAAGGTAACATATAGGTTCGAAAGTTTGTCGCTAAAAATGTTGTCGCTGTAGCATAGTTGGATAATGCACCTTCCCCAGTTTGGAAAGAGATCCAGGTTCGGATCCCGATGGTGCAACAATATATTTCGATAAAATTCATTATATATATCTTTCTAATTAATATTTAAAAGTTATTTTAATTTTATTTAATATAATATTTTTAATATTTTATAATTGAATTTTTAGTTAATGTTCAATTTTATATTATTTATCTTTGTATTTTTAACCATTTAATTAATTAATACACCAACCAGTTTCGGAAAACACAATTTCTTTCGTCATAATATCAAATTAACTAACCAAATCATATATATAACGTTATTCTAATGTTTTTAAAAATTGATTTAAAAAATAATTACGATGATGAAAAATGTGGAAATTGAATTAATGATACAAAATGATTATAATATTTTTATTATAAATGATAGGAAAATTCAGAAAAATCATTACTATATTATTTAAACATCTTAAATGCTCTTATGTTAAAATTTCGACACTTTTTACCTATACAGCTTATAGCTTACAGCTTATAAACATCGGAAATATTAAATTTATCTTTTTTTTTTTGGATTTATGAGTAAATTTCCTATATTTTTATTACTATATAATGGCACCTCGACAATTGAGCGCAAGCCAACCGGGCGCCAACAATCACGCGCAGACAATTGCGCGCAAGGCTAAAACCGCGCAATACAACCCCGACAATAACCAGTCGAACGAAATTACAAAATTAAAAATGTTATTTGGTATTTGAACCCTATAATTAATATAAATGAGGACATTTGTTCCTATGTATTGTATTTTATATCCAATAAAGGTTAAAACATATTTATAATATGAAAAATCATGAATTATATAAACCAAAAAAATTACAAGATAGTCAATAGACAGTTTATATTTCACTAACCTAGCCTAACTTAACTTAACCTAACAAAAATAACTTTTTTTTTAAATTAAATTAAAATTTTTAGTTTAATTAAAAAAAATTATCTTTCTTATCAAACGATCTTTTTTTCTGATTTTTTTATTGTATTCAGTTTTACGTTTAAAACACTTTTTTAAAACGAAATACATGTCTTGTGATCTTTAGATATTTGATTCTAAAATTTATTTATGCATAAAATTCTACGCTAATAATCATTATTATTATTATTATTGTTTTATCTGTGAGCTACGTAAAAATTTCGAAAAATACTATTTTCTTCTTCAGGATGTCAAGATGAAGAAGAAAATGGTATTTTTCGAAACTCAACAAGTGGTTAATAAAACAAAGTTAACAAATAAAAATAATATTAATTTTTAATTTCAAAAGTATCTAAAAATTAACTAGTAGTATATTATTTTAATTTATGTTTTAAAATCGTGTCGATTGATTCTGTATTGTACATGTAATTGTTAAATAATATTTAAGAAAATCTTAATTATGAGTTAACAGTATTTGGGCACGTCGTAAGTGTAATAAATGAATAATTATGACAAGTCTGTAAGATCCATCCACAATACGAATATTATTTGACGGCACGTTTTCATCTTTGACAGGGCATCACTAATATCCTCCCATAATCTTCGTAATGCTACGGTAATCCTTTATTTCTGATCTGACGACTGCCAACCGGAGTCGTCTCTGCAAATAGCCCGCCGGCGCGCTCGCCCATTCATGAGCTCCTGAAACTTCCAACGAAAGCGACCGACCTTCGAGCTATTTCGATTCCATCGTCAGCGGAGACTGCTCTTCGCCCGTCCAACCTTGTTTACTTTTGCACTGTAGTCTGGTCCGTTCCTCGCAGACAATCGATAACTCGATAGTCGCACGTATAAGATTAATAAAAATATGTATCAATAAAACGTTCACCCATTTAATCAAATGCTGCCTAATGTATGTTTTGGATCAATACAGAAAAATTGCATTTGTCCAAAATAATGTAGGTATCCCCTTGAATTTGCCTCGTATCTTAATCGTATCCACTTGATAATAATGGTGAATCGAAACACACACAATTTATTAGTTGCGATTAATGTTCAAAAATAGCACATACAAACAAAATATAGCACCCACACAAATTTTAATAAGACACTAAATTCATAAAAATAGTAATTGATCACTAATAACGCATCAGAAATGTCAGTTAAATTTAATAACGTGTACAAAAGAGAATACATACTAGTTACAAACACCATTAAATTTTTTTCTAACATTTAATGCAGTCGTCTTCTTATACAGTCTTTACATATTGTGTTAATTTATGAAGAGTCAGACTTAGCTAATATTGATATAAATTGGTCATTCAATATAAGTTCAGTGTAGGTATGTAAGTTAGTTGCAAAATCAGTCGCTTTTGTCAGTCGCCATTTATATTAGAATTCAACCAATAGCACCTTTAAATACGGTAATAAATATATTGTTATTTTCCAAATAAAAAATATGGAGGTTGCTAAGTTTGCAACTAGTACCTTTAAATATGATAATACCTGTCTTCTTATTAATACTATATATGTATGTATTCAAATTAAAATAAATAGCCTCATACTGGTAATGTAATGGTTTTTTTAATATCTCCCCAGCGCACAAATTATAGCATCAAACCTTTTGGAATTGTATGGAAGAAATTTTTCCGCACACAGTGATTCAAAAATTAGAACGAACATTGATTTCAGTTTAAGCGCGGTTTTTACGGTTAAAATCTGGTTATCCGATCGATGTCTACTGACGACTGATTTGGTGGCAGTCGTTTTAAAAAACATAAGAGAGCACTGGTTGAACAGTTTATTATTTTAATACTAACTAACGTAGTGGTAATCACCGTACATAATGGAACGCTACACAAACGCTTCTAATCACTCCCTGCCTACCCCTTACGGAAATGCGGCGCGATAATATTGGGTCTAAGAGCATTGTTCGCCCGTAATTGGTCGCGGTCCATACGTGTTACTTCACAATTCTTGGAAAATTATTGGCCCACATATACGAGTATATAAAAAAAAAAAAAAAAACTTTTAAAAAAACTTTTTTTTAAAAATATAATTATCCATGTACCTACATATAAATTTATTAAAAAAGTTGGGACAATAGTATAGGATAAGAAATAAAACAAGTTCAAATGAATTGATCTAACTTAACCATTATAAAAAGAAGTGCGAAGCACTTTTAGGTTAAATTAAAACAGTCACATTTATTAGTTTTATTATTTTTCCGTGCACAATTTTCCAGACGAGGAATTGTGGGAGAACTCTTGTGGCCGCGAACAATTTATTATGGCCGCGAACAATTTATTGGGGCTGCGAACAATTTATTGTAGTCGCGAACAATTTATTGCAACCTGGAATAATACTGTGTGCGAAAAATTGTTTGCGATAATGTTCCAAACACCAATAGTATTATGTAATGTAATAGATTATTTCAAAGTCACTCATGTATTGAACTGAATCTGTACTGAACCGGAATTTGCAACAAATAAGTTTATATTATTTATAGTTTTATATAGACTTATCATGTAAATATCTTCATCAATTATTATGTGTCTTTATAGTTACATCGGCACAATATAGATATACATAAAAAACTCGTTTTATATTCACACTTTTTAGTGCATCCAAACATAGGTACTCGGATTGCACCTTTAATATTAGCATTCAATGCATTAATAGCACCGCACTATTTTATGATATCATTAGTAATATTAAATTTACCACAAGTCGTATTATTTATATTTACAAGTTTGCCAACACTTTCACCTCGATGAAAGTTACTTTTTATTTAACCAAAATATTAATTTCGGCGCGTCAATATCTCAACCGCAATACTAATAATGATTTGATTTAACCGGAAATATAATGTCACCACTTCCTTCTGACATCGCCTTCGCCTGACATGGTTTCAGGGTAGATCTCTGTTTAGAGATTAAAAACAAATGACAATCGAGAATGTTGCAGCAAGATACCCGTTTTTAAAAATCCACTCACTCGTCTGATCCTAACTACCTTTCTTTAGAAGTTAAATTATGAATTAAATTATGCATACATCGCTATCACTAAAGAAATATGTTATAAGGTGATCCTCATAATTTTAAATATAACCAAATTTTTTTCTTATCAGGATTAGAAACATCATATGTGATGTGTGTCGAATAAAAACTATAGCATTAACGTAAATGAGTCGATACACGTTTGAGCTGCGCATTGAAATTGTGAAAAGTTACCATGAAAATTGTAAAAATTTCGCGGAGGAAACAAAATTTTCTTTTGGAACCATTTATTCTATTCAGCAGGATGTGACTGCGCGCCACACAGGCCGGGAAACAATCAAATTATTACATCAGAAATTTTCTGGACGCATTATTTCTCGTTTCGGAGATGTCAATTGGCCGCTCAGAAACGATTCAAGCACTTATCTGTGCTATTCTATTAGTGAAATAGGGCTTCAATTATGCAAAAAATATTATGTCACCCTATGTTTTTCGTAACAGATAGTAGGTACTGTGCAGACGGACTACGCATTGACTTCGTAATCCAACCAGAACGTAATAAACAGCGTTTGCTCTTCGGGTTAGCGTCCATTTGCTTCAAGTTATTACACATGCGTAATTTACTCATAAACTATACTTTTCTGAGCCGAGCGAGCTTTCTCCAATGAGTTAATTTTATTGGCAAATGATCAATAGTTGTTATCAGATGTTTTTAATACATGTGATGTCCCAGATCTGCGAGCCTGTAAAGCGGCATTCATCAATTGAAAAATAAACAGCATCTCGATTTGAAATTTATGCGAATAAACTACTTTTTTTTTAAAATTGGAAATTCAGATATTTCCAACTTCAATCGTACTTTTCTAAAAATTGCGTTAGATATACGCGACTGTAAATTATATGTTGTGTTTTAAAGATATTTTTTAACCGTTTGAATAAGTATAAGTAGGTAGTAGTACATAATTGCTATATCGTTTGGTATGTACCTCTAGCTTTTGTTTTATCACTAAGGTGAACCAGGATGTCAATCTAATATGTATTAAGTAATTAAGAAATAAATAATGAAATACACATTATTATTAAACTTTTTTTTTTATATTTATAATAATCTTGAGTTATGAGGGTGGCTTCGATATTTATATAAAAACATGATCGATAGCAGCATACTCTAATAGTACATTTATTTATTTATATATATATACGAGGTGTGTGAGAAAAGTAATGAGACTGATTTCATACTAACCAAAGTTTTTATTATTTTCAAACAACAATGTTATCCCCTTCAAAGTAGTTCCCTTGGGCAGCTATACACCGGCGGAGTCGTCGTTCCCACTCTTGGTAGCAGCGCTGGAAGTCTTCAATTGGTATGGCTTTTAACTGGTCGGTCACAGTCTTTTGAATGTTCTCCAGAGTTCCAAAATGACATCCTTTTAGGACATGTTTCAATTTCGGGAAAAGGAAAAAGTCACAAGGACTCAAATCAGGTGAATAGGGGGGTTGAGGAACAACAGTAATGCGTTTTGAGGTCAAAAATTCACGGATGGAAAGGGCCGTGTGACACGGAGCATTGTCATGATGAAGCATCCACTTGTCTGCAATGTCTGGTCTCACACGGATCACTGAAAGTGTTTAAATTTAACTGTTCACTGATCATCCTTATTGTTAAACGACGGTCTGATCTCACAAGAGCCCTCACACGATCAATGTTTTCGTCAGTTTTTGAAGTCGAAGGTCTCCCCGAGCGAGGTTCATCTTCAACGTGTTCTCGGCCTTCCAAAAATGATTTGTGCCAGCGGAAAACTTGTGCTCTCGATAAGCACTGTTCCCCAAAGACCTGTTTCAACTTTTCAAAAGTACAACTCGCGGATTTACCAAGTTTAACACAAACCTTTATTGCACAACGTTGCTCAAAATTCCGATGCTCCATTTCTGTGACGCACAATGAAAACACAACTTTACTAATGGCGCTGTCAAAACTAACGTGTTCACTGTACGGAGTTGTAACTCGGACTGAGGAAGTGGAAGGGATAAACAAACCGATTTAGCATAGCCTGGTAGACACAACGTTACCACATCTCCCGCAGTGTTGCCAATCTCATTACTTTTCTCACACACCTCGTATATATATATATATATATATATATATATATGTATATGTATGCAATAAAGGCGTCTGTCAGCAACCAGTTACTTGATATGCCCTAGTTTGTAATATGAATTAAATAAATATCTACATACACACAAATGTAAGAAGTAATCCAGCAGCCTTATTCCCGATATGTGTCTTTTAGCCAGATATGTAATTAACATCCGAGAGCGCTAACCAATGTTGCGGTTAGGTATGCAATTCTCTGCCTCTACTAGTATAATAGTGTGGTCTTTTAGTGCACGCAAGTATGATAGTATAGTATGGGTGAATTGCCTGATAGGATAAACGATCTTTGAAGTTAGTTAGCATTACTGTTTAATTAGCATTAGTTATATGTGTAATTATCATTTCTCACATATGTACGTGTGTTACTAACAATGTAATTGTAGGCGTACTAACATAGATTAGTCATTATATCGCCGTGCGTTCATCTTGATGAGTTCATGTGGTGGGAATATTTTGGTTTCTTCTGTTTAAGTAATACAGCGATTACAAGATTTTTCCAGAGCAATACTATCGTAGCAATGTTTCGACCAATGAATATTTCATTCATTTAGAAATCAAATATTCTCAGTGAATAGAAATTTTATCAACGCTTAATTAAATTATTTGCAAGATTCTTATCGTGCGGAGATAATTCAGGACGATTGATTACTAGAAAATGGCACTTTAATCGCGGTGAAGTACTACGAGCTGGTCGGGCGGTGTAGAAATCTTTTGATCGCTTTACAAAAGCAAAAATAATACATTTTTTAATGTTTTCCAACCCGTGTATCGGCTACAAACTCTTCTGCAAGTGGGATGTCAATGATATTACATTTAGGGATCACGTGTAAGAGAAATTGGTCAGTTGTATTGGTTAATTAAGTTATTATTTCTATTATACACGTTATGAGTAGTGCCTTCTCACTTGTCCGACACGCTGATTGGCACGTCTCGGTAAACCTTGCCATCGTAGACACACAATGAATACAAACATTTTTTTTACCTTTATTTTTCATGCGCTTTTCAAAATAGGTGTTCTGTTTATTTTGATATTTGATCTTCTGACGGAAATAATTTTTCCTTGTTTCAATTATCAATTTTTTATCGACCGTGAACTCCTCAGTCGCATTTTAAAATGATATAGTGTTTTTAATAATAGTAATCTTGTGACATAATAGATCTAAATATTTCAATAGGTTCACACCCCATAGAAAAATTAGTTTTTTTTCTTTCTCTTGTAAAATCAACAATTATGTAGATAAGAGTTGTTAGCAGATCACGGTCGATATAATTTCTTGCATTGATTGCATTAACACCGGATTAACAGAGATTTAAAAAATGCAGGATTAAAAAAATTAACAAAGAATTCTACATTTTTTCGGTGTTATTTAGAATGGCAAAGGAGCAAGAATTTATACAAATTAAGTTAATCAACTAACTATAAAGATGTACAGAAAAAATGTATTTATTATCTTTCTAGTTGTTTAATTTAATTTGTATTAAAAATACCACAGAACTGTGTTCTGAAAATGCAGCATCACAACAAAAATGTGTTATCTTTAAAAGAAGAACGAAGATTAAGTTAACCTTATTTTTTTAATTTAATTAAATTTTTTAAATTGCTGTAATTCTTAGAATGTTGTAATAGTTGTGAAAAATATAACATGGGTAATTTTTTCATTTCTCAAAAACAAAAACTTATAATTATTTTTATAAAAATCTACATAATATTGCTCCAATGTGATGTCTTCGGATATATTGACTGTATTTTATGTTGTACTAAGTTGAAGATTCGAGTAGCTGTATTAGATTCCTTAGAGCATACTCACTAAATATAAAACATCTTCAGGGCAAAATATGAACGATCTAGGGCAATGATGGCGAACTTATGACACGCGTGTCAAAGATGACAAGCCACAGTGTTTTGGGCGACACGCCAGCGTTCACTAATATCAGAGTTACCAAAGAACACGTGTTATCCTTAAAGAATTCCTTAGTACTAATAGAAGCTACCGAAGGAGAGTAACAAGGTTAAAAAGCAGTCCTGACTCATCTAAATATGAGATCTAAACATTTATTTCAACTTTGAATCTTAATTTATGCGCGCGTGTGAGGAGTCATAGTGTATTGAAAACAGTTATACCAACAGTAAAGTATGCCATCGGCATTAATAAATAAATCCTGTGCCTCGCCGGGTACGCCCCCTACTTTAAAATAAAGTGGGTACCTCTTCTCCCAGTCGATCAATCAGAATAGATCGAGACGCCATTCTCTCGATAAATTTATTCATCGAATTATTATCAAGTTGAATAGATTTTATTGCGCGGCGAGGAGAAGTAGGGGGAGTTCAGACTATTCTGGCATGCATCGAATTAATATGTCCATTTTAAAAAGCTTCGGAAAGTAATCAATTTCTGAAGGTCGCGACGAAGTGATTGCAAACAACGACGCAATCAGTCTGCTGTCATAAAAGAAAGCCCCGAGTGACGCAAGCACTGCTCCGAATGTCATTCAGGTGTCTGTCTGGGCGGACATTCGAATTGCGGTAATCACGTGTGAACGCTATGCCAGCGACCATGATTGCGCACGGCCGTGAACCGAGGCTGCGTGAGATGAGATGGTCTGTATTGGCCGATGATGCGTGCATCTGGTTCTCTAGCTTAGACCTTGTCAGGAGCACGGCGCATTGCTCTTTTCATCGTGCAAGGATACCTTGATGACAACTTACTATGACTACACATCAGAGGCGTGCATCCTATACAGTCGAAAAAGCTGTGCATAACTATAATTTCTACGAAATACATGATTTATTATATATTAAGTATGTATATCCACGCGCAGATAGTTATCATGGTATCCATCTAGCGGAAGAATTTAGAAATGACAAATAATTCTGCGCATGTATTTCGTGAAATCTGTCTCAAACGCATACGAAGTAAACGAAACTCTCGCGTCACACGGTATACTGAATACACATCTTTGCTTAACCCCCCTATATGAACCAACCAACTCTTGAAATGGAAGACCACATAGGGTAAGACTGGGCTTTAAGGGTCTTGAAAATCTGGAACCTATCGTTCGCAAATGGCAAAATGTTTTAAAAATATGACTTTAATCCCTGTAAGTTTGCATGGTCCAAACGTGCGTGTTAACACGAGCTTAGAGTTACATACAAAGTTTGGCGTGTAAACGCGCTCGCGGTACTTAAAAGGTTAAGCAGACGTATTGGAATATTTGAAGCGATTTTGAATGTATGCGTATTATTTAATATTATAAAGTATGTTAATAAGCCCTTCACTTAAGAATTTCCCGAGAATAATAATATTAATATTTTTCAAGAACAATATACCTTTTATACGAATACAACTTCTAGTAACAATACAGCCCATTCTACTTTTACAGCTCGATAATAGTTGAATAATCTAGTGTACGCCACTGGTGGTATTCATGATACATATTTTTTGTCTACTATGATACTTTTTTTTTCCGGAAATCATACTTGCGAACATTATTTATGAATTGGAATTTGTTATAGAGAAGACTGTTTCTCAATGTCACACTAAAAACGTTGTTTAAAGAAAGAGAAATACACAACCAAATTTTGAAATTATCTAATATAAGAACGATTTTTAAGAGGGGACAGGACACGATCCACTTGGTTTTGTTTTTGGAGAGTCACTTTTAGTGTGAAGCTTTAGAATCTTTTTGCAAAAACTATAGCAATATGTGCTTTCAATCAATTTTATTATAAAAGATCCATTCAATCTTAAAGCATTACCTTAAAAAGTAATGTCTAAATATATTGTAATCATCACCAAAAAATATAATGACTGAACCCTATTTAATCTTTTTCGCATTAGAATTATCTTTGGTACACCGAATCTCGAAATATTTCCATATACAGTCCATACATTTTGTTTATAAATTAATTGTATACGCTTCAAATAGAAAATTTGATTTTTCACAAATGAATATTTTTGCATTGGTTATTAAATATATCTTAAATACTAAATTAATGTATTAATTATAAATATATACATATAAAATCAATTTTGTCGAAAAATATTGTTTTTGCGTCACCGGGATTCGAACCTGGATCTCTATTTCTGATCCGGGGAAGTACACTACCAATTGTGTTATACGCCAGTACTTTTCATGACAAATTTTCGAACCTATATGTTACACTTTTTCAAATTAATAATTAATTAATTGGTAGTGTACTTCCCCGGATTGGAAATAGAGATCCAGTTTTGAATCCCGGTGATGCAAAAACAATATTTTTCTTCAAAATTGATTTCATATGTATATATTTATAATTAGTACATTAATTTAGTATTTAAAATATCACAGACTTATGTTCTGAATAATTACAACTTCACAATAAGAATATGTTCTCCTTAATAATTAAATATATCGTTTATGTATACTAAAAATTCACATTCGGTCTCTTATATTGCAATTTCCAAAAAAGTGTAAAAATGTTGAATTATTTAATTAAAATTCTATTTATTATTAAAACCAATTAAAAACCAAAGTATGAGAAAAAAGAATGAGATTGATTTACTTGAATAGTTCGAACCTGTAGAGTCTATCGTCAAGCGTTCGCTTGATGAAAAATAGTTCGACAGATGTTGATGAAATGATGCAAAAATAATTGAGATCTAGCATGTTCGAGTAGTAGAAATTTCAGAGGAGGCCAATGTCGGATGCCTTAAGTACCGACTAGCGTGTGTATTGATTTATTTTTTTCAAGGAATGTGCCTATTTATGAAATATAACAAAAATCATTATTTTTCATCAGAAAATATTATTTTTAATTTGTTTTGAAACCATAGATCGGTTAGCCGATATTGTATAAATATATATCGAATACTACTAAGCCAAATAGTCTACCGGCGATGTATCATAGAAGAATATCAACCTCACGCTTACAATATAATATGTTTATTAATAGATATTACAAAATAGTATTTCATAAAATGAAATAGTAAAAAGAAGAATATATTTTGCAGAAGTTATCAGGATTAAAACATAATGTTTAGAAATATTACATTTGTAATACTCATTTATGACATTGGGCTGAAAGGTTCAAGTTGGGATGGGCAAAAAAGATTTGCATTTGGCAAATTAAAAAATGTCGTCATTTATGCAACAACACCTGAAAATGAGGGTCTTTGAATAAATCTGGAAACTCGCTGGATAGATCGTCTATTAATTATTAGTCGCCCCACGAGCAATGGAACGGTTAATTCCTGGTACATCCCTCAGAGGTTATAAACGAAATGAATAAATCTATAAATACTCCGGAGACTAATTTTGCCTTAAATGTGATCAAATTGAAATTACAATGGGCAAGACACGTTATGCGGTGAGAGTATAATATATCAAACCAAAAGTGGTTTCTTCGAGGCGGTGGACAAGTAGAAGAGATCGAGGAAGACCTCCAGCTAGGTGGAAGGATGACACTGTGAATACGGCGGGATGACAATAGATACGATATACAGCTGACAAAGATAAGTGAGATTGAGAGAAGTCTATGTTCAATTTGAATAGATAATGACTGATAAGCTCATTTTTAAATTATTGATTTTGGTTGTACCTCAGATATAAACCAAATCCAAAACCTTCAGACAGCCATAGTTAAAAAAAATTGAGCTCGCTGCTCCGACTTCTCCATCATCGTTCTCCCTGAGATAATATTGCAGGCACATATAGTTATAAGATAAAAAATCGATAATAAATATTTTGTAAGTAAAATTGTTAGATTTATAGCATACTATCTATCAAATAAAATAATGCGTAATTATTATTATTAATACATAAATCATAATATTAAATAATTGGTGTCGAAAAACACCGCTCATGAGTATTATTATTTTGCATAACTCACTTAGCTTAGCACGTACTTATATCTTAGAGAGAATATTTTGGGTGACGTTTTATTTCAATGATGTTTCAAAATACCTTTTCATTCCGTCATTACAAATACTTATGTTTGTAATGACGGAATGAAGGATATTTTGGTGATACGCGACAGAAAGATATCTTCAATACAATGTTGGGATTTTCCTGATCGAAAATGATTCATTATTCATTGAAAACTATTTCTCAATTTTGGTAAATTTCGCACTAGCAGCACAGCGTCGCGTCGCGCGGCATACTTTCGTCGGTACGTGTGCCATATATTTTTTCAAATCACGTTACTGCAGTGACGCAACGCTCCGGATCGGGCGGGCGGGTATTGGATAACTCACTTTCCGTGCGTCCAAGCTACTTTCTCCGATCGATAAAGATGCTATTTTACAATCTATTAACCCGAATTTATCGGCATATCCGTAATAATTATTGTCGGCAACAATTAATCGAGCGTCGACATTTTTGTGGCCGACTTAATAATGACGTGGAAAATATTGCTGCACACTAATGGACAAAGCCATTTGCGATTTTTATGAAGGAGCCCTATCTCTGAAACAGGGATTATGTTTCCATTTCACACAAAGTCACGCTTGTTATACATCATTGACTACTGATATACCGTCAGTAAGTTGGGTGAAATTGAATCTCCAGGAGAAGTTAAAACAGTATAAAAGTTCATAATTTTATACCTTCTATTTATCAAACTTTCAGAATAAATAGTTGTAGATACCTATGGTTCTAAATTATGTTTATGCGCACGTGTCACAACCGAACTTCGTGTATACAGGTTTGAGTTTTTGTCTCTTTTTACCAGTCTCAAGCTGATCTCCGAGTCTGTCTCCAAATCAAAATCTCAACACATGTACAGGTACTGAGATTTATCTCATCTTGCCTCGTTACGTAGACACGGGCTATTAGAATTTAGCGGATTTTTCGAGAAGTTTTAACATAGAATAACGTCTGTCTGTTACGCGTACGTTACATTCAGGGACCAGAACAAATCGGGACGCCACTCTGGTTCGTGGAATAATCGCAAACACACCTCCGACTTTCAATAATATAGCCCCGGTTCGTGATATTCTTTCAATTATGTCTGGTGCTCATTATTTAAATTCATTAAAATGTATTAAAAATTTAATGATTTATTAGTTTTATGAATTAATCGCTTTGCAATATAATTAATCAATATATGTTATCGTCATTCAGTGTTAATTTTAGTTTCCATTCGAGTTATACATAAATAAATACTCATAGAACAGAAAAAATGTGAGTCAACCGGCAGGTTAATAATTGTAAGATTGTAATATAAGTGTATAATTTTTGATCGAACAATAAGTGAAATTCCGGATACTATCGACCGTTCCGGTTCATTAAATTTTCGATCGGTTACATTTGAATTTAAATTTGTTGTTACGTGAGATGTCACGTCACGTGTAGAATCAAATCCAACATTATGCTCGATGTCTTTTGAAATGCTTTTGAAGTATAAAGGGGATGACTAAGAAAAATGAAATGAAGTACAAACCAATAAAATATGAATATTGATGATATAATACACGTATCCGATACACATTATTTTTTTATTTTGCCTAGAAATATTGGCGAATAATTCCAAGATTTTTTCATTAAACATATACAGGTAACTCCCGTTGATCGCGGGAGATACGTTCTGGACATGGCCACGATAAGCGCGATTTAAAAAAAAATCGTTTTAAGATTTTTTTAAATATTTTATTTTCTAAATAAACATTAAATAACAATGTCATATAAAATATAATCTAGATTTCCCTGTTTGGCCTCTTCGTTTATTTTGTAAAATTTGCCTATAACCGTCAAATAATTCATTACAACCACGCTTTACACCACTCACTCGCTATTTTCTTTTAACAACTGCATGCACGATTGTGAAGAGAAAGGGTCTTTTCGATTATTTTAACACTTAATATTCGCACGGGAACAGGTTCCGAGACGTCGTTTCCTTGTGACATAGTATGACAGTCCATTTCCTGCAGCTCTTCATTAGTTAAGGGTTCGCCGTGTGATTTTAACAAAGGGATAAAACTATGGGGCGTGCGCTCGACACTCAGCTAAGATTACACTGAAGTATTGAAGTTGAAGGATAGCTGTTCGTAAACGAATTGTTTGAAATCAGTGACAATTTCTTTAAAATTATATTTTTCTTTCTTAGTCTTGAAAAATTTCGCAAATCTATCAAAACTAATCATTTTGTGGCCCCAAAAATGGGTTCGATTCTCATTTTCATTCTAATTTTGTTTCTAGTAATGTTTTAATGTGCATATCTAAAGCACGCGACCATTAAATTCATTTTGAGTATCAGAAAACTCTAGCTGTGGTAATATATTTGTATATATAATAAACTCATAACAGAAACACATGCTTTCGTAAAAAAAAAAGTTGAATCAGTGTTGAAAATAGGAAAATAGACTATGGAATATTGCGTTCATTTTATTTAGAATATCTTGTGGTTCCAATACATACTCTGCTATCATAATGTAATTTTATTACCGAGTAATCACATTACATACGTGGTCAGCAATTGTACAACCGGGAGTCCTTGAGAAGGTAGTTGAATTATTTCGAATGCTAAAGATAAAATGAGTACAATCTTATATCGCGTTGAGAAAAGATTATTAGGATAGAAAAGGTTATTATCATTGAGGTAAGGTAGCTACGATGAAGCTTATTATGCAAGAAAAAATGGAGTGAGTAAAATAAGTATCTCATGGTTATGTTGTGCGCGTGTGTGCGAGTGTTTTGTATACAGTTTAATAGGAAAGAAGGGTGGAATGAAATTTCATTAATTTTATTTTCCACATTTTAAAATATCATCTGTTAGAAAACGGTTACTCAGCATTTCTACTTACTTTAATTTCAAGTTTTTTGTGTAGTGAGTATTATTATTATTTTTAAATCATATTTTTAGGTAGATACATACTGAATTCAACGTGTGGGGGTAGGTGGTCCCCCAACGGGTCGATTGCAATCACGTCGGGGTCACCACTTTGTGGGGGTAGTGGTGAGAATGAAATGGAAACGCGCGGTTAATGTAGAGTCGTTTATTGTGAGAGAGGATAGAACAGAGAGTATAGAAGGTATGCATGTAAAAATGTAGTATGGGGAAGTGAGAACTACGGAGCGTAGAAGTTGAGTATAAGCTTCGAACGCCGTGGCGGGGCAGCGAAACAGAGATGTGTCGCCGGTGAGCGATCGGACCAGACTCGCAGACTATGGCGGCAGATATTGAATGCAGATGTCGCTGGTATTTGCAACGGCGGTGAATTTGAACCGCTGTCCCCTACAAACGTTTAAGGATACTTAATAAAATATTTTATCACCATTGTATGACGTATTTTTTCTGAGATTCTAATATGAAATTTGGAAGAGAGGGAAGGCGAGTTATGATGTTTACAGATCAAAAAAATATAGTTTTTAATTTGTATTAATAACTTATTTGTTATATGTACCCAAATTTGTATACGGTTAGATGAAAACTTAAATTTAATTAAACACCTATATTTTCTATACTGATGCACACTTTTTGCGTTCAAATCTACTTAAATACGGTATTTCTTGTTATTAAACTATCACAGCAATATTACTGGAAATTATAATCCCATTTCATGTATAGATTTTAGAATGTCAATGTAAAATGAGTTGGATATATATTATTTAAGCCCAAAACATTTTTACATGACATTTTTAATTAATATAATATGTCGGTTTATATTTATATTTAGCACCGACATATAATATACATATTATATGTCGGTGCTAAATATATATTTTTTATAATTCTATCTGTGTTCCATGTTTCTCAAGTAGTCTGCTAGTATTTTTATTGATCATTTAATTTTATATTTAAATTTATTCAAACATTTATCGTACGTCAATGTACAGTTTGTGTCCACCTTAGGAGTGTTGGTGGGTTGTTAAATTGCAATTTTAGCTTGTGGTGAATATTTATATAAGAGGCTTGTTGACCATATTTTTATTGTAACATTGTATAACGTGCGTATGTTTTGTCGTCAAATTGTCAATGTTCTGCATAATTAATAAAAAAATAATAATAAAAAAACTGTTACACCATATCGATGATTCGAACATATTAAGCGTTTGAACACTATCTGGCGTGGAATCGTAGTTGATGATAATTATTTGTTAATAAAGATATTATACAGGTGAATATTATGTTCCAGGCCGAATTTGTTTGCCCGCCATTTTGGTTTGTCAGACATTTGTCAGTTCGCATTTTTTAGTTGTAGAGAATAGTTGATTACAATCTATTATGGAGCATCTAACGCCACAATAGCGTGTTAAAGTCATTAAAACATTTTACCTACATAATAATGGCAATGCTGTAACCATTCGATTGGGTTGATTGGGCTTGCTAAATATGTGGTTTCAACAGGATGATGTCACCTCAGACACGGCCCGAGCTACGCTTGAAATTTCGCGGAATAAATATTCCCGACAGCATAATGTTAAAAAGTAGTGATATTGACTGGAGCCTCCTCGATCACGTGATTAGACGGCTCCAGACTATTTTCTGTGGGGTTAATAAGCCAACAACAATTCCGATGCTACAGGACAATATTCGAAATGAAATTGCTGAAATAACACGCGAAATGTGCGAGAATGTTATGAAAAACGTGGTTAAAAGAGCAGTGCATTTGTGCCGCTACCAAAGGCGGCCACTTGGTCGATGTCATGTTCCATAGATAATTGTAATAAACCAAATAATTAATTGATAAAAACCAAATTAAAAAATTGTGTTTTATTTTCTGGTTATTCAGAAACAACATCGGCCCGGAACATAATATTCACCCTGTATTATATTTTCAAGTGAACTTTTGAAAGATGAACTTTATTTTAATCTCAATCTTATCCCCCTTCGCGTACTCAATTTTGTAAATGATACGGTTGATGTAACAGAACACTACCTATACTCCGTCAATAAAAATATTAAATCCGTCATTTATGTAAAAAAAATGGTGTTGGCTCCCATTCTCTTGAATTTTATCCACGAACTAAGAAGTACACTGTTTTAATAAATGTTGAAAATCTTTATTTTTTTCTGGCCTGCCCAAAGAATCAGATATATTCTGTCTGTGAGTGTTAGTGTATTTTTTACTCCTTTAGGCTTAATATTAACGCAGTCAAAAGTTTTTAAACTTTTTTGACACATTTTTTAAACAAGATGCCAGATCAAACTGGTTAACGAATTTAGCCGAGATATCTACCAGATCAATTTTTCAGAAGAGTTTGATCAAAATCTGAAAAGAATTTATCGTGTCTACAAAATCCGTAATATCCACAGACCAGTAAATGAATAGACATGACAAAGTGTACATATAGGAGAGGGGTTCGGAACGTTAGTTGCGGGACGAGGGGCATTCTACACATTATTTGTGGAAACATAAATTCGATAGTTTATCTCACATTTATGCAACGGTAAATGTATTGACTCTTCGAAAATTAAATCTTTGTGTAAACAAGACGTATTTTTTACATTAATGCATATTATATTGTCAGCGTTTAAATGTTCGTTCCAATCAAGTCATATATTTTTTAAAAAGTCGCGGAGCTATTTCATTACATAAGTGGTACCAAAGTGATCACGTGAGCGACACCAAACTGAAAATATTGAAACAAGGATTTTTTGTTTGTTCATGTCTATATATTTGGTAGTCTGTGGTAATATCCCTTATCGTCATACAATATGTAGTAATTTTATCCAAATAGCTTATCATCACTTACATCATGCTTCCTCATAGATCTTCTCGTGCACTTTCTTCGTTTATTGAAGCTTCCAATATGGTCGTCCTTTAATAGTTGGTTCTATCTAATCATTTACCTGGTCATTTGGGAATGCCCTCTGTTCCTGTTGTGACTCGCCTCATGTGTTTTTTTACTATTGAAATCTACCTAATATCACAAACTAATCTAAAGCACAACTGAATCCATCCAAGTTTACCAAAAATGGAAAACTATCTAGGAAAATGTAGGTGTGTGTGAGTTTGATATATCGACTCCACATCAGAAGGGTTGAAGAATTAATTATTTGAGGTTATTGCTGGGTGCGTTCAGCATCGCTGTACGGTATCTAAATGACGATAGTGGAAACGATGGCCCTTCACAACTACATGAAAACTAGTATGTTTAATTTATATTGGCATAGCAAAATGCCGCCATTTATAATGAATAAGAACTGGAACTGTATCAAGTAGACGGTAACACGAGGGTGTGATGGGTTGGTAAGGGGTGGAATGGGAAATATGGGATGGGGATGGATAGGAGAATGAATAGGGAATCTTTCGATAATAATAAACCGTTGACTTACGTGATAAGGAGGACACCTCGACTCGCATGATAATGACGCTGACCCTTTTTTCTCCTGACGGTCATACTAATTTGACACTACAACGATAGGCGACGCTGGTGAATCCACGTTCCAGTGTTCAATAAGTTTCACATACAATGAGTACTTTCCAATGTTCACGAAATGAGGATCACAATTCTATTTCAATCTCGACTTTCCAAAACCGACAAGCCGATCTGAGAGGTAAACGGTACTTTTCCAAATGATCCAAACAATGAATGATCACAGTGAGAACGAAAATTCCTCTCTAAATCTCAACGAATTTCACAAATCAGAGAGACAACAAGCCGAGCTGAGAGGCAATTAAGTACTGAGGGAATTGGGCCGGAAGAGGGGAAAAATGTGACAACAATAAGCCACATTATTTAACAATAATAATTCAAGTGTAAATTAAATGTATTCATTGAAAAGATATACATATAAAATCAATTTTATCGAAAAATACTGTTGTCGCTACCGTCATTCGAACCTGGATTATTTCCATCCCGAGCAACGTGCATTAACCGAAATTATATATATTAATACATTTAATTAGTATTTAAAATATCACAGACCTATGTTATGAATAATTACAACTTCACAATAATAATGTGTTCTTCTTAATAATAATAATTCAAGCGAGCGCATTAAATATATTATTAAATTGTTTATGTCCACCGGAATAATTGCGAATGCTGAACAAGAACTAATATGTACAGAAAACAACCAACAATCTTTATGTCAGAACATTGTCAAAACATCAAAAAATCGGTTATTGTTTAAAAAATTTTGACAATTTTTGTATGCACGAGATAACACGGATGGATTTTATATATATTGTTTGTGAATTTTCCTCCATGATTCATCGCATTCAAATACTCGCTTATCTCTCGACAAGCGGGCGATGATTCACAATATTCTGCGGGACATTCCTCACGTGAGTAATGGCGAATGTCTACCCCTAGGCCGAGATGAAAATGTGCAAGTTAGTCCTGATGATGTCATCCTCCGAAAATGATGTATCACATAACCGCAGGTTCTGATATTAACTCCAGCAATAGTTCGCTGAATTTTTTTTAAAAATTTATGATGTAATTTTATCATTGGATGCTAATTTATTTTAATAAATATTATACATATACCGTGTCAGAATGTATGTATTTTAACCCATGTATAACAACTTCAATTGTTTAAATTTGAAAATTATTTCATTGTGTCTTATGCTTGAAACAACATTCTGATATTTGCAAACTGCGATATTGAGCACCAATGTTTTGAATATTAATTTTTCGATTTCTTCGGTTTGGTTCGGCCAAATTTTTACAAAAGTGACCTTATACAGTTAAGAATAATAAGATAAATCTTTTCCTGCTTTCGAGCGCGTTATATAATATGACGTGCTTGTGACTAGCGGTTATGGTACTCGTTTAGTGATCTAATGGTGAGGGTTCGAGCATCGTTCCAGGAGGCCATCAAATTAGTCATATTTAAATATTTATGTGTCACGTATTTTGTGTACGCATCTTTATTTAAAAATAAACCTAATTCCTACATTTTGTTTGTATTAAAATCTTGTACTAAATAATATTATAAAAAAATATACCTATTGTTTTCTTGTTATATACCTATAAATATACCTATCAAATTTGACATGTTTGCAACACAGTTTTAAACAAAAAAATATTGTCAGAATTTTGACATAATAAAATCAATTTCGACCAAAATGTCAGATGTTATCTTGTTGTTCCTAAGTCACGACATGTCATTGCTAGTTGCGTGTTGAATGTAATACTCTATTATCATTACTCTATTCTTTAGAAGATCCGAGCTTCAAACCCGTGAAAATTATGCAGATCAGTTTGTATTGTAACAGCACTATTCCTAATGAAAACTTTAGTAATTAGTCATTTAATAAATTTAAATATAGTATGTACTATATAAATACATATTATGTACATGAGCTTAATGTGTTTTTAATGTTGGTTTTTTTATTTTCCCATCCCTATGATATAATATTTAGTAAAAGTAAGAAATGATAAATCAAAAAATTATGATTAAACATAATTTTAAAAACACTGTTATTTTGTATGGAGAATATGGTTAACGCCGTATGAAATACGATTAGTATTCTAGGGTTATATCGCGTGTACGTATACCTGAGATACCCGACACCGTCAGTGCAGACAGAAGGAATCAAAGTGAACTCGCCAACCTTGATATGTATGAGAAATATAAATAATTGTTTTTGACCTCAACACCTAACCCGGCGAACATTTTTATATAATTGACGGTTGGATCTTGTAGAAGGTATGAGTGTGTGAGATAGTACAGATGGTAGAACACGATGCGAGTTTTGGAGGGAACAGAAATAGAGAATGTCCGCGAAAAATCTGACTTGACCAGGTAAATCATATATCGGAGCGAAAGATAGTGAGATACCGCGAGCTATGGTGCTGTTATTGTGATGGTGTTATATTTTAATAAGCTTTAATACTAATTAAATTATTGATATTGGATATTGGCTTACCGGATTTTCGATTCATACCTTTAGACACGTCCAAAGAACGTAGAGTTGTCCAATGGTACGATAAGATACACAAAATTGAAAGATCATTAATTGTAGAAATTTTAAATTAGAAATATAAAAAAGTAACAATTAAATCAAATAGACTTATTCCTAGTTCGTTGATATACAATGAATTTGTATTGAAAAATCTGTAAGTATTCATTTTTTACAAATGTGTAAAACAAAATAACAGATTTTACACAATAGCACTGATAGCTGATGATAATAGAATACGCGTATATTTTTAGAGAATTTTTATGTTGAATATTGCCGGAGATATTAATGCTGTCCAAAGGTATGACTGTCCAAATCTTAGCCCTTTTGTTTTATTGAATACAATTAGAATTTTTCAATTTGTATAAACTTTGTGTTAATTGTTGTTTAAAAAAAATGGACTGTGACGTATCTTACAGTCATTTTCGTCGTTATTTAATGTACAAAATTGTTTTCAGGGTGTCCATGTAGGTACAACTATAAGACTTGAAGAAATTGTATAAAATTTATATCATTAATTAGGACACATTCTTATTGTGAAGTTGTAATTATTCAGAACATAGGTCTGCGATATTTTAAATACGAATTAAATGTATTAATTAGAAAAATGTACATATAAAATCAATTTTATCAAATAATATTGTTATTGCTAACGGGATGAATGAAAAAGGCTTTCAAATAATGGAACGATAGATGTATCCATTTGAAAAGTGTAACATGTAGGTTCGATGCACTGTGTTGCCGTAGAATAATCGGATAATGCAATTTCCCTGGATAGGAAGAGATTCCGTTAGCAACAACAATATTAATATTAAATAGATTTTATATGTATATCTTTCCAATTAAAACATTTAATTTGTATTTAAAAAAAAATTTATTAGAAATTCTTTGTCATTTTGAAGTGTAAAATATTTATTTAAAATGCACCAAATTTTGGAGATTGAAATGACAGAATTATGAATTCATTAATGAGTTTATGTGTCCAACGCTAACCACTGTTTGAGAACCTCTGACTCATACGTACTGTAATCTCTTGTGTACTACGCACTTACTCTCTCATACACTTAACGCAAGTGTACAGATATGTGCACACGCTCACGCAGGCTTTCTCCGATTTACACCTCTCGCTGACTTTTATTGCGGATGTTACAGTTGGCAAACTGTCCTTCAGCCGTTGCCAAATCTTTCACCTTATTATGTTAACGTTTGATGTGGGTATTTTATTATAACTTTTTACGTCATCCTTCTCGTGGGGGGGTCTAGGAATATACTTAGATTTTATCTACGTATTTTTAAAATTAAATAAGTTCACCGTTATCTGCGGAATAGCTAATATACCCACTGAAGAGTTGATTCAACACCCCGAGCTGTCCGCACTAAAGCGAAATTAATATATAGTAACGTTCCCCGTAGCGATTCATAAATATATAATAGATTGATGTTTGGATTTCACATAAACATTCGATACCTACTATGTTTTTAATTTATTTTTATAGTATAGTCGTTTCTTTCTTTAATACTTTTAAAATTAGCAATATTAACATTGTGGTTAAAATTCATAGGATTTTATACATAAATAACTTTTTGAATCAAATATCTAAACACCTACCACGAAACATTAGACCGGCATTTTATACAAATATTAGTATAAGAAATTTATTCATAAATTCTAATGACAAAGATGATAAATTTAACAATTCTGGTGTCTATAAACTTAGTTGCAAGGATTGTGCTGCATTTTATATTGGTAAAACGGGTAAAAATTTTAATATAACAGTAAGGGAGTATTTGAGATGTTTGAACATTTCAGAATTCGCTAATCATTTGATAGAAAATGGTCATGGTTTTGATAAATGATTGGGATTGTCAATTTTGCATATAAACGGTGTTGGTCACAAATGAAATAATTTGGAATCATTGGAGATAAATAAAGCATGTAAAACTAATCAAAAAATTATAAACAACCAGCTGAATTTAACTACGAGTCCCATTCTAAAATTTTTTCCTAAAAAATATTCGATTAAATTTGTATTAAGCAACAATTTGAGTTAGGCACTAAATTTATTTTTTAAATAATTGTTTTTTTTTTTAAATAGATTCTGGTAAAGAAATAATAATATATGTTTTTAGTTAGTTATGACATCCTGAAGAAGAAAATGGTATTTTTCGAAACCGGTGGATGTATTTAAACTCAATTAAGTGGTAATAAAACAAAGATAATAAATAAAAAATATGTTTCTTTCTTTACCCCAACTGATAAATTATTATATTCAAAATTCAAAATTGTACCGCCGTTTCAAATTATTTTAGTGTGTGCCTCTGCCGTCTGGCGGCCTGCAGGACCCACGTTTCCAGTAATGTTTACAGTAATCACAGTAATGTTTACAGTCAAGACATCTTGGATCTCGTTCATTTATACCGTTTGTAGGCTGATAATAATCGATTAAAACTATGTTTGAAGCATGTTTATACCTCGTGACCAAGCGTGTTGTAACAATGTATTAGAGTGTGTATACAGAGATGAGACTAATTTCTCGTCTCAGTGATTTGTCATTAAAGGTTGTTATTTACCAGTTGCGTCTCTATACTTTGTATCACACGATGCATGTGGCAATTATTGAAAGCTCGCTTTATGCTCAAATCTGTTCTGTTCTTTATGCGCTTACGAGATTCCGAGATTAGCCTCATTCGTGTATACGCGGCGTTATAGTGTTAAAAAATTACGACCCATTTAGCGTTATGATTGGAATAAATCGTAGCTCGCTTTTACTCAGTTTCATTAGGGTGTGGATCTCGCGATGGGAAATGCTGGGAAGACCAGTAGACTAAAATGAGATAGAGGATACCGCGAAACATACGTGTATTGTCCTTTCTCCTGCTTATGGAGTGTATCGCAAATTGCCACTCCTGTGATTGCTCTATGTATGTAATAACATCACTAATTCATGGTTGTGGCAGTAAATGTATGTTATTTTGTTACCAATAAAGAAAGCACATAGGGGTGTCGAAAGGTATAGTTTTTAAATTTACAAACCAACATCTAGTCTTAGTAATTACAATAATAATACATCTTAAATAATGGCATATAGATTTCTTGCTTTAGTTGAAAGGAACCGCTATGGAAAACATACGGTATTAAAACACGGAAATGAGTGAAAACTTATAAAACGGTTCTGGGAAAGGGTGGGGTCCTTTCGATGCATTTCGTTCCATGTTAACGATATTAACAAATTAAAGGTTTGGTCATATGGAAAGGATGAATGAGGAGAGAATGGTAAGAAAGATATATGACGCAAGTTTTGATGGAACCAGAAATGGAGGACGTCCGCGAAAGACTTGGCACGACCAGATAAACCAGATAATGGAGGATGGTTCTGTTAGAAGCCTCAACAATCGGCGAGCTTGTATGACAAGATGTATGAATGTGGATGAGGCGAGAATTGTGTGTCAGGACAGAAGAGTGTGGCGCTCTATCATCTCTGCCTACCCCCACGGGGAAACGGCGTGATGGTAAGTAAGTAAGTAACAAATCAAATTAATCAAATTTTCGGTTTTTAATCAATTTATAGTGAAATATACAAGTATTATTTAGCAGTTGTTACGTATTCGCAAAATACATACTTTTAGCGTTTGTAATATCGACCGCGAATTATTATCACATGTCAGCGTCCAAATTCCTACCCCTTTACCCATACTAATACTTTACCTAATGCTCGTCTTCAGTGTGAAATGTGACACTGACGCCACCAGACGTCAACGTGGTCGATATTGTGTTTGATTTTTACATCGCGGTGTGGACCAGTTCTACTCCACTGCACCAACACTGTTTTTTTGTGTGATCATAGTATTTATTATTTTTTTGTGCCGTGGATGAACATTAACATCGCCGTCTTCAATCGGGAGCGGAGATTGATCATCCGCGTGCTGCATTATGTAATTTCGGCGGCGGCGGCAGGGATTGCGGAGGCGTCGTACTCAAGGTAAGGCGAGCGGTCTTTCTAAATCCCGGTTCCCTAAGATCGGTGGTCTTTCGACTAAATTCCCTTCCTCCCGATTCCTCCCTCACCTTTCGGTGATTCCGATTTACAACCGAAATCTTTTCGAGATGTGTACCTAATAAAAGTTTAAAAATATGACTATAAGAGTACGTTAGCGCGCGCCACGTGTGTTGAGGTATTTTTCGCGCGACCACATGCCCAGACATGGAGGTAGACACTCATGTCCCTCGTTCTTGCAGTAAACTGGCTTGAGATTACGAAATGGCCTCTCGTGGCGCCAGGATGAAAATACTCGCATACCCGAGGAAAGAAAGTGGACAGAAGGTCGTCTTCATATTTTGAGATATGGCAGCTTTATGAACTTAAAACATATTTATGACGCCTTTCACCATAACCGACCAGTGGCGACGCGAGGCAACTGAGTTTATTTTTTTTTTCTCATTTCATATCATGACATATCACAAATCACAAATGCAAACAAATATAATTACCTAATTAATTAATCTAATTATTATTAAGGAGAACACATTCTTATTGTGAAGTTGCAGTTTTTCAGAACATAGTTCTGTGCTATTTTAATACAAATTAAATTTAATACAAGTTTTTCAAAATTAATTTCATTTTTAGCGTCTATTGCCCAAAGGTATTGGAGATTTTCATAATAAAAGGTGATAGCTTTTATATTTTGAATAATAGATATATACATTTTAAAGAACTGTAGGAAACGTCTTCTTCGGCATATTAGCAGCGATCATTTTTTCTTTCATCTGCAACAATTATTTTCAATTTATCGTT
Source organism: Eubasilissa regina (assembly GCA_022840565.1). Lineage (NCBI taxonomy): Eukaryota > Metazoa > Arthropoda > Insecta > Trichoptera > Phryganeidae > Eubasilissa > Eubasilissa regina. The sequence continues at coordinate 20,994,570 of JAINEB010000013.1, forward strand.
CTTAAATACATATATTTTTTTTTAGTTGTATCAAAGTTTATCTAAAATTTTATAAAAATAAATTAAGTTAATTTCTAACGTTATTACTCAAAGATATTGAAGATTTTCGCAATAAAGGGTGATAGCTTTTAAATTTAGAATAATAGATGTATCAATTTTATATTACAGCATATAAGTTCGTAAATTTGTCGTCAACGTACTCTATTGGTGTGGTGTAATCGGTTGATGCATTTACCCGGATAGGAAAGGATCCAGGTTCGAATCCCGGTAACAACAAAAATATTTTTTCAATAAATTGAATTTTACTGTATATCTATTTAGTTTGTATTAAAATAATCTAAATTCATTGTTTGTATCCTGGAAAGAAAATATAAGTAATACTAGAATCAAAAATACTAGGAAATTCGATTGTGGTAGGTCGCGTTGAGTCTTTACAACTTCGTGTTCGCTCGGTCATTTGTGCGGGAGTTCTAAGCTCCAGGTTTGTTATTTTTAACAGTTTAACCTAAAATATTGTCTGTATCTGTATTGCTGTTCGTAGAATACGTTGTGATATTATTTGTTATTAATTAATTCTTAAACTAGTGCAAATATTAGTTTATATCTGATATAAATTTCCGTTTTTAAAACATACAAGTTGAATATTATGTTCCAGGCCGATTTTTTTTGCCCGCCATTTTGGTTAGATAGATATTTATGAGTTCGTATTTTGTAGTCGTAGAGAATAGTTGATTAAAATTTATTATGAGGCATCTAACGCTTCAAGTCATTAAAAAATGTTATCTAAATAATAAAAATAGCAATGCTGTAACCATTAATGGTGATTCAATTGTCAAATGTTGGAAAGCTTATTGGTGGCCGACTTGGGTCGAATGGACGTGCAACATATATGATTTTAACAGGACGGTGCCACCTCATATACAGCCCGAGCCATGCTCGAAATTTTTCCCGGCCGCATGGTGTCAAAAAGTGGTGATATCGACTGGCCACCTTGTTCACTTGATTTGACGGCTCCCGGCTATTTTCTGTGAGAGTACTAGAAAGAAAAGGTCTACGCCAATAAGCCAACAACAATTCTGATGCTACAGGACAATATTCAAAACGAAATTGCTGAAATAACACGCGAAGTGTGCGAGAATGTTATGAAAAATATGGTTAAAGGAGCACGCATTTGTGCCGATTAGCTTAGTTTGAAAATAGTAAGAATATTGATGTGACTTGTATTCCGTGTACGCATCTCTATTTAAAAAAAAGAATAATAATTTAGAATTAATCGAAATAATATCATAATTACGATTTTTTTGAAATGCTATCTCTAACATGATTGAAATTAGGCACATATTTTTTAACATTTTCGACCCGTAATTTATTATGGACTAGGTATTTTACAACCTGTATAATTTTACATATAACTGTATTTTACTTGCTCTGACAATCTCACTAATAATTTATCACAATTTCCTCTATACGCTATAATAAAATAAGGAATGCTTCAACACTCCACCACTGGCCGCATTGTATTAGTCACAGACACACATCACAGATCACATCTCGTATACTTTTATTACATTTTATAATTAGCATAACTTCAATATTAGTCATCAGGGTTATTTGCATATTGCTCTTAAACTTCTCAGATTGCCACTAATACTATTGATTGGTGTTTGTCGTAAAAGTTTCCTGCTTTTACATTCACTCGTAAAATATCGTTCTAACCATCGGTTATATGTTAGTTTAACTTAACTGTAACCTTAATGTGTCTAACCGACACCGGTGACCGGCGCGTTTGTGCGTGTTCCCAGGTTTTCACGGCCGTTCAGATTGTTAACGGCGTCGTTTTCTGAGTTTTTATTCCGTGCTTAACCGGCTTTTTGGCGACCTTTCGGAACGTGTACGATAAACGTCGTGCCCGTGCCTTCAGTTCGGACGGAACCAGTTACGAACGCCAAAACAACCCAGAAAACGACGACTAATGCACCCAACAGCATGTAGATTTATAAAATTAAATACATTTTCTCATTCTCATATAATTTAATATTTATCTTAAAACCAAGAATGTCATTGTTTCGTTTTATTTGTTATTTTATTATTATTATTATTATTATTATTGTACACGCCCTATTCAGACATTAACATTTTTTTTTCAAAATTAAAAATAAAAAATAATTAAAAAATATGAAGTAAAGCAATTTATCCGTCGCCATTGAGTTGAGAATTAATTAAAATTATAATTTGATATTGTTTTATAATTAATTTACTTTGAATTAACTCGAAACTTTGTAACATCATTACGAAATTAATTTTATTGTATAAATTAATAAAAACACTTAAAATTGTCTCAAAATTGATTTACTTACAATATTGTTGTACAATATTGAAGTAAAGTACACAATGGACACTTAACTTGATCAGATGACTTGAATTGCCATCGACCATCGAACTTTGGTAGTAACCACAATTTACCTCCGTGTTATCATTTTTTCCACACTCATTTATCATAAAATCATTTTAAGTGTACAAACAATTTTGAAAGATAATGGCCGCCATGTCACGTCTTTAAATATGCTAGCTATTGGCTGAGTAATGCTGACAGATGTCATTGCCGTTGTCTGCGTGCGTGTGAATGGCACGTCTCGGTTCAAAATCTTCAATTGAATTGATAATATATCGAAAGTTTCTATTTGTATTTATTGTCTTTCGTCCATTGGCGCAACTATGTATAAGCTGTAAATAACTATTATCAAATGAAAAATTTACATCTTATATATATTTGCGCCGAAGGACGAAAATTAGATATTTTAGAAATATTTAATAATAAAAATTCAAATACCGCCAATTACATCTCTCTTATCCATTTTAACTCCACCCCCACCCCCACCTCCGTTAACTCCAAACACACCATATATTACAGTCTGAAACTGTTTTTAATTTTAGTTGAATTGTATTATTGATAATGGGAAGATGTTCCCGAAAACGTTCTAACATATAACCCAATAAAATATAGTGGAATAAAACAGCATTTTAAATCAATTTGCAAAATAATCAAATAAATTGTTCTGATATACTCACCTCTCTAACATAGAACTCGAGAAAAAAAATGGAATAAATTAGGTTATGCATGGGACCTGGGTAGGGCGCGGTTATGGGGAAGCGCGAGTCGGCGCTGTTCTCATCTGAAACAAATAAATTTAATTGAATCTCAGGAGCGTGCGCCGAACGACTTAAAATAATATCGGAAATTAATGTAGCGTGCAAAATGATTATTTTCCCCTTGTCGTGGACCAAAGCCGTAACCGTACCGACTTGCGTAATTGTACGGTTTGCTGCGCAGTCTCTCAATAATTCATACACACCGTCGCGTCATCGCCAGTGCTGTGGACAACTATTGACTACAGTGGCGGTGCTGCCGCCTAGGCAACCTGGGGCTAGAAGGACCCGGAATCGCTGTACAAAAGATCGCTAAGCAAAAGTAAAAAGAAAAATATCCAACTTTCATAATTTTCAACTTAATAATTCCTTTTGATTAAGTGCCAAAAACGACATGTTTGTTATTTTGTACATAACAATATGAAACAAAGAAGACATATTTATTTGTTTATTTGTTTGTTGTTTGTTGTTTGTTGACAGTTTTATTTGTGGTGAAAAAAGTTAATTTTGAAAAAAAAATACTGTACTGGATAACAATGGAAATATTAAAAAATTTAATTAAAATCACTCTTAACGAGGAGGAATAATAAACTATCTAAATCGATAATAATTAATATGGGCAAATTGTTATGTTGTTTCTTTCTAATTAATAGCAATAATTAGGAGCAGCAAAAACAATGTTGGAGTCGGCTAAAAAAATACAAAAAACAATTCTCAAGATAACAATTGGTCGTCCCTTTAGATATCCATCAGATCTTATATTTAAAGAGTACAATGTCGATATAAGACAAATCTTTATGTTGAGACTCGTTCAATATTTCCATACTATTACATTAGTCCGTCTCTATACTATCTCTATTCCATACTATTACATTAGCCCGTCTCGACACAGATTTTCTCTAGTGAGACGGGCACAGTCCAAACAGATTTTTACATAGTATTATATAGTTACTAATAAATAAATACTAACAACTCTTCTCAAGCAATAAATCATGGACACAACACAAGACGAACAACAAACATCTACACACCAGTTCCGAGAGCGACAACGACATTTTATCAAAGATTCTACATGTTCTTAGCTCCGAAACTATACAATATACTCAGTACCGACTAAAAATCGTACAATTCCAATAAGATTACACAAATATGGATCCAATATATGATTCAATCATGTAGAGATGAATCAGAAGCATGGATATCCAACATTTTAATATAATTTATACAATACCTTCACTAATAATTCACTTGTCCTACAACATTCCCACTACGTATATTTTTATTATGTATTTACTTTTTTATACATATTTGTAATTCTCTTTTTATTCCTGTTGATAAATAACACCACAATAGCACGCAAAAAAACTGGCTACTTTAACACAGACTTCAGTCTAGCAAAGTAGCCAGGACATCGCTGTATATATCAGAGGTGAAGTCTACTCCATTCCACACGATAAACTATGAAAATGTCTTATGTTTATTATGTATCCACCTCTGTTAGTACAAAAATATGTATGTCAATATATATATATATATAAATAAATATATAAATACATTTAATTTGTATTAAAAATATCACAGATCTATGTTTTGAAAAATTGCAACTTGACAATAAGATCATATGTTCTCCTTAAAAAAATTTTTGGTATTTATACACATTTCGATGAGATATATTTATCTCGAGTAAATCTACAAGGATGCTATTTACTTAAGGTAATGTTGACCGAAGAATTTATTTTAATATGTATTTGGAAAGTGATATGCACCGACAAAGAAATGACGCGTGAGATACATAGAAAATGTTTTCTTTTGTGATCTATCTAAAATCATCACTGCAATAAAGTTAACAAGATAATTAACAGTAAAATTCCAAAGGCACTTAAATTCTTGAAGGATTTTAACTGCCTTTTTGCTCATACATTCATAAAGCAATACTCCGAAACAGCGGACACCGTATATTATATAAAAAAAACATTAACACTGTGTAGATAAATTTGTTTGTCTAAGAAAAACAAAAAGATTAATAAAAGTAAGTACTTGAATCTTCTGAAATTGTTATAAATATAATTATGCACGATTATATGATTTATTTATTTATTATTTTTTATTTATTATCTTTGTTTTATTAACCACTGAATTGAGTTTAAATACATGTACCGGTTTCGAAAAATACTGTTTTCTTCTTCGGGATGTCATAACTAACTAAAAATATATATCATTGTTTCTTCACCAGAATCTATTTTTAAAATTTTTAAAAAAACAACAATTATATAAAAAATAAATTTAATACCTAACTCTAATTGTTGCTTAATACAAATTTAGTCGAATAATTTTTAGGAAAAATTTTCAGTGGCTAATAAAACAAAGATAATAAATAAAAAATATGAATTTTAACCACAAAGTGAATATTGCTAATTTTAAAAGTATTTATTTCTTTATTACATTTATTATTTTTTATTTTTTTATTTACATATTACGTTCAAAAGAGTGTTCATAAAAATATGTTTTTGTTATTTCTGCACCCAATGCTGGCCGAGTCGCAAATTTCAAGTCAGCAAGTGGTCCTGTTAAAAAGATACACTAGAGGATGTTTGCAGAAAAGGGGTGAACTAACTTTGATGCGGATCATTCAGAGAATCATCTTTACTGCACTACTCTGAAATAAAACGTAAATCAGAAAAGTTTGACTTATTATACTTTTCTATGGGATGTACGATATTGCTGTAAGTTTGCTTTCCTTCTTTAAATTTAAGTAATCTTATATATTTATTACAGTAAATGTGTATTACTAGGGAAGTTATATTTTCACTAGTGTAAATATAATTTCACTAGTTAATGCATGAAATAATTGATTCATAATTTTAGTATGCAGTGTTAGTAAAACTGTGAAACTAAAAAGTGTAACATATAGGTTCGAAAAATTTGTCATGAAAAATACTGGCGTTATAACACAATTGGTAGTGTACTTCCCCGGATTGGAAATAGAGATCCAGGTTCGAATCCCGGTGACGCAAAAACAATATTTTTCGACAAAATTGATTTTGTATGTATATATTTATAATTAATACATTAATTTAGTATTTAAAATATCACAGATCTATGTTCTGAACAATTACAACTTCACAATAAAAATGTGTTCTTCTTAATAATAGTAAAACTGTATTTGTTCACTAGTGGATGATCTGGCATAATCAGTTAAGCGGTTCATCCGGTACATTTACGTAGATATACGTCGTGCATGTGTTTTGTGTCATTGATGCCACCTGACGTCGGAACATTTTGGCTTCAGCTGGTGATGTATCGCCCTACAACTGTGTTTTGAAACCAGTGTTCACCTACAATGTACGTTCTATTTTATACAAAATATGTTATTTTAATGTTAGATTCAGAACTTAAATCTTAAAGCATAGTAAAATTGTATTGTCCATCAGTTAGAAAAAATAAATAGACAATTTTTATCGGAATTGTATTTTGATAACTAGACGACAAAATAACTCGAATTGAAAACTTTTTTCGTATTTTATTCGACATAAAAAAGTACTTTAGGCGAAAACAATAAGACGCAATTGGACGATTGGATTGTCATTATAGTCACCATACCAGATGCCACAACGAGTAGTCAACACGCCGACGGGTATGACACGTCGGATGTTAACAAGCATGACCAGACAGCGAAACTCCTTCAGCTAGTCCCCGTAAGATGTCACGTACTCTCGAAATTGCACACCATCTATTGATCGGCACAAAAGCTGAATTTTTAGGCAAACGAGACGTACGCAACGGCACGATCGTCTCAAAATCGTGGCGACGAACAGCTGTCGAGGAATTCGTGATGCTAAAATAAAATATGTATATTGATAGATTTCAGAGGATCGCATGGGACTGGACAGGAACAAACCGAAATGCTGTTCCGGTTCGTCACGCGCTTTGTTTATTCCTTTTCGTGCCGTTGGAGGGTGAACGCATGATATAATCTCCCATCTACACCGACAGACAGCTTGCTTGGGATCCGTGTACAATTCACGAACGTCGTTCACGAGGACGGCCCATCGGATTTGGATTGGATTTAAATACTTACCCCATTTTTCTCTTTCAATATATGTGGCTATTATTATGAAAGTGATACAAGTCATGTTTCTTTTGTTTTGAGATATTTAAAGTTTGCGTTTGAATTGATTAAAAAATATTTTTATATCACACAGCATATTGTTTCAAAATTTATTAAGTCTACTAGATTTATAATTTATTTCGACATATAAATGTTGCGTGTAGCTTATAAATAAATAAATAATTTAACCTTGAAATGACTTAATCTATTCCAATACCGTTGAACGTCCCGTTGAATGCACTAACGCTTCACAATTGTTACAATTCGCATCATATTATATTAATTTAAAACAATGTGACGCTAAATAATTGATAAGATAATCTTTTCCAATTTCTTGACTTAGATCACTTTCATAAAAATAGGCACATATGTATTTACTTGATACGCTCTTTCAACTTCCGTCCTGCAGTTTATCCGACGGTGACCTAATATAATAGATCTCCCAATCACGATATTTATTTTGTAAGTACAGATTATCAACAGGTCGTTAAAGACCCTGATTGATAATTCTAGAATGACAGTTAAATAAATAAAAATAATTAAGGGAGTAACACGTTATAGAATACATTTTTATGTCTGAAAAATTAGAAATATTGTTATAACGACTCCATGGTCTACTAGATTTCAGCGTTCGATTGTGCGAATTTGGCTTATAATAAGCGCGAATTACACACTCGAGTGAATTTGAAATGGAAGACACCATATAGGGTAAAACTAGGCTTTAAGGGTGTTGACTTATCTATTAAAAGCTGGGACGTGTTGTTTACAGGTGGGAAAATAATTAAAAAATATGACTAATCGCTGCAAGTTTGCAAAGTCTAAAAGTGCGTGTTAAAACGCTTATGTCTTAGCGTGACATACAAAGTGTTAACGTGCTCATGGCATTTAAAAGGCCAAGGTTCGCTTTTATTCTGAGTCGGCGTCATGATAGCTCTTTTCCGAGAAGAAAAATATACTTCTGAATAATAATTATCTATCTGCACATCGAGTGTATGTGTATCTGCGCATCGAGTGTACTTCCAGGTTTATGTTGCCTATGGTTTCTGATTTCAAAGGCATACGATAAACCACAAAGCTTGCGGTGAGACAAACTAATCTAACCTAACTAAAGTATAACACAATCTACCTCCAGCATCTGACTTCACCTCTTTGGAAAGCTTCATTTCGTGACTTATCAATGTCTTTCGCATATTATTTGGTAAATCAAAAAATATACAGTAGATACCATTTTAATTTTAACTGGAGTATATTATGATACTGTAGTTAAAATAACCATTTAAAACAAGATGGATGATGATCGACTTCTTGGAGATTGTTTATCTTTGTTGTATGTTTGCGATAATAATTGTTACAAATTTTACATTACGGTTTTTATTTATATTAAAATAAATTATTTAAAATATTAGAACAATTTGACATATATGGTTTTAGTTAATTTATTTGCCATCCTGATGAAGGAAATTGTGTTTTCTGAAACCGGTTGGTGTATTACATTCAACTCATAAAGTGGCTAAAAGCAAGGTTTTAAATAATTTATATTAAAATATTTAAATTGATATATTTTCTTTAAAATACCAGATATAAATTTAATAATAATAATAAATAATCTTCAATTATTTAATAATAAATAATCTTTCAAGTCAATTATTAATAAACATTTAGAAATTTGTACGCTTATTGTCGCGGTCAAAAATATTGCCAAGAATGATAATATAATATTATCCGTATTAAATCTTTTCTAATTGATACATTTAATTTGTGTTAAAATAACAAAAAACTATGCTTTCTGAAAAAACTGCAACTTCGCAATAATAATGTGTTCGTCTTAATAATATAATATAATTTAGTATCTACCAAAATATTTTATTTCATTATCACTAGTGACACTTTTACAGGATATTGCAAACATATTGCTTAGGATAAAACAATAATTTAGATTTTTTCGTTTTATGTTAGGATGATGCAAAATTAAAGATGCTATATTTTATTTTAAATTTATTCAATAATATAACGATAAAATACACTCAAAACGTGTTTAAATGGTCAATCTAAAGCATAATCGGCATCTGCATCAGTAACTGTTTTCATTTCCTTGATACGCGATCGACTCCTCGGACAAGACTGCCACGTTTCTTCGACACGATCCACGCTTTGACATCGGCAACAGGTTCATCCAAATCTTCGTAGACTTTAACCGTCTGCCAATTTTTTAGCGAGCCATTAATGTTGTAGTCTGTAGATGCTTCGACTGGAGAGTATCATCAAAATCAGCCGGATGACCTCTTCTTTCCTCATCTTTTAATCTTGAAACGATTGAACCATTTTGGGGCTTGACTTTCACCAAAGAGTTTATTTTAAAGCATGACATGGTTAATATGAAGGTAGTTATCGACACTCATTTTTTATATCTAAATACAAAGGAATATATATGATTTTTTTTTAAATAACAAATTTGACAGATTCGAAGGGCATCAGTAAACAATTGTTAATCGTCGATGTATTCTTTTGGTATCTGTGGACAATTCAAAAAAATACGTATGTGCGTTCTGTGAGGTATATTGTGGGTAAAATCAATAAAGCTGGCTAAATACGATAAAGATTATATTAATTTTTAATTAAGATATTCTAAAAACTTTTACATTCTACCATATGACTATGAAATGTCAAATTACATAAGATGTTTATAATGTTTTAATTAATGATTAATAATTAATTCATTATGAAATAACTTTAATAAATAATACATAGAGAGATCTCTTTCACGACGTGTATATATATTATAGGTATAACTACGATTTTGTTCATGATGATTAAAAATTTATTGTAATTAATAGTGTCCCTATTACGACACAACGAGACAAGATTTCAAAGCTCTATTTAAAAATGTACTTATTAAAAAAAATACAATCTTCATTATGTACAAAAAATACCTTACCTAACTGGCTGCAAGAATTAGGTAAATTCCGTCTCTGTGTGCAAGTGTGTTTTTTCATTTTTTTTTAGATCTAATATTAATGGAGTGACGAAATTTTAATGTTTTTGAACAGTCGCCATTTTGAAACAAGGTTATGAATCAAGTTGGTTAAAAAATTTAAACCGATTTTTCAGAAAAGTTTAAAAATCAATAAACTGTTTTATCACAAATATACATACTACATACATATATGTAATTTAACCAAAGATGTTTTCGAGGACTCTTCGTCATGGTTGAAAAAAGTGCATTGAAACTTTCATGAGACCCTTCGCAATAGGTAGTATTTCTATCTAAAAAAATGTAAACCAATACCATGATGCAATATATAAAAAAAATGATTACAATACGCGCAAGATCAATCTATTTATCTAAAGATTTCTTAAATACTCGAGCATTTAATGTACTAATAAAAATCTTTTTTTTTAACCATACAAAACTTGTGAGATTTCGAATAAGAATGTTTCATAAGAGAGAATCGTTATATCCCGAATGAAATGTTAAAAGAAAGTTTTGAAATGGCCGACACCGAATTACTGTCTCTGCAATATAGCGTTTACTGGACAAGATTGTGCACTAGGTATCTAGTAATCTTTATGATTATATATTTTGTAATATTCCGCTGTCGGTCACGCTTTAAGTGCGTACGGTTGGCATTGCAAATAAATAGCAGAAATAAAGTATGTACGGCCTTGCTGAGTGTGTACACATTTCACTCCGTGCGGCTGCACTACTGACGTCTCGTTATCACGCGACATTGTTGTATCGCCGAGAAACACGCAAAAATGGGCCAAATATATTTTATCTGTATAATAGATGATGTAACACGTTCACTTCATTTAAAAAAACAACGAAAATACATTTATCTTTATTTTTAAATTAACAACCATATTGTTTGTCAATTACACCATTCTTCATTTATGTATTTTAATAGTTCTAAAAAATGCAAGTCGATACATGCTCATGTATTGTATCGATCATTGAAATTATTGAAAAATTCGAAGTCTGCTTTTGTTTAAAACTATCTTAAAATTTAATGAAATTTATTTAATTAATTTTTAAATAAAGATAAAAAAAAATCATAAAACAATTAATATTTTAGTAACAAATGATTTCTAGAATTTGACATTAACGCTTTAAATAATGAATTTATTTAATATGTATATTTAGTAATTAATCTAAAAATTGTATGGTTTAGACATAATTCACAATAATATAAATTTTATTATACAAGAACAATTTATATAATACTAGCAAATTTGAATTTTAAAAAAATGTAGTTATTTTATAGCGGTAAAAAATCCTTAAAATCTTTTAAATAACAATTAAAATTAGGTAATTTTTTTTTTTAGATCGAGACGATCAAACGCCTATTTAAGACATTAAATAGGATGGTATCTGTGAAAAATAAAAATTTAATAAATTATTATCTACATATGTAAATAGAATATAATTTAAATAATTACCTACCTACAGTATAACAGCATTACGGCGTTCCAATTTTCAAATTTCTGACATTAAACTTGTTCGTTTACTATTTTGAATTAATGTTTTGAACATCCACATTTCGAAGAAAATTGAGACTTCACTCAAATAAAATGAGTCAATTTAACTACAAAGACAGAAATATATTTGTGTTTTATATACAATTTCACCCAAGTAATGTTATTACGAACAGTTTTCTTTTGTAATTAATGTTTTTTTTTAATTATAAGAATTGTAACAGAACTTCCAGAGCGAGTGTGGGATGAAATTTAATCAAACTCCGACTGAACCACAGCGAGCTCGGAGCTCGGTCGCTCTGATTCAATTAAGCTCTTTACTCTCCTACCTGATTTCATATAACACATGACCTCCGTTTCTTCCACATTAACTTTGTCGGCATTGGTTATATTTCATCCGAGTGATTTAATCGTTTGCGGTTATATAATACAAATTCTATTTAATCTTCGCATAAGTTGAATTTATATATAAAGTTTTGTTCTGAAAAATTGTGGACTAGTGTTCATAGATGTATCGCGAATGAACCCAAATGAAAAATACTTTTGGGACACGCTGTATATTTATTTAATTTATATTAAAATTATCACAAAACTACGTTCTGAAATATAATCTTCACAACAAAAAAATGTTTTCATTTAAATGATTATTTAAAAAAAAAATAGAGATCACATCGAATTGATACATTTTTTTAAATTAATCCTAGCCAATGAAAATTTACTCTTTACTTCTATGGTTAAGACTAAAACAACATATCATTACCACTTACTTGTAAACATAGAACAAAAAATCATAACTGAAATGTATAAGATGTCTTCTGTGAATAATTTTCTGGACTATTCTGGGCGACGTTTCAGATCCTGTTATAGGGTCCATCACCAGGGCTGATATCGCTAACGAGACTGCACTGAATATGCTGAACGGTCACAAAAACCTGACAATGTCTATATACAAATATATTATTTTTTAAATTTATTTTCAGTTTCCACAATTTAAGTTAGGCACTAGATTTATTTTAAAATATATTTTGTTTAAAAACATTAGAATTATATTTTTGATTAGTTTGACATCCCGCAGAAGGAAATGGTTGTTTCCGAAACCGGTCGATAAATTAATTAAGTTATTAAGGAGAACACATTTTTATTGTGAAGTTGTAATTATTCAGAACATAGGTCTGTGATATTTTTAATACTAATTAAATGTATTAATTAGAAAAATATACATATATTTATAATACATTGCAACACAAATGCCAAACAAAACTCATTTATCTACCGAACACCCCTTGATTTTAATTCACACCTAAACGAACTAGACATTTTCAACTTACTTCAGTTATCTCAATTAAATCTAAATTCAATACATAAATTTTAAAGGCCTTTTTCATTATATTCCCTATCCCATTTCCTTTTTCCTTTCCCCTCGAATATTTTCTTACTTTTTTCTGTTTTCTTAAATTTTAAATTGTACTCACTGTGTAAAGTACTTTGTATCTTCTGAGAAAACGTGTAACTGGTTTAATTATTGTTTAGCTTTTATTACGATTTTCGTATTTATTGATAAACTGTATGTTTTCTGAATAAAATAAAATAATCAATTTTATCGAAAAATATATTGTTGTTGCTACCGGGATTCGAACCTGGATCTCTTTCCAATCCGGGGAAGGTGCAGTATTTGAGATTCCGTAAAAACAAAGTAGGTGGCTTTCAAATAATGAAACGATAGATGTTTTAATTTGAAAAATGTAACATATGGGTTCGAAAATATGTCGCCAAAGGTACTGTCTGCTGTAACATAGTTGGATAATGCACCTTTCCCGAATTGGAAAAAGATCTAGGTTCGAATTCCGGTAGCAACAACAATATATTTTTTCGATAAAATTGATTATATGTGTATATTTTTCTAATTTATACATTTAATTAGTATTTTTAATTAATTGAGTGGTCAACAAAATAATATTAGGTATATAATATAAAATAGGTACAATTTCTTCACCACCATCTGACTATATTTTTCTTTATTTATTTTCTTTACGTGCATTAATTACGCTAGATTTAAATCAAAATCTTCTAGTACCTAATACTATTTACTAAATCTAAATAAAGATCAGGTAAAATTATTAAGAAAAATACATTCACAATATGCGCTTTACTAGGAATGTGTGTGTCTTCCTGAGATGGAATCTCAGTCCAACTTAATATCCCGCATGGTTTGCGTAATCGGCAATAATATCAGCTTACATTTAAATCACCGGGTTTTTCCATTTTTTCTTATTATCTTTTTATTTTATCAAAAGATTAACGTTTGATTCGAGTACATGTTATCAGTGTTCACTTCTTCGTGAAATAATTTTCTTACAATAACAATGGAAACGAATTCCAATGCTATGAATTACTATAGATTATAATATCGTCGTTGAATCAAATCTGCATTTTAACGCATTTTTAACATACATTTAAACCCTTTAAAATGTTTCGTTCTCACCGACTACATTGATTCTTCATCTTTTTATTTTCGTGCGTTGAATGGGTGTGGAAATCAGGCTCGGACGCTTCATACATGCTTTGGATGCTACGCATCCCTTATATTCTAGAGTGAAAAAACTTTAAACATTTTGATTCTAGTCGAAATATGCAGTCCTGCAAATAAATTCATCCTTCAGAGACCAGTTATAACACACACTACGAGCGAGTCGAAATATATATACATACATTCTCAATTATCGAACATCTACGAATCGCGTAAACATACAGATACCAGCAATAGTGGATTCTATCATTCGTTCCGTATCCGCAAAGTTTGAAAGTATTCGACATTCAGTTCGGCCTGTCAAGGTATTCGAATACTGTATTCGCATTTGTTAACAGCAACCAACGTGCAAAAAACGACTTTAATGGTTATGGGTATAATGCACAAAATAGCATACATATTACGAAGCGAGCGGATTTTTTTGAGTAATTTGACGTGTTATATTTGTATATTTGATAGTATGTAGGTATAAACTTGTTATTCATCATCCCTTCTACAAAAAGTCACCGACCGCCACTAGTGGAGATCATATTGAATTTCATTATTTGTTTACTCCGGCCCGGAATAGCTAGAGTCTCGGAGACGTACAGTAGACTGGCCAAATCTTACCTCAGCCTTCAGCTTAGGTTCTTTCATGATGTTCTCCTTTATCTTGGGCTTAGTTTTCCAGTAATATTTCCTTGGGTTATAAGATGTAGAATTTGATACTTCTCTGGATGTCGCATTACGGATTTTAGATTTTTATTCTGTCATCCATTCAGCAAATTTTGAATATTTTCTTGTAGATCCTCATCTCAAATGATTCATGTCGCTTTATCATATGTGCCCATTATTAGGAAAGTGGTCTAAATCAAGAAATTGGATAAAAATAGTTATTCTTTTATAACAATTATTTCGTGTCACATTATTTTAAATTAATACAATATAATATAGTATTAAGCTCAAAATCACGAACCGTGAGTCAATCACTGATATCTTTGAGTCGCACTCACTCTCGTGATTGAATATCTGGGAATATCATGATTCGTGATTCATTATTTATATCTTGTTGTGAACCGTGATTCGGGGCATGTGCTTATGAAACGAAAATATTTATGAAGGAATGACGTTATGATTCGTGTTAATCACCATCTAGTTGATTCTGCCAAAACGTTGTATGCATTCGACTAGAAATGCTGAGAATTTGAGCCGAAAAAAAATCTTTTTTTTAATGGTCTTCATTCTCTATGTGATCATATTAAATTATATAGATATCAATTATATATGCTAGGATATGTTTTTTACGCAAATGAAGTCTGAATGATATAAGTAAATACGCTCAAACTGATGTATTTTTATTTATTTATTTCATGTATTGTGATATCACGCGGCGCACGCGTATTAATAATAAAACTGCGATCAAAGTCACAGTTTTCAATCACTGATATTATCAAATATCAATCACAATCACACCAGTGAGTCAAAAGTAGCAGTTTTTCTCATTACTAATGTAATATTATTATGGATGATGCAAAATTTGAAGCGTTATATTAGGTGTATTGTTACGATGTTCAACGGTATTCCGCTAGCGTTTATTTTGATAATAGAGTAAGTCATTTCAACCTTAATTTTTTTTATTTCTTTATAAGCTATATGCAAAATGTATATGTCGAAATAAATTATAAATCTAGTAGACTGAATATATTTTGAAACATTTTGTGTTGTATAATATAAAAATGTTTTTTAATCAATTCAAACGCAAAAAATGGTATCGATAAGACACAACAACTGATCTTTCATATTCTAAAACTGATCGTGGCTGCATAACGTCTTTTTCATGCGGATAAAGTTTGTATGAGCTTACACGCAAACGCGTCATTTGATTTCCAACAGAAGAATCTAGACGGACTATAAATTCCCAAGAAAATACCCTAGGTGAATCCTTCAGAGTTTAGTTTTGTATAAGTAAATTCTTAGCTTGCATTATTTCGCTCTTTCAAAAAGAAAAATAGGGCATGTCATAACTGTATCCTGTAATACGCCATTCCATATATATTTTAACCGTTGCAACATTATTATTTTAAGAGCACTCCAACTCATGTACCGACCGGTAACATTTCCCAGAGCAATTTCACGAGCGGCTTGGAGATGGCATCCTCTTTTGAAATTGAAATCTCGAGCATTTCAATAAGTGCTTGCGTTTGTATTGTGCACATTCAAATTTAGCCTCAATAGGGCGCCCGCAGAACACGAGTACCGTCGGTGCTGAAACCATCCAGTGAATAATCTATCAAAACTGGTTTCAATATACAGAGTCAATGTCTTCTAGTCGTGAAGGGTAAAATTATGTCGTCATCATTAAAAAAGCTGTTATGAAAAAAATACTTTTAATAAGGAACATTATTTATTTAATTAACGTTGATGAAATACAGTGCACGCTTAAATCGGTTCAGTTTTCATTCGAATATCCTACTAACATATAATTTCAATTTTGGATTGTTTCGAAAATACTGGCCAATACCGTCAAATTCAAACAACTTTAGAGTGAATATACTTTACTTTGATTCTACGTATTTTTGCCAATGAATTACATTTTTTTTATACGTATCACATTAATATTCAAACTAACTATGAAAATAGAACTAGCTTAATGGTCTCCTGGAACGAGGCTCGAAACCCCAACCACTAGACCACTAGGCGAATAAAATAACCACTAGACCACAAACACGTCAAGTTTGTTTATGCCTATAAAATAAAATTCATTTTCTGCTACATTTATGTTATTGCCGTAAATAGATATCGAGGTGCTTCAAATGTGGAAGGCAGTACGATCTATTTTGATGCGTGGGTTATTTATCGCGCATTTTCTTCTACTAAGGCTGTCAATTCGTCGTTTTCAACAGTAGCAGGACATCGCCGATCCTCTTCATCTTCCAGACGTCTCTGCTTCTAAACTTTTCAGAACTGTAACACAACATTAACTAAAATGGTTGGTTAACATTGCGTGCTGTTTGAGTTGCATAATACCCATGTTTAAATTCTTGCAAAAAACCGACCATTTATTTTTAAATCCGATTATTGAAGGATTAAAGTAATGCGCCTGTCTTGATAAATGTATATACACTTGGGTCTCTTTTTATGCGGTTTTGAACTTATGCGGTTTATATTTCAGAAGAATTTTTTTTTTAAATGACTATTTTAGACCAATTTGACAATCAAAAATTTGGAAAATTTTGTCTGTATATGCAAACACAGTCTGCGCCAGTACAATTCAGCCGAAACTCTGGACGCGTTTCTCCCTTCCATTGTTTTCAGAAATTATCAGTGAGCATAATGGGGATGATATTGTCATGAATGACAATGATATCATTGTTATGTCTCTCGATACCGTCGAAGAAAAAAATGAATCGGAAGAAAATGAAACTCCAGTCACTCTCACTGCGAGTGTAATTCGAGAAGGTCTTCAACTTTACAGTAAATTGGCAAACCATTTCATTGAGAAAGATTATAATTTTGAACGAGCATTCAAGTTTTAACGCGAGCTTCAGAATTGCATTTCTGAATATCAGGAATTATACAAAAAATTAGCAAAGTCATCGCAAAGTTTAATCACTGATTATATTGTCAAAAGGGAAAAATCAACATGCGAAGTTGAGGATAATTTTATTCGTGAAGAATCATTATCATCAGGACATAGATCTGATGCGCTGACTATCTCTTCTAGTGATGAAAGTGATTTCGAACCAGTTCGCAAATTATGCCGAACATTGTCATATAGCAATGATAATTCTTAAGAAAAATAATACGTATTTTTTATGTCTAATTGTTGTCAATGTAAATGTGACAAACAATTAATTTAATCAAGTAAGCATACTAACGATGTACATTATTTAAACGTACGTCCAGCGGTAACTCGTTTAGGGCCATTTTAAACTCATTTTTTAATTTAAAAAATACTTTATATTTATAATAAACGAGTTAAACCATTAATAATAATACAAAATAGCATAAGGTTGTTATCTCTTCTGGATATGAGTTCTTACTTAGAGAATGCAGGTATGAATCAATAACTGCCCTAAATTTCAACTATCCTCGATAATGTTCCTGAGTTCCCTGAAGATGATGACATTATTAACTTTTTTAATTAACGCTAGACCCGCAAAACGTCTTGATAGACGTTAGTCTGCAGGTACATTTATATCCATTTGTTACATTTAATAAACTCAAAAACATAACAATTAATCAATCACCGTTTATACATGTCATTCTTACAGGTAAGGCAGGTTATTTTCTTTAAGCCATTTTTTAATAATTTCTTCTAAATAAGAAAAAAGCGTGCTCTTTTGTAAAGATCCAGGCATTTCATTTTTTATTGCAGGAAAAACAAATTCTATTATCCTCTATCCATACTTGTTGGTGATTTGTGGGTGTGATTCAGATTTGCTACACCACTTGTATTTGTTCCTCGTGAAGCCACCCTATTTAGAGTATCGTTATTATAGTTTTCTTTTATCAAAAGGAAATGTTTACAGAAGAATAAAACAATTTTAGATTATGCCCCAATTTAAACGCTTCCAGGCTTACAATTTTTTTCACTATGGCTGTTTGAAGAGAATTTTTTATTGTCTGGTTTCTTCGATGATATTAATTCTACTAGAAAAAATGATTAAAATAAAATTATAATATCATCTATTCTGATAAAAAAAAAAACGATTTATGTGACATAGCTTTTTGCACAAGAAGGTTAACCGCATTGAAAATATTGACGAGAGAAAGCTCAGGATTTGAGAAGCAGATCACCGTCCCAGCCAGAGCTGCATCACTTGAGAGTAAATTTGTGCATCATCTTCAAGTGCACTCGATACAGATTGCAATTTTATGAGTTCGAAACGGATGCCACGTGACGCGGAAAATTATCATTAATAAATTCGTAGCAATTTAATGAAGAGGTACTCTGTCTGAAGTATTCCGTATACTTCTTTTATATTTAGTACTTACATTGCTAACTTTTTCTAACCGATCAATATCAAATATTATTTTTAATGTAATCGCATTTTATTTTTAAAGTTAATTCATTAAAATAAATTTTATGAATCAAATATATCTATTTATCGAAAAATGTAATAAAATCGCCACCGGGACTCGAACCCGCAACTTTCTATTGCCGGTAGACAACTTTAACAAATCAAGATGTAGTGACACTTGTTAAAGCTGTCTACCGCCACTATAATCTGACCAACGTAAATTGGCGAGCGGTGACATTTCGAACTATCATTTCTTACACTGTGAATCATTGTGAGTACACTGGCGTCCTTCGTCGTTCGCCAATTTACGTTGGTCGGACTATATGATATGCCTTTTTCGTGTTCCGGTGTTAAGTATATTTTTCCTATAGACTGACATTTTATGTGTATCATCTAATTAATTTGGAATATTATATTTGTTTATGGTTAATTATTTTTTTTATGCACGCATGTGGAAGTTTTGTGCTGAGTGTATTAAAATTGCAGTTCCAGTAACTTTAGAAATTGGTTTGTACATATTTTCGTAATATATTTCAACCTCTGTACGCCGTAGTATAAGAAAACTGTTGGTAATTAAATGTCATTGTTATATTGCTATTATGTTACATCTACCGGTTTCGAAAAATATAATTTTCTTCTTCAGGATATCAATAAAAAAATTTAAAAAAAACATTAGACCGGCATTTTATACAAATAATAATATAGGAAATTTACTCACAAATTCTAAAGACAAAGATGATAAATTTAACAATTCTGCTGCATTTTATATTGGGAAAACGGGTAGAAATTTTAATATAAGAGTAAAGGAGCATTTGAAATGTTTGAACACCAGTGGGTTTTCAGAATTTCTTAATCATTTGATAGAAAATGGTCATGGTTTTGATAAAAAATTGGGATTGTCAATTTTGCATGTAAACGGTGTTAAACTAATCAAAAAATTATAAACAACCAACTAAATTTAACTACGAGTCCCATTCTAAAATTAAAATTATTCGAGTAAATTTGTATTAAGTAACAATTTGAGTTAGGTACTAAATTTTTTTTTTAAATAATTGTTTTTTTTTTTTTAATGGATTCTGGTAAAGAAACAATAACATATGTTTTTAGTTAGTATTGATATTCTGAATAAGAAAATGGTAAGTATCGAAACCGGTAGATGTATTTAAACTCAATAAGAGGTTAATAAAACAATGTTAACAAATAAAACTATTTTTCATTTGACCTTTTCCTTTTAAGTCAAATGTTGCTCAGGAGGCAGCTTCAAACAACACACACTGTGCACCTCAACTGAGGGTCTTGATTTGCTCAAGACAATTAAATATAATTGTTTATAGCTATCTAGTTAGTAGGCATCTAGAAGATTTACCGTGATTATGAATATAAATTGTTTATTTTTATTTAACTGTCCAATTAACGAACCAACATTTACTGCTAATATAATTCTTCTTATATTATTTCGTATGTACATAACCTATTTCTACACGAGAAAGTTATAACATTGGCAACGCATCTTGGATTTAATTTTTTTTTAAATAGAGATGCGTATAAGAAATATTTGTCACGTGATTATTCTCACTACTTTCAGGCTAAGCTTAACGCTTGTGCCATGAAAATAGTATTAACTTGTTGGTCTCCTGAAATGTATGCGGTCTCCTGAAATGGCTTTGACCTCTGTGTAAATCAATGACAACCTGGATTGCAATATTAATCACGTGTTATTTATTAACTAGTGTTTAAAACCACTATGACGTCACTAAAGCGTCACTTTTTCTCAATTGGATCTTCTCCCATATTAATTAAACACAACAAACTCATTTTAATATCCAACATCTTGAAACATTAAATAAAATAGTTAACTTTCATAAACGACCGTTATTCAATAATAATTATACCTACCCACATAATGATGATATCAAAAATATTTCTGTTAATTCATTGTAGCATTATGGTGTTAAAATTTTTAAATTTTTATAGTACTAGACTTCTTTGTTTATTTTTTTGAAAAATGTACTCTCGGAACAAAAACATCACAACATATCCATCGACACTTCACTCCAATGAAATGCATCAATTTCATTGGAGTGAAGTCATTTCATCACACAGAAAGGCATTGATTGGTGTATCAATGAAGGGAATTCTGGTTTGGTGGAATTATATGTTTTTATATGAAATCGCATTTTATTTATGATGTTTCGATTTCACAGAACATAGTTTATTGATTAGTAAAATAAATTATACTATGCATCAAAAAAATATACACTATAATGTATCATATCACTTTTATTAGGTTAATTGGTAAAGCTCTCTACCGGCAATATAATGAAACGGGTTCGATGGTGATTATTTTTATCAATAGTTTAATTTTTTTCGTGTATCATTCTAAGTGATTTATCTAATTTGTTTTGTTATTTATTATTTATATGCTTAAAAAATGATCCACAACGACTAGCAACATTTAGAATTTTATTTAAATGTGAGATAATATATTTTATATGCAATATACATATATACTAAACGTGAAAATGATTTAATTTTAAGTGCATTTAATTATCTAAAAATATATTACGTCAGTAATTATCACCTGTGTCGTATAATAATGTTGTAGATAAAGTAACTTCATTTATACAAACCGAATGAATGCAGTAACATGCCACATTGTTATGACAGGTTTTATGTTTTCGTGTAATTTTATGTAGGCACATTAGCGAGAGAAACATCTCTTACGAGATGCTATTATCCTCCATCGCAGTTGTCAGCCGGTAGAACGTTTTCATCTTACGTATATATATTTAATATTTATTTATTATATTACGTAGTTACTGACATTATTAATGTTACATACATATATGCAAAAATGAATTTTGTGAAATAAATGTCAAATCGAAATTTTTTAAAGCTTTATACTTGTAGATTCAGCTTTCCAAAATTCATATTTAGTTTTAAACAGATTATATTATTTTTAAGGAAAAAACATTCTTATTGTGAAGTTGTAATTATTCAGAACATAGTTCTGTGATATTTTAAATACTAAATTAATGTATTAATTATAAATATATACATATAAAATCAATTTTGTCGAAAAATATTGTTTTAGCGTCACCGGGATACGAACCTGAATCTCTATTTCCAATCCGGGGAAGTACACTACCAATTGTGTTATAACGCCAGTATTTTTCTACATTATTTTTACAGAATCTCATACACCTTTGAGTAAACCGACTGCAGACGCCAGAATTATCAATTCATTTTTATTAAATTTTGGACACATTGATACAACATATATTATTAAGGAAAATACATTCTTATTGTGAAATTGTGATTATTCAGAACATAGTTCTGTGATATCCCGGTGACGCAAAAACAATATTTTTCGACAAAATTGATTTTATATGTATATATTTATAATTAATTCAATAATTTAGTATTTAGATTATATTATTAATTAAAATGAATACATCATTTTCATGTTCTTAAAAATATACTATTTATGTTTGTTATTATATTAAAACTCATTAGTTCGTTCACAAAAAATTCATACCAGAAAAATATGTGACCAAACATGGTGAATGCATATTTTATTCGCAACCCTTTTTAGAAATTCACACATCGGAAAATTAAAATATATAATTAGTATATATCTACATGAAATACAGTTAAGCGACCATTATTTAATAAATGAAATTTTGAATCGTCAAAAATAAATGTAATAAAATTTCATCTCTTCCTTCCCAGTGCAACAGTGACACAAATGCAAAGTTTGTACTAGCATGACGTGAGAGTTAGTGATGAGCTGAAAATCACGAATCGCGAGTCAATCACTGACATCTTTGAGTCACACTCACTATCAGTGATTGAATATCTGAGAACATCGTGATTCGTGATTTACTTTATTTATTCTTGATTGTGTACCGCGATTCGGCGAATGTGCATATGAAACGTAAACATTTATAAAGAAATGACATTATAATTCGTGATAAATGCCATCTAGTAGATTCTGTCAAAACGTTTTACGCATTTGACGCGAAACGCTGATAATTTAACCCGAAAAATAATAAATTAGATATATTATATATTAATTATATATGCTAGAATATGTTTTATACGCAAATGAAGTTTGAATAATATAAATAAATAAGTTAAAATTATGTTTTTTTTTTAAATTTATTTCGTGTATTGTGATATAGTGCGGCGCATGCACATTAGTAATGAAACTGTTTTCGGTCACTGATATTATCGAATATCAGTCACAATCGCAGCAGTGAGTCAAGAGAAGCATTTTTTCTCATCACTAGTCAGAGTATTTACTCGATTTTTTAATATTTACATTTTACAAATATATGAAAATTGTGAGGAAGTTTTCGGTCTAATACATTAATAATAAACCCCATCGAAGAATTAACGTTTGTGTATTTTGCATTATAAATATATTTTTCTCAAAATCTACGCGAAATTTCGGCTTGTTCACTTTATAAATAATTTCTTAAGAGGAACTTTTCAAAAATTATTTTACCGCCTGAAAACCGCGGGTTGAATTTAACGTTTTGTTGAAAAAATAATATACGCGTAAAAGTTTAAAAAACACTTTTCTTTAAGAGAAACACCTTTTAGGCAAAAAAACAGCGATGAATTTTACATTAATATCTTTAGGCTGAATTATAAAACAACCCTCGCGTCAAAATTCATTACCCAAGAATATAAAATGCTACGTAAAATTTAGAATTTTCCGAGAAGTGTGTGATAATGTTCTTATTTTTATTATTCCATCATTCAACTTTCGTGTAAATAAAACATGCTCCTTGTAGCGGCGTGATAGACTACGCAATATGCAAATGGTTGTTACCAGGGAACCTGTTTTTATTACCACATTAAAGTTGACCAAAACAGCAACCACGGGAAGCAAGACACCTTCTAATATTAGTCGTAGGCAGGGGCGTGCAGTGACATATAAGCAAAAAGCTGTGCATAACTAAAAATTCTGGGAAACAAATATAAATTTTAAAAATGGATTTACATTAAAAAACGTACAAAACCATTATTTTTCAATTAGTGCCATCTATGTCCCAGTAGAAACTTTAATTGCTTAGTTTAAAAAACTCATCGCTGTACTCATAGCGCTTTTCTTTATTTGCCGTATCGTGCTATTTACATTACTCAGTTCTGTCTTTAAGCTAGTATTACTCAAGTCATATAAATGGCTATTTACTGAATTGAAAATTTCTTTCGGTTAATCCATTTTGTATGGAGTCGTTACCTATGCTGTTTTTTAACGGAATATCATTAGAAAAGGTTACAGCTGCGTGCAAATCATTGAAGTGTCTACTTTCTCTTTTACTTATTCGCGAATTTTACTATCTTACTGTTTTTAACGTGTTGAGAAAGTACACGAAAGTAAACGAAAGTTGGCTAAACGAAAGTATATTGCATTACATATATTATATATGATTGTATAATGTCATTGGTAACAGAATAACCTAAATCTATACCTACTGCACGCCACTGGTCGTAGGGTATCCAAGCCGAGGGGGTGAATTGTCAGCGACATTTTCGGTAAAAGCAGTCTTAACTTCAATGGAAAATTAATTAACTGAAGGTGGGCAATGTGCAGACAATAGTATTTTTCATAGAAAATGGGATTGCTTAAAAGATTTTCTTTGCATTAACAATTAAATTATTATTTTCAATGAAGGTCATTCATACGTTCTACAATAGTAATGCAAGAAACATGGATCAAGGCAACTCCCAGATGAGATTACTTTCATATTTATAAAATACAGAATTATATTAAATCCGTAATATAACAACTACATTAACTATATGTTATTTTTTTAATACAAAATTAAATATATTCATTAGAAATATATTCATATAAAATCAATTTTATCGAAAAATATTGTTGTTGCTCAACCCATACATACCGATATCTGCTACAAGCAATTGTTTAAAATCCTTTCTACCCCTGATTATTAAATTTAAATGCCTAGCAACCGTGTAATTTTTGAAATATTCTTTAAACATAAAATAAGCAAATTGTGACGGAAAATTTAAAAAAAATATCAAGGTATTTAATTATTATTCATTTTAATTTGTGGTTCTTCTAATTATAGTCAGACCTTATATGACGTACACAAAAATAAAAATATAAAGCATAGTACAAAAAGAGGAACGAATTATTCTAAAATATTATATTAAAATAATAGTTGAAAAATTAAGATTTTTTTTTATCAAAATAACTATTAATAATCACAAGGAATACAAACCTAACCTTGTAACAATGAGCAACTCACCAATTCCAGCTGCCGCGGTGTTGACATAACAAAAAAACTAATGTTAGTAGTCTAAATAAATCGAGTAGACTATTATTTACGTAGACTTAGCAGTATCGTCAGAGAATTAACACCATGTTAAGATATATGACTAGGTAAAGTTGATGGTATTATAAAGTACCGTCAGTGTAGAAAGGGTTAAAAAAAATATAGATTATGAACGAAAGTACTTTCTAACGTACCTACCTTTATTATTCAAATATCATTGATAGTAACAATTCAGTGTTAATAGTATATTATCATTATTAGTTGTCTCTTAACGTATGCTTTAGTAGTTGAAGGTTATAAAAGGAAATATTAACTTGAAATATAAGATAAACGTATAAAAATAAATATAATGCTCAACAAAATACAAATTTTAAATGTAGTTTATAATTGATAACAAAACATACAGCTGTGACTAATCAACTTACCATCACGCAGAGGTACCACAAAGGATAGTACGCCACACTCCCCTGTCCTAGTTATTTTTGTCTCGTCCACTTTCATACATTTTCTCATGCACGCTCTTTGGTTATTGAAGCTTCTAATGCGGGCGTCCTCCAGTTCTTGGTTTATTTGGTCACACCAGGTATTCCGCGGGGGTCTCTGGTGCTGTTGCCTGCTGTGACCAAAAATGCTGAGCTACAGCTATGACCAAAATATAATGTTATTATAACTCATGGTGTACCATAGTACAAGATTTACGAATTTATTTTATAATGCAAAATAAAGATACCCCTATTAACTCTATAATATGTAAACTGAAAGAACAAATTTTCATATAATTATTTGTTTATTTTAATTATATTGTCGATTACTACTTATATGTAAAGGGCGGTCTTGACGTAAAACTGTTCTGCACTTTGGCAAATGTTGAAAAATTGTAGACTCGGAAGATGCCGTCAGCACTTTACGATCTGAAGTGCTTCATTCAGTCGATTGTTTTTCAGAGTTTCGATTTCAGATGAACTGAATGAGAGTGAAGAGGCTTCATTTAGGGGGATGGGGGTAGTTTTATTTTCGAAATGAGATGTGGACAGTAATTTTCTTCTTTTATTAAGAAAGTTTCATTAAGAAATGCCAATATTCTGCTTTAAGGGGTGGGAAAGTGGGGTGGGAGTGTTTATTTTTTTTTCAAAATCTTGAAATCTTAAAATCTTCACAGTGACCTTCTTGTTTTTTAGTGTGCAAAATTTCATCAAGCTCGGAATGAAACTGCAGATTTGTTTTTTATAAAAATCTACAGTTTTATTCCACGCCCACCCGCCCACATATTCTCTTCTTTATATACATAGTTTACTTAAATTCTATGCTGACCTCATTAGACATCGAGTTTTTTTGCTTTTTCTAAACACTAATATTATAGCAATTCGGAATTTAAAATATTGAGATGGCTTTTGTGGATAGCTTGAACTGTTTAAGCCAGAAACAGGTGATTCGGTCAGAAAGTTATGGATGTAAATAGCAGGGCATTACAATACCATTGACTCTAACCATTAAAATCAAGTAAAACATTCCTCCCGCAGTTCGTATTCCTTAATTAATAATGTGGAATAGGGGCGAGATGTTACAACCTTGTAAGTGATGTTTGCGACAATACCTCGACTACATTATCGTCTAGATTTTTGTAGAGCAAAATCATATGTAATATTTGTTGTAATCCATTGTCATCCATAGCTACCTCTATACATGTTGATGTTGCAAGTCATCTCGCTGAACGTATGAAGTATTACCAGTCGTTGAAAGGAATCATATAAATAAATCAAAATATGTGTAATTTCATAAAATGGGTTAAAAAGACAGCGCGACCGATCAGTGGCCATATTGACTTAACCCGCCTGCCGATTGTGAACGTTGTTAATCGATCAAAGTCATTCGCGGTTCTAATTGCGGGGCTCAGAGTTCTAGCGGACCAAGTTAATTTAGAAAAAATAATGTTTTGCTAAAATATTTATTATAAATTATTCAAAAGATGATAACACAGAGCACAGAGCTTCACACACTGACATACTCGTATTTCTTCTACACGCATACTGCGTCATCTCGTGCAGGTTTGATGATAGCTGAGATTCCTATTCTCGGATTATTTGATTACGTTAGATCTCCCTAAGACAATTATTTTATTAATTATTTTAAACTTAGAATATGTATTGGATAATATATCGGAGACTTTCCGAGTAAAATATTTCAGGAAAGAACATTTAAAAAAGCGCCTTAAAAAAGGTATAGAAGATTGTAATATTAAGGGTTGTTACAGATTAGGTACTCTACAGACACGAGGGCGAATTATTTTTACAAAAAAAAAGAACTCTATCTGAATTTGAAATAAAATTCAGACGATGTTTGAAGAGACAAAAACAATACATTTTATTTATTTCATATCAGATGTTGTAAGTACATTTGTTATTTTAATATCTGCCTCACTGGGTTTCGTTTTTAATCAACAATCATATTAAACTTTATTAGATAATTAACTATAAATTTAGAATAAGAAATAAGAGAAAATAAAATGTGTAAGTAACATAATATGATGCAACATTTGATCTAGAGAAATGTATAACCTACCTGAAGGATAATACAGTGATCTGTATATAACATTTAAATTATGCCTGGGGGGGCCTATGTATCTTCAAGAGCTTTGTATTCCAGACAATTTGAATGGTAGGTGTCAAATTCTCAGATCAGCCTCTACTTCAGCCGCAGGAATGGAGTAGAGGCTGATCTATCTATTAAATATAACGAAATCGTTTACAAAACGTTTATTAAGCCATACTCTGAAATCAAAAGCACATATCTAATTTTTAC
Source organism: Eubasilissa regina (assembly GCA_022840565.1). Lineage (NCBI taxonomy): Eukaryota > Metazoa > Arthropoda > Insecta > Trichoptera > Phryganeidae > Eubasilissa > Eubasilissa regina. The sequence continues at coordinate 21,022,938 of JAINEB010000013.1, forward strand.
TACATGAAAATTTTAAGAAAGATTAAAAAATTGAATTAATTTATTATCTGAAAATAAAAATATTTAATAAATAGTTATTAAATATTTTTATATTTAATAACTAATAATTAAATAGTATAAAACCGTTGACAGATGTCTAAATTTAGTGAACGAGTATTTACGGTGGCAGGTTCAAAAGCGTGGAACTCTTTGCTTTCCGTCATAAGAAACAGTGCATCGGAGACGCACCTTTTCAAAAAGTTATTTCCATAAGTGAAAATAACAATTTTTAATTTTAAATAAAAAATAATGTAGAATTATAATCAGTTTATGTGTATAGAAAAAAGTACAATAATGTTATAGAATAGGAAACATTATATTACAAGTCAATACCATTGTCGTTCAAAAAATTAGCTATTATATAGATTAAATGTGGCGAGTTAAGGGAAAGAATGTGACACAAGTTAACCGGGAGTTGAAAATTACCATCATCGAGATTATTGTAAAAAAAACCTGTGATCCGCAATGGACAGGCAAAAAAAATATGGTCAAGGGTTTCCTCCTCAGCACTACACACACACATCGGGGAATCTATTAAGTTCAATCTGAATAAATGTGAGGCTACCTGGCAATGCCTAATTCTCATTTTAGAGATATTTGATATTGTTCTTTTGGAGAACCAAAGGGTGCGGGGAATATATCTTTGAATTATTTTAAGGCGATTACCCTTATGATTATTTTGATCCATTCATTGTGCAGTCCAGATAGAATTTTACGTATAATAATACGTTTTTTTACTATATTAATTCTGTCTGTATTGATGAGGGAAAACTTCGGAAAGAGTGGCCTCCTTAGCCAGTTTATCGGCACATTCAGTTTGTTCTACTCAGGGTAACGGATTGGCTAATTAACATGTAGGTGGTCGGTTCGATGCACTGCGTCGGCGGAGAGTGGTTGCCCCCGCTGTGTAGATGGACCTTTTGATTGTTATTTTTCAAATTTTCATTTTATTGCGAGCGTAAAGCGTGACGCGAAATGGACTTAATCCTTTATTACTCGGCGTTCAATTATCTCGGCTCGCAGTCCAATCACCGCACGCGATTGACAACTTTTTTCCACGCTTCCAAATCGGGAAGTGGCTCGCCGTCCACTCGGACGGTGGCTGGTGGCCTGTGGCACACTTGCGGCCCCGCCGTGCCGGGCTCGGAACCTTTGGCTGTCTTATTCATTCATTCTTCATTAATAACAAGTACACAATCAGAATAGATTAATAGTGTAGAAAAAATCCAAAGAAAATTCCTTAAATCTGCGATATGTTGATACGACCTAAGTGATTCGCATGTTTCATACAACGAAACTTTTCACATAATCTCTTTGGAAAAATGACGAAAAATCACTGAATTTATGTTTCTCAATTTCCTCAATATTTTCACAAATATACTTATGAAGGAGAAAAGAAAAACACCGTGCAAAATACTTGTAGGTAATTAATGTTTGGAACAAGTAGATGAGTTTGTGTATTTGAAAAGTATGTTTGATAGAAACGGAAAGGCTGAGAAAGATATCGAAAGGAGGGTGACTGCAGGGAACAAAGTGAACAGCGCTTTGAATAGAATTATATCTAACGGGAATTGTCAACCGAGGCAAGACTAACGGTCCACAATGGAGTCCTGGTGTCGACCCTGATGTATGGAAGCGAGGCCTGGAGCTGGTAGAAGAGAAACGAAAGTAGACTAATGCACTTAGACGTATGCGTGACAGATCCATTCATGACAGAGTAAAGAATGAATAAATAAGGAAAGAATGTAAAGCTGTTCATAGTGAGTAAGATTAAAAAAGGATCACTTAGGTGGTTTGGTTATATTGAACGGATGAATGAGGACAGAATAGTAAGAAAGATATATGACGCTAGTGTTGATGGCACCAAACGTCGGCGGAAGACTTAACCAGGAAACCAGATACTGGAGAATGGTCCTGTTAGGAGCCTCAATAATCGGCGAACCTGTATGAGAAGATATATACTTGTGAATAAAACGAGAATTGTGTGTCAGGAGATAAGAGTGTGGCCCTCTATCCACTCTGCCTACCCCCGCGGGGAAACTGCGTTATGGTAAGTTAGTTAGACTTAACTATCCGATCAATGAGATCTCCAGCCCTATTTCACTCCAAGTTTTAATATATTATATTGCAATCTAGGCTATTACTCCCCTCTGCCCAGAATGCTTAATCGCTACAACGAAATCTCATCAGTTAACTCTGGATGTATTATTATTCTTAACACAGTCTCAGTTTAAAATCGATATTATAATATACACGGTTAATCGTCGTTCAAACGTGTAACCCACATTCACACTATTCACTTTGGAACTTGGACCTCACGCTCTTCTGTACTTGGGCGATAGTTTTAATATTCTATTCATTCCCCTCAACTGCACATTTGTAACACAACTTTTTCTTTTTTTTTGTGTTTCTAATCATTTAACCATTATAATAAACATATAAATTATAATAACCATATAAATTATAATAACCATATAAATTCACTTTTTAGTCTACAATTTGAGGTTATAAAGTCAGTAAACTCAATTATTTTATTGTTTTCTAACTTTAAATGCAGTTTGCCTTCTCATATAGTTTTTACTCACTGTGTTAATGTATGAAGTCAAACTTAGCAAAATCGGTCGCTTTTGCCCGCTGCCATTTATATTAAAATTCAACCAATAGCAGTCTTTCACTACTCAAAAATTTAAATGGCCGCCAGTATGGAAACTAGATTGTTTTTTGAAGAAGGTGTTTTATTTATTTTGTATTTTAAACCATATTTTAGTGAGTATCATTCATAATAAGAAATGCATAAATAAATTATTAAAAAGTTTTTCACCAAGTTAAAAAATATGGAGATTGCCGACATTACAATTAGTACCTACCGTCGTTTATCATTAATTAAATACAGAAAAAAAATCCTGTGATGTAAACGTACTCGCTTGTGTTCTCCCGCCATAATATGATTTAGCTTTTCTCGCTTTTGAAGCGTGGTGCAAACAAGCTAGATTTGTTCTTTCCTTTCCCGCTGTTCTTTTTTTGAATTGAATACGTGGATCAGATTTTTTTTAATCGTTATTAAATATATGACACCCATTTGCTATAGCAAACTCGTTAATTCAGTGAATATATACACTTACTAATCAACGTATATGTCGTACATTGATTTGATTCATATATTAAACATACATTTTAACACGTTGATTTAGTAAAAGTATGCACAAATAAAATGCTTTATTTTTAACTAACACTTTTGTTATCATAACCGCGTAACCTATTTTATCATACAATGCATTTACAGTTCAATGACGCAACACAAAAAAAAGGTTTGTATATTATAATTAATAATATAATGTCATTAAACCTCTTAAAATTGCTCGACACAAGCGTTCACTATAATGTAATACCCACCGTAGCCCATAGATACTTCAGTGAGTATTAATTATGTATTAAATTTTCAAAGAAAGCAAACGCTTTGTGGCTTGTCATTGTAATTAAATAATATAATATTTAGTTTAAAACCACTTTATTATGTATATGTACAAATCAGATCAATAAATCAATTAATAATAATAGTCAAATACTAAATAACCAAATAAACTTATCCAATAGTATGATTTTAAAGTTACCGTGTAATCCCTACCCTTCTCTCCCACCACCTAGCTGATACTCCGTCCCACTTTGATATGCTGCTTCTCTGTCCTTTAATTTATAGACATGTAAATGTCTGTACTTAGGTTAGTCTATATTACTTGTCCTGAAGAAGGTTAGGTCCAACCGAAACTAGTTGATATTTGTACATAATAAAGTGGTTTAAAACAAAACTTTCTATTATTTAAATATAATGCATATCAAAATTAAATTTCACAGTATACATTTGAACAAATTACAATGCAAAATATGCATAAAATAAAACATAGTTATATACAGGATCATAAAAATAAATATACACATTATTTAGCACCAATATAAGTAAACATAGTTTCAAGAAAAATGTCGTGAAAAAAGTTTTTGTAGCTTAGTAATAAACTGAAGAATGTGTCCAACTTATTTATTGGGATAATGTCATAAATATTATTAAACCCATAAATTTAACGTGTTGTACCTGTTTTAATGTTTAAATAAGTAAAAAAATAAATACATTTTCAGGTTAGGTTGTGATAAATAAAGCGCTATTTAGTTTTATTTTCCAATTCTTAAACATTCTTTATCCTTTTTCCACTATTTATTATTAATTTTGACCATTGCCTGTTTCAGTTTGTCACTGCCATTTTCAGACTTGTACATTTCTCTCTTAAGCTAGGATCTTTATACATTTCAATACAGGGGTATAATAATAAAATTAATAGAAACACTCAACCAATAAATCGAAATTTACTCTAATGGTTCAGTAACTGGTTTCAAAATAAGAAATTCTTAAAAAAAATTGGACGCACGATTTACTACTTTACTGGCAACAGTAGCCATTTTTACATTCAGTCGATACTTTTGATGAAATCTTACCTAAATGCACACATTGACTAGTAAAGGCCGGTTGTGGGATCAGTAGTAAATTTTGACCATGGTAAATTTTTACTATAGTAACTTTTTACCATTGCCCGTGGTAAAAAACGTTTGCGGGTTATTGGTACGTCAAATTGTGCTAATAGTGTGGTAATGCGAATAATCATCAAATACATACAATTGTATTCTTTATATATGACTTTATTCACCCCTGCGTTCGAAATCTGTCACTTTGCTACCGAAAAATCTTCGACTAAATAAATTAAACAACGAGATCATCATCGGACGAATACTCAATACTAATATATAAGATATTGAATGATTCATTGTTGTATACTGTAACTTTCAAAGTATCAATGTGACAGATGACTTTTGAAACAACTGTGAATAGTCCGCCATTTTTAACTAACTAATCAGTAACTTTTTTTTACCATAATAAAAACTTACCAACCGAGTTTGTCATTTAACAAATTTTATTGTAATATATATATATATGACATGCGTATCGTTATCCAGGTCATCCTGATTGCATGACAAATTTTCCTATGTAAACCTTTGTTTAACGAGATTTTTAGATCCATTTCTTCACCGGGAACCGCATATCTCAATTTTTTATCAAATTAAGATATTTATATCATTGGATTGCCAGCGAAAAATTCAAATTTATTGATATATATATCTTAATTTGACAAAAAATTGAGATAGCGGTTGTTGCTGTTTAGGTGAAGATTTGTTGTTTTTAAAATCCAAATACAAATTCAAAATAATAAATGATTCGAATACGTATTTCGGTAAATCTCTCAGGTCCTACAATACTAAATGCTAAATTACGTGAATCCTGTATGAAAGACAGTAAACTTTTTTTCCTAAATAAAAATAAAATACATTTGTTTACAACATAATACATTTGTTAAAAATAAAATATATTTAGTTTTCATTATAAAACCTTCAAATTTTTTTATTTTCTCTTTCATCAACATATTTTAAATGCTGTTAAGTTATTAAAAATACGATAATGTGATTTTATACTTTTATTTTATATGACAGAATTTTGTGAGAACATAATGGGGAGGACTTCATCCGACAGTGGACTGGCTGAGTTGATAATAATACTCGAATTGATGAAAATCGATTTATTTTTTTATCATTAATTTTAATTATTTAATGTCAATGCTTTTGTTTGCATTGTAAGCCATAACGCCACAAGTAATTCATGACGCGTTTGTATGTGACGTCTATGGGACACGTGTGTTATATTAATTACCCACGCATAGAATATGTTTAATGGCTGCCTTTTTTCAATTATAAAAATTAAACTATACTGATTTTATTGATTTGTATTATTATCACGTAATCATTTCTCTTCTTGTCCATACATTAGCAAAAGCACACAATTTTCGCAACACGACTATCGCAAAGTACTAAGTACTGTAATTTTTTTCTGATATGTTTTTTTCTGCTTTTTTCATTATTACGTATGTACTCGTAAATGCAAAAAAACAACTTTAAAATTGTATTTATATTTAACTTTGTTTGAACCACTGTTGTTTATACGTCAACCGGTTTCGATACTGACGTATCTTCGTCAGGACTGGCGTACAACTGAACTATTCCATAAAATTTAAACGACATCCATGTCTAATTAAATGTATTAATTAGAAAGATATACATATAAAATCAATTTTGTCGAAAAATATTATTGTTGTTAAATATGTTCTGAGTAATTACAACTTCATAATAAGAATACATTCTCGTAAATGACATCCATGTCGTTTAAATTTTATGGAATTGTTCAGTTGCACGCCAGTACTGATGAATATACTTTCGTATCTTCGTCAAAATCAGTTGACGTAAAAACAACACAGTGATTTAAACATAGTTAAATATAAATACAATTTTTAATTGTATATAACTCCAAAGTTAACCGTAAAAACGTCAACAATAGCAAAAAAATATTTTTAAAATGACAGTTATTTGTCAATAGAGCCTGCAATTATTGTATTTGATTCTACTATTCAACATGACATTTCCACAGCTCACCAGCCATTGATCATATTCTATATTAAAAATAAAGCAATGAACTACCTCACATATAACGATTATAACCATAACAGGTCACCTGTTTATAAATCCCTGTAAATTTTCAAAGTCTGCTAATGTTTGTGTTTCCTAACACGGGTATCGGTTACTACGCTTTAACTATTTACCGTTATTCCCTTTCTTTTATTCTTACCTGAGAACACCTTGAACATACTTGTGCTAATTTCGGATACTTTACACACCTCATAAATAACCCTTTTAGACGAAAGGTTCGCAAAGGATTATGTGCTTAAACAAGGGATAAGGTCAGCGCACAAATCTCTTTAATAAATTTGTACGTATTGTACCAGTGGCGGCTGGCTGGCAGATGACACCTTTATTGAATGAATTATGACCGCATTTTGCTGTTTGCTGGGAGAAATAAACATTATGCTATTTATGTAAATTCTTGTAAAGCCACGATTCGAATTCCAAGCATACAGAGAGGCGCAAAAAAAGCTTCTTGCAACCTTTCGACGGTCGCTACTTTTTGCGTAAAATAAAAAAAAAACTAATTGCAAGTTTGCTAAAACGAAAGCTTTGAGCGAGGTCGCTTTTAGAAATCCATTTTTAAGATACGATTTTTAACAAAGTACCAATGTTATACGTTGTAATGTATTTCCACACAGTTTGATGATTTCATCCAGTCCAGAGGGTTTTGGGGCAGCATGTCCGTCTCTTAATTCCCCTCAGGTACCACTGGATGACTGCGTATGTCCAATAAATATCCGTCCTCCGAACGATAAGTCCATTGTAATTTATTTATCTTATCTGTTTTCTTATCCACGAGTTTTTACGCCCTTTTTTGTTAAAATATCAAAATTACATTTTACAAAACATGATGTAAAAATTAACCTTTCTGTTATGTGCCCGCCGCTTCGTTGTTATTTCCCCACCACTGACTCAGTTTATACTGTTATCTTTTGCTCTCGTTCTAATACGGGTAATTCATTATTTACGCTCTCAATTTTGTTCGTATATTTTTTAGACAGTTTCGATAAGTATTAAAAATGGAATAAAAAGGTGTTTACAATGCAAAGGGTCTTTGTTTATATCAATCAGAACCCAGCAAATAGCGGGTAGTTAACAAAAAATCTTATTTTACTTATATTATAGTCTCATGAGACTCAAAAGTCTATGACCGCAATCGCTACAGAGCGCCATCCATTATGTTACACAAAAGCCTTATTTTTGTTTGCCACCTTGTTATGCAACACTTGTAAGCATTCATTTTAATAATAATATTCATTGGACATCACGCGATGACATCATTATTGAACATTCGTTAACAACATAGATAGACCAATAATTTATTAAAAATATGAATTAAATATATTAATTAGAAAGATGTACATATAAAATCAATTCTATCGAAAAATATTGCTGTTGCGCCACCGAGATTCGAATCTGGATCTCTTTCCGAACCGGGGAAGGTGCATCTTCCAACTATGCTACAGCGACAATATTTTTAGCGACAAGTTTTCAAACCTATATGTTACCTTTTTGATATTAATACATTTAATCGTTCCATTATTTGAAAGAGCCAGCTATCTACCTTATTTTTACGGAATATCAAATACCTTTGAGTAATCCGATAGCAGACGCCAGAACTATCAATTAATTTTTATTAAATTTTGGACATATTGATACAACTTATTATTATGAGAACACATTCGTATTGTGAAGTTGTAATTATTCAGAACATAAGTCTGTGATATTTTATATGGATAATGCACCTTCCCCGGTTTGGAAAGAGATCCAGGTTTGAATATCTCTCTAATTAATATATTTAATTAGTATTTAAAACATCACAGACCGTCTGTTCTGAATAATTACAACTTCACAATTTAGAATGTGTTCTCCTAACAATAATTTATTAATTTATTTTTCTAATATATAATATGAATGTTCGTCTGTATGTCTATATCATAGATATTACAGTCATATTGGATTGATTTTGTAATTCTTGATACAATAATAAATACAAATCAAATCTTTCGATACTTATTGAAGAAAATCCATTCATTATTTGATATATATTTTAAACGTGTAATGTAATAATTTTGTAGTATACACAAGAAATACAATGTTAATAAAATCGACATATTAAAAATGTTATAAATCTGATCCTATTTAAACATTTAGGAATGATTTGTTTGTTACAATTTTTTTACGGGACCTTGCATAAGGGATACAGGATAATGACGTAGATGCTCTCTTTACTGTTATCAATTTCAAAAGTATTGATCAACACAACACAGCCGCCCGCAGGCCCTAGCAACTGCTTTCGGCAACGGCCGATTGCTTCCTGCTATGTTCTGATATTTAGATAAGTATGTATATATTTACTTCATTGGGTTATTAATTCTAACTAGATCTAGCTGCTTGAGACTATAAAGTATTTTGGAACAGTCTAGATTAGAAAATAAACCTGTAGTTTTATTAATCAATCTTATTTTTATGCGTTTCTCTTCAGTGATTTAGACGTTTACACGAGAATTTCTTCACCCATAAAACAATCGAGAATAATTTACTGCTAAACAGTGCTAAACTAGCTGTAACCTATCGAATGTATATATAAAATCAAATCAGAAAGAAAATACTTTATTTAACCTATGGCGGAACCCTGCTACGTCATCCAGATACCAGGGTCCCTCCTTTTCTACCACGTAGACTTTTACCCGATAACATCTATTGAAAAACGTATATCGAAATGTAACCTTTTCTAAATAAATTATGTGATTCCATGTAAATACATTTTACTCATGCATCGTGTATGCCATCCTCATTTCCTTCATGTTGATTCCAGGACTGTCAAAATCGTCAGAATTTGAGCCACTCGTTAAATTTTAACTAATCGATTATGTATTTATCATGGGTACTCTGTAACGTGACGAATGTGTATACTTTAGAAATCTGGGGCGAGAGCGAATCATCAATACCGGAGACATTTATGCAGGCTGTTATTCATCAGCGAATTATATCGCGTTCTCTCGCTATAGCGTATGAGATGATCGGTGCTGTATTTGAGAACTGCATTAAGAGCGTTCTTTATTTGTCATTCGCTCGCATAAAATTGCTCGGAGTCAGATTGTAAGGTAAAGTCGGAGTAGGTAGATTTTTTTTCATCGGTTGAATTAATATGAGTATTAAAATATTTTAATACAATGATGTATTAAAATTGAGACAGTTCTTCATCATACCACCTGACCACAGACCAGTAAATAAATATATACATGAAATAAAGTGTACATATATGAGAGGAGTTTGGAACATTAGTTGTGGGACAAGAGACAACTACACACATTCTTGGTGGAAACATTAACCCGATAGTTTATGATACATTTATATATTTACTCATCAAAAATTAAATCTGCGTGGTAAACAAGACGTTACATTATTGCATATTATATTGTCAAAGTTTAAATTTTCGTTCCAATCGAGTCATATTTTTAAAAAAAGTCGCGTAGCTATTTGATTCTGTAAGTGGTACCAAAGTTATCACGTATCAAAATAAACATTTTGGGTCAAGAAATTTACGTTAGTTCATGTTTATATAATGGTATGTGCACCTGACAATAGGAACCTTCAGATATTTGATACTTGCATCATTATCAACCATAGATACACAACCATTCTCCATAAGCTCTATTTAATATTTTTAATTTTGTACATTTTTAACTAATAGAAATTATATTTATAAATAATTTCAACGATCAAAACGCAATGGTTTGCGATCACCGGCATTATTACCACTTTCTTTGTGGTTCATCTCAATGGGACAGAGTTGATGCGCACTCGTTGCAGTGACATTTCTTACTAACCACCGTGCAAATACATTCCTCACTTTACTGTTTGGACGAGTCATATCTACATATTATATCTCTACGTGCTTAACAATACGTTCTCGGAAATAATACAGTGTAGTATATTTTTTTACAGTGGCTTGAAAACAATTAAAGATTTAAGGAATAATCATTAAAATACTTTCAATAATTGAGTTTTCAGTCCTTATGATATTTTATTATTTCAGAATTTCTTATTTAGTAACAGGCAAATTGATTAAAATTTAGTTTCAAACCAGATAAATGGTTTCTTCATAAGTAAATACAACAGACTACCAAATATATATATATATGTATTTTTTTTTATTTGAAATTTTTACAATTTTTTTTATAACAAGAGTTATTAATTAAGTACTGTACATTATTAAAATTACATGTTTTTTTATTCGTTTACCTCTTGTGCTTGGAGAGGGAATTACACAGTAATAATTTTATATAGTTATACATTTGTAGTCTATAATTATTTATTATATATTTGTGTGCTTCTGAAGTGTTCATTTAATTTCTTTTTAAACTCTTTTGTGTCTTTTATCTCTTTAATTTGTGTAGGGTGGCCATTGAAGTTTTTTATCCCTAAGTATATAAAATTTTGCTAATAGTGTTTGGTGTTACATTTAGGGATTTTAAAGTTATTTTTAAATCTTAATGATGTGCTTGCTTCAAATTTTACAGTGTTATTTTCTTTAAGTAATTGATTAATGGAGGTTTTTTTGTAAATGTTTTTTATTTTGGAAACTAGGAATTTTGCAAAAAGTGTTTGTGTTGAAAAAGTTGATCTTTTTTTAATATTACTTTGATGATTGTTCTCTGTATTATTTTTACCGAGTTCATTATGTTATTGTATGCTCCTCCCTACCCAATTATTATATATACACACGAACTAACAGTGTTTTCATTTTGGTATTACTCGCGTAATCAGTTTAGTAGCACTCACCCAATATAATAGCTCCGCGACTTTTTTTAAATATATGACTCGACTGGAACGAAAATTTAAACGCTGACAATATAATATGTAATAAAAACGTCTTGTTTACACAAAGATTTAATTTTCGAAAAGTAAATACTTTTACTCTTGCATCTTGCTCTCCCTTTACCACAACAATAATTGCAACCTCCCCCACCCTTCCTCCCACCTTTTTTCTTTTTCTTTATCTTCTGCTATATTATGTACCTAAACATTTCTGTGGATTTTCATAATTAGTACCATATGTTAAATACATATTATCTTAGTTCTATTATGTTTACACTGTCAAAATTCTTGTATAAAATTAAAATTAAATAAATATGCTATAAACTAGCGGATTTATTTTTCCACTTATGTGTGTAAAATGAACCTCGTCACGCAAGTAATGTTTCAAACCCCTCTCCTATATGTACACTTTATTTCATGTCTATTCATTTACTAGTCTGCGGTAACTACTAAACAATTAATTTAAAGAACTTGTAATACTTAATTATACGATAATCTAGAAGAGTATAAAAACCTGGTGATTGTTTTTGATATAAATTTTTTTAAATAATCAATCAACATTAAAATAATTCTCGTCGTTTTTAAGACGTTTAATGTAAACCAGAAGCATGCACATTTTGAATAAAATAGTTATATAATCGTTTGATATACTTTGTAGCTTGTTTAGATATGAAAAAAATGTTTATTTATGGACGTTCTATTTTTCAAATGAATTTATCAAATAATTCATTAATTCAAATAAATAATTAATTCAAATAATCTTGCTTATCCAAATAATTTTTTCGAAAGATGGATTTTTAAGTAATGCAACCTAAGTACCTACACATTTATGTCTCCAACTGTTGTATATTACAGACAATAATATTTTTATAACTTTTTTTCAATAATATTTTATAACCTCAGATTTGTTCACATATCTTTTTACAACTTATACTTACTTACCTCTAAACAATTACAACTTTTAAAAACTGTGCAGGTTTTTAAACTGTGAAACTTAAACTGTGAAACTGTGTGTGTGTGCAAAAACTGTGCTTTAGAACAGACCACGTCTAGTAAAGTAATTACCTTTATTTTTGGAAGTTGTATATATGTTACTATGCGGAAACACTTCGGGTACATCTACGTTATCGCCATTTATTGACTAAATTTGATATTTATTTCCCTGAAACGGCATACATTAGCATTCAAATATTACTTATAAATAACATTTTTAATTCATTATCATATTCACATCTTCAATGAAGACAGCTAAATGTGAGATTTAAGTAACGCCAGAAAAAAGTTAATTAAATCGAAAAAAAATTATTACGCATTGCTTTTGATGACCGTCTCACCGACATACATCATATAAAATAACCGAACGTGAGATCATTTCAAAGTTTTCATGTTACATTCAGATTTATGTGGTTCGATGTTCTACTCCATTTTCACACGCTGTAACCTGATGATATCATTCGATACCATCTGACTGTTGATCAATAGATAATATAATATCCGATCAATGATTGATCACGATCTTACCGACAGGGAAGCCCTCCTTACTGTGATGATTGTTGTTCTATTTTTTTAGAAACTCGCATTGTGTTTTAGATTTTGTTGTCGAGTAGCCATTAAACATTAAACGTCTTGAACTTATTTAAATTTTAAATTTAACATTAATTCAATGATGGAATTTCTCTTAAAAACTAATAAACTAACTTCTGTATCTTCGTCAGGACGGGCACACGGTAACAACAGTATCAAAGATTGTTAGTTTTTTAGGTTGGCTTGTCCGGCCCGCATTTCATAAAAATTTTAAATGTGTATTCTTCGTTAACCTTTACCATACCATGATATAAAATACCCGAATGCAGCCATGCTGTTAACTCGTGTTACCGTAAATAACAGAAAAAATGTTTTTATTAGCTTAAATGGTTTAACGGCATAAATTTACTCTAAATATTAAGCATTCAATTTTGATCAAAATCATTCATAACATAATTTAGATCATTCATTAAATTCTATACAATGTGTGCTTCCTTCTTATCGCTCTTCGTTTAATTAGTGAGAAAGAGACAATTATATTTGTATGTTTGTTGTTCTTTTCACTGTGAAAATAGTTTGTGATCTCTGTCTTTCATATCACAAATTGTATTTTTTACCAAAGGTTTAATTTTACGAAGAATTGAAGGGAAAAAATAATTGGTTTTGTACGATTCTCTTTTCATAATTGGTTTTTCACTAGTTATTCCTAAGCGCTAATATTTTCTTTAGGATTATCTAAAATATGAATTTTATATTACATGTATTTACCGAAATATTACAGGTTTAATTATGACTTGTGTTGCTGCATGGTTTGGGAACTGTTAAAACGCTAAAACGCACTTGACACGTCAATAATAATTTCTTCTTTTCCTCAAATTTCTTTGGAGTGGGTAAATTTGATCATTGACTTGGAAAAGAAAATTCATACTTCATATTATATTGAAGTATCAATTTCGTATGAATTTGAATTACGTAGGTGAATGTGTTCGGTGTTTTTGTAATGTTAACACATTTTAGTTTAAAAACAACAATACTTCTGATACGAATATTTTGTAGGCAGGGGCATACAATCGAAAAAGCTGTGCATAACTATAATCTATATAATATACAGAGTATGTAAATCTACGACAATAATTTAGTTCTCATGTTAACGTGTTAACTAAAACCGTAGAACTAGCGGAAGACTTTAAAATTGACAAATAAAGCTGCGCATGTGTTTTCTCGCAAAATCTGTCCTAGATGTATACGAACTAAACGCAAGTCTGTCACCGCGCGGTGGTCTGAATACACGTCTTCGCTTTAACATACGTGATGCAAAATGCCGCAAGTGTGTCTTTGAAGCGGACTTGTCTGTATGCATTCTAATACACTTCAAGCGTGGTATTATTTTGTATAATAAAATATTTTAGCTCCTTTAGTTAATAACTTGAAAAACTTCCCAATAATGATAGTAATAATACACACTCACAATACTGACATAAAAATATGCTCCTAAAATAGTGAATGATGAATTCAATCTGTAATGATAATACCCATCGCTTCTATACCATCGATATTATCAGCATAACCTTAGTCCATGCCTAGCGCACGCCGCTCAACGTAGGTTTATCATTGTTATTGATGAGAAAACTAGTCAAGTAATAAACTGTGTATTTTGTCATGTATGGTGTCTTCCCCTCCCCCCTCGCAGTACAGTATATATAAATGTCTTCCTAAAATTATATTATAATTGTATTACTATTCGAAATCCATCATCCCTTAATTTCTATGAAGCAATGAAACATAAATCTAGTCAATATTAGTGGTATGAAAAATATACTACGGTTGTTGGATTAATGACGTCGTACTAAAATATTGTATTATTTATTGTGATGTCCTTGGGACCGTATGGTTGTGTGTGTGAGTGCCGCATCGCCGGCGTGCGTGCATGCGTGGCTGTAAAGGGCGGCGCGCGGCAGGGCGCGGCCTCTCTCATCGGCTTAATCGTTAGACCTATAATAGTGATATACCTTGAACTAAATTGTATGCTATTGTAATAAATGTATAATTGTTACAAAGTCTATTTCTTGGACCTTCAAATTACGAGGTGTACACTGAAGACGTACTTAGAAGACAAGTACGTAACATTTATAATTTTGAATATTATAATGATTTAAAATGTAGAGAAATAGAAATTTCACTTTATTATTATTACGTCTTCATTCTTTGACGTATTTTTAAATATTTAAGGTAATCAATCATTTATAATTAAAACTCGCCGTATTCTAGATTTATGAACTCAATATATGATTTTTATAAATACGACCAAGTGTATTGATGTTTTATCTATAAGAATCATCTACACTTGTAATAAAGTTCTTATGTGGGATTCACCTAATAATTCAAATCCTTACAAAGAAATTATTTTTAATTTTTTAATTCTTAATGTAAGATACTAGGCGCGTTTTATATTCCCAGTGTAGCGCATAAATTTCGATGCTGTGCATGCGCAATGGTTTCCTTCATTTGTTGACTCACCACATGCAACGTTAGAGACATTCACATGGTGCGGTCATCTTGTAGTGAATGGTTGAAATGTTCAAGACAATGGATCAGCCCGCCGTTTTTTGAATGCACGAAGCATGAAACCATGTGATATTCATCGCCAGGTGTGTCCTGATTTGATTTCCATAGTTTCCTTCATCTGCGCGGTTACTTGGTGTGGCAAGCGTTTCGGTAACTCAAAAAGAGAGTACAGACATGGTTTTCATCCCAGGCGGCATTGTTCTTTGACGAAGGTATACATAAATTAGTGGCGACTATGTTGAGAAATAGTTTAAGATGTGTAGCGTCCGAAGAAAGTAAAATTATATAAAAATGATGTATTTCTTTAAAAAAAATTCCTGTACTTACATAAAAAACGCGCCTCGTATTTATTTAGAATAGTGTAGCGCTCTATCATCTCTGCCTACTCCTTCGTCAAATGCATTGAGTCATTCAAAATTCATACTTATAATATTATACCAAATACGCTGATTCCCATCACCGCCATCTACTCGGAGGTCTTTATTTCAACATTTTCCTTTTTTTTTATCCGAAAATATGTCGTCATCGATACAATTACAATAATAATTTTACACGTGATCTTTCGCCGCCGGTGAGTCTGACCGGTCCGGTGCATTAAATTTCGACTGCTACACTCGCATCAAGCTCAACATCATACCCGAACAAAAATGAACTCATTATTTTCTTCATTGCAATCAGTATTTCAGTCGCTAAACAACCTTTTTCTTTCGGCCTTCTGTCGTTTCGCTCGACTCTAGCTGGCTCGAGCCCATCTCGGTGATGGGCGTCCTACTTCCCACGCCCCTCTCTTCCCTAAAACTCTGTCTGCGAAATTGATCGATGAGCAGCGGACAAATATTGAACACCGAATCGAAACGGTCGTATTATTTATACGTTGCCGTCGGGAGGTTGTTTGTCGGGAATGATGCGTTTCGCGGAAAGACGAGCCGGTTTAGTGAGACGGTTGACACGGTGCGAACGAGGCCTAACCCGCCTAAAGGCCTACATTATTCTGCTGTGCCAGATTCACAGTCCGCTTCTGGTCAGCTCGACCCAGCAGCTGGACACTCGAGACGACCGAAATAGGTAAAGTACCGCCGTAACATTGACATTTCAAGTAATGTGTGTGCCAAGGGCTTTACTGTTGACAAGCATCATAGAACTGACTATTTTTCTGCCATCCGTTAAAACCGCCATAGGAAAAACTAAAACTTACGCTAGAATCTTTTTAAATTAAAGACGCCACACGGAATGCAATACATGTACTTACTATTGTTTTTTTTTTATTTATAAAAAAATAATGTTAATAAGCGCTGAGCTACATCTGTGTAACTTAATATAGATTGATAAATATTGTTGATGTTTGTAGCATTAACTTTGTGGTTAGACATAATTTAAAATCGTATTTATATTTAACTTTGTTTAAACTACTGTGTTGTTTTTGCGTCAACCGATTCAATTACAATTAAACTATTCCATAAAATTTAAACGACATTATTACCGAGACTCCGCCTATACCCCGTATTGGATGTCATTTAATTTTTATGGAATAGTTCAGTTATACGCCAGTCCTGACAAAGATACATTAGTATCGAAACCGGTTAACGTAAAAACAACACAGTGGTTTAAACAAAGTTAAATATAAATACAATTTTGAAATGATAAAAATTAATATTGATTCAAATTTAATTATATGAATAAGGAAATCCAATCATGAAATCCCGGCCCAGTTTACAGTACTTATGAATTTCTTTCGAGATCAATATTTTGGTTTAATTTCGAGATCAATATTTTGG
Organism: Eubasilissa regina; assembly: GCA_022840565.1. Lineage (NCBI taxonomy): Eukaryota > Metazoa > Arthropoda > Insecta > Trichoptera > Phryganeidae > Eubasilissa > Eubasilissa regina. The sequence continues at coordinate 21,040,220 of JAINEB010000013.1, forward strand.
TTTTATTTCGAGATCAATATTTTGGTTTAATTTCGGGTTACCAAAATTACACCAAGACTGAATGATGAAGAACTCGTTGCTTACCATAATTTTATAAAAAAATAAATGCGGACATGGAATACGTATCACATCAATATTCTCACTATTTTCAAACTAACCTGAAAAATTGTGAACCCCCAACCACTAGATCACTAGACGAGTATCGAAACCACTAGACCGCAAGCAAGTCATTGCTTCGAGTATATTATCCATAATAATAAAACTGTTTCACATTCGAATTGTTATTTATTAATCTTGTTTTATTATTTCCTTAATCTTTTGTTAAAAGATTCCTTAAATATCTTATATGCGGTTTTTTTTTTTGTTTCTTTCTAGGCTTTTTTATAAATAATATAAAATGAATGAACATTTTATATTCCCATGTTAATCAAAATTGAATACCGAGTTTGCAATTTTGGCTCGGGATTTTATTTGCACGTGTTTTTTTTATTTTTTATAAGATGTATCCACATATTGTCATATTTTTAAAGGTTTCGCAAATGTCCATGCGTTGACATACTTTTTGATCGAGTTCGTTTTGCAGTAATCGTTTCTTGACGTCTGCAGTGGCCGTTTGAACATACAAATATCACAGAATAAATTTAATATAATATATGATATGGGTACCGCTCGTTATATAGCTGCCATTTCTTATCACTGCTTCCAATGCATTTTTATTTTCTACACTGTGAGATAGCAACATTGAAATGGTGAGGGAGAGCACATCATACTGCCCTGTAGACGAATATTCATGTAAAATTTCAACCCAAAATAATAATGGCGAAAAACTCGGTTTAAAATTTAAGTACTACATATTGGAAAATTGGGCACTATTTATTTAAGCCTTGTGTTGAACAGTTTGTGATGAACGAAAAATTATTACATTTATATTTTACGAAACACTGTGTGGCGTACAACGAATCACATTGTTGACGTATGCTCACTGTATTCATTACGAGAAGATATCAATAGGCACTAAATTTGCTCAAAGTATATGAGTTGTCATCAAACTTTTGCTTCCGTATTATCAATATTTTCAGCGTCCGAAGTTATCAGTACCTATAATATTATAAGACTATCTTAATAAAAACTATTTTTTGGAGAAAATGGCCGCCATGTCATATCCCTAAATTTGTAAGTCACTGAGTGATGATGGCGGCTGTCGGTGTTCTAATGGTGTACCTCAATACATAATCTTCGATAAGTATATCTTGTTTTAATTTGCATTAACATATAACAAACTAACTAAACATAAACTTAACATTATCAAGAATTTACAATCTTGCCGTTGCCAGCTTGACAAAAGGTCTCAGATCAATGGAAAAGGGCTTAATTTTTTTTAGGAAACAGACTCCAACGAAGAACGCATTATAGTTACAAAGCAAGGAATAAAAAAAATATTTTAAAAAATTCTGCTTGAAAAAAGAAACGATCGATAACAAAATAACTCTTTTATATACATAGGCAACTCATTTATTTTTTTAATATTTTGTATTGATATGTATAAAGAGCTGCTATTTTATTAAATATTTATCTTCTAAACTAGTGTTTTTGTTAGTCCTTGGTCCCGATTAAACTAAATTTATATAAAAATGGATGGATATAAATAAAACAATATTATATCTCTACTCAAGTAGTGGATGGATATAAGTAAAACAATGTTATAACTCTACTTGAGTTTATTTGCACTACTTGAGTTTCGAGAGAAACAGTAACTCGAGTAGTGCTAATAAACTCAAGTAGAGTTATAACATTGTTTTATTTATATCCATTCATTTTGATGATGAAACTCTACAAAGTTAACGCCGATTCCCCCCTATCGCGTAATTTCAGGGGATTGCTGTATCACTACTTATAACATTAAGTTTAATGCGATTTTTCATATACGTCGCGGAAGATTGTTAATTTACAACCTTTTAGTTGTTATCAGCACATTCTCTTTTATTTCCAAAAATAAATCGTTGATATGTATGTAGTTTTACTGAAGAAGATATGTATCAAACAGTACGCCCCGAGATAGAACTCGAACTTAATTGATTAGGTTCAATCTATTCAACAAGCTGATTAATTTTCTTAATGTTATCCTTTGAACGTGTCGTCCGCATTACTCCAGATCAAACGTCACTAATGTGTTCATCTCATTGATTGATCTAATGACAGGTTATAAATTGATAACAGTGTTCACAACACGGTAACCGTGTCGGTGATGTTGACGAGTGAACATTGTGTTCGACGATCTATTTTGGCAGTTAATGCCAGTACCGTATTTGGAAAACAATGCCATTGTTAACAAGTCCAATTGAAATTGGCCGTGAATTCTAACTAACTCTACTTACTACTACCGTGTCGTCCGCGGATAAACAGACGGAATAAATTATAAATAAATACACATTTATTTTTACGGATCGCCGCCGCCGCGCGCGGCGACAATACAGGTGGTGCATAAAAAATCAGACACAATACGTAATGATTTTAACGGCACTTCTGTCAAAATTACAACTCGCAGATGTTTGTTCGCGTTCTTTAAAAACACATAAATAACACGAATACAAGTAGCGCAACTGTCTCGTTCGATGACCTAACCACAATTCACTTTTTTATTAGATGATGGACCCGCTGATTAAACCGCTGGCATAGTCTTCATTCAAAAGTTGAACACCAACTAAACTTGCGTTAGCTTGTGTGGCCACTTTTATATTACCCGTGCACTCTATAAATCTCTACGGGATATTGAGATAGAGTTTTTTCACTTATGATTTCAGTTTCTAAAAGTGATTAAGGACCCATGGGGTATATTATAGAATCATCTTCTGCGTGTGCCGTGTCAGAACACCTCGATCACTATGGCGTATGCCTAGGGATTGCAAATTTTGACGAAATTAAATAATAATAACGAAATAATTCTGTTGAATTTCGAATTATTTTATTAACAGCTTATTAAAGATAATGAATTCATTAATATATATTATATAATTATTTTTTTGCAACAAAAAACTGAAAATAAACTGTTTTTTATTGGGAATTAATTTGAATGGAAGACCTGCTACGTCAATATTACCAATTTACCCTATAACGCTTTCATATGCATTGCGCTAATTTGCTAATGATATAAATTTAAAAATGTTTATACGTTATATTATCCGGACTACAATGGTCCTAATTAGTTCGGATAATCGAGATTTTACTGTATTAATCAAATGCCAGTAATAAATTAAAGCTGCTCCATGCTGTATAAATATATATATATTTATTTTTTATTTTAATATTAAAAATATATACATATAGATAATTTAACAGAAAACTAAGGCAGAATAACTAAATATACACCGCACTACCATATTCGACAGAGCAAATCTCAACACTGATCCGCCAGTTTTCGGACATCTTTTTAATGCAGCTGCCATCTTTTGCTTGTTTAAGTGCCGGCCGAGTGCATCGGTTCCTTTCATTAAAGCGCTATCTCTCTACATCGCTTTCTATGAACGAATCCTTTGGAACACCCACACACTCCTATTGTTACGCAATTACTTATTGTGTAGCCGCTAGTCTCTGATTGTATCAATATTTATTTTTTATATAATTATTTATAATTCTTAATTCGCTAGGAAATTTTCGGAATTCGACTTTTTATTTATTTAAATTTATGAGAACAAATTTCAAAATTCTCAAATTACGAAATTTTGTACGCAATCTCTAGGTATGTCTACCTACTCTGTGCTAGTCAGAACAGCTCCTTCACCCTTCAGATTCCGATCCAATCTCCTGCCGACTCCTACATCCTTCGATCTTTCCCTTTATTATATGATGTAGTAGTTGGTTGGGAATAAGTTATCTTGGTCATATGTTGATCCTCCCAACATTTGACTGAGATAACTAATTTACGCTGCTTGACCATGGTCATTAATTCCCTATACTTATTAGCTTTTCTTAATACTTCAAAGCTATTGATAAAATCTGTCCATAGTATTCGAAGAATTCCTCTGGCCGCATTTTAAATGCTTTTAGTTCTAGTTCATAGAGCTTACCTTCTGTGCATGTTTCAATGCCATAGATTAATGTTGACCATATGTTGCACTTAATCATTATTTGACTCAGTTTCTGATTTAGATTGTCATTGCTTTGTAGATTATAGTTTAAATTGATTTATTATTAATTCTATAATAACATAAGTATTTGTATCCACTATAAATAATATCAGTATTTTTTTTTTACTACAACTTATCTTGCACATATTTTATTAATTTAGTTTTGAATTTATTACATTTTTCCTTTTTTCATATATCATTTGGCATTTCATTGAAAATCTTCATCGCATATTTGACTGAAATAATACACATAATTACTGTCCGTTTGGCAGTCTGGCAGCTCTCGTCAACGAAAGTTGGGGAACATGTTTGCACAAGCTTTGATAAATAGTCACCAAAATTTCAGCCATTTTGGATGCGCAGTTGTTTGACAATCGTTTGAGTGAGTCGATTTGAGGTTTTTGTCAAAATTGAAAAAATCAAGTATCGAGCTGTCATTAAGTATTTGTTTTTGAAAGACAATACGCCCACACAAATTAAAGACGTGTATGGGGACTCTGCACTATCATTTACCACGGTGAAATTTTTGAGCAGCTGAATTTAAACGCGGCCGTACCAACTTGGGTGATGTTGGAGACGTTCGGGACGGCCAAAGACTGCAACCACTGACGATAACATAGCTCAAGTTCATCAAATGTGCTGGACGACAGTCGAATTAAGGTTAGAGAGGTATCAAGACAGTGCCCCATCTTACACTTCAACGGTTGCCCAGGCGAAAATCTACGAATTACAGTTTGAACTGGTTGATCATCCTTCTTACTCACCAGATCTAGCTTGACAGAGATTTTCGTCAAATGAGGAGGTCATCACCTTCGTAAATAACTATTTTGCAGAGAAAAAGTGCAAGTACTATTTGGACGGGTTAAAGGGATGGAGGGGAGGGAGGGAGCATCGCTGAGAAAAGAGGACTTACGAAAATACTATGTAGATAAATATAAATAAATTTGAAGAAAAAAATATCTTGTTTCTTTGTTAGGTTAGAAACTTTTTAGGCAGCCCTCGTATGTTCTGCGTCATAAGAAACACACTGTACCTAGGCTAAATTGGATTAGGTTGTGGATACAATATGAAACTCGTATCATAAATAAATAATATTGAATCCTTGTCGACTATTGACAGCTTCTAGCTGTTATCCAGCCCACGAGCCCGTGCTCCGTGGAGTTGAGCTGATTGGACGCCTGAGCAATCCAAATATTTCTTCCAACTGACAGGTGATTGAGAAATGTCTGAATTCGCAGTAAGTATTGTGTCGTGTAATATTTCATATTGTCTGATGTTCTATTTCGCATCGCACCTACATTATATGTTACCTATTAGTGTTTGTGCCTTATAAATACATCAATTCTACTCACAGGTAATAAAATATGTTGAGCCATTAACAAAATACATATTTTCTTTCCACGATTTAATTCACATTATTGGCACGATGTAATGGTTCAAATGTAAAACGTTTATTGGGCTACTGAAATCAATAATTGAGAAAGGAAGTTAAGGGTTGTGTAATACTAACTTTTAACTTTACTAAAACAAAATTATTAACGTAAATGTTTTTACCGAAACGGGTTGTTTGACCGTTGGTAAAAAAAATATTTACTTCTCGAAAGTACATTCCTTAGTAAATTCATTTTACTCTCCGATATCCGATAGTAAAAACGAGAACCGATAGTTAAATTTGGCGGACTCTTCACAGCTGTTTATCTGACACATTGATACTTTGTAAATTTCAGTATACAACAGTTAATCATTTAATATGTCGCTATTTTAGTGACGAGAGTTCGTCCGATGACGATAATATAATTACAAAAAATTTCACCACCAAAATGACAAATTTCGAACACAGGCGAAAAATCCATAGATGAAGCATATTTCATGATTATTGTCACGCTTATAGACATCTCATCTACGCTTTGACAATAGTAAATTTGACGTTCGAACAACCCACAAATGATTTTAACCACGGGCCAAAGTAAAAAGTTACCATAGTAAAATTTTACTACTGATCACACAACCGGCCCTAAGATAAACACAATATTCACGTTTATGGAGTATTAAGGATAATAAATTGTCTGAATAAATACGGGAATATGATTTTCTCTATCTATTCTCAAAAGTATGCCATCAGTATTTTCACAACTGATACAAAAAACGGAAAACTAATACAAGTGTTTAACATCTGTACGACAGATAAACTTTCATTTTATTTCACACCTGTCAGACAATGAATGATTTATTTTTAAAATTGTCGAGAGTGCATTTTTGTACCTGACACTGACTGCATTTTTTGCCAGCAGATAAACTTGCTTTTTATTTTTACACTTGACGGCAGACTTTTTTTTTTCCCCTTTCCAACGTACAAAGTTATTTTTTATTAATAAAATTATACAGTTAATTTGAATTTAACTCAGGTGATTTAAACAGTTTTATTAAAATCACCAACCACAATTTTTTGAGCTATGTAAATATTTAAAATATTGTTATTTACTTTTATGTTTTTATTTTTAAATTTATTAACAAACGCACCTTTTATTTTTGCGCGTCCACAAACGCACCTTCTTTTTTTTTACCCTTTTTAACAAATTTATTTTTTAATTTTACACTTTTCAACAAATGCACCTTTTATTTTAATACTTGTTAATAAACGTAACTTTCAATTAAGTACCTACATTCTTGTCGATAGACAAACATACATTACATTTGTCATCAAACAAACTCCTTTATTGTTTTTACATTCGTCGATAAAAAATTAATCATTTTATTTTTACACTTGCCAATAGATAGACGTATCTGTTATTTTTGAACTTGTCAACGTATCTTTTATTTTTGTACTTATTAAAAATGATCTTATATATTTATACGTGTCAACAAACGTACCTTTTATTTTTGCACTTGTTAACAATGTATCTTTTATTTTTATATGTGTCAACAAACGTAGCTTTTATTTTTGCACTTGTTTACAATGTATCTTTCATTTTTAAACTGGTCAACAAACGTATCTTTTATTTTTGTACTTGTTAACAATGTATCTTTCATTTTTATACTTGTCGACAAACGTACCTTTTATTTTTGCATTTGTTAACAATGTATCTTTCATTTTTATATTTGTCGACAAACGTACCTTTTATTTTTGCACCTGTTAACAATGTATCTTTTATTTTTATATGTGTCAACAAACGTACCTTTTATTTTTGCACTTGTTTACAATGTATCTTTCATTTTTAAACTGGTCAACAAACGTATCTTTTATTTTTTGCACTTGTTAACAATGTATCTTTCATTTTTATACTTGTCAACAAACGTACCTTTTATTTTTGCACTTGTTAACAATGTATCTTTCATTTTTATACTTGTCGACAAACGTACCTTTTATTTTTGCACTTGTTAACAATGTATCGTTCATTTTTATACTTATCAACAAGCGTATCTTTTATTTTTACACTTGTCAACAGACGAACGACGGTTTTCATTTTAGTCGTGTACGATCATAGCGTGCGTGAGATTTGTACATCTTTGCATCAAATTGCGCAGAACTTTTTGTATCTTTACCTAATTATTTCAAATTTTTTGCGCCGCTGTGAATTGCATTCGAAAATTGAATCTCACATAATGCAACGCCTTCACTTTATAATATTTCCAATTGCCTTGCAACGTGGCCGTTTCAAAAGTGGAGTCCGTTGGCCAATATTAAATTACAAGGCGTATCGATCGGGCGGAGTGTTTGGCCAACATGGAGCCGGGCGGCGCATTCCTCGGTACACCTTCGCACACATCTGACTTTTTAGGCAAATTCAAGATCAACCAGTCGCCGATCACGTTCTAATATCATTTCGTACAAAAAATGGATATTGGAAAAAATACACGTCTTGCCAAAATGTCTTTCGTTTGCTCTTTACGCTACTTCCTTCATTGCGCAATAGTCGGCCCCGATCCGCCGGTACCGGGACCTTTCTAATTCAATTTATTGTTGCACCCAAGCAATGTCCCTTGCAAAATATTTATTAACCTTTTCAGGTTTGATAATGTTTTCAATTTTTTTATGCATGTTTAAGTGATAAGGCGTGAAAATATTGGAAACAAAAAAGTTTATTCAACCAAACACAAATTAGAATAATAGAATCGATATTAATAATCTGTAGTCTTATACACATAGAAATAATAATACATAATAAATAAGCCAAGCCTCTGATTAAATCAAGATCTGCGGTGATCGCTTGCGATTTTTACGTAGACTCTTGTCGGAGAAAGCTCGAAGGCAAGAACGATGAAAAGATGTTCACTATTTCGGCTCACGACGGATGCTCGAGTTTTAACCAAGCTCGGCGCAATTTGAACTTCGCCCATGTTCGGTACATTACCTTTTTAAGTACTGACCCGGTCCGTCGGTAACACCTCCTATACAGATAAACTTCTTAGGAATGTGTGGACTGTTGGATATGCCTCCCGTACACGGGTCTCCAGGTACGATGGCTTACACGTAAGTTGGGCCGACATAACTCTTAATGGCGCCAAATACCCTAGCTACGCCTCTGTTCACCGTGTAATTTCTTCAATAATTATTATATTTCTTTCAACCTACTCCGTTCAGATCTAAGACTTTTATCTAAGGTCAGACTATCATATTGCTAATTGACTTGGCGGTTACTTTGTGATGCAACATGATTTTTTTTTAAATAAAGTAAACTTTTGAGTGCACACATGTTGAGTTATAGTTTTGAGAGGTGCAATCCCTCTCATAAATATGTGTAAATGACAATTAGTTTTCAGCAAGTAGTTTATTAGTTTAATACCTACGATATTTAGTTTATTTAAAAAATGTAAAAAGTTCAGACCAATGACACCAAAAAATCATATTTTCAGATTTACTAGGTACCTTCTAGCATTGAAGTAGGTACCTACCTAGGTTAAATACGTAAAACACAGTTGATTCAATATAAAAATGGATCGTCCTGAGAGCAATATTTTTACATATCCAATCATGTGACAAATGTGCCGGACGATTATAGAAATTTTTTATTTGAAATGTGTGTCATTAAAAGTGTGATCGACGTACAAATTTATTTTAATGTTAAGATGAAGGGTTCTAAGGGTACAGGGTTTACTAGGATAGAATATGATGAATACATTCTGAGCATTGGCAAAATATATTACGGAAAGATTTTGGAAGATCAAAAGGGTTAACGCGGATTGTCAGTAGAAAGATGTGAAGGATTATTACATTATAATATATAGTTCTAGAAGCTTCTAAAACTGACTTAAATTAACAGAGGTACTGCAACTTTTATTTTAAAAAATACGTGAAAGAGAATCTCACAGGAGTGATAATTTGCAGGAATAATTCACGCCAAGGGATCTCAAATAAATTAAACATGATATGTAATTTTTCCGTCGCGGTAGGTCCCCAAAAAACTTCCCTTGCCGACATTTTCACGAAAAACTTATGAATCAACACGTGCGGTGTTGAATGACTAATTAACGTGATAAATGAATTATTCATAAGAGATAGTGTCCGAGATGAGAAAAATTCAAGATGAAAAACGTAAAACTACGCCTAAACATCAAAGCTTAAATCTCAATCCAGAGCACGCTTCTAAAAATAGGCCTTTCCTTGTGAGCGCTCAAACAAAAAACATGAAAATAATTTCTCAGATTTTCTGTAATAATAATAATCACACCATGGAATTAGAACACTGACCCTGATGGCAGTAGCCCAGAAAACTCAGCAAAGAAGAAAAACATGGCGTGTACCGCAATGCCGCAAATGTCGTCGCCGCGTCGTGACCGAGTCAATCGGCGCTCTTGACCGGTGGCGCCAGGACAGGCGCGCGCCTGCCGCATACAAATCCTCGATGTTCCTATCCGCAGCGAAATTTAATATAATAATAATAATATTTTTAAATAAATATCGTGTAAAATATAAAATTACAGTTGACTTAATAAAAACATGTGAACTGAATTATCGTCCTAGATCAGTTGTTTTTTTAAGTTATAAATAAATATGTATGTGTAAGGCGCGACGGTCAGATCACATTGGGTAAAGTAACTGGGCGAACAACACCTTGCACTTGAACTATTTCACCTTTTAATCGTCTTCTTCTGCCAATTTACATATATAGAATTATTTTTTGTTGCTTTTCACAGCTTCTTATCTCCTGGGTTTTTCTTCCATTTTTACTCAAGAACTTGCCTGATTTTATCTGACCGTCGCATCCTAAAATTTCCGTCTTATGACGGGTAAAAGCCTACAGCTTGAGCTTCCACTTTGAATAAAGAAATGACTTTATATAACTAAATAAATTCGTAAAGGTAGATTGTTATTAAAATAATATTGTGTTACTGTTGATGATCTTTCATCATTACATAGTAAACTTTATGTGATACTAAACTTAATCGTTTATGTTTATATTATTAAAAAAATATTATTTAAAGTTACTTTAAAAAATAAATAGGTGTAAAGGTCATAATATATATATTTTTTTAAATTTTATATGTTTAAATGGAAATAAAAATGAAGTCGTTAATTTTTCTATTTTAAAAGTTTATTTTTATCTCCTGTATCTGATTCGTATTTCAAATATGATTGAAGTTTATTTCCGATGTAATGTATCAGTTTTCTTTAAAAAAAAAAAAGAAGCAAAATTCAAAGAAAACAACGTTACAGACACACAAGACTACATGTGTTAGTAATTATATAAACCCTTTTTTTCCAGTACGAAGGCCTCGCTTCATAACAATGGATTACCTTTAGATATAGATACATGTACGTAGGTACCGACTACAATATGAATACATTAAAATGATCGCCTGCCCGTAATGACCATAGCGTTACGTATTGTTTCAGATGCAACAGGTGACGAGTAGAAAACTGACTGCAGATATTTTTACCGCATTAAAGTGAAATTGGTATCCTTGTCCCCTCCGTTATTTGTAAAATTTACAAATAAACAAAACCATCGATTGACTTTACAGATGTTGGCAGATTGTTTAAATTCGTGATATATGAATAAATACAATTTAAATTAATCAAGTAGAAAGATTTATATATTTCTAATAATAATATTATTTTTTCTATAAAGAAAAAATAAGATTATCGAAAAAATATTTTATTACTACCGGGAATCGAATCTGGACCTCTTCCTACCGAGAAAAGGCGCTACCATTTTCTCTATAGCAATCGAATACGTTTTTGTAAAATTTTGCACTTATGAAGGTGTCTTGCGGAAAATTTTCTAGTTTAATATTAAATAATGAAAAAAAACTACAATGTTATTCTCATACTTTATTTATACAAAACGAAGTTTAATGATGCTTATTTTACGTTTTATAGACAATATCGTCTAAATGCCGTCCATTTCTCTCAAGACACTCTTGCAATCGTACTCTTAAATTTGCGAACACGCGAGAGCAAAGCGTTGGTTCAAAGGCGGATATTTTCTTGTAGGGCCTGAATTGTTCGAAGATTGTTGTTGTATACTCTACACTTAAGGTATCCATATTTGAAGCATAACGAGTAGGTAATTTTACTATTGCTAACAAACTTTAATATTTATTATGAATTATATATAGTTCGGTTTATAACTTATTATAATTGAGTTTTCTTTTCCTTATTATTAAACCAAATTTATTACTCATTACTTAAAAATGCATATTTGACTCTGAACTAATCATTCACCAATTTGTACTATCTGCTGTGCTGTTGTGAATAATCTAATTACGCACCAATATATAATTACTTTTTTTTTTAATTATATGAATCAATTATAAAGGTGGCGAGAAAAAAAATCGTAAAATATTTGGTTGCCAACGGAATACTTTTTCTTGCCAAGGAACGGCGTTATCATTTACTCTGTCATTTAAGTTTACGATAAATTTGAGACTTAACATGTAGTATTTTATATAAATATATTTCAATCGTAATTGTTCTAGGTTCGTATCCTGGTGGTATCCATATAATTTTCCATGCATGGATTTATTTATATCTTTCTAACTCATTCATCTATTTTTTTTTAAATATCATAAAACTATGTTGTAAAAATTGCAATTTTGCAATCAAAAATATGCTTATTGTTTATTTGTATATGTAGAGTTATGTATATACATTCCATTTATACACATATTTTTACATAAAACAAATTTGTATCATATATATCTTTGTGATAGTATTCTTGTTCATTTTCAAAAATGTATAATGTTAAATACAAATAAAATTAAATGATTCTCTGGATTGATCAACCGTTCGGATCATCCCTCACTTTATATTTATAAAAATCATTGTTTACTTACTGGTATATTCCACACCTTCACAAAGTATGTATGTGTTATTTGGATGTTATTAATTAATAATTATAACCGAAATAACGAAACGTTGCATTACCCGCTGGGAATATCTTCGCCGGATGTGTTCAAGGAAATCAAGTTTACTTCTCTATGCAGTAGGCAGGTTGTGTAGGTATCATCGAACCACAAACAACTATAATGATTTCGGTTTACGATGACTGTCGACATTCACGGGTGCCTTATTCCTAACCGCAGATCTTTTTGTAAATAATGAAATCTAATGTCCACCTGCTACAGTCATATTCTACTACTTTACATCAATACTATTTCATATGCTATAGCATTCGAAGAGTTTATAAATAATGGAATCATAAATACCGATCCTCACCATGGTTATTCAACCAGATCGTCCGTGAGATGAACCGTGAGAGTACCGATCGCGAACAATGTGTACGGTGAGAGAGCGAGAGAATGTCTTGTGCCAAGAATAATTAGCAAAATAAATAAAGACTTTAAAAACATTTTTTTTTAATTCTGAGACCCTAGTGATCACCTTAACATATAAAGTAAAAGAACAAATTCGTATATAATTTTTTGTTTCCTTGTTATATTACATTCATATATCCACTCATAAAATATTGTGAACTAGGTCTGTTACAACCTATAAAAATTGTATATTTTTTCGAAATATTGATTTTTTCTTTACATCTTTCTAAGTAATTCATATAATTTCTTTTAACTTTACTATAACATGATTTATAAGCGTGTCCCACCACTCTAAATGGAAATTACTGTATATTATAAGAACATACCAATTTGGCGTTGGGTAATGCATTACCATCTTCGTATCTATTTTTTTTCCCTTGTATTTCATTTATAAAAAATAAAAAAATGTTTATAAAACCTTAATAATAACTATGTAAAAGGCAATCCTTCCCTTAAAACTGGCATGTAGTTTGACAAAAAATAAAAATTAATATGTAATAAATTTGAATAAATTTTTGGCAGAATATCTCTTAAGTAACATTTTATTAATAACCTACTTTTAGGCAGATTTCAATAGAACTACTACGTATTGCAGAAGGTACTGCAACGTAACTTTCACAGATTCTAAAACTAACTGACACGATAATTCCCCTAGTTCTTATCAAATTTTGATCAAACTTTTCTGACAAATTGACCAGGTAAATATTTCGATTAAGTTTGTTAACCAGCGTGATCCGCCATCGTGTTTCAAAATCGACCCCTCAGAATAATACGGTTCCATCGGACACTGACACAGTTTTTTAATGAGTTCAAAAGTATTGATTGAATTTCAACATATATCCATGTTTTGAGTATGCAAATACGATCAGTTTTAAGGTCTTTACTTATTTTTAGTATTATCAATGACCACTGCGAGATGAGGAATATTAAAAATAATAAAAACATTGTAAATTAACAATAACGATCCATAAATTGAAATAAATAACTGATGCAGTTGGAACTTTCAGCTCTTGCTATTTCCTTTAATATCCTTTAAATATTATTATTATTGATTATTTTATTTTTTCATATTTATATGTATACCCAATAATTATATATTATTTTTGTGTAATTCAATATTTATTTCAATAATTTAATAAAGTTCAAAAATATGTACATATTATTTTTTAATTTTACCTTGAACTTCGCTTATTAGAGCCAGCCGCTTATTTGGAACAAATTGTTTGCGCCCAATGTGTACCAATTAAGCGGAATGGACTGTATATATAATATAATGAGTATTGAACAAAATAAATAATGTAGATCTTCCGCACATTTGTGATATTTTCTAATGAAATGAAGTACGTCAAAACGCTGCAAAATTTCAGTATTATATTTTTTTTATTGAATAATCGTATAATTTTTATATTTTGTTTAATTTATTGATGTATCTATAACTTTTCCTAGTATTCGATATATTATATTAATTTATCCGCTTCTAATAATTATACACATGTGTTATGAACAGACTAATCACTTTTTTTGATAAATGTTACGTAAGCTCTCGAAATAAATATTAATATTATGTACCTACTCGTTAATTATAGGAATATATCTATGTGATTTATGTTAATTAGTTACGATATTCTTTTTATAAGTCTTCACCTACGTTTGTCCATTAATATCTGGTACTAAAAATAATGTTGTCTGATACCTAAAGTCTAGACTCTGGGTATCAGATCTTTCAAGAAAAACTGAAGTAGTAAATATATTTTTATTTTTAATTTATATATACAGAAAAACTAATTGTATGAATACGCGACGTAGGACATTTTATTTATTATAAATTATCAATTAATTAAAAAAAAATCTACGACATCAGAGTTTTAAAAAAAATCTTATTAAACGAATATCAGATATCTCATAGAGACAAAGCTATTTTATTTTTTTATTATATTTAATGGAAAATATAAATGAAAGTATGAGGTAATTACAGGGCTTACGACCTGTCTTCGGCTGGCTTAAGTGATCACTTTATTTATACGTTTACCAATTCTCACCCCTCAATCTCCACATTCATCAAATTTTTTTAAAAGTATATATGTTAGTATGTGGACTCGCTTCGAGTACCGCTACACCATCGCCATCTATGAATCAAATTTAGTAATTCATTTTTACCTTTTCTTTTTTTTAAACAGCGTATATCTTATCAATGTGAGAATCTGATTTTTTTGAAATTATTGTTAATTGTGTGTTCTTGGACGTATTCAAATATTACTAAAAATTAGATTATTTGAAATTCTGAAATATTTACAATATTTAGACAAAAGAATGTATGGAACGTTAAAGTAAAACAAGATTTATGCGATACTTATTATTTGTTTTGCAATGAAATTTTATTTAAAATAAAGAATAATAATTATTCCCGATTGAACGTCACTTGTTTCCATTTATTGCTTTAAACATAAATAGTAATGGATAAACATTCATGAACATAAAACAACAAAAGCTGAAACTGACGTTTGAAAGATGAACATAACCTCAAAATGGACGTCGTGAGTTATGGAACATCTTAGGTAGGACATCACGAGTTTTGTTGCAACACAAATATTCTGAGTGAATATTTTGTAGGATATGGCATAGATTATCAATTTCATTATATCCATAAATAATCACATAATAAATATACACCATTAGTTCCTGAGTGGACGGACAACCCCGAGTTTTGGAACTATCTACTTAATTAATTAAGTTGTCATTGTTAAAATTCTATAGTGACATTTAAATGAACTTGAAGCTCAAAATCTAATTGAGATTAACAACCGACCATACAAAATAATGCATTTAGCTTTAGCGTTTATAAATACTTCGACAGGAAAATGAGTTTGGTTTCCACACCATTGGGTAAAATTTAACAGTTTAACAGAAATGTTAGATAGGATTCTATAGGTTCGAATGAAATTTTTCTGTTTACAATCAGAATCTCTTATGGCTGGTGTCCATGAATGAGATTTTTAAGACATTCGACTGAAGACTATCTGAGATACGGAATTTGCTTCCATGAGATTCTTTGCATACAACTCTTAACTTTTGTAGTCCCCGTGTATACACCATGTGTCAGAGATTCGCTGTCTCGCGCCTTACTTCACGCTCATTACGTACATCTTGTAATTTACGGGACACTAAAACGGGATATTTAATTGTTCAACCGCATAGTACTAAATATTCTTCTCATATCTTTAATTGGGCGAGGTGAGGAGGCGCCATTTGGATAGTTCTTCTTCGGGCACCAAATACCCTAGCTACGCCTCTGGACGTTTGTGAGCACGTATATACTAGTTTTTGTCTCTTTCTACCAATCTCAAGCTGATCATTGAGTTTATCTCCAGATCAAAATCTCAAACCACGTACATGGTATTGAGATATATCTCAACAAAATTTCTGAGGTTATCTCATTGTATCTCCTCGCGTGGATGCGGATCTTTAAACATGATTCATTTATGCCCATTATTATGAAGTCCAGAAATTGAAAAAAATGAGTTTATCAATTATTTCGCGTCACATCGTTTTGAACTAATATAATATGATGCAAATTGTAACAATTGTGAAAATTTGAAGTGTTACATTCAGTGTATTGTTACGACGTTCAACGGTATTCCGCTAGTATTTATTTTGATAATAGAGTAAGTCATTTCAACGTTAAATTTTTTTTCTTACAAGCTACATGCAACATCTTTATGTCGAAATAAATTATAAATCTAGTAGACTAAATAAATTTTAAAACATTATTTTGTGTAATATAAAACTAATTTTTAATCAATTCAAACGTAAACCTTTAAATATCTCGAAACGAAAGAAACGACTTGGACCACTTTCATAATAATGGACACATTTGTCTTCCATGCGAAAAATTTCCTCTGGTATTACAGTAACAACTGATAAAGACAGTAAAACAAATCTAATCGAACGTGAAAATCGAAGATACATCTTGAATGTAGGTACCTTGCCTCCAAATCATTAACGCGGACTATTTCCATAGCCGGAGTCAGGAGTCAGGTTCCGAGAACCCTTCCACTAGCTGTCAGCCGCAGCCGGCTGTCACGGCTCGCATCACCTCTGCCAGAACTCCATTAGTGGTTAAAAAAACCTTGGAAGTATGATTGTATCTGGTTATCTGCCTAATGCGTTGCTAAAGCTGGAATAGAGTAGAAATGTCGCGTCGTGATTCCTGATAACCAATATGAATAATTTCTAGACGATACGTTGTACATTCTGCGTTATTTTAACATTTTTTTATTATGCTTACAAAAATGCATTCTATGGAATTTTTAGTATTTTCACTCGGATACTTTATTTGCAGTGGTAGGCAGAGAGAATAAATAACTACTTGTTGTATATAACATGTTTTTTTAATTGTGTTTAAAATATAAAAATTAATTTTATTTATTTTCTAAATTTGTACATTTTATTAACAATACTATATTTACAAACTATTTATCATATCATGTATCCAATGTTCCCTCTAATTTTTGGATCATTGTGTGCACAAAATAAATCTTTTGTAAATAGGTCCAACACTATACACGAGGGAAAAACAAAGAAAAACTCCTTACCAATATATAAAGCTATTCTTTCTGTAAAGTTGTAATTATTCAGAACATAGGTCTGTGATATTTTAAACACTAATTAAATGTATTAATTAGAAAGATATATACATATAAAATCAATTTTATCGAAAAATATTGTACTTTATTTTTACGGAATCTCAAATACCTTTGAGTAAACCGATATTAGATGGCTTTCAAATAATGGAACGATAGATATATTAATTTTAAAAGTGTAAATATGGGTTTGAAAATTTTTCGTCAAAAATACTATCGCTGTAGCATAATTGGATAATGCACCTTCCCCGGTTTGGAAAGAGATCCAGGTTTGAATCCCGGTAGCGCAACAACAATATTTTGCGATAAAATTGATTTTATATAGATATTTTTCTAATTAATACATTTAATTAGTTTAAAGATATTTATTTGAGTTTGTATATATACAAAGTATAATATTAGGTAATAAGAAAATTGATATCAATTAAAAAAAATAATAGTGTCTTGTTAAAATTGTATGCGCACTACATTTTTTTTACTTACTTACTTACCATCACGCCGTTTTCCGCGGGGGTAGGCAGAGAGGATGGAGAGCCACACTCTTCTGTCCTGACACACAATTCTCGCCTCATCCACATTCATACATCTTGTCATACAAGCTCGCCGATTGTTGAAGCTTCTAACAGAACCATCCTCCATTATCTGGTTTACCTGGTCGTGCCAAGTCTTCCGCGGACGTCCTCTATTTCTGGTTCCATCAACACTTGCGTCATATATCTTTCTTACCATTCTCTCCTCATTCATCCTTTCCATATGACCAAACCACCAAAGTGATCCTTTCTTAATCTTACTCACTATACTAATATCAGCTTTACATTCTTTTTAATGTGCTATATTGGCACACCATGTGACGCGCGCACGCGCATAGCTTAGAAGGAACATTGAAGAAATCATCTTTTTTACATGATATGTTTTTCTTTTATTACTTTTTTTAGATGTAAAAGAAATCTATTGATAAGTTATTTTTATGTTAGTATAAAACACATTTTATTGCGAAGTTGCGATTTTAAAACATAGTTTGTGAGATTCATTGTAAATATAAATAAAAATCTTATTCAAATGATTGTCTTACACTGTATCTAGTATATTGTCAATTCAGAAAATGTAATTGGTTCAACTTTTGTTACACTTTTATTACTTATTTTTTTACATCGATTAACTGTTTGTTTTCTAAATAAAATATAATAAAGTTGATATCTTAAACGTATATAATAGATGTCTCATTTAAGAAGACTAAATATCTAAAAATTTTAAAAAAACGTTGATTTAAATTGTTTGTGGCTTAATGGTAGCGCATTTTCCCATCAATAGAAAATTTCGGGTGGTAACCAAATGTTTATGTGATATTTTTAAAATTAAAAAATAAATTGATTAATTTTATTCGTTTTTTCGGTAAATAAGAAATAGAATTTAAATTACAAAAAACAATATGACATATTGATTGAGTGTGAGTCGGCAATCAAATTTATTTTGCGCTCATTTTCGGTGAACGAAATAAATTCAATTATTCAGTGATCAATGGACGCTTTCATTTCACGTAGCGTTTGCTGTCGGGTTCAACGTCTGTGGGTTTTTTTTCTTCTTGTCTATTGCGACAAAATGTGATGCGCCTAGCGAGGCGAGTATTACACAACAGTCCGCCCTTCGGCACATCCGTGTACGCGTGCGTTTAGCGAGAGCGAGCGAGCGCGCCGCATACCGCTGACAGACTCACGCACCAATGGACAGGTGATAAAGACCAGTTATTTTATTTTGTGGTTTTTGTCATTTGGTTTTACCGCGCTTTGCCCAATCTTGTAATCATACGCTCGTGTCATAAAATCGTCACTAAAAATTATTTAATGCGATGTCCAACTCTGTGTCTAGCTTTTTTGTTGGCAAATTCGAAAGGTAACTAACTGGTAACACTGCATAGGAGTGATGTGTCAATTTCATTTATTCCATATATGTTCTTTTGGTTCTAAACTCACTGTAGAAATGATTTTAAAAACAATATATCGCTCAATAAATCACGGAGATTCAAAGTATGGAATATCAAACTGATACTATTTCGCCATTTTCTCCAGATGAAATTCCAGATAACAGGGAATTTACAACAAGGACAGCTTCTGAGAGACGTACGTCAATTTACACGTAATATTCAATGAAATGAAATGTTATTAAGGAGAACACATTCTTATTGTGAAGTTGTAATTATTCAGAATAGACGGTGTGTGATATTTTAAATACTAATTAATTTGAAAAATTGTAACATACATACAGATTCGAAAATCACTGTACATACATATATTCAAAAGTACTGTAGCATAATTGGATAATGCACCTTCCCCGTTTTGGAAAGAGATCCAGGTTCGAATCCCGGTAGCGCAACTACAAAATTTTTCGACAAAAATTGATTTTATGTCTATATCTTTCTAATTAATTCATTTAATTAGTATTTGAAATGAAATGCTTTAAATATAAATCTAAATTAATTACGAATTTTCAAAGCAAAGTTATAAAGTCAGAAGCCATTCTATTTTTTTTAAAACAAATCTATTTTCGTGTTGTAGTATTTAAAAAAAAACATTTCAACTTTATTACATTACAAATTTTTTATATTTGCCAAACTGCAGAACAGTTTTCGACAAGGATTTCCCTTAATATAGTAATTAAAGAGTTTTTGTCAACAACTATTTTTTTTTTTTAAATGAAACAACAAAGGAAACAAATAATTAGATGAGAATGTATTATTTTATTTTATATTTTAGGGTGGTCACTAGGGTCTCATTATTTGTCATAATGTTTAATAAGTCATTATTGATTTTATTAAATATTCGTGGCACAACACATTTTATCGTTCTCACCGTACACATTGTCCGCGATCGGTACTCTCATGGTTCGATCCGACGATCTTGTGGAATTGCTATGGTGAGAGTCAGTATTCATATTTACATTATTTATCATCTCTTCTAAAGTTATACAATGTTAACTTTTTTGTCAACTGGTAAGATTTTGCATATTGTAAATAGTTATTGCACAGTAAATATTAATAATAACTATAGAGGGGTTCATGGATGGCACAATTTCCAGAAAATATTAATGCATTTTTTCGATTTTGACCATAACCTTGAAACCATCCGTTATTCGTTAAAAAGTTGAACTACACAGGTATACAACGGATATTGTATATACCTACGATAACTTCTGTAGTTCTTATCATATTTCGATCCAACTTTTCTGATAAATTAATTAATCTAGATTGAGTTCGTTAATCAGTCTGATCCACCATCTAGTTTCAAAATGCAATTTAAATCAATCAATTTAAATATAATATACATTAATGTAAAAAATACATCTTGTCTACACAAAGATTTAATTTTCGAAGACCAAATACTTTTACTGTTGCATAAATGTATCATAGACTATTGGATTTATATTTCCACCAATGAAGTCCCTCGTCCCGCAACCAATATTCCAAACCCCTTTCCTATATGTACACTTTATTTCATGTCTATTCATTTACTGGTCTGCGTTTAATACCCCTAATTTTAAGTATGATCTCAATGAGACTTTATTTTTAACGCTAGATTTATGGAGCGATTGCACTTGTTCGAAAGTACTCCGAATGGAAGATCCGTTTTGACGATGACAGATTGTTCGTCTGCAGCTGCCCGCCTCGCCGTCTAACACCATAATACTTAGTACCGCTCACTAATAATAGTAGTCTTGAAACGTTTCACTCAGCACCGTTGGCACTGCGGTAATAGGACAGTTACAGGTGTAAATATTAACATTTTTATTGTATCCGACTCCCGTTAGACTCGCGAACAGCTGTAAGGGTGGGAGTATACTCTTTTTATATACGTTTTTATAAATTATATAATCAATCATAACATATAAATAACATTTCTTACTCTTAGGGGTGTCTGAATTTTATAAATTTATTACACCAATTATTTGCTTATTAGGTGTGTGGTTTTCGAGAATTAGATTTTATTATGGTGAAGGGATCTAAATAAATTGTAGTACTCTAAACGATTGGCACATTTTTTTTAATACCGCTTTTTGTTATGCACGTAATTAGCTTTATCATTACACCAGCGAGATAATATTTTGCCGTGTATGAATCACGATGTTTTGAACAAATGTAAAAATTCAATATTTTTCGTTATGTTCCTTTGCTGTAATAACATCAAATTACTTATTTATTAATTATCTTAGTAATAATTTATTTTGTTATAAAAATAATTTAGAGAACGTTAATTAAGTCTCTCGTTACAGTATGAGAGCGATCTAAAATCATTATTTTTTATCACTCCAATTTTTCGTACGTCTTCAAATATAAATAAATAGATTCAACCTGTCAATAATGAAGAAATTAATGGCACCACACTGTCTGTTTTATCGCTATATACAAGTAAAATAAGCCAAATGTCTGTTTTGAGAAATGACGAGAAATTAATAATTCTCATATCTTAATTGATTTACTCATTTTTTATTTATCAATTTATCTTAAAAATACGTATTTTTTCTTCCGTATATAAATTTTATCAATTAAAAAGTACTCTTGTATACAGTGTTTTTAATATTTATTGCACACTTTTATTACATTGTGGTTATTATTCATTTTAATGTAAATTATTTATAACTTTGTTTTTAACCATTTTTATGAGTTAAATTTAATACACCAACCGGTTTCGGAAAATGGAGGAAATGGTGTTTAGCTACCGAAATCGGTTGTTGTATTTAATTTAACTCATAAAAGTGGTTAAAAATAATTTATATTAAAAAGTATATAAGTAGGTACCTACTTATTTATTGAGTCGATCAATGATGTTCCACATTCAATATTATTGTGACATATGTGACCATGTCTGCTAATCGTTGGTGTGCAGCACGCGCGGACGCGAACACGGAATTACGTACGCGGAGCGTCTAATAATAACATTAAACGTCACATAAATCGCATGTTTTTAAAAAATTTCCGAGGACTGCGTCATGCGATTAGACTTCGTTGACCTTGAAACTCGCGCATTTCTATACTTAACTCTTCTCAATTATCAATTTGTAACAAAACTCTTATTTTTTCACAATGTTTATAATTTCTCAACCATAAAAAACGTGTATTTTGTAACACGTTATCCCCTAATTGACTTAAAATATTTTTTCATTGACTATGTATCAAAATCATTGCTAATAATCTGCATATTAAAAGTAAATAAATTAATTTATCAATTTTTCTTTTCTTATATTCACTTCGCATTTTTTTAATTGTCTTTATTTTATTCTTTCAGTAAACGAACGCAGCCGTATTTTACGAAAAGAGCCAATAAACAGCCGTAAGTACCCTACCCTTCTGCTAATAATTTATATATATGCTACACTGAGAATTACTCTCGATTTGTGGGAGGTGAAGAGAGAATTCAGCGATAGAATAATTTAGTGACGATATTCTACTAGGATTTGTATGAAGTATGTAACGTGCTGTGACGCTAGTCACATCCCATGGGACGAGTTCAACGGCTTCAGGAAGCGATCTTATTTCTGGAAAATATACCTATTAAAAGGGGAAAAAGTTAGCTTGTTTGTGTTTGGTTTGAGCGCCGTTGACTCGCGATCGTTTCGTGAGAACGACGCTCAAGAATCTTTGGATGGGCGTAAAGTTATTTCTGTTGAATATGATAATAACTGGTTATCGCAAAATCAAAATCTCGGTCACTTTTCAAAATGTCATATATATTTCACTTACGTAGTTGCTGCAATGTAAAACCAACCAACTTTTCACAATTTTGGTAATCACAGTTGTATGCTTTTGTTATCACCGATCTTAAGTACTGAGTAGTGAATTTTCTAATAGTAATTCCTTATTCCGCCAACACGAAAACGCGGATAAAAGAATTAAACCTCCATACAAAAATGGGACTATGTGCACAAACTTCCCTAGAATATAGCAGAATATTTTATATAATTTATTTATTTAGAATAAGAAATATGATGCAATATTTAATCTTGAGAAATTTATAATAACATACCTGAAATTTGTAAGGATAATAATCCACATTCGTTTTCAACAAGTTTAAATAATAAAGTACAATTTATTTTTTAATACACGCACACACGCATGCACAGGCTACTCACATATTCGCTAGTGTTAGGTCTGAAGTATTGACCATGTATGTGTTAATATAGAAATGGTAACTATCCTATGAACATACGTTCGGTCTGAGTTTTTGGGCCAGAATTTTAATTAATAAATTAAAGACGAAATTATCAGCTTACACATTTATTAACATATATATATATATATATTAAATGGAGTTAATTTACAGTAGATAACTAATGCAGAATAATATGCTGAAGCGAAAAAAAAATGTAATCAACTGTTTCTCTGAAGTTCTCAAGACTGCGCTAAAAGCGTTTCGTTAAGTTGTGCGTCTCGAAAACTGATGTTCATAACATCGCTAATTCACGATATCAATTAAATTTTTTATTTTTAAGGAGAACACATTCTTAACTTGCAATTTTTCAGAACATAGGTCTGTTATATTTAATATAAATGAAATGTATCAATTACAAAGGTATATGGATAAAATCATTAATAATAAATAAATTGATTTTATATGTATATCTTTGTAATTTGTATCAATTTTTTATTATTATTTCACGACCGTGGATGACCGAAATCGCAGATAACAAATTTGCAGATAACGGGATTACTGTATATCCGTGTTAACGTCGTCAGCGTATTATCAAGGGCCAAAACATTTTAACTTAACAATGTCACATTCTAATGTTGACTAAAAAATAGAAATGTCCACATGGAACTACTATTTTTTTAAATGATTAAAAGCGCTTGTGATATGAAAGACAACCTAGTGGTTTCCCGAACCACGGAACAACTAGTTCACAAGGCTTACCGTTAAAGCAAACAAAAACTCTTTTTAGTATAATGTATTGTATCTACTTGGACATATTCTTGAAAACTGAGTTAATATTTTGTTAAAGCTGCAGGTATATTCAGAAAACTATACTACATCAGGTAGAAAATGTAAGAAAAATCACAAAAACCAAAGTATAATGTCATCAGTAGACTAGTGCCCGTCTTAGGGCCGGCTGTATGATCAGTAGTAAATTTTAACCATGATAACTTTTTACTATTGTTAAAAGTCGGTTGCGAGTCGTTTGAACGTCAAATTTACTATAGTCAAAGCATAGATGAGATGTCTATAGGCGAGACAAATAATCATGAAACATCCTTTATGTATGGATTTATTCGCCTCCGCGTTCGAAATCTGTCACTTTGGTGTTGAAATTATGTGTATATTAAACAACTAAACTCATCAGTAAAATAGCAATGAATGCTTCATTGTCGTATACTACAACTTTCAAAGTATCAATGTGTCAGGCGACTTTTAGAACAGATGTGAAGAGTTCGCTATATTTAACCATCGATTCTCGTCTTTACTATCGGATATCGGAGAGTTAAGTTAGTTTACTACCGGCATGTACTCTCGAGAAGTAAAACAATATTTACTTCTCGAAAGTACATGCCGTAGTAAACTTATTTACTTCTCGAGAGTACATCCCGTAATAAACTTATTGTACTACTATCACAAAATTACTACTGATTACACAACCGGCCGTATGATGCGTAGCTACATACAGTTGCGTAACTATGCTATGCAAATGATCATATGAACAGAACATCATTTCTTTATATTCATTTTCTGTTTTGCATAGTGTTTCAATCATGTGATAGCGAGAGTATTTGACTTATTTTATTATGTTACTAGAATTGTTTTATAACCCTGTTTATTATTTAATATTTTTGGTTTAGATAAAAAATATATACATATTAATAATAATAATAATGGTTTTCATATTTGTATGATAGACAACGGATGAACCTGTCTCCTTTAGTACAGACTTCGGTCTAGTTACGGAGACAGTAAACATCTCTTACATTATGAAGCTTGTTCGCTTTTTTTGTATATTTTAAAAAAGGTTTATAATGTATAATATGTACGTATATTAAGAACATTAACATAATTGGTGCCCACGTTTGACAGGAATCAAAAAATTCGCACCCTGAAATCCAATTGTAATCCAATCGCATTAATACTTATTTTGTGATTATCGATACATTTCCCAGTGTTAATTGTAATCCACACCAATAGGAATTTTCAAATTTTTTAAAAATCATTTCTCACATGTATTATAAAAACATTATCTATGTATACAGCGTTAGTGATGGTAAACCGTTACGTGACTGTGATTGTGACGATGATTGGTAACTGAGATTTAACGATGATTGGTAACTGAGATTTAACGATGATTGGTAACTAAGATTTAACTGTCGCAGACTTACTCTCTAGTATACCATTCATTGCTCGAAGAATTACGTTAATCAGTTATCAATCATCGTTACAATTGAACACAATAACAGTTAAAATAACGGTTTAAATAACTATTTTACCATCACTATACAGCAGTATCCCGCTAATGTGTCGGGTTAGAGACCAGACCATCGCTGTATAGTCGATAGTCGCCTTAAAGCGAAGCAAGTACTTTTTAAATTGAAATATTTTAAGTAGGTATATGTAAATGCCCGAGAATACTTATGTGTTTTTTTACGAAAGCGTGAATATTATACGAGACAACGGACTATTTTTTTTACTATTTAATGGATTAACCGCGCAGTACTAATATTAGTCCTTTTTTTAATTCAGCATTGTGGTCCTATTAATGTGATTACGCCGCTGGGTACATAATACGATTATTCGGGTAATTACGAGAAAGTAACTACGTCCACCTTTAGATATGTTTCTTGCAATTATTAAATTACAAATTAAATATATTAATTAGAAAGATATACATATGAAATCAATTTTATCAAAAAATATTGTTGTTGCTACCGGGATTCGAACCTGGATCTCTTCCAATCCGGGGAACGTGCATTAACCGAGTATGTTATACCAACACAGTACTTTTGACGACAAATTTTCGAAACTATATGTTACACTTTTCAAATTAATACATCTATCGTTCCATTATTTGAGAGCCATCTTCTTTATTTTTACGGAATCTCAAATACCTTTGAGTAATCCGATAGGAGACGCCACAATTAATAATTCATTGTTATTAAATTTTGGACACATTGATACAACTTATATATCATTAAGGAGAACAGGTTCGAATCCCGGTAGCGACAACAATACTTTTCGATAAAATTGATTTTATATGTATGTCTTTCTAATTAATACATTTAATTTGATATAAATAATTAGACAAAATACTTTGTTTAAACCACTATTTATTGATTATTCTACATGTTTCGATACCTATGGTATTTTCTTCAGGAAAAAATGTATACTGAAATAGGTATCGAAACATATAGAATGATCAATAAATAGTGGTTTAAACAAAGTATTCTGTCTAATTGTTTATATAAAATGAGGCCAAAATGTAAATTTGTAAGTATTGAAAATACATTTAATTTTTATTTAAAATATCACAGTCCTATGTTCTGAATAATTATAACTTCACAATAAGAATGTGTTCTCCTTAATAATATAAAATTACGACAAAGATGTCGAAATGATAATGACTTCAGTGAAAGGAGTGAATGATGCTCTGAAGGCATTAATTGTCAGCAGAGGTAAAAATAGCGGTTAGTAATGAAGTCCTGTTACCAATACTGGTGAACAAAGGTGTAGTGAAATGCATCGGAAATGAGTTTGCTCAGACGATATATGCGATATATTATGTAATAAATCCATTTACGGTAGGTATAGTAAATAACAAAATTAGGGTTAAAAGTAAAGTTGATATTTGCATATAGAGTAGAATTAAAAATGAGAATGAATGAAGAAAGGATGGTAAGAAAATATGAAATGACGACACTAAAAAAAGTAGACCTTAAATACGTCAAAGACCATGCCATACGATCAAGTAAATCAGATACTAGATCCACTAGAGGGTCCATGCTATATGGTCAGGTAAATTAGATACTAGATCCACACAGATAAATCAGATACTAGATCCACATTCGAGCATGCTTTAGAAGACGTTTGAATATGGACGAGACGAAAGTTGTGTCAGGACAGAAGAGTGTGAAGAAGCCCACGGTATGGGGAAGAATATTTGAGATCATATTATGTTGTGAATAAAAAACAGAAAAAAAATATTTTAAAGCAGTTTTCCTCCGGAGTAGGTCGCGACACACGAGATCTATTTTATAGCGGAGGTTAATTTTTTTCTAACATAATTATGTATGTCTTCAGCGTAACAGTAGAATAAATCTGTAAAGTACACTTTAAAAAAATATATACACCGTTAACAATGGTTAAAATTACTTCTGTCTAACTATCTGATTTTTCAATTTGTTGACTAATAAATCAAATTCTTATTAATTGAATTTATATCAACTATATTTATTAGTCGAAAAAATGACAATATATATTTATAATATATTTTTTTGTTTACATATAAAACGTCAATATTTTTACTATTTTCATAGCACATGTGTTTGGCTTAGTTTTAACTCGGTGGTCTACTGGGTATTGTTTAAATGGTTTTACAGTTTATATTGTACAAAGATAAATATTATATTTTTGCAAAGTTTATTTACAACCGGAGATTTTCAACTAACACTCCTAACTGTCAGCTGTTGAATAAGTAACGGGCTAAAGTGTTTTTGGCAGAGAATTCCAAAAAGCGCACTAATCCTGATGATGGTATTATCGCTGTCAGAGCTTGAATAAACTGCGTAGTTTATCAGATCCAGCCCGCCGCGCGCCCCGGTAATCTCCGAACTACGTGACGATAAATGCGAGATCGCAAACAAATTTCACGTACATTAGAGCCTTACAGGAGGTTCACCCTTCACCTTCAACCACGAGGAGGTCAAATCGGATTTTTACAGATAATAGTCGCAAAGATGATGGAGCCATGTTCTTAAAGAAACTGTCTATCAGACCTCAACAAACAGCTTCAATATGATGACTAATAATATCACTCGATCGTACTAGGAAAACCATCATAATTACTTAATTAATTAAAATAAATCCTATATATTATAAAATATCTTACATGTCTTTAGTCTGTATCAAATATTTACTTTGTTCAATTTACTTATTATCTCTGCTTTTCTCCTTTTGATTGTTCTGTTATTTACCATTAAATTTAATTTGTTACCTTCTAACTTATGGAACCTTATGGCTATCTACCTCAGAACAGGTACTTTATATGTACCTAGCGAGGTAGGAAGCGGCCTACAGGCTTGCATGTAAATGAAATGAATTATAATATTTGTATTAA
This sequence comes from Eubasilissa regina, assembly GCA_022840565.1. Lineage (NCBI taxonomy): Eukaryota > Metazoa > Arthropoda > Insecta > Trichoptera > Phryganeidae > Eubasilissa > Eubasilissa regina. The sequence goes on from JAINEB010000013.1 coordinate 21,069,042, forward strand.
GGATTTTTATATTGATGCAAGATGTAAAAATAATAATGTTATAAAAATAAACGCCGGTTTATCGGCACTGAGAATAAAAATATAAAAAAACATTTTTTGCCACTGCATGCGATTATAGTGATCACTTCTCACGGTACCGCCAATGTTTTCAGTTCATGATAAAATAGAAAAAGTTTACCTCTTGCGCATAGTCCAGTGAAAAATTTGTAATAAACTAAACCAAAATACGCTTCAAATTACACATTTATAAAAAAGTGTTGGGTCAGGTCCGCTGCTCACTACATCCAGGGCACACCTGCTATGATGTTCTTTATTTATTTAATAATCGAATAAACCAATTCTCAAAACATAATTTATTATTAAATAAAGTTAAGTGTCTAGATACCACAGTACAACCTAACATAACCAAATACTCTTCTCAAATTAGATTATCACGTTTTACAGCCAAAAACTACAAGTCAAGTGACTCTAATGCGCTACTACAAGTATGTTTATGGAACTATGTGTTACTGCGGATAGCCATCCGGTAATAAGGCGAATTAAAATCTGAAGCTAGTATCGGAAGTTTTCATTTTTATTTATAAATAGATCATGAATTTCATGCATGTCTTTAGAAAAATACAGATTTTTCTGTACATACATCGTTACAATCTTACCGAGGATTAGGGAAAGATCGGTACTACAAACAAATGTTTTTTTATATACATATATATATATATATATATATATAGTTATTGGTAGATGCCCTTTTAAAATTTGGATCGAAAATTTTCAAACTATATATGCAAAACTCAATCATTTCAGAGATATAACAATTTTATTCAAGACGTGAATATTTTGCTGACGAAAACCTGTTGTACGACCTTTCTTCCATTTCGCCGGACAAAAATGTTGGTATGCCGACTAATATTAGGCAATCAAATATTTCATTACTGCACACTGAAACCTATTATATTCTAAAGCCGTAACTTTTTATTTGCTTAACCTAGAAAAATGAAGGTGTCTTTGTACGCCGTAAACTAGATTGTACGTAATTTTCCCCTACACTGATGATGACACAAATTTCTTTATGCGAGCGTCGGCTCTTGTCCCATTTTGTAATTATTTGACCAATTATAGCCTGGAGACAATTTTGATATATTCGTAAATGTTGTTATAAGGTTATAACGATATAACCTTTCTTCTTATTATTATTCAGTGGCACTGCTTCCCATGTCGCTTCTTCATGTTTCGGTTTTAGTCTTCTATTTCGGAATTTGCAGCATCTCTCCTGTGTCCTTCTTCACACTGTCCTTCTAGCGATATCCATATATTTCCACTCCTCTCTTATCACTTGGATTATTTTTGGTTGCGCGCTTAAATCGAAGTATTTTCAAATTTTATATTGAATGATTGTATTTAATATTAAAATTTACTAATCGGCCAAAGACAAAAGTGTAAGAGCTACGCTCAAGAAGCTCGCGGCGTCCGTCGGTTGCTAGACGGCGCATGCGGCCGGCGCATTATCCAATAGTGCACGTCCCGACTACAACGATGATCGACTTTACTTGATGATTACTTGAGGTGGCGGCAGGCGTCCGTCAAAAAATCTTGTTCTTCCTTCAAAAACCACAAGATCAATAGATCAATGAGACTGGCACCGTTCTAAGATGCTGTAAGACTCACCAAAAGGTCTTTAAGGATAATTAACGGATAGTTAACGGGTGCAGTGAAGAACAATTCAAATAGATTTTAATTCTTAAACTGGAAGGTTTGGCTTAGAGAACGTGCAATCAACGATGGCCCGTAGTGCCAAATGATGTTGTTGATGATGATGATGATCCTCTATTCTGTATCAATTGTTATTTTCTGTACCTAATTAATTTTATTTAAATGCAGTGGCGTAGAGAACCGGACTCTCGAGGGGGGCCTCTAACGAAGGATGACTTACATTTAGCATTTATGAATACATTTAGCGTTCTACGTATTTGACAAACAAATAAAAAATCAACAAGTGCATATGAAAGACTTTTTTATTTTATGTGAGAGCATATTTATCTTACAAGAGGTTACACGAAAGATTTTAGAAAAAAGGTCGTTTAACATTTGAGTGCATTATTTTTCCAGTTTACTCGTTAGGGTCGCTAATAAGGTTTGTTTGTGTCAGAAGGATGTGTACAGTGAGAATCGAGAGCCCTATACTTCCTCGCTTCTCCCGTGTGTATATGAAAAGTTACCAATATAGAGAGAGGCTGGTATTTGAGTGAGTATTTGTGGCTAGAGCGGGCGTATTATGAATGAAACAGTACTTACATTTGTTTGTTACATTACAAAAAGTATAAGATTAAAAGGGTGCCAAGGTGCGTGCGAGTAGATGTATCAGAGGAGCTGGCTAGGAGAAGAGTCGTCGGTTCTAGGTTTCCTCGGACTGGTTGCGGCACGACGTATTGTTGTCTGGTTGTCTGCGGGTAACAGTTGGACTGTATGGTTGTCAGATGAATGCTTACGCGGCGCGAGCAGGGCCACTACAAAAGAAAGAAACATGCTCAACACTCTCGAGAACTGGTGTTGGCGTGTGCTGCGTATACTATGGACTGCGAGACAAACTCTCCAGGAACTCCGTACTAAACAAAGACTCTTCACAATATGTAGGAGAATAATTATTTCGTAGGTACTTTATATATGTACAAGGATGGAAAGCGATATGACGTTTTCCATCAAGATGGATATACGAAATCTGAGACATGATCTCGCAGACGCCTCGCACTAAACAAGGCGAAGATCAGAAGCAAGCGGGTGGCTCTGTAGAAACAGACAAGATGCTCAATCATGAGTACATCGATTGAGAGAGAGACGAGGAGACTTTTAGTACAACTGACGAATGTTTATGGAGGTTATAATAATGTTATCCCAAAATCTGTACACTGACTCAACTTACCAAACAAAAGGGTTGCCGGTAGTGTTTGCCCGCTCGGGGGCCCAGGGCTTATCTGAAGCGTGATTTACTAACCTTATAACCACGTCCCGAAAGTCGAGTCTACATATATTACGTACTAAACTACAGTCCTAAACACCTAAAATAGTTTCGATACAGCATGTAACAGACCTAGTCCACAATATTTTATGGGTGGATACCTGACTAAATTACTAGTCGAAAATGTTCAAGGAATTTATGTATTATATATATTATTATTAGAACACATTCTTATTGTGATGTTGTAATTATTCAGAAGTGACATTTTAAATATGAATTAAATATATTAATTATAAAGATATAATATAATATCAAAAAGGTAACATATAGGTTCGAAAATTTGTCGCTAAAAATATTGTCGCTGTGACATAGTTGGATAATGCACCTTCCCCGGTTTGAAAAGAGATACAGGTTAAAAATCTCGGTGGCGCAACAGCAATATTTTTCGATAAAATTGATTTTATATGTATATCTTTTTAACTAATATATTTAATATATATTATTATATATTTTTATTTAAATTAAATTTAAGTTAATTTTTTTAAGCTTAAAGTCTACGTATTTATAAATAAATATTTACGAAATTATTCCATTATTTATCTATATCTTTGCTTCAGGCCCCAAATCATGTAACAAAAATAGTCTAGCTGCTCGAAATTCGATAACCTTTAATTTTATGTATTCAATATATAATTTGGAATCAGTAAAATATTTCAATTAATCGAAATAATTACGATTTTATTTAAATGCTTATATCTCTGACATGATTGAGATTAGGCCTATATATTCTAAATAAAATAACATATATTTTAAAGAAATACGGCTATAATTACTTCACCCAAATTCGCTTACAAATATAATACAAAAGCAAAGTCTAAAAATTCAATTTTTTTTTTAATTTTATAAATTATTAATGAATAAGATGTAATATGAACTGATTTTCAAAAATGGCTGTCTATAACGGAAGGTGTTCAACCAATGAATAAATATTTAAAGAGTACAATTTCCTAGATATAAGACAAATCTTTATGTTGATTATATTTCCATACTAACAACAACTCTCCTCAAGCAATAAATTATAGACACAACACAAGACAAACAACAAACATCTACACACCAGTTTCGAGAGCAACAACGACATTTTATCAAAAATTCTACATGTTCTTAGCTCCGAAACTATACAACATTCTCAGTATCAACTGGAAATCGTATAATTCGCATAAGATTACACAAATATGGACCCAATATATGATTCAATCAGGTAGAGATGAATCAGAAGCATGGATATCCAACATTCTAATATAATGTATACAATACCTTCACTAATAATTCACTAGTCCTACAACACTCCCACTACATATATTTTTATTTTATTCTTACTTTTTTATACATATTTGTAATTCTCTTTTTATTCCTGTCACACCACAACAGCACGAAAAAAAAAACTGGCTACTTTAACACAGACTACAGTCTAGCAAAGTAGCCAGGACAAAGCTGTATATATCAGAGGTGAAGTCTACTCCATCCCACACAATAAACTATGAGTAATGTCTTATGTTTATTATGTATTCACCTCTGTTAGAACAAAAATATGTATATCAATATATATATATAAATAAATAAATGGTGTCGAATCAGAAAAAGAAACGTATGGATAAGTGGACAGACAAGAATAGTCGATATAATAAAATACTTGTCAAGAAAATTAATTGTCACATCTCAGTCGTTGGACAAACAAAGTCATGTTGTTGTACCCGATGGGAGTCAAGAAGATGACTGATCATCCTAAACTTGCGATCGATGAAATCATCAAACTCTGCAGAATATGAGGCACAACAGTGGATCGATAAAAATTAACTATTAAAATTAATAACCAAGTATAAGAATGTTTACAATGTATTATTAATAATTTAACATACTTAATTAATTGTTACGTACTTGTCTTCTAAGTACATCTTCAGTGTACACCTCGTAATGTGATGGTCCAAGAAATAGACTCTGTAACAATTATACATACGCGGTCTTTCTATTAATGTTTGTATTTTCTTAATTATGTAAAAAAAAATTAGTCCATTAGTGTTAAGATCCTATCTAATAAATCTAAGTAATTGTTTTAAAAAAGGTCAAATCTAGTGATATAAACTTAACTGCTGATATAAATAAATAATTAAAACCCTCATTTTCGTAAAAAACGAGTAAATATGATTTATGATTTTGAAAGCGCGTCCTTAACAATTTGATCTCCATTCTATAAAGTGCATGAAGTAACATTTGAAAGGGTTTAACATACATTTTTAAGGATTATTAACTTCAAACTGTGTATAACCGTTGAACAAATGAATTATGATTTTCTAATGAGCATTCTTTATTTTATTAACTTGTTGTGTAGAAGAACTATAAGTGAATTACTATTTTTATTTAAAATAGTAAATGGCATATTGGACGCCCTTAATTTAATTGAATTGATTGTACACCATGTTCCCGCGCGGAGTACCAGGCCATAAGGGTTTGAATACAATTAAAAATGTAATAATAAAACATTGTTTTTTAAGAAGTTGTTTCACGTTTCTCTGCCGCGATATTCTGAAATATGAAAATATATATGGCTGCTATAATACGGAGACTCGGATAATCTAAATTATACCGTGATGCCTCATCGGTTGTGCGAATCTTATTTCATTCATTCCAAACGCCGTCCATTCGCATGTCCGTAGGTACGGCTATTAAATTACTCTTCATCTTATTTCCGAACAAAAAAATATTATCCATTTCTGTCGCAGGAGTACTATTCAAGTCGGTCCGCTCCGTTTTGGCAGTAAAATAACAGTTAACAGTTCGCTTTGTTCCCCAGGAATTCCGCCGCGGCATTAGGAACAGTATCAGCCGCGTTTGTGCATTGTGCAGCTCGGGTTATCGCGTGTTTTACGGAAATTCTCGGCATATTTCTCCATAAAAAATACTCGGGGCTATTAAATGTAGATTTACAACGACGAACGACATTCGCCGGTGTTTTGCCGTTTTCGCGGTTATTTATCGGGCATTCGTTACTCTTGGGCAATATTAAATTGTTTTATTAATGTTCTAGGTAATGTAAGATAGAAACTGATTATTTCATTATTATCGGAGTTTAGACTATACCGAGTGGCGCCATTCAGGAAGGCCGCGCGACAACTGGCTTGTCACGATGATCGGAAGATGGTTTTAAAACCCATTAAATGTATCAATACATATTATGAATAACCCAATATCAATCAATCAATCAATAATGAAGAGAAGTATTAATTTTTATAATCTTAATTTATTTTTAATGCAAATCAAATTAATCAATATCTATATATCGAAAAAATATTTTATTTGTAACCGAGATTCAAACCTGGAACTTTTCCCGTCCGGGTAAATGCGTTATTCTGTTTCGTCATATCAACCAGGTAGGTTTACGAGAAATTTGTGAACTTATATTATTTTTTTAAAAGCGATCAATTTTATCTTTCTAGTTGATTAATTTAATTTGTATTAAAAATACCACAGAACTATGTTCTGAAAACTCCAACTTCACAGCAATAATGTATTCTCTGTAAAAATATTTTTAAATCCTCTAAAATGTAATAGCATTTAATTTAATTTGACACAATATCCGTACGCCCCTGGTGGAATTGTTATTAAAATTATACCTAATAAAATTGTTTGATATTTCATCGACTTGGTCTAGTGTATTCGATCTTGTAAAAATTGTTTATTTATCGAAATTTTAGAGTTCGAAACAGTTCCCCTCCTGCAACAACACTGTATATCGGTTTTTACAAATGTTGATACATAGACGGAGTGTCGGCCAACTTCGATTATATACAATGTTGTTGCGGGGAAGCTCATTTAGAAATTGTATTTAATAGTACTTTTATTCATTTTATATGATTGTTTAATATACCATTTGATGCCCAAATAGAAATAAAACGTCGTGGCATTCATAACCAGACCTGTCCAAAAACGATTTAGAATTGTTGCAGGGGTGATCTCAGTTACAAACCAAATTAAAATACAAAATGCCCAACTTTAGTTAGCTGATATCAGTTAGTTAAACACATTTTTCGAACCATTGCAGTTGTTCAATTTTGGTTGTATGGCGATGATATGTTTGTTTTACAATTCTTTGGGGATGAAAATAAGGAAATTATTAATAATAGCAATATGAGTAATTTAAATGTAGTAAAAAAGCTAAATGTTTTCTAAGTATTCTCTTACGATTTGACATTTATTGCAAATAAATATGTTAATCAATTTATAAATGCATGTGCATACTCATTTACTCTTTTGTCATGGAAATATATAGGCATATTCGTATGCATAATATGTACAATACACATAATATGTAGTGCACTCACACTAATACACTAAAAACTAAACTGAAAAATAAAAAATAATCATTCGGTCTGTAATGATTTTCCGACTTTAGTGATTTCACTTTCAATATAACTTGGGTATTTTTAAAATTCTTCTCCCCCCTTACAGCACCACTCTTTACTACCTTATTCTATGTTAACCCGTCTACCCACCACTTCATTTTAAAATTATTGTTTTTATATTCACTTTAAATTCGTCTACAAAAAAAATTAATATAATTAATTGACATGGCAGTTGTGTTGCATCATAATTATTTTCAAGGACAACTGAGAATTATAATAATTAAGTAAAATAATAATTTTCATATCATATACAATAATTAAAATCAATCACTCTTTCTATAGTCATAAGCTTAAACTTGTTCTCCACTATGTACCGTATAATTAATTATTAATAATCTAGAAATAGTCGAAATTAAAAAAATAATAATTCAAAATTCATTTATTTATTATTTAAAAAAAAAAAAATTCTCACTTAAACAGTGTAAACAGCACAAGAAATAATGATCACGTGTTATTTTTGATGTTTTTTTTAAATTTTTGGGTAAGTCATCGTGATAAAAACTCAGGCGCCCGGTTTGGACCTTAGGTGAGCCGGTGGGTTAAAAACTAACGCAATTTTCTCGCAACAAAGTCCAATTATGTTTAATTAGTGATTCTAGTTTGGTTCTAGTTTTCTTTTCATCTCCCGAGATAGTAAAACTCTGGATAATGTCTTCCGGTGCACGAAGGAGCCGTGCATCCCGCATATTACTTCATGGAACTACGGTTTGTATTCCAGAACGCTCTTTTATTAAACAGTTAAAATAATGGAGGTGTTGCTTCGACGATATTTTTAATCAGTTTATCAGTTAATTCGACTGAATTTAAATTCTAATAAAAATTGTCTTACCAGAAATAAATATATTGCTTACCGTGTTTTGGTGAACCGTCAAAGTTCAACATGATACAACGATACGCAACAGTGCGGCGATGTATTGTAGCTACAAGAGAGCCAATCAGATGTGTCATTTGTTAATTTTCTCATGTAGAAGGTATATTCATTCCATTCATATATTTCAGGGCGCCTAAATACATGTCTTATTTTACTGTAATGTTTTTATGTAGAGGTTCGAATCTGAGATTCAGATTTAGTGATAATTTTAAGCGATTAGTTAGTTTAAGGCGAGGAGATGATGAGATGTCCGAGGAGTGACTACATTTTCATCAGGGTCCGAGAGTGCAATTGAGCAAAATTTGGAATGGATGGTATTCAATAATATATACATTTCTATGTTCGAGCCGGATCGGGGTAGCCAGGGGGAAGTGGGAGGGTGCCTAGCTTGGAGCAGAGTCTTAAAAAACAATTACTCAAAATTGCTTTAAATTGTTAAAGTTGTAGAATCATGCAGAGAACAGACAGAGATACATTTAATTTTATATGGACGTTTTTTTATTCTTTTCTCCGAACAGTTTTATGAATTCTATAACAGCTGATCAATGAAAAATTGTTTCATGCCGATCGATTATCAGTCCATTTGGTTCTGTCAAAAATCGAATCTTATTATGACTACTGTTCTGTTCGCACAAACTAAATATTTGTTAGATTTTGACCTGACATGTCCTGTAGACTCAAAAATCTATGGAGATCATAAACATATGTACAATGAGGAGTAGGTCTAGAATACACTATATTTGCTACAGTTCCATTATAAATTAACATAGTCGAATGGAACATGAATTGAAAACGCCTTACGTGGAGGAGTTTTTAAGGAATATATATTCCTCTATATTATTTTACTGAAGCAGTTTTCTATTCATGTTGGAAATTAAAGTTACATGGTATAGATGTGTTTTGTAATACGGCCCAAAGACTTTAAGTAAGATCGAAAGTTGTAAAATGTAAGTAATGATTCCGATACTCGTCTCATCACGTCTCAACAGATCCAGGAAGGTAATTAGCCAATCAGGACGACCATGGGAGCTCGATTGTTTTTCTTTCTTTGTAATTAAATACTGTTTCACAGGCGCATTCTTTAAGCAACTACGTAATAAATAGTTGAATAGACACCGAAGTTACGTGATGTTAGAGTTCGTATTAATCACCTTACAGGTGGTTAATGTCTTTAGAATATTGTATGCTATTTATGAATTGATATAAAAATGTATTCATTAGCACTGTACGTATATCTTTAAATACTGCGGAAATACGCGGCAATGACCAAAAAAAAGGTAGTTGTAATTTTTTCAGAACATTGTTCTGTGATATTTAATACTAATTAAATACATCAATTCTTAAGATGACCGATATAATTGCAGACCCATAGATTTTTACTAATATTCACAACTTCAACTAACATAATTAAAGTAGAAGACAAAGTTAAACATTCATATATTAAATTGATACACAAGTTAATAGCATTTCTATTTTTATGCTTTGTAAATAAAAAAATTTAATACACTTTAACAGCATTATACTGCAATCGTATTGTTTTATTGGATAGGTATTGGCAGAGGCGTGCACTCCATATAATCAAAAAATCTATGCATAGCTATAGTTTCTGGTAAATAGTTCATATAATTCATGTTAATGTTTTAACTAAAATAATCTAGTAATCTTCAAAAGTGATAAATAAAGCTGCGCTTGTAAATTCTGCCCCAAACATATACCAATCAAACGCAATACTTGTGTGTTTAACGTCACGTCGTGTTCTGAATACACGTCTTCGCTTAAACATACGTGTTGCAAAACAGCGCAAATGTATCTGAAGCGGACTTGAATGTATGCATTCAAATGCATTTTGAACATGGTAATATTTTATATTATGAATAGCCTTTCACTTAAAATCTTATACTACTACATATACTTTTTACAGAAATATGCTATCAAGTGTTTAGTGACATCCCATCGTACTTTTACAGCATCGTTATTAGCATAACTTAAATCCATGCCTAGTACACGCCACTGGGTATTGGACATATATATATAATTAAATATAATTTACCTTACCGGAACAAATAATTATTTTCTTTTATAAAATAAACATAGTTATTTAAACTCCACAGTCGGTGCTACCAGACGACATTCAATTAATGGAAACTGGGCCTAGTAATGCATAGCGCCATTTAAGTGTCTTTTCAACATAATAAACCTATAAAATATTCAGTTGGACGAAAGCATTTTTAAGTTCTACGTCAATGGATTTCCTTTGTGTTTCATTAGGTACTTTTAAAAAAAAAATGTTTGTTTTTAAAAAGCGCAAATACGATATAAATAATGTAATTCAAAAATGCCCTACGCTCTATCTGTTTGAACACAAAGGATTTTTATATCCCAGATAATACAATAGAAGACCGGCCAATCGAATATGTACAATTGTAAAAAAAATAACCCTGGCTATGAATGTATTTTGCTTTACTAAAATACAAATATAGACCTAATAATTATTGAATTAATCTTGTACCTTTATAATAATTATTGTAATAAATAAACAATTAAATATAAGTTTAAATAAATTTATTATTTTAATAATTTAATTGATAAAAATGAAGTTTCAACTACAAAATAACGAACATTTCAGACATGTTTTTTTTTGAGATTAACCGAGGAGTTAAGGCATGAATTAAAAACCACTAATACTACTATTAATTATTAAGGAGAACACATTCTTATTGTGAAGTTGTAATTATTCAGAACATAGGTCTGTGATATTTATATATATATAAATATTTATATATGATAGACATATATATAAAATCAATGTTATCGAAAAATATTGTTGTTGCTACCGTTACTCGAACCTGGATCTCTTCCAATCCGGAGAACGTGCATTATCCGATTATGCTATATCAACACAGTGGATTGTCGACGAATTTTCGAACCTATATGTTACACTTTTCAAATTTATACATCTATCGTTCCATTATTTGAAAGCCACCTACTTTATTTTTACAGAATATCAAACACCTTTGACTAAACCTATAGCAGACGCCAGAATTAACAATTCATTTTTATAAAATTTTTGACACATTGATACAACTTATATATTATTAAGAGAACACATTCTTATTATGAAGTAATTATTCAGAACATAGGTCTGTGATATTTTAAATACAAATTAAATGTATTAATTAGAAAGATATACATATAAAATCAGTTTTATCGAAAAATATCGTTGTTGCTACCGGGATTTGAACCTGAATGTAATCATCACTTCTATGGTTTATTGCCAACAACTCCGTTGCCTTGAAAAAAAAAATTGAATGAAAACGCTACAAACATAAAATAATAAGTAATCAAATTAGGTGATTATAAAAAAAAAAACATTTAAGTCTTGTTACAATATCTACTTAAGATCAACTGTTAAATCAATAATAATTAAGGCATAGTATTTACATACAACTCTTTTAATGGACAAAATGTGTAGACACCGCATTTGAAATTTCATAGAAAATAAATGGATATATTTACATCGAAAATTATTTTGAAATATTAATACGGATTTGGTACATTTAAGGCCGGTTGTGTGATCAGTAAAAAAAAATTCCATGGTAACTTTTCACTAGCGCCCATAGTAAAAATCTTTTCAGGGTTATTGATACATCAAATTTGCCACTGTCAAAGATGGTCAAAGACAATCTCGCCTCTCGGCGTGGCAAGGCTAATAATTATGAAATGTGCTCTATTTTCTGCTTTATATGTGGCTTTATTCGCCCCCTGCGTTTGAAACCTGTCACTTCGCAAAATTTTGTCGGATTATGTGCTAATGTGTATTAAACAACGAGATCACCATCGGACGAACTTTCGTCACTAAAATAGCGGGATATTGAATGAACAATTGTTGTGTACTGCAACTTTCAAAGTATCAATGTGACAAATGACTTTTGAAACAGCTGTGATAATAGCTGAGTCTTGCCTCAGTTGAAAAGTTCTCATTAGCTATAATTCCATTCAAAGCGCCGTTCACTTTGTTCCCTGCAGTTACCCTCCTTTCGATATCTTTCTCTGCCTTTTCGTTTCTATCGAACATTCTTTCCAAATACACAAACTCATCTGTTTGTTCCAAACATTCATTACCTACAAGTATTTTGCACGTTGACTTACTTTCCTCTTTCTCCAGTACCATTATTTTCAACTTTTTTACATTCGTAATAAGGTCGCTTTCCTTGCATACATCGTACATTCTACTCACTAGCCTCTGTAATTCTTGTTCATTATTCGCCATTAATACTGCATCATCGGCGTACAATAAACAGCATACAATCAAATCACCCATTTTCGCTCCTACATTCATATATTCCAGTTCTAGGTGTGCCAGTTTTTTCGTCTGATTTTAATTTTTATAATATTTAAAGTGTCTTCTGTGACATGTCATGGTGAGTAATACCATTACTCCATTCAAGCCTCGTACACAATAGCATTAATGACCTTGATTAGACCGACGTACTTTTGGGTAGGTAATCAGTTCAAGCGGAAATTATATACGTCATAACAACATTGCTCCTAAAGCAATATCCGGAATATTTTATACGATCGTTGTTATAATTCATCTCATTATTAATACATATGTGCCGATCCCAACGTGTCGCGCGACGTGCAGCGGCGCAATGCCGGCGGGGCGAGGGTCGCGGTTGGCCGCTCATGGGGAACCACACTGCGGGGGGGTCACACCACTGGTATATGTGTCTAGTTTTAATTGAGTCATTGCGAATATAATTACAATGTTCACTTCCTTAAGGTCAAGCCAAACGAGCTGACGTGGGAACAATATGAAATTACGCATAAAATTATGTTAATTTATTTTTCTAAAAATAAATCCACATCGAACCGCTTCACATAAAGATATTGTTAGTTGAAACTATTTGGAAATATCATTATAATGCAATCGCGTTTTCCTCATCCCTTCTTAAATCCCATAAGCTTTTCTGGGTATGATCATTAGCAGCAGTGCTTACAACCTAGGACAATTCTTAGCTACCCGCAAAATTTACTAAATAAAAATATTTATTAGAAAATAAATTGGCACTGTTTTCTGACAGTAAATGACCTTTGCGTGTTTGCAATTCAACACTGCCTGGATTAGTGTAGAGAAAAAAATCCCAATCTAGTGACGAATGTGTAGGACGGACATGGGAGCTTTTGCTCATAAAGGTTAAGCGGAGGGTCGCCATTCACTGCTTACAGATTTTGTTTCCATTTACATATATTATATCTCTAATTTGTGTGGTATCTCTCTTCCTGTCAATCACCCCTAGACTACTACAGTTAGCCTATCTACCAGTGATGAGAAAAAATGCTACTCTTGACTCACTGGTGTGATTGTGATTGGTATTCGATAATATCAGTGAATGAAAACTGTGACCACAGTTTCATTAATAATACGCATGCGTCGATATCATAATACACGAAATAAATAGAAAAACACAATTTTGAGCGTATTTACTTATATTAGTCAAACTTCATTTGTGTAAAAAATATATTCTAGCATGTCAGCACGTTTTTACATAATCAAAATTAAAAATTAATATAAAATGTGAAGTAGGAATTTATCCGTCACCATTGAGTTGGGACAAAAAATTGTAACAGTGTAGTCCTATAAAAAATTCAATTAACAGCAAAAATGTCGACTACCTCCGCATATTCATTCCCCAAAGAATGCAGTCTGGGGACTGCGGAGTTAGCTAGTGCATGAGTTCTGACATTACCACTGTGATAAAACAATGAATTGTGTCTCGATGAACACAATGGTGCGCGAAAGTCAAGCAGACCAACAATCTTGAGGCAGTCAATCATACCATTGATGATCCTGTATAGAAAAATAAGATCGGTCATCGTACGTCTCACTGATAAGTTTAACAATTTCAGACGGCTGAAGAGATAATCATAATTGATATCCTCAGAGCGTATATTTAATTTAAAATTAATAAATCTTAGAAACTTTCTCTGGATTCTTTCAACCGCCGTCGAGTGTACAATAAAGTGTGGAGACCATATAACTGAATTATATTCTATCTGAGGTCTGACTAAAGAAGTGTAGAGGACTTTATACGTGTACAGGTCTGAAAAGGCTTTAGCAGTCCGCAAAACAAATCCCAACATTTTGATACCTTTATCAGTTATCGAATCAATGTGAGGAATGAATGATAATTTACTGTTAAATGTTACACCCAGATCATTGATGTTTTGTCAGTATCTAAATTTTCGTTACTTGAGTTGTCGAATAAGGTCAAAATAGTACTTATATCTCATTACTCTTTATCGTATTATAGTCAAAATACTATGTACTTATTTAAAACAAATTAGACGAATGACTAAAAAAGATGTACAGAAAAAAATTCTATCGATCGACAAATATTTTTCTCTCGAATTTGCCGGAAAATGCATTATTATTACTCCATTTAATTTTATGACGAATTTATGACATCTATTAGATATATCTAATTAAAAGATATCATTTTTTTATTTGTAACGGATCTCTAAATCCTCTATGTAATACGTATATATAAATTCTGTTCAGTTCATGTTCTTGATATACGTACATATTATAAACATTATTTTAAATATACAAAAAAGGCGAACAAGCTTCATAATGTAAGAGATGTTCACTGTTCATCCGTTGTCAATCTTACAAATATGAAAACCATTATTGTTATTAATATATGTATATTTTTATCTAAACCAAAAATATTAGGAATGAAGTAAACAGGATTTAAAAAAAATTCTAATAACATAATAAATAAGTAAAATACTCTCGCTACCCCATGACTGAAACACTATGCAAAACAGAAAAATTAATATAAAGAAATGATGTTGCAACTTCATAATAAAATTATTTGTATTTTTTACTAGCGATGTAAAAATTTATCATCATAATCAAATGTGTAATTTTTGATATAATCTAAAATTGAGATGTGGGTCGTCTTCTATTGTTTATTCCACAAACTGGCACTAACTTGGTTTTGATCTCATTTATTATTAATCCCGTTTTCCTTGCTGATGTATCGAGTGGCACAAACGCATCTTTTGGTATTTATTCAGACCTTTCGATAACTCTAAAGTCATTATCAGCCTTTACTGACACACCCAGAAAGATGACGTGTTGAAGGATCCCATGCTCAGTCCAGAAATAGACGGGATTGAAAGGGCGAAATCCTCAAAAATAAATAACTTGTGGTGGACTAGACTTCTCCGAAACTGCCGCTGGTGATGCGCATATTTGCTGCGTACTTTCTCACAGAAAGAAAACGAATACATAGAAATTATTAACATATAAAGCGATGCAAATTTATATTATTATTAACATTTACAAATTTATCGGAAAATGTCAAGTGTTATGAAATTAATTAAGAGTATCATAAAAATTATTAAATGTTTATACGATTGTATAATACATTTATAAGATCAGATATCTTTATTGGTCTGAACTTAACTCACAGAGTGCAGAGCGGTGTGAATCATTGTCATTTCTGAAAAGTGTAAATGGCATTGGGCGGGCCATATTTCATGACGCATAGATTTTTTTCTTTTTTATTTATTTTACATTTTTAAAATTCTCTCCAAAAAGAGACCAGCTCTTGGGCTTGGAGAGGGAATTACACTATAATAATACCTATGTAATACCTTACATATTCTATTCATTGTCCATTTGTGTGCTTCTGAAGTGTTCTGTAACATTGTTTATTTTCTAATAATGTGCTTCTGAAGTGTTCATTTAGTTTCTTTTTAAACTCTTTTATATCCTTTATTTCTTTAATTTGTGTAGGGAGGCTATTGAAATTTTTTATCCCTAAATATATAAAATTTTGCTGATAGTGTTTGGTGTTACATTTAGGGATTTTAAAGTTATTTTTAAACCTTAATGACGTGCTTGTTTCAAATTTTACAGTGTTATTTTCTTTAATTAATTGATTAATTGAGATTTTATTGTAAATGTTTTCTGTTTTGGGAACCGGGAATTTTGCAAAGTATGTTACGAAATTATCGAAGAAGTGGAAGTTACATGTTAAAAATTAGTGAAGGACCAAAGAGACGGCAGTCATGGTGAGGCGTTCATCCAGCAATTAACGAAACATTGTGCTAAACACTCATTGAGATATATCGTTGTCACGATTTTATTTTCGAGAGGAGCAGTCCCACTCACAACAGACATGATTCACCTGAATTTACAAACTGAGACATTGAACATTCAAGTTTTGAATATTAATTTTTCAATTTCATCGGTCATGAGGTGAAATTTTTACAAAAATGTCACTTTATATAATAAAGAAAACTGATTTTTTATTTCGGGCATATTATATAATATACATAACTCCTACATCTTATGTATATTTAAATCAACAGTTGGTCTTCTGAAAAATATTACAAATGCTACTAAAGTATAATTTTTTATCTCCTAAACTACTAAAAAATTGAACATGATTATAACACAGTTTTATAACGAAAGTTATTGTCAGAATTTTGATACAAAAGTCAAATTTTGTCTAAAACATCACATGATACCTTGTTGTTCCAAGGTCACGAGTTATGTCATTTACATTATGATCATTTGCTGTTGATGAGAGGCTGCTCCTCTCAAAATGTAATCGTGATATAAATATATCTCAACATGTGTGTGCAGTCAAATGTTTAGTTTATTTAAAAAAAAATCATTTTGCACCACAATGTAATTGCCATCTCAGTTAATGGTATTACGATACATAAGTATTTTAAAAATAATTTTAATTGTTTTTTAATTACATACGTATTACCCTCTCCCTCTAAATAATGAGATTTTTTTCTTACAGAGACACAAAAATCTTTGAATTGTATAGTTTCATTTTAAGTTGAACTTTGTTTTAATTAATTTTAATTCTAATTTTGTGCATAACTTGTGTCATATTTTATATTTGCAAAATAATAGTAAAATAAAAAACACTTCATAAATAAATTAAATAATGTATGTGCACATGCTTACATCGAAATCAGACTGAATGCAGTGGAAATGAGATCACTTAGGCGTATATGCGGCGGATCCATTTAGGACAGAGTACAGAATGAAGAAATAAGAAAATAATCCAAAGTTGATCTTAGTATAGTGAGTAAGATTAAGAAAGGATCACAAGGAGAGAATGGTAAGAAATAGAGGACGTCCGCGGAAGACTCGGCACGACCAGGTAAACCAGATACTGGAAAATGGTCCTGTTAGTTGCCTTAATAATCGACGAGCTTGTATGTGAAGATGTATGAATGTGGATGAAGCGAGAATTTTTTGACAGTACAGAAGAGTGTGGCGCTCTATCCTCTCTGCCTACCCCCGCGGAGTAACTGCGCGATGTTAAGTTAATTATAGTTACCTAGTTCACTTACAGTAACCTCGTACACACTGAAACCATCTGAAACCACTATTGGAACATAATTACATACTGGTTCACAGCGATTTATTAAACGCGGTGTTGTTGGTGCAGCATCAAACAACGTTTTCGTTAGATTGATTTTTAAACAACGTGTCAACAATTTATTTTAAATCTTAGAAATATGACATGTGACCTGATTTTAATAGTCCTATCAGTAAATTATTGTCCATTATCACATTTCAAGTAATGTGCAGTAAATTATTGTCCATTATCACATTTCAAGTAATCACCTGTTTGGTTCTATTATGATAGGGCATAATATAATTTCGGGTCTTACTATTTCCACGCACTTCTTAAAAACATCTCTGTTATATTTTACTATTTATGTTAGGCGGACAATACACGTCCATGTTTATTTGAATCATTTAAAAATATGGCTTTCCGAACTTTAATATATTTAATTTTCTGATTGTATATGTATATTATTAAAAATAACGGTTATCTATATAGGGTCATAATATTGCAATTTGTCTGTTTTATTTAATTATATATAGGTACGGTATATTCACATAAAAAACAATTTGCTCAATTCCGTTGTTTTTATATTTAATATTCATTAATAAAATATGCATTTTTAAGATTATCAAAATCAACTTTGTGGTTAAAATCCATTATTTTAGATTGTTAACTTTGTTTTATTAACCACTTGATTAGTTAAATACATCTACCGGTTTCGAAAAATATAATTTTCTTCTTCAGTGTGTCACCTAACCTAACCTAACCTAACTTAACTTAAATTGTTACTTGATGATACAAAATTATTAGAATATTTTTTTGGAAAAATTTTTGAAATAGGATGACAAACTATGCACAATTTGATTTATATCGGTCAAAGAGAACCAACACCAAATTTATATATATATATATGTATAACATGATAAATATATAATATATGTAACTGGCGTCTCTTCTGGGTTAGATTGCTTTCTTTGTAAATGGTTTCCTTGTCACGGTAACACGTACCATTGTCTCAAAAAACTACGGTACAACCGTAACCGAAACGTCGGTGTTTCCCCAACGAACCATATACAAAGAACCGAAGAGACCCTAAATTAAATATATATATATATATATATATATATATATATATATATATATATATATATGTATATGTATATACGGATATACAGTGGAGTTGCCATTAAATCCATTCTCAAAGTAAATGTGTACGATTCAGAGCACTTTTAAAAGAGTAATTTAACATCAGGCCATATTTTCTCTTTTGTTGATAAGCAACTTTAAAAATAAATCCATTATTAATTTAATCTCTTTCATGGCTTATGTTAATTCGTTTTCAGCCAAATCCGACGACCGAAAGTGGATTTTTTCATAATACTTAAAAATGTGTTTTACTTGCCGCTATTGTAATTAATGAAATACTTTTCTTAAAGTTATTTGATTTTGATAATTTCTAATCAATATGCCCCTGGGCAACGCACTGTTCACTCATCTGTTTGCTAATTCTCTTTACTGGCTGTCTCCATTATACAACCAGCGACTTCCTCCATGGAGTGCTCAAGTTCTCGGTCAGCTGTCGTGTGTATTGTGCAATCAGTCTTGCATTCACCGCGGCCATTCACTAATTGCGTGTTTATAAAACGGATGTTATAATAATTGTTATAAAATATTATTCTCCGCTGTAATAGAGAATCACATAACCTTAGGTACCCAAGATCTATGATCTTATGATTTTGTAACGCAAGATTTATTAATTATTATTAATCTTTCGAGTGACTTTATTCTCTCTATAATCTGATGTCTAAATATATATATATTTAATTTAAGGTTTCCTCAAGTACTAGTGTATGGAATTGACATCTCTTCTGGGTTAAATCGCGTTTTTTTGTTTTCTATAAATGGTTTCTAGGCCGACGTGTAGGCAGTCGGCATGGTAACACGTGGCATTGTCAAGGCATTGCCTCAAAAAATTGCGGAACAACCGTACTTTTTCGCAGGAGATAAATTTCCCACAGTTGAGTTTTTTTTATAGTTTTAAGTCAATCCTTTAATATTAATTCTATGCATATATTAGTTGCGAATGACTGTGCCGCCGTCTATGGGTTGACTTATTAAATTCATTATTATTTTTCTTTTAACTACACTGACAAAAGAAAACAAAATAACAATAATAGAAAGAGACGCCAGTTTCATACACTGTTGTTCGCGGAAACCTTAAATTTAATGCATATGTATATATTCACTCGATACTTGGTGAAATGGAAGATTCTAAGGGCGCAGTAAAGGGCTTACTTGGAGTGTATTTTTCAGGCGGATAACATAATCTATTATGGGGTGGCTCTCGGGTGGGGGATGGAGAGGTTAATACTTTGATGGTGGATTCTAAAAGTTACAATGTTTTACGTGTGCAACACCGCGTACATCAGTCAATAACAATATTTTTCTCAGGCTGCCCGAAACAATTCTCCTTTTCGACCTCCTCCAGGCTTCGTGGATCCTTGAATTGCATGCTTTATTAGGTCACTCCACCGTGATAACTATCTTTCTCTGCTTCTTCTATTTTTAATGTTGCCGGTAACTTCCAAGGTCGCGTCATGCAACGTGTCCAAAATACTAAAGAGGCGCGTCTTGATTACCAATTTGGTCATTGCGTCTTGCCGTCCGCCAAGAAAACGTCTCCAACAACATTTTTTAAAGACGTCCATCCTTGCACACGCTTTCAGAGCCGCAAAGAAATATGGAAAAGCCCAGAGTTCTTTATTAAATTTTCAATATGCGAATATGTTATTCTTTTGTCCTGAGCAACACTTAATTATATTTAAATAACATTGTTACACCTGCATGTGGTTTTAAAAATTATGTAAAATAATTCTACGTCAAAATAACAACGCAAAATTGCCAAAATTAAAGATCCAATAAAGTCAATGCAAATAGGTACGTACATTTTTCTTTTTTTCTACAATAGATGTTTAAAGATTTTGTATTTGTTTAATATTTGTCACCATCATTATGTTCCGAGGCATCAAGTTGCGGCTGAAGCTCGGCATCAAGTTGCGGCTGAAGCTCAGCACCAACTTTCTGGTGCAAGCGGCGCTCTCATGGAAAGCTGGTTCCCTGACCAGAGAATGGCAGCGCCTACAGAATAGCTACATATACAATGGCCGTGACTGAAGTAGTTATATATGTAATATTTATATTTGTGTGTATGTATTTGTGAACTTTTTACTTTTTATTAACTTTTTATTATTATTTTCTTTTTTATTATTTATTATTTTATCAATATTTTCCTTGGTTTTCTTTTTCATAGCATTATATTTATTTCATAACCTTAATGTATCACATAATATGTATTATCTCTATGGCGAATCGGGTTAAAAAAAAACCTTATCATGCTGAAATAAACACATTTATTATTATTATTATTATTATTATTATTACTATTATTATTATTATTAGTTGGTACTATTGGCTCTACAATCCCTGGTGGATCTTGGTATAGTTTAATACAATATTTATTTGCATTAATGACCATGAGTCATAAAAGAGTCAAAACAAAATTTCACTATAATGTGATAAGACGTTTCCTATAATTAGTATAATTCGAGACCTAGTTGTGCAGCAATTCTATTCTAATTACATTATTTTTTGCCAATTTTCAGGCTTCACTTTCATAAATTAGTGTTAGCATCAAAACTCCATTATGAACCACTAGTCTTACATTGAATGACAAATTAATATTGAGGACAACTGCGTTTAGAGCACCATTATCTTAATTTCCCCTAGTCACCTTACTTTTTACACCTTTCTCTAATCTTACCGTCACTAATGAACATACCTACTTCCCAAATACACAAACTCATTCTTAAAACATTTAGTCACACTTAGGTCTTTCGAACACCATCACCTTCAGTCTCCTTACTAAGATTGGGTTAGCAGGGGTCGACAGACTTTCTAGAGAGAAGAGCCAAATATTAAGTAAACAGAATTTAAAAATTTTCATAGATCAGCAATATAAATTTTCACTGTAGCTATATAAATTGTAATGACGAAGAAAAACGAGATTAAATTATCAAGATTTTTATTTACAACTCAAATTCACAATACAGTCATAATCTACTTAGAAGAATACAATGGATGGGAGTCATAAGCTTCAGTAACTTAGTGCACTACTTGTTAAACAAAAAAAACTAAATAACTAGACACTAACTAATAAAACACTTTTTGGCCTTTGCAAAGTTGACTAGTTAGAACGGTAACCTTGCATGCTATGTCTGGCTTGTTCAGGCAAGATTGAAAATTATTGTTGTTTCATTCGCTTCTTAACTTATTTATTATTTGATTCGTGGAAGAAAATATTTTTTCGCATTGACAGGTAGAGCCAAAGATTGGCAAATGCTAGTTCATTTATTATGTGATATGTTTCAGGAAAACTATTCCATGTATCAAATATAATTGTAGATGAAAATATGAGCTACAATTGAAGAGTCGCAAATGCCTATGAAAAGAGCCGCATGCGGCTCGCGAGCCGCGGTCTGCCGACCCCTGGGTTAGGTAGCTAAGATTTTAATTAACTCATTGATATTCTTCGTCTAAGTATAACTTAGAGTTGATAAATATGGATAATAAAATTAATAAGACTCATATTATTTCGTATATATTCTGACTTTTCCACAAATTCATCTTAGTATTATTCTACCACGCTGCACAGACTTGGTTTATAGTCTCTGTGTGGACCTCGCTATTCATTAGCCCGCACCTTTCTGGAAGACATTGTGCACTTAACAGGAACTGGAGCCGCTTTTCTCCGCCTCAGCTCGCAGGTCAGGATGATGGCATTACGACGTAATCTCTCAAAAGATACAATTATTTTCGTTACCTTTGGTAGATGGCGCCGGCGCGTTCAATTAGTATTTTCTCACCCGTCACATTTCATTATTAAAGATTAATCTTGATTAATCGTACCTGCCCAGCAAATCCGTAAAGCTCGCTGTTCCATGTTCCGTTATTACGACACCTTCCTAAGATGCCATTTGTTATATCAGTGAAAATAAATGGCCGCGTTAATAAAACGCTCGGAACTCAAGGTAACCGGAATCAGTCTTGAGGAAAGTATAATTAGCAAGTGAATCGGGTCGGTTTGGTGATTATGTTCCGATAAAATCCAGTAACTCAATTTATTTATTTTTCTTTATTTTATCTCGAGTCCATAATTAATGACGACGGAAGCTGCGAACCAAAAATTAAACGACGCAATCATCTCAATGGCGAAAAGTTCTAAGACCAGACTCGACGAAATATTGAAAGACCGCGTTATAACCAAACAACCGAGTTCAGGGAATCGTGGAAACGTGGACTCTGAAGACAAGGAAGAGAAGGTGTATTCATGCTCTTGAGATGTGGTGCTGGAGAGGCGTGTAACGCATACCGTGGACGGCGAGATGCACGAATGTCTCCATTCTGCAGGAGCTAAACACCAAGGACACACTCTCAACCATTTATCTAGGACAAATCCTCCAATGTTTTGGACATCTTGCAAGAAGACGTCGAAGGACGGAGAGGGAGACGAGGATTCCTCACTTGATAAAATTGTGGGCTTCTCTGATGTAGTCTTCAGATCTGCAAGATGCCGGGAAAAGTGTTGGAGAATAATCAAGAAGGCGGAAGATAACGATCCACAGTCATGAGCGACAGACGTAGATGGATGAATATCTGTATATGGAAAATTGACACAATTTAAAATACACAAAACTTTACAGGAATGATTTTTAAAGTTATTATCAATTTCAATGGACATAAAATCGGTCAGCCCTGTTTTTGTAGAATCATTTTTCAGTAATCTATTATCTTTTCGTGTGTGTACATTAACATTAACGACCTCCCACCTGGCGATTCAGTCGACAACTGACATTTATCCCCAAAAGGAGAAGAGCTAAAATATTAACGTCACTCTGCCCTTTAGGAGTTACTTTCAAAGTTATTTTTATTTGTTAACTTTGTTTTATTAACCACTTATTGAATTTAAATACATCTACCGGTTTCGAAAAATACCATTTTATTCTTCAGTATTGACATCCTGAAGAAGAAAATGGTATTTTAAACTCAGTAAGTGGTTAATAAAACAAAGTTAACAAATAAAAATAATTAATTTTAACCACAAAGTTAATTTTGCTAATTTCAAAAACACTTTTAAAGTTGGACTTCTAACAATTATTTCCATAAATTTAGTACACTTTTTTAAGATTTTTTTCATAATTATCTCTGCATTTTTAAAATGTGTCATTTTCCAATCAACGGAGCGATGTACATTTTTATCTTTTTATTTCAACACTTTATTAGTATTAGAATGTTAATTTTTCATTACATTTTTTTAAATTCCTATATATTCTCATATATAAATTTTTCAAAAACATAACGTATATCATTTTAACTTAATAAAATAACATTTTTCAAATACTGTGAATGTGGTGATTACAGTTTAAATTTATTTTATATATTTAACCAAATCACTTTTTTTATTTTGAATGATATCACAATGACGTTGCAATTTCAGAACACAGTTCTTTAGTAATTAAAACAAATCAGGTGAATAATTTCAAAAAATTCACATATAAGAATGATCAATTAAAATATATATATATACAGTTACCACCTTGTAATTATTATTGAATATTTCTGTTTAAATGCTTATTTTGTTTCTCTGTTTATTAGTTTAATTGATTTTATTCTTTAATATTTAATTATTTTTTGTTTTATAGTAGGAAGATGTATTGATTTTATTAGTTTTCTTTTGAATGGTTTGATATAAATATTGGCCTAAGAAGTCATACGCGGTAATTCCTGAAAATTATGGCTTTAGTTAAAATATTTGTTATAATAATAAAAAATCGTAGATAACCAGATCTATCACACAGGGCGGACATCAATAAGGGTAATTGACGTGCTTGTCTGGTCCAGTGGTTCGATTGTTCGATTCCTGTCACGGGAGATCACCAAATTAATCATATTTTTCATAGCGTACGCGCTTGAAATTGTTTAAGAATATTAATGTGACATACATACATAAAGTTTTTTTAAATGTGTGGGATCTTGAGGTCTTTGCCAAGCGATTCCGGATAATTTGGTTCATGGTTTTGAACCTATTACGTATGCATATCGCGGACAGAAGAATCAGAATCGTTTGGCGGTCGGTTCTGAACTGCACGGATATATTTCTGCAAGCGCAATGACCTTGTGTTGTGTTGTCCGATCATACGTGTAATTCGTTTTTTATTTTGTAAGTAATAATTATTATTTTATTTTGTAAGTAATATACAGCTACTCATTCTTATGTTTGAAATTACTAAAGTTTATTGATTTTAAATTAAGTAATCTTGTAATTCACAAACAACCCGTGAAGAGTGGACTTCGTGAATAAAAGAAGAAGAGATTTCCTGTATTGATTTAGTAATCTGCAATTTTGACTATCGAATTTATGCAGTTTCAAGTTGATGTTACATATTATTTACACTTATTATGATTATTTATTATTAAGTTTATTTTGTACTTCCCTTATTATTATTTACACTTATTGTGTATTATATTATTATGTATTATAATATATCATATTATTTACACTTATTGTGTATTATATTATTATGTATTATATTGTATCATATTATTTACACTTATTATGATTATTTATTATTAAGTTTAGTTTGCTTCATTCCCTTTTAAACGGCTTACTACTTTTTTATATAAACTGGTAAGAAATTTCAATAATTTGGCGAAAACCATAATAAACACTAGTAAACTTTACAATTAAACGAAAATTTGTAAATTATATTATAATAATTTATATCTATAATTAAGCATATATTTTCATTTTACCTTATTTAAATTCAAAGTATTCACTTGTAAATCGGCCTTTAATACAAACCACAAAATTACAGCATTATCATATTAATTATTTTTCGTAATTTGAATCAATACATTACATCAAAATAATAAATAAATACAGACAGCCATGGTCTATTATTTTATAGGTACATATTTTTATTGACTTGTCAAGATTCAGAGATAATTAATTATTCCTTTGATGTAAAACTTTTTCAAAAAATTTCAAATATTTAGTCAGTACCCAATCGAATAATGAAATTAAAACTGTGATACAGACAATAAAAAGGTTTTAAAAGATCATTAAAGTGTAACAATGGATACTTGGATTTATCATAAAATTAACATTTTCTAATGATCCTTTGAAATTACTTTTATTTGAAACTTTTTTCGTCTGTATTGCCAATTGTAACATGATTTATTAAGAGCTGTAAATTCAAAGACATAGTTTATAAATTATAAATCATACAGGTCTTATTTTATAGTCTAAGTTTAACCACTTCATAAACAATCAAAACGTAAAACTATTAATAATATTTTTGGTTTACGTAAATGTATTGTTTAGACTTAGCCTAAATTTACTCACCATTCACTGTAGCTATTTCAAACTTTAATTCGAGTTTATATGCTGACTTTATGTTTGTTTGGTCATTAATTTATAACACAAATATGTTTGAAATTTAATAAATTTTCGGAAAAAATTTAGAGCATTACGATAAAATATATAATTATTTAACCTGTTATTATACAAATATGATAAATGTTAAGCGGAGCCTTTCAATATTAAGTCATCTTTTTGCAAACATGTGAGTTTATATTATTAATTTATATAAGACATTAAACACTAGATTGGTTTTTTTTAAAAAACAATTACTTTGATAAAACCTTTGTATTAATATAAAACTAATAAACTTAATGTTGTTTATATATAATATTATTTTTATTAATTAGAGATGCGTACACGAAATACGTGTCATGAATATTCTTTCTATTATCAAATTAAGCTAAACTGGATGATTAGGCGAAAATATTAACCACTAGATCAATATGACAATACTGTCAAAATTAATAGTTATCATTATATTTGCATGAAAAAAGAATACGCTTTCTCCAAATTTGGAAGAAATAATTAAAAAATGGCTGATCGATAATAACCTGTCTTACCCGTAAAAATGGAATGAATTGTTTAAACTGTGACTGATTAATTGTTATGTTTTGATTATATTAAATGTAACAAAATTGATAGAAATTTACCTGCAGACAAACATCTATCAAGACATTTTGTAGGTCTAGTTTTAATTAAAAAATAAAAAGAATATATATAAAAAAAATTTTTTGATCGTCTTAAAATGCTTCTTATTCTTATAAAAAATCGATTTTAATCAATTTATTGTATTTACTCATACGCTTTAGAGCTTCAATTACAATTTAAAACTAAGTTTTGTATAAGAAACAATATTTTCGTACTAAATAATATTTATATCAGTCCTACGAAAGTGTAACTGTAACTTAGTAGTAATGATATTTACTATTAATGATATTTCTCACAAAAACACACAAAATAATTTCGCGTCTCACTTGAAATGACTTATCTTGCCTAAGTGGATCATTTCGAGTATCTAAAGTCAAACTGAATAGATTTAGAAAGCATCTAATTACGTCAGGCACATTTTACCTTCTCGTGAAAACAAAATTTTATTAAAGTACATATTACAGGGTGAATATTATGTTGTTTTTGAATAACTAGGAAATGAATCACAATTTTGTAATTTGGTTTTTAATTATCAATTATTTATGGATTATGACATCGGCCAAGTGGTCGCCTCTGGCATTGGCATAAATGCGTGCTCTTTTAGCCATATTTCATATTTCGCGTATTATTTCAGAAATTTCATTTCGAATATTGTCCTTGCGATAAATCTTGAATTGCCACAGATTCTCTTGGGGTTCGATTCTCTGATTACTGTCTAGTTTCTTGGGTGCCGATTCCTTGTAAGTGAAACTCAGTCCAGTTATTCAGAAGAAGCCGTGATGGAAGAGAGCTCTTCCCCCAGAGGCGGCTCCTTATAATGCCCGCCTCCCACCATTCATCTACTCACATTCATAATACACACACACACACACATACTTACAAAGTGACAGTTCCCATATCCCTATAGCATCGGAATTGTTGGCTTATTAGCGTAGACCTTTCCTTTCATGTACCCCCACAGAAAATAGTGGATAATCGAGAAGGCCAGTCGATATCACCACTTTTTGACATTACGGGACCGGAAAAAATTTATCGCAAAATTTCAAGTGTAGCTCGGGTTGTGTATGAGGTGGCACCGTTCTGTTGAAATCACATGAGTTGCAGGCCCAATCAATCCAATTCAGCCCCAAGAAGTTTTCCAACATGTGACGATACCGATCACCACTAATATTTAGATACCGATCACCATTAATGTTGCCATTATTATTTAGATAAAATGTTTTAATGACTTCAATACGTTGTTGAGGCGTTAGCTGCTCTATAATAAATTGTAATCGATTACTCTCTACGTCTACTAAATGCGAACTGATAAATTTTTACCAAACCAAAATAGCGGCCAAACAAAATCGGCCTGAAACATAATATTCACCCTGTGTAAGCAACATTAATGTAAAGGATGATAAGCCAAAGTTTCCCTGGCCTCGCTTGCTTAAGTTTCATCAAATTTAATTAGCCTAATGTGCCTCTTTGTATGGTTTACCCTTGATATTTTGCTTTTATATTTTCGTATTAAAATAAACAATGAATTTTGATTGAAATAAATTTCTAACTTTATTTTTCACTTTAATACAACGTCTCGTCTCGCCGGTTATTACTGCTAGGCCACACCTCAGCCATCATTTATTTCCTCAACAACGTCTACACTTTGCACTCCTTCTAGGACCTTCGACCCAAATTACTCTTCCGCTTAAATCAATCTTTTCCCATTCAGTACAGTAATGTGGCATTCATAAAAAGTTTCGTTATTGCGGTACTAATCTATACCGATACAACGATACGTGTTGCCCTTCCATCTAAAAGCATACACTCAAATTAGTCATAATTATTCAAAATACTAATTTAATTTATTCATTTTAAATATATACATATAAAATTAATTTTGTCGAAAAATTTTTGTTTTTGCGCTGCCGGGATTCGAAACTGGATCTCTATTTCCAATCCGGGAAAGTACACTGCCAACTGTGTTATAGCGCCAGTATTTTACATGACAAATTTTCGAACCTATATGTTACACTTTTTCAAATTAATACATCTGTCGTTCCATTATTTGAAAGCCATCTACACACAATTCTATTCAAACTCAACGTGTTTAGGTAATGACAACTGTACCGCAACTACCTACTCCGCCGTATCAGCTTACCCTCCCTCCCTCACTCTCTTACCTCCTGGGAATTTTTGAGACGCCATCGATTGTAAGGGCTGATTATATGATCAGTGGTAACTTTTTACTGACGGCCGTAATAAAAATCCTTTACCAGTTGTTAATACATCAAATTTACTATTGTCAAAGCATAGATGGAGACGTCTATAGGCGCGACAAATATTCATCAAACATGCTTTATTTTATGCATTTTTTCACCTTGGCGTTCGATATCCGTCACTTTGGTGGTGAACTTTTTTCGTATTATGTGTCATAATGTATATCACCATCGGACAAACTCTCATCACTAAAATAGCGGGATATTGAATGATTAGTTGTCGTATACTGCAACTTTCAAAGTATCAATGTGACAGATGACTTTTGGAACAGCTGTCAAGAGTCCGCCATATTTAACTATCGATTTTCGTTTTTACCGATTTACGATTTTCGTCATGTGACCGCAGACGTATAAATTCTACTCTGCACGACCGTGCGACCAATCATATTTTGATTTAGCTATCATTATTACACAACTCGTTATAATCATTTATTTATTGCTAGATTTTAAAAATATGTAACATTTTTTTCATTTTTATGTAACGTAATCCAAAATGTCTACCAGTTTGCTAATTTGTAGAAACACTTTGTTTAAACCGCTATTTATTAATAAATCAACGTGTTTCTATACTTATGGTATCTTCTTCAGGAAACAACTATTCTGAATTCGCCAATCACCTTTTGAAAATAAACCGTTATTTTGACTTTAACAAGGGTTTAGAAAATAGTAATAAAATAAACATACAAATACTTGGGGTTTACTGTTAGATAAATTATAAATTTTAGAAATAAGGAAAAGTGTTAATCGCAAGCTAAATATTATAAATAACCAACTCCATTTTGCAAATAGTCACCTTTTAAATTTGTTTTCATAGTAGTTCCTACTTTGTTACCCACCACTTATACTTTGTTTTGTTTTTATCTATGCTTGTATTTTTACTTTTAGTATATATTGTTTCCTGAAGAAGATACCATAGGTATCGAAACGTGTTGATTTATCAATAAATAGTGGTTTAAACAAAGTGTTTTGTTTTATTTTTTATATAAAGGGTTATCCAATTCAAGCTTGATAAAGTAAACTTAAAAAAAAACACACAAAATATTCGGAATGTATTGTAATTTTTATTTCATTTTACAGATTGATCCTTGCCATTTTTAGTTAAACAAGATATCATTCAAATGTCCTCCACTGGTCTTCTTACAGGCCTTGATTCTTTTGAGGTAATTTTCAATGACTTTTCGGCACATTTCGGGCGGTATCTCGGCCATTACATTACGAATATTAGTTTTCAATTCGTCAAGAGTTTTAGGATTGTTTGCGTAAACACGATCTTTCGCGTAGCCCCACAAAAAGAAATCCAAAGGCGTTAAATCACAGGATCTTGGAGGCCAATTGACATCAGCCAATCGCGAAATCAAACGTCCAGGAAATTTCTCTTGCAAAAGATCTCGATTTGCTCGTGTTACGTGACTGGTTGCTCCATCCTGCTGGAACCACATATCGTCAAGATCATAATCTTCGATTTTCGTAAAAAAATAATCGGTTAACATGCGGCCATAGCGCTCAGAATTGACGGTAACGGTTCGTCCATGGTTGTTCTCAAAAAAATACGGCCCAATCACACCACCAGACCACAATGCGCACCAAACAGTGACTTTTTCCGGGTGTAATGGCTTCTCTACAATCAATTGTGGATTTACTGAGCCCCAAATTCTACAGTTTTGCTTATTAACGTATCCACCAAGCGAAAAATGAGCTTCATCACTGAAGAAAATTTTGTTCGAAAAATCAGCATCGACGGCCTGTTTTTCCAACACCCAATTTGCGTATGTTCTTCGTTGTCCATGGTCAGCAGGCTTTAGCTCTTGTGTCAAATGGACTTTATACGGATGAAGATGCAAATCCAGATGCAAAATGCGCCATAATGAGCCATAAGATAGGCCTTAATGTTGAGCTCGACGAGGAATTGACAAATTTGGATCTTCTTCCACACTTTCAGCTACAGAAGCGATATTTTCAGCATTGCGAATGTTTCGATGATGCACAGACCTTACAATATCAGTAACAGATCCAGTTTGTTCAAATTTATTCACTGTATTCAATATGGTTTGCTTTGTAGGACGATTATGACGACCATAATCTGCTCGTAAAGCGCGAAATGTGGATACGGCAGAATCACTATTTTTATAATAAGATTTAATAATTTTAACGCGTTGGTCGATTGTTAAATGCTCCATATTCTTAAATGGCAGAATGTCAACTAAATAAATGACAGCGTACTTGACGTTTATCTTTGACAGATGTCGGTATACAGATTTCTACTTTATCAACCTCGAATTGGATAGCCCATTAATTTATGGCCACATAGTAATTTTGCTAATATTGAAGTTTTTATGAAGTGTTGAAGCTAAATTTGTTCATCTTCTTCACCTTTAGAGAACTAAACGGGTCAAGGTTTTAACTCTGACACGAGGCTTTTCCATCTTTGTTTGCTGGTATCATTCATTCCAGATCTATGGTGTATCGCAAAACCTCTTCATTTTTCAAGTTAAATTACAGCGTGGTAGTTTACTTCGTGAACTAAATGGTTTAAACTGGCTAGAATATAAATCTAATTTATAAGGCGTTTAATATTCATTAACAATATTATAATTTTATTATGGACTCGTAGATGGCACGTTACTTGGTTTGGGTCCATAGTCAAAATGGTTGCTTTTTATCTTTTAAACGTGATGAAGGATATTGAAACATCTATGTATTTTGTTTTTAATACGTTTCGTAGTAACATGATCGTAATTGATGTCCGTTATTATTGACGAGTAATAAAAAACCCAAATAATATCATTAATTGACATGGCGTAACATGAATGAATTGTGTAACATGATTCTGTGGAGAAACTAGTACCTTATAAAGGATTAATAATGAACAATTTTGAAACCGTGAAATACAAAAGAATGTAAATTCAGATGAAACACTAACATTATTAAGCATATAACATTCCCTAACACTTCGCCTTTACTGTCTATATTCCCGTTAACGACCGAAACACCCTTCTTCTTCTCAAGCCCCGCCCCATTTCCAGAATTGACTACAATACTGTGTTTAGTTTAGTTATCACCTGATGAGGGGGACTACATCTCTCGAAACTAGTTGTGAAAATAACCCAACGTGTGTGTAGTACAAAATTTTGTTGTGAAAATTAAAATAACCTAAATAATATAATGTTGACTTAATAATTCCATTCGCGTTTGCGCACCGCAGCGAGTTTTCAATATTCTCACCCCTCTCCGCGTTAGCCTCCATGTGTGCAGTGTGCAGCCTTACAGTTTTCTACCTCTAGTATTAACACCTCTTTACCCCCCACGATTCGTCCACTCGCGTAGAGCCGCTCAAATTATGCGCTTCGAAGGTCAGAAATTAACCGCCAACATTTAAATACTTCGATAGGATTTTTATATTCTTCTATTTCAGAACGGAACAGATTTTTATGAAATATTTCGTTTCTGTCTGACTGTTCTCTACGCAATTCTATACCATTTGATCGATGTAAACCACATTTTGCATAGCAATTCTTTAGGACCCTGCGTAAAATATACGCATCGTCTCTCTGACCACCACACTTTTCCTGATATAAATGTGTATTATATTGAACCCTGCACACAACATTTTTACCCTCACCCCTGTCCCCATCCCTTCCTAATTTTCGAATGTTTCGTTCAAAATTTTGTATACTTACTCTTTAGAACCCTGCACGAAACATGGGAACCCATATCTACTCCTAGCCACAACACCTTCACATCACGATATAAATTATTTGTGTTATATTAAATATATAAATGTTTTCTAAATTTCGCTTATTCGTACTGTAGAACTCCCACCCTCTCAATCATCTCACCTTTCTCGTAAAACCTGGACCAAATTTTGCATACACCATTGCTTTTTAGGGCCTGCGCAAAACAACAGTGCGCACCTCCCCTCCACCCCACTTAATCACCTATTTTAAATTATAACCAAAAAACTTGGCAACACTGCACCGCTAGTACGATATAAATGTAAATATTTATATTTTCTAATCCGTGTATTACAATGATGGTAGGCAGAACCACAATTCTCTGTTATAAATCATAATGTTTGCACCGCCCAAAGAAGAATCTGATTTATTTATTTTTTACACGCAATATGGAACTACCCTCGAGTGTGTATTAGCATTATTATTTAAGTTCAAGGCTGCGTTCAGCTCACAAAGGTACTTTAAACGCGACCACAATACGTTGCTCTATGCGTTCATAAAATACTGATCATGTAAGAAAGCAATACTTAAAACTTTTAAATCCTCAAACGCTTATTGTTTCTCAGAACGCATTCAAAACATTACTGTACTTTTTTTAAATAATGTACTCGTACATGTATCGACTGTTAACTGCATCACTAGTCAAGAGGCACATCGAAATGACCAACAGTACCATTTTTCAGTATTCATTTATTTACTTGATTTTAATATCTAGACAGACCCACAAATTCTCTATTTAGATGTTTGTTTATGTGATCATAAATTTACTTAGAGTAATACGCATTTAATTTTAAACAAACAAAAATTTACTCCTTATCCCAATAAGCTAGACATCAACATTTTTGTTTAAAAAAACAATATTTTCACATGCCCGAGGCAACAAAATTACGTCTGTTTAATTTACGACTTTCGAACTTCACGCGTAGTAGATACTAAATCAAAAAAAGATGTATTTATTTAATTTTCTGCCTATTATAATTTCACTAACCTAATCATGTATTTTCAAAATGTTAAACATGGAGCACTTTTAATGTTGATTCTAGAATAGTTAAATCTTTACATGTTAATTATGTTACCATTTATTTTTAACCATTTCTTTATCCGCTTCATTTCAAATCTCACGGCGTAGACAAATAAGTACTTTATTATTATATTATTTATTTTTAAATGTCGAAATTAATTATATTTTTAAGGAAAACACATTATTATTGTGAAATTGCAATTTTTCAGAACATAGTTCTGTGATATTTTAATACAAATTAAATTTATCAAATAAAACATTTGCACGTAAAATCAATTTATCTAAAGAATATTTTTGTTGCTACTGGGATTAATTGTATTAATGTTCCAAAATATAATAAAAAGGAATTAATCAATCATTCTGTCGTCTCCTATCCTATCTATATATAAAATAGATTGCTTTCATATAATGGAACGACAGATGTATCAATTTTAAAGTGCAACATATTAGTTCGAAAGTTGGTGTAGTGTAATACGTTAACGCATTTCCCCGGATAGGAAAGGATCCAGGTTCAAATGCCAGTAACAACAAAAATATTTTTTCGATAAATTGATTTGATATATATATCTTTCTATTTGATACGTTTAAATTGTATTAATTAATTAAAAATAATAAATTACTAG
Source organism: Eubasilissa regina (assembly GCA_022840565.1). Lineage (NCBI taxonomy): Eukaryota > Metazoa > Arthropoda > Insecta > Trichoptera > Phryganeidae > Eubasilissa > Eubasilissa regina. Next base: position 21,103,478 of record JAINEB010000013.1, read on the forward strand.
ATAGTTATAATTAAAATTTGTGTAGTTAAAGTTATATTGAAAACGATAACTTATTTCATTCTTTAACCCGATATATTTAACGAGATATCAAATTTTTTGACAATCTCTCCGTCACAATTAGAAAAATTACGGACTATCATAAATTTTTAACTGAAGTAAAAAAAATATGTACGCAGACTAGCTGAAACATAAATTAACTCGTATATACTCCTTCTCTATACACGAGTCTTACTCTCATAGAGAAGAAACAAATGTTAAAATATATGTATATATCCACTGATTATTGAAATTGTATTATATTTTTAATATTAATAAAAAAAGAAGAAAAAGAAAAAAAAAAAAATATACATATATATATATATATTTTTTTTTTTTTTTTTTTTTTTCTTTTTCTTATATATATATAGTTGTATAAATTAAAATAATCACGTAACACCACAAAATAACCACCACATTAATTAATGAAACAAAATTTTATGTTTAATTTTAGTTGTGTACTGTTCCGAAACCGGCTAGCTTCAAACAATAAAACTCAAGTACTAATACAAAGAAGTTACCTTATTAAATTATTAAATATTAATGTGTGTTTCAATTGTACTCTATACATTTAATAATATTAAAAATGCGCATCCTGTGAACCACCCTCTCAACCCCTTCTCTGCCTACATGCCAATAATTAAAAGTGAAGAATATTATTTTATTTTGAATTTGTAGCAAAATACTCGTCGCTCCGTGGGTAAAAGAGAGGGAAGGTAGATCAAAAAGAAAAAAAAAACATTTGCAAGCGTGGATATAAAAATAAATATATACATATATATATTTTTTTTTCTTCTTTTTTTATTAATATTAAAAATATAAATATATATATATATTTATTATATGTATATATATATTTCCACTGATTATTGAAATTGTATTATATTTTTAATATTAATAAAAAAAGAAGAAAAAAACCCTGTTGCGACTCTATTTTACGATAGATTTTTTGACGATTTTCAACTAATTGACATTCATTGATAACTAACTATCCGATAGATTGACACATGTAAATGTAGATTAGTGAAGCTGTCACGTGTCTGCACAAACGTTTAACTCAATTAGCAGTTTTAATGTCGCTTTTCTGACACACATCAATTATGTAATTTGTCGTCAACTGGAATATCCAAGTGTCATATGCGTAGGTCTCGTACGTATCGGAATATTCACAAACTGCCGGGTTTTATTTGCAGTTACGTTATTTTGTCCGAAATCAGACCACGGTTTGATGGGAATTCATTTTTAATAAGCTCATTAGCAAACATGATGAATATTTTACACCTGGATTTCTATACACATTATAAGTGTAAAATGTTGTAGTCGTGATCTAAACCTTTTTCAGACACAACGCGTTCCCGGAATTATTTTATGAAATTGAAGCGTGTACAATTACAAGTGCGTATGTTGTGACAAGGCTACTTAAGACGCTTAAGAGAAGAATATTCTAAATCAGCTGAATGTACTAAGTAAAAAAATTTGCGAAAATGTGTTGTTTTATCGTTGATACAAAAAAATAATACACCTCGAAAACACATGCTGTAGTAAACTCATTTTCCCCTCCGATATCCGATAGCAAAAACGAGAATCGATTGTTAAATATTGCGGACTCTTCACAGCTGTTCCAAAAATCATGTACACATTAATACTTTGAAATTTGCAGTATGCGAGAGTTAATCATTAAATTTTCCGTTATTTTAGTGAGGAGAGTTCGTCATACATTAGTACATAATCCGAAAAAATGTCCCCCATATTTCATGATTATTTATCACGCCATAGACATCTCATATATGCTTTGACAATAGTAAATTTGACGTTCGAACAACCGATTTTAACCACGAGCCTTAGTAAAAAGTTACCACAGTAAAAATCGACACACAACCGGGCTCTAAGATGTTTTGATTCGGGATGAATAAAAAAATAATGTATTTAAAACGATAAAAATCTGAAAAATTCAATATCTCCGACATGCATTTAACACATCCAAAAAATATCTGATCCTACGTCACGTAATCGTGGTAAAGATTGCTGGAAGTCGGAGACCTGAGAGATGGAGAATATCTTGACTGTAGAATCTGAAGCAATGGTTAGTTCAGTCTACTATAATAAAATTCGCACAGCACGAGAAGAATTAAAGAATGGGTTCAAATGATGTATAAATAATTGTCCATTAATTCCGACACACTGTAAATTGTGATATTCATTGAACAGAATGCATAATATTGAGATAAAATAATGTAGAACGCAATTATAAAATATTCTGAAACGTATTTGTATGGATCATACCACATTTGTTCTGATTTAATTACTTTCTAACGTCCCACATGGATATGTCACCCATGGATGACGTGGACACAAATCAAACTGAAAAAATGTATATTCATTATAACAGTTGGTTTAAATTGTAGTTTGTTGTATTTATATTTTTAAATCATTTATATATTTAATAAATTAGTTATCTGAGATTCGGTTAAACTGAGTGCTAAACGACTACACTAGCCACAAATCCCGCATGTCTTTATGCAAATAGCTTAGTGATAAATCAACCATTTATTCCATTTAATGTAATATAATATATTCATTTATTGGAAATCCTGCTCTCGCCATAAATTGCTTTAATAATAATAGTATAATGTCACATTTGCTCTGTGGTCAAGAAGCAATAAAATGTAATAAAAGTAATAAAATGATCGCCATTGTATCTTGACATTTAATATAATGATAAATAGAATAATATGAATCATTTTGTATCTTGAATTTGTGCGCTTTGTTTACACATATATTGCACACTTAGATCAAAACTAAGATAACTCAAAAAACCAAGAATTTTTAGTTATTATCGAATATTCGGATACTCTGTCATATACGCAACTAATTTAGCCCCAGTTCTCGAATTGTATCATTTTAGGATACATTTATGACCTAAAATGTTATTTAGTTTCATAACTTTAGTAACAAAAAATAGAGAAAAATGTTTTTATTTTTTTGTCTTCTGAAAAATGACTTTTTGAGCTGTCTTAGTTTTGATCTAAGTGTGCGATATATTTGTAGACATTCTTCTTAACGGTACGTTTATATAATATTGCATCGAGTGTAATTTTATAATATTTAAAATATATTTCATGTCTTTTTGTAATATTATTTCAATTGAAATTAATTATTTGTACACCTATGGTGTGTGTACACTCATTGAACGAATTTTAACCCTTCTGTGCCAATGTTTGCTGTTGTGGGTCAGTGAGGACCAGTAAATCAATTACGGTATTTGTCTCAAGTGATCGTTGGAAATAATAAAAAAAAATATGTTTATTGTGTAAGATTTTTTTTCTAAATCATTTTGTATTGTGGAAGTCATATAAATTTAAAACTAATATCTATAACATTTTGATTCTGTATCTTTTCTTATTTTGTTTCCAGTAAACTTTTCTTGGCTTAGCTGAAGGCTGCTGACTTTTCTGGCGACCTGTTAATATCATTCATCCAAATTTCAAGCATAGCTCGGCTTGCGCGTCAGGTAGCACCGTCCTGTTGAAATCACATATGTTGCAGGTGCAATCGACCCAATTCGGCCACCGAAAAGTTTTTACAGAATTGCCTCTATTCGAAAGAAATAGGGCCCAATGATTCCGCTGGCCCACCTGTGCGCACCATATAGTAACTCTGCGTGGGTGTAAAGGTCGTTGCTAGACCCCGCCAAGTCGAAATGAGCTTCTTCGCTCATGATAATTTTTTTCCAAAAGTCGGGTTTGTGTATTTTTAATGTTTCAATGAATTCGACACGTTCTTGAGGTGTCAAATGATCGATAATAAATTATGATTAACTACTCTCTACGACTACCAAATGTGAACTGACAAATCTCTGCCAAACCAAAATGGTGGCCTAACGAAATCGGTCTGGAACATAACATTCACCCTTTATTTATTAAATAATCTAATATACAGTACACCATGCAGTACATTTATCAAACACAAATTTTTATTCATAAATATATAAAAGATGACCACTTGTATTAAGCTGCACTGAGTGCGTTAAAAATATTTAATCGTGACATTAATTCAATTAGATATCAATTTGAAAATTACCGCACGATATTAAATGAGAATATTTTGACGGTCGCTTGAGCTGTTTAATTCGAATATTTTAAAAACAAATTATTTTATTAATTCACAAAGATACAATGACTTACAAGCTATACAAGCTCGGAAACGAATTCAGTCGTGTCGATATTTTCTTTGATTCAATGCTTAAATATAACTGCATTGTTTTTAACTGAGGCTATTATAAATTCAATAAAATAAGATTAAGATCCAAAGACTTTTTGAAAATGTTTCATAAAAGTGTGTTATGTATTAGTATTTAATTACCTACATGTATATGTATTCAATTAATAATTTAATAATTAAAATTAAAAAAGTAATAAAAAATAAAATATAATTGTGATACAGTGGAAACCGCTTATTGTAATCACTATGGGACCTATAACTTTTGATAACAATAACCGGCTGAAAACATTAAGCAGAAGATAAAAAATATAAAAATTTAACATTATTAAAAAATGATTCTACTAAATTATCAACTATTTATCCAAAACTGCATTTCTTTTAAAATTATTTTTAAAAAACATAATAAAATTATTTGAAAAATTCATTAATTGTTGTCGAAATGTAGTCTAATATATGCTTGTTACATTCATCCTCTTTTGGTAATTTAGAATCATCATCAGTATTTCCTAAAAATGTACATCCTTTGTAACCACGTACTTTTAACAATAGCCGAAGTTTGATTGTAATAGGCGAATTTTATTTTTTTTAAATTTTATGTTCCCTTTTTGGGTCGATTGATAATTTTACTCGTGATTATAATATCCGGATTCCACTGTACTACGATTAGGGCATTTACATCGCATGATAGACCAAAACCCCAAAAATTTTTTTCTATGATCTGAAAGAGCTTAGGAATAGGCCGAAGCTGAGACAGCTTTCTTGTATTAGTGGACTGCCGTGCTATGGGAGTTATTCTATAGATCGAAAGAAATGGCAGCAAATTCTGTATGAAATTACATCATACAAACATCGTATCGTATTTAAAGATTGCTTTTTTTAATTTAATGATTACTTTATTTAATTCGAGTAGCTTATTTGTCTAGTGGTTAAGACGCTGGACTGGTGATCTACTGGTTGGGGGTTCGCGCCTCGTTCCAGGAGAACAGCAAGTCAGTTCTATTTTCATAGTACAAGTGTTTAGCTTAGTTTTAAAATAGTAAAAATATTGATGTGACATGTATTCCGTGTACGCATCTCAATTTTTTTTTATTAAAAAAAATAAAAATTCTTTCCGAGGTAATTTGTTCATTTATTTTAGAATAACTTATCCAATCCTATCCACTGCTATCTACCGCCGCTTTTAATACCTTAAATCCTTTGTCTGTGAGTTAATATAAACATTATTTTTTTAAGGTAAGATTTTTTATAGCTGACTTAAACAATTTTATGCCTTCATTGACCTGGTTGCTTAATATAAACACCCATCGCTTTGTCCTGAGACCTTTTTATCCCAGGAAGCCTTAAACGTAAACAATGCGTTCCCCGACATGACTGGTTAATCTAAGTGAGCGAACGCAATAAGGATTTGATAAGCTTAGTATTAAGAAAGTAGCTCGCGTATAACACACATTCTGGATTGTGACGCCGGCTTAAAACACCGGGTCCGAGAGACCCACCGTAACCGCTGCCGGGTAAAGTACGCATAGCCCTCGAATTGACGCAGACCGTGTAGCCCAGAATGAAAGGGTCCGCGGGTTCAACGCTGCAGAATTAAGCGGAAGGACTGCGAAGGGAATAAATTAGAAGTAATGTGCACTTCAAAGACAATGGTCGGCCTGTGGCAGGGCTCGCGCAATGAGGAAAAGGCTTCTGGAATACCAGGGAAATATTTGATCGCCCCGGCTCATTGTGGCTGACGTTTCGCCTCATTAGTTTCTGAAATTCCAAGATGTCCGCCTAAAGAGCCGCTAGATTCGCAATTAAGATTGTGGACCGAGTTGTCGGCTGTTGAAACTGCGCCCGGGAATTAAGAGAGATTAACTACCGAAAGCGATGACTTCTTTTCTCCTTCATCAGAAGTTGACAATCTTTTCTCTTACACTCGCATTGTAATCCTTTTGTCTATCCAGTTGTTTTTTATTTAAAATAATCCTCACTACATTTGTCGGTATAAAACTGCGGCTGGAGCTCAGCATCAACTTTATTTTTCTTTATAAAAGTATTATTATTACATGTAACTTGATTATTCAATTATATGTATTATATTAGTTGTGTGGCGAATTGCACAAGCAACCCAACACCGCTGGAATAAAATTATTATGATTATTACATTATTATTACTTGACAGTAGAATATGACGTTCCATGTTTTATTTTCAAAGTTGGACTTTAATCTTGATTTTTAAATCGAGAAATATAATAAATAAGTACGTTCATTTTATGTTTTGTTGTAGACAGGTATTAATTTACTCACTTACTTGTTGGCACTGCAGACCATTGCGGTTCAAGGCCGACATTATAACTGCTCTCCAGGCAACCCGGTCCTGAACTAGCTGACAATGAGCAATCTTATTTCGTTACCTCGTTAGCCAGTATGAACCGCCTTGTTGTTTTTAAATGGCGGTTGTTTAAAAATGTGTAACTTCGTTAATAATGAACCTGCAGAAAAAAGTAAACAAGACATTTTCGCATACATACAAAATCTACCTGATTCTTGTAGACAGTACCGTAAGGAATTTTTTTGCATCATGAGTGCGTTCATCTAAACACGAATACCAAACATGTTATTTGATTTATATATATAATATCTTAATTTATTTGTTAGTACCAGTTAGGGTTACTACGTCGTTGTCATCATCATCATCATCATCTGTATCAGTACAACCCAGGGTGAGTTAGAGAACGTCAGTCTACTACCACATCATCAAGCCATCCCAACTTACCCACTCTCCTACGCCCTTGCGGATCTCTGAACAAAACCTAACATGCCAAGATCCTGGCATAAATTACCATGCGATGCTAGTCCACGGTTTAATTTTATTTGATGTGAACATACGTATCATAGAGTTCCGCATTATATTTTCGTCTCCAGACACCACTATCGTTTACGGGGCTGTAAATTTTAAATCCCTCTCATCCTTTCTTTCTTTTACTTTTCCTTTCATCGTGTTTTGTCACAAGTCTTGAGTTTTTTTATAAAGGGTAAACTTTATTATAGTAATTAACATGTATAATTGTCAGTCGTACGTATAGAAGGGATGAAACTTGCACCGCTGGCATCGTACCAATATCGAGTTAAATTGAAAGAAACGCGTTCCTTAATCAACTCAACTCTAAAATTAAATATAATTAATATTTTAGTACCTACTTTTTAATTGATTAATGCAGCGCCTAAAAAACTTCAAAAATACTTTTTGTAAGTCATAAGTCATAACCATCTCATTTTAATTTCCTTAATTGTTTTAACTGAGAAATATTTCTTTTGTTCTTAAAGAGTTTACTTTTAAATTATATCAATTAAGAGTTTAATTAAAGACAAACGTAATTAATCTGCCTCTCCAAAAATAGAAGTTCCCAAAAGAAATAAACTTCGCGAGAAAAGAGAACTTAAATCATTTCTTGTGAATTCATTTAAACTCTTATACTTTGTGTATGTTTGGGTGAAAGTACCAAGTTTTTAAATAAAAACTAGCAGAAAGCACTTTTTAAAATACCGGTTATGGGTCCACAACCTAGCAGTGTTTCCGCAAAACCTATTTCCAATGTTGTAATTTATCAATAATTTAATTTTCCTGTGTTATGAAATTGTAATTTGACAATAAAAGGATTCTACTTACCATAGTACAACTAACACAAACGAATACTTTTAAAAAGCTCTAAATAATTATCAGTATTTAAACCATTTTAAGAATATTATGTCTAAATTGATATTATTTGTGTTAATTGTACTCTCTCAGTCAGTTGTGAGCTCTTTTGAAAATTTTCAGCCCATGAACATTATTTCGATATACGACATCCTCGGAAATAAGAAAGGTATTATTACAAGTGGCGTCCGGGTTTTAAAATATCAGAAAATAGTTCTAAAATATATTTTCTAAGTACCGTACAAAGATAATGCGTCGGAAAACGACCTCTAGAACGTCCAAGAATGAACAACAATAACATTGCAGTCCGGAGTGGACCTTGACTGTCTCAAGAACTGCAATCATCGACTCTGAGAACATCCTGATTCCTCCAGATCCTGTCCAACCAGCAGAGTAGCGGAATATCAGGTGCGCACATGGTGAGGACTCTTCCATCCGAGCCGGATGCTCAGCCCATCGTAGTCGCCCGGACCTTGATAAACTTGACGTCAGGCTCATCATAGAGGTCTTCGAACTTCGATATTATAGCAACGATGGAATATCATCGTAAATCCAACCAAAGATCTTTTTCAGAATTTAGCACTCAAACACTTTTTAAGTCGTGCACTTTCATAGTCTACATAGAATTCTGCTCCGTATATCTATACTGATCTTATAACAGCTGAATTTCAAGTACTTTTGGAAACCAAAGCAGCATCTGCTGTACAAAAATGAGACGGCGGGTAATATACGCAAAGATGAATAACGGCTGCAAATCTACAATTGACGACTCCAGTTGAATACATAAATGCCTGAAGAGAAGTTGCGTAGTCGTCCGTAGATCTGAATGATCTTTAGAGCAAGTGAAGCGAGTAAACACTCTCTTTTGATGACCTTAAAATATGAACCTGTGTTGAAGCTTCGCAAGCACTGTAGGGTTTTACCGCAGAGTAATAATTATCTATAATATGCAACATCACTCGAATGAATTGTATTTACTCGTCTTTGTTTAGGTTCTGCGAGAGAAATCGCGATAATCGATGATTGACCTTTTAGTAACTACTTATTAATATCCATAAAACATTCATTACCGTAATGTTTTGCGGTGTGCGATTGACTATTGAAGAATTCTTCATCTTCGCGTCGGGTTGCTCACTTTTCAAGGATGGCACTGCGCAATATTCCCGGCGGTTTTATAATTTATTTTGTTTTGAGGCGCGTTTTTTAAGACAGTACCGTTGCCGGATATTTGGTGGCTGCGGTTGCGATGTTGGTTTTCTTCATCTGTTGACTCACCACATGCAATGTTAGAGACATTCACATAATGTGGCCATCTTGCAATGGGTAGTTGAAATGTTCAAGACGATAGGTCAGCCCGCCGACTGTGAGATACGGTCCGCGATTCGTTTCTCGAATGCCCGAAACATGAAACCAGCTGACATTCATCGCCAGTGTGTCCTGATTTGGCGCCAAGTGATTTCCATATTTTCCTTCATCTGAAGCGGTTCCTTGGTGACGAACGTTTTAATGACGATTATGAACTCAAAGACAGAGTACAGACATGTTTTTCACAATATCATTAACATCTTCGTCTCCTTATTCTAGGTGGGTCGGGGCCAAAGGCTCGACAATTCCTTCCATCTTCCCATGTCTTGCACCGCTTCTATAGTAGTTGTCTAGTTAAGACCCAATCTGTCTTCACTATAAAGGGAACGCGAGAAGAACGGAATCTTTCGAATCAAAGAACGCACAAGATTTATGCTACTTATATAAAATTTTAAACAACTCGGTTGACTTTATTAGAGCAAATTGGTTTAAACTGTCCCACACACACAACGCGTTAAAAGAATTTATTTTGTCCGAATTTTAGCAAAACTAATTATTTAAAAAATATGTATTGTAGTCTGTTCTATTTCAAAATATATTATCATAACTTCCTCTAACAACTTTGACATTTTCAATTAACATAAATTGTATACGCATGCGTCTGTATATAATATATAAATAAATATACGTATATGTATACGTATATGTATACGTATACGTATACGTATATGTATACGTATGGATTTTAAATTGTTCAGGCAAATTATATTCTTATCGAATCCTATTTCCCTCCCCTCCCCACCCTTTCCAATTTATACAGTATAAAAACATCAGTTTGTTAGTTTGTAGATACTGTTTATTATGTCTATTTTTATTTTAGTTTAAAATCACTTTATTATTAAAGAAAACACATTCTTATTGTGAAGTTGTAATTATTCAGAACAGACGGTCTGTCATATTTTAAATACTAAATTAATGTATTAATTATAAATATATACATATAAAATCAATTTTGTCGAAAAATATTGTTTTAGCGTCCCCGGGATTCGAACCTGGATCTTCATTTCCAATCCGGGGAAGTGCACTACCTTTGTGCGTCTGCAAGTCGGTTTACTCAAAGGTATTTGAGATTCTGTAAAAATAATGTAGATGGCTTTCAAATAATGGAACGACAGGTGTATTAATTTGAAAAATGTAACATATAGGTTCGAAAATTTGTCAAGAAAAATACTGGCGTTATAGCACAAAGGTAGTGCACTTCCCCGGATTGGAAATGAAGATCCAGGTTCGAATCCCGGTGACGCTAAAACAATATTTTTCATAAATTGATTTTATATGTGTATATTTATAATTAATACATTAATTTAGTAATTAAAATCACGTTGTTTATTAGTTTATAAACGTGTAATATTTTTATTACGTTTATTTTCGTGTAAGATACTTTTTGTTTATTAGTTTGTTAATATATAGTATTTTTTAGTTTATTTTTATTTTAGTGTAAATTTACAGTTTGTTGATATGTACTATTTTTAGTTTATTATGTTTGTTTATTTTTGTGTAAAAACACTTTTTGTTTATCAAATTTATTTTGTGTACAATATTTAATATTAATAATGAAAACATACATTGTTTATTCCACCGTTTATTGATTACTCAACGTGTTTCGGGACCGATGGTTCCTTCTTCAGGATACAATGTATAGTTGAAATAGGCACTGTTACGTCGCAGTTACGGTTATGTTGCACGAATAGCTCTCTCCCACCTTGAACCACCGCAACCGTCTTGTTACGCCTATGTTATCCATTGAAAAGTTAGCTATTTACTGTACCCTTAAAACCTTTTATCTCGCCAGGCATCGCGTGAATATGTGTAATATAGTCAGGCATACAAACAAACTTAAACGTATACACTATTATACAATATACTTAAATTTTTTCACCTTGATCGACACGATATCATGATTTTTTTTAAATCAGTTCAAATTAAAAAATTTTATGTTCGGAAAGTTATTGCAAACAATTTATTTATTTATTATATACTTGATTAGCAGTTAGTATGTATATTTTTAATATGTATTGCAATACCATTATGTATGGTTAGTTACATTAATAAAATTATACGGTAAATTTAACCACCCGTGGTGTATATATATAAAACACACGTAGTTTAGTGGTTATTGTATTCTGAAGTTAACTATAGACGTTAATGACTGTATTAAATTCAGTGAAATGAGATTAAGATTAGGTGGAAATAAGTGTATAATTAAAAACTTATCAAAATAATGTAATAAAAACTATATTCAATAACACATTCTTATTGTGGCGTTGTAATTATTCACAACATAGGTCTGTGATATTTTAAATACTAATTTAATGTATTACCGATTATACTACAGCACATAGTACATTGACGACAAATTTTCGAACCTATATATTACACTTTTCAAAGTGATGCATCTATCGTTCCATTATTTGAAAGTCGTCTACTTTATTTTTACGGAATCTCAAATATCTTAGAGTAATCCGATAGGAGACCTCAGAATTAACAATTCATTTATCAGTGTGTCCAAAATTTAATTACTCGATGCATCTACTTCCTCATTTACCAACTAGCAAAGTTTTCTACTTTACTAAACGTTTTGTTTTTATAATTGTACTTTGCGTTCGAGGATAATACAGTTTTATTATTGCTTGATGACGTCAGTTAAACGAAAGTTCATAAACCTTTGTATTTAATATAATACTCGTATAATGGTAACAGTATAACCTAAGTTTATGCCTACCGCACACCACTGATTAATATGTATATTTAATAAATAATATTTTAATGTAAAAGTCCGTATGGGTGTTGATAAACGAATAAATAAAAACGTGTGCTTAATAATCTTCCTTCCAGATGCTTGCTTAAAGGTTCATTTTAACATACCAACGATGCAGTTATCAAATCAGTAAAATACACATGGAACCGCTATCCCTAAACTTCCCGTCGGTCCCTAAGTATAATAATTGCTCGCCAGCACGCACGTCCGCCAAATTTGCAGAAGTAAAACACAAACAGTTCGCGGGGGAATTAATTAAATGGATTGACGAGGGGACTTAGCAAACCTTCCATCCTAGTAGCCCTGTGTGTGCCTTGCGGCCCTCAACTTCTTCAACTTCCGTTTGCAGCCTCCGGCTTCACACGACTTACGGTTTGTTCTTCATGTCATTAATACATGTGAAACGGAAGATTCACCTATATTATTTATATGATCATTTAATATTACGCATTTCACTGTTACTTGCTTACGTGAGAGTAACGCTAAAACTTTTTCTTAATATTCAGTGGCGTGCATTTGGTATTGACTTAGATTATGCTGTTATCATGATATTATATAACACTATATAATATACTATATGCTACACTGTACATAGGTTTATGAACTTTCGTTTAACCGTCGTATTTAGGCAATATGAATCCATCATAATAAAAATGCATTATCCTCGAACGCAAAGAATAATCACGAAAATAACATGTTTAGTAAGATAGTCAAATTTGCGAATTAGCAAAAGAGGAAGTAGATGTTTGATCACCTCTAAGCCAAGTTAAAAACCTTTCAAATGTCATTCTGTTAGGAAACAACATAAGTAAAGGCTTCGTACAACATGGATCAGCTGATCTATTTCTGATTCTGCCGAGTGGAAATTTCAATTCAGTAGATAGCAATTGTATGGCTTCAATAGAATGATAGATTAAAATAGTAGCTAGCAATTGAAGTAGCAAAAAATTAGGTACTACAAAAAAATAGAGTACTACAGCGCTCCGGTGGCGTCACGCATTCAGAACTACACACTACAATGATTGCACAGTTTTTTTGCTTGTATGCAATGCACGTCCTTGTGAATATTATGTATCTTTGTGATTGTGATTTTAAATGTTTTCCCAAATATATTGTAACTTAAAAGTAATTAAATAAAATAATAAAACACTTTGTTTTTACCACAAATATTTTTTATTTAAAAAAAATCTACACGTTTTGGGAGCGATGCTTCCTTCCTCAGGACAAAAAATGTGCTAAAACTAATTTACAAGTATAGAAAAATAAACGTATTAATTATGATGGGAGGGGGTAAAATGGGGGCGTGGGTACAAATTAAGCAGGCACAAAGTAACTACAATGGATACAGTTTTAAGAAAGGGCTATTTACAAAGTTAATTTGATTATTAGCCCCTAGTATGTAAGATTTTGAAACCTGTGTTTACCTGCAAAAGTTAAAGAAGTAAACTTAAACTACAATTCTTTAGTCACCAGTATAATTGTTTTCATAGAGTTATCGCAATACGCCGCAAAACGGTGACAGTATTATCAGTCAAAAATATACACATTCAATCTAGAATACTTTTTGTCATCTCCCACTTATACGCGATATATCATGTACGCGTATTCTATTCTTCACCTGTCTGTGTCTTATACTAAGGAAGTGGATTATACTCTATTACTATACGGAAGGCATTTTCTTCGTCGACGGTCCCTCGTTACGAGGATGACATCTGCTATGGTTTCTCGGGTTGGCCATGGCAGAGGCCTGCGCGTAGGGTTGTTTAAGGTGTAGGTGCTATCGCACAGTACCACCCACACGTACTCTTGAATAATGGAGAGTTTGTTTATTATTATTGTGTTTAGTTTTGGTAGTTAGAATAAGTAGAGGCACTTACAAAATATTTCAACTAATCATTTACAGAAACGGACGGAATTGACAATTAAGCTTAATATAAAAATTTAACAACAATAAAACCATTATCAAACATAGGTTTTATACAAATAAACGAGAAATTTTTAATTGTAGTGCCTCTGAGAATAAGAATATTAATATACATCGGTTCCACTGAAACCAACTAAAATCATTTAAATAAGTTAATTGTACGTGGTTTATCCACTGTTTGAAAATGACCTTAACTGCCGAAACAGCGTTAACATCTAAATAATGCTTACGTAAACTAGCAGAATTCAATAATAATGTTGATTTTTTAAATTTCTCTAAAAATCGAGAGCTTGGTCTAATGGCAAGGGTGGTCCGAGACGATTGGAGGTCTCCTGTTATTTTTTTGCAGCCTTTTATGTCTATGCACAGGGCTTTGTACAGACATTTGCCAATACTCAGAACCAATGTTCTCTCTGATGTGACAACACAGCAACATGCAAAAAAATATAGCGCACACAAAATTTTAACAAAAAATAATAATTGACTGCTAATAAAGACTTAATTTAATAACATGTACAAATATCTGATATCTGTTTTCTTACTATGTATCTATTATATGTATCTATTATATGTAAACTCAAATAAATAGCCGCGTGACCCGTGTCTTCGGAATGAAATAAGATACGATAAATCTCAGTACCATGTACACATGTTGAGATTTTGATTTGGAGATAAACTCAGAGATAAGCTTGAGATTTTTAGAAAGAGACAAAAACTCAATCTCGCGTACACTATGTTAGACTTGACGACGAAACTCAACATGTGCGCACAAACTTCACCTAGAACCATAGATGCCTACAACTATTTATTCTCAAAAGAACAGAAGACATTAAATTGTAAACATTTATTAAATTTTAACTGCTGCTGAGGATATTCAAAATCACCCAACTGACGAACGGAACATCAATGTTCTGTAAACTGACATAACAACGTACAATAAGCATGAGGTGAGGCGCGAGACGGCGAATATCGGTAAACTATGGAAGCCGAGAGTTGACACCAAAGAATCTCACGGAAGCGTAATCCATGTCTTAGAGATTGTCTCATCTCATTCATGGACATGAGCAATAATAGCACTCTACATCAATATTCTTGTTATTTTTCTAAGTGCTTATAATATGAACAATAGGTCTAATTAGCTATTCTCTCGGCACGAACCATGACCTCTTGCCGCTAGACCGAACAAGTTAATTAATTCAATATTAAGCCTTTTTGCTTCAAAAATAATAATGACGGACCAGCGGGTCAAGAAACTGGCGTAATTTGAGTAGGCCGGAAACGGTGCTTTAAAAAAAATCCAATGCGTGTTCTAAATTCGGAATCACGCAATCGTTATTTTATCGTCAATATAGTGTTCGTGACATTCGCAAGATGGCACCCTGTTCAGTTCTGCATGCACGTCTCTTACATTTATCAATTTGAAGGTTCGTCGATGAAACGGTCGAAGCTTATAAATCAACGCATTTTTATTGTATAAGTTTTTTTACAAATTGCCGAGCGGCCTGACGAAATTCTCGATCACTTCCGTACCGAGATCTATACGTAGACGTGATCGACTTGACAAATGGGTAATTGGCATATTTAGTATTCCTATTACAGTGTGTAAGTGGCCATCTATCGGTGGCATTATTAACCACGCCTTGCTTATTATTCGATGCTAAAGATCACTCGAAGCAAGGTTGTCAAAAAACGAGTTTTTATTTCTTTGTATAAAGTTATGTTAAGATTCTTTTAATCAGATTCATAATTAATAAAGGTTACTTAATTAATACAATGTTCAGTACATAGTTGAAAGAACTCAATATGATGACTTTCAAAGAGATTATATCATTTTAATGATATGCTATTTATTTTTAAATTTCTTACTGAAAACATATCGCGAGAATTTATTAGAAAAATTTATTCAAATCAACATGAATACGAGAGAAGGAAACAGATTGACACTACCATTCAGAAAGAAGATCAAATCTCAAAAATTGATGTATGGTGTAATGGAATTACATTAATTAATAAAGTGACAAAAAATGGAAAAAAATCTCAATTTTATAATGAAACCCTATATTAAAACATTATTACCTACATACTATTAATGTGTGCACTATTTTGAGTATAATAAACAAATAAATTATTTCTATACAAATAACATTTTTGATATCGTTATTCGGATTTGTAAACATTTGATTTGGCTTATTTTTTGTTTTGATTGATCCGTAGGAATGATAATAATTTTTGCGCACATAGCATATCTTTATTCTATTATTTCATCGATTTTAGATACATTTTGGTTCAACGTACGAATGTATCAAGCAAGGACACACCTTTAGGTTTAATATCGTAGGTATAGTATTTTTGCTAAGTAACATATTATATGAAATATATATATATATATATATGAGTTAACAAATTATAAATGGAAACAGTAATAATAATTTTATGCCGAATCCAATATGAATATTTTTTTACTTTATGAAACAATACTTTATAAATTTGTTATTAAAATCCAGAGAATTTTGATTTATTCTCTCGTACGTTATGAAGATGCTTAATGCGCGATGAATCTGATTCTTGATTAAAATAGGATTAAGAAATGTACAAAGATTATTTATGTTTATTTTCGCATTTATGGTCCTGTTAGCATTACCTGTCTCGTTTAATCCAAGGTCTCTTTTTCGTTCGGAAAGTGCAATGTGTTGACCACCATCTCGTATATCACAAAGACATTTGATATTGTTTAAAATAATTCAAAACGTATAGGTAATACAGTGTATTTTCAAGGACTGCTCTCGACATTTCGAGATGACCTCACGTCTCCTCGTGAGGAGCAGTGCACTCGTACCTAATATCTTTACCTAGCTACTTCGTCTCGTATACCTATGTCTCACATGATCACCTTCTGCCGACTTTATCATCGGTTGAACTGATTTTGACTTATACAGTGGAACCTCGGTTTACGAATTTAATTCATTCCGTAAAACTGTTCGAAACAATTTTTTCCATAAGATTCAATGTAAAATGTATTAATTTGTTAAGATCCTAAGAAATTATATTTACAACTTCTTGATTGAAATCCTAAAAAAACAATAAAAATTCATGGCTTTTACTTAAGAGGAATTAAAAAGAATAAATGTAAAAACAAACTTAATTTTAATTTATCTTGAAGAATATGTAGTAAAGTGTTATTGTTTGAAAGCGGACTCTCCTTCCATGAAAACATTGGGTGCTTGAAGTTCATCATGTTTCTGTCTCACGAAAGACCATCTAACGATATTTTTCTTCCTGCTTTTTATAATGTTGCGGAAATGAGACAGGACATTATCATTAAACAGATTTGCAACACGATTTGATAAATATTTATCAGGGTGATATTTTTCCACAAAATTTCACGCACATTTCGTGGATCGAGGATCTAGGAACATCTTCCATTCATTCATCAGCCTCTGAAAATAATATTTCCTCAGTTCTTCCGTAACTTCTTCTGAAACTGTCTGCCTATTCGTAAACCGAAATTCTGTTCGCAAAATGAAGCTATTTTCGTCATAATTTTTGTTTGATAACCGAATTGTTCGTAAACAATGTCGTTCGTAAACCGAGGTTCCATTGTATCTACATTAAAGGCAGAACATACTTTGTATAGTTTTTTTATTATCATAAATGTAACCATGAAGAGAAATTACTTTTTTTTATACTTAAAAGAACAAAGGAAATGCTGTACAAAACTATGATAAACCAGTACTTACCCATACGTCAGAAACCTGGATTCTAACGAAGAAAGATGAAGCAACACTAGATATGTTTGAAAGAAGGATACTCAAGAGAATTTTTGGAACTGTCAAAGAAGATGTAGTGTAGTGATGGCGTTGTGATGAGCCGAAAGTCACAAAATTCATAAAATTAAGGAGGATTCGATGAAGAGGTCATGTAGATCTACTACATGTAGGCTACTCAATAATAAACCTAAAAGAAGACGAAAATTAGGTAGACCCAAAATGAGGTGGAAAAAAAATCAATTAAGATCTATCCATTCTTGACATCAGCAATTAATTGGCGGAGACCCAGTACAGACACTAGAGACCGTTGGAGGAATATTCTTGAAGAGGCTGGTTGGGTTGTAGAACCAGCGACGACGATATTTTTTTGAAATATAACACAGTGCTGAATTTTTTCCTTTTACTTACATACATACATTTACTTTCTAACTTTTAAAAGGATATTTTATTAAAATAAGATGAACCTAATAGTACTTTCAGTGCAAATTTCAGATCTGCAGATTGTTTTTTATCTATCCCGTAAGGTTTTTGCACAAATTGTTTTTTAACTTTTTATTAATTTAAAAAAAAAAATAACATTTCCGCTAAAAAACATCAATATATTTATAGATTTTAACCATACATTGAAAAAAAAAACAAATGCGTAAAAAAAAACAAAATGTAAATATGGTATATTAATTTTCTTCTGCCTGACGCTAATTTAACTTTTAAAGTTTTTTTCTCAGGTGGGTTTAAATTTATTTTCCTTGATTTTCGCCCCTCACCAGTGCCGTCTCTCTTTAGCATAAGACAGTAGTCGGCCATCATGTCAGCATTCCACCTTCCTTGGCTTTGAATTTCAGATCTTCATTACCCAAAAAACCTGCCACAACTTCTGTACATGAAACCCAAGCCCTTTTTTGTATTGGATCTATTGTACTTTCAAACGCATTATCTTTCAAACCTCATGCAGCATAGTTGTAATTATTGAAATATTGTTGTATATTTCGTTGCTACGCAACACGCGGGGACGCGGACGGATTTAAAATTATGATATATGTAAGATGTAGACTTTTCAAGAACAACTGCTTTATAGCAGAGTCGCCGTGAGCTTTGACTGCCATCCTTGAATCTAAGTGTTCACACTGAATACCAAAGTTTGTCTCTGATCCACTTTTTAATAATGAGAAGACCGTTCTATACCATCTGGAAATTCGAGTTCAATAATTTATTTTATTTATTTATGCCTAGCCGAGAGGATTTACCAATAGGATTTACGGTCTCGGTTTGTCATCACTATTTTATTATTGTGCTAACTCACTTTGAAGAAAACCATTTTCCGTAAAAAGCGTTAGATTCACCTGAGTAGAATAAGAACAAAAATAATGATGTAGAATTATAAGAAAAGGAACTAAATCTGATCATTTAGGCTGACTGATCACTAAACTTAGTTAAGTCATTATCAAATAAATTTTCCATCAGCAGTTTGATGACTGGCCGGTGTTCTGTGTGTAGGAAGACCCAGATTAGGTTAGGTTAGGAATAATAAAGATGTAAAATTTTAGAAATGAGGACTAAATCTAATCATTTAGACTGACTTGTCACTAAACTTAGTTAAATCATTATCAAATAACGTTTTGATCAGCGATTTCATAATTTGCTTGGATTCTGTGTATAATATTTTAAGAAACTCAATTCATTCAATGCAAAGAAACTAAACAAATAACATTTCATATTATCATCTCGACGTTTCACCTCAGGGACAGGCAGAGAGGATAGAACGACACACGTGTTCTGTCTTCTCATGCAAGCTCGTCGATTTTTTTTGGGCTACATACTAATTGATCGTACCGAGTCATACCTAAACGATTTCATATCAACGAACTTTTCTTAATTCTATCACCAACGCAACGCGACAGACCTGTGATACATTCGCTCCATTGCTTTGTTCATTCTTCACTCCATCGTACATAGATTTTATATGTACATATTTTCGTACATAGGCGCATGTTTGTGCCTGAGTAACCGCATTCCACCGCATTCAGTCTACTTTCGTTCTCATTTTGCATATTTAATGTGACATTTCACGCATAATTTGCATATTTAAAATAATAAAATGCGTGTTTTTTTCTCAAATTTAAAAATATAATATTGCCTGCATCGATAATGTGTATTTATCGATCCCAAAGATAGAGATATTTATTTTTAGAATTAATTCGGCTGTGGCTTGACCTTCATACTAGCATTCACATTGTATTTTAATATATCTTTACGCGCCTTGTTACTTCGATTGGCACCACTGGCTTTCCTGGTGCATAATAATGTACATGCGTGTATGTGAATATTGCCACCTTTTTTTGGAAGCTAAGAAGACGGTAACCGACAGGTGTCATTCTAATTACATCCCGTGCGTACCAGTCCAGCGGTCCAAATAAACCACCAGTGCGCGCTTCGGTCGGTTGAAATCTAAAGAAGACAACCCAGCTAAAAGAACAACAACATCGAACCAGAAAGACAGCTAAATTAAAGAGGTTAGTGCGGTTCATATATCGTATGTGTGCTAATTGTTATTCAGAAACCTGAGAACCAGCTATCGAAGGCATTTACATAAACAATGATACTATATTGTATATACATTGTACTTTAATATATCTTTATGGAATTAACTCTAAGGCTTAGCACGCACTGCGGTTAAACGCGCGCGGTTATTACCCGCAAGATATTGTAGCTCGTCGGTTCATATGCGAGCGCACGCACTTACGTTTTAGTCCCGTGACCGATTTTAAAAACGCATCCGGACTCATTTCAAAGTAATAAAAGTGAATAAATAAATTAATTTTCTGCTTCTCTTGTACAGGTACCCTATGTAATAACAATATTTAAATAAATATTCATCCCTTGAACTACCTTTCTTCTCTTCTTTTGTCCGGGGTGCTAGGGAGAAAATTAACCCGGATATTCTCCGCAAAAAAAAAAGACATTTTTAACACATTATACGTCCTCTCGCTTGCATCAAAAGTAAACACTAAATCTAAGCGCGCCCAAATAATAATTTACGAACACCGGACTTTTTCTATTACATATTATCAGTTTCGGCAGTTTAATTTACTGGTAAATTATATTTGCCCCTTTAAATAGATAATACTTCGAAATATTATTTTAAAAATCTATATTTTTACTGCCTTAATTAATCCGCAATCCGGTTAATGCGATCCCGGTTAATGGAGTCTACTGTTTTCGCAAGTTGCACAAATGTTATGATAATGTATGACGTCATTCAAAGTTTACCCAGCCATCCAATCATGTTAATGTGATATTGATTATTTGATATAAATTTACATAATTATTCCTGAAAAGTAAAAATTTATATTAAAGTGTATCAAAATGGGTAAATTATATTCGTATGACACTGGATTTTTGCGGTTCTTACTAGTGAATAGTTATCTGTCCTCAAACTGTTGTAAGCAAACGTCAAATATATACCATTGATATTATTCAGATTTCTTAGTAAATTCGCATAATATAATTTCATGACTGTTCCTTTCTGCGATGCTTCTGATCAGTTGAGTATTTGGCTAAGGTTTGCCTACACAACCGAATGCCGAGGGTTCGAAATTGCATAAGTATAATGTACAAATGGGAAAAAGTGTTTTATGTGCGGATAGTCTAATGACTAGTAATGTTTGACCTTTCCTCTCCGATGATGTAAACTGAGTTGACATTGCCTCTAATTATGTGAATATCTCTGTAAATATACCAAATACAGAGTTCATATTTTAGGTATTCCTCCGTAACGTGTTTATGTATTGGATAATATAATTACAATACAATTACATATTTACCATACGCAACGATAAAAAACGTTTTCTCGAAGAACCTGACGTGAATTTGTCAATACGTATATGTGTACATGCGGATGGTGCAGTGCGCGGGGCGTGGATCGGATGTCTATCGTCACTTTAGTGGCAGAGCGTGCACTGGCCGAGTTAGACGTGTATTATACGTCTTTATGCTATCGTTCGTGATGATCAGTGTTATTTCTCACTTTTTTCACATTCACACATTATAATATATGTCAACTATTATTTTAATGATTTATGTAAGCAATAAATATATAATATTATTATTTATCCGACTTTAAAATCGCAAAAGCTACATGTACACTGAGTTTACAGCACCGGAACGCGCGTTTTTATTTTACCACCGTAAGAGAAGGGTTAACTCGTTATTTAAACCGTTATTATGACTGTGATTATGTTCGATTAAAACGATGATTGGTAACTGATTATTCGTAATTCTTCGAACAATGACTGGTACACTAGAAAGTAAACCTCCAACAGTGAAATCTTAGTGAACAATCACAGTCACATAATCATTTACCATCACTAATAATGAGCCTGGAATATTGGGATGCGAGTCAACTTTGGTGCTCGATCAGTTAAATTATTTAAAATAAATTTGTTACTGTAACAATGTTGGGGAAACACCGCTTTTATTAATGAATCACAAAATTTGCACTTTCGATTATATTCATGTAATTTATACACAGGCACTCGTTAATCAAAAATTTTAATATAAAAACGATATTGATCCCAATTGACGTAGTTAACGAGTTTTAAGAAATGTCGATTAATTAAAATTATTAACGTTTTTAATGTGACAAATATTATATCTACGTGATGTGGAATTTGAAACTTCCGCACAATCGTTGTGCTCATTTAAAGTAACCGGATAATGTTAGGGTAGATAAAGAAATGCTTGAAATTTATAAACTGGACTTGGAAGCGGTAGACATGGTGATTTTCGAAGGACCTTCCTTGTGGCCTGGTTGCAACGCTGCATCAGCCTCCTCTATAATACCTTTGGACTCACTCACGAAATAATACAGAGTTGCGACACCACTGTCCACAACTATTAGCACAATCACAATACAATAAAACACAGCTATTCTTGCCTAATAAATTCGAGCGAAAGGGGAAATATTGGAACAGTAATCTAGGTGACATTTATTTAAACAACGTATGTATTATATTCAGGGGCGTGCCCTCTATATAATAATCAAAAAAGCAGTGCATAACTGTAATTCTGCGAAATAAATCTTAATAAAAAATTTATTTGATGTATTCTGTGTGTAGATCCACGCGCAAATAATTAAAAATCTCACGTTACTGCGCTAACTAGAACCATTTAGAGATGACAGATAAAGCTGCGCATGTGCTTTTTCGCAAAATCTGCCCCAAACGTATACGAACTAAACCCAACTCTCGCGCCGCCCGGTGTTCTGAGTACACGTCTTCGATTGAGCAGACGTGTTGCAAAACGCCGCAAGTGTACATTTGAAGCTGACTTGAATGCATGCGTTATAACACACTTTAAACATGGCAAAATATTATATTACAAAAAATTTTAAATCTTTCACTTAATAACTTGATGTATTAATAATATAAATATTTTTTAAGAACGAAAATAAATTCACATTTAAATACATGCCTTCACAAAATATGCTTCCGAGAGTATGTATTTCTTACAGAACCTCGATCGATATAAGCAGCATAACCTAGATTCATGTCTAGTTCACGCCACTGATTATGTTGTAGTAGTCTATGTACAGGTTGATTTTTTGGTCATGGCAATGCAAGAATGTGTTCATTATTAAGATTGTTTAATTAATTTACATAGATTTGTTTAATGTTTAATTATATTTATATTTCTTGAACACATTCATGAAGTGCCATGACTAAAAAATCGACCTAAATGAATTAATACCAAACGGTTGTTATATAATATATATATATTTTTTAAATGGGTGGGGGGGTAAGTACATTTTTTAGATTAGTGTTTGTAATTAATGTATACGATAACCTTAGATTTCAAGATGTACAAGTTTAAAAATTGTCAAACGATTTGAAAATTAAGAAACATTTTATCGTATGAATAGAAATCGCATAACGTGCTTGAGACAGTTCATCGTTTTTTAACTGATTTGTCAGTTCTGACAGCTCGTTGTTTATGAATCACCTGTCAAGTTCTAGTTGCAAAATATTAGTAAGGAGGTGACAGACATTAAATTTACAAAATAATATTTTTTTCAATACAAATTGAATGTATCAACTAGAAAGATATTCCAAAAAAATGAATTTATACCAAAACCGGGATCTTTCCCTTCAGGGGAAATACATTACCGTTACACCACGCCAACCGAGTACGTTGACGACAAATTTTTGAACTTATACGCTGCAACTCTTTCAAATGAATACATATATTATTCTTTTTTTTTTTTAAATCTAGGCAGCAACTAAAATATTTTTTCGATAATTTTTTTTTTTTATATCTTTCTAATTAATACATTTAGTTTGTATTAAAATACCACAGAACTATGTTCTGAAAAAAAAACTGCAACTTCACAATAATAATATTGGAACAGTAATCTAGGTGACATTTATTTAAACAACATATGTATTATATTCAGGGGCGTGCCCTCTATATAATAATCAAAAAAGCAGTGCATAACTGTAATTCTGCGAAATAAATCTTAATAAAAAATTTATTTGATGTGTCTTTAAAAAAAAATTAATAGACGCTTAGGTGTCTAATTATTAGCTATCACGTACATGTATGTAATTTACAGTGGCGTGCAGTAGGTATAGATTTAGGTTATGCTGTTACCAATGATATTATACAATCATATATAATATATGTAATACAATATATGTACTTTCGTTTAACTAACGTCTTTACCAACGTATGGACGTTAAGAAGACTTTCTATGACTGAATATGATTCATGACTAAAGGAAATAATTATTTTGATTAAAGGTTAACGTAGGAAACAGTTTTGCCAATTGCTTTTTGTTTTTCCCAAATTAAAAACTAATCCATGCACCAAATTCAAAGAACAATCATTGAATCAACACGCTAAAAACAGTAAGATAGTAAAATTTGCGAATTAGTAAAAGAGGAAGTAGACACTTCAATGATTTGCACCCAGTTGTAACCCTTTCTAATGTTATTCTGTTAAAAATAGCATAGATAACGACTCCATACAAAACGGATCAACCGATAGAAATTTTCAATTGAGTAAATAGCTAAATATATGACTTGAGTAATTCACTAACTTAAAGACAGAACAGAGTTATGTGAATAGCTCAATGCGGCGAAAACAAAAGAGTACCATGGGTACAGAGGTGAGTTGTCGTGGTAGTTTTTAGAACTTGGCAATGAAAGTCTACTGATACGCAGGTGGCGCTTATTGTAAAATATTTTTTTAATTTATGTTAATTCAATTATTTAATTTGTAATTATTTCCCAGAATGTTTAGTAATGCGCAGCTTTTTTGCTTGTATGCACTGCACGCCCCTGGTTATTTATCTATCATAGATGTATATCTATTTATTTATCACTAGCTCTTTACTCGTACTAAGACGCTATAGTCAGATGGTACCAGTAGAGTTTTTTTTGGGAAGACGTAATAGACAGAAATACACATTTTCAAATTTCTTCAATGATCGTCCATTGTTTGTATGAAAAAGGTTCAGAATAAAAAAATAAGGATATTAGCACTTGGAAAAAGAAAGCCTTGGCCACAAAGCTGAGCTTCTATTTATATGCGATTACAGAGATGACTGTGAGTTGGAACTTCACAGGAATACCGCCACGGCGGAACTGTTGAGCAACAACCCGATGACGGTACGTAATATTTAGATGATGGTGACGTGTCGCGGTTCGCGAATGCCAAAGTAGTTCAGTTTCCGGCCGCGACAAACAATCCCGTTAACAGTGTTATGTCACATGTCTGTTTTCTAATTGTAATGTCTCAATAACCATTGACAATTGAACACATGTTAACATGCACTTTTTGGCTCGTAAATATCACTTTCTTCAATAGTTCGCAACCAGTATATCGATCCAATTCAATCCATACCTAAATATCGATATCTCCCGCATTGAACAACACA
Source organism: Eubasilissa regina (assembly GCA_022840565.1). Classification (NCBI taxonomy): domain Eukaryota; kingdom Metazoa; phylum Arthropoda; class Insecta; order Trichoptera; family Phryganeidae; genus Eubasilissa; species Eubasilissa regina. The sequence goes on from JAINEB010000013.1 coordinate 21,129,164, forward strand.
TGTTGATATAGTTATATTATTTTAATAAAAAAAATTTAAAGTTCAAAAATTAACATGTTCTGCGAAAATTTAAGAAATATGGTAATTTTCCTTTCCATTTTAATTGTATTTAGTTCTTTACAATACAGTTTAGAATGTATTTATTTAATAACTAATCTTCTTCCTCCCAACTTATTAACTTACCATCACGCCGTTTTCCGCGGGGGTAGGCAGAGAGAATAGAACGCCACACTCTTCTGTCCTGATACACAATTCTCGACTCATTCACATTATCTTCTCATACAAACTCGCCGATTATTGAAACTTCTAGCAGCACCATCCTCCAGTATCTAAATTACCTGGTCGTGCAACGTCTTTCGCGGGACGTTCTCCATTTCTGATGCCATCAACACTTGCATCATAAATCTTTCTTACCATTCTCTCTTCATTCATCCGTTCAATATGACCAAACCAGTTAAGTGATCATTTCTTAATTTTACTTACTATACTAAGATCAGCTTTATTTCTTCATTCTTTACTCTGTCATAAATGGATCTGCCACATATACGCCTAAGTAATGATGTGCTCAAAATCACGAACCGTGAGTCAATCACTGATATCTTCGGGTCACACTCACTATCAGTGATTGAATATCTGAGAATATCGTTATTCGTGATTCATTTATTTATATATGGTTGTGAATCGTGATTTAGCGCATGTGTATATACAACGAAAATATTCATAAAGGAATGACGTTGTAATTCGTGATAACTCACTTTAATATGATTTATAATTACATACAAATTTGGTTGGTGTTATATTTTTGAGTCGGTGTTATATTTGACGCAACAATTAATTTGACTACAACACCTAATTTTATTTAAACACACCACTCAAGATAAATACAATTACATTTAATTTATAATAGGTTAAGATAAGAAACGCCAACTTTATTTGACGCCATTTTGTTATCATTTATTGGAAAACTACATTAATACGATTTAAGATATCATTCGAATAATTTCCATGAAAAATATATTTTTTTTAATATAAAATAACGATGTTAATTATGAATAGTCACAACATGCAAACAAAATATTTATAAAATTTCAGCGATAGAGCTATATTTTTTGATTCTTCTTATATACCTATAGCAACTTTGAAGTGTGTTTTATTAAGTAGATGTATCGATATGTACGTAGGTGGGTACCTACTTGATCGCAAAAAATATACCCAGTTTACATTATATTTTTGGATATATATTTTAATTTGAATAATATACCTTCGTGTTTTTTTTTTCTATTTTAACTTATATACATTTTTTGTTTTTTTTATATATATAATTTATTCAAAAGTAAATCTATTTTAAGTCCATATTGATAATATGTAACACTTACAGTTTACGCATTCCAAAATGTTTTAAATTGAAGGACATTGTCATAGTGGTTTTTAAATTGTAACTATTATTAACCCTTTCAAATCCTTTCAAATTTTATAGGTATAAAAATTTAATCATCTGGAAAAGTTGTCACGAATGTAATTCAAGTTTTGCAATATCTAGTGAATAAAATTAAATCTTTTCATGCTAATTAATACTCGATATTAATTAATTTTACGTGAATACAGAAGATTTTATAATTTGATTAAGTAAGAATAAGTACGGAACGTTCGCGAAGCATACTCGTTTTTAGCTCTTTTTACACTCATTTTAGAAAAAAAGCCGTTATTATTAATAACAATTAATAATCCCTGTGTGTCCGCAGAAATATGTTGTTTATATAGTCTTAATCTATTCAACAATCTTCATAAAAGACTATTTTTTTAAAAACATATTTTAATTGCGACGTTGCAATTTCAGAACGTAGTTTTGTGATATTTTAAAACAAACTAACTAACTTACCATCACGCCGTTTCTCCGTGGGGGTAGGCAGAGAGGATAGAGCGCCACACTCTTCTGTCCTGACACACAATTCTCGCCTCATCCACATTCATACATCTTGTCATACAAGCTCGCCGATTGTTGAGGCTTCTAACAGAACCATCCTCCATTATCTGCTTTACCTGGTCGTGCCAAGTCTTCCGCGGACGTCCTCTATTTCTGGTTCCATCAACACTTGCGTCATATATCTTTCTTACCATTCTCTCCTCATTCATCCTTTCCATATGACCAAACCACCTAAGTGATCCTTTCTTAATCTTACTCACTATACTAACATCAGCTTTACATTCTTTTCTTATTTCTTCATTCTTTAATAATTCTGTCATAAATAGATTTGCCACAAATACGTCTAAGTGATCTCATTTCCACTGCATTTAGTCTACTTTCGTTCCTTTTCTACCAGCTCCAGGCCTCACTTCCATACATCAGTGTCGGTACCAGGATTCCATTGTGCACCGCTAGTCTTGCCTCGGTTGACAAATTCCCGTTAAATGTAATTCCATTCAAAGCGCCGTTTACTTTATTTCCTGCAGTCATTCGATATCATTCTCAGCCTTTCCGTTTCTCAGCCTTTCCTGCAGTCATTCGATATCATTCTCAGCCTTTCCGTTTCTATCAAACATACTTCCCAAATATACAAACTCATCTACTTGTTCCAAACATTCATTATCTACAAGTATTTTGCATGGTGTCTTGCTTTCCTCCTTCTCGAATAAAACTGAATGATTTAATTAGAATTATATACAGAAAATAATCTTATCAATCGAGAAAATATTTAATCTGAAGATAGAAAATGTTCCGGGTTCGTATCACGGTGGCAACAAAATGTAAAAGTTAATTTAATGTTTATTTATTATCGTTATTCGTTTTTCCTTTTAAATCATTTGCATGACCTTTACATATTAAAATTACTGTTCTTTATATAATAAGTGTACACGTATAAGATCTTACGATCTCTTAAAGGTTAAAGGTTACCTAATTCTACCTTAGAAACATCATAAAAAATATTAAGGTGGGTTTTCTGTAGGGAGGTTTGAGATAAGGCTAACTTTTTTATTTTTTGTTTACATGTCGTGAAAGATGTTTTTTTTGAATACCAATACTGGATAAGAATAATAGGATCATTTTGATTTCGTGTAATCAATCAGTAATGTATGTATAACAAGCATAGTATAATTAAGTGTTTTTATTGATGTATTTTAAATACTAATTAAATGTATTAATTAGAAAGATATATAATATTATCGAAAAGTAGATGGCTTTCAAATAATGGAATGATAGATGAATTAATTTGAAAAAGTGTAACACATAAGTTCGAAAATTTCGTTCGTCAAAAATAATGTCGCTGTAGTATAGTTGGATAATGCACCTTTCTCGGTTTGGAAAGAGATCCGGGTTCGAGTCCCGTTTGCGCAACAACAATATTTTTCGATAAAATTGATTTTAATTTGTTTTTAATAAAAATCACACTTTTTTGTTGCAACACCCAAAGGGTTAATGAATTCAATAATATTTTAATAGATTCATATTTGCCCACTTCAATCATTACTCTATTTGCTGTGTAGAATCCAGGAAGCGTGTTACAACTTGAGTTCAATTGAAAATAATTTCGATTTAACCTTGGCCATACAAAAAACTCATGCCTGTAATAATTCAATGTACGATCGGCAGAATAAAATCTCTCTGAGCTGTTCGATGCATAAACACAGCCGAAACTTGTTCACAGTAATAATATATTATGGACTCTTCTGGTCCAATTGCGTATTAAACATTTTACGTCATCGGTCCCGTGATGCAGAAATATAAATTTATTTGTCTCTTGTTTGGTTCGTACAGTAAACTAGCAATAACATCACAGAACAATTTCATTAATCAATTAAAGAAATCTAGTTCCTGACCGGAATGCGGGAATAATTAATATAAATTGGCAATAAAACAAATTTTTCCAATATATTATACATTTACGTAAATGGGACTGCCATATTTTTTGTTGTTAAATAAAATGCAAATCGAAATTACATTTCGTATTTCGTAATATGAAATTACTCGACAAATTCGAAATTTCATCTCTTTAGATTTATCTTTAAGAGTGGTATACGCGATCAAAAATCTTAAATCTATTTTTTATAATGTCCCATACGCAGGCGATGCCTGACGAGATGAAAGGTTCTAGGGGTACAGATAAGGACTTACTATAGAATAATAATATTGGCTTTAGAAGTTTAAAAAATTTGTTAAAGAAAACTAGGTGATACATCCGTGCAATGCCGACTAGTTTTATATAAAATCCATAATTATACTTCCCATTGTAAGTCATCAGTTATAAATAAATTAAAATATTACGAAAGTCTCTAACATAGTGGTAGTTCGTTATTTATAATACTTTATTTTAAACATTTTTATGTCTTGATAAATAATAATGTCATTGGTTGTTTGTATAGTTTTTTGACTTTTTATTGTGAAATATCTTCGCGCTCTTCTTACATTCGACCACCATCGTCCGCAACAGTGCTCCGCCTGGTACTGCTTCTGTGTGGAGTGACTAACCGGGGCCATATCATTTTGTGATAACTCCAGTTCTGCTCTACCGAATTGAAAAACTCAAACTGTAATTTTTTTAGTTAGACTAAAATTCTTTATTTTATTTTCTTGTTCTAAAAGTTTTTTACTCATAATTATAATAAACACGTTGTACATTTTATAAAAAAAAATACATTTATCACATTAACAAATTTAAATTCAGTGTAAACTTTTTACCGGGCGGCAATACAATAACGAATAACGAATGTGCCGACTTTTAAAACCCAAGCTTATTAATTCATTTCTTACTCTTCTGGTGTTCCGAGGCGGGTTAATGTAATAAGAAGTAATAGGAAAAGAAAAATAATTAATTTAGTTGTTTGTTGTATTGATAAATCGTTTAAAATGTATGTATATGTATAATATTTCTACAGTGTGCATTTTAATATAAAATATTTATTTCATGGTTGACACACTGATAATTTTCTTATTTTATAGAATTATTTTACTGTTCACTATTATGAGATTAGCGTTTTTTTTTAATATATAATATGCTTTGTAATGATTGCAATTACGGTCTCGTCCTTGATGTCACAATGATTATAAAACCTATTTTTCAGTAAATAATTCCAAAATTTAATTCGTAATTCATATAAGTGTCAGTCACTGTCGTTCAGATTCAGCTAAGTTGAACTCATTTATCACTATCGCCTTCCTTATTACGTCTACATAGAATAGTCTTGCACAATAATAGGTTCGTGTAATTTTATTAAAATCAAGTCTGTTATTGACAACGTATTTCAAGTTTAACAATAAATAATCTGTATTCGTTTTTGTCGGTAGGAAGTAATTTATATTCAAGGTGCTTCACGACAGAATGCAAATAGTCAAGAAGGTTGTAATCTCAAAAATCGGCAAAGAGCGGCAATTTTAAAACAAAATTAAGTTTGTGTTTGTTGAAATAAAATTAATTATTTTATTTCGTAGTTTGAGAACTCCTGAGTTAAACAGTATCGTGTATATAAAGCAAAAAATCTAAGAAGTTTTAGGAAATCTTAATGTATGTTGGAACTCGTAACGAGCTAATGAGAGTCATGTTCTTATGTCGTCGAGGGGCTTTTTATCTAACGTTTTAATAACGGCTCACAAAAATTCAGTATTTTATGTCAATTATAACCTTTGTAGAAATATAAATAAGATCGGCATTTTCTAGCCTGCCTAAGGGCAGTACAGGGTCTAGGAACAGCCCCGGGGCTGTATTCAGATGAATCGCAAAACATTTTAATTCAAATATTTTCTATTTTTTATTTATTATCTTAGATAATAAATAAAAAATATGAATCTTAACCACCAAGTTAATATTGCTAATTTTAAAAGTACAAATATTTTCTGTTTAACTCAATCATTTTGATTCCATTATTTTCTTATTGCGCGCACATTGTACGTTGTGTAAACGAAACTGAAGATCATATCATTACTGGAACTTGTTGCGTTGCTGCAGTAATAAATTTGCAGAACACGCAGCCCAGAAATCATTGGGGATTGTTGACGACACGTGTTTGATTCTGGTTCCGCAAACCCTTGCCAAACGCATTTCCACGTAAGCTATGCGCTTTCACTCTCTCTTTTGTAAAAGAATATGAAATTTTTGGGGCAAGTCGACACTTACTTTTGTTATTTTGACAAAACGTTGTGTAGATAATCCATAGATGTCGCCATGTGTTTTACTATATTAATATGTAATTTATCACACTTTTAACTCTTTCTATCTCATATTTTTGAGTTGATAATAAATAATAAGTATATAACAATGTATTATTAAGAAGAACACATTCGTATTGTGAAGTTGTAATTATTCAGAACATAGGTCTGTGATATTTTAAATACTAATTAAATGTATTAATTAGAAAGATATAACATAAAATCAATTTTAACGAAAAATATTGTTGTTGCGCCACCTTCCCGGGATTGTTAAAGAGATCCAGGTTCGAATCCCAATACTAACAACAATATTTTTCTATAAAATTGATTTTATATGTATATCTTTCTAATTAATACATTCAATTAATATTTTTAACATAACACTGTGCTTATTTTAAATATACGCGTAAAAATTTCTTTGCCAACTTATTAATAATGCTTTTATATTTTATTTTTGAAAGTTTAATCAATTTATGACGGATAACTATCAACAGAATGTGGTGCACTATTTTCATAATAAGAAAAAATATAATATTTAGATGATAAATTATGACTATCATACAGAAGACAATTCTACGGTGGCTTACAGATTTCTCCGTGAATCTGTTAGCGACTTTATCTCATTCGTCGTTATAAAAAACTAATTGTCATTCACGTAATGTTTCTTAATTATATAAAACAACTATGATCACATCTCTGATTACCGTGTAATATTGCAAAGCAACATTCGTTCACACAACACAACATTTTATTTTATGTTGAGACATCTTATTTGAATTTAAAATTGAAAACATTAATAATTTAACAATCGCAATTCGTCGTGACATTTTTCTTCATTTCATTTTTGCAAATTGTATTATTTTATATTTGAAGCGTCTCTTCTCACTGCGAGCCTCGTTATATCCCACGTTCAAGGAGTTTGGACGATCTTTCGTGCCATATTATTTATGCGTATTACTCTCTAATGATAATAATAATTGTCGTTCGCAGAGTTCAAAGGAAACGATGAACTCATGTATTGATATTCCGCCATTTTTCTACACGGTGAATACTTGAATAACATGAATACCAATGACGGTATCCACCTGTACAGATACAGGAACACCTGCCGTAGGTTATTTAAATATATTCAAAATGTAAACTAATTCGTTCATTTTAAAGGCCTTTTTTTAAAAATTGGTGCGTTCTATGATGTTGCGTTTCGACAAAGAACATATCACATAATTCGGTATAATCTATTTTTTCTTAAGTTTTTGCTACCTGAATTTTTACTAATGTTAAGTATGATCGGAAAATTAAAAACCATAAATATGTATATTTGATTAAAAAAATAATTAACAAAGCATGTACATGCTATACGGCCACGGCTATTGTTTCCTCAAAACCTATTTTTCGACCGTCATCATTACGTACCTACGATCAATTGAAAATCTTTATCTTCTCATGTAGTAGTTTTCTTCACTCTTGTCTATCTTCACAAGTAGTCCTCCAGTCGTGAACGTTTTTTCGACACTTTTTCAATATTGTTATCCCGTCTTCTTCAAGGCCTGCGGTCGCGTCCCTCTGGGTTGCTGATGCAGTGGCATTTATGAGTACAGAGATATTAAAAACACGTTTTTACCCTGCTCGCGTCTCACAGACTTGGCAGTTTAAGCAAGCACTTTACAGCCACAAATGACACTACCGAAGTCGCCACGGTCGCCACTCCCAGAAAGTCACATGGATGGGAAAGCGTAATATTGTTGTGAATTCTAAAACGGTGAACAAATTGTAACATTTTCATTCAAGATAAAACATCAAAATGCGAATAAGTTGTACAGTTGATTTATCACAAAAGTGTTCATTAATTGCTGTGTCTAAAGTCCTCATTCCACTTCTGCTCTTTATGGCCTCTTAAAAACATGGCCGTGTTAATTTGCCTCTTAGTTGTGTGACTTCAACACATATATGTGATGTCTATCCTCTCTTTTTGGGGCTGCATGACTTATATAGGTTGCCTTTGACTGCCTTCTGAATTTAATATAATAACGAGTCTCACTTCAAATTGATACATATTGTACGGGATGGCGATACCGGAGCCATCTATATCAGTTAACGACTGAATGTAATAAAAAATGTAGTCATGACCAAATGTAATATTTGTGGCATTAATAAAGGAAAAGATAAAAGTGAACTACGAAGGGGCACCGCAAGGTTTTAGTAACTAACTGTTCTAACTTTAAAATATATTTCAAAATATTTTGAAGATTTTGAATAATTTGGCGTTGCTTTGTTGAGTGGAATCGAAGTGATAGTGAACAACTCTCAAAACGATTCCGGGATAGGGTGGGATCCTTTGGGGCTTTTTTCATTCATTAAATTCAACGAATGAGGCTATGTTTTCTAATCACGGTTAAATTAGGTTTTTAATTCAGGTGTATTCTGCTACTCTTAGACATCGAAACCGTATGTGAATCGTCAGCCTTGGAGGAGATCGGCCTCTCAGACCAATCTGTAACTTCTTGTAGGCGTAAAACAACATTAAACGATGCAGTTATCTTTTAAAAAAATTCTTGATAGTATTTATTTGTTTTTATTTATATTGTGAACACGTGGATAACGCTGAAACACGAATTACAATCTTACAATTCTCACACCTTTCCATATATTAAAAAAATAATAATCTGGTGGACTCCTTGTTACCTGGGCAAGAACCCAAATGTGATGCGTGGCGTACTTTTACCTGAAATACATTATCTGCGTTAAATTATGAACTTTTCAATAATGTTTATTTTATTTTTAACCTTTCTACGAATTTTTAAACGATTATTTTATTTAATATCTGAAATACCTTTAAGATGTTTTTCTCGGAAATTATTTATCAACCTTTTGAGTCCAAATGGGACAATACGACCCACGAGCAGATTATAAATTTGCTTGATATATCTTCCCACCGTTCACTTCTATGTTTCCCCCTATTCTGGCGCGTCAACAAGTTAAGTTATCGTTTTATGCGTCATAAGTGACGTATCCGTCCTGGTGCTTGCTTCTCCTGCTGATATTTCAATAGATTTTGAGATTCTGCAATATTTATAAACGTATTTTTATAGTCTATAAATCCAAGGAGTCTACGTAATACTAAAACATCACAACAAAGAGATGGCAGTATAAGTAACAACGGCAGTGTATAATGATATAATGGCAGTGGCAATAGCAATTTAGCAGTGTCGACACAGAATGATAAGAGAATCAAGAATCTAGTAGTGATGAGTCCGATAATCAAATAACTCCTCAATCTCCACCAAAATTACCACAACGGCCTCTGAGAAATCCTATGAATATTATTTGGTTTGATAAAAAAATAATCCAGTTAACACAAATTTATGACTTAACTGGTGTTCCAAAAAAATGTTAAACACTTAAAGAATTTTAAATTTAAGGTTTGTTGAGATAAATTTAAATGTATAATGCAAATCAAATAAGATTATGAGGTAGTGTTATTATTTCTCTTGAAACTCGAGTAGTGCTAATAAACTCAAGTAGAGTAATAACATTGTTTCATTTATGTCCATCCACGGAATAAAACCGCTGGTAGGTAATGAATGAACAAATCTATATTATTCTGGCTCTGTTGTCGAAAATTTACTTGTTGAATCTGTGCTTCGTGAATACATGAGAAACATATTTCGGTTTGAGGGTAATAAACAATGTTTTTCCGGTAATTCTCATGACCTTTGACATTGCATACTATCGGGTCTATTCTGCTATTATAGAAATAGTGTTGTAAGTGGACGTGCCACGGGCGGATAGGCCCGGCAAGACACTAGTAAAAACGTAAATGAGCCGGTCTCTTGGATTTTTATTTTTAATTAAATTATGACTCTGAATGAGCGCAAACTTATTGCAACCTGCCATAAACTATTTATTTTTATATCAGGGAACAATGACTTCCTAGGACCGACAAAAAAATAAATTAAGAAGCACTATTAGTGAGAGTAGACCAGAAATTACGTTAACATAACTGACAGAAATTGATAATTACATAATTATCCTTCTAATCGGGGATAAATTTTTTTTAGAGATTGGTCAGTTTTTTTCAATATTAATATGTTTTAAAAATTTGTAATAATAGATATATCACTTTTACTGAAAATGCGTTTTTCATATTATGTTACAAAATTTGAGGTTTCAATCAAAGTTTCAATTAAAAAATATTTTTTAACTATTTTTAAATTAGTGATTGGGCCGGTTGTCTCAAAAATTTCTTTGGTCGCCATACGGCCCTGACACCAACACTAAATATAACAATGACAGACTTATCTATACCTAAAATGAGACAAATATTTGGATTATTTTCATAAGTAAGTTTTACCATTTTTTTTACCAATTGTCCTACATTGCCGTAAGTACTAAATTAAATCTTGTGCGTGAATCTAGAACTGTTGGTGTGGCATTCCACAAATCGCTAGAATCTAATCCGATGTGAGTAATTAATTTTCGTGGATTTTTTAATCACTTCTTTTTGAACATAATTAATTCAACAACTTCGTGTACTTAAAAACACGTGATTACATATGGAAACTTATGATTTTTTCCAAACGTTAAATTTGTCAATGTGTACAATTTTTTGTAAGAACATGCAGTATTTCCTGTTCATTATCATTGATATTACTTTTTTAATTATGTTTATACATCAAGTGTAGTGACATGTCATCACCTAAGCAGCAACATCGCATATCTCGATTTTTTGTTAAATTAAGATATTTATATCCACTGAATTTGAATTTTTACGGAAAGTCGTTATATATCACTAGTTTCGCGATAGCGAAATCAAAGGCGTGCAAATCAAAGGAATGTAATCAGGACATATCTGTAACCTCCCTTTCAACTGCGCATAAGTCAAGGGAGTCGTATCTAAATTTAGTTCAGTTTCAGTTAAGAAATAATCTGCTCCTCTTTACAACTCTAGAAAGGTAAGTAATAATTATATTTTTTATTTATTATCTTTGTTTTATATGAATTTTAACCACAAAGTTAATATTGCTAATTTTAAAAGTATTAAGTAATAATTCTACAAAAATCTTTTAAAACTAGTTACGTCCCTCTCGTGTAAAGTATACAATTCTTAGATATGTGGTGTTGCTGCTTAGTTTATGATATAATCTATGTTTGATTGATATTGAATCTAACTTGTAGCTAATGATACAAAAGAAAAACACTGCCCACCTCGATATGGACTCCGATCTAGTGAGGTGTGCAGAGAACAAATAAAAGAACGTGTAATAATAAATGTACTAAATAAATGAATAATTCATTTTTATTTATTTTCTTAACGAAAGCAAATCTCGTTTAGAAACTTTTCTGCCTGTTACTAGCCGAGTAGACCCGCGTAGAGTGTAATTATTATTACCCACCGTGTTTGTCTTAACTTTTAATGGGCTAACATTCCACGTAGGTACAATATTCCCGGTGTTACCCTCTTTCAGCTAAACAAATATAGCTGTTGTAATTTGTACTGCCTTAATTAAAACAGGGTTGTTCCTCACACAAAAAGTGTTTATTAGTTTACACGGTGTTCTGCATGGCTGCACGCCGGGAGAACAATGCCATGTTGTGCTATCGAGAACCTTTACCTTGTAAGTTCAGTAATCTCTTTTTCGTACAAGTTGAAATAGATAATTCTCAAATTATATTTAATGTACCTAACAACTATAACTATCCAATTAATGGTATTTTATTGATGTTATCTAGATAGATATATATGACGGGTTTTCGTGAATCATTTCCTTTTTCTAGTAGGGTCAGAAGCCTATGGTTAGTATGTTTTACTTGCCTCATGGGTTACCAGTTTGATCTAGAAGGTTTTGTAGGTTATGGCGTGCCACCCGTGTGGAGGTTGAGTTTTATAGGTTAATGAGATGTAAATACAGATAAAGTTTATGACGTGAAGTGTTCACTGGAGATGCGTTCGAAAAGACGACCCAGAGAGAAGTCGTTGCATCAGGCTGCCACTCGGAGTGGCTACGTTGCGATGTATTGTTGTCGTTTCGTGGTCGGTACTAGGCGAGATTATATGGTTGTTGAGAGTCTAACTTAACAGCCGGGTACTGTGAGGCATATGCAGGGTCTCGTCCGAAGTCTCGTCAAAGCGCTTCCATCTTCTCCTGTCTTGCACCACTTATATATTGACTAATTAAGATCTTCTGTCTTCATACAGTCTTTGCTGCTGATTGTTCCAGCTTAGTCTGGGGTAAGATACATCCTGGTAGTCATTTCTCTGATATTCGCAAGACGTGTTCAAGCTCTCTTAATTGAGATTTTTCTGTATGTAGAAAGAGAGGATCCCATTAAAGTTTTTTTAGATTTTGTAAAATATGAAAACTTCAGAAGATTCCCCATTCTGTAGTGTGTATCGCATAAATAATTACATTTAAAAAACTAAAATTTAGTACAATAAAATAAATTATAGATATTGGAGTATTATTCTCGTTCGATCAGATATCTCATGTAAATGATGGCATTCTATTCCTACGAATTTCGGATTGAGTATCGTCTATCATCATCCAGTCATAGATTTTGGTATTTTATTTTCTGAATTTTGTTTTTTAAATAATGTTTTCCCTGTTTTATTGTATAATATGCTAGCGGTCCATGCCCGGCATTGGCCGGGGTTGAGTTAGTCATATTCTAAAATAGGCATTTAGGGGTTGGGAAGGAGGAAGTGCCTAAATTTTGCGCAGGGTCCTAAAATTTAATTAAAATTAAGTGCAAAAATTTTAATGAATGGCCATTAATGTAATCAATATTTATATTGAGGAAAGGGAGTGGGGTGGCCAGGAAGATGCCTATGTTTTACGAAGGGTCCTAAAGAGTAATTATGCAAAAATTGGTTTAAATCGTTCAAACGATATATGATTACTTAGAAAATAGACATTTAATTTTATATACAAGTGTCCCAAAAGTTTTTTCATAATAAAAATTATGTAATAAAATAATGGATAGGTTAAATAAAAAATGTTTATTTTTGAAATTTATTTCTTAAAAATTATGTTTTCTAAATGTGATCCGTTATTTCGCTGGCACTCTTCTATATGAGGGAGAGGGAAAACTTTATGAGAACTGCTCGGCACGTATTCTCCGTAATCGCTGCCATTTCTTCTCGAATATTTTCTTTTAATTGTTCCAGAGAGGGAGGATTGTTACTGTATACCTTTGATTTAAGGTAGCCCCATAGGAAAAAGTCCATTGGTATTAAGTCGGGGCTATGTGAAGGCTAGTTTATGTCACCTCGTCGGGATATCAACCAACGGCGAATAAACTAAAATGAAAAAGTCTTTTGGGACACATTGTACCTAAAGATTGTCCAATTTTACGTTCTGTATTACACACTGTTACACACACATATATCCACATTATAACCACCATCTAAAGAATCCTTTTAAACCACAGTAAAAATAAACTAGATTAACACGCCTTAATAATAGTTTAATATATGGCTAACGGCAAAATATTTGAAATGTATGAATTTTTTTTTGAAAAATTCCATTTATTCATTTTGAATATTGCTCTAGTATTTCAGTTTTTCCTGCTTAAAGATCGGTGACTTCTTTCGTAACAGAGGGATATTTCGCCCACACTTCTTCACCTTATATGTCCAACAGAATTGCTAAGGTAGTTCATCCACCCGTGGGGAGTTTAGGTCAGGTAACAGAGGCCTATTTACCTTTCATTTGGGGCTGTGAATTGGCGAAGGGTGCGTGACCAAACGAACATGTTCAGGTTCTTACGATTCCAATATAATTTACAGGGGTGAGAACCCCAGTAAAGTAATAATCATTGATCAATGTCGGTCAGTGTGTGCGTAGTGTACACGTGGTTTGCATTTATGTTTAGAAAATCTCTGAATTTTAAGCACATATAATACAGCATACAGTCAAATATATTCCATGACAACTGCACACAGTCATTTTATTTTTCTGCTACCGTAATTTTGTATTAACTTAACCTATTCTGTCTTAATATTTTTTTTATACTATTTTTATCGTGTCTGCAGTTGTCCGGTGTGCAGTTATGTGGTCACCAATAAAATAGTAGTTTTCGTTAAATTAAAACTTATTCCGAATAAAAATTAATTATTTTATAATTTTCAATGCTAAAAATATTTTTATTTATTTATTTTTTATTTATTGGTAACTATATAGTACAAGTGTAAAAATGTGTTTGAACTGTGCCCGTCTCACTAGAGAAATTCTATGTTGAGATGGGCATAGTTTACAAGCAATTGTATAAATAATTTTAGTATTACAAGTAGTAGACCGAATTAACATTTATTACCTGTGCATAAACCTTATATATATATGTAAAAAAACAATTTAAAAGTGGTCTTTCAAATAAATTATTTTTAAGAAATTTGTAAGAATTATTAAAGGTTTAGATGAGTGCACCAATACTAGCTCTACCCATATTACGAATTCAAGTTTTTATTTTCAATTTCATAGTTTAGGCCCAAAATATTTGTATGTTGTGCTTTTGGTGCCTACCATTACCTGATGTCCGTCCGTGTCGCTTAACAATGTACAACAAACGTGTATTAAGTCGCATGGCAATATAAAACAAGGGAGTCGCATAACAACAATAAAATAATAAGAATAAAATAAAGAATCGTACGGCAACATAAAACATACAAGTTTGCTGTCAATTCTATTTCGTGAAAGCGAACTGTTGTCGCGTATATTGTATTTTAGTTCATTTTTTAAATAAATCAATATTATTGAAAAAATCGCTTATAATTGAAGAGTTATTTCTAGCGATTTTAAAATTACTCATTGGTATGTATTTATAAACTTAGAGTTAAGTTTGAAGAAGTTGCGGATCCATTTAAATACAAAACTTTCAATTCTATGTATTTCCAACTATTAAGTGCTTAGTTATCATTAATTGGTTTTAAGAACATCGTGCCTTCGATGATATTACTTATACTTAAATTAATTATAACAATTCAGAGCTTATTGACTTTACCTAATTGACTGTACTCTCTCAGATTCCCACATTAAACTACATAATTTAATATTAAATACGTTAGACGGAAAAACCAAGAGTAATGGCATATCTCTCTTATCTTATCTCCTTTTATTAAGTATATGCACTTTCGGAACCAATTTTAAATGATTTTAAACTTTTGAAATATTCGTATAACTGTAATACAATATTAAAAAAACACTCAGTGTATACTTGTTTAAAAGTTTTACGATCGAGGGCCGAAAGATAAGCCTTGGTTAACACCGGTTGTACGATTTATAAGGAACATAGCATATTAGGAATTCAACGGGGAAAAATTTTAGTGGATGAGTTCTCCGTCTCTAAATCTGTATTTGAAAGACTTTTATAGACTACCGGAATTTATTTTACTGGCACAAATTCGCTCAATTCCACTGCTTTTGCCAACTGATATACGAAATAATTTATTACCATAAAATATTCTTCATAAATATGTAAGTGTGACTCTGACATTAAAATATTCTTCTCTTTTTCGTTAATTTATTTTATCATTGAGGAGACATCACATACTAAAATAAGTGATAATAAAAAATTTCTCATACATCCCTATAATATCACAGCTGTCATACTGTCACTATTTGCACGTCTAAGTTTACCGTGAAAGCCAAGATTATGAAGGTAAATGTGTATTAAAAAAATAAATACAATCAATACAGTTTTATGATTTTTACGACCATTTAAAACCAAATTATGTATTCAAAACCTAATAATTTGATTGTATAAGTTTCCTAGAAAAACTACGAAAAATGCGTAGAATATCTTGAATTTCAAAATAGTAAATATAAGGGTGTGTCCTTATTGATCATATCAGTACGGAATGGCCAAAAGTCACTGTGCCATTAAAAATTAAATAACCTTTTGAATTTTTATTTTATGTACATAGCGTAGATATTTTTAACTTATAGCTTACACGAAAAATGACGCTTTATGTATAAGTAATAAATCGACCTTTCCGTATAGGTAACAAAAATATCAATGCTTTGTAGATTCCCACGTGAAAGATGAATTTAAATATATATATATATATATATATACATATTTTTTTTTTTAAATTCATCTTATATATATATATAACGTTTTTTCTTGAAATGTTAAAAAATCTCCATATTTTGTAGAATCTTATTTGTAAAAGTAAAACAATCCCTATGCTATGTAGAACATAATGTAAAGGGTGCATATATATACTTATCATTTTTTTATTAAATAAGAATTTAGTTTACTATCGTCTTTTTTTATTTAAAAAATGCGTAGTTTTCAAAGATAGTGGGAATGAATGTAACTATAATAAAGGATTTCTTTTAGTGAACAGGAATTTTCGGTGCCAGGCCCAAAATCGTGGAAAGCTTTGCTTTGCTTCATAAGAAATAGTGCATCAGAGACTTTATTAAAAAGAAGAGACTAAAATAACACATTTTCAAAAAAATCATTTTCTTAAGAAAATGATTTTTTAAGACTAACTTAACTACTATTAGTTATTTTTAAAACTAACTTAACTACTATTACTATTTAAGACTAACTTAACTGACTATTAACTTTTAACTTAAGTTAAAATAACAATTTTAATTTTAAATACAAAGATAATGTAGGACTATAAACCCTTATAGCTTTCGAGTTGAATTTTTTTACGAAAATGGAGCTATGAATATAAGTTAATATTATTATTATCTATCTCTGTATATATCAATGCCCTACGCGTCTTTTCACTAGTCAATGGATCATCTTGTTAACGTTTCAACGCGTATATATTTTTATTATATGTCCCGTGTTGCAAAGTACCGATCGCCATTGGTGCTCGGGAGTGTATACTTTGACTTGGTCCGGTTATTATTGTCTTTACCTAAAACTCCAGGTATAATCTATAAATCTATAACTCTTGAGATGACGAGACAAAGTAGGCACACTGCTTAGCTTGCATCCGATGTTGGTTTTTGTTTGAGCGTCAGCGCCTGAAGATCTCAGTAAGCATGTAGGTATGCAGTACAAATACATAATTCATGGTGGCTGGTGGAGTATTGCACGACCGTTGGTGATCTGAGAAATAAGCCAAGGGAATAAACCTTGCACAATACTAATTAATACTTGGTTCGGAGAATACCTTGGGTCTGTATTGACGCCAGCTTCCCGCGGATGTCATTTATCAAATCTAATCAGTTTGCACGTTTTGTAATCTGCAATATTACATCTACAGTGGAACATCTATATTCGTCAGCCCCTATATTCGTCTGGTCCGATATTCGTCACATTTTAATCACAAACATTTGTTTCCATATTCGTTAATATTTTCTATATTTGTCACTTCCACCGCCAATGAGCCATAATGTAGAATATGGTCGAAAAGTGTCACCCAAATGTTGCATAAATACTAGTAACTTTCCTCCTCTTCTGCTTCTACCATCATGTCTCCTCAGTACAATAAAGGTAAAGTTTTCACATAAAATTAATTCATTTGTGTACTATTTTTAGAGGCTGGAAACGAATTAATTGAATTTCAGTTATTTGTTATGGAAAAAACTGTTTCTATATTCGTCAGGCCCTCAGGAACGGATTAATGACGAATATAGAGGTTCCACTGTACTTATTACGCTTTGTTAAATTGCATCTGCAGCATTGATGTATACTAGACATGGTGGATCTAGGTTATGCTGCTAATAACTATGTCGTATAAATACGATGAACTTTATTACCACTTGAGATTGTATTCATCTTCCTGGGAAGAAATTACAATTTTCAGAAACATTTTGTTAATAAGTAATTTTTTTTATGAAAAACATTAATATTTTTACAATTATTTTTAGAAATTTATTCAAGTTAAAATTAAGTAAAAATATTAGGTATTTTATAAAGTAATACCATGTTTATACATTCACACAAGTCTACTTCAAATATTACATTTGCAACTATGTTCAAGCGAAGGCGTGTATTTGGAACACTGCGAAACGCGAGCAAGTTAAGTATTGCGTTTAGTTTGTATGCGTTTAGGATAGATTTTCCAAAATACTGTGCGATGAACGTACACAGCTTTATTTGTTATTTTAAAATTCTTTCGCTAGAATTTTCTAGTAAGTATATTAACATGAGAACTTTAAGTTATTTGCGCGTAAACTAGACATACATAATTTATCAAATAAATATATAATTGAGATTTATTTTCCAGAAATTATAGTTATGCTCAGCTTGTTTGATTGTATGGAGTGTACGCCCCTGATTTTTAGTTAGCTTGCAACAAAAATTACATGTATCCATGACGACCGAGAATAGGATTAAGTATTTCCAATTCTAATAGAATTTTGCAAAAGTTATCCTTGAAGTGATCAAATATTTTCCTATTCTGTGGTCCTACACACATTCTGTGGTCCCGTCTCTTCCAGTAGTGGAAGCAAGCTATACGTGGTCTTGGTGTGAGCCCCGTCGGATACGCGAACGTAGTGGCCTCAAAGAACAATTGATTGTAAAGCCTTTAAAAGCTTTTATATCTGTGTTCTAAAAAATCTGACATCTAAATCACATTGAGCTTCAAAGTTTTGAATATTTATCATTTTTGTTAAGCGGAGATTGGTTGAAATTTTTACACTTGAGGTGAAATTTTTACAAAAATAGAGTAATAAAGTATACAGGTTCCTGATTTCAGACACGTCATACGTTGTATTTCGTTTTAAAATCAACAATTGTTATTGATCTAACAAATATCACTAGTACCTACTAATATAACTTTAAATTGTATATAAAACGTATATTTTGAAAGCAAATGTACAAAATGTTTGTTTTTACGTCAGCATTTTTTAAAGAGACAATTCTGTAATGTAATATTTTTTTCTGTATATATCGTTCTGGCAGCCATACTGGATTTTATATCACGTGATCATCAACAAGCGTTGTGATTGGCTGATTTCATTTTAGGAGGTATAGCAATTTGTACGCTATCTGCTCTGGGATATTTTGGAACTATTCCTGATTTTAAACTTTCAATGGATTTAAGTGGCTTTTGCGAGAAACAATGTTTTCTGCATGTAGCTGACATAACAATATACAAACCTGCATATTTAACTCAAATTATCCGAAATCCGTTATAAGGGTTTTAGAATTAGGCGCTGTATATATATTCTGATCAGTGAAGAAGTATTTCTCTTTCTAGAATTCTCTACAATCCGTGGAATTGACTTTTTTTTGTCCACCTGATTCAGAGAGCTCCCCGGGCAGTTTCCTCGTTTGTCAACGCACGCTCGGCCAGTATACGTGGGTACCGATTACGAGACAAATCCTCAGATGCGGTGCGCGGTTGTGATAGATGAAGCCGTTTCTTCGGTTGCCCTCTAGTCATCTGGTCATTGGTTCGCTTCCCATCCGCGGCATTTCTGATTTGAGTTAGCATTATTAGTGACTCCTCCATTGTTTCGCAGTCACGGATTTACCTTGCCGCATTCCAGATGAGCTCTGCTGGATACCGGACGGTCAAACTAATTAATTAATGGATTACCGGCGCGGCATCGCCGGGAAAGAAACTGAATGCGACTGCGTAATATTACTTTTCTCTTACGCCATTATAATTACGCCTAGTTGGACACGCGAGAGTTCCGCTATCACTTTACTACCGATCAATTCAGTCGTCGTCAATGCGGATCGTTTGATGGTCGCTCAGATATAATTCATTGTCACTTTTTTGATATTCGTCATCAACATTAATAAAATGATTAAATTATTACTTTTAACGACGTAATATACGCACGCATATTTAATTATATCATATTAAATTCTATATTCGTCTGGTTCTTTATGTTATGATATGAAAACATATTGGCGTCTAGACTTTAAATTTTTTCATATGAATCAACTGAGCTTTGCGTATTTTTTTAATTATCACTATAATTTTGAATGTGAAATGCATTGATCGATATTGTATTTCATCTATTAAAATTAACATTCTCAGGCAATTCAATATTTTTTTAAATACGTTTGATTAATTCGAATTACAATATGCATACAATAATGTTTATGCATAATTTATAATAAATAAACTAATATTTTCTGACAGTTTGCAACGAATATGAGAAAATCAACCATTTTATTCTCGAGCCTTTCTATCAAAACCTTTTTATCTAGCAATATTAACATACACAATAACTGTTTAATATTTAGATGATATTGAAAATAAATTAACAGCTTGAATTGAATTGAATATACATAAAATACTTTGAATTTTAAACGGAAAAAGTGAGAGAATCCCCTTAATTGCGGTCGTTTTCTAAATCCCTCTAAAACGATAATTTTTTTAACCCCCCTATATATTATTCGCATACCTTTCCATTATTGTCATTATCTTCTCCGTCATTCTGCATATAGCCTAATTTACTTGGACAAACGCCCATCATTCTTACTAATCCGGGTACTTTTCGCATGTAATTTCATGCCGAATGTCATTAATAATGGTTAATATTCTCGGAAAAACTTCGTTAAATACTCGCCGTATAGAAATATTATACCACCAGTTTTGGTTCAAGGTGCAACGTTAAAAATTATTTTATTTTCTCGGTTAATTCACTAAATGAACAATCCAACAGTATCCTTAATTTAAATATTAATACACAGATCCACATCGCGTCTTTACATGTATTTTTCTTGATGATATGTTCGCCGATAAATGGCTTTTCAACACATTAACACCATCATTATTAAAATAAAAAACACTCCCTTATATTTATACTAAATATAATTATAGTTTCCTTACAATTGTTACTGTTAATATAATCTTACTTTATATTAAAACCAGTCAAACAAAAGTATTTTGAGGTTAGTCATCTTCTTTTTCAGTTATTTTACACCCGCTTTTAATCAGGAGTCCTCCTTCAACACTGCCAGCGGTGCCTGCTTTGTGTTATCCTCATCCATGCAAGATCAGTGTTTCTCTTAAGATTGTCAGCCCAACTCATTTATTGTCGATCTCTGCTTTTACTACCAAGGCATGAACACCAATGCAAGATCCTCCAGGTCAATTTTTTATCCGAAAACCTCGCTACGCGATCAATATAGTTCCCTTTTCATCTTAGTGATCATCTGAACAGATTTTGTTTTTGTTATATCTATTCGTTCGTCTTTCTATCTCCCAGTCTCCAGTCTTTCTCGTTTCCATATCTCTTTGTGTAACATCCGATTTTGATACTGTATAATAATCCATGTCTGTGTTCTGTACGTCAGTACAGGAAGTGTGCACTGATCATACTCACGGGTCCGGAGATCTTGAGTTATCTTATTTTTGTTACGTTTTTAAGCTTTGCAAACGCTTAAATCTCCTTCTTCGCTCATATAAGCTGGTCTGATTTTCGTTTCCCAATTTCAAAACCCTAGATACAAATATTCTTTAGCATTGTCTAAAACCATTCGTCTAACAATTGGATTTAAGTTTTGTATCATATCGCATATCACTTTGGTTACTGGAGAAATGTTCAAGATATTCAATATTAGGTCTTGATTATTATTGTTAATCAATACTATATCATCATCGAAAGATTGATCCTGTTCCAGTATAATATCTTCGTATCATGATCTTGAAAATGAAATGTACCTGTCATCTATGGTCGACTTTATTTAATGCCATTAATAATACTTTTTTTATATTTATTTGAAAGCCCCTGCCTAAGAGTACGATGCTCGCCTTGGCCCTCCCATACTGCGCCTACTACAGGATCTGGTAAAATCCCAATTACAACACCGCGAGGCGCCTTATTTCTCTTCTCCTCCAGCGGCCCTCAAACTACTCCCCGGTGACTACCCAGCACCCATTCGCACTTGACCTTTGCGACATCTTATATTAATTGGTTTGTTTTTTTCTCTCTCTAACCTGCTTGGCTAAAATTTATTTTTACTACGTACCGCGTGACACTCGTAGTAGATATGCCGACATGAAAGGGTTTCTTCTTTCTTTCTTCATATCAGCCTTGACATACAGCGGCCTTAATCAGATGGGACTCGGCTCGTAATTCTCCTCCACAAGTTCCGGTACTAGGTCGGCTTCACAGCTGACTCCAGAACCTTTCTAGCAAGATGCACTGCATCTATCCACCTCTGTCACCCTTCCAGATCTTCTTCAGCCCAAAGTTGTGCCCTGGATAGAATTTTTTAAGCTGTCACTTTGACACATAATAACATAATACTGGCTGAAGAATTGTTTTTTTGTTTGTTTGTTTATTGCTGTAGATAGTGGTTGCTTTGGTTGGATGTGTTGCAGGATTGAGGCACTTATGCAGGCAGTGTAACAGACAGCCCTCAAATATTTAAACTTTACACATATACTTACATCCATACGTCTTAGTCATGAACTCGGGGATGCTGTAGTCGCGTCTCATGCTTATTTGTCGATTTATTAGCTCGATTCGTTTTAGCATGTGTTCCTGTTTAATTCCTCTTACAGTAAGTTTGTCCTCTACAATATAGTATGTTTTAAAGTTTTATAAAAAAGAAATCATTGGTAATAGTAGTATGCAAATAAGAACCATTTGATTCATAATCCATGATTCTTTTTATTTTAATTTTTAAAAAAATACTTCATTTTCCGATACATTAAAACTTATAGCCTAGTTTCTTTTCAAACGATATTTTCAACTTTTTTACGTTATAGTAAAATAGTTTTTCATTTGGTTTTATGTTATAGTAAATAATGAAACAATTTAGAGGGAATGTAAATCTGATCTTAGGATTAAAATAGTTCACTTAAGTGATTTGATAATGTAGAGCGAAAGAATGAGGAGAGAACAGTAAGAACAACGTGAGTGTTGATTGCACCAGTAATAGAGGACACGGAAGACAATCCTGTTAGAAGCTTTAGTAATTGTGATAATTCTTAGATTACCACCAGATTCCTTTGGGGTTCTATCTTCTGATTACTGTCTGATTCCTTGTAAATGAAACTCAGTCTTTCCAGGTAACAATATTATACGTTTATTTCAACACTTTATACAGTATTACAAATTATGTATTCAGAGATAGACTAGTTATTCAGAAGAAGCTGTGATGGAAGAGAGCTGTTCCCTCGGAGACGGTTTCTTATACGGCTCGTTCCTCATCACTCATCTACTCACTTTCATGACACACGTACATTTACAAAGTGACAGTTTTCACAGTAATCATGTATACAACATATACAACATTAATGAGCGACCCTTAATTATGAAAGTTGCGAAGTTTTTTGTAAAGTCTATATCTAACATAGAATATCTGAACAACTCTGAAACCTTACTCCAATTAAGGTATGAGATGAGAAGTTACTCTTAACACATTAATTCAAACATTATCAAGCATCATTTTTTAAATTACAGATTCACATGTCATATAAGATACTCATCGATTATGTCACGTGACATTAAAAAAAATACCTACCGAGTGATGTTTCACAAACTTTTGATTATTTCATTTTCGTGATGTATACAGAAACTATCGCAAAATTTCTGTGATAAAAATAATTACTTCTGTAAACTTGTTCGTTTCCAAAAGCGCTCGCATGTTTTGACAGGACAAAACTGATGAATGACACTCGCGCCACAGCTTGAGAATGCCAGCCAATCAGATGTGTAGTGTGTAAACACAGTAGCGGTATACAAGTGTAGGGCAAGCACGTGCTCCCACTGTGACTTGCGGTGTCACCCTAAAACTACCGGTACATTTATGTCACCTGACTAAAATGGATAACCGGTTCCATCAGTGACATCTCAACAGAACTGGTTGGTGTTTAGACTTTTTACTTCCGACGGTATTACTACGCTAACGGCTTGGAGACTTCTGGTCGTGTCTACGAAGATGCCGAAAAGAATAACGAGTAGATACTGTGAAACCACCGAGTAAAAGTGGAGGCAAAAGTTAAAAGTCGATTTAATCTTGAAAACATATTTTTTTTATTAATTTTTATAAATTTGTTTGATGTCGTAGTTTAACCGATGATATTTAAATTTTACTTAAAAGTAATTTAATAACACACATAATTTTATTATAAAATCTAAAATTTCTGTGTAAAAGCTATTGTATATTAAACGTGTGAAATAAAAATTCTTAAAGTAATTTTCTGTTCAATAATAGTATTTATAATAAATTTGAAATTAAATTTGCCATGAATTATGTGTATTATTTTAATCGGCGTTGTTAATCAATTATTTTTCTTTTCTTTTCTTTGAATAATCCAACTTTTCCATGGTGCCTTCTGCTTGCTTAACCCCACCACTGATCACACTCGGCCCGCACGTCAGATAGTATGCCAGAGCATCTCGGCTACTCATAGTAACTCCACTGCTCGTAGCGGTAGGACGCGCCTATTAGATACGTTCAAAAATCGAACATAAAGCCTCTTTTGTTTCATAAACATTTTTCAGTCGGCGATAAAGCGCGCTGAAAACTTTTTTGAAAGCGTTGAAATCTTTGAACTTGTTGTAACTTTGACTTTGTATATTGTGTGATATTGTTTTCGGAAGCTCGATGCGATCTTGCCAACTTTTGAAAAAAAAAATGTTGTGTTGTGTTTTTGTTGTGAAGTGTTGAATTTTAATAATTCAGAATTGTGTTTTCTTCACGATTACCAGCACCGAAACCAGTTAAGAAGATATTAACCGTATGTATTATTAATTTTTTTTTTCTTATGTTTTGTCGAGTTTTTGAACATTTTTGCCAAGTCATAACTGAGTATTATTGTAATTATACAATAATACATGTAATTTAACTTTTTCTAACAATGATTTAATTCGTATAATAACTGAAGTGATTGGATCTGTAGATTAGATTATTATTTATATAGATTATTTAATTTACATTAATGTATTGTTATCTGTAATTATTGTATAATTGTTTATAAAATATAAATGTTTATCAATTGAAAAAGAACTCATGTACGTCCTTCTCTACCACAGATACTCTATTGGATAAACCAAACAAATGTTTCTCATTATTTTGCGACCGTTGTTTTGGCATTCATTCAACTTGAAAAATTATTAAATTTTACGTATCGTACGTAGTACTTTAAAATTACGCAATATTTCAGTTTTTTTTCTCAGCATAGAAGTATCTTAATAATAATAAAGAAGCAGAAGTGTTTTAATAATATTATTTATCTATTGATATAGAAAACTCTAATGTCATAATATCAATGAGTTTAACAGATTCTAAGAAACAAATTGAATATATAGGAAGATTTGCGATATACAAGTTTATTTGTTTGGAAAATATTTAGTCTAGTATTCAGATATCGTGAAATTTATTCTCTGTAATGAGGGGTTTTTCCAATATTCATAATTATTTATTACCTGACCATAGACTTAATTTGATCGTTATTCATAAATGAACAATAGAGTTCAAAAGAGTTGATATTATGATAATGTATTTCACAGGAATTTTTTGATTGGACGTCATTAGTTATAAATCCATTTTTAGTAATAGGCTATATTTAAATGTTCACCTAATAAGTATACTGTCGTATTTTGGGAAAATCAAAGTAACATCGAATAGAACTCCTGGGTTATTTTACCGTGTTGGTTTCGCTAGTAGCCTATATGCGGCTTGGAAAAATAATTCAGTAATGTCTTTATATTTATTTATTTATCTATATGAGACATTTATACATTTGATGTTAGACTTTGCCTGTCTCACTAGAAAAACCTGCGTTGAGATAGGCATGTTCAAACTACATATATATATATATGTTCATTTGATTGTTAATATACAAGGTGTAATATAATTAAATTCCATATCTACCCTATAATGCACGTAATTAGGTGCGTATTATCTCTGGATTTATATGTTATTTTAGAATGAATTTCATAATAAAATAAATATTTTTTAAATTTGATAGGAACATTAAAATTATATAAATGATTAACAGTGCGGGCAAATGAGAATTTTTTATTATTCATTTCAAATTTCATTATTTTTGTGAACATACTTTACAATAAAGATAAAGAAATAAACTTTATAATCAAGATAACGATGTACAGGTGTAACAGACCTAGTTCACAATATTTTATGGGTGGATACCTGACTATATTACCAGTCGAAAATGTTCAAGAAGTTTGTGCAAATTTTACACTGTTACGGATTTTTTTACAAAATCGTGTTAAACTTGAAATAAATATTTGCGAAATTGTTCAATTATTAATCTATATCTTTGCTTCAGGCCCTAAGTCATCTTAACAAAAAATAGTCTAGCGGCTCGAAATTCGATGATCTTTAATTTTTTGTATTCAATATATAATTCGGGAACAATAAAATATTTCAATTAATCGAAATAATTACATAATTACGATTTTTTTTAATGCTTATATCTCTGATATGGTTGGCATGAGGCACATATCCCTTGAACATTTTCGACTCGTAATTTAATCATATATCCACCCATAAAGTATTGTTAACTAGGTCTGTTTCACCTGTATATTGTAATAAAAAAGGACATAATACATATACATTATATAATGCATAACATTCACGCTAATCTAAAAGATTAACAATTATATCAAAAAGATAAATTACGCATTCAATTCGCATAATATCGGTCAATTTGTAAATAATTCCTCAACCATTTTTATAGAACGTGTTAAGAAGAAAAAAAGAGAACACAATTTCATTGAATTCTTTACAAAACTAGTGTTGTAGATTTCTCACGGTAGATAATAAATGTCCTGCGACGCGACCGATCCGCCTCCATTAATCCATCTTTCATTTCGTACGTTCATTAATCCATTAACCTATAACCTGTATTTCAAGTACACCTTGTAATGTATATTTGTTTAGTCTACTGCGTTAGTTCGTATGTGTTGTTGTAATGAAAATTCAAGTGGTAATTTTTTTTCCATTTGGCATTATATATCACAAATGTTCTAACCATTTTCACCCTCTGCGAAAAATATTAAAATATTTTTATGTTTTAGATTACCAAAAAAATCACTTATTCCCTTTTTATCGCTTTTCCTTTTCACTAGAAGTATTTTTAGTACAGCTATCTATTTTATATTTATAAGAAATTTTTATTAAATCGTCCCGTCTCCGAACTCTTATAGTTTATGGGTTGTTGGAAGCCGAGAACGTATTTGATATATTGCTTACTTTTTGTGTATTCAAAGGAAACTCAAAAGAAATGTCATATAGCCTTGTCAGTGTCACTTTTGACGGGTATTCCGCGAAATATTTTTCTATATTAAATGAAAAAATTTAGCTCAAAGTAATGGATGCGATATCGTAACGTGATATAATGAAATATGTTTCTCTATCTATGTAGGTTTACGTGCAAAACTTTTTTCACTAGCACCCAACATTTTGAATCAAATATATAATTCCATATCCCGATGTATGACAGTCTTAATATGGTAAAAAAAACGTACGAATTCTATCTGTACTGCACAATGGATGGATCCAAATAATCATAAGGGTAATCGGCTTAAAGTAATTCAAGAATCTATTCCCTGAACCCTCTGGTTCTCCAAAAGAGCAATATTAAATATCTCTCGACTCATTGCATTATGCATTGCCAGGTAGCTTCACATTTATTCAGATTGAACTTAATAGACTCC
Organism: Eubasilissa regina; assembly: GCA_022840565.1. NCBI lineage: Eukaryota > Metazoa > Arthropoda > Insecta > Trichoptera > Phryganeidae > Eubasilissa > Eubasilissa regina. The sequence goes on from JAINEB010000013.1 coordinate 21,156,869, forward strand.
CCAATGTGTGAGTGTGGAGCCGAGGAGGAAACCCTTGACCATATCTTTTTTGCCTGTCCATTGTGGATCACAGGTTTTTTTTTATATAATAGCAAATTTTTTGAACGACTGGTATAATATTTCCTATTCTATAATATTATTGTACTTTTTTCTATAGAATTAAGTTTTAACTTGATTAATGGCACAAGTCACTCTTGAAGGGAGGATTACTTATTCAAAAGAAGAAGCAGAAGAATCAAATATAATTATTGAAATTGAATATGATTTAAAGGTTTTTGGTTTCGTGACAACGGTGTTTCACTTAACCCAAGTTCCGTTACCGACAACTCTAACCTCGATAAAGTACTCGGCATTAGTAGATTCAAATCATAGAGATATGTTCTGCATAAAAAATCTAAAAATTTTTTTTTTTTTTTGTTAAAATCTGTCGTTTAAAGTCTTTTGTCTTTAAAGTTTGTAAAAATGTATCATCGAGTAGTGTAAATGAAATTATATTTACCCAATGATTTAAAAAAATATCAACTAACTAATAATATAAATATAATTGCAATTCCTATAAAGTATTAATAAAACTAAAATATTACTTATTTAGATATCGGCTTTTCGTAATAAGCACACACATTTTGACAGATATCATCACATTTGTTTCTTTGCTAACTATATGGTGATAATTTTTAAAAATAAATATCTCAATGTACAAAATAACAATTTGTTATAATGTTTGCCATCAGTCACCGATACTTCATTTTGCTGATTTTAAATGACAAATAATTTTAAACGCATTTAAGTTGCATCCGAATTCTAGTCAAAATTGTTCGTATCTTCATACCCACGTTCATACAATTAACAACGCCTCTTATAGATCTCAACTCTTCTCTCTATTCTCCGTTTTCTTTGCTAGGTATTTTGCTTTTCCGTCTCTATACATTTTCTTACGCGCGTTCTTCAGTTCTTTAGGTTTCTTCAAAATTTGTTACATATTATTTTTAATGGTATTTAATTTAGATTTATTGTTGACGTTGTGATTTATGGTAATATATCATTCCTTGATAATTAAACATAAGTAAATATGTGACTGATAACGGCCGTACCATGTTTTTCGTGATCATCCTCGACTTCTTCCACCATTCACGTTCGCTTTACATGGTTGTCTAAGTATAAATTGATTTGAGTCATGCGCACCTCGTGTCAGCTCAGAGACACATAAAAAAGTATCAGAAAATTGCAGATTTTTTGGTTGATATTAAGTATGTGAACTTAATGGTCTAACCGCAGCCTGCGCTGTGATGAGTTGGTGTCTAAGCTTGTAAATATTTAAGAAAAGTTTTAGTTGCACGTCATAGCAGGAAGTATGCAGTTTCTCTGCGGTGGTAGTCATGAATCGCTATCACGTTCACAGTCGTATGGTATGAATCAGGCGACTGAATTACATTTTTTTTTTTTTTAATTGTCTCTTTTCGACACAATTAGTTCTCATGACCTTAGCGGGATGACAGATAACTCTTGTTGGTAAACACGGCAGCTTATCAGGACGAGCAGGTCACGTCCACAGCTTCCAAACAATTCCCTCGGTTGTAATTTTATCGGACATGCGCACTTTCAATTACGTAACTATTTATTAACAATTTTTTTATTACGCTTATCATAAAACAAGCCTTTTATTGTTGCGTCTACATGTACTACAGCACAATAATTGTTGTCTCTCGCGGTCGCTGTGGAATTATCTATATTATTTTGTATAACAAAAATGTTCTTGAAAATGCGTTATTATTTGGTAGGCAAATAATGTTATTAAATGGCGTCGTATGAAAGTTTCTTCATACATAGATAATATTTGATAATACCGTGACGTTTCAATATCATATAGTACGTATCAGTACGGCTTATCGATAATTCGAATTGTTGGTTTATTTTAATTCTCTTATAGTCTTGCCCCTAGACAGAACAGTAAACATTAGCACTGCCGTTGTTACCCTACACAGGACCAGACTAGGTTTATCTGAACCCCATGTTTTAACGTCCTGACCCGGCTACAACAATAACTTCTTAAGTTATTTTATTTCAACAACCCGAATCAATATAAATCATATGTTTCTTCTTCTCGACACGTTATAATCTGGTGTGGACCTTTGATCTGTCCTTCACTGTCCTGTTCGTGTTGCCGCCTGCATCCTGGGTAATATCCAGCCATCATAACATGAGACGTAGGACAGAAACCAACTGCCAAAATCAACTAAATTAGTAACAAATATAAATGTGTACAAATAAAAGATTCTAAAATGGATTAAAAGTCTTAAAATTATTAAATATTTATGTATTTGACATCTTTTCTAAGTTCTAATCTGATCAATTTCTCAATATTTTTTTATATTTTGTTATTAATTTTCACATTGTATTATTATACAATAAATCTTGATCTTGTTTTATATAAATATCGATAGCCGCCATCCCCATAATTCAAGATATTTCTTATTTGGGGGTGCATAATTCTATTGTTATTTTATGTTGTCGAATGTATATACATATATATATATATATATATATATATATATATGTATATATATATATATACATGTATATAAATTTATTTATATATATATATATATATATATATATATATATATATATATATATATATATATATAAATAAATTTCAGTCTTCAACACTCTGGCTTTGTACATCGTTTGCAAGAGCGTGCAGTGCATACAAGCAAAAAAGATGTGCATTACTAAAAATTCTGGAAAACAAATATAAATTAAATAATTAGATTAACATAAACGAAAACGTTATTTTACAATTAGCGCCATCTGTGTACTAGTAGAGACTTAAATCGCTTAGTTCTAAAAACTACCACGACAACTCAGCGCTGTACCCATGGCACTCTTGTGTATTCGCCGCATCGAACTATTCACATTACTCTGTTCTGTCTTTAAGCTAGTGAATTACTCAAGTCATATAATTGGCTATTTACTGAATTGAAAATTCCTTTCGGTTGATCCGTTTTGTATGGAGTCGTTACCTATGCTATTTTTAATAGAACAACCCTAGAAAGGCGTGCAAATCATTGAAGTGTTTACTTCCTCTTTTACTAATTTGCGAATTTTATTATCTTACTGTTTATAACGTGTTGATTTCATGATTGTTCTTTAAATTTGGTGCATGGATCGGTTTTTGATTTGGGTAAAACAAAAAGCAATTAGCAGAACTATTTCCTACGTTCACCTTTAATAAAAATAATTATTTCCTTTAGTTATTACGTGAAAGATTTTCAAACAATAAATTAATGATGTTCAGTCTTAGTGTTATTAAAGACGTTCATACATTTTTTATATTGGTAAGAAGGTATTATTTTAAAACTTAAACTTTAAAGACACTATTAATAGTACTCCAAAATAACAAATAAATACACGGTATGATTGTATAAACGACGGATTTATTTACGGACGTTGGTTAAACGAAAGTACATATATTATAAATATATGATTGTATAATTTCATTGGTAACAGCATAACCTGAATCTATATCTGCTGCACGCCACTGATCGTTTATTGCATGCATTGAACGTGACTAGCCCACCCGGTCTACTTTAATTACTTGGACAATCTTGGGTTCACCAAATATTAAATTCGTGATTGTAACGTACGCGCCACACCCACATGTTTTTTTATCATTTCTTTGTTTTTGTTTCCATGAATTAATTAACTTTTTTAATAACATCACATAGCAACTCATTGCTGCATGCCTAATAATAGGTACACCATGAAAAATATATTAATGTTATTCTTTATTATATGTATTTATTTCACTTTTGATGAGGAATTTACGAAGTACAAATATTTTTGATTTCTCAATCATAATTAGAGGTCACTAAATGATGATTAAATTGCCGTCAATTAATCTCGACTAATTTACCCAATTTTATTAATTTAAACCTATTTTTATAATAACTGAATCAATTAAATTATTTGAATTTAGTTAGGGCTTACAGCCCGAGGTCTAATGCGGACCTTTGTTTCAATTCCTCGTATTATTTGTATACCGGCGACAAATTAAAACGATAACTGTGTAGAGCGATAGTATAATACGTTTCTATTGATAATTGTTCTAAGTAAAAGCTCTGAACAGACAAACTGCACGAAACTGAAACGTGGAGTATTTTAGTTTCAATATCTGTTCTAAATATTTGTATTAAAATTGCGTAATATTTTTCTGTCGTCGTCGTGGTTCGGAAATCCCTCTTTTGATATTTATTTTAATCAAACTTGGAATAAATTAATGTTGCTCGTGGGCTTAATGTATATTTTCTAATATATTATATTGATAAACATTATCTATTATGTGGGTATTGTGCTCGTTTGTAAATGTGTTCGATTATACATACACGAGTTAGAAGGAAAATTGATGCAAAAATAGATTTTTAATTAGATGTGCACGATTTATAGGCAAGAACTAACACAAATTTATTGTCACAATATTTTCATTTTCGCGTCGCCCACGTGATCACTTTGGTACCACTTTCGCAATCAAATTTTCGAAGAGTAAATACTTTTACTGTTGCATAAATGTGTCATAAACTATAAAATTTATGTTTCCGCCAAAAATGTGTGTAGAATGCCCCTCGTCCCGCAACTAATGTTCCAAACCCCTCTCCTATATGTACACTTTATTTCATGTCTAATAAAGATTTAAATGTCAAAGAGAAGCTGATGTGAAATATCACAAGATTTTGAAATAAGTAATTTAAAAAAATCATGATATTCATAAAATAAATTCATTAAAAACTCATTTAAAAAGTCTACTTTACATATTCTCATATTTACATAGTTCAGAAACATTTTCTGAATAATTTTTAAAAATAATTTAGTATTAAAAGAGCTCACAATTTTCTACCTTAGATTTAATTTTTGGGAACCACTATTGACCTTTTTAGAAAGATTAAATATTTAAAAACACACAGTCGAGATATGTACTGTACGCTATCACGGCCCAGTCCTAGTTGCGCGCCTACTGCTCCACGCTATCATAATAACAGTATATGGTGGACTTTATATTCCCACTTTGTACGTAATTTGTACTTATGTATGGTGTGCTTATGATTCCCACTCTGGGCGTAATATTCCCGCCTTGTTTATAATTTGTCTTTGTGTATGGTGGACTTAACCCCGTCAGATGTCACCGTGTATGGTGGGCTTATTAATTAATATCATCCGTCTGTCAGAAATTTTTTTGTAAGAACGATGGACATATTATCAAATATTGCAGTGTATGGTGGGCTTGGGATTCCTATTCTCCATCACAACATTGATACAAAATAGTGAAAATTGCTGTGACGAAACGGTTTCGCCTTGAAGTTTATCAATTTGGAACAATAATAGCATTTAAAATGCGCACTACTCAATAGAGTCCTCGCACCACGCAATCCTTTCGTTTGCGTAATTCAGATTTGTTTTGTACTGTAGACTAGTTCGTATTTACCCAACATAAAATTTTCTGTTCACGCACACATCACCGCTAGATTGTTTCAAGTTTTTATGAACGCGACCATTGAAAAATCTAATAAATTATTTCTTGCCGGCTTATTTATTCTGTATTTTAATCCCAAAGACATTTTGAAAAAGGAATCTGATTCCGCGTACTATAGAGTAGTTGGAATTATATTATATTTGAAATCAATTATATTATATTGAAAATCTTAAAATATATTTACGAGTTTTAAAACTAATTATGCTGATTCGATTGATTTCACTAAAAAATTACTATTGTATTTTTAATTCGTACTTTTAAATAATATAAAAACTCAATTAGAACCCCATTAAAATTCCGACTGGATTTTTTCGGTGGTTGTATGACAAAAATCTAAAAAAATCATTGTTTTTTTGGTTCAAAATATTATATTCGTGATTCACTCCATGGCAAAAGAGAAACCCTCTGATAGGGAGCTAATAAGCGTAATATCTTAAGGCATGTCAAAAATAAGTATTTAAAAAAAAAAGTAATACAGCAATAGGATCAATAAAAATACCACATAAGAGGAAGATACATAATGAGACTAGCATTCAAGAAAAAGGATAACTCTGAAATCAATGATGTAAACTGGAATGAAGATTTTAAATGAAATGTCAGATAATATAAGGAGAAATTACATAGATTCAAAATTAAACTAAGTAAATATGTGTAAGATTAATAGAAGTTACAGTAAAAAAGAAAATATTTATATTTTTTATATTAATATATATATCGGTATTCTGTATACTTAAATAAAAAATGCCATACAACCACCGATTTTTGCCTTAGATTCTCAAAGAGACGAATTGTAAGCTATGCAAAAAATATTTTAGCAGGTGCCGGATTCGACGTTTTCTGGTATTTGGGAAGCTTATATGACTTTTAAAATTTAATATAAAAACACAATACTTTTCTCATGGTGTTGTCTATGGATAAAAGAGTTGTCAGCTGTGACATTTGTGGGTGATACGTTATTTTATTACATAATAAAAAAATATTCGGCTGTCTAGTTTTTATCCTGTAAATAATTTGGTTTAAAATTAATACAACAACATTCATATTTTGTTACTGCCAAATTACTAAAATGTCTGCCAACATTTTAAAAAGTTCGCATTTCATTTTAATTTAAAATACGTACAAAATCTTTTTCCTTGCGTGTGTCCTCCTATCATTTCTGCATTGAAATGAAAATAAAGAGAAAAAAATAGAAATTCCTGACAGCCTTGTGACAGAAACGCATACAGTGTACGATATATACATATATATCGTGTGCTAGAGCTGTTTAAATGTTCTGTAAACAATTTTACTGTAATAAAGATATGTACCAAGGGTCAACGAGAGCCGCATGCCCCCCCGTCCCAGAATGCTAAAGTCGTAAAAATCTCATTACATTACTGATATTTCACATTTGTTACTAAATCGCCACACATACTTTCATTCCCGATAACATGAAAATTTTGATAATAATACTACGCTCCGCGATACAGTGTCTCGTGTTGTCAAACTTGTTTATATCACATGTAATAGCAACCTTGAAAAATATATAACTAAACGTATGATAATTCCTACTACCGTCGCTGTTGTCTCTGGTTTCGACTACCGGGCTGGAAATTTATAACAGAAAGTGGCCGATTACAGGAAATTAAATTATTACAAAAGAGTTGCATGTCTGAGGTAATGAAATTTAAATTACTTACCATATTGGATTTTTAAATTTTAATTAAAAAATACTTGCATTGTAAAAACCGCTTTGATTAATTTCACACCGACCGGTTTCGATACCACTGTATCTTCGACACGCTGGACGTACACTGCACACTGCCCGATGGAGATAGCGTGAAATCAGAACCGCTCGACTTCAAATTAATCGAAATTATTTACTAAGTATAATCTTTTAAATTATAAATTATATCTAACTACTAAAATATAATACTGTTGCTTTCAATTTAGACAACAGAATAATGTTCCGTATTACATAATTATATATATCAACAGTATAAAATTACAGTAATTAGGGAAGTTTATAGGTATCTAGTGTATAATTACAAATATTGGAAACTATTGGATGAATCTTCAGATACGAGAATGGATAGCTCTCATGAAAAATAATGAGCGACATTTGACACAAATTAAGAAATAGCTCGTTCTACCCCAGGCACCTACGCGCAAAGCTCAGAAATATCAGATTTCGAATGTAATTTTTTTGCCACATCTGCAAAATATAATGTTGTAAAAAAATAACTTAATATTAGTATGTACATTTTTAAAAGTAAAATCACATTTCATTTGTGATGTTGTGACTTTTTCGTTACATATATAGTTTATTGATAATTACAATTAATTTGATATATCACTTAGAAAGATGTAAAGAACAAATATCGCGCATCTCATAGAATAGTGTAATAGTAAGTAAAAATTTCCTGATTTACGTTTCTTTCTGAATAGTGAAGTAAATAAAATTATCTATCATGAAAACCATATTAAAGTTAGTTCATTCTTTCTCTGCAAACGGGTCTTAATGTATCTTTTCAACGGGACCGCTTGTTCATCATTCCCCACAGTAATCAGTAGAATATACGACAAATTACAGTTCTTTTTAACTTTAAAAATATTTTGTTTTTGTTTTCGTAATTTTTTTTTTTTACTCTAGATACTTTTCTACGGGGTGTGCGATATATCACTTAGAATTATCGGTAAAATTCTTTCCTAATTACGCTATAGCAACCTATACCAATCTCGTCAAATTAAATATTTACGTTTTACTTTTTTTGGTGAGTCAGTTATTTTTTCCAGGTTTTTTTGCTTTTTATCTAAAATTCGTTGGTAGCTTTAGCAGACATCTTTCTTATATTTCTCAAGAATGAATGTCTCCATTTAAAATATAAAATAAAAATCAAATTTGTCAAGAATGGTATAATAGAAAATCCCGGTGGAAATATTTTCGATAGATTTGTTCTTTGTATTTTTCTAAGTGATATATCCAATTTGTTTTAAGTTCCGATTATATTTCACACCGGCTAAAACTTGTGAATATGTGAAGTTATCAGCCACCAGAAACACGCACACTGAAGGGGTCAAATGAACCTCAATCCGTCTTGACGGACGAAGAAGTCGCGTCTAAATAGGCAATTGTATTGAATTATATCAAACGTCGTGTGAAATTTTAACTTTCACGTGAGGCTGTGGCAGATCTAGAGCGTCAAATGATATCAGATTCTTTACAGGGACAGCTTCCCACGCGATCACAAACTTTATACCAGTGATTCTCAATCTGGGTTACGTAGAGTTTTCTAGAGGGGCACAAAATTTATGCAGTGTTGTATTTTTTAATATACTAAAATAAAATAATATCAAATTTATACAAGAAAAATTACGCCATCTGTCCATCATTATTAGATCTGCTTGCTTTAAATTTTGATATTTAATGAAATTATAAAACTTGTCTATGTATTGTAAAGCGTGATCCTGCATATATAATTTTCTGTGTCACACAAAATCATTAAACAAACATAATATCACATGAAAGTGTGCGGTTATCGCGTAAATGTAAATATTTTGTTGTATTTTCATATTGTTCATTTTTTGATTTTGTTAGGTTGTATCAATTTCCCGTCATTATTGACGGGTTATTTTTATTAATAAAAACCGTAAGACCTTCTACTTGTATATCTTCTGTCGTGTTGCTGACTTTTTGTCTAAACTTGTATATTTTGATTTAGGAATAGTAGGAATTGTATTGCTCACTTTAAACAGTCATGACAATCTTTCAGTTTTAATTTATTTATTTTTTCATAAAAATATTTTAATATTTATTTTTTATTTCACGTAATATATAAGTATTGAATCATTGATTTGTCAACATATAATAATAATCAACAGCCAACAAAAAATTATCTTCTCCCCACTTCTTAATATGTTCAAAATACTTAAAATCAAGACAAATCAAGGGGGTAATCTCACTGGTCAAAATAAATAGAGACACTTCCTGAATATTTTAACTTATCACTTAACAGAAACAGAAAAATTGACAATTAAGCGTAGCCATTAGCAAACATAGATATTATACATATTAACGGGGAATTTTTAATGATAAGGTTGTGCCTCTGAGAATAAGGAATATTAATGTACATTGGTTCCATCGAAACCACCTAATTACAATATAACAATGCTAACGCAAACTAGCAGAACTCAATAATAATATTTATTATAATGAAACTTTTTAAACTTAATTAAAAATAAAGATTTATCAACAGTTTTAAGTCTTTGTTTTATTAACCACTGAATTGAGTTTAAATACATCTACCGGTTTCGAAAAATACCATTTTCTTCTTCAAGATGTCATATAACTGACTAAAAATTAATCATTATTTCTTCACCAGAATCTATTTTTAAAAAAACAACAATTTTCAAACAAATAAATTTAGTACCTAACTCAAATTGTTGCTTAATACAAATTTAGTCGAATAATTTTTAGGAAAATATTTTAGAATGGGACTCGTAGTTAAATTCAGTTGGTTCTTTGTAATTTCTTGATTAGTTTTACGTGCCTTATTTATCTCCAACGATTTTAACCACAAAGTTAATATTGCTAATTTTTAAAAGTTTTTTAGTATTAAAATTTATATCAATTTAAGTTTTGAAAAGACTGCTAAATTTGTATACAATTGCAGATATTTCTAGTTGGCTAAATAACTGAAATACGAGTATGTCAAACGATGTTATTGGCGGGTTGTGTAGTTAGGATTTTCGTATCGCTATACAGCCTGTTTACAAATCTCCAATAGGAACAAACACATTTCGTTAATAATGAAATATATGGGTGATTTGACCACTCTGTTAACATACTACATTACACTTTTAAATCTTATATTAATAGAAAAATTTACTCAGTGCAAGATAGGCAAATAACAATTTGAATTTGAAAGCATTTTATTATTAAAAATTATAAAAAGAAGCATTAGCGAAACATCCATGTGTTTCGTCATTTAATTTTTATCAATTTTGGTATTTAATGTCGAATGTTTTCGGGTTTATACGTAGCGCCTAATTCCAGAACCCCCTAAAACGGATTTCGGATAATTTCACTTAAATATGTAGCATTGTAGATTTTTTTATGAGCTGCATACAGAACGCATTGTTTCTCGCAAAAGCCACTTAAATCCATTGATATTACATGTTCAAAATCAGGGCTAGTTCCAAACAACGCCAAAGCAGGCAGAGTATAAGTTGCTATTCCCCCAAAATGAAATCAGCCAATCATAACGCTCGCTGATGATCACTTAATCTAAAATCCAGTATGGCTGCCAGAACGAAATATACAGAAAAAAAATTACGGAATACAGAATTGTCTCTTTTTTAAAAAAAATTGGCGTTTCACCCCTATGGAGTGTTCTTCCCATTACCGAATAATTTTAATTAATGTGAAGTTTCTTTTGGATACATTTAATTTTTACAGGTTTATTTCATTGGCGTTTAAGAACCTCGTTAATATTTTAAAAATGGTTTGATTGTTAGATGATAACAAAGTTGGGATGTTGATGGGGAATGGAATTTTGTTGTTAGAAAGATCTTGAATTAAATTTGGATACTGGTCATTGATAGGGCATCCTAAAAAAATATGATTTAAATTTTCCTCTTCTAGTTGACATTCACACACAGGAGAATTCCGAATGCGGATTTTAAACAAGTGAGAATTTATACAACAATGGCCGATCCTCATACGGCAGATCGAGGAAGTTTCAAACTTATTTAATTTCGTTTTAGAAAACCAGGGTCTACTTTAAAAAATGTTGATGTAAAAACAAATATTTTATACATTTGCTTTCAAAATATACGTTTTCTTCCATAACTCAAAAACACATAAAGTCGTTTTAGGGGGTTTTGGAATTAGGCACTATATATGTTCTAATCCCGGGATTCATAAAAAAATGTAAATTGGGCCGAGATTCGGGATCCTCTGGATTGGATTCGCTAGTCACAACTGCTCTGACAATATTTATTTTTGATTTTTCTTAATGCTTTTTTTACGAATGTTGGTAATCATAGATAGAAATAATTATGCTTATCGGCTTGGTAACAAGTTGAATTTCGTTGACATACCTGAATTGGATAAATATTTGTGCGTAAATTATACTTAGTTTTTTATGTTGTATTTAAATTAAATAAATTATTAGTCTTAATATGTAAATAATAAATATGTAAATTAATTCATTATTTTTAATGGAATCCAACCGGAAAATGACAGTACAGGATACCAGAGAGCACAAAGTTAATAAATGTCGATATTTCAAATCACATTTTCAAAAGTAGGTTGGACTCGTGAAGAAAGGAGTGCACTGAATGTGTGTGTGTGTATGTACGCGCGTGTGTGTGTGTGTATAAACAAATCCATTGTAATATTTATATTCGAAGGTGTCGATGCTGATGTTGAATGTTGGACGCATTAGGTATGCGGGGGACGTCTCCGGAGGACGTGTGACCTTCCTTGCGGTCGGACCATCCCTCCATTATTCCGCGTACCGCATTATTGCAATTGACCTTTTATGAATGTATCCCCGCGCTATTATTGTGTCAGTCGAAGAAACACTCGGACACGAATAAAAAATGGCGCCTCGGGTCAATCGAATTGAAACAAGGCGTATTAACGGGTGACACTTTTGGAAACGCCAACTTCTTCTCAGACGCTGTGGGACGTTTCATCGGTGGTAGCTTTTAGATTTTTTTTTCAAAACGCATTTTTGAATTTCATGTTGTATTTTTAACATAAATTAAATTAATCAATTAGAAAGATGGACAGAGAAAATCTATCTATGGGAATAATATGTACCTGCTGAGATGTTTTCTACATATATTTCTAATTGATTCATTCAATTTTCGAGGAGAAAATGGTAAGTTGTGTCACAAAAATGCGTTGAAAATAACGCACTAGAAAATTTTGTAACATTTTTTTTAATGTTGCACGAGTGAGTGCGTATGTATATAATGTATAAGAACTTCTTTACAGTTATATTTTTGTAGATACTTAACGAGGAAGAAATATATATTTTTTTAAATATGGGTGGTGTAGCCGTAAATACTTCGATAGCTAGTTTAGCTATTTCTATAGGTAATGGTGAAAACAGTAATTCAATCTATGCAGATTCAAATTACACAAACCTTTGTGAACCTGTGCTGGTAGACGCCGACGTCGCTCTCCTTGTAGTCTGATAGTCCTTAAATCTGCTGGTCAGCCACCGAAAACCTTCTCACAACCGATAATCCGAAAATATATAATACAAAATGTTTTTATTATCGCTGCCGTAAAAGTCCGCCCGAATCGCAAAAACTCTTCTCAGTAGCAGCTTCGCTTTTGTTTTCCGTTTTTAAATCCACACAAAAAGAACACACATATTCAAAATTTTATATCGGGCCTACCTATCGAAGTATAAAAGCGCGTAAACAGGTGGTATGCTCCATGCATCTGAGACACATAACGCTTTTTTCCGCTAGGTACTAGGGATTATATATAATACGTGGATAGGCGTACTTTCTAATTTCATTTCAAATTGTTTAAATAATATTTAAATATTATTTGGTAAAACCAAACTAGATATCCATGTTATGAAATAATATACTTATGTCGTGTACGTTTACATGATATGTTGAAAGGTATCATAATTATATCATGCTTGATTAGTTTTGTAATAAATTTAAATAGTTGCGCCCTGATTGCTCAGTTGACCAGTCCAAATACAGAAATATATTTTTTATATTTATTTTTTAACTTATTGTTTATATTTTAAAACAATATAATAATTCACAATATTTGAGTATGTCCAAGAACACACAAGTACTGTATTTTTATCTCCAAAGGCATTGTTATTAAACAAATTATAGATATCTCATAGAGATGAAGCTATTTATATTATATTAAATGGAAAAATATGGAAGTATGGGTAATTACAGGGCTTACTTAAAATTAGGTAGATATGGAGGTTGATTAATGGGTGAAATGGTGAACGTTACATGGTGTAAAATGATCACTTAAGCCAGCCGAAGACAGGTCGTAAAGCTCTGTAATTACCCGTACTTCCATATTTTCCCATTTAATATAATATGTCTCTATGAGATATCTATAATTTGTTTAATATAATAATTGTCATCCTCTTGTCATTAATTGTCTCCTGCATACAAATATCGACTATTGTTAAATAAATACTTTCTAGTTTATGAAACAATTAATTTTGGAATATCAATCTATGATTATTGTGTATTTTAGCATCTCTTAATACAAAATCAGTGATCGCAATATTTCTTCAACGTGTTTACATGAGGAATATATATAATATTTTATCTAGCCATAAAGTTGATGTTAATTTTTCTGGGAAAAAAATATTGTATTACAATATTTCGAAATAAAGCAAGAAATTGGCAGATCTGCTGCGCGGGTATTCTAACTTCAAAATACAATATGCCGTCAAAGTAATAATTCGATATTAGATACTTGTTGAATTATTTTTAACATAACACTTAAATTCGTAGATTAAGATCGTAAAATAATTTTCACGGTTGAGAAGAGAACACGCCTGACACACATTCATTATATTTGTGCGGCTTTGAATAATATAAATAGTTTAAGCTTACGATGGGTTAGTGGGTATCTATATCTGTGGAATTTTATTTGGAAAAAATCCATCGTCCAAGGATTTAACATTGTTCGTGCGGATTTGATTGAAATCTAGATTATATTAATTTTCATATTCGAGCCCTCGCTCCTCTGGGAGTTGCGTGCAGCGCCACAGCGTCCGTCTCTGCCTTTATAATGGCAAAAAGTAATAATTCAAGGTAATTAAAATTCAATTTGAATTGAATTCGGAATAGTTAAATCGACGTTTTGACCCATTTACATTATAAAAAGCGTTGAAATTTATATCTAATTTTTATTCTGCTCAGTGCGACATTTGTAACCTTAGCGCGAACCATGACCAGATCTTCACTGAATACTATTTATATTCCTCAAATAATGCACGGCGCCGCAGGGTTTTTCGACTGTAGTACTCTTGGCGGTCAGCACTTCGGCTGTGTAGATACTCTCCAACACGGTCCTACTAATAAAGTTTAACACGTAGATAGTTTAACATAATATATTATCTTCCTCTAACCTTCCTTTTCTATTTCCTTTCTTCCGAATTAACTAGACATAGATCTAATTATAGAAAAACATATGACAACAATGAAACTACATACTAAGCATTGCTTGTTTGGTGTGTGACGGAATAAATCATGGAACATATTTGTATTAAGTCCACATTCTAATAAATTTAATTTCGTGTACTTTATAATTTCGTGCATTCAATTTTAAAAATCACCCTGTTTTCATCAATATATATGATACCATAATACTTTACACTTTCCTTGCAATCACCATGGAATACATCAATTTGATTTCGGCAATATATTCCTTTTTCTTTCCCAACTGTCACAAATATTTATATACATGGTGTTCTAAAGAAAACATCCATAATATAGAATATAGGTATAACATATAATTCTAAACAAAAAATAATAATTTGTTTTTGTCTGCAATGCTCCATTACTGAGATATTATTAAAAATAGTTGTACCTAAGTTTAATGCTCAAAATGATCATGAATTACGATTTCGTGTGATGAAATATCATTTGATGAAGTAAAACTACAGATGAAATTCAATTAATGAACTTTGCAAAAAATATGTCAAAGAGGACATCAATTAACCTTTTAACTGCCAACTTTATTTAAAAAGGAAGACACCAAATAGGGTAAGACTAGGCTTTAAGTGACCTGACTTACCTATCAAAAAATGGAAACTGTCGTCCACAGATTACAAAAAAATTTAAAAATATGACTAATCCCTGGATATTTGCAAGGTCCAAAAGTGCGTGTTAACACGCTTATAGCTAGGCGTGACATATAAATTTTTGCGTGTTAACGCGCTCATGGCTTTGAAAAGGTTAATGAATTCAGTTTAGATACAAATATTTTTTCTTACATCTCGGCAAGTTTTAGAACATTTTTTGTTCAAAATATATATTCAAAGTTATGCACGTTTCATTCAAAATTTCCTACAAAATCTACAATACAATAATTTGGCTAACGACATTGGTCACATTTCCGTAAGGATTAAACTGTCTTTCGCTAATAAAGAAGTTAAATTTTGTTTGAAAATTTGAACTTCCGCCCTCATCGAAGGTAATCTCCGTTTTATGATAACTTATTTGCGTTTAATAGTACCCACAGGGTACAAGGTACCCGTCATCGTGAAATTTAAGTGGACTTGAACACCTCTTTCTTTTTGGAACTGTGAAATCTGCCGAGTTCTGAAACAACATTACTCGAACACTTTAATTGTCGCTACTAATTAAATACATACATGATTGATTAAAAAAACGTATTTAATTATAAATTAGCTTTACATCACTTATTCGCGATGTAGATTCAACAATTACTTCTTTACTAAATTTCGTATATGATCATACATGTTCTTATCCTGGTTTAGTCATTCCAGTATTTTATAGGGAGTTGCCATTTTCATGTATGTTCTGGAAGCATCTAGCACCTGTGCTATGAACAATCAGTCAAATAAATATATTTATCCCCAAAGATCGCTACTAAAATACGTCGTGTATCCTCGTATCCCACATTATTCGTGATACTGGGAATAACGTGACACTTTTTTGTTTAACATTTCAATAAATCAGTGAAAACTTATTTCATAAATCATTCATTATTCTGAAAACATTGTGTCGGCAAGGTACCCTTTATATCCTTGCTCACGATTTGGTAGCACAACACTGAAAACTCAATTTGTTTTGAAAACATTATTAATCCTCGCCTGGTCTCTGCGCCCTTTGTTTAAACCTAGTTTCACAATTCTTTTCAGCACTTAAAACTGAATATAATATGATTCTTCTGCTGTCATCGGACCAGCGTTTTACTCCTATGTCTATAGGGGTGAATTGAAATATTCCATTGTCGCTACAGCTCTCTATTCTGTTTTTCTATCTTTTCTTATAGCATTGTGGTCACGAATGTCTTGTGCCAAAGGATATGATTATTATTTATAAATTATACATGAATCCGACAGGAATTTATTAGGTCTGTTTCCAATCAGATTCTGTTGATTAATATTATTTCCAAGTAGCTAATCTTCTAATGTTATTCTAACAAATGACACATGTTAGGATCCATCGAAGTTGTATTTCCATATTATATTACAATATTTCTTGACCATCTTGGTAATTTTTTTTTTTTAAGGAGAACATATTTTGTTTGTAAGGTTGCATTTGAAGTATTTTAATACAAATTAAAATAATGAAGTAGAAAGATATAGTTAAAGAAAAAAAAATCTATTTATCGAAAAAATATTTATTTTCTACCTGGATCAACTAAATATTTCTTTGGATAAATAGATTTTTTTTGTTTATCATTCTAATCGATTAATTTAATTTGTATTGAATACATTTAAGGTTAAATAATGGTGGACACATGTTGATCTTTTATAATATTTATATTATTAAATTATTCGGTGCGTACATGTGTATATCGTAAAAATTTGAAGGCTTCAAATACTGAAACATATTTTAATTTAATAATTTCTGATAGTAGTATTAGTAATAGTAGAATTATTTTTCTATTTGGAAAACGTACCTTCAGAACAAAAAAGTAACAAATCTACCTAATTCGTATTTTGAAAGAAATTGACATTCCAACAAGTGTATTAGTTTCCTTTTATATTTTCCCAAAAAAAAATGCGCTGCTCATCTCAGACATATGTATCATACGACTCCTGTATAGAATATTTTTCTGGTTAGTTCTTTCCCACCTCGTATGTGTATATTATGTCTGAATTGTATTTCAAGTTCAGATGGTGTATTGTTTTATGTACCTACTCGTAAATATTTCTTCCCATCGGTGTCTTCTTATATAATATGTCACGCTCCCATCCGCGAGTCTCACATAACCACTTTTCTGAAGCGCTTTTTTAACGCAGTTTTCTGTGACACATTTTGTGCGTTAAAATAATGCATTAGACAAACATAGCTGGATTTTTATTAAATATACACGTGATTGTTACAAACCAATGCAAAAAGTTTGTTCCCTTTTCTGGTTCATTCGGCTCGTTCAACTTATTATCAAGCCACGGCAAACTGCCCCACCTCCGGCGCCGGGCTTGACACGCTGTCGTGTTCTCACAGTGGCGTGCGCCATGTCCCGCGCGACTGGCGCTGGCTGTACTGTATCTCCACTCTCGACTTTGAAAACAACCGCCTGTGTTGTCGGAAACAAACGCCTCTGTGTTTTAAAAGCCCACGTGACACTTTAAACACACGCCTGAATGAAATTAAAACTAACTTTAAAAAACTCAATGTTAAGATTGTTTTATAATTTATTTGTTGATTATATATTAACTAGCAATATTTAAATATGTCCAAGAACACACAATTACAGGATTTTTACCTACAAAGGCACTGTTATTAAACAAATATCACATACCGCATAGAGACAAAACTATTTTTTATTATATTTAATGAAAAATATAATAAAATATGTTAAAAAAATATTTTACAGATAAATAATATTGCTTTAAAATAATTTCAAAAATCTGATTCTCATTGTGATGACATATATGCTGTTTAAAAAAAAGGAAAAATGAATTATCAAATTTGGTCCATAGACGGCGATGGTGTAGTTGTACTCGAAGCGAGTCCATATACTAGCATATATACAACTTTCAAAAATTTGATAAAATGTGCGGGGTGAGAATTGGTGAACGTTATAGTGATTACTTAAACCAGCTGAAGACAGGTCGTAAGCTCTGTAATTACCCATACTTCCATATATTTTGTATTAAATATATTAACTCTTCAAATTTTAGTGTAGACATTTATGAAACCATTTCGTGATATATTATGAATCAAAAATTTCTTGTCCTTTCCCTAACAAAAGTACAAAACATTAGCATCACATATTGTATATAGGGAATCCATTCCCGGGATATTTTATCGTACTTCTGAATCCCGGGATAAATACATGTAATAATCGGCGCGCTCTTTTCTTCACGAGTACAACCTACATTTGGAAATGTGATTTTAAATATCGAAATTTATTAACATTGCATTGTGTCTGAAAATAATGTAATTCAATATTGTTATTTTTCGGTTTTAATCTATTAGAATTTGACATCGTCATTCGTGATTTCTGACACAAGTAAGCTAATTCTTACACTTCTTCCTAATTATATTTGAAATACAAACTCGAATTCTGGCGGCCCAGTTTACCGTATTTTTGAATCCCGGGATTAGTACACGTAATCCCGAAAGTTTCGGGATTAAAAACTCTGATTAATCTCGGGGGCACCAAAATGATCAAAACTATTTAAATAATTAAACACTCGATTCTTTACTATTGTTTCTGGCATTTTATACATACAATCGTCGTATTCGAATTAATTGTTACCACACAGATCAAAGATTCACAATATTCAAATATGTACTCATTTTGAAAGCACATAGTTTGTGGACAGATGACATGTCTCTTATATTACGTATGTACGAATGACACGTTGATTTCTACGAGACTAGAGATTTATTGGAAGAGATCGGTATCTATCAGTTGATCATTCTACTCTACAAAAATAAAATGAACAACGGTAATAAAAGAAAATGCAATAAGCAATGAATGATAACTTGGCCCACGCTTAATTCTGTACTGTCTTTCTAGACATGTCTCATCTATGTACACGCACCGTATTGTATTCGAATTGCTGGCTTGATTTTTTACTTATATCATATCTTTCTGAGCTCTCTGTGATCGAATTATTTATCTTATTATTTAAGTTTTCATTTATTACATGATTTCACTTGTATACCAATGAAACCTTTAGAATTCTATTTTCGTACTAAAACGCATAAAATTCATTGTTTATTCGTTCATATATGAATATGAATTCGGCTCTACGTCCGAATAGGGTCGAGCTTCGACACGCTTAAATGGTGCTAAACTGTATGCAAAAACGCGACATGTTCACCGAGTTTGCCCCGATTATGTTTTTGTAGTTGTGCCGCCCATCCGCGCAGTGCATTTCAATATGAATATATTCTCACAGCCAAATAACGGGCTCATCCATTCCAGCTGATTTATAGCTGCGCGATCTTATCCAACACTCTCATTACGGCCGTACGCGAGCTGAGGGGCGAGTCTCCAAACCCTCCGCGCGCCCCGGCTCGGCGCCCACGAGCTCACACTCAGGGCCGGCACGAGCACTTCGGGCGACCGCCGCTCTATAATATTTATGACCTAGTTCTATATATCATACACAGATATAACAGACCTAGTCCATTATATTTTATGACTGGATTCTTGACTAAATTACGAATATAAACTGTTCAAGGAGTATGTACAAATTCACTACCATTACGAAGATATTACTATAAGAGATTTTTACGGATAGGACTCCTCAACCAGTAGTCATTCTATAGGAAATAATCCTGGGCATAACAAGAAGACTTGAAAGAGTGCCACAGCGGTGGTTAGAAGCGTTGTGCTTTACGTCTATCTTGAAGAGACCTTGGAGTCAACAGTGAGGGTAACACAGGACTGGGATTTGCGGAGGTGCATTACAAGCTGAATCTCGTCTGATTGAAGCCACTATATGTCAATACTGACATGATGGAGGAAAGGAGGAGTCATCGCGAAAAAGGATTCAATAATATAATGTATAATTTAGAATAATATTTATTAATAATAAGAAAACACTTTGTTTATACCACTGTTTTTTAGTATTGCTAAATCGACATGTTTCAAGACCAATGGTTCCTCCTTCAGGTTACAATGTATACTAAAATTAAAAATGCAAGCATCAACAAAAACAAAACTGTTATATAAATAAATATATGTGGTGGGTAATTAATTAAGAACTATTGTGAAAACAAATTTATAGGTGACTATTTGCAAAAAAGATTACGTTATTTATAATGTTTAATTTACATTTAACACAATTTACCTAACTGGTATTTGTATGTAAAATTTCTAAACCCTTATTAATGTCAAAAGAATGGTTTGTTTCCAAAAGATGATTAGAAAATTCCGAATAGTTCTTGCTATTTAGTCATCTCAAGTGCTCCTTAATTCTGATATCAAAATTTCTGCAAGTTTTACCTGTATAAAAATGATTGCAATCATTACAAAATAATTTAATTAAAATTATTTAGAAGCTGGCGGAATACAGACGCTCGACTTTTTTACGTGCAAAAATAAACTAAAATCGTTAAAACTAAAGGCGGTAATAGCGTTAGCCGCTCGCATACAGCCTAACCCCGAGTCGAGTCGTATCGCAATGGTCGTTTTATAGTTCGCTCCTCAGAGAAACTACCACCACAAATCACAACCGTCTCCGTATCACAGGCCCTTTGAACGCAAGGCAACGATAATACGCCATCACGCGAAAATAAACTCTGCAATGCCTTGCTTTTAAGTTATTTGAGACTATTATGGTTTGCCAGTCAGATAATTCTGACTCTAAAAATGTTAAATATGAATCTGTTCTCACGTCTGAAGCTTTCGATGTAATTTCATTTATTTTTATACAAATTACAAAACCAAATTCCATAATGTCAGGTCAAAATAAGGATACTCTTGTGCACTTTGTTTGGTTATTTTAACGGTGATGCAAATTATTGATTTTGGATTTGAATATTGAAAAAGACAAATACACGAAAAATACAAATGTCTAGTGATGTTAAGTACCTGTATAAAAGCCTTTTATTTTTTACTAGTTAAAAATTTTTTAACTAAGAATTTGAATAGAATCATATTTATAACTAAGGAATATGTTTTAATATTAGCCATCTACCTATCAGTTAAATTTTTTTAACACAACTATGGTATTTTTAAATTTATGATTGTTATTTACTTGAGTGATCAGTACTTTCCAAGTTGTATACCTCTCCGAAGATTGTCGGTTCTCCAATAAGAAATTCTTTATGTGCCAATTATAATCTTTATTACAATAATAATACTGATATTGTACAAAGTATACAACTATCCACGGAGACAAACGGTAGAGAAAAGAGACCGCGCTCGGCGCGCGTCATCCTTTTAAGCCTGTCACACACACACACACCCACACACATCTAAAACCGGCGGTGCTCACGCGCTGACACACACGGATTCACACAATCTCAAGGACATCACAGTGATAAAAATCAAATAGACAATTAGCTCATCACTCTGGCTGTAGTTTAAAATCTATAATCAAAAAATATTATTATGGCAGATTTTATGGTTCTCATTAACTTAATAACCAGAGACTATACTTATAATTCTATTTAAATCATTTTAAGAATATGTTTTCGTTAATTGGTTATGTTAAGGTGTATTGTGGTTGTCCACACCCCCATACCCCCTTTCTTTCATAAAAAATATTATTTTTTACATCGGTACAAAATTGGTTTTACTTAAACACTAGCGGTAACCATTGCTCGCGATGCGGCCACACCCAGGACCTAGTTTTCTGCTAGTCATTACTATCTACAATATATCGAAAATAATATTGCAGCGCCATAGACCACCAAATATACAGACATGAACTATCGCAAATTTCTTGTCTCAATATTTTCATTTTGATGTCATTAACGTGATCACTTTGGTACCACTTACGAAATCAAATAACTCCGTGGCTTTTTTAAAACTATGACTTGATTGGAACGAAAATTTAAACGCTAACAATATAATGTAAAAAATACGTCTTGTTTACACAAAGATTTAATTTTCGAAGAGTAAATATTTTTACTGTTAAACTATCGAATTCATGTTTCCACTAAAAATGTGTGTAGAAATATTGCAAACACCTCACCTGTATGTACACTTTATTTCATGTCTGTTCATTAACTAGTATGTGCGCAGAACTAATTTAAAGAAGAGAAGGATTAAATTTGTCAACATGTTTTCAATCTTTGTAATGTCACATATTTCCTGTCAATGCTGATACTAGCCGAAATCGTAATTGCTTAAAAAATATTTGGACGTCACTCTTCAATAAAGTTTTATATTGAAAACTTTCGGGCTGCTCAAAACTGAAAATAAAATAGAAGTATTAAATCTTCGCTGGTAACTCTGCCCTAAAATCTAATAATAATCCAATAATTCAGTTTTTCATTTTGAAAAATAAGTTTTGCAGATTGTAAGATTTAATAATCGAAGTTGTATTAACTGCGTTAGGTCTCCTCGGATCAATACAGAAACCTCTCGTTAAATTGAAAAACTTCCCATTTCGAGGAAAATTTGTTTAATTTAGTTTGCAATGTTTTCTAAACAATTCTTGTAATTCCAGAAACGGCTAGCAGACGTGAAATTAAATTCTAACTAACTGTGTTTCTGATGTATAAAGCACTACCCACTAATTATTATCCGCGTGACCTTTAAAACCAGCGATTTCCCCCCTGTTGTCTCCTGTGGATTCTCGGTGAATAAATTTCCAATAAAATTGGATCTTTTATTTTTACGTTTCATCTACGAAATGCAATTAAATTCTTCCCTTATAAAAGAAATCCCAACGGAATGTTTTACTATGTCTATTTACTATGGCACTTTCCTGTTGAATGGCCATATATATGTACTATACAAATTAAGAAAAAAACTCTTCAAAATTTACTTAACTGAAACTTGTTTCAAACTTGATTTGGTTATCCGGATAAAGAGATGTTTACTTAAAATTTTCTTCAGAAAATTTATTTATCAATCAAAAAAGGATTTAGTAGAATGCCTGATTACAGAAAAAATAATATAAACCTGGTTAGTTTAGATGAACGAAAATATATTGGATGAGCTAGGGATTTATTTTTCATTCAGTAAACCAACAAGAGGCGAATCTAACAAATCAATGAGTAGGTATATATCGCCGACAACCAAGTATATAGACATCAGGCGCGGTCGCTTCATACGTGCTTTGACTACTCCGCATCCCTTGTGTTCTAGAGTCAAAAAGCTTTGGACTTTTTGTCTGCTGCAAATAAATTCGTCCTGTCCTTTAAAGACCAGTCATAACACACACTATGTCACGGCACGCGCACGGAGCAAGTCGAAATAAAAACACATTCTCAACAGCATACACATACATACTTGCAATAGTGGATTCTATCATTCGTTCCGTATCTGCAAAGTTTGAAAGTATTCGACTTTTGCGGGTGTGCATTCAGTTCCGCCTGTTAACGTCTTCGAATATTGTATATGTATTCGTTAACAGCCTCCAACGTACATAAAACGAACGCTTATGTGTAGAATGCACAAAATAGCATACATATTACGAAGCGATCGGTTTGTTTTGAGAAATTTGTTTGTGTGACGCATTTTTGAATACTTGAAGCCAAATTATTGAAACATCAAATTTCCTTCGATCATATGTTATATTTGATAGTAGGTATAAACTTATTTTCCAGCATCCCTTCTACAAAAAGTTACTGACCGCTACTGATAGACATGAACTAATGCAAATTCCTTGTTTCAATATTTTGATTTTGGTGTCACCCGCGTGATCACTTTGGTACCACTTATGCAATCAAATAGCTCCGCGAGTTTTTTTTAATTTATAACTCGTTTGGAACGAAAATTTAGACGCTGACAATATAATATGCATTAATGTAAAAAAAAATACGTCTTGTTTACACAAATCTTTAAGTTTCGAAGAATAAATACTTTTACTGTTGCATGAGTGTGTCATAAACTATCGGACTTATGTTTCCACAAGTAATGTGTGTAAAATACCACTCGTCCCGCAACTAATGTTCCAAACCCCTCTCCTATATGTACATATTATTTCATGTGTATTCATTTACCGGCCTGCGGTGTACATATTAAAACAATTCATATTTTATTAGTTTGCATCAGTAGTGTTACCCTAATTATTTATCCTATTTTGAATACGTAGGAGAATGTAATTATAATAAAATACAGTGCATCGCTCAGATAATAATGCCACCCAGGTGTAATGCCTTCATTATAATATTACTTTAGTCTAGAACACTGATGGCGAACCTTTTAGACTCGGCGTTTCAGAAAATCTAACTTAACTTTACTGGCGTGTCACCCCCCCCCCTACCCCAAAAAAAAATCAATTTAAACGGAAAAAATATGGAACTCATAGATGTCAATTAATTAATTGCTTATTTCAATTAATTGTTTTTTTCACAAAGTGAGATTCAAAAGAGATACATATGTAATATGTACGTAGTGATAAATTTGAACGTTGTTATCGGGTAGACGTCTGGTGGCGAGCCACGTGTTCTTTGATTACTCTGATATTAGTTAACGCTGGCGTGTCGCCCAAAACGTTGTGACGTGTGACCTTTGACACACGTGTCATAGGTTCACCATCACTGGTCTGGGGTTTAGTCAAATGACGCGCTTTCAAATATTATGTTTTGCACCGGAAGCTGGTTGTGTCTTTTTAAATTATGTATCAAAAAATATTTAGATTTTGTGAACTGGTTGGATAACACCGCGGGTCTGTATCGTCATATTAAAATTCGGGCTCATTTCGATTTTTTGTAAAATATATTATATTGAAATACAACATGCACGCCATTACGTATTTTTATTATTTTTGACGTCGCTTATTTGGACGTGTCGGGGCGGTGTATCATGTTCTTGGAACAACAAGGTATCATCTGACATTTACATCAAGCTAAAATTTTGAATATTGATATTTCGATTTCTTAGGAGGAATTTGATTTATCCCCCACGACATTACATAAATGTCGCTACATAATTGAGAGTTTCCTGATTTCGGGCACGTTATGCGATATAACTCACTCATTTTATTTATATTCAATTCAATTGTTCTACAAGTGTTTCTAATATATTACTTTGTTTTCTTGTTAATTATTATCTCCAATATTGGCATTAAATCAGTCAGTGGCGTAACTTAAAAAAATTGGGCCCCAATGTAAAACGTAAAAAGGGCTCCCTGTAATGTTCCATATAATTTTGGAACGTGCGCATAAAAAATGTTTTGTGCAATGGTAAGTACCAATGCTGTCATGTAAGCGCTGAGAGAGTGTAGAGTGGGACAGGCTCACCCGTTCGTGTTAGGGGCGCGCGCCGTTGGCCCTCGGGTCGCGTCGGCAGAGGCAAGGATTACAGCGCGAGCACGCGCACACAGAACGAAAAGAGTCGGCTTCCCATAGAGACCTAGTTAGGTTGCCCGTTTGTGGCGGTGTTTTATAATAAAGTTTTGTCGAACCTGAAGATCGTGTTATTTCTATGAAGATCCCGGCACCACCAAATAACACATTTGACAGAGAGAAAATAAGAAAAATATTACCTGGGTTGATTACATTACTATAGAATTAAGACGCATAAATGAGTCAAAAGAACTAATAACAACTGTTGAAAAAAGTTGCTCACGAGTACTACAATCATACTCCCCGCAATGAAAAATATGATATTTTGCAACTCATTAAGCTGAAACCCTAGAAAGTGGTTCAGTTGTCCAAAATGTTGATGATCTTATACGGGATAAATCAATATGGTCGCCAACCTTCGATAGAAGGCGGCACATGAAGAAGAAGTCTTGTTAAAAATTGTATACGCGCTATATTTTTTTATGTTCGCTATGATGCCAAATAATATAATAACCTGCACACCACAGAGGTAACATTTGCTCCCTGTATATTATAAGTTATAATAATATTTGTATGGTTTGTACATAATAAATAGTCATTAAAAAATTGATCTCCTGTTTCCTTTAATATTCCCCTTCTATAATTGCATAGAAAAAAAGACATCTATTTTAAAGCATACGTTTTTGCAGCTAATAAAAATATATTGTTTCGCTTTCCTAACCGACTTGTTAGTGGAATTTTTGTAATTTCATTTTTTGCTGTGGTGACTTTTGCGACGGAATAAGTATCAGTACTCTTATATACACCGTGCACTGCAAAATTATAGACACCGTGCACTGCTTACAAGCAAAAAAATTTGGAAAAAAATATTAATTAAATAATCCATGTGTTATAATTATTTTTCCATTATGCCAGCGTCTACCGTGTATCAGTAGAATCATTAGTTGCGTAGTTCTGGATGCGCTACCGCGTGACGCCATCGGAGGGCTGTAGCCCTCCACTGGGTTATTCTTCATTTATTGGTACTACAATTCGTTATTGTTTTAATCTATCGACCTATTCAAGCCATACAATTGCTACCTACTGATTTAAAAATTCCACCCGAGTCCTTTACCTATGCTGTTTCCTATAGAATAAGATTTGAAAGGTTTTGAACTTGGTTTAGAGCTGATCAAACATCTACTTCCTCATTTACTAATTCGCAAATTGGACTACCTTACTAAACGTGATCTTTTCGTGATTATTCTTTGCGTTCGAGGATAATGCATTTTTATTATGATGGATTAATTTTGCTTAAAGACGTCGGTTAAACGAAAGTTCATAAACGTATGGCATATAATATTATATAATATCATGGTACAACATATCCTAAGTGTATACCTTCTGCACGCCACTGGTAGCGGCAAGCCTTTTAGGCCCCTATTTAACGTGGCCCCCATGCACCGCATTTGTTGCGTTGGCGTAGTTTTACGCCACTGAATACAGTTTTAAATGGAAAATTATTATCAGTAATTTTTGACCAAATGTCAGATGATACCTTGTTCTTCTAAGGTCACAGTATATTGAGATGGTGATGTCAAAGCGTTGGTGGAAACCTGACTCGCGACTTTATTCAGATTACTTCTCACGATAAAAATATATAATATAAATCCACGTGTTGATAACTAATCGCTGCAACAAAATTTCGATAATCGATTATATATCGATGACCTAAGAAGACTGGTAGTAAGTATCTCCAGAATCTAGCGGAATGTCCACTGGTATTTTGTGGCATTTCTAGTCGTGTGTCGGTACACAGCAAAGCATCCAATCTCTCGCAGATGTGATCTCCGGCTTCGCGCTATTAGCGCGCTTAATAATTAATTGCGCCTTTGCAAAAGCTCGCGAGGACACCGGGACAGACTTCATCGCTAGTAGCGAATTTTACAATCGTGATCTTTGACATTTCAATTTGTTCATCACGGCTTAAACGGAGATCCATCGCTTCAAATGTAGGACATTTGTTTTCTGAATGAATGTGAATTACCGCAAGCTTTAGTTCATTCCGATTAGGCGGTCGTGCAACTGAACAGTTTTATGTTCTTACACTTTTTAATTATTAATTAATATGCTTTGCCTTTTACTACGAATTTTAAAAAATGTACAAATGTGGCGACGAACACCAACATCAAATTTGCCTAAGTCTACTATGAAGATTTTAAAGATTTGTACGGCTATTGATTATATGTATGCATTATTAATAAACGAACCAAATTCCATATTTTTGTAGAAAAAATAGATTGAAACATTTTGAACAACACAAATTTTTTTATACGGGCCAAAGTCAAGGTAACAGTGTAAATCATTGCCGTTTAAGTCCATTTGGACCAATCACAAGTTAACATGACACTGGTCTGTTATCAGTATCACGCCGCTAATGTCTGTTGATAGCACGCAGTATTTATCGGTTTGTCAAATACCTGTTTTTTCAAATTTGCTTAAATCCACTAGATTATTTTCGTATTTAACTAAGTTTACATATTCGATATTAAAAAAATTTATGTCCACTTTAAAAATCGCTTATACATTATATAACCCAAAATACTCTGATTTATTTATCAAAAGTAGTTACATAAAATTATTTTTTTAATGCGCTGATAATCTGGCCAAGATGGTTCTTTTCGGAATTTTCCCTATCAATTCCATATCCCGATGTATGACAGACTTAATATGATAAAAAAAACGTACGAATTCTATTTAGACTGCACAATGGATGGATCCAAATAATTATAAGGGTAATCGGCTTAAAATAATTCAAAGATCTATTCCCCGCACCCCCTGGTTCTCCAAAAGAAAGTCTCCAAAAGATCAATATCAAATATCTCTAGAATGAGAATTGGGCATCGTCAGGTAGCCTCACATTTATTCAGATTGAACATAATAAATTCTTCGATGTGGTGCCGAGGAGGATACCCTTGACCATATCTTTTTTGCCTGTCCATTGCGGGTCACAAGTTTTTTTTACAATTATCTCGATAATGGTAATTTTCAACTCCCGGTTAACTTGTGTCATCTTCTTTCACTTAACACGCCACGTTTAATCTATATAATAGCTATTTTTTTGAATGACAATGTTATTGACTTGTAATATAATATTTCCTATTCTATAATACTATTGTACTTTTTTCTATAAAATTACGTTTTAACTTGATTAATGCCACAAGTCACTCTTAAAGGGTGGATTGCCTATTTAAAAGAAGAAGAAAATTATTTTGAAATATTTTTTTTTATTATTAGTAATGTAGTAGTATGTAAAACGGTTATAAATTGAAAATACTAGTTATCCAAATTTAATTACATGTTACTTAGGCTAATTTGACATTCATCGGCATGAGCATATTTTACATTAAAATTACAAATTGTGATTTATCTACGTAAAATCACATTTAATGTCGTGAACAGTTTGGCGTAGTAAGAATATAATTTTAAATCAAGATTACATACATCTTTCAAAACTGGTTCAATATAATTTAAATCAAGATAATTGAGTGTTTTATATATTTCCAAAAAATCTATTTAGAATATTACGATACATATAATTAAATTTTCTTGTACATAATCAAATATTATTTTACTGGTCAATGTAAGACATTGCTCGCATCTCCCTGTAAGGATCAATTATTCTTATTTACCGTCCGTGAAACATCTGGAGTTATTCAGGGTCGTAGATTTAATTTCTCTTAATATCGTCGAATATTTATTTCCATCTACACAAAATCTTTTTTGAACTCCAAGAAAATAATTGTCCTTAAATTTTTGAATCTTTACAGAGATTCAAAGCTCATCATAACGAGTTAAAACTTTTCAGACAAAATATAGTAAAGAGTAACTTTTAATATCGTGTCTTATAACTTAATGTTATTTCGTTTGAGAACTTCTCAATATCTTTAGAAATTCTTAACAAGTATATTGGAGTTTCATCAATTTTAAACTAACTATAAAAAGGATCATGAAAGGTTACACGTTAAACGTGCCTTAGCAATTTTTATACATATTGGTAAATGTTTATTTGCATAAATTTAATATTAATATAATATATGTTATTTACTCGTATTTTCGAAATATGATAATATGTCTGGTATGGATGACCGGAGAGGCTCGAATATTTATTTTCATAAAATCAATTATTGGTAAAGACGATATTTGAACATATTTATAGTAAATTTATAACTTATATTGTATTCTATACAAGCAGCTTTTCACACTAATAACAATGATAAGAATGATATTTTTTAAAATCTGGAGTCTACAAACAAATTTGCAATGATTGCAATCATTTTTATACAGGTAAAACGTATATAAATTTTGATATCAGCAGTAAGAAGCACTTGAGATGTCTAAATAGCAACAACTATTCTGAATTCTCCAATTATTTCATTGAAACAAACCATTATTTTAACATTGACAAGGGTTTAAGCAATTTTACATACAATTAGTTAGATCAATTAGAAATTTTAGAAATAATAAAAAGCGTTAATAGCAAATTAAATACTAGAAATAACCAAGTCCTTTTTGCAAATTGTCACCTTTTAAGTCTGTTTTCACAGTAGTAGTAAAAAAACAGCATCAGTGACATCTTCAGTCGGATTTCTGATGAACGCCTTCGCCCCACGAGTCTTTCAATTATTTCTGTAGATTGCTTTATATAATATTTCCTCACTGAGAATTTTATTCCTCTATACATTAGCTTCCTTCCCAATCGTTCAAATTTTCCGACGGTATTAAACCAGAAGAATAGCCGACCAATTCATAAACCTTTCCCAACTCGACATATTGTAATAATTATCAATTTAATGCTTTAATAATATTCGTCATGTTAATTTCCATAAAATGCGCGTAATATAGCTAGTAATTGATAAAGTTCCGGTATTTCTAAATATATATAATATGGGCTATCTGAAAGCCTTAAAGAATTTTTGAACCGAGATGACGTGAGATAAATGCAAACGCCCTGAAAATTGCTGAAAGATGTAGACTTGAATTGAATATTAAACTGATTTCCCAATTTCTGCGATTCGTACAAAAGTAGAGATTTTTTTTAATAGGAGGCGCTTTCTCAATTTCCGCTTGGAATGAAACTCGGTTTAAACCGCTTCAGTGAGTTTTAATGATGCTTAATATTAAGGAATCGGGTCTTAAAGAAATATAACTTTACGATTAATATAATGAACCCATTGATGGATGACCTACATATGTCATTTGTATTGGAACTATGTATGTTTCTGTAGCATTATGTCATTTGTATTGGAACTATGTATGTTTCTGTAGCATTATGTCATTTGTATTGGAACTATGTATGTTTCTGTAGCATTATGTCATTTGTATTGGAACTATGTATGTTTCTGTAGCATTATGTCATTTTCTCAACTCGTTTGTTCAGCTTTTGTCAACTACGAATTATTAGACACATTGTATTTGATCAATTTTCGCTTTATTTGTCGAACAACATTACTGGAAAAATACGTCTGTGCAATACCTTCATATTCATATTAGCATCGTATGTTTAGATAAATATATAAGCATTCAAATATAAATTGATTGGTTTCATTGTAAATTACTGTTACGACGTAGGTTTGTACTTCTGTGGCGGTAAATATATTTTAATATAGATTATTTAAAACTTTGTTTTTAACCACTTAATTCACCAACCGGTTTCGGAAAATACCATTTCCTTCGTAAGGATGTCAAATAAACTAGCTAAAACCATATAGTTCAAAATAAATCTAGTGCCTAACTTAAATTGTTGCGATGGTATATTTTTTAAATAATGTGATATTATCATTTAAAAAAAACAATTTAAAGTACGAGTATATAAATGCATTATATAGTATTAACATATTATCATACGAGCTCGTCGTTATTGAGGCTTCTAACAGGACCATCTTCCAGTATCTAGTTTATCTGGTCGTGCCAAGTCTACTGCGGACGTCCCAATTTCTGGTGCCATCAACACTTGCGTCATATATCTTTTTCTCCATTCTCTCTTCATTCATAGGACGAAACCATCTAAGTGAGCCTTTTTAATGTTACTCGCTATGGTAAGATCAGCTTTACATTATGTCTTCATTCTTTACTTTGTTATAAATAGATCTGCCACATATACGCCTTAGTGATCTCATTTCCACTGCATTCAGTCTATTTTCAGTCATTATAATACGCTGGTTACAAATAAATTAATAAAAGATATCACCTCTGATATATCCAGCCTATTCGTGCTAGATTTTCTCGTATTAAAGTAGCCAGTTTAGTGGTGGTGACATATTTTATGCTCAAAATCTGCTTTAATTTGTAGCCATTAAATAATTTGAGACGTCATCGCATCCAAATAGTGTTAATTCAACAACACTTTCATTATTCATAATGTAATGGCTATTACATAATACTAGATCTATTGCTATACCGACAAACCGCGGAGAAATAACTTTGATGTTTGACGAAATTGCGGAGCGTTTGTTTCGGTGCCCATTTATAATAGTAATCGGAATTTCTCTTCGAAGCGATACACAAAAACTGCGCTTCAAATATTTTGCGGTAACAGTGCAAATTGAATTATTACATCTCGACTCTACTTTTATCACTTCCTCAATAATATCATATGAACCTTTATTCGTATTTTTGATTTCAAATATTGCTGCGTGAATTACACAAATCTAACGACAGTTATACAGTCATTATAGGGATTCTCATTTTATTAATTAAATTGGCATATTTAGAAAAATATCAAGTGTGCACAATTAGTACTCTCGTAATTGTGTGTAAACATCGCACGTGTGTATGTGTGTTGTGTGTACAGTTCACTGGGAAGAAAGAAAGAAAGAATTAAATTTGATTAGGTATATTTATTTTTGACATTTTTAATTTTCATCTATTAGAAAACGGTTGCTCAGAATTGTACAGGGTGAATATTATGTTCCAGGCCGATTTTGTTTGGCCGACATTTTGGTTTGGTAGACATTTGTCAGTTCACATTTAGTAGTCGTAGAGATTAGTTGATTAAAATTTATTATGGAGCATCTAACGCCTCAACAATGTGTTAAAGTCATTAAAACATGTAAACAAACACAAACCCGACTTTTGAAGAAAAAAAAAACATCATGAGCGACGAAGCTCATTTCGACTTGGCGGGTTTTGTTAATAAACAAAACAGCCATTATCGGGGCACTGAAAATCCTCAATTGATACTTCAAAGACACCCATGCATAGTTACTGTATGGTGCGCCATGTGGGCCGGCGGAACCATTGAACCATATTTCTTACAGGATGCAAGAGGTAATGCTGTAAAAATTTATTGGTGGCCGAATTAGGTCAATTGAGCCTGCAAAACGTATGGTTTCAACAGGACGGTGCTACCTCTACCTCACACACAGCCCGAGCTACGCTTGAAATTATAGATACTAAATTCACAAAGAAGTTCTTTACCCACATACCTTTTTTCGAACACGTGAGTGCTGTTGTGGCTTTTCAAATATGCGAATTTATAAAAAGTATCAAAACGTAAGTTTTGCGTTTATGGGTACCTACTGAATAAAATATTTAGTCACTATGGTAACAAGTATAACGTATTTATTTAGTCACTTTTTCGTTACATATTTTTGTGCGGTGTGGTGGGGAGAGGAGGGGTAACTAAAATGTTTACACATATAAAAAAAACCTCTTTGGAGGTGTGCGAAAAGTATAGAAGTATTAATATACTCGTACACGGATATTCCATATGATTAGCGACGGTGATTACTTCATTTTCTTCAATGCCTTTGCTTTTCTGACGTGTGACATTGTTGTGCGATAAATTTATGAAGTACGTAGATGCATAGAATGAGATTCATAATAAATTGTCATATTTTAAATTAATTGAATTATCAAACACTTCGGAAAAGTAAATATTTTTCATTCTTTTTTAAATAAATATGTTTTTATTAACGTTTTTACAACTTTACTATTAAGAATTACAAAAATTCAGAAATATACATTTTAATGAACATTTAATGTGTAAATTATCACATTTTTCTCATTTTGGTAATTATACGGCTTGACTGTGGTTCCATTTCAATCATAATTATTAATGCTATTGTCAATTAATTTATTCTACAATAGCTTAGATATACAGTACCACATATCTTATTGAAAATCATAAGTGTTAATGTGAATTAGTAAGTATAATTAATCTAAAAATAAAAGCCTTCTTCACGTTTTTTTGTATTTCTAACATTTACTATAATTGTTTTGACACCGAAAATTATCGTGTCAGGAAAATGAAAGGGTATTAAAAGATTAATCTCTAATTGGCTCAATCTTCTTTCATTCATTTCTAACTTCTGAAGATAATTATTCTCCATTAAAATAAAGATTAGACTTTATTTTACAAATAGGGTGTGACAATTTATAATACTTATTTAATTATTTGGTTTCCTGAATTACATCACATACTGAAATGCAGTAGCATTGTTGCTGAGAGTTTTGGCAGCAAAGTGAATTCGGTGCCCTACCTGCTACACTATTATTTTGCTGTTTTATAGGAGACAGTACTTTTCCGGTATATTTGCTGATGCCAACATTATGATTAAAACAATGGAATTAATATTAAAATCAGTGCTAAAATAAAAATAAGAAAGCAGTTAAATATCTCTTATTAAAATGTACTTCATGGAAATGTAATTATTGGGCTTTTATGCCCTATCTTATTCACCCCAGGCGGGTGCTGGCTTGTCCCGTACTTTTATAAATTTCCTGGTTAAACTGTTCCTTGAGTTAAAGGAGTATGATCACAAATGTAAGAAAAAGCAAAAAAATTCTCTTTCTAAACGGGATAAGAATATATATATAACACGTACGTCATTATTTAGCGGATGTATCGGTGTATGTCATCTGATGTTCTATCTTTATAGCACCTCAACTGCAGCAGGATGAAACCTGTATACATCCGGAACATCTTTTTACATTGTATCCTTACTTCCTGAATCGGGATGCATTTCCAGGGTCGGAGCGAAGATAACATCGAGTAGTATAATAGAACGTAGCTTTCGAAACCTTGGAAGATATTGTATAAATAAATGCAACATTGAGTCTTTATTGTTTGGGAATCTACTAACATGATTATCTTCGAAATGTTACCTTCTTTAAACATCATTGACGTGAGGAACGCCATTTTTCTCTTTTATCGCTCAAAAAGTTAGCTATTATATAGATTAAATGTGGCGAGTTAAGGGAAAGAAGATGACACAAATTAACTGGGAGTTGAAAATTACCATTATCGAGATAATTGTAAAAAAAACTTGTGACCCGCAATGGACAGGCAAAAAAGATATGGTCAAGGGTATCCTCCTCGGCACCACATTGAAGAATTTATTATGTTCAATCTGAATAAATGTGAGGCTATCTGGCGATGCCCAATTCTCATTCTAGAGATATTTGATATTGTTCTCTTGGAGACTTTTCTTTTGGTGAACCAAAGAGTGCTAAAGAGGAATAAGTCTTTGAATGATTTTGAGCCAATTACCCTTGTGATTATCTGAATTTGTCCATTGTGCAGTCCAGACAGAATTCGTACATTTTTTCACCATATTAAGTCTGTCATACATCGGGATATTGAATTAATGGGGGGAAACTCTGGAAAGAGTAGCCTCCTTGGCCAGTTTATCAGCACATTCATTTCCTCGAATTCCCTTATGTGGAGGAATGCAAACGAATGACACCTGTTTATTTTTTCTGTCCATGTCAAGAGGAACACCACGTCCCTTTAAATATGTTGACTTAAATATCTAATAAAAGGCTGATAATGATATATACCGGCTCTGCAAGGTTGAAAAGTGCGTGCAATGACGTTGATGGCGTGGCGCGGCGTGCAAACTTTGACATGTTAACTCGCTCGTGGCATTTAAAAAGATTAATGCGTGACAACAACAGTGGCAGTGCGAAGAATGTAGAATGAATTATAATATTTAAAAAACTGTAATATTATATTAATAGCAACTTGCACAAAATTAATACATATATTTAATAAAGCTCTAAATTTGCATGTATGTTAATACTTCCCTACCTGTGGGGTTCACTTTTATAATAAATACGGTAGTATCGACACACCGAATACAGTAATATCCATGCAGCCGTGGCTAAGCAATTAAGGCATCTTACTCCCACATCAGATTCTTTGGGATCCTACCGGCTGCGAGATTTGTTTAAAACTTAAATTATATCATTTATTTTATTTATAATTTTTTTTGCATGATCGTTTCTATATTATATTACGCTACGCAAGTACCAGTACCGCGCTATTAATTTTTCCTAATATCCGTCAAGTGCTGCCGTTAAAAGCCTGGCGGTGAGACCCCGAGGTTGCGGCGACGCACGGCAATCGCTTTTCAGCTATGAAACATTGTCATTGTGTCACTGCCGGAACGGTACATTACGTGTTGTTCAGGATAGTTTATCCTGTCGTTAATAACTTTTTCTTTTTTTTTTGATAATAAATTATATTTTCAACATTGAAAAATATACCTGTCTAGCGACAATCGATCGCCGAGAGCCAGTTGCTTTCTGGTAATTTATAAATAAACCGTTTATTTTTGCACAGTACGATGTGTGCATTTGTTATTTTACCACGAAAACCAACAAAGCATCCTGTCCCCGCACTATAAATGAACTCGGCTTTGCGGTGTGCCGTGGGACATCTCGCGCAGTGTGTTTCCTCCGCACGCAGCTTGCTCTGCCGCGGGACGTCCGCGATGGCCGCGACGGCTGCGATGGCTGCAATGGCTCGCACACTCCGCAGTTACAGCCAGCCAGCCAGTTACGCCACTAGTACGAACGCCTATGAATAAATTTTACAAGCGATGCGATGTCCCAATTTACATGGCCGCATACGAGGGGAGAATACTCAAGTCAAATAAAAATAGGCTCCCGCTCAAATCCACGTCTAGACATTTTGACCCTGTGTGATTTCTTTCATCGGTTTAATTGCGAGGAATACTAACGAGACATTTTCACTTGTCATAAAAGATACAAACGCACAGAAGGCGGTCAAAGCTGAAAAATTTAGAAATTCTGCCGATATCTCTTTTCTGCTTTCGCAACCTCGAAACATTTAACATCTTGAAGAGGAATGGTTCCCTCTAATTTTGGATCACGGTGTGTGCCAGTGCCCCTTTATCCACAGCCGCCCCGAGGTCCCAAGCTCGAGGGGGGCCCGTTCGATCTATGAAAAAAAACTAAACAGCGATAAATTGGAAAGAGTGAGACAGAAGTTGCTTAATTTATTTAAAAATTTACTTGATGTTTAAATAGCTATACAACTGAAAATGCACCTGATGATCAAGTCTCTCTTGAAATTTCTCTCTTTCTATTTTTTGCATGAATGAAATAATTTCATCTAAATTCAAAACTTAATGCTTAATCGAAAGCAATGCGAGTGCATCCAACTTTTCTTCACCCATCGAACTTCTTAGACAATTCTTTATACTTCTTGCGCATAAAAAAATCTTTTGTGCAATTTTATGTATCAATGCTGTTATTTGTTCGCTGGGGGAGAAAATAAGAAAAACATTATCTTACCAGTATAAGGCTACTGATATGGTCTTGTAGACGTATGCTATAGACGTATGCTAAAGATTGACCACATTACTAGTGATGTAGTAAGATGCATAAATGAGTCAAGAGATTTAATAACAACTATCAAGGAAGGCAGCTGAGCGTGGTGTAGGTAGAAATAGATTATCTTGGCTGCGTTACCTCAAAAAGTGGTTCATTGTCCAACATATTGGTAAATTATACAGGATAAATCAACATACTACAATATGCTCGCCACATGAAGAAAGTCTTGTTAAATTTGTGTGCGCGCTATATTTTTTTTTTTCGTTATGATGCTAAATCGTGTGCGCGCGCACACCCGTCGATCGATTCTTTCGACGTGAATACTTTATTCCGATGTCTAACGGACATTTTTCTTTTTTTCAGGTGCTATGCAAATGATTGCGCCTAACGAGCCGTTCATCCACTGTCAGAGATAAGGAGACTTCGGGATTCTCACGGAAGCCCTAGACACTGTCGCGGAGTTCCAAGATGATCGGCAGGTTGTTGCTGGTCGTCATGGCCGGCGCGAGCTTGGTCACGTGCGCCCCGACCACGCGGCCCTTGGAGCACTCGCCGAGCGAACTGGCCTGGGACGCTTGGCTGCAGCAGGGCTCGCGGCAGGCGGCTCCTCCCAGGCGCATCACCACCAAGTCCCTTTTCGTATTCCCTCACCTCGGACCGGAATCCTTACCCGCGTGCGCCGAGGGATACCGCCCCGACTCCATGGGTCGCTGTGTGAAAGTAGTCAAAGTAAATGAGAACGCTCACTTAGAGTTTCTGCTCCAAAAGCTCAACTCCCAGTTCGCGACCGAAACTTCCGAAGGACTGGATGAATCTTACGATTATGATATGGACACAGAAGCGCCCGATACGTCGGGACCATTTCAGTTCAACATCCCTTTGGCTTTACCGGTTTCTAAGAAGGAGACTTCCGAAGCATCCGACGAGATAGTAGTTTATAAGAAACAACCCCTGCCCCCGAAAAGACTTATTGCCGAAAAAATTCCGACGTCTTCGCCCGAAGTGGTTCCAGAATACAACGATAATGATAAGAAGCAGTTTTTTCTTGACAGCACCCCTGCAGGCACTGAAGGACTTCTACAACAGAATCATTCAGCTTCTGCAGGGTCTGTATCGATACTTCTCCGGAACTCGACCCAGACGGGGATAACGCTGTTGGCACCGACAAATGGAAAATTTGAGAATTTGACCTCTGAAGAAAATAACAAGCACGATGCAACTGAACTAATTATAGAGCTGGAGAATATTAAAGTCGATATAATTAAAAAACATATTGACCAATCTGTACCTGAAAAAGAAAATCTCGAAGCAGCCCAAACAACAATAAATCCTGTTGCCGAACTACCTCCGCGCGAAACCACAATCTTGCAATCGAGCTTCGTGAATAACGCGAATCGCAAAGTTTTGGACGCACAGAAATCAGCAGTCACGAGTGAGATTAGTGGTTTGTCAAAAAAAAATAGCGCGGATGAAGTGAGCATTGTTCCCAATGGTGGCTCTGTGCAATCGAACCTTTCTGATTTAAGTCAAACGAGCAAGTTGGTCAATAATATGACTACGGGAGCCACAAGAAACGACGCGAATGTTTACCTTGTGAATCAAATTGAAGCACTAAAAGCAGCACAACAATCGGATGACTTGCTAAATAATTCCAATTCTACAGAGAAAAATAATGGTCGCCCTGAAACGTTATTTTCAAAGGAGGGTGATAGATATATGTGCTCAGATTGTCAACCGATGGAATCGTCTCCTATAGCATCTCCTATAATCCCCGTCGATGATAAAAGAGCTGTAGATTTAGAAGAAAAAATAAAAAAAATTAGTCAGTTGGCTGACGTGTCGAGGAACAGCGACGAGAAAGGACCGACTCCAGATGAAACAAACGCGCAAAAAAAAAACTCCGGTGAGCGGATTTTATTCCCCTCGAGTCTCGTCCGAAACGAAGATGGTAGACTGGATCTCAAAACTGCTTCGTCCAGTTCTTCCGTTCGGTTCCCGGCAAACTACGAAACAGTTCCGACGTTACAAGATTCTATTTCGGCAGGAAACGGGATGCCATCAGCTATGTATCAACAGCCTTATCAACCAGTTGTCGACTATCAAAGAGATCGTAATTTTCAGGAATCGAATAACGGACGTCCACCTTACTGGCTGCCCTACGGATGGAACGTGAACAATCCTTCCGGAGAACACAATTTGATGGACTTGTGGTCCAGGATGTCTTCTATGCAACGATATCCCTACGACGTGAGATTCGACAACGATCGGCCCCCAGCCCACCGCCTGACGCTGTACCCCAACTCTCGCGAGTCTGGAGAAAGGCTGAACGTCCGCCACACGCCCGTCAGCTACCGGCAAGGCAGGGACAAGGTCCAGAGAAGACGACAGGTGCACCAAGATGAGTCCATGAACTACAAGCGAAGTCGACACCCTCACTTCCGAGAGTCAGAAGAATTATCCCGCATTCTGGAAGCATTCAACGGAAGATAGATTGATGGATTTCTCGTTTTTGTGATTTTCACTCTTCAATGTTACCACAGCATGGACGATAGTTCATTATTTCTTATCTTAAATAAACCAAAAATGTGTAATATATTATCTTGACAGTACAAGCATTTATTTATAAGTGTAAATATTAGTATATTTTTATTTAATGTGAAAAGCCAAATGTCAAAATGCTCTTGATGACTGGAGGTTCGACACCACTCGACGGCTCAGTGAACGGTTGCTTAGATCTTATACTATGTAGGTACAAATTATCTAATCAATGCTAGCTTCAAATTATTGTTTCGTGCAATTAGATGTCAGGTATTTAACGTTGATTCATTAAAGGGTTAGGACCTTTTCTCTTCCTAACACGATTGTCGATGTTCAAATATTTCTATAATTAAAATCTATTAATCTTGCATGCGAATTTAAATATAATACAATATTTGGTATAAGTACACGTTCTCCTTCTTCTTTACTTATTGAAGTGTTCAAAGGGAATACGAAATAACCTTCATTTTGTTACATAGTATGATTATAAGATGGGAGATCTTGCAAAAATTTTAAAATATTTCATTATTTTTTAGTTTTTTTATCAACATCCAATCATAGAGAGCAAAAATGAATACATCAAAAAATCACCAATCACAGCTACCTACCACAAAATTTGACCTCCAGCCATAAACGCATTAACTTTATTATAATAATGATTATTTATAATTAATTCTGAGATTGTGTGCATAGACCTTTATATAGTGATTAATTATAGCCGGCATAAAGATTTTTTTTAACATCACATGAAACTTACTAAACATTTAAAGCAACTGTTTTTATATTGTACATATTATTGTTATGATAGCACCGCTTACATATTCAAATGTCTAAAAATTTTATGTTATGAAAGCAATTTATTATATTATATTTTGCCATTATTTTAATTGTTTTATCTGAAAATTATCGTCAATACGTCGGCTTTCATTTCACAAA
Organism: Eubasilissa regina; assembly: GCA_022840565.1. Classification (NCBI taxonomy): domain Eukaryota; kingdom Metazoa; phylum Arthropoda; class Insecta; order Trichoptera; family Phryganeidae; genus Eubasilissa; species Eubasilissa regina. The sequence goes on from JAINEB010000013.1 coordinate 21,197,607, forward strand.
TACTCAATATAACGAAACCTCAAAACTTGCCCTATTAACATATTATAATTACATCTTCAATAAAATTCTAATATAATTTTTTTTTTTAAATCGAAAATATTCCAAATTTCCTTACTTAGATACAATGTTGTATTTGAATAGCTTGTTTGTCGTTCATTGATATCAAATTAATAAATCAAAAATTAAATCGCGTTTACTTGATTTTTTAAAAATTAATATTTGTATAAAGTTTATCAGATTAATTATTTTAATAATTCATAACATTTATGAATAGTTTGAAATTTATTATTATTTAAATCAATAGATATCGTAACGAGATTAATTACTTATTGTAGAAAAATAAAATTACGCAAATTGTAAAACAGAATTTAATGGTGTGGCTAAGTATATATTACAATAACGACCCGTATAATGAGATCATTTATCTATTCAATCGGATTGTATGATGGTAAGAAATATTTACGATCCGATTATATTACATTTATTTGTGTGATTCGACCTCCTTAAATATTCAATTAAATGAAACATCTCAATGTTTAACCATTGCCGGTAAAATATTATTTTAAAATACAGCCATTATAAAATGTCCCCAGTTAAAGCTGAATAGAATTCGGAGAGAATTAGGAAGAATGGTTCATTTTTTTTTAATTCGTAAATTTGTTAATTATATTTTTTGTGATTTTTCAGATCTATCAATCGCGTTATATGTGTTCCACTCTGAACATTGATTCAACGAATATTTAGGTAGATGCAGTTATTTAGAGAACATATATAATTTTCATATTTTTCTACTAGATATTGTTGCTACCCCTAATAAATTATTCAAAATAGGAATGTATTTTAAGGGATGGTCGATAATTTTTCGAATCACAGAATTCCCACCAAAATTTTCTCTATAAGCTTGTTTAAATCTCTTGTATGTTTATATATATTTTTTTTAAAGTTTGTTGCTTGACTCTTGCGTAACTACATACATAACGCTCAGAAATTTTAAGTTGTTTTCTTGCAGAAGCTTTGCGTCATATTTAGCTAAACGAAGACGAATAACTTTGTTCCCCGGTCGTTTTAAAAACACATTATTTCTATTAACTTGGCCCACGTTGGTTTGCACAACCAGAAAAGTACCTCTATTCTTGAAACGATAATTTATTCTTCGAGAGCTAAAAATGATATTATTGTGTATTTAATAATAGTGTTATTATTGTATGTGTGAATTTATTAGTGATGCTGTTTGCGTATTGACAAACGAGCGTGTTTACCTGTGATTATCATCATTTTTGTTATAAAGTTTAATGCTAGATTATGTTTAATATAAGGTTGCCATCTTTGTTTGCGAGTATTGAATTACGATGTAATATTTTATATTAATTATTCATTTAAATCTGTGTCATTGTAAAATTGCCCCTGATCCCTTAGTATTTATTTATTTACTACTTAGTAAATGAATTTTCTCTTCTTTTAAATGAGCTTCGACTGATTTTTTCTTAAGTTTATTTATATTTGAAATTTAATGAAAACTAGGTATTTACTAGAAATAAATTTTGGAATTATGTAGATGTATTACAAAATGTGTTTTTTTTTTTTTATTAAAATTCATTGCGTAAATTAAATATATTTCGTGTGGATTAACTACTATTAATTAGTCAATGGAGAGACCGCCATACGGGTCAGTAATATTTATTCTATAAATGTAATTTATTCAACGTGTTGTCTATCTATTGTGTCTCTGGAATATTATTACTTTTAAATATGTGTCTTTCGAAATATTATTAAATATTCATATCACTAATGATCGATGTACCTAGTACCTATCTCTTGTAGTATTCATCTTATCGTGACTATGTCTATAATAATAACCAAGTGTTAAAGCAATCATCTTTTTATTTCCTGTTCTTACATTCCTAACACTACATATATTCTTTCTTACATTCCAAATCCTAAATACATTCTTTCTCACCGGTGGCGAGCAGCACAGCGACTTTTACAATACAATTTCCATAAATTTAATTTCTGCGAAAAATTCATCGTCAAAAGAATGGCATTTTATCGTATTTTCATCACTGGCTGGAAACGGTGTAATTGTACGAGTAAGCATTTAATAAGTGGAGGAGTGATGGTAAGTATGATGATTGGATGAGTAAAAAATTCTAATTAAAAAACAAATATTTTGTTACTATTAATTGTAAAAAACTGTTTTACTATAACTGAGCTTGACCAAAACTGCTGGCATTATGTAAGTATTCGCTTAATGAATATGTATTGTAAGAAAGCGACGATATTAAGTAAAAAAAAAGTAACCCTACTTTTTAAAGTTATAATAAAACCACAAATATTCATTTTCCTAGATAATGGCCGTTGCGCGACTGTAGTCAGTGTTGCCGATTGTTTTTGTAAGTAATAATGCAAAAGTTTGCTTTTATATAATCCAGTAGTGGGCGATACTCGCTTATTTAACTAATTAACTCGAACAAATATCCAGTCAGACATATTCTCTAAATAATTTTAATGATAACGTAATTTATCATCACTGTGTCGGACTGTTTCTCGTAGATGTGTCGATATTGTACAATAAATGTACAACTGTGCAACATCATACGGGTTAGGTAGTCACATTTTTTAAAGTATTAAAAATATATCATTTAAACATATTTTTTAATTATATTGTATAGGTTTATACATAAAACCTCAATGACACTGATGTACAATACTTTTCTTAACTCCTACTATGGTTCTGTCTTACATTGGGAGCAGACTTGTTAATATTCAGTACCCAGATCGCATATACCAAATTTCCATTCCTGTGCTTTTGTATAATAAAATATAGCTACACGTTTTTATTAATCAAGAAGAAATATTAAATAATATCTAATTGTTATACATTTCTCGTAAACGTCATGGGGAAAGGATTTTTTGGAAAGTACGCACACTTGATTTACGAAAGGAACATTGACGTTACTTTGACACTGAATATTCTAGCTTTGACTGTAGCGATGAATAAGTTACGCTAAGCGTTTGACCGAACGTACCCCAGGTTGCATGCAAAGGTAGGTACTTGCTTTTAGGTAGGTACTTCTAACCACTGTCTGATTACCACCTCATTTTTGTATTTCTCTTTCTGAAACGACGAAGACTAAACATAAAGTGTTTGTTTATATGTACACAATTATGAGTGGTTTGGTCGCAAATGCGGCGCTAAACCAAAATATAATACATACCGCCGTAAAATAAATCCTTCCATAGAAATGAATCCAAGATAATAGACAATATATATAATGTATTATAGCAAATCATTTCTAGTTACACCTCTCAGTTTCCAAGAAAGGGTTTTTTTTATAGAGCTTTCCCCAAAACACTCCACACGTAAAGAAAACCTCGATGTAATTAAAATTATTCCACCTTTGTAACACATCCATTGTGATTAGCACTGAAGTTGTGAAATTGTGTCGCGAGACCACTTGAACGGTCACAATACAGTATTATAAGTTTTAAGAGGATCTAATAAATTGAAGAATAATATTTTTTTTTTTAGATTGTTAACTTTGTTTTATTAACCACTTAATTAATTACGTACATCTACCAGTTTTGAAAAATATCATTTTCTTCTTAAGGATGTCATTAACTAACCAAAAACATGTATTTCTTTAAAAGAATTTATTTAAAATATATATGTATATATATTTTTTAAAGCAATAATTATTTAAATATAAATTTAATACTTAACTTAAATTGTTACTCGATGATACAAAATTATTAGAAAATTTTTTAGAAATAATATTTTGATTAGTTTTACATGCTTTATTTATTTCTAATGATTCTAAATTATTCAATTTTAGACCAACATTGTTTATATGTACAACAGACAATCCCAATTTTATCAAAATTTTGATCATTTTCTAACATTAATATAACTGGTAAATTCTGAAAAACCAAATTGTTAAAATTTTTATATTTTTTTTATATAAATTTTTTTCAATATTTTTTAATAATAGATTATTTTAAAGAAACAATATAACATATGTTTTTGGTTAATTAATGACGTCATCAAGAAGAAAATGATAGTTTTCGAAACCGGTAGATGTATTTAATTAATTAAGTGGTTTATAAAACAAAGTTAACAATCTAAAAAAGGGATTTTAACTACAAAGTTGATTTTGTAAATATTAAAATTTTAAAAAACTTAGTCTTCATTGATCTAATATGTTTCTGTAAACCATATCTATCACTTTTAATTTCGGCCGATGAACTTTCGACTACAAATACTCGAAATTACTTACATTACAAAATATTTTGACGATTTTGAGGAGATGGGCTGTAAAATTTATTCTCATCAACTTTTTCTGAAGACCAAAAAGTTTCACCTTTCTGATGCTAATAATTTAACAGTTCGTTTGTTTATGAGTGATAAAAGTCCTCATCAGTTAAATTGTATTGATGAGTGTACAGAAATATCTGTAGCTTTTTGAAAATGAGCCTTATTATTTTGATTAGAAATTAATGGTATCATGATAAATACTAATTAAATATTCGATACCGATCGAAAATTTTAACCGAGATGCCCCATTCGTCCATTCGCGGGCAAAGACAACGGCAGCGGTAATCATCACTCGGCCAATAACTAACAAGATTTGTAATATAGCGGCCATGTTCTTTCAAAATCGAATTCGAAATAAAATGGACGCCGATGCGTATTATTAAATTATCGTATTCATTTTATGAAAAACCAGTGTGAATTGAAAGAAATGATATAAAATATGTTTAAGATTGAACTTTCAGATAGTGAAAACAATTATATTAATGGAAGTGAAAGTGAGGATCATACAAATAATGATATTACAGAGGTGAAAATGGTGTTTATACAAACATTGATGGCAATTGTATATTCAATAACACACTATTTTAATAATTATTGACATGTCAGTTGCGAAGGGACTCATTAGACTCGACAATGAAGTCATGATTGATAAGAATATATCGTACCATAATTTAATAAATTAGTGTAATTCGTTTTTTATTTTCATGTAATGTAAATATGCTTTTACATAGATTAATAAACGATTTTCAAGCATGAGTAACAATAGACAATTATTAGAAAACATGATTTTAAACCGTACTATCTGTAACAGGAGCAGAAATAATCAATAAATAAAATCAACTGTCTAGTTTATACAACCTACTATGATGAATAAATTAGTAACTTTTTTTTCATTTGAAAACTGAATATTTCCCGCGAAAGAGCAATGATTAAAGATAGTGCGCATGAGTAATATTACATATGCACCAATCAAGTGAGCTGAATCCCCACTAAACATTTTAGTTTAGCCGCTTACTTGACTTTCACTAACAAATGCCGCAATCAAATTCGTATTCAGTAAAAAGAGCCAAAGTTTGTAATGGGAAATATTGTATTGCCAGTAACTACTTTATACTTTTCTGTACAGTAGTAGGTTTGGTCGCTCAACTTGCAAATTTTGCGCATAGAGCATTTTTTCAGTTGTTTGTGGCCTGTGGGTTACGAACATGGCGATTGGCGATTTCCTTCATTAATATTTTCTTGTGAGCGTTGTCATATAAATAACGTCGTAATGTCATCATCCTCGGAAGATGATTTTTACGGCAATACAGCTCAAAAATTACATGGTACGTATATTTTATATTATATGTTACTTGTTTTTCAAATATTACAATGAACTGTCAATTTGCCGAACGCATTCTGAACAACTGATTGTCAAATAGATTTACATTTTGTAAACAGCGCGTCTGTCACCACGATTTGTATGTTTTTGAGATTATGATTTATCTCTAAATCAGAGGTCATTTAAATCAATGTTATTAAAAATGCTAATATACTTTCATTCATACGCCTTGTTTCTGTGTCCACAAAATAATCCAATGTTTTAGTTTTTATTTTCACTCAACTCGGAAATTTAATTATATTTGATTTAAATTTCCAGTTGATTCTCTATGATTAAAGATTATTGTCATTCAGGATGTCTAATTTCTTATATAATATTTTTGAAAACTTTCTAACATGCATTTTATAAAATTATAACGTTAGCACATGGTTTCTCAAAGTATGTATATGCATTTGCGGACTCCAAAAGATACATTCGTAGTCAAGTCGATATATTATGACAAATTAGAATAATTTTACTCAAAGCAAAAGGAAAATATTCTGATGACCCATTTTAAAGTAATGGAAAATTTTAATCTAAAATTAGGTTCCAATGCAAAGTGACACTTACTGGATTAGATGTTGTTCTGTGGTAATGTGTAAATATATTTTATATTGGATTTTAATATGTAGATGGAAGATGAACGGATATGTGAATTGTTTTGGGAAAAAACTTTGTTCAGTATTTCTTTATTGGGATTTTAAAACTATTGAGCTTGGCAAATTCATGATAAATTCTAAAAACCTGTGCTTTTGTGTTAGATAACAGAGAAGTGTTCTAAACATAAAAATAATACTTTTCAATCAATGGATTGCAATGAAGGAATCTGATTACTTTTTAAAGGACTTATAACAGAAAGAATTAATAATTCCTGATGGTCGAGAAATGTATGTAGCAGAGGGATGCGAGAGAACCACGCCAACAATAATAAATTAAATAACATCTTTCAGAAAATAAGGATTATTTCAAGAGATTTTAACCTTAAGTCATTTTACCTCTTGAGGACAACAGGTTCGTATCATAACAGAGATCGAATAAAGTCATAGAGAGATGTTAAGAATATTGCACGGAACTTTACAAGTAAAGAAAATTCACCTGCCACCTGAATTGAATTAAAGTAATCTAGAACCAGACAATGATTAATGAAATGAAGATGCTATTTAAATGCTGAAACTTGTCAAAATTGTTTATGAAAAGCCTCAAGAATAAATGGATTCAACTTTTATGCCAATACATAGGAAGGGGTCTACTGCAAAGTGCAAAAATTATAGGACTCATCTCCCAGCAAGCAAATTAATTTACAAATCATCACCATACGTCTGAAGCACTATATAAGCTGGCAGATACCTCAAATGCATGCTGGATTTGTAAAGGGCAAAGGAACTTTATATTCGCAAATATCTGCCAACTTGTGGAGAAAAGCAGAGTTCTAATCGCCAGTCATGTTTTGCTTCTGTGAGATGTAAATGCATGTGGAAAGATTATCTCAAAGTCCATCTCATTCAAAAAGAAAAAGACAAAGTATCTATTGGGTCATCCCAAAAATAATGCGATTTTTTTCAATTACATGAACTAAAAGTCGGAGGGAGATGGAATAAACTACTTACTTTTATAGCTTATATTCTTAGTACAAGTTTTGAAGAGTGCTGTTCGATTTTAACAGTTATTTTTTCAGAGCTATATTGGAAGTGTCAAGAGGAACACATTTGGTATATTTTTCAATAAAGACAACAACACAACAGAATGTGCGAGGAATATTAATGCAGTATATGGGGATCGGACAATAAGTGTAAGCCAGTGTTAACAATGGTTCCAGAAATTCAGAGCTGGAAACTACAGCCTAGAAGATGAACCCCATCCTGGAAAATCTGTAGACGAGGACGTCCTGCAATCCCTGGTGGAACAAAATCCCATTGTAACTAGCAGAGAAGCTTGGATTTGGTCATTCAACCATTCATCGACACCTGCGTGCCATCGGAAAAGTAAAAAAATGGGTCAATGGGTTTCTCACAAACTTTCAGAATTTAATCGCGTACAGAAAGTGAATGTGTGCTCTTTACTCTCATGTCTCAGGAATGAACCTTTTTTGGAAATGATGCCCCACCCACCATATTTGCCAAACATTGCTCTATCTGATTATCGTTTATTCTGCCGTCTTAAAAATCATTTGAACGGAAAAAATATGAATTCCCATCATCAGAACAGTACTGGAGAAGTATTTTTCATCATGGACAAGTGAATTTTTGAAGACGGGCCTTGCAAGTCTACCAGAAAGATGGAAGAGCATTGTATAAAATGAAGGAGAGTATATTTTAGATAAAAAAAGAACTTTGTTTATCGTGATTTAAAAAAATAAAAGAAGTATAAAAATACCGCATTATTTATGGGATGACCTAATATATACCTAGTGTCCAGAACTTTTAAACATTTGTGGAAAATACATCATGATAAAGGCACTCGAATACTGTAATGGTGGAGTAAATGTTTATAATCTTGGGTACGCAGACGATACAACATTGATCGCTACTTTAGAAGAATCGATAACTGCACTACTCCATCATATTGAAGAAGAAACCATAAATTGAGTTTGAGATAAATAAAGAAAATACAAAGTTAATGATCATTAATCGACTTTTCTGGAGGAATATCCTTCCAGGCCTTGAATTTGTCAAGGAGTTTCATTATTTTGGGTATATGTTTACTAATGACGGTAGCTGCGAACCATAAATCAAATGATGCACGGGTATGGTGAAGAGTTCTATCTCCAGACTTGATAAGATATGAAAAGATTGCGGAATCTCTGAAAGAACTATGGTCATCTTACGGTCTCTGGTATATTCAAATTTTTGCAGTTTAGAACCGTGAACTTGAAAGGTGAGAGAGAGATGGCGGATTAATGTCTGCAATGTGGTGTTGGCGGTGCATGCTCCTCATACTGCCGCACGCACAAATATCTCCATTCTGCAGGAACTACACACAGTGATGGATTCACCCATCTGCCTGTGCTGTATCCTTCATTTATTTGGACATCTTGGGTAAAGAGAAGATAGCTGCTTAAATAGTTGAAAGAGGTTGTTCCCCACCTGTTGGTAAAAACAACAGAGACTTATAACTGTGAAATGTCAAGAAAAAGATCCTCAGTCATCGGGTACCTAAGGGGAAAAAAAAAAAAAATTTAATACAAATTAAATGCATCAATTAGAATGATATACCTACATACAGATAAAATCAATTTATCGAAAAAATATTTTAGCTGTCACCGGGATCTCATTTTTAGGACTAATAGATGCATCAATTTGAAATAGCTGCAATGTATGAGTTTGAAAATTTGTCATCAATTTACTAGGCTGACATGGTGTAATTGGTCAGCGCGCTTCCCTAGATAGGAAGAGTTCCAGGTTCAGATCCCGGCAGCTAAAATATTTTTTCGATAAAGTGATTTTATCTGTATGTATATCTTTCTAATTGATGCATTTAATTTGTATTAAAATATTACAGAACTATATTCTGAAAAAACTATAACTTCACAATAATAATGTCTTTAAAATATAGAAAAATAATTGTTTGAATTATCTAATTTTGAAAGAAGGCAATATTAGTATAATACTTAGTCTAAACTGATTAGTCATATTTATGTTTAATAAGCAGATGGATCTGTATATGTTCAGATTTGCGATATTCTCCCAAGGTATCCCTATTAGAGAACGGGGGTGATGTCATATATGCATTAAGTATAAACTGATTAAAATTACAAATCTTTTCAGAGTTGAAGAAGAACTGGAATCCTGGCATAAAAATTGACACTGTGGACAGTGATTGTCCGAGTGATTCTGACAAATCACCAATAGTTGTGGATAGTCCGTCACCGAAGATTACAAAAAATAAAAAGCTAACAAAGCGGGTACCAGCTAAAAAGATATCAGCAACAGATTCTACTGGATCGACCGAGTCAGGTATTTATTATATGTACTAAGCTATAGTTTCCATGACAGTTTAACCAGCTGTTGTAGAATAAATAGCCTTTAAATATTTGTAAAACTGAATAGCTGCCAAATATATCAGAAGAGTTCAAATTTGGTCCTTAATAATTATATCACATTGGAAGTTTTCATATTCCAAATAGCTAAAATATGAAAACTTAAAATGCAATATAATTTATATTATTTATATAATTTATACAAATTAATAGGACCGACATAAATAAATATTTAGTAAGAAATTGTGTTTTTGATACATAACCTTAGTTTTATATAGTAGTTGATGGCCTAAAGCGTGAGTAAATACATTTATTATTATTAAGGAGAACACATTCTTATTGTAAAGTTGTAATCATTCAAATCATAAGTCTGATATTTTTTTGACAACAACAACCCGGTAGTAACAACAATATTTTTCGATAAAATTGATTTTATATGTATGTATATATTTCTAATTAATACATTTAATTTTTATTTAAAAAACATTTAGTATTAATTACTATCTTCATTTTATACAATTACAAAGTGTTTTAAACCATCAAAAATTTTAATATCTTGTAAATTGAGCGGTTTATATTTCTATTAATTCTTAACATTCTCTTAATTTATTGTTTAAAAAAGTCTAATCTAGTGTATAACTTCTGATATAAATGAATAATAAAACCCACATTTTCATAAAAAAAATGTAAAGAGATCAATTAATATTGAAAGTCCCTCCCTTAATTTATTGAATGATACCGTATTCCCAATACTTTGATGGTGCTGACATCTTCAGATATTTTTGCAATGTACTTTATTAAAAACATCGATAATCTGTCACATGTTTCGAGCAGCGGCCGCATTGCTGTATTATTATGTATATTTTTGTATGAAGTTTATATTTATTAATTTATAAACATCCTATGGATTTTTATAACTGTTTTGATTTCATATATGACCTTTTATCTTTATCCGAGGTGATAAATTGTGCGTAAGTGCTCTATTTTGATGATTTAATGCGTATTTGGGTATTCAAAAAAATGTGCCACGTGCGAGTATTGGAATGTTAAGGCTGGGAATAGCATTCAAAAGGTTAAGAGTACTAAACTTATCTATGAATTACAAAATTGCAGACATATCGAGGGCTTGCGTGAACTTCACCCGTGCACACGTCACTGCAGATGATGCGGACCAGGCTGAGGCGCCTGCTGCAGGGATCGGAGCTCCTGGAGCCCTACCGCGCAGCCGACGCAGCCGTGGTAACACCAGAAGAACTCCTGCTACAAGGGGCACTCGTAGGTCCCGCGGGAGGCACAGGTTTTCCAATGTTCAGGCAGTCGTAAATCTTGGTAATATTCAACACCTACGATTGTAAATAATATTGCACTGCTGAAGATATTATATTATGTTTTGTATTAAGGAAACACATTCTTACTTTGAAGTTGTAATTGTTCAGAACATAGGTCTGTGATATTTTATATATAAATATATACATTAAATTAGTATTTAAAAGATCCTTTTTAAGAGGCTACTTTCATTTTTCCAGTTTGAATTTCGAGATATTTTTGCATATTGCATACCCTTTCAAGATGAGACTAATAGTTAATTCATTTACAATATCAAGTAAACATGAAAGTGCGTTATTTTTTACGTAAATATTGCTAGAGTGAAAGGTATCAATAGAAAAGGACAAGTATACAATTGTTGGTTTTCTTAAATTCTTAGGTAATAAAGCTATCAGAAAATAGGCATTTCTTCAACATTCATAATACATGTGTTGCCATTTGAAATTATCAAGCGAAAATTAAATAATGTGTTAAAGTTCTCACCTAAAAATTTGTTATGTTTATGATAAAAACCATTGTTTGTGTCGATAAACATATGATTATAAAATACTACAATTTTGCCCCGATTTATAAGGAAAAAATTGACGTAAATTCATACTGATAAATAATATTGATAACTTTTGAAGCAGCTGTATTTGTGAAGAGAAAACTATTTACGATAATATTATATAATAATCATACTCCGGTTGTAATAAAAAAAAAGTTTTTTTTTAAATATTTATTTTTTGTTTTAATAAATTGCATATATATTTAATATTAAAATATAAATGAAAATATGACAAAAGTATTATTATTCACTGTTAAATAATTAGTTGTTCATCAAGCATATTATCGTTCTTACTAATTTCGTTGTTTTTTCTTTACACGTATTCAAAACAAAATTTGGTCCATACATATTACATTAACTGAAATAGATTTAAATTAATAGAATTAATAAATTAATAAAATTTAAATTAATAGAAATAAAACTTTGTTCTTTCACATATTCAATATTCATTCATGTGCACTCAAACATCGATTTGTGGGAGTAAATTGTCTACCACTCTTTTGCCATCCAATTTACGAAGTTTACACGAGTCCATACATTCAATGCTCAGTTCGGGAACATCCTGAAAATAATTTATAATATTATTATTTAGTTATCAGTATTTTTATGTATAATATATTAACCGTTTTAATGCTAAGTAATTTTCGATACAAACGATCGCAGCGCTTTTGCGACGCGTAGCATTCAAACGGTTAAAATACATTATTCATTTATATGACTATAACACATACATTTGTATCAATGAAACAGGTCTGTCATGTATAATTCTTTTGATAAAATAATTTATCTTTAAGGATATATATTTCCAATAAAAAATAATTTATCTGCACTACATAATATATGTATATTGAACTATGTAATTTATATTGTTAAACCAAATAGATAATTGTTATAGAAATGGTAAAAATTATCAACATACGTCACGATTTTTTTCAAGAAGTTTATAACCATTTAAAATTTTATTGGAACATTTCCTAGAGCGTGTCAATGGATTCTTTTTGACCTTAGGCATCTTGAGTCACAGGAGGCAGTAATTTCAGAACAATAATGTATATAATAATATATTATTGACTTTTCATTTCATTATTGATTGATTCACGTGCATTCGCTGGCTGCCATGCACTGGCCGCGAATTCGTTAGCCACCACGCACTGGCTGCGAATTCGTTAGCCATCATGCACTGGCCACGCATTCATTAGCCATGCATGAGCTGTCAGATTCTAAAACCGGGCAGACGACGAATGTTTATTGTTGAAATATCAAAATTATAATCTGTTTTCGTATAAAAACGGCCCAAAACCATACAATTTACAAAAATAAGCAATTGGTATCGAGAACAAGTATAATATTAATTCATATTGTAATCAAAAATTGTAGTAAAATGTGTTTTATAGGCAAATTTAATTAAAATTTATTGGAGCGCAAATTTCACAACCGCCGTCGCCGTTTTGAACGGCATACTAACAGTGTGACATATAATTAAAATATATGTTATATAAAAACATATGTTTTTACTAAAACAAAATATTTTAAAAACGTCAAAAATTCATCAAATGTACTGCAAATTGAATGATTTATAACTATTCATTTTTAACATTTTGCTAATTTGGTTTCCTACAGATTTGTCTCCGTAATCTTAGCTTCAAAATTATAAGAAAATATATTTCCTTTATTTATTAATTCAGCGTATTGACTCAATTTCGTACCATGCCTAAAATACATCTAATGGTCACGGTATTTCTTATAATATTTGTATCGTCTTAATTATGACAAATAACATTCAGTTTATTAATTTTATATTAATGTAAAGGTCCAATCTAAGTAGTAGTTGAAAAAAAAGTCTAATCTATTGAATAACTTCTGATATAAATGAATAATAAAAACCCACATTTTCGTAAAAAACGCGAAAATATGAATTATTATTCCAAGTCGCGCCTTAACTGCTTGTAAACTCTTTAATTGATCAGTGGAACCTCATTGAGCAATACAACATTTAATATAAGGAATAACAATAGAGTGAGCAGCCGATTAAAACATATTAGGGCTTATTATTAATTTTTATAAACAAAATAAATGGGTTCTAAAAATGCAAAAAAACATTACCGTGGCAAAGTGTGGTGTATAGTTTATGAAAATTATCGGGCACAATTCAGCTATGGTGATACAGGTGAATATTATGTTCCAGGCCGATGTTGTTTTTGAATAACTAGGAAATGAAACACAATTTTTAAATTTGGTTTTTATTTATCGATTATTAGGTTTATTACAAGTAATGTATGGATTATGACAAGTGGCTGCCTCTGGCAGCGGCACAAACGTGTGCTATTTTAACCATATTTTTCATAACATTCTCGCACACTTCACATGTTATTTCAGCATTTCATTTTAAATATTGTCCTGCATCATCGGGATTGTTATTGGCGTAGACCTTTTCTTTTGAGTACCCCCACAGAAATTAATTATTGAAATAAAGAAGATATAAATAGAATATATTCAAATCCAAAGAATTAGTTTATTCAAATATATGATGTTTTTTTAAATAAAAATCTAATCAAAATCTTTTAGGAAAATATACAACTGGAAAAAATTTCTATGTTTTTTATTAATTTATTTTTTAATGTTAAGGGCCGGTTATTTAATCGTTAGTAACGTTTTACTATGGTAAGTTTTTACTTTAAAAATTTTTTACTAACGGCCGTGGGTAAAATCGTTTGCGGGTTGTTTGAATGTCAAATTTACTATTGTCAAAGCATAAGTGGAGATGTCTATAGGTGTGATAAATAATTATGAAATATGTTTTTTTTTATGCATTATTTATAGATTTTTTCACCTAGGTGTTCGATATGTCACCTTGATGACATTTTTTCATATTATGTATAATAATATATATTAAACAACGAGATCATCATTGGACGAACTCTCATCACTAAAATAGCGGGATATTTAATGATTAATTGTCGTATACTGCAACTTTCAAAGTATCAATGTGTCGGATGACTTTTGGAACAGCTGTGAAATACCGCCATATTTAACTAACGATTATTGTTTTTACTATCGAATATCACAGAGTAAAATGCGTTTACTACGGGGTATACTTTCGAGAAGTAAATATTTTTTTTACTAACGATCAAACAACCCGTTTTTGCAAAAAAAATTACTTTAGTAACTTTTTTTTTATAGTAAAAAGTTACTGCTGATACACACTACTGGCCCTAAGTCACCAAAAGAAATATGAAAAAACTTGTATAAAAACATAAAGAAACAGAGTCAGAGACAGAAAGTCAAATATGCCAACGGAAAAGTAAACTAAGTGCACGATTTGTGAAATCCCGTTTTAAAAAAACTTCTTATGTGCCAACCCTAGCTACCTCTGGTAGTTGTCAAATGAAGCTCATCGACAAATTACAGATTTCACAAGATTTAAAGATTTTAAAAATATAGTGAACGCTTAGGATCATTGTCCATAGATGACGTGTTGAAAATCATAATTTATCATGTGTATTTAGGATCGAACAGTGCGTGCGCGTTTACACATTCATGGCGTAGAAAAGGTTAATCATGGTTTACATGTTTACACATTCATGGCATAGAAAAGGGTTGTTCTTGACATTTTGATAATCATTATTTTATTTTCAGGTTGTTGGACTGATGAAGAGGATTCTTCTCAGCCATTGTTCGCTAAACCGCAACCAAAAACCAATCCTAATGTTGGTATAATTTTTTTATTATTATTATATTTCCGTCTTGTAAAGTTAATATGTATAAATCTTTGCACTTTCTCAGTTAGATTATTATTAAGGAAAACACACTCTTATTGTGAAGTTGTAATTATTCAGAACATAGGTCTGTGATATTTTAAATACTAAATTAATGTATTAATTATAAATATATACATATAAAATCAATTTTGTCGAAAAATATTGTTTTAGCGTCACCGGGATTCGAACCTGGATCTTCATTTCCAATCCGGGGAAGTGCACTACCTTTGTGCTATAACGCCAGTATTTTTCTTGACAAATTTTCGAAACTATATGTTACATTTTTCAAATTAATACACCTGTCATTCCATTATTTGATATTCATTTCGAAAATGCATTTGTATAATTAATAATTAAACTTGATTGGAACATATTATAAAGGAAAATTAATCAGATATTGATGGACTTTCCACTTTACGTAGATTATTTTTTTTAGATAGAAATGTGTGTAGAGTATATTTGTGCATGATGTTGCATCAATATTTTTACTATTTTTCAAACAACGCTATATGCTTGTGCTCGGTGGTCTCCTGAGACAAGGCTAGAAATGGGATCAACTGATTTGATTTGATTGGACGGATCACTTGGTATCTAGGTGTATGTCTTATTGCTAAAATACAAACCAAAATAACATGTAGAAACTTGTAAATAAATAGGAGCAAAAAAATAATGAACACTGTTAAGTAAACTAACATTTACAGTTTTTTCTTTCAAATAAATCTATGGCGAACTTTTCTGCAAAGTATCAAAAACTTATTTGTCAGTGTTGGGCTGTTACTTTCTGGAAAGAGCAGAATATAAATTGCGTGAAAAAAACTTATAATTTATATACAATCCATTATTATTGTTCACAGGAAATAGATGATGTTGACCTGGATACAAGTGTAAATTGCTCGGATAAAGAGAGTGACAATGATGAAATTTCAGTAAAGGTTTACTGGCGTAGCAAGGAATATCACAAGTTTCCTATTAGGAAGGTAAGAGAATTGGTTAATGCCAAAAAATTAGTTCAATTATAACATCCTGCAAATACCTTTCTTATTTATATACCGAGTGACTCCCATTTCACCTGATTTCGTTGTAAATTTAATTGTTAATAAATCCAATTATCAGTAAATTTTAGTGTTTGCCGCTTTTGAAAATTGTTTAATCTTGCTGACACAACTCTATACATGGTCCATTTAAAGGAGCTAAACTTATTTGATCTAAATTAAGCCCTAATGTATTTAAGCTAATTAATTATTTTGTTCCCATATTTTCATTTAACAAACATTTTAATAAGTAGCTTTATTATTGCAGTTTTGCGTTCCCTTTTATATTTAAAACTAATTTTATGTACGGAGGTACCAATTTTGATTTTTAAACCAACTTCATCATTGGGTTGTGAAATATTTAAACAATTTCAAATTACTCTAGATTTCAAGTTAACAAGGTTATACCGTGCCACTAAAAATGCTTAATATTTTTTATTGTTTTTTTCAGCATCAAAAGGTGAAACCTATTTTTGAATTTTTTTCTAATTTGGAAAACGTCCCCATAGACCATTTACTTTTAACACTCGGTGACAGAGTGTTAAGGCCTCTGGATACCCCCGCAGACTTTAATTATAATGTGTGTCAATTCATTGGTGAGTTCTCATAGCATAAATATTTTATATTACAGTAATATATACATATATATATTACGTTAATTTGTGTACTCATTTTTCTATTTTCATGTAATTTTCACTTTTAAAAAAAATTTTAGCCCCGAAAATAACATTTCATAATAATTTCTACCGATAATTCGTAAAACCTTATTATTCATAGTTCGTATACATTTTTTATACCCCAAGTAAATAATTTGTTCACGTAATTCGCATATTCACGTATTTTTAAATCTAAACTTGTGCTACTACGCATTCATCATCCCTTCATAAACATCTGTAGCTAGCTCTACCTCCTAGCCAATCAGGGCGCTGTTCCTTATCGCAATAGATCGTCGTGCTTAGAGCTCACAACTTACAAGACCACGGCCGAACTGAATGATACCATGTTAATCAAATTTTGTGCATTTTGTAAGATTTGTTATTTTTTCGACAATAATTGTCAGCGCGTTGCATATTATATATTTCTACTCACCCTTGTAACCCCTAATAAAAATAATTTGAACAATTTTCATTGAATCTCGTAATTTATAAATGAATTGTGTGCAATAGTTCTATTGATTTTATATCTGGTTTTTTGTTTATGAAATGTTACGATTTGTTTAATGTAATAAAGATATTGAAACCTTTATATTTAAATAAACAACCTATTTTATAATTTCTTTTTTTCGTGTTTCGTTTTCTAAAATGGCACGAACATCTCGTAATTCGTGTAAATCCTTGACCTTTCGAATATATGGAATTTATTTTAAAAACTGATAAAAATGATATTTTAATAACTGATGATGTCAAAGATAAAATCAGAGGGAAAATTTCAATCCTAGATACCTCTCCAATCCAATCCAATCCTAGATAAGTTCAGACTCAGAATCGTGGAAAAATAATAAGCTACAATGAAGTATGAAGATTTAAAAGTTTTTCATTATTTTTCACGGGCTTTTAAATATTCCAATTTCTTGCCCAATTTTGATGGAAAAGGCGAGTTCGACCGCTAATCAAATTAAAATATCCATAATTTGGTTGCGTCAAGCACTGGTGAATCGTTTGAAGCAGTCTGTTTTTAATATTGGACTCACCACGTTGCCACACACCTTCATTATTCTGGAGAAATTAATTATTTGATAAACATTTCGACACATAAAAAGCTGAAATAATAGACAGACACCATGTTTTTCAGTATGAATATCACAATGTTGACAGTTGACAGCGGCAGCATGCGCAAATTGTGGAATCATAAACTGACAATGCGTTTTTTTTTAAATTTCTTTCTAATGTTGCCTTCAAAAAAATTGTTCTCATTATTCGTAATTCAGATTTTTTTTTAAATTTCGGTCCCGTGAGTTACGAGTTAACGGAGTTTTACTGAATATGTTTTTTTTTTTAAATAATAACACATTCCTATTGTGAAGTTGCATTTTCGGAACAACATTCTTTGATAATTAAAACAAAGTAAATGAATCACTTAGGGCCGGTTGTGTGATCAATAGTAAATTTTTACTATAGTAACTCTTTACCATCGCCTGTGGTAATAAACGTTGCGGGTTGTTTGTATGTCAAATTTACTATTGTTAAAGTCAATCCTGCTTAATAGTGTGGCAATGCAAATAATCATCAAATACATACATTTTTATGCTTTATCTATGGCTTTATTTACTCTGTGTTCGAAATCTGTCACTTTGCTGGGAATAAATCTATAAGTTATATAAATTCAACAGTCGGTTGAACTCTCATCACCAAATTAGCGGAATGTTGAATGGTTCATTATAGTATACTGTAACTTTCAAAGTATCAGTGTGACAAACGACTTTTGAAACAGTTGTGAAGAGTCTGCCATTTTTAAGTAACGATTGACGATTTTATCATCGGATATTGGTGAGTAAAATGAGTTTACTACTGAATGTACTTTCGAGAAGTAAATATTTTTTACCAACGATCAAACAGCCCGTTTTCGCTAATTTTTTAACTTTAGTAACTTACCACTAATCACACAACCAGCCCATAGAAGGATATACAGAAAAAAATCATATAAATATTTGTTAACACTAATATTAACTACATATATATTTTTTCAAAAGATTGATTTTTTCTGTTTATCCTTCTGTTTATTTTTTTTAGTAATTCATCTAATTTGTTTAAACGTGTTAACCTGTATATTTTCTAGCCTAAAACAAGCTTATCATAGTCTGTCAGGATTGGTGCTAATTTCAAATTATGTGATATTTTCCTCATATCAAATTGTTTTTATACTATTTTTATTAATTTAAATCAAACTTTTTTTTTTCACCAAAGATCGTAGTCCTTATGAAAAATCATCACATTGTTTTATCACACATTTTGACACTTTTTAGCGTAAAGAAAAAGCATCTCTAAAAAAGATCATTTACTATTTCTTTGCTAACTACGCTAGTATCCTAAGTAAAATATGTGTGTGATTATAGAGGGAGGAGTTGTTTCACAAAGTGTCGCTCATATTGCCGAAGAATCGGCCAAGCAGTACGGCGCCGGAGGAAAAAGAAAGGACACAACTGGAAGCAAGTTGCATATAAAATTACAATCTGTTGACACAAAGGTTGGAAAACCATTCAAAATATGGATGGGAGTGGATCAAGTAAGAATATTTTTGCTTATTAACTTAAGAGGGTATACTTCCAATACTAATTCTTCTTATAGCATTTTTTGTGAAGACATGGGTTTTTATTATTAATTTATTATATCAGAAGTTATACACACCAGGTTAGACTTAAACAGCTATAAAACTAATAAACCGCACATTATTTATAATAATTGGGACAATACAGGCATTATTTGTAAGATTGTAATCATTAAATTCGTTTTCGGTATGTCTAAAAATCTCTAGTTTTGAAAAAAATCCTATATACATATACATAATATGTTTTCTTAAGTAAGCTAAGAAGATTTTGAAGATAAATCTTTACAAAATTAAGAAGTTAATAAAATGTTAAAGATTAATATCATAAATTTATTTGATGTTTTTAAAATTCTTTGTACATATTCATACAGGCAATTTTAATTAATACATATATTGTATTTACTCGCACATTTTAGGGTTTGAAGTACAGTTTTTAGAGAAGTTGTAGAACTAAAAAAAAATAATTTAAAACTAAGTTTTGTATAATTATTCTTAATTGAGGTTTTCACTGTGTATTTCATACTCCTCAATGAAAGAGTAATAGTTAATATATTTACAATAATACCTAAATATAAAAGAATGTTACTTTTTATATAAATCTTGCCAGACAGAAAAGTTTTGATAGAAAGGAATAAAATTATTGATATTCTCGCATTTGAGACAAGCTGTCAAAGTGAACTATGTACTTTCTATAATTTAATTAATCTTTCATCATATTAATATTGTGGAATGAAATTACATGTGTGTTGTCATTTGAATTAATCAATCAAAAATTAAATAATTGAGTGAAGTACCTACATATGGGATTTTTAATTTGGTACAAGACAAGTTTTTCTGAAGATAATATTTTCAATTTGATTTTAAAACCATTGTTATTTTAATTTTATTTAAATCATTTTGGTTTTTCCATATTTATAAATATATTTGTAGATCAGTCAAAGTACTTGAATATTTAGATTTAGATGTCTTGCTAATTTAACTGTTTTTAACTCTATTAATTTTTAACATTTTGTTAATTTGTAAATACAGTTTTTTCTCCATAATATTGACTTCAGATTATAAGAAAATATGTTTCATACATGTACTTAAGAATTTTCCATAATAAGGCAATTTTGTGTTACACTGAAAATGAATTTAATGGTCGCGGTCTTTCTTATAATGCCTGCATTGTCTTAATTATGGCAAATAATATTCAGTTTATTAGTTTTACATTAGTTTAAAGGTCCTGTCAAAGTTATTGTTTAAAAAAAACCTAATCTAGTATATAACATCTGATATAAATGAATAATAAAACCCACATTCTCATAAAAAATGTGAAAAGATGAATTAGTTTTGAAAGGCCCCTCTCAAATCTGTTACTCCTATATTTCTTGTAGAAAAATTTCCATAAAACATATTTTGACACATATTATTTTGGGTAAATTGTAAATTAAAACATATTGTATTTATTCATAAAATATACTGCAAATTTTGTAAATTAGATGCTGGTTTTACACCGATTTGGGGAAAACAATGTTTACAATTCATAGAAATTATTTTGTATGCAGGGTTTCACAGTAAATGACATTTTGCAAATTGTCATCAATCTTATTATGCAAATTTTGCAATGTTTTCACAAATTTCAATTGGGTTTTACGTAAGATTTTTTTTTATCTGTCAATTAAATTTTCTACAGTATCATAAAATGTTGTTTTAGAACTTCAATTCTTTTTTTGTGTTTTTTATTTTGTTATGTTTGCAATAATACTCATTTATGCTAAAATGGTTATATATATATTATAATATTCATTATTGTTTTACAGAAATTCTCATACGCCATGATGAGGTATTCTGAAGAATATGAACTACCTTTAGACAAATTAAGGTTATATTTTGATGGAGAACTGGTGGATGTTGAATCCACACCGCGAAAGTTGGACTTCGAAGGCGATGAATGTATTGATGTAAAGGTTTTGTCTTAAAACAATACATTTTGAAAAAACACAATAAAATAATTTTAAAAAAATCCTTGTAGAATTGAATTTGTTATTTTCTTCAAAATTGTTACCAAACCACATTTAGATATTGCAATTTGAAATAGCATTTTTAACCCTCAAGGGAATGCTAGGACAATCTTTTTTAGCACTGGGTAATTTGCCTTAATAGTTCTTTATGCACTTAGATGGTTTGTGAAGTGCTTAGACCTACTTGTGTTGTAAGATCTTTCTTTAGTTTTGAATGATTTATCAAATAAGCTAACCCATTGTAAGAATAAACTCATTTGTATTTTGGAGTAAAAATAAATGTTTATATTTTCTTTCTACATGTATTGTTTTACAATTAAGGAAGATAATAATGTGTAAATGAATTACAATCTCTTATTATTCACTCGCATTTTGTCAATTCCATATTTCTGCCAAACTTTCAAATTTACATATTTGAAAATTCAAGTTAATTGAAATAATTTTACTTTTCGCATTTTGTCATCTATTCCATAGATAAATTTCTAATCACTCACAATATTAAGTATTCAGATTTCAAGTTTTTAGTTATTGAATATTTTTAGTTTTTAAGATTATTCTCAATATATCCTGTGACAGTATTCATTCATACAACTTTAACAAGGACGATTCCAAGCACAAAGGACATAATAATAATAATGTGTTTTGTTTTATTAAAGAATATTTTTTTCACATATCTAGATATAAATGAGTACATTTTAGATAAATAATATATTGGGAATAGTGGCAACATTTATTTTATGAAAAGCGCGTGCATAAATTATTTAACCTTAAAAAGCTCAAAAAGGTATTTTAACATTTATTAATTTATGAGATATGTTACATACCTGTTTAGTTTTTTAAGCAATTTTTTTTTGCATTCTTTTACAATCATCAATGATTTTTATCATTCTATGTGTAGATTATTTTAATATTAGCTACATTTAGTCAATATTTAATGTAAAAATACTGATATACCAGACATATATGAATTTAACAACATTTTGGCACAAACTTTATTGTTTAAGAGGATGAAATGGGTTATGCTAATCCATGTTATGTACAGGTTTTTCATAGTATCATTTAATCTTAACTGACTTTTTTAATACAGGTGAATATTATGTTCCAGGCCGATGCTGTTTTTGAATAACTAGGAAATGAAACACAATTTTTTAATTTGGTTTTTATTTATCCATTATTTGGTTTATTACAATTATGTGGCTACCTCTAGCAGCGGCACAAATGTGTGCTCTTTTAACTATATTTTTCATAACATTTTCGCACATTTTGCGTGTTATTTCAGCAATTTCATTTCAAATATTGTCTTGTAGCATCGCAATTGTTGTTGACTTATTGCTGTACAACTTTCCTTTAAAATACCCCCACAGAAAATGGTGGATAATCGAGGAGGCCAGTCGATATCACCACTTTTTGACATTATACAGCTGGGAAAAATTTCTCACAAAATTTCAAGCATAGCTCGGGCTGTGTGCAAGGTGGCACCGTCCTGTTGAAACCACAGGTGTTGCAGGCCCAATCGACCCAATTCGGCCACCAAGAAGTTATTCAACATGTGACAGTAGCGATCACCATTAATGGTTACAGCATTGTTTCATGCATCCTGAAAGAAATATTTTATTTTTTAAATTTATTTACACCCTATCCCAAATCGTTTTGATTTGTTTTAATTTTATTACATTCAGTTATTATTAACATTATCATCATAATACCATCATTGGTTGGTTCCGATATCATCGTACCAGAGCCATACCTGTATAATTTGACGTGAGACTCGTTATCACATTCAATTCAGAAGGCAGCCAGAAAGAAGCTGTATAAATCATACAAAAAAAGGGGAGGGTAGCCACATGGCGCACCATACTCTGCGTGGGTGTATAAGTTGTTAGTGTATCAATTGAGGATTTTCAGTGCCCCAATAACGGCTGTTTTGTTTATTAACAAAACCCGCTAATTAGAAATGAACTTTGTCTTTTTTTCCAAAAGAGGTCATCAATATTGTGTTGCAAAACATGTGCTGTTGCATGTTGTTGAGGGTTAGATACTCCATAATAAATTCTAATCAACTACTCTGTACAACTATCAAATGCGGACTGACAAGTGTCTGCCAAATCAAAATGGGGGCCAAACAAAATTGACCTGGAACATAATATTCACCCTGTATTGTTTGGGATAATTTAACAATCATAAGTCACTTAAAATCAAGAGTTTTAATCTGTGAGTAAGTTTTTTTTCAGTAAAATGTGAATTTGACAGTGAGTTTGGCTATTTTAATTCAGAATATTTTGTTTTAAAAATCTTTTACGTGTTTCAAATGATAGTGTAATGTTCGTATTATGGTTAAATAAATATATTTAGGAATAAAAGTCAGACGTACCACATATGATCACTCTTGAAGAAATTTTTTTTTGCCATGTGGCGATACTTCATTTGAAAGAGATATGCTTTAGCTGCCAGTATTAATACACACTAACAGACATTTCAGTTAAAATTATGACAAATAATGAATTTATATTTAATATTTTATTGTATATTTACGTTCTCTTATTTCATCAATTATATTAGTGCCATTGTTTTAGCTAATGAAGGATTTTGTAATCAAAAGGTGTTACTATCAACGTATTATTGTAAAATACGGAATATAAACATTTTCTTTGAACGTGTGCATTTGCAACATTGTATTTTCTTCACACTAGTCTTAAATATTATGTTTAGTTGCGATATCGTATTATGAAAAGAATGTGTATCCCTGTCATCGTTTATTGGTTAAAAATACCTCACTAATAAAGAGTTTAAGATTTATTAATTTTAGTAAAGGCCTCAATCCGTGCCTCCATAAATTATTCTGATATATCAAGTAATAATTCTTATTCACCAGAAACATTTTTTTGCACTCTCTAATTCACACCAATAAATATATCAAACCCACTTTTAATAACTGGTGTAATTGTAGAATTTTAATTGTGTAAAATAATAAATATATGATTGCTTATATAATCATTTTGTGAGCTCACTTGAAGTATTATAATTAAAACTGTCTAGAAATTCCTGACAACACTCGGAAAACAAAACAAAAACTATTATAATAATGGTATATTATTAACAGATAAATTTTTCACATTCAAATGACAAATGTTTAAATAGAAATGAAAACAGTTATTGAAATGCAAATTCTCATGACAAAATAAAAAAATTTCATTGAATAAGAAACTCTGCATATTTTTTTACATGACAATATATCCACTATAGATATATTATTTATCAGCAGCTTTTATTAAATTTGTATTACATTCCCAATGTAAAAATATCAACTTATGTATTTAAATGCTATAACTATGAATACTCATTTGCAAGCATTTTTTTTTATTCAATATGTAAAATGATATTGAATAAATAATTTGCTATATTATATAATTTTAAATGTATTATTTCCAAATTAATGTAAATACATTTTTTAAATTATATTTTTTACTGTTTTTTTTCTATCCAGCACCTCTTCAACAATGAGAGACTGTGCAGAGTTTGTCTCGCTTTTGTTCACTGAACTCTTCTATTCATTTTTTACCCATGAACAATCCTGTCCGTGTACTAAAGAAATTGGTAACATATGGAAAGAATTACAGAAAATATGCTGCCAGTTTTGGAATATTTTTAACAGCCTAAGTATGAAACAAAACATAACTTGTAATGTAGAAAGTAATTATTATTTCAATTTTTCTCATAATTGGCAGATTTTTCAAGTATTCTGAGGGAAATGAGCATTTTTCTGATATAGAAAAATGTTTCCAGATCACTTTTTGCAATAAATTCGCAAATTTCCTACAATGTTAATCTGGTATCACCAGATGAAAGAAATGTCTTTGAGGAATGTGTGCTCACTTACATCAAAATAGTGATGGTAAAACCGTTATTGTAATTGTGATGTGTTCGATTATAGCGGAGATTGGCAACCGAATATTTCTAATTCTTCAAGCAATGCACACAAATGCAAAGATAAAATACAAGAATATCTGAGATGAATAAAGATTACGTCATACTGATATACTACGTCGCTGGCTGTAGTGAAAAGTTAATTATTTATTTAACTCCTCTGCAGCCAACGTTGAAATATTTTGACACTGGCTACATTGGGGTAAAACAAATCACCAACTTTGTATTAACCACGTTGATCACTTTGACATTGACCGATTTCGATATCACAATCTTCGTCAGGACAGACGTACACTATCTAACCCATAAAATGTATGTATATTAGGGGTACCAGTCGAAAATGTCGCATTTCAGTATGGCCCTTGTTTGATCCTCAGTCGCGTCCGTCTCGTCGAGTCGTCAGCATGTAATATATATTACTTTTGTTCCTTAACATTTGGAGATCATCTTTCGAAAGTTATTTTTATTTTTGTTAGCGATACATTTAAAATGGAAGGGTTTATACCAGATAAGAATTTGTGCGCAATTGCTTGATCTACGAGTTCCACCAAAAAAACTCTGCGAGGAAGGCTGCAGAAAAAATTTGCAGTATATACGGTGATGTGATATCCATTCGCTAATCGCAAAAGTGGTTTAAAAAATTTCAGAGTGGGAATTTTGATACGGAAAACCAGCCTCGAGAAGAAAAGGTCTTTAAAGTGGATGATGACATTTTAATGTGTGAAGTCGAAGCAAATCCAACAAAATCAATTCAGCAGATTGCAGACACACTCGGATACTCCTGGTCGAGTGTAAAAGCCATTTGAAAAAAATCGTCGAAATAAAAGTTAAGCGACCCAGAATGCACGCAGAACACAAAGTTTTTTTTCAACACGACAACGCAAGACCCCACACTGCAGCGATTACTCGAAAAAAAATAAACGCCTTTGGCTGGAAACAAATCGATCACCCCCCATATTCACCGGATTTAGCCCAATCAGATTACCATTTATTTAGATCCCTACAGCATTTTTTATCGGGAAAAAATTTTAACAACTTAGACGAAATAAAATCTGCCCTTGACGACTATTTCCAGTCGAAACCAGAAACTTTCTATTCAAAGGGCATAAAAATGCTTGAAAATAGATGGAAGACTGTATTAGAAAGTAATGGGGAATATATAATATAAATTTCTTCAAATAATAAATTATTTAAATTTATATTTGCCTTTTTATTTAAAATGCGACATTTTCGACTGGTACCCCTAATATATGTCTATTCTGATGAAGATAGTGTTATCAAAACCAATTGATGTCAAAGTCATTAATGTGTGGTTAATAAAATATTATTTATTTGTTTAAATCAATAATTATATCCAAACACAAAGCTAACGCTGTAAACATTTAAAACTTTTTTCAAAATTATAAGCACACATCTTGCATTGATTTCTTTAAGTTATAATATGTAAAGAGAGGAGTGATATTTCATCTTTGGTAAACTTTACCATGACAACTGTTGCATATGTGAATATTCTTACTTCGAGAAACAACCTATATCGCTTCTCTGACTGGAAGCTGGATATACAAGATTAACTAAACAGATCGTAAATTAAAAGCAGCCTAATTGTTTTCAGTCAGTCCTCAGATCAGATGTTTACTACTATAATAAGCTGTATGTAAAACATATATTAAATAGCACTGTCTATATAAATACGGTATACTGTTAACTCTTCAAAGTAAACGTGTGCTAATTAATATTCATAAATTGTTTGAATATTCATAATCGTTCAAGACAGTCCCTTTCGTTAGTGTTTTTGTTATTATTTAAAAAAATGTATATTAATAAAATAAAATGTTTTGATTTCAGAAGTTTATTGCTAAAATAATCAGTAGTTTTCGCTTCTATATACAAACATATTAATCATCATCGACATCAATTAAATTGATATACTATAAATCTATTACAATCATATATTATTTATACATTATTTTATTTGCGTAATAACAATACTAATATAATACAATAATCTTACACTAACTCCAAATCAAAACATAATCAGTGATGTTAACATCGTAATTTGAACTACAAAAAATCAACAGGAACTACTCTTATTTAAAGAAGCTATTCTTGTAAACCTTTGAATCCACGTGCCAACAAGAATTTTTCAGCTGAATCTGATCTGCTAGCTTGAGGTTTAATGATCTTTACATTCTTATAGAATCTTCCGAGGTCTAACTCCAATACGGGAACCTCTACTCCATCCCAAACCTTGACCAACAGTGTAGCGTCTTTCTGCGATACCTGAGCGGCAAATCTGAAGGCTCTGTAACATAGACTAATAATACCATCCTGATCCAGGTCTCGGATTCCTGTTGCGTTGGGAGCCATATCAGATAACACTACGTCCACCTTAGTTCCGTTTAGTAAATCCTTTATCTTGTCCTGTGCTTCTTTACTCTCAAAGTCCAAATTGCTTAAAATGGTTGCACCCTAAAATTATGAAAAATATTAAAGGAAATTATGCAAATTAAACATTGCAAACGGAAATACAAAATTATAATGAAATAGCCAAAGGTAAATAAATAAAAATCTTATAATGTTATTAATTTATGTGAATGTAATGAAAGTGTTGATTTATATGAACGATGGAAATAGACATTTTAATAAGATCAAATTTTACGGAACTTCTTTCAAATTGAAATTACGCATGTGACATTAAATGGTCAACCAAAAGCATGTTGTGATTGAAATATAAATATTGTTCTGACCATGATCAAGTTTTTCAAACACTTTCATTTTAATTTCTAATAAAAAATACCTTTTAACTTTCTTTTCAGAACAGAGTGGATAAAATATAGTACAAAAAGAATATTTAAATAAACCATGTAAGTGTTGAAATAATAATAAATAAATAATTAATGATAAAAAATATATATATTAATTATAATTTTTATAGTGCCATTTTCCTTCTTCTATTCCATAATTTATATGGACTTCAAACATCATATAAAACGGTATCTTTGTGGAATCAAATAACCATGTTGTATGAGGGTTTTTTGCTGTTTACATAATTTACTCTTAATCCCGAACCCAGCCAGAATGAAAAAATTGCATATTTGTATTTAGAGGTTGATGTAAGTTCTCCGGTAGACGTTGCTACACAAAGTAAAGATAAAATACAAGATGTGTCAGATAAATAAATTACATTACGCCGTATTGTCACGTTGCTGGCTGCAGTGGATACATTTGACGCTGAGCCATAGGGAGATTTATAAAGAAAAATAATATGAAGTTTCCAAGTTTCATTATGTGGATTTGAAAAAAAATTAAATACATTTTATTACACACATATTTTTTTTATGATTACATAAATAATGGCAAAGTAGGGTAAAAAGTAGCACAGCTGTCTAATGCCTGATTAAAAACATTTCTATTTTTTTTTTAAAATTATTTTTGACTACACTAATAGAATTGAAGAATTTATATGTATTGAATCTAATTCTATTTGCAATACATTTTTGGTATTATATTTATACTAATAAGCAGGGTAAGAGTTAAGTAATTTAAGGATACAAGTACATAACACCTCCCGGGATTCTTATATTGTACATACATTATCAAAGTGATTATACCATTAGCTTCAACGTTAACACATCCTCTGCGGTGGTGGGTCAGAATTGACCCAGGTGTTTGTAAAAATATGAATTACGCTACAAATATTTGTTTACTGCTATTTTCCTTCTAGCTAATCTTTTATTAAATATTTCCAAATAATTTGAGATACAAATAAATGTTATCGGATGAGATTCAAATGAGTTATTGATAAAAATTTGAAAAAACACTCAAAAACTAATCTAAGACAGTCGCTATTACGAAATTAAATCTCAGCGCTTACACCGAAACATATATTGTCAACATTTTGAGCGAGTAGACAAAGTACCAGGTATTTGTTTTGACTTATTTTCGTCTGCCAGTAATATAACTATTTGAGGGGCGTTGCACCTATTTGTAAGTTTTATGATACTACCTACTCGGATTCCGACGAGATCACATGCTCAGTGGATGTTTGTTTGATTATGTAGGGCGTCTGTTGATGCGTGCGAATATGTACATTATTCGTAATATTTTTTAATTTTTAACTTTATTTTTTTAGCAGAAACACTACAGAACATCATATCATTTCATTAAACAGTATTTAAAATGAAATATCTATAAAAAATCTCCCACAAAACGTTTGAAAAACCGAAAACTTGAGGTGGGTCTAAAATGATCCACCACTGCCGGACATGTTTTGTTTTGACCCACCGGGCAGTAAGTGTTAAGCAGGTTTGAGAATAACCAATAATTTAATAAAACAACCAATTTGATTTCCTTCGTTTACAATAAATCAATTTTTTAAGTCATAAGAAAAAAGATAAAATAATTAAAGATACTTAGGTACCTCTATAGGATAAATTTGCAATTTGTCGATGGCAAACACTGCACCTTTAGGTTTGTCAGGATTGGAATTATTGGCATTTACTTTCTTTACGGCCACCTGAGTCCAGGAACCAGGTGCTGCTCCGATATCTACTACAACTTGCCCTGGTGCAAAAATCTTTGTAGATTCATCCATTTCTAACAACTTGAAAGCGCTGCGACATCTATGTAAACAAAAAATATTTTTACTGTAACTACCTAGGTAGGTTAGAAAAAAAAGATTTTCGATTATTAAAAAATTGTACCAAAATGATATCAATACCTACCTTTCCAGCATAATTTTGGTAGAAGATTTTTTAAATAACTCATTACGTATAACTCTTGATAATACTTTATCAACCTTCATTTCTATAAATTATAACAGATCACCTTAGATCGACCCATATTGAAGACAAAATAAGTATTCTTTAAAATGAAACAATAAAATATATAGATGCACGGAAGCTTGTAATTATCAATAAATTTTACCTGTAATTTTGAAACTTCGCTTTTTCAACATAAGGGTCGGAAAATTGTCTGAGAAGCCAATCCTGCGAGCTTTTCCCTTTCCGCTTTGCATTATTTAAGACTACCTTAGAAAATAATAATTGACATCCTGAAAAGGTTCGTTTAAAATACCCGAACCTAAGGGTACTCATGCTAATGAAGAGAGTCGTCAAATTCCATAAAAATTAGACCAATAATCATAAATTATTTAAAATTGTTAAAGAGAAAATCGGAACTGTCAAACTGCTGTCCATAGAATAGAGATATGCTTATCTGCTGTCAACAAGCTGACACGAAGAAGAGAAAATATTTGAGAATCACGAATAATGAAAACTTGATGAGGGGGTTATGATGATTATGATTTTTTTGATCAGATGCTCTTAATTGTTTTATTAGAGCGGCCCCGCACACTGGTAATATTTCGCTCCGCGATTATTTCCAGGTATCACATCGTCAATATATTTATACTATATTTATAGAAGGAGACAGGTGAATATTCAAAACATAGATTAGTTATTTATTTCTATGACACATAATGCACAAATGGACAGGCAGAACATCTTATAATTAACTTAATCTAATTACGACTACCTTATATTGTACGTGCTGATCTTCTCCAGAGACCTCTGTCTTCAGTTGACGACGCGGTGATGCCGCCGATGGCTCCTGTTGTCCGGGTGGCTTCGTCATGGCTGACGATGAAGATGCCGGGCAGGGCGGATGGCTGGCTGCTGACTGCTTAGTCGCTGATTGAGTTCGTGAATGGATGGGCGGCTGCTTCCGAACTGGTATAGAGTCCTGATTCTTTTCTCCTGAGGTTTTTTGGACTTCGACTCTTCCCTTTTCCGGCTACGGAGATCGATCTTCAATTGCCTCCTTCCTTCGACTTTGGAAGTCAAATTACAATTACTTTTTTTTTTCGACTTTCGATGTTCGACTTCTCCGATGTTCGACTGCTTTCGATCTTCTTCGGTTCAAACTCGTCAACTCTCGCGTATTCAATACTGAACTTTTTAGGTTTGAACTCTTTTCCGCCTCCCGTGTTCAACTGTCTTCTTCCAAATCTTGTACTCAACTGTTCAACTCCTCCCGAATCCCGTGCTCAACTGTTACTTCTCCATTCCAACTAAACTCTTCCAACTCCCGTATTCAACTCTCTTCGGAACCTTGTTTTCAACTATTGCGACTCCTGAGTTCCACTGTTTTTTCAACTGACCTCCGGGCCGTCCGTCGGCCCTTCTTATTCCCTTGAAAACGGGGTGTCTTCCATCTGTTGATCTGCCTCTTTCCCATTATGGAACGAGTTATCATTTTATTGGTCCATCCGCTTCTTCGGTAGGCCACGCCTAACCCAAATCCAACCAGACTCCTGCGTCGTCTTACCGCTGACTTTAATTAATATTGTTTAATTATTCTTATATAGCAATTGTGTATCTAGTTATTTACTCTTACTGTACTTCCTTTTAAAAAAAATTATAAATGTAACATTTCGTTTACTTTAAGTTTTACATTATCTCCATGTTATTAATTGGTCCTCTTTACATGATATTTTTTTTACTTTTCATATTCATTGAACATTTTATTTATACGCTAACTAAATGCATTCGCGTTTTACTCTTTATACATATATTTCATATGCTATCTAAATATAAATATTTATATATTTTCTACATTGAACAATGCATTTACTTACTCTAAGTTTTACAATCAATTTATATGCTATCTAATCGTATCTTGATTTACTCTTTATATGTATTCATATTCAGATCGGTTGTATTAAGGATTATTTTGATGGACATGTTATATCTTGCAATATTATAGAAGTACATTAATTTAAATTGTGATCCAAGCCAAGTGGTCCGTTCAACATCGTGCTAAAAAAAATCGAACCAAATAAAGGAACTGCTCCTTTTGTTTTTCTCACGTACGGACGTTTTTTGTTCGAAAGCCAATTGCTTCGGACCAGTGATCTTCGCAATCCTG
Organism: Eubasilissa regina; assembly: GCA_022840565.1. Lineage (NCBI taxonomy): Eukaryota > Metazoa > Arthropoda > Insecta > Trichoptera > Phryganeidae > Eubasilissa > Eubasilissa regina. The sequence continues at coordinate 21,230,035 of JAINEB010000013.1, forward strand.
GATCGCTAACTGTCACGTAACAGTTGGTTTTTGGAAATCGTTTGTCTTCGCCGATACAATTGGACCTGCTTTAACGATTTAGTTAACCATCTGTTTATCTGTCGGCAGAGGCCATCCTTTCGAAACAATATGCGCCCTTACATTTTACGATTGCTTCTCGAGAAACCTTCATAATATTCCCGTTGCCTTTGTTATCCTGTCTTAATATGCATTGCACAATACTTGGGCTGGAGGTCATTACAACCGTTATTCGTTTATGGACGACCCGCCGGGTTTTTTTTTTGTCAAGACGTCTGGCCGGCGTCGTCGTCGGCGATTTGTATGTACTGGCAAGATGCAATTCCCTATGTTTATTCCAGTTTATTCTTGATTCTGCGTTGTTCTGCGTCTAATAAATATGATAGCTTCACGTCATTCTACGTCGAGGCCATGTCGAGGCCTATCAAACTCAGTATCACAAAGAATTAAGTATCTACCTACTTTGTACTCAAAGCATTTTAGTCAAAAATACTAATTCAAACCGATTTTTTTCTCAAAATCTTTACTTAAAAAATTATTGTGATATATTAATGGCACCCACAATCTTTATTATCAATGTATGAGGAAAAACTTAAATGAATATGAACCATTCAACAGCCACAAAATCATGACAGCTGTCACTGCGTACTTTGAGGTTAAAATAACTCTAAAATGGTGGTTTCCAACTGACGTGACGATGCTGTATAAATTTATTCAATAAATTTTCAAAAATGTATTTAAGTTCCCCAAATCCTTACCGAAACGGTTTATTATATGCAGGGTTTAATCAAGACCAAGGTATATATAAAAATTGACAATTGTTCATTCGCTCTGCTAATCATGAGACGTAAATACTTTTGTTTATCTTTCATTTGCAGGTTGTTTTGCGTGCGCTACCGAAAACGGTTTTCGCGTTTTTAATTGTGACCCTTTAAAGTTAAAAGAGAGACAAGAATTCACTGATGGAGGACTTTCATATGTCGAAATGCTCTTTCGATGCAATTATATGGCGTTAGTTGGTGGAGGTTCACAGCCAGTGTATCCACCCAACCATGTCACTATATGGGACGATTTAAAGAAGGCTCCTGCGATATCTTTAGACTTTAATGCGCCGGTGAAAGCTGTTAAATTACGCAGGGATAAGATTGTTGTTGTGTTAGGTATGTGTTGCTATTTAATTATAATTTTTAATATATTAATTAACTACATTTTATGCGTTTGGCTTGTTATTTTTGTCAGGATTTGCAAACAGACTCAACTTAAATATAAAAATAACATTTTTGCTATATAATATCCTACCGTATACACCAAAAGGTTGTACCTCTTCATTAACTAGTTTTGTGACACATGTCACTTTTTATGTGATTCGTTATACTCCAATGTTTATCTTTAATCTCTGAAAATGCATTATAAATGTAAATGTGGATAAATTAATTTCACAGATATATATATTTATATCTATGAAACAGATGTGCATGTATGTATATCATCAATTTTTATTTTACTTATCATTTATTATTTTATAATAAATATTTAAAAAAAATTATAATTAATTTTTGATACTTTACTTTACTTTAGAGCAAATGCCCTTCTCAGAACAGAAATAATTGTGAAGAAAGCATTCGTGGAGTTTTCACACAACAGAGTGGGTTGTTGTAGTGACTCCACAGCAATTTATAATATGATTTTGTGTTCTCCACAGAGGGTGTCATTAAAGTTTACACATTTACTGTAACTCCGCAGCAGCTACACGTTTTTGAAACAAGTCCTAATCCTCGGGGCTTGTGTGTACTCTGCCCTAATAGTAATAATTCACTTCTTGCATTCCCTGGACGTAAAGCTGGACATGTTCAAGTAAGTTTTTTTTATTTGATGACCATTGACGTAAATATTTTAATTTGTCTCAGTACTTTTTTATAATCGCAATATTATTAAATAATATGTATACAGTCGTTCTGCATAATTGAGACACATCGGGATCAAAAATTTTGCCCCAATTAGCGGCTTCCCCAATTAACCGAAGCGAGCTTAAAATTAAATGAAAATATTTTTCTTTAAATACGTAGGGCTCCCTTCAATTACCTTCCTGCATAAAATAATGCTGTAACCCTGCTACAATTTTTTTTCTCCTGATTACTTACAGGCACAGTTGGATAATCATCAGCGTCTTCTTCATCTAATTTTTAATGTTTTGATTTAATGCTTCAACAATTGCATCCTCATTCTTTATTTTCATCGTAACATGGTAAATTGTTATCTATTGTCGAAAACTCTTGACAATTAACAATATAACTTCTAACATGTCCTCATTTCCCTCGCTCAAAATTTCGGAAATATCTAAAGGTTTAAAGATTTTATATGGTTTTTATAGCTTGCCAACTGTCAGCGACGAACTGTATTGCTCGCAAAAGGGAAATTTTTGCACTAACTCTCTGGCTTTTGTGGAACTTATTAATAAATTTTAAACCTATGTATTGTAATCTTAAATTTAGTGTCCCAATTATGCGGAATGTCTTCCAATTAAGTGATGGTTTGGTTTCCGTTCCATTTGGCCCAAATAAGTGGCTACCCCAATTAATCGGCGGATCAATTAAGTGGAATCGACTGTATATATATATATATGTCCCTTATTTTTTGATGTTCAAATTTTTAAACACCTATGTTCTGATTTTGATCCTTTTAGCCTAAAATACTTGTACATCAACCAATTTATATTGCGTTGTGTGCAGGAACATAAGAACCCTGACTGCAAAAAAGAAACGCTAAGAGAAAATATCCATAATAGTTTTTGTATGTTTAGATGTCAGATTAGATATAAATATTAGTATAATAATAACATACTTTTAAATTTTTTTATTGAATGATTCCATAAAACATGGAATCATTTCATATTAAGTTTAATTAAATCCCATATATTTACCTCACGGTCAAGTCCTCGTGGGTAAATGTTATCGAAGAGTGATAATATTCCATATATATATATACAGCTGGATTGTCTGTTTGGCTTGGGGTCTTCCAGACTAAAGATATGAACTAAACCATGTTCATAATTTTGAAAATGTCATGTTTTTTTAAATGAAAATATAGATGCATATATAGAATAAGTGTAGTCAATATTCTTACTATTTACAAACTAAACTAAGTCCTTGTGCTATGAAAATAAGACTAACTTGGTGGCTTCCTGGGACGAGACTCGAAGTGTCTTACAAATTGGCATAATAGTTTATTATGTATAAATGACCTGCACTGAATATTATTTGTATTTGCAATCTGTAGAACAGTTGCGTTAGTGATTTGTTTTCTACGGACACTGTAGTAAAAAAGTACACATCATAAATTTTAGCACCTTAATTAAACAGATTATTTTTAAGAATATGTCCAAGAACACACTGTTGCAAGATTTTTACCTCCAAAGACATTGTTATTAAACAAATTATAGATATCTCATAGAGACAAAGCTATTTATGTTATACTATATGGGAAGTATGGGTATTACAGGGCTTATCACCTGTCTTCGGCTAGCTTAAGTGATAACTTTACATAATGTAATGTTCACCATTCCACCCAATCAACCTCCATATCTATCAAATTATTTGGAAGTTGTATATATGTTACAATGTAGAAACACTTATTAACTACAACTTCACTGTCACCATCTATAGTCTGAAAATTTAATATTCATTTCCCTGAAACAACATAGATGTCAATAATGAGAATCTTATTTTAAAAATATAGAAGCTATATTCTTTATTATTATTTTTTTGTTTAATTTCAGATGGTGGACTTATCCAACATCGAAAGAGAGAGTATAGACATATTTGCACATGAGGCGGCTTTAAGCTGTATGGCACTCAGTCTCACGGGAACACGTTTGGCAACGGCAAGTGAGAAAGGGACTCTTATTCGTGTATTTGACACGACAACTGGTGATAAAGTTGCAGAATTAAGAAGGGGAGCTCATCAGGTGAAGTTAATATTTTAGCAAATCATCATTACTGACTAATTAACTAACTTACCATCACACCGTTTCTCCGCGGGGATAGGCAGAGAGGATAGATATTTTTTTTAAAAGAGAACACATTTTTGTTGTGAAATTGCAATTTTAAAAAGCAGACCTATGGTATTATAATATCAATTTAATGAATCAACTAAAAAGATGTACAGAAAAAAAATATAAATCGAAAAAATATTTAGTTGCTACCGGGATTCGAAGCTGGACCTCTTCCTATCCGGGGAAGCGCGTTCACCATTTTTGCTTTACATTTTTGACAAATTTTTAACTTGTATTCTGTAATTTTTCCAATTGATACATTATTTCATTTTTAAAAGCAATCAACTCTATATTGCGTTGAATCTCTAATACCATTGAGTAAAACCAACAGATAACTTTTGAAACACCCGTGAAGAGTCTGCACATTTTTAACTATTGATTTATGGTTTTTACTATGACAATCATTCTATCATACGATGAGTAAATATTTTTTACAAACGATCGAACAGGCCTAAGAACTCCTCAATTTACTAGCTGCTTTTCACTCTTAATCAACAATATATGAAATCGATACATGACTGTAAAAGCATTACTCAAAAGATTGTGATCTCGATTGATTGATGCAAATTATATTTTAACAATTTTATACAACTCTTCTTTTTTCTTTGGCTAGTGTTATAATTTGAGTGAATACTTCCCCAAAATTTTACTTAACATTATAACATTGAATATTTAACCCTTCTATTGTTTTCAGGCCTCTATCTACTGTATAAATTTCAATCACAGCGGCACATGTCTGTGTGTTGCTTCTGATCACGGAACAGTTCACATCTTTAGTCTGGAAGACCCCAAGCTAAACAGACAATCCAGTTTGGCAAATGCTTCATTTCTTCCCAAATACTTTGCCAGCACTTGGAGCTTTTGTAAGTTTACAATACCAAATGGACCACCATGCATCTGTGCATTTGGAGCTGATAAATCATCTATAATTGGTATGTTCATTTTTCCTCTGCTATACTCCGTTATTCTGCTTCCGACAATTTTTGCCCTTTAATTCATTACTTCCTTGAATTTTTCTCAATAATAAAAAATGTTGTTATGATTGAACAAAATTAGTGGTAATATTTTTCTGTATAACAGTACACATTCAAATAAATTCACATATAAATTATCCTGAAAAGCAAATAGTTGAATGTATTAATGCATACAGATAGCATTCAGTGGCGGTCGGTGACGTTTTGTAAAATGGATGCTGGATAATAAATTTATATCTACTATCAAATATACAAATCTATAGACTAGCCCACAAACACTCACAAAATTCACTATTTTCGTTTATAGCGTTAGAATGCGTTGATGACGTATCAATGTTATTTTTTGTATTATTTTTTTATTTAAATGATTAATAAAATAGATAATCGAAGGATATTCAGTGTTTCAATAATTTGGCTTCAAATATTCAAGCCAAACTGTCAAAAATGAGTCACACAAACAAATTCCTCAAAACAATCTGCTCTCTTCGTAATATGTATGATATTCTGTGCATCATACCCATAAGTATTAAAGTCATTTTTTGTACATTGGATGCTGTTAACAACTCCGTATACAGTATTCGAGGACCTTGACAGGCGGAACTGAATGCGCATGCGTGAAAGTTGAATATTTTCAAACTTTATGGATACTGGACGAATGATATAATCTACTGTTGCTGGTATCTGCGTGTTTATGTGATTCATAGATGTTTGAAAGTTGAGAATGTACATGTATTTCGACTTGTTCCGAGCACGCGGTGTAGTGTGTTATGATTGGTCTCTAAAGGGCAGAATGAATTTATTTGCAGCAGTGCTGTTTTCGGCTAGAAACAAAAAGTTCAAAGGTTTCTGATTCTAGAACACAAGAGATGCGGAGCGACCGCATTGTGTGCACTATTCAAATAAGATTGAATCAGTTGCCTTTCGATACTGGGTGTGTCTCATTATATATAATTTATGAATTTTGTTTGCTATTGTTATTTAAAAATATTATTGAAACGTATTGGTATTGATATTGCTATATGCATTATTGTTTAATTTTTTACTTAATATAATCAATCATACCGCCATTATTGTTAATAGTTAGAAATTGTTATTGTTTAAATTAATTGTGACTATTTTAATTTACACCGGGAAACTTTGTACTACACACACGTTGGGTTATTTTCACTACTAGTTCCGCCCCATTGTCCGAATAGACTACAATTTTCTATTTAGTTTCGTTATTACCTGGTGACGAGAGGGACTGCACCTCTCGAAAGTAGTACTGAAAATAACCCAATTTGTGTGTAGTACAAAGTTTTATTGTGAAAATTAAAATCATCGTGTTATACCACGAAGTAACCACCATGTCAATTGATGATATTTAATTGAAAATATTAAAATGGTTTCAAACACAAAACCTGATTATAAACTATTGATTAGCCAAACAAAATAAGTATTATATAAACTTTCTAAATATGTCTATCAGATTTTTTTTAAATGACTAGTTTACTTCAGTGTAAAGAAGCCAAGACTCATCAGAAGTTGTAAAACCAGTAGTGGTGATTTTTTTTTTGTTAGCATTTTTTGCCCCGAGGAATAATGTAATTATTTTATTTTTTGGCCTGCTCATTACAATACACACAACATAATCTATATTGTTGTATATTTCTACATAATTAATTTCTATATTTCTTAACCTCCTTATGAAATTATTTATATTCCAGTAATATGTGCTGATGGATCGTACTACAAGTACACATTCACTAACAAAGGGGAGAGCTCCAGGGAGGTGTGCGATCAGTTCCTTGAAATGACTGAAGACAGACACTAGAGTTATGTCTCTTATGTTTATAGGTTATATAAATTTATATGATTTATAGTATTGCACCATACTTGGGCCATAGCTATTGTAGTTTTAAGTCAGCTTTCATTTTTATACAAAACCCACTCAAACGTTGCTTTTTAAATTTAGCTGTTATTCCTAAATGTCATATATGACTTTCAGACATTATTTTTTATGGTACTTTTTATATATTTTATCTATGATTCTTTTAGATTATTTTTCAAAAAATTGATATATAATTAATCCTTTTTATTACATGTAAACTTGAAGTGAACTAAAATGGGTATCTTTTAACCGTACCAAAGTTTTTTTTTATTAGTTATGTTCATAATTAATAACAAAAAATATATTCTTGTCTAAATTGAGTCGGAATATAGAGATATTTAAGACTGGATAAAACAAAATGCGACTATAAACTGGACTTCATTAATTTATTTGTATTTCCCAATCCTTTCTTTGACTTGACCCATTCTACGACAAGACATAAAAAGTGGCTAATATTTGATTAAAACTGCCTTTTATTTTTTACATGTTATAAAAATTTATGAATATTAGGGAATTTATAATACAATGGCAACGTTAATATGAGGATATTAAAGCCAAAGACAATTCAAAGGAATACAGCCCAAAAAAATTAGTAAGGTGAATCGGGGTAAGTGCGACATATAAATCATCGACATAATATTTGAACTGTTGTCAAACTTCATATGATGCTATGACTTTGAAACTTTGGTAGAAGGATCATTAACCATTTCCTAATTAAAGTCTTTAAAAATCGGAATGAAACATTTTGGAAAAGCCAATGTTGTAAGCATTTTATGAAAATTGAACGAGTAGATGCACTTACCCCAAATTTGGGGTAAGAGCATCTAGTTGTATTATTTCTGACAAATTGTTAAAATAATTAAAATATCTACTGATCTGCTTAATGACAATGTGAATTAGTTATTTTAGTTCTTAATGACGGGTAAAACGTGCTAAGTTACAAAAAAAATCTAGTAAAATTGCTTAGACGGGGAAGTGCGATATATCATAGTGATTGTTTTTGAAATCAGTTAATTATTTTAATAAAATAATGCAACTGTCTACACATCACTGATTGAGAAAGTTTCTGTACAAAAATGTATGTCGTACCATACTAACCACTGAGTAGATGCACTTCCCCCATGATGTAAAATTTATGGGGTAAGTGTATCTGGTCTTATAAATCGTAATCTGCGGAAATAATCACAAAACTAATACATATATTCATTACAAACTACAACCCAAAATAAAGGTACTTATCTAATATCAGCATCCTGGCACAAAAGATTATTGAGATATACGAAAGATAGAAAAGGCACACACAACTCGCAAGTTGACATCAAATAACTGTTATAATTTGAAATGGTATTACAAGCAAACTAATGTTTGAATTTGCACCACCTCTGGACTGTCTCTTTAAATATTGATTTATAACATTCCTTAATAGATTACAGCACTGGAATCCAATTTCAAACATAATTAGGAGACTTAGATGCACTTTACCCATGGATGCACTTACCCCGACTCACCTTATACTATTATGTATTTTATAAATTCAATAAAAAACATATCTCTTAGCTTTGATCTTAAAATATTTTTCTGAAATATTTAAACCCAGTGATCAAAACATTTCACCGTCACAACATTATCATCGCAGAATTAATATATTTTCTCATACAGAGATAGCCTATACTTGCCAGGTAGTCATTTGAAATTTGTTTACGGGCACCTACTCTAATGAATTATAAGAATTATTTTATTAAAATTGTACGTAAATGAAAAGTAATGATTGCAACATTATGTTTTAGATTTCCAAGTTACAAGAAACACATATATGTTCATTGTTATCTTGTGTCTTAAAAATATTATAAAAAATTAATGACAACTCTTTAATTGTCACATGTTATAATAATGCACAATTGGAATTATCAAGGCATCCGCCTATCTAATAAATTTTGTCTTAATTCTTTGTATCATATTGTGTCATGTCAATGTAGGAATGCATATTATGTAATTAATAAATCATTTTTTTAATTGAGTTACATAAATTATACACTTGTGCACATTTAGTTATTTTTTGAAAAATCAATGAAATTAAGAAAATTATCAATTAAGTTTAAACTATTAAATAAAATATATTACATCATCTAAATGTAAAATGATTTACACCAATTATCGACATTTCATAAAAAGCATTATTTTGAAATTTGATAACTTTGTGAATAAAATTGATGCACATTATCTATAGTGGCGTGTGAGACATCTCGAAAGGACAGTTGAATAAGAGCAAGCTATGTTTCATTGCCTATTGAATTTGAATGCAGAGGAGAATGACGAATGACGCAACTGACACATACCTACCCTTACCAACAAATCTATGAGACAAGATTGACCGTAAGATTGTTCTGAAAATATGACCATTAAACCCAACCTAAACAGCGTGCACTGTGTACTAAATGGGAGTCTTTTGCTGTCTGAAGAGCATTTTTGACCTCCATGTCCTTGGGTCATTTATTCAAACATTATTACATATAAATATCAAGTACTAAGTGTGATGTATGAGGTGTGACAATTTAATTCCCGGAATGCACCTTTAAAAAAAATATTTGTTTGTAACTTGAACTGACTTAGACGGCTACTTCTGTACTCCTGAACTCGCTTTACGGAATACTATTGGGTACCTGTCTCATATTCTATTGGATATCAGTTATATTAGAAAGTCTTCATTCCTTCAATATAGGTTTTAATTTTGGAAATACTCAGAAATCAAAGGAAGCAAGTCAGGTGAACAGGCAGAATAATCCAATTAGGTCATTTGGCCAGATGGTCTCTCACAGTGCATTGCGACTGCTTTAAACTTCAGTTGCCTATTTTTACGCCAAAGTGCACATACACCTTACCAATAGTTAACTAGCAATCGGCTCTATCAGTTAAAAAATTGATGCATGTTAATACATGTTTGAACTAATGTTCAAACATGAAAACTCACGTGATTTTGATAATACTATGCGGCCATTCCGGATATTAAATTGTCACCATGTTTTTTTTGTTTCCACTATTTGAATGGATTTTGTCTTAAATAATTAATCTAAAATAACTTTGTATTTTACCATTTGGTTTTTGTGACGATGCCGGCCGGATGTGTTTCAGAGTGGCCGCTCCTTAAAAGCCACATAGTTGAATACAAAGTTATTTACTCCTTCAAATATGTAATACAGTTTTTATATTGTTCAGATACACATTGCATCTAAATATAAGCCGATAAAGTAAGTGTGGCATTGTAGCAAATCTTTACTGAACTTTTATTCATAATTTTAGCTGTGAAAAACAGTAAGTGTATATATTAAGCGGAAAATGTAGATTTTTAAATCAAATCATTATATTGTATTCTTTGCACGGTTTCTGAATAAGAAAAAGAAACGCTCTGTCCACTAAGTGCGAATTAGCTTATTTTTTTGATTTACTGTCAAAATCAATAAAAATGTATCAAATCATATTGTTTTCTAATGAAGGATTCGCATGGCTGAGTAATACGATTTCAAAATTAAATTTATGTTTTATATTTTGAATGCAGCCCAAAGATGTTGCTGGCAACCGTAATAAGTAAACAAAATATTTGTAGAGACTGACTGATGATTTAAGTATGGATCTAAAATGAAAAAAATAATTCTAGATTTATTTGTAAAATTAAAACTTTGTCATCTCATAACACTCATGTTGGTGTCACATAGCTAGCTGTTCAAACTTCAGGGTTAGAAAAATCTATTAATTTTGAATAAAAGTTAACCTCTTTCATCATTTCACTATCTCCTAAGTAGTGTACATAGGAAATCCTATTAGCTATTAGCCCTTGATATTGTTTTGAACAAATCTTGCACATGTTCAACTCTTAAACGATAAGCGATGGCAAATAATTCAAATGTATTTGTCAAAACAGACATTGTATTGAAAAAATGCAAATCATTTATTCTTTTCTGTAAAGACAGTCTCTAACTTTTAATACATTTACAGAAATCTTACTGTATGCGAAACACTGTTTTAACCGTTTAAGGGTGAACATTTAAAATTAATTTTTGCTATAAGATTTTAATCATTTTATTTTACTTGTATTAGATGGAATGAATTTATAAAACTTAAAGTCGCTTACCTTTTAATCGTTGATCATCTTCTCAAACTGTTGGATCATGTATACTCAAAATTATTGAGCTATGTGACACCTATAGAACAAAAATTACAGCAAGTTCCCCAGATCCTGATTTGATGATAGATGTGTTTTTTTTTTATATATAAATTTCTTAGATAAAACAAACTCAGAGCGCGATATTCAGCCTTTTGAGATAACACATGGTCTATAAGGATCAAAATAATTACTCTTACTAAACTTATTCTTCTCATGCTGAAGACCTTAAGTGGTGTGAAAAGATTACAAGAGTTGATAACATAATATAATATTAATATTGTGAATATTAGAAATTAATTCAAACCAAATTCCGATGACTTCTATTGGGAATTTTGGAAAAAATTAAATTACTTTAATGTGATTACTAGTACAGAATTTCTAGTAGTAGCTATAAAATCTCTAAAGTAATCTGTAATATAACTGCTTATTAAATCATAGATTTTCAAGATTTTATATTTGAATTTAATAGCTTCATGATTTTACGAAGGAAATACTCTATTCAATTCAATTCTAAATTTTTAACTGAAGAAATTTCAAAGTTTTGATTTTTTAGTTTCGTAGCATATCATCAATTTTTGATTTATAGATGTTGCGAGTTTAATTTTTTTGATGTGGTAAAATTTGTGTTAATTCATTTTGGGGCAGTTTTCTCGGGACCAAGTGCTTTTGTTTTATTTTTATCAGTGATAATGACGATACATAATTATTTTTATCTAAAAATTAAAAATATTGAAGAAATTTTTACCAAAATATTTAATTACAGAATTCTTATATTATAAGCTAGGGCTTTCCAACTTTAGTTAACTCAAGGGCTGCATTTAAAGTATTTACTTTCGCAGAATTTGATGAATTTAATAGATCTATTTGTTTTTCTGAATGTTTTTCAAATATCAAATTTCAAATATCTGTCATAACATATAACTATCCATGGTAAAATAATTTAAAAGATCAAATATCAACTATCCTTTATTTGAGGTAGAGAAAAATATGGTAAATAATTAAGATATCTACAGTGATAAAATCTGAGAGCGATTAGGACGTATGAAAATAATTATTGTATTCATTATTATTAAAAGTAGCCAGAAGATGTTGCATATGATATTATAGACAATTGTACGAAGAATTTCATTGACGTGCGAATATTCTGTAAACTCGATTACATTTACGAGATTAAAGTACTATTTGTAATGTGGCCTTTTAATAGAACACTAGTTTATGCAACTATTATAGAAAATATAAGATTTACAAATATGGGCATCTTCATGTTCCTTTATTTAATTCTTAAAGTTTACCTTTTTTACGTTATCCGTAGCAGCAGTTTCACAATATTTGTACTAAGTATCAAAAAAAGCAAAAACGTTAAATTTATTTGTTTCACATTAGAATAAGTGAATAAAAAAAAATATGATGAAATCTCAGTGAAATCATGAAACAAGATAAAAAGTATTGTTTGTTAAGCTTCTGTAAACTTTATTTTGTAATATACAGTGTTTAAAATAAGCCAGCGACAGATATATGAGCGTTATATACAAGGCGGTTATTACGATGCATATATTGACCATTTTTACAACAAACGTGTCACAACAATATTGCTATAATAAAAGTGATCAAAATAATAATTTTTTTCTAGCACTGCAAATTTTAGATTTTTGCTGGGTATTCATATTAAAGAAAAGTTATATTTGTGTACTATTCAAAATAAATGCTTTTAAAAAATACATCATTTTACATTTCACCCATGTTCATTAAGAGTAGTAGATTTTTAAAATCACTAATGCAGTGTGTGTAGCTTCAACAAAGTCTTTTTTTAAACAGTTTCATACATATGTATTTATTTTTTAATGTGCTTTTAGCAACAAAAAAAAACAGACAAAAATGCAGTTTTTTTATTATTTCATAAATATTTAGATGTATTGTTTTTAATATGATAATAAATAAAGTAAAATTATCTTGGTTATAATGCAGTTGTTTTCATTTTTCTATTGCAATTATTGTCCTAATTCCTTCAGTAATTTGTGCATCCACATCTGATTGTAAATTTTGCATCTATTTTAGTTTTGAATGATGCAAAACCTGAATAGAAGATATTTTTAATAGACCAACCCCTCCTATATAAAATATGATAACTAACAGAAGCGTCATTTTTAGTTGTTCTAGTATTTTGCTTGCAAGCAACAGTAATTTTGTTTTTATATATTGTATTCATTTTCTGGACACAATATATAAAATAAAATTTACTGCCAATTAAAAATGTATCAAGTACATGTGAAATAATAGAACAATTTAAAATGTTAGTTATGATACTTTTCATAGGAAGGGGAGTTTCCTTCCTGATCAGATCTGATGAACGACACCAACATACATCCCGGTTCTCATATATTTTATTTCGCTGCCTCCATCGGCTGGATTTGATATTTCATGTGTTTCTGTGTCAGAACAAGAATCAAGAAAAGGGAGGAGTGGACGTCTGTTTTGTTAATTTGCTTTATTTCTATTTATTGATTTACATTTTGTTTTCTTGAACATGCATTTACAGGTTTTACATTTACATTTCACATTCCTCGTATGCATATTATATCTAACATCCATTATTTTGAGTGATATATATTATTTTGAAAAACTGTATAAACAAAATTTATAACAAATTAATAAAATTTACTTTTTAACAACCGGTTATCATTGAAGCTTTACCGATTTTATGTGTGTACTTCTGATAGGATTTCTAATGATGTTATAAAATAAAAATGTGCACTGCAAGTAATTTTATAAGTAAACATTGTTTTTTCTGAACTGAAAGGGCCTAACGGGGCATAATTATGAAATATTTATAAAAATTATGCACAAAACAATATGTATAAAAAATAATATTAATGGACATCAGAAAATAAAGTGTACGCACATTTACACACAAAGTAAAAATAAGAGAATTTAAAAAAAAAAATTGTGAACAATTACTACACGCTGAGAAATGGAACATCAGTAAAATCACAAAATATATGTATATATATATATATATATATATATAATACAAATTACATCATAAAACAAAATTGAGATAATTTTGTATTGATATTTTTATGGACAGAAATCAAAACTTTTATTGACATTTTTAATATAGGTATGTATAGAGAAAAAAAGATACAAATATTCTTTCATACCAATTGTCAACATCGCTTAAATTTTTTTCCGATAGTATCAACAATTGACCAGATTATGAATGATACCACTGAATTTGTGCAGCCTTAGTTATTGTGGATTTTATTCATTCATTTCGTTTCAGAAGTTGATTCAGTTTATGATCAAATATCATCTTGTGTGTTTAAAACGTCCAGTTACAAAGTTACTGATTTAAATATAAAAATAACAAAATTAGTACTAAAAAAAATATTAATACTATGATATTAAATTTCAAAATGTTTAATAATATTATAACATTTATGTAGTTAATTAAATTTATATAATTTTATACATAAAATTTTAAAGGTATTTCAATGCCGTAATATACTACATTATTTCATTTTAAAAACAATTAATAATCATTTCTGCTTAATATTTAAAAAATATAATATGAAAAATTATATAATCTTCTGAAGTAGGTATTTATAATAATTTTAATGATTTAATTTTGTTAATTAAAAATTAACATACTCAGATATCAATTTCTGTATAATAAAATAACAATTGGAATACGTATGAAATTAAGATAATGAGTCATAAGGAATATTATATTATATGTAATTACATTTATACATATAGTACATACAGTAGTATTTTTTATTGTATTATTAATAACATTATTTTAAATGGAATATAATCATACGAGTATATAATACGTACATATCAAATTCTCTTTAACTAGGTACATGATAAATATTCACATTTCACACGCTTATGCAGTTGGAAGGAAACATTTTCATCACAAATTAATGAACACCTAACAACCGATTCAAATTATATTTAAGAAACCATTAGACTAATTTATAATCACGCAATTTTTCTAAGAATATAAACACTACAAAAATATTAAAATTCAATCGATATTGTTTTAATATCAGTAATATTTAATACTAAAAATTTATTTTAGTTTTTCTATTCAAGTCACGGGAGGCGAAGCCCGCCCTGAACCTTGTAGTCGAAGGCTACCTTCTCAAACATCAGAAGCCTGTTTAAAATGGACAATCATCACTCAATATAATTTGTAGCTTTCTTTTAGAATTATCATTATATCTGTCCTAGCTTAAGCAGGTACAGTCTTTATATTAATGACACTTCAAAAGCTAACTTGAATACCCTTGATCGTATATGTAAATACCTTGAATTTAGTTTGATGTACGTTGGAGAGAGTTTAAACCAGGTGAGCCTCGACAGCCGCCGGGTTCAGCAGTATCTTAATGCTGCCTCTGCCGATCACCTTCTGTTTGGGATTCAATTTTACCTTCGCTTCGCCGTTGTTCAACTTCTTGCGAATGTTCTTCAATTCATATATGAAGCTCGCCACAGCCACAATGCAGTACAAATGGCCCATTACTAAAACGCTGCTAGCAAATCCTGAAAAGTATCAATTTTATTTTATTTATTTAGAAAAAATAAATCATATGAAAATGAGGTGAAAAATAACAAATTTACTACAAGTACACATTTTATTTATTTATATAATTTGATTATGTATTGTGTTTTCTGTATGTTTTCCTGTGATTTACAGTAGAAAGCTTGACCGGGACCAGCCATCATGCGGTTAATCGAAAAGTCTGTTAAAGCGGGGATCTTAAAAATGACACATGTTTGAAACTGAAACATTTTAACATTAAACATTATATTGTACATTACCTAAAACAAAATTGCAAAATAACAACCACATTTGTTGAATAAAATTAGTATGTAATTTGATTTTTCACAGCGTTGTCTATTCATTTTTTTTTTATTAAAAATTGTTCATTGTTGTTTCAGTATCATTCAAAACGTATTCGATTTTGGGGTATTCATTTTCTTTCCTTTTATTTTTTTATACAGCTTGTATAACTTCCCCATGATTTTTTTATTAGAAAATATAATACATTTTTAGAATAATCAGTAGGATATATATATATATATATATTTCTTCTCTATGAGAATAAGACTCGTGTATATAGAAGGAGTATAAAAGAGAGTTTATGTTTCAGTTAGTCTGTATACATATTTTCTTTACTTCAGATACAAATTTATAGTAGTCTGTAATTTTTCTAATTGTGATGGGAAGATTGTTAAAAAATGTGATGCCTTGATAAATATAGTGATTTTGGGTTGCGGTATATTTTAGTTTTGGAATATCAATTCGGTCTCTAAATCTTGTAGATTGGAATTCGGTTCTAAAATTTAATTGATTTTTAATTTTGTAAATTTGAATTATTGAATTTTTTTGTGTCTGTTATTTTTTGATATTTTGAAATCTGTGAAGAATTGATTAATTGGATAGTCTTTTTTTTTTTTAATAATTTTTATTATCATTTTTTGAGTGATTTCTAATTACGACATTGAAGGTTTATATGCTCCTCCCCATTCAATAATACCGTATTGCAAATATGACTGTATAAACGCCTTGATCCTTTTACAGTACAATAACAAGTGCAGACAGATAAAATATGGCTACTGGCCGTGCTTCATCGCCAAATCAGGTCACCTAAGATAGCCTGGCCATTTATGCAGTTGTGTTTAGTGCGTTGGATAATCCGGCGAGTCAGTCAAGCGAAGTTTGGTTAAGAGGGCTTCCACTCTATGTGCCCCTCAGTTTAAAAAATAATAAATACTAATTAAATGTATTAATTAGAAAGATATACATATATAATCAATTTAATTGAAAAATATATTATTGTTATGTGTATTATCTAACTATGCTACAGCAGACAGTACCTTTGTCGACAAATTTTCGAACCTATATGTTACATTTTTCAAATTAATACATATACCATCCCATTATTAATACATTTAATAAGTATTTTTAAAAATATCACAGACCTATGTTCTGAATAATTAAAACTTCACAATAAAGAATATGTTCTCCTTAATAAAAAATAATAGTATGGTATGTGACATTTATAATAAGAAATAATCAAAAACACAATAAAAGATAATTGAATACACAATAATTAAACTAACATTTTGATAAGTAAAATATTTATAAAAACAACAATTTTTTCGAAAATATTGTTTGTAAAATACCTGGTTTCCTTGGTTACATTGTTTAATACATTAAACATACATAACATATATAAAATAACATAACATACATAAAATACATTTATATTGAGTAAATTTTTACATCAAAAGGGGCAGTTTTGAAAATATCATTCAATTAATTTTTTCATTATTTAATAATAAATTTGTTGAATCTTCACAATCGTTATATCGTGGACATGTACAATTCCGACTATTGAATGCACAAATTTCCGGCCTGGCCCCAATTCCCTAAAACCTCTCGATTCGGTGTGTTCGGCATCAAGCTCTTGAAGATTGCCAGTGAAACTTGTGATTGTGAGCTTCAGAAGATAAGGAGTAGAGGATCAGCGTCATTGTCGGGTGAGCTGAATTGTCTTGTCCATCTCTCATAAGTCCTTCCGTAAGAAGAAATTCCCAAATTAACCCACATTTCCATTCCCTTATATTCACATATTTTCAAATCGGCAAATTGCGCTGGAAACAATTTTTTATTGTAGATGAAAAAGTATGTCTCTGTGCTTACACGTTCATTATAATTTAGATGATTTAACTTACGGTACAATGTATGTCCTCCACACAGTTTAGTCACTGTGGAACTCTTATCCCCGAGAAATAGGCCTCCAACGAGAATCAGCACTGCAAATGTTGCCAGGAATGTCCAGGGGACCACATACTCCTTCTTGTTTTTGGCAGCACCATAAAACAAGGCTACGCAGAACACCAAGTATATAGCGGTGCCCACCAAGCTGCCATACAAGAAGAACACCATCACTGGAATAGTATGACAATTGATATAATAATATTTTTTTATGAAGGTGTCTAGTCTATTCAAAAGCTAAAAACGAAGTGAACCAACATCAAAATAATTTTGATGTTGACTTAATATTCATCAGAACCACTGTGGTCAGCCACGAAGCAGGATCAGGAATGAAATATGAATTACCAATTAAGAGACTTATTTTAAAAGTAAAATTTTATCATACAGTCATGGATAACCTAATATAAATTATTTAGATATTTGAATAATTAAATCTGGTTCTGACTCCTAGGCCGGCTTAATAGGTCACAACCCTTATGACTATTTTTTGCCTAATGTGTAACAGGAACTTGGGTTCACAATGTAGATTTTTTAAAAGTGAATTCTTAATTTTTAGCGAAAAAAGACAATTATTTACATAAAATATTTATACATGTAGATTTAGATTTATTCTGCCCTAACGAGGGAACAGACACTGAAATCGGCCAATGTTAAATAATAAAATCAAAATACAAAATTATTTTAGTAAACTTATATAATTTTTAAAAAAAGTAAATTTTTTCATGTATACATAACATTGTAGAAAATTATTTAAGTCTTTGGAATCAGAAATACATGTTTTACGTGTGCATGCCACAAAATAAATATCAGTTATAAATTAAAACTAACTCATAGCCAGGTTCTGAGCGACCTTGAACTTCTGCTGGTTATTTGTGGCTTCCAAAGGTGCTTCACGAAATAGTGTCATGTCCTCTTCGTCGATCAGAATGGTCCCCTCACGCTCCGCATTGTCCTCCATGTCTGCATTCAGCATGTCCATCATCTCCTGGGCATGTGCGATGCCCACCAGCAGGAGGATCAAAGCACAAGCTGATAAGGCCTAGAATGAATTTGTGATTTTGTCACGCATTTAAAAGCATCAAATTATGTGAAATTGTTCAGAGCACCTGTTTTTTTCCTGTGAAATACTTTTGCTAATATGATTTCATTGTAAAAAAGAAAATGAGATAAACTCAATACTCGTTTACCAATCCAAAGATCAATGGTTTAATACCAGTACCGATCATAAATAAATCTTACTTTCGCAGTATAAGATGATTAGATTACTATTAAATATAGTGAGACAAAAGTATTAAAAGGAAAAATTGTAAGATGCATCGAGAAAATAAGCGAATGGATGGCACAAAATAGATTTACATTGAATCCATCCAGAACAGATCTACTATGGACAGCAACACTTAATGCAGAAATCAATGTCTGCAATAAAGTTATTAGGTGTCCACATTGATTCAGATCTTTCAATGAATACACATATCAGCAAAACTGTCAGTGGATGCTGCCATCAACTGAGACAGATTAAAAGAATTTGGAGACATCTTCCTTCTGAGGCAGTCCGTCTACTTATAAATGCATTTGTGGTGTAACGTGTGGACTATTGTAACAGCATTTATGCTGACCTGTCAATGTTTCAGCTGAATAGACTGCAATCCATTCTAAACGCAGCAGCACGGATATATGGAGTTTCTAAATTCTTTCATATAACATCCCTTTTGCACAAGCTACATTAACTCCAATTCCCTGAAAGAGTTGAATTTAAATTACGCTGGTTGATGTACAAGGCGACACATAACATAGAGCCTCTGTATCTCCAAGAGTTTTGTATCCCAGGCAATTTGAATAGTAGATGTCAAATTCTACTTCAGCCGCAGGAAGGGTTATAGAACCGACCAGCCGTTGCCAGAAGTCTAAATTTAGTGAACGGACATTTGCGGTAGCAGGTCCAAAAGCGTGGAACTCTTTGCCCTCCATCATAAGAAACAATAAATGCAACAGAGACTATATTTAAGAAGAGACTAAAAATGCACCTTTTCAAAAACGCATTTCCAAAAGTTCAAATGACAATTTTTAATTTTAAATACAAAGATAATGTAGGAGTGACTATAAACAGTTGTGTAAAGCGCCCTTGAGGAGAATTTTTTTACAAAAATAGCGCTATAAAAATTATCTAATATTATTATTTATATTTTTTTTATATTTGCAAAGGAATGTTCTTATTAAGTGTTTTTTTTAATTAACCTTTAATATCAATAAAAGTAACACGATTAGTCAAGTTAGGTCTGTATGACTCCAATTTATTTTTCTTTCTTAATTAATCCATCCTAATATTTCAGCTAGTTACTTTTTAAGGGATATACAGAGTGTAACAGACCTAGTCCACAATATTTTATGGGTGGATGCCTAACTAAATTATGAGTTGACAATGTTCAATGAATATTTGAAAATTCTGCACCTTTACGGAAAATATTATTGTATAAAATTTTTACAAAATATTTGGTGACCAAAGGTGTTGGTGTCATGTTGACCTCATGCGACTATTTTAAAGTTATTAAAAAGTGTATCATGTGTACAATTATTTTAATATATTTGTTTGTATTATTACTATTTAATTAAAAATAAGTTAAATTAAAATAATAAATAAGAACGTCAATGTAAGACCTATACAGTATAACCATCAAGTTATTCCTATGTTTCAAGATCAATGTAGACCTGTACAAAAATGCTAACCTGGTGGCGAATGTGAAGGACCGATATGGGAGTTTTTGCTCATAAAACGGTCATGGGAAAGTAGTGGGGCCCCCTCTCATCCCTTTTTATTTTCTTTCTGTTATTGTATGAATGTACAGTAAAACCATTAAATTATTCCTATGTTTCAAAGTTAAGTTGGAAAAATATAAATATTAAAATAACATGTATTCTACACAATTTATTTGGTTTTCAGGCGAAACATTTTCAGTCAGTGGCAGAGGCGAATTTATAAAATTCATCTCTGCTACTGACTGAAAATGTCTCGCCCTGCCACTTCGTCGCAATTACTCGGAGCCACGTTTTCCAAAGTGCCCCTAAAACAATGAGAAAAGAAAAGTAAAATCAGGAGCAACAGAGAAAGCGAAAATAAAAAAGGAAAGAATTTAAAGAATAAGGCCTAGTAAAATTGTTTTATCTTCAAAAATACTGGCAGATACAATTGTGCTTGACTATTGACTTCACATTCATATTCTTGACTTCACATACGCTTAGTCTTTGTCGGATCAGCTCGGGAAGTCTACGCTACAGATCTGTTATTATTGATAGTTTAACTTAAAACATCATCTCTATATCTGTGTTGGTGTTCGTAGTTCATGTTATGTTGTGATCACTTTGAGGGGCCTATGTCTCAAGTCTAGGGGACCCCAAAATGTCATGGTTGTCATTACAATAGGGAAGATGGAGATAAGATAATTATAGTTGTCTTAGGAATGCTCTTTGACTTTGCTGATCTTTTTCCAATTTTTCTTTTCTTCAAAATTCCAAAAGAGGAATCCTCCGAAGATTTTGCATTCTCTGAGGGGGTAAAGGGTAATAAGATAGGAGAAATGGAAGAGGAAGACAATCTGGTGGATCCGGAGATCCTAATCCGTCCATTGGGCACAAAATTTAATAATAAGGAAAATATCAGACAAACATCAAAACCAAAGGAAAAAATAAAAGTAATGTATAATGAATAAATAAACTCAACTGAAAAATGTGTGGAAGATAAATAATTTAAATTAAAAAGACAAGTAAAATTAAAAAGGCTACAACAGAAAAAGTTTTTTTATGATATATTCAATTAATCCAAGAGAGTAGATACATTCAAACACAACTGTCACTCTTCAGTCTATTATTATTCATTTTATTGGTTCTATATCATAATATATAATGAGAAAACCTTTGCGAAAATGAAATAGTTATTAGAAGTACATATTAAACAATAAAATTAGTTTTCATTGCAATTCTTAAAAAATCATAAAATTAACAGAAAAAATATTTTTACTTACAATATGTTGAACTGCAATAAGTATTGCGCCTTGTCGAAGATTGAAAACATAAAGAAACTTAGAAAGACGTATGGTTACAGCCGCCTCTTTTTCTTTAGGTTTGTTATCGGTCTGGGAATAAGACATTTTGTCGTTTTTACGATTCTGTATTACACAACAAATTATTTTCCAAGTTAAATACAAAGCAGCTGCTGTGTACAAACAAAATCGCGCTCTACTAAATAACTAAATGTGTCAAGATGGAAAGAACAGAGCATGGCAAAAGTTATTGATTTTCAGCATATTGAATATAAACATTAATATCCATTGTGAAATAAATATTTTTATATAACTAAATTATGCAATTACTTAAAGAGCAAACAAAATTGCAAATATAATTATTTATTTCAGATAAGATGAAAGAACAAATGTAAATTTTTCACATTTACGCGTTTTTATTGATTTTCGAATAATATTTCCCGCGACAATACTACGGCTATTTCGGCATCACGATTTCATATTGCGCTCTCAAAAATAGGCTTTAATCAAATAAAAATTACGACTACTTTTACTGTACAGTAAATGTTCTCGTTCGACATAATAAAATTGAAATCTGATCAAGTATTCTTAAATGTTCGATACCAAAACGATATTAAATGTAATTTTAATATAGGCTTTTATCGCTTGTAATCTTTGTCTCAAATTTAAAGATTTCGGGAAATGCTGGAAAATAATTCAGGTAGCTAGCCGTAGGCGTCGTAGGTGTGTAAAGATGGCGGGAAATTACAACGACTGACAGTTCGTTTCTTCCACCATAAATAATATAAAACCGGACATAACCTTAAAAAGTTGTTTTGCTAATTATTAGTTATGTGCAGTTACTTTTTTATGTTTAAAAATATTAAATATTTATTTGAAGGATTTGAGTTATGTTGAAGAGTCTTTCAGCCCTACATAAAGAATTCAAACGACTTTCAGTTAAAACAACTTTATTGCGTGAATGTAGACCGTGTTCAAATGACAGTTCCACTGTAGTAATGAAATATTTAAACGTTGCTGAAAAAAATGATGCTGCTAAAACCATTGCTGGTCATTTATCCCGTGGAACTTCTCGTCGGGTTAGTTTTCTTACAGATATTTTCAATATTCGATACGCCTTACGAAGTTTTCAGTAACTCGTTTAACAAGTGGATTGTTTTTTTTGATGATTTTGTAAATTTTCCAGCGGGAAGGGCTTTCCACTTACAATAAAATATATGAATTTGAAGCTGCTGTCTTCGGCCAGAAATGCACAATGGTTATGACATCTGTTTCTGGACACCTTCTAGGGTATGAGTTTGTTGGAAGTTATAAGGGTTGGCAGTCATGCAATCCACTGTCCCTCTTCGAAGCGCCCGTTGCAAAAATGTGTCCTATTGATTATATTAAAATTCAGGTATGGTTCTTACAAGCATGCTGCATTATTGATCGACTCATTTGTTTATTTACAGTATACTTAAAATATTTGATTTAATATACCTACTAAATGTATCCCATATTTATTCCTTCGCTGTATTGGTATTGTATTTTACCAGATCTGTATTTTTATCCCTGATTTAGAAAACATTAGAAAGAGAAGTTCGCGGGTGCCAGGGGTTGATCATATGGACAGATTGCGACAGAGAAGGCGAAAACATCGGCTTTGAAATCATCCAGGTCTGTACGGAGATTAAACCAAATCTGAAGGTTTACCGAGCAAAGTTCTCTGAAATTACATCTATTTCAGTCAACCGTGCTCTCCAGACCATTGGTCCTCCAAATAAGAATGTAAGCGATGCTGTTGATGTAAGGCAGGAACTGGATTTAAGGATAGGTCAGTTCAATTTGTCAGTTTTATTTTATTATTAAAAGATGCCGACCAGCAAATCAATTTGAACTCAGCTAGCAAATACTTTTATTTTAAAGGAGAACACATTATTATTGTGAACATAGTTCTGTGGTATTTTTAATACAAATTAAATGTATAAAATTAAGCTATTTGAGATTCTTCGTAAATATGAAGTAGATTGCTTTTAAAAAATGGAATAACAGATGTATCAATTTGAAAGTGAAACATAGATAATGGTCAGCGCATTCCCTGGATAGGAAGGGTTCCTGGTACGAATCCCAGTGGCAACAAAATATTAGTTATGACATCCTGAAGAAGAAAATGGTATTTTTCGAAACCGGTAGATGTATTTAAATATTATTTTGGTAAATTGATTTTATCTTTCTAATTAATACATTTAATTTGGATTAAAATTATTTTTTGTTATGTATATTATCTACTAAATCTCTATCTATGAATAACACAAGTATCAGTCTGACAAGTTTGACAATTCCTGGGATCTCATTATATTCTAGTTTGAGTGTAACTGTTGTGAGCATACAATCTACTTTTGAAATATAAATATTAAAAAATTAATTCTTTACTTCCTTCCCAGTAAACTGTATACAAAACACACTTGTTTATACAATAACACATATAACCTTGAGAGTTCTAATTGCGCTCACTCAATTTTTTTTGTGAATATAATAAACACAATAGATTTTTGCTCATGTCGATTCATAAATATTTTTTGTTAGAATTGAGAATTATTTTATGAACGATTGTACCAATTTAATATGTGCGAACTGGCATGCATGGTAGAACAACCGCCTCATACCCGTTTGAAGGAAAAACACAATAATTTCTTACTAAATAATATTTATATCGATCAATAAATTAAATATTTAAATTAGTAAATTAATTAATTGTCATTAATTTTAATATTTTTGGCAAATAATAATAAAATAAATATTATTTAGTAAAAAATTATTGTTTTTGATATAAAAATTGATTTTAAATAGTAGCTGAAGCCTCAAAGCATGTGAATAAGTATAATATATTATTTTAAATCCCTTGCTTTCACTAAAAAAGTACTCTATTAATTTTTGTTAATTTGTCTCAGCTCAGATTTGTCTCCATAATCTTGGCTTCAAAATTATAAGAAAATGTATTTCATATGTGGAAGAATTTTCCATATTAAATCAATTTTGTGGCACGCGGAAAATGAATTTAATGGTCGCTGTCTATCTTATAATGCTTGTATTGTCTTAATTATTGCAAATAACATTCAGTTTATTAGTTTTAAATTAGTGTATAGATCCTATCTAGTAGAAGTAATAGTTTAAAAAAAAGTCTAATCTTGTGTATGACTTCTGATATAAATTAATATTAAAAACCCACATTTACGTAAAAAATGCGAAAATATAAATTATTATTGAAAGGGAAGCCTTAAGCAAGAACACAGGAAGTTTGACTATTAGTTCCGATTTGAAAGAGTATATAATTTGTGTAGAATTTCTCAAATTTTAAACTGGAAAAATGAAAGTACTCCCTTAAGCCAATTTGCTTTGCTATTAAATTAAAATCTTTTTCTATTGTTTATATTAATTTTACATTTCAGGAGCTGCCTTCACAAGGTTTCAAACATTACGACTGCAGAAAATATTCCCTGACAAGTTGGCTAGAAGCCTTGTGAGCTACGGATCATGTCAGTTTCCAACACTTGGATTTGTCGTGGAGCGTTATAGAGCTGTAGAAAATTTTGTGTCGGAGAGATTTTGGAAGTTGAAAGGTAGTTATAAATCTACTACACACAAATGTTTCCTGTTACGTTGTCGTACAGAAATCCATAAACATTAACCCATTGTCATCCAGGATCTTTATCAAAGCAATTGGTTGGTGAACCATGTTAATTTTGTGTCCAAATTTGTTAACACTTTTTGGTGCACGAAAATATCAGCATTACTAATTGATTTGATTAGTCTTTATTAAACATTATCGAACAGGTAGGTATCAAAAATTTGTATTTTTTTGTATATGTATTGTTGTCATTTAAATTTAAATAAAAAAAACTTTTAAATTCAAACAAATTTATAGAATTATTGTCCTTTTTTTATATAATCTTTAAAAATGTCATATAAAAAAAATATTTCATTTTACATATATACACACTTATGAAAAATTAAGGCTAAAATGATACATCACAAATCACTCTGGTATATGTGGGTCACTTTGCACACGTGCAGTCACATTTAGAATGGATTGTAATCTATCCAGCTGAACTTGGGTACTTTTTTGCCTGGATTTTTTGTTATGAAATATCACCTGAATATGGCTTTCTGGAAACTTGAGTGATAACATTTTCATATACATATTTAAAAAAAAAATCTGAGTGAAGATTATCAAAATTCAGTTTTTTAATTGTTATCGCTGTACAAATTAAGACATCAATTAACTGGAGAAACAGTTTATCGATAACTATTTTTATCTTCATCACCTATTCCATTGTTTTATAATTTTTTCTTCTTCTTCTTCGTTCTTTTGTCAAACTCTGATTTCTTCGTCATTTGTTGCCGTCTCGACAATACAGCGCCTACTTATTTTGCCTAATGCTATAGTGTAGTTAAAACAATTCCTCAGCTGAAAAAATCCATCTACTTGATTGGTATTGCAGGTTAATTATTTTTAATGCCTTCTAGTGATCGCATATCTTGAAGTTTAATATTTTAATTTAAGTGCAGATAAATCTTATATACTATTTTGAATATTGTACTTGTATTTTTGTCAAATTGAATATTATGAATAATTAACAATGCGAGTCCCATTGCACATTACGTAATGGAATTGACCACTGTTCAATAATCTGGAGATTGAATAAGAATTAAAACTCTAATCTTATAATTATATTTTCTTATCCTACATAATAAAATAGGCTTAATCCCTCTCCATTCGCGTCTGTGCATATTACATAGCAACAAAGTTATAAGATAACAATAAATTATTTTAAACAAAAGCAGACTTGGAACCTGTCATTAATTTTGAATGTGGAACATCGTTGATTGACACAATAAATAGGTAGTTACTTGTATATTTTTTAACTAACAAGATTCATAAATAGAAGAAAAGATGTGTACATACTATATATGAATTTAAATATGTATTAAAATTATGAATGTTACAAAAAATATTAATTTCTTGTATCTAATCTGTTATAGCTCTTACTAGGGGTGTGACTTATTAGAAGAAAATATTACTACCTAATCATTTCACTCGCGGTCTTTCTAAAGTTAACTATGTACCATCTTTGATCTAAGCTTTCTTGCCTTTTAATAACAGATGTTTGTTTTTCAGTTTTAAAACTTTAAAAACTAATTTGAACATTGACCCCAAATCCTTTGATTACAAACAATATATATTTTTTTAGTTTCTCACACCCTGAACGATTTAACTGTAGACTTTGCATGGAAAAGGGTTAGACTATTCGACGAGCAAGCATGCCTGGTCATCCATGACCTTTGCACTGAGAACCCCACGGCCACCGTGCAGAGCATCATAAGTAAACCCAAGTCTAAATGGCGACCCTTACCCCTCGACACCATTGTAAGTTAAATATTTTTCACTGGATATTACTTTTTCTCTAATAAATAAAAAATCCCCTAATGTACTCATAGTATTCTGCGGCATTGAGCAGGCTCATGCAACCTTTATCCGCATGAAAAGGATGCTCTGCAGCCGTGATCTCAACCTTAACAAATGAAATTGGTCAGATGCTATGTGTTCTTGATTTTATTTTATGGAATGGAAGCATGGACACTTACAAAAGAAATGATAAGGCGACTTGAAGTATTTTAAATGGCGATCTACAGAAGAATACTCAAAACGCTGGATGGGTAAGGTTACGAATGAATATGTTATGGTTCGGATGAATAAAAAAAATAAGTATTTAAAACAATAAAAATCTGAAAACTTGTTTTTATCAAATTTTTAAAATTTGTCACTCATGGGACTATGTAATATTATTCAAACTCGTATTACAATTACTGATAACATTAACACAGGCGGTCCTCGACTTTCGTATGTTCTATTTACCTATAATTCGCTTTTAGTACATATTTAAAATTGAGATTTTTATCGATATGTATCGCAAAAAATGCTTGTACTTCCATGTAGCTACTCTCCCCTCCTCTCTGACATTAGTTCATTCCCTCCTCTTGGGAAGGTTGCTGGAAAAAAGTACGTCTGCAAATGATGAATGACTCTGTGGACTTGGAAGAAGCTTCTGAAATTACAAATAACAATAACAAATCAAATAGTTGATATAATTAATGAATTTATCTTCAATGTCAACAATGAAGATATTAATGAATTAATGGAATCTCACTCAGAACCTTTGTCAAATGAAGATTTGATTAATCTATAAAAGATAAATATGAACTACAAAATGAAAGAGAAGACAAAGAATAAGTTGGTAATGAACTCACTGTTAAGACTTTAACAACCAAGAATATGAACGAAGCTTTCATGCATCTTGACAAATTTTTGACTATCGTGGAAGAATGTGATCCCAATGGAGAGCGTATATTTCATGTACGAAGGAAGGGCAATGGAAAAAGACAACATTTCAACTTTTGTACACATTTTAGGAACCAATTATGTACGAAAGTCGAGGACCCCCATATATTATTTATCGAAGGAATAATAATTAATATTTTTAATTCTTAATTTTATTATAGTCTTTGCAATGTAAACTTATTGTTGATTATTTGAAAATATTCTAGGATTGTCCAATGTTCATTTTCTTGGCCGTGAATCGTATTAAAAGCCTTGAGAATGTAGAGAATTGATCCTCGTAGAATCTTAATATGTCTGGGGGAACCACTATTCTAATCACATCAATTTGCAGCTTTATTTCAGAGATAAAATTTAATTTCTCGTAAATATTTCAGGAACTGGAAAAAACCAGCTCTCGTAAACTTCGAATAAATGCAAAGGAAGTCATGAAGATAGCAGAAAAGCTGTACACCCAAGGTATCATCAGCTATCCCAGAACCGAGACAAATATTTATCCTAAGGAGCTGAACTTGACTACACTGCTAGAACATCAGACCCAGGACTCGGATTGGGGAGAATTTGCCAGAGGGATCTTAGATTCGGGGGGGCCTAATCCTAGGCAGGGAAGCAAATGCGATCAAGCTCACCCCCCCATTCATCCCACCAAGCATGTAACTAGTAAGATATTATATATATATATATATATATACAGTAAAATCCCGTTTATTCTAAGTTGAAGGGACCGAAAATCAAGAAAAAAGTTTAAATAATGACGGTGTGAAAATAAAAATTTCTAAAATTCCATTTTTTTTACATCATTTTTTTAATTACAATTCAAAGTAATTATATATACCTATATCCACACATTTTAAAATAACAAACATACAGCATACAAATCAATAAAAATAGAAAATTACGATAAATAGTATTTAACCTTATTTTCACCTGGTCACATGCATTGTTTCCTTAATCATGATTACAGCATAAATTTAAGCAAATAACTTATTTAAAAAAAACCCGATTATAATGGACTATCTTTTCGCGCCATTTTTAATAACATAATGACATAATAGTCGAACTTGTCAACACCGTCATTTCTCCGATGTATTGAAGTTAGTAACAAAAGTTTCCAGTGCTTTTAAAACTTTGTTTTGTGGTGGTCGCGGCAGCATTTCTTGTTGTCTTGTTTTTTATCTTCTTCACTCGCTGTTTCCTTAATCCTTTTATTCTGTTATCATGTTTAATATTTTCAACAACATCATTAATGGAGTCGCGTATTCTTATTTAGAATAATATTTTTTGTCTATTTCTTGTATTACTTAATTCGATCTTTTAGCCACTGTTGGCATTGGAACTATTTTGGAGAATATAGAATTATCAGTCAAAATCATTAAAATGTTTTAATTAAAATTTAATGAATTATGGAAAAGTATGAGGAACGCAAACCACGCATCTACAAATTTAAAAATGTCTTCACACGTAAATATTAAAGAAATGCAAATAATTGTTAATAATTCACAAGATGCGAGAAGATCTGAGAAATGCCAACAACATATTCTTCAAAATTCCTTGACACTAAACTTAAATAGAAAGAGATATGTATGTATTAAAATGAATACAAATTAAATAATTTATAAAACACTGAAAGATCTGAGAAACTCAACCCCGTACTAGCGTTTGTACATCAAAATATACAAACACTATGTAAACAAAAATATTGATGGTAATAATACGGAACAGAAGATTGGCAAGCACTGATATTCGCAAACCAGCAACTGAGAAAATTATGTTACCTATAAGGGCGCAAAGATAATATCTTTTCTAATGTAAAAAAACGAGCGAGAGAAAAAACCATGCGAGCTAAGTAATGTGTCGCGGTAAGGAAGATAAAGATTTAAAAATCGATGACTCTCAAGATATAATTGTTATCTTTTTTTAGTATACTGAAAACGAGTGAGAAAACAAACAATGCTAACTTTATGCGTCATGAATCGGTACTACCCATTTGGATGGACTTTGACAGGCACTTTGTGTAGCGCACATGTGTGTACTTTGGTCAGTCAGCTGCCAATCTTTTCTTGTTAATTTGTAATGCGTTTTCCAGATTACGGACATTTGACAAAAAAAAATCGAATTAGGTGAAAAATAGATCGACAAATTCATCTGATTGGGTCCAAAAATAACTTTGAATAACGATATTCAATTTATAAGTACAATTTATTATGAAAACTTTCCAGAGGGATCACATTCTGCTCCAAAACTTCGACTTATGGCAAATTTTGAATAAACGGGATTTTACTGTATTATGTACCCAACAGCGGAGACCATTACCTTATTTTACTTATTTACTTAGATACTTAGAATTCTGAGATAAAAAACAATCAATGAAGTAATAATACGACATTTAAGTTTTTCGTCAAAAATTTTACTTCTCCAATATGTATTTTATTTATTTAAATATTGTATATTCATAATGTTGATTTAATTTGAATTATTTTAATGAAAGTTAATTGTAATAATGAACATGCAGAGAAGCATCCAGTAAGATGCTTTGTTGGTCTATTTTCTATATTTAAGATTACATATTGTTCCGTTGCCTTCTGGCCCTAGAGTATAGGGGGCCAGAGGTGCCGCCACCGATCTAGCTCAGTCTGGATTATGTAAGTGTGTGGGTGTTTGTGTGTCACTTGCTACCTCAGATGGGTGGAGATGGTTTGAAGTGACACATTACACTATTTATTACAAGAAACAAAATAGTATTTGAAATCTTCTTTCTTCCTGTTTCCTCTCAGTGAGGACACACAATGTTAGCACATATTGATTTATTCCCAGCTTGCCAAGGGGTGAAATCGCGACAAACGCCAGACTGCCATGGGGGTTATCGCAGCCTTGGTCCTGGGCCACCACGTTCTCATACCAGAATTGATTTGATGCCATCTCATCACTGTGGAATCCGTTGTGCCCGTGCGTCTGCCATCACTCGCTACCGGCCTCCCTGCTGATTGTGGCGGAGTCTCCTTTAACCCCATGAATAAATTAGGCCCAGTTTCAATCTCCGAATCCACCGCGGGAACTCCACCTTCAGTCTCCATTATCTCCTGCCATCATTTCCCTTGCGGGAGCCGCCGCCCGCTTCCAGGCCCCTCAGACGTGTTCCCCCTCTCCTCGACCGTTCGTCTCCTGTCCACCATCTGCGCTGCCAATTGCTGCATTGTGCTGTGTGTCAGTAAAATAGGCCACCCAGGCGTCAGCGCGCAAATTCAAACATCATAATATAAAATTGTGATAATAAAGAAATATAAAGCATGTGGAAAATTCTTCAATGTTGCCCTTGTGCAAGACCATAATATGCTATGGTCAGATTTTAATAGGCTGTTTGTATTTCTTTTCTTACATCATGGTCGACTTGCCATAGTACGATATCTCCTATTATATTATTAGAAAACAATCGGAATAAAAGTAGCAAAAATAGCAAATATAGCAAATATAAAATTTCGCTAATAACTTAATAATCAAGGACTTTGTTTGTTGATGTTAAGAGTACACTATTACAGTACACCTAATCAAAAGTATATATTATCAATTATGAAAATTCTCGCGAGTTTTAAATAAGTTATTAAAAATATCTAATAAAGCTAACACAGTGCAAACTTTAAAAGAAGATTATTATATAACACATGAATTGCTGTGGTAAAAATCTCAGTACAAAGTTTTGTAATTTGTTTTTTTTTTTTACATTGTTTATCCTCATCCTTATGAAGCTATTGTGGATTATTTTTAAATTTGATTATACGGTGAACATTAGAGTGATATCAGGGCGCGACACACGCAAAGTTTCCATAAAATTCCTCACTTACCGATGATTAGTGGTGGCCTTGTCTGATAGATCAATATTGCTCATCGTAAAGCAAAAAATTTCAATTTTAATTTTGCATGTCGTTTAATATAAATGTATGGTTTGGAATTTTTTTTAATTGCTGGGATTTTTCAAATTTTTTTTTAAATTTCACTTAACGAGGTTTTATGTAATTCCAATGTTATTTTTTTGGTTCCATGAATTTCACGAGGTTTTACTATATAAAAAAGAATACAAATTTTTTGTATGCTTGAACTCGGTTACCGTGGCAGAAACGCACGCCACGTTTTTATGCATTTATATAATCTGTTTTTTTTTTTTTTAATTAATCCATCTGTTAAATTTAGATCTATTCAGCCATCACGCTGAGTGATTAATAAATTACATTTCAGATCTATCAGGAAACGATAAAAAGATATACGAGTTTATAGTTCGCTCATTCCTCGCCTGCTGCTCCAAAGATGCCCAAGGCCACGAAACAATTGTCGACATAGATATAGCTGGAGAAAAGTTTACGGCAAATGGATTGATGATAATCGCTAGAAATTATTTGGATGTCTATCCTTATGACAAATGGTCCGGGAAAGAAATCCATGTTTATCAGGTGATACAATTATATTATTTGAAGTGTTTATGACTTATATTTTGAATTGTGCAAAACTAAAAACGCATAGTTTACTTCAGTTTTATCTTTATAATGTTGGCATTGAATATTTAAAGAAATGTGTATATATTCTGCATTTGCTCAAATTGTCCACCACTAAGGAGTTTTCTAGTACTCTGAAAATGGATTTTATGGTCTTTCATAGTTTTTGAGAAATTCATAATTTATTAGTGTTGCCAAATTTTTCAGAACATAAAGGCCTGTGTCCACAGAAGCAGTTCAGATATCTTGAGATTATCTCAATGATTTAGTTGGAATGCATCTTAATACCATGTATACATATTGAAAATTTAGAGATTAACTCAGAGATCGGCTTGTTAGAAAGAGATAAAAACTCAAACCAACGTACATAACATTTGATTTGACACGCACAAACGTCATCTAGAACCAACTTAAATCTATACAACTCTTTTCTGAATAGTTTGCACAAGTCATGACGTTGGTATTAAATTACAGTAAAACCCCATTATGCTGAAAAATGACGTATATCGAAATTTTTTTCAAAATTAATTCCCTACAATCAAGTTTTCATACAAAAAATGAATTTATATAACAAAATTTCGTTAATATGTATAACGAAATTATTTTTGTCCCGTATGAAAAAATACCGATCATTTACGCAAATATATTACAACAAAAATATTTCAAAATATATTTCGGACGTTTACGATTGTGTTTGTCGATTGTTTTATTGCTTTCGCGCAGCCCTTCCCACGCTCTGAAGCGTACACGTATTCACGCCTCTAAAAACGGGTCTTATCTAGACCAGCTGGAGAAAATAAAAACCTCCAAAATCGAAACCAAAGTCACACTATAAGGCCTGTGCACGTCAGCTTTGTGTATGGTATCACCCGCAATGCTGGAGATGGCTATAATTCTACGCATTATTATCTTTGATCTTCGTTTTTATCTTCATTATTATCGTCAACTTATGTCACTTTTTACATTATAACTGAACATTTACATCGATTCCAATGAACGGTAATATTGCATTCAACATTTTCATTTATGTGTTTATTAGACAATTGTTTTCGTGTGTTTATTTACCGATATTTATATGTACTAGTATTCAGAAATTTATTCTTTAAAGTACATTTTTTAATATTTTGTGGAACCCTAAAATTGCTTCAGGTCGTGATAATTCCCGCAAAATTTTAACTTTCTTCCTTAACCTTTTTTCCTTTTAACCTTCCAAAAAATTATGATTCTATGCGAAAGTCTCAATGCTTGTAGCGGCTCTACAATTAAACACAGTTAAAATTTAATGTTGTTTTATATTTACATGACATTTTGGAATTTCCAAAAATATCGCCGAATTTTAGGTTATCTTGTATTGTTTTGTAAAATGTTTTTAATTTAATTTCTTAATTATTATCAATTTGCTTATCTGTTGAAACAAAACTAAATACATTATTCAGTTTTCTTTATACAGAAAATCCTCCATTGTTTGCAGAATGCCTTATTATATTATATCCCATATTAATCTGACAATGGGTGTCTAGTTTGTGGTACTTATGAACTTTTTTAAAGCTGCGCAACATTTATTTCTACGATGCGTGCGAAATATTCATATATGTATTAGGAAAAAAAAAATTTTTTTTTGCTATTCGTGGGAATTCATTATTACAAAATTTATTTTTTGGTCCCTTGAATTTCGCAATAATGTGGTTTTACTGTACAAACATTTATATGAGATTTTTGATGTTTGACGTATGTCACGAGTGTAAAGTAAGGTACGAGACAGCAAGTGAGTACAGTCGTGTACAAGGACTATGAATGCTGAGTGTCTCCAAAGGATCTTGTGAGATTGTGATTTTGAGAGTTGTTCTCAGAGTCGAAAATTTCTTAAAAATCTCATTCGTGAACATGTGGGTCATTAGACCCACCTTTTTATATAGAAAAATAAAATCAAAATTAGGACATCTTAAGGTCTGAAGCTAAGTGATAATAGGTCTAGTTAATAAGTAGAATTGGAGAGATTAATGTTACCGCAGAATAAAGGTTTTATCTATGTTTGAAAAAATAAATGGGTGAATTCCTTTCAATGTAAATAAATAATAAAAAGCCATATTTTCATATGACAATACAAAAAGATGAATTAATATTGAAAGTAGGCTATTGAAACCCTACGTAATAACTAGTAATCACTTCATTACATTACACAAGGAAATTATTTATATAACAACTTTTATAGGAAGGTCAAACATTTCTACCTACTCAGATGGATGTAATTGATGGACAGACGTCGGCTCCCAATCTATTGACAGAGGCAGATCTCATAGCTTTAATGGAAAAACATGGAATAGGTAATAAAAACATTTTTTTTTAATTCCTCTAAAACCAAAAAGGGAACATTCATTTTGTGAATATCTTATACAGTGAAACCTCTATCTATCGTTTTTGAAGAGACCTATTGAAATAAACTATGAATGCGGGAATATAGAAAAAAGTTAAATTTTTCACACTTAGATGTAGTGATGGTACGTGACTGTGATTGTATCGATGATTGGTAACTGAGATTTAATGATGATTGGTAACCAATGTTTAACTGTCGGAGACTCACTTTCTAGTGTACCAGTCATTGATCGAATGATTACGTTAATCAGTTATCAATCATCATTACAATCAAACAAAATCACAGTCACAATAACAGTTAAAATAACGGTTTAAATAACAATTTTATGATCACTACTTAAATGTTTAATAAAATATTAAAAAGTAAAAAGCTGCACAGAAACAAATAATTAAACTTTGTATTGTATAATGTCTCGCGGCAGTCAGCAGCAGCATTCTTTCTCGAATATTCCGCTCATTATCTACGAGTGCCGTTAATCGAAACCAACATTTAGCTACAAAGTATACTGCGTGATTTAAACGATTAATGCGGTAAAATGATGCATACAGAAATGATCCATACAATCTGTTTTTGAGTGTTTTGTATGCAATTAATTTGGGACTGGAAGAAATAAACAATACATGTGGGAAAATGATTATTCGAGAAACAATCGATCGAGATTTCACTGTATTTTAAATAATCCTGAGTTTTCTTACATGTACATTATTCGTAGGCACTGATGCAACGCATGCCGACCACATTGAAACAATAAAGAACCGCTCGTACGTGGCCTTGGCTGATAACATACACTTTGTGCCCGGACTGCTGGGCATGGGTCTGGTGGAGGGGTACGATGCTATGGGCCTCAGCTTTTCCAAACCTCACCTGAGGGCTGCGCTGGAGGCTGATCTGAAGGAGATCTGTGAGGGGAGAAAGAGACCGCAGGATGTTCTAGCACAGCAGGTCAGATTGTTTAAGTGATACTATACATCACATCATCAACATAATTCAATAACCGCTTACTTGGCACTAGATGTAGACAATACAACACATTAAATATCTGTTCCATGCTGACAATGATGGGATGCAGATAATTGACAGTTATAATATGGATAATTGACGGTTATAATGACGGTTATAATAGTCATAAGTGTGAGCGGTTTTTAATTAAGATGGTTATTAAGTCATGGTTTGTAATCAACTAGATTTTTTCATCAACTTAATCTATTACCATTTCGCAGGTGGCCAGATACAGAGAGGTATTTGTGACGGTCACGGAAGAAGCAAATAAAATAGATCACGCACTAAGTAAAAGATTTAACCAGCAGCCATTAGTAGCAGATCAAAACGATGCAGCTAACCCAGTTTTCAATGAAACTGGTAAATTCAATGTTTTGTTTTCACATTTTTTTTTTTGATCATGTCAATACATAATTACAGTAAAACCGCAATATAATGAAATCCAAGGGACCAAAAAATAAAAATTTGCAATAACGAATTCCCACATATAACGAAAAAAATAAAAAAACCTACTATATGTTACGCGCTGTCGCAAAAAAATGTTGCGTGGCTTCAAAAAAGATCGCAAATTCTGCAAACAAAGGAGGAAAAAGGCCATAGGGAACTGAATACCTACATATTTTTAGAACAGATAAGCAAATGGGTAATCAAAGGAATTAAATTTAGAACAGAATCTATTCAACACCAATTGGAAGATATTTTTGTAAATTCCAGAATATTGCAAACACAAAACAATATTTTAATTGTGTTTAAATGTAGAGCCGCTTCAAACATAGTTTTGGGCATGAAACATACAAAATAATTAAAAAATAACAATTTTACAGTTGAATCGCGGCATTTTTATAAAATGAGTCGTATATAAATTACGAAGGTACTTGCCGGTAACGGCGGCAACCACTTCAAAATATATTTATAATCTTTAAAATTGTTCGCTTAAAAATTATCGTTAACATTGTTCACTTAAAATACACGTAAACAATAGTTAATAGAAATACAAAATGCCGAACAAAAATAGTCCATAAAATATTTTAACGAATTATTTATATTATTGACGAGTTCACACGAAAACAATTGTCAAACGAAAATGAATTTATGTAAATATTCAGTTCGGTCATGCAATAATCGTGTTAAAAGCTGAACAAACTTAACTCTACAGACGTTACACTGAGACTGACATTTCCAATAAGTACATACTGCAACTTTCGGGGGGTTCCTGTTAATTTTTGTATTTTCCAGCTGTTTGGGTCTGGGATTGCAATACATATTAGAAGCGTATGCGTGCGTAAAACGTGTCTAAGAGAACGCCGCAAGAATTATGTCAAATGGTTTTATGGGCCTACTATGAACCCAAGAAGAAGTTTGAATTGTTTTACTACCTTGTCGGCCGACCGCCGCGCACCGCCGAAAAGGTCATGAAACCGTTCGCATACGGCAGATGCATCGGCACGGCTTTGTAAGTGCGAAATAATATTTTCATCTTTTAACATTTTTTTATTTCGTTATAAATTTACGTAAATGTATTAGCATTTTTTCGTACGGGACAAAAATTATTTTGTTATAAATATTAACGGGATTTCGTTATATAAATCCATTTTGTATGAAAAATTGGTTTTAGGGACTAAATTTCGATTTTTTTTTCGATATACATCATTTTTCGCTATATCGGGTTTCGTTATATCACGGTTTTACTGTATATGCTTCCAAAACAAGAAGATAATGAATCGCTAGATTTGATTGTCATATTCAATCCCCTTTCATAAATCTGGTCATGATTTATTGTCTTTTATTTTATTTTATTTTTATGTAAAAAAAAAAAAAAAATCTAGCTAATGCTAAATGCTTTACTCCAGTTAATTTATATCAAATTGGAATTAATTTTTAAAAAACTATTATTAAAGAGAACACATTATTATTGTGAAGTTGCAGTTTTTTAGAACATAGTTCTGTGATATTTTTAACACAAATTAAATGTATCAATTAGAAAGATTGTATTAAAAAAAATTCTAACCTACTCTGAAAATAATATTAAGAATGCAATTGTTGTCCAAATTCTCTGTAATATTTCCATTAGAATATTTTGATATAAAGCATAATTGAACAAAAGTTATTGTAGTGAAAATATTGGTTCCAACACTGTTAAATCTGAGTACATCACATTTGACAAACATTTAATATACATAATAGTAATCAAAACATGATTTTTAAAATAACACCATACTTTTTTTTAAATAGAGATGCGTACACGGAATACATGTCACATCAATATTCTTACTATTTACAAGCTAAGCTATACTGCATGGCAAAACAAAAAGTGATTCTAAATATGTATAGTGGTACTGAAAATGTGATATTAGCAGTGAGTGTGCTTATTGATCTACTGTTTAAACACACGCCTAGTGATCTAGTGGTCGAGGGTTCGAGCCTCATTTCAAACCAGCAAGTTAGTTACATTTTCATAACACAAGCGACATGTACACATCTCTATTTAAAAAGAAATAAAAATAGTTTGTAACAGAACACAAAGAAAATAATTTACTTACCCTCGATTTACACGTACGCGCATTTTACAATATTTTAACTCAGTCCCCAGTGTAAAATCAGGGTTCCGCTGTATTATATTTAAGCAATGCTGTTTTTTTCCAGTTATGAAGTGCCATAAGTGCAAATCAGACATGACGCTTCGTACCAAGAAAGAGGGACAAGGACAATATGTTAGTTGCATGGGATATCCCCATTGTAAGAATGCGGTGTGGTTTCCCGGAATAGTTGACAAAATTAGAGTAATGGATGCTTCATGTGAAGTGGTAAGATTTGTCAACCCTGTATTCTCTGAGAATCCTTGAAAGCGGCGTGTCGTACATAATATATACTCTCCTTATTTATATAATGATATCTAAGATTAAAATATTATCTGTTATTAAAAATAGGTAAGTTATCAATAAAAGATTTATTTCTTGCGCACTCAACAATAATTAGATAAATCATTATATTTTCTTTGCAGTGTGGACCATCATATAAAAAATTAGAAATTATTTGGAAAGGAAGGTCTCTCGACCATTTATATCCATCTCCTCACGTCTGTTGCATCGGCGGATGTGATACAAGCATTTTGCAAATTCTAAACATTTCCATGGGCTCTGTTCGACCAAACACATCACACATTGCAAGCGTCGCGGTTTCAGACAGCGGCTTCCCAAGTTCTACATCGAGAGTATTCAGCCAGAACAATACCAGTTCTAACAGAAACACCGCAAACGTGCAACGCGATAATACTAATACATCGACAAATATAAACTGGTTGAGTCAAAATGATATGCATAATACATCCAGCGGTCAAAACGGCAATCAGACTCGTGATCATGGCGTCGGTTGGTTCAGCAGAACTAACGACAGCGGATATAATAGTAGAAACCAGTTTGATGGGTGGGGTGATTCAAACTCAAGAGGAAGGGGAAATGGTATTTCTTCAAGAGGCGGAGCTCATACTTCTGGTTGGAGTTCTTCAGAACCTAATGAATATTGGCAAGGAGGTTCTGGTGCAAGAGGTAGAGGAAGGGGGAACACTAATGCCACAAGAGGCGTCGCTTCCGAAAGGAGTTCCTCACAACCTTCTAATGACGAAGATAATCTAGTTGTGTGTAATTGCGGAGAGCCGGCTCTTTTGCTCACAGTTAAAAAAGCGTCACCAAATTTTGGTAATTTTTTGTTATAATATATCATTTGCTCTTAATAGTGTTATTTGAAATCAAATTACATTCTATTATACTATAAATAATAATTATTTATTTATTTCTTCAAAATGCAATTGAAATCTCTTCACTTCCTGAACAATTATTTCATGTTCGCCCTCAGAAACTGGCTAATTCACAGTCAATTATTTCATGTTTGCTTTCAGAAACTGGCTAATTCACAGTCAATTATTTCATGTTTGCTTTCAGAAACTGGCTAATTCACAGTCAATCCCGGCTTCAAATATTTTTTACTTTGTACCGCATTCAATCACATTACAATTTCTATATCTCAGGTCGACAATTTTACAAGTGCCCCAAACCACAAGATGGTGGCGGATGTAATTTCTTTCTGTGGGCTTCCAATGATCCTAATGGAGCGGGAAACCCCTCAAATCCACCGCCCAACGCTAATAGAGGGGGAAATGGTAGTGCTAGAGGAGGAGGTAACGAGAGGGGTGGAAGTTCGAGCACCAATAGCTGGGGTACCACAAATACCAGTTCCTGGGGAAATGGTGATAATGCCACAAATTGGGGAGACTCTGGAACATGGAATCCATCGATGCACAGTGAAGGCAACATACCAAATTGCCAATGCAATTTGCCTAGTAAAAGGTGAGTATATATATTATGCAGTAGAACATGGATATCTCAAATCTCAAGCGACCACCAGAAGAACTCGAATTATCCAAAAATTTGAATTAAGAAAAAAGTAATTAGGGTTGTTAAGGACGTTCTCAAAGAGCAGTCGTACTCAATTTTCAAGAAGATTCCCCCGTATGTAAACTACTATGAATAGAATAAATAACAGTTGAGGTACAGTGTACTTTTTCGTTTCCATTCACATGTGCAGAAGTTAAAAATCTCTCACTATTCAAATTATAAAAGGAAACGTCAAAACCATTCAAAAGTAGCTTACTTTTAACATTTTTTATAACAAAACGAATACCGCTTGTTTTAGTTATTTTTACAGAAATATATTTGCTAAATTTTCAATTAATGATTCTCAGTTTTCCAAAACAATCGTAAGAAAATTACTATTGCTATTCAATTAAACATGCGCTACAACATCGATCAGGGTATGATTCGTGTGTTAAATATGTAAATTTTAATAGTCAATATTTACAAATTTACTACCGCAAGGACTATTGAAAAAAAATTCTACATATAAAAGACACTCATAAGTATGTGTATTCAAAGTTTCAAAAGGATTGTAAGAAAAGTGATTTTTTTGGGAATGTCCTTAAGAAAACACAGGTACATAGCTTTTGCTAAATATTTATTCAAAATTGCACATGTGTGAGTGAAGTGGGGAGTGGTCAAAGGGTATCCCGTCAACGGGGGTGAGTTATGCGTCGTCGGTATTTCCAAAATGACAAAATTTCCACAATTTTTTTTGCCGATGGACAGATTGTTACGTGTGCTTATTGATTGATATTCGTGAATTTTGTCAATGCTAACTTTGAATTACAGTAAAACCGCGATATAACGAAACCCGATATAATGAAAAATGACGTATATCGAAAAAAAAATTGAAATTTAGTCCCTAAAACCAACTTTTCATACAAAAATGCATTTATATAACGAAATCCTGTTAATATTTATAACAAAATCATTTTTGTCCCGTACGAAAAAATGCCAATACATTTACGTAAATTTATAACGAAATAAAAAAATGTTAAGATGAAAATATTATTTCGCACTTACAAAGCCGCGTCGATGCATCTACCGTATGCGAACGGTTTTATGGCCTTTTCGACGGTGCGCGGCAGTCGGCCGGCAAGGTAGTAAAACAATTCAAACTTCTTCTTGGGTTCATAGTAGGCCCATAAAACCATTTGACATAATTCTTGCGGCGTTCTCTTAGACACGTTTTACGCACGCATACGCCTCTAATATGTATTGCAATCCCAGACCCAAACAGCTGGAAAATACAAAAATTAACAGGAACCCCCCGAAAGTTGCAGTATGTACTTATTGGAAATGTCAGTCTCAGTGTAAAGTCTGTATAGTTAAGTTTGTTCAGCTTTTAACGCGATTATTGCATGACCGAACTGAATATTTACATAAATTCATTTTCGTTTGACAACTCGTCAATAATATAAATAATTCGTTAAAATATTTTATGGACTATTTTTGTTCGGCATTTTGTATTTCTATTAACTATTGTTTTCGTGTATTTTAAGTGAACAATGTTAACGATAATTTTTAAGCAAACAATTTTAACGATTATAAATATATTTTGAAGTGGTTGCCGCCGTTACTGGCAAGTACCTTCGTAATTTATATACGACTCATTTTATAAAAATGCCGCGATTCAACTGTAAAATTGTTATTTTTTAATTATTTTGTATGTTTCA
Source organism: Eubasilissa regina (assembly GCA_022840565.1). NCBI lineage: Eukaryota > Metazoa > Arthropoda > Insecta > Trichoptera > Phryganeidae > Eubasilissa > Eubasilissa regina. The sequence goes on from JAINEB010000013.1 coordinate 21,272,252, forward strand.
TGCCCAAAACTATGTTTGAAGCGGCTCTACATTTAAACACAATTAAAATATTGTTTTGTGTTTGCAATATTCTGGAATTTACAAAAATATCTTCCAATTGGTGTTGAATAGGTTCTGTTCTTAATTTAATTCCTTTGATTATCAAAACAAAACTACTAAAAATATGTAGGTATTCAGTTCCCTATGGCCTTTTTCCTCCTTTGTTTGCAGAATTTGCGATCTTTTTTGAAGCCGCGCAACATTTTTTTGCGACGGCGCGTAACATATAGTAGGTTTTTTTTATTTTTTTCGTTATATGTGGGAATTCGTTATTACGAATTTTTATTTTTTGGTCCCTTGGATTTCGTTATATCGCGGTTTTACTGTATAGAAAATCTTTTGAAATATCCATGTTTCTTTTGCAAAATTTAAACAAAATTTACAGAACTAACAAAAAAGTTTGAATTAATGATAAATTCAAATTAACAAAGTTCAGAGATGTACATGTTTTAGTGTATATATATATATATTTATTTTTTCCAATCCAGTTTTCTTTGTCAGCATATAAATAATGAAATAGTATTTTTTTATGTGATTATGCATCATATCTTGTATAAATGGTGATAGGGGGCGTAATTAAAATAATCAATAGAATAATTATATGTTCTCAATAAGTCATTAAGAAAATATGTAGTAGATTTAGAAGCCTAACTCCAGAGCTCATAAGAACAAAAAACGATTTGTGTGATTATTCCAGACTCATTTGTGTCAACCTTTTTAATAATAATAATATTGAATAATTTGTATACGTATTATAGTCGTCCATTTTCATAAAAACTTTCACCTCAAGGGCACATTACACAAACTGTTTATAGTCATACATTATCTTTGTTTTTAAAATGGCTGTTTTAACTTATGGAAATGATTTAATCTGGGTACTTTTAAAACATAAAACCTAACCCAACCTTTCATATTAAATTTGTTCTACGAATGAGAGGACTGCCCGTCCTGTCACCAATTGATATATTTTTTTGCATAAAAATACCCTATTTTATTAATATTTTGAATCATCTACATATTCAACTGTTTTTTTTCTTCTGCAGCTTAACAGTTCAGAAGGATGGGCCAAATAAGGGACGTATTTTCTATGGATGCCCCGTCAACAATGCAGGTGACCGCTGCAATTTCTTTCAATGGGCAGAAGAGTCAACTGGCGGTGAACCTTCCACGTCTTGGGGCTCTGGACCTACCCGTTAGTATTTCCTAAAAAAATCTTTTTTTTTTTTTACTAAAATCTTGTAATACAGGATTTAATTGATTAATTTTGTAATTTAATTACATATTACTACAGCTTACACAAATTTCTTCGTTCTTGTCTATATTGAGTGATTAATATTGGATTTTCATTGATTTATCATTGACTGCTTGTCCAATTGGATATGGGTGAACATTTAAAAAATTATTTTTGAACATATACATATAAAAAATATGCACTTGAAATAATTATTGTTGCCCAATCGCGTATATGCAAAGTTAATTTATACATATTATTCTTCTTTTGAATTACTATAATGTCGTCTACTTTCCTCACATTACAGAAGAAACAAATTTTTTATTTATTTATAAGTGCATATATTATATTAAATTTATCCTATTGAATGCTACCGCATCAACAGTTGATATGGTAAAAATTGGTTTTTGTACGCGGCCGTATCAATAGTTGATAAGGCAAGTTTGGTCTGTGATCACATAGTGCGCCTATTTCATACAATATTTTAACATACACTAAGAGATTCCTAATATTTTGACAGTGCTGACATCTTCAGATATTTCTGGAAAATAAAAACAAACAGCGCCCGCATTGGTGTACCGTTATGTATGTGTTTGTATGGAGTTTATGTTTACTCATTTATAAAAATCCTAGGATTTTTACAACCATATTTTACTTTCATATTGAACAAGATAACCTTGTATCTCTATTTAAGGCGATAAATAATGCGTAAGTGGTCTATTTTAATGATTTAATGCATATTTGGGTATTCAAAAAAATGTGCCGCGTGTGAATGTCAGGGCTGGGAGTAGCGTTCAAAAGGTTAAAAGTAAAGTTTATAAAATTCTACATTTTTTTGGGTATTATAATTTAGATAATTCTTTTCAGAAACAGGTCGAGGTAGGGGTCGTGGAAGAGGTGGAGGTGGAAGAGGAGGGGGTCGAGGAAGCCGCGGTGCCCCTGGCGCACGGGGGACTGGAGAGAGAGGAAGGAAAAGATGTGGATCATGCAGAGAAGAAGGTCATACAAGAAACAAATGCCCCAGATTTAATCAATAATATTGTCAACTGTGATAGTTGTCTTAAAAATAAATGTATATTTTTCAATAAGATCTTTTATTTGTGTGTTGTGAATCACTGAGCGGCCGGAGAAAACCTGGCAGATCAATGCACTTGTAAAATGACCGAAAGAAACAATCTATGTTCAACATATTAAATATTAAACTAGAAATGGGACAAAATAAATATAGATGGTCGAATATTGTTGCTGTAATTGACTTCAATAGCTAAGTCCTGGATTTTCCATTGGTATTAATTAGCTGAATGCCCATTCAAATTATGCAAATAAAAACACGCTTAACTGTGCTACAAATTTCTGATTCTTCTATTATGATCAAAACTCTGCTGGCAGTCCTCTTTGAATTTCTAAGATTTAATTCACAACTGACAAACAGAAAAATATGATACACAATTTTATGTTTTTTATATCGCCGCCGTAAATATAACCGTCTTCGACGCCATCTGAACAGAACCAATTTCGTTTTGGTTTTTTCTGTTTTAATTTATACAAAATGGAATGCACATATGTATTCAAAAAATTAACCAGTCCTACCTACTAAAGAATATAAAAATGCCTAAACAGATATAATTTATATGGGGGTGATGTAAAGCAAAAAAACAAATACATACTGTTATGTACAGCGCTGTGCTCTTGTTTCATTGGTTATGCAGTATACATACCAAGCCCTTGGTACAACAAAATGTCATCAGAGGTAAGAAGTTCGCAAATGAACAGGTCAGATATACTGAACTACAAATACTGTTCCTAAATATCATTCAATTTAGTTTACGAATGAGATTTGAGACCGATTTGATTTTAAGCAATACAAAATGAGCAGTCTCACAACTGAATCACATAACGGTGGTGTAGCAGGTCATCGATGCGGGCTTGGTACATTGATATTTTATTATTAAAATTATCTATCACGATAATCTCTTGTAAGATTCAACTAAAGTACCCGTACACTATACAATGACTGATTTCTTTTTCTTGTCAAGGAATTTCTCTAAGATTAAAATAATCTCCTTAAGTTGGTAAAATTTCTCAAAAGTTGCTTAAATAGGTGTTTTTTTTAAAAATAAGTGAATTAATTAATATAAGTACGCAATATGTATATATTTATTTATTATTTCTTGGACAACATAAGCATATAAATAATACAAATTAAATTATTCATTTGTATTAAGAATATCACACAACTATGTTTTGAAAAGCTGCAACTTCACAGTAATAATGAGTTCCCTTTAAAAATAATAAAATAATTTTAAAAGTAATTATTTCAAGTTGTCGCTTGGGATGGGATCCGAAACATCTGCCAGAAAGGTCAGATATACACAGCAGATTAACCCAGAAAACTACATAGAAGATTCTAAATGGTTGTGAAAACTTAAGAATATTTTAAAATAAAGTTTGTCTGAATGAGTGCATCAATACTTGCACATCCTTCATTGAATGTCAACTTTTTTGTAATAAGTTAAATTTGTGGAAAGTTTTAATTTCTTTTATGTCTGGAAGAGTTAAAGAGTTTAATTATAAAATATTGATTTTTAATTATAGTTTTAGTAAACTTACTTGCTTCCATTTGATGGAATAATTATTCTGCTTTCAAGTGAATTCGAAGATAGCAGGGAAAATGTAAAATCTACACAGTTTCTTAATTTTTTATTTTCTTCAGTCTGTTGGGTTTTTCATTTAAATGTTTCAGTTGTTCTATTTCTTTTAATTGAATCTGTGATTCAGCAGTAGTTTGTGTGAGCATGTCCAGGAGTATCTCAAATTTCAACTTTAAAAGATTATTTTCTTCCTCTAGTGTTTTCAAAGATTTCCTTAGTTTTATATTTTCTTTGTGAGTTGAACCATTTGCACCAGTCTCTGAAATTTTAAATATTTTTAATTTCCTTGCGAGAAATGTACAGGCAGTTGACACCATTTTTAAATATCTAAAGGATCTATTTTGTACCTGAGATCCACTGCCCGTCATCAAAAAACATTTCATGTTCCCCTAATTTTAATTTTATAGGGGGTATCTCAAGGCCTAATTCCCGTGACGCGAATTCAGATCCCAATTCGCGGCTTACTATAGATGAGTCTGATTTTCTTGTAGGTGTCTTTTTGGGAGAAAATTTATTAGAAAAGAATGGCATTTTCATTTATTTGCTACTGTGCACCGAAAACATGGAAACAATTATATTGTTTGTTATTTTTGTTCCCATGACAACAGCAGAGAATTCAATTTAAGTACCGAAGTGTGATTGTTTCACATAGTTGTGAAATCTTAATGTATTCTTAGTATGAATATAGTGAAACGGTTGTAAGTAGGACCAAATAGCAATTTCAATAATTGAAATCAGTTTGATATTAACATTATATAGCATATATTTCAAAAATTTTTTTAGATGGATAGGTATTGTTCAGTTCTAAATGTGTTTTTTTTTTGCTAGCAACTTAAAAGTAAATGTCAAAATTGTTACTCATCTATGGTAAAACTGCTGTCTTATCTATGGAAACTCCTCAGAATATGCCAGAATTGGGGATATGCTCAGAATTAGAATTGAAAAATAAACCGAATAGAGTAGTTAGCGAAGTTGCCTTGAATTATGTATTAATTATTATTTTATAATATTATGAAAATTTTATACTTCGATCATGGCACGACCTATGGCTTTGTTAATGTTTCGTGATATTCCCAAAAAACTCTTCAGTAATTTTTCTTCTCCTGCAGTTACAAAATTTAGACTAAATTCAACATTCGAAGCTGCATGTCTCAAGGAATACGGCAAACCTCTCGTAATTGATCAATTTACAAGAATACCGTTGAATTCTGGAGAAGTGAGTTGTGAAACAGCGTTTTTAGTGTTGCTGACAATAGTATGAATGATATAATACATAATTACATTAACTTGAACATAAATAGATTTTTTTCGCTTTCAGGTACGAGTAGAAGTGAAATACTGCAGTCTGAATATTAATGATGTCAAATACCTAGAAAAAACACTTGAAAATGATAAATCGCTGCCTTTTATTCCAGGATACGAATTGTCTGGAGAAGTTTTGGAGGTAGACATAAAATTATTTTTCATCCTTCATTATATTTGTACATACACAGCACGTAGAAAGTAGTAGTCGAATACCATATTTAATTCTTCTGGGTAAGTGAATGGACGACACTTGCATTTGACATCAATACTTATGAGATATCAGGGGTCAACATAATCAACTTTACAAATTACATGTTTTAAATTATATTAAGTGCAAACACTCTATATAAATAATATTTAACATTTGAACTACTTAATTTACACTTGGAAACAGGCCACCAAAAATCTACAGCCAAAAGAATAGATGAATATACGAGTCTGGCTGGTTTACTGTCCTGCGCATCAATCATCATTACCCGGCGCATCGATAAAATGGTCAATATGAGAAAAAAAACATTCCAGTCTGTTTCTCACACAATTTTTGTGTATCCAATGCAAATAGAAAGGGAAGAAAAGAGAATTCTGTAGATTTACTGATGATTATAAACCGTTTCATGAATTAGACAATATGTGAGGGGATGCCATCGAACATAGATTCCTCTTTGAAATTTTGGCCCAGTTGAGTTACGATTTATGAACCAACCAAGTGTCCCAATTATGTACATACAGTATTTTATAAATTTAATAAACAAATATCTTGGTTTTTTATAATGCTTGTTCCAAAAACAAATCATATTCAAAAGATGAAACCGGATTTATGAGACCTGGTATTGGTAACATACATTTTTCAGCATGGTTAACAATTTGTTGGGAGCTCAGGGTCATGGTGTCAACAAAATAAGAAGGCTAGGGTTAAACAACAGAAACCATGATGGATTTTTCATAATGACTAATCTTAATGTTGAAATCAGTCAAAACCAGTTCAATATTAGCAAGCATTTTATAATGAATATAAACTATAAACCTCATAGTCAGTATTACAAACACATTTAAATGGACTAGCAGAAAGCAATCTATTTACGTGGCTATGGTCAGCATTTCGCTAAAAACTATTTTTCAATCTGGAAAACATAATGTATATTTGGCTCCTAACATTGCATCATCTGCATACAGCAGGCAGGATATAAACAAAACTTTGTTTTCAACTGAAATTATTACATCACACAATGAACGATAGGGGACTATCAAGTTCTTATCTTGATTGAAATATAGTCCCATGATGTGGAATTCACATATGAATATAAAACTGAGTAGATATAACATTCCTAAGAAAAGATTGGGTTGTTTAACTTGGTTTGATCACTGTACAGATGGGGTTTTATTAAATCACATTCGTTTTACATCATTTGGAATATCATATTGTAACGTTTCTTCTTCAGTGAGAATAGTTGTGATTATGGACCTACGACTGGATAATGAGTTTAACGGCGCGGATGATCAGTTGCCACCTATATTTCTTGTGCAGTCTAGGCACAGAAGTTCTAACTAGATCGGTCCATTGTGTTGGCGAGATCTGATTCCTTGAACTATAAATTTTTCTATGGTATTCTCATGTGGCACCTCCAAAATATCTGAGGATTCAGAATCGTTTAATTGCTCAATGTTTAATTCCTCTCTAATCGAGGCAATCCTTATGCAAGCTATCCATAGTATGCGGACTGTGCATTGTCATTGCACCATATTTCCAGAACATCTATATTCTCACTTCCCGCTTTCTCAGGGTCCATATAGGTTCCAGTACCAAAGGAAATATTAGAGGTGACAAGGGTTCTGACCAGTTTCATTTATGTTTGGGTCTTGCCAGATCTTTTTAAGCTTATACGTAGCACACTGTTAAAATATAGATTCAATGGTATTCAAATGGCGTAAAAATATTGTGTACCAAGCAGGTTAAAAATAAATGCAATATTTTTCATGCAGTATTTCTGATAACCTGTCCACGTGTCATTTATTAATGATTATTTAATTTCTTACAATTAAAGACAGAAAATTAGTACTTCTTTCTCAATGTATTTGTACTGAAGTATTATGAATAGGCATAATTTTTTTTTTTAATGAGACTCCACAATAAAATACAGGCGCAACATTTGGGCCAATAGGTTAATGTTTTATGTGCCTAATAATTTAAATTATGATTCTCACCCACAGACTACCAAATATATAAACGTGAACTAATGGAAATTCCTTGTTTCAATATTTTTACTTTGGTATCACTAATGTGATCACTTTGGTACCACTTACGCAATCAAATAGCTCTGTGACTTTTTTTATATATATATATGACTCGATTGGGATGAAAATTTTAACACTGACAATATAATATGCATTAATGTAAAACATACGTCTTGTTTACAAAAAGATTTCATTTTCGAAGATTAAATACTTTTACTGTTGCATAAGTGTGTCATAAACTATCGGATTTATGTTTTCACAAATGTGTGTAAAATGCCCCTCGTCCTGCAACTAACATTCCAAACCCCTCTCCTATATATTCACTTTATTTCATATCTATTCATTTACTGGCCTGTGTTCTCACCTAATTCGTATTATCCAATATGCAAGGCAAGTTGCCTTGGTTACCACACTGAAATTTCACATCTACACAGTATTGGTTGGTTCTTCACTATATCAAAAATTAATCTATGTTTATTCATCTTGAAAAGTATTTAAAAAAATATGCAAGTGCTAAAAATTTTTAATTCATAATTTTAGACAATATTTTTAGTAATGTTTTAAATTTTAGGTTTTCCTTCATAAACTATAAAACTGATTAAATTTTTACACAGAGTAAAAATTTGTATTTTAATCTGTCAAAATCAAAATATTTCCTGATCTCGTACTTGATGCAGGTAGGCGAAGGGTGTGATGTAAGCGTTGGCCAGCGGGTGGTTGGAATCATTGAGTCAGGTCGCGGAGGCCTGGCGACTGAGGCAATACTAGGCACCAACAGTGTATGGGCACTCCCTCCTCAGATACCCTATCCTGATGCTGCAGCAATAGTTTGTGGATACTCCACAGCTATGCTCGCCTTCACACAATATGCACCTTTAAAAGGTAGGTGTACATCAAGCGAGTCAGAGATATTATTCAAAATTATGGTTTGAAGAGTTTATATTTATTACTCATTGTCTAGAAATTGTTACATAGTAAATGCCCTAGAAATATAAAAAAAATTACGGTGACTAAATGTTAGTTGAAATTATATACATAAATATGAATATAAATAATGTAATGGTATTTATTTATAAAATCCTCAATTAAAGATTATTTATAAAATATCGGCAGAATTTATATGAAAAATTGATACAAATCAACATGAGCGCAAACATCATACAAGAGGAAAAGATAGACTGAGACTGCCATTCAAAAAGAAGGCTAAATCTCAGAAAGCGATAATGTACAGTGCGATGAAGATTTTTAACGAAATGCCAGAAAACATAAGAAAGGAGGAGAAACTAAATAGATTCAAAATAAAGCTAAGCAAATATGTGAAAGATAAGTTGTAGTAAAAGAAACAATTTTGATCTTGTTTATATTAAAGCATATATAAAAATATTTAAATATGCACTATATTAAGAATAAATAAATACAATGTATTATTTTAATGAAAACATTGTGAGAATTTGTGATGTTGCAAATTCAAAACATAGTTTTGTGATATTTTTAAATACAAATTAAATTAATCAATTAGAAAGACATACAGAAAAAAATTATCTGTCGAATAATACTTGGTTGGCACCGGGATACAAACCCAGAACTTTTCTTATCTGGGGAAACGCTTTACCATTTCATCATGTCAACCAACTAAGTTTCTGACAAATTTGGGAGTTATATTCTCTAGCCTTTATAAATTATACATTTATTATTTCATTTTTAAAAGCTTTCGATTTTATGTTTAATGTTGCAATGTCAGAACATTGTTCTGTGATGTTTTATAAAACAAATTTAATTAATTAATTAGAAAGATATACAGAAGAAATCTATGCAAAAAACCCATTGTTTTTCATTACAGCATAAACAGCATTACTCTTAAAAGAGTATCTCAAATTAAAGATCTTGGATATTATTTGATGAAAAACTATCATTTGTTCCACACATTAATGAAATCACCAATAAAGCTATGAAATGTCTTGGTCTTGTATTAAGAACGGTGAAAGATATTAATTCACTTAAAGTTTTATACATGGCTGTAGATCGTAGCAATTTAGAATTCAACTCAAGTATTTGGTCTCCATTCTATAAAGTGCACAAATTAAAATTAGAAAGGGTTCAGCATAAATTTTTAAGGTTTATTGACTTCAAACTGTGTATATCTGCTGAATAATTGAATTATGATTTTCTAATGAGCACTCTTAATTAAACTAACTTGCCGTGTAGAAGAACTTCAAGTGATTTATTATTTTTATCTAAAATAGTAAATGGCATACTGGACTATTATTTTTATTTAAAATAGTAAATGGCATAATTTAACTGAACTGATTGTATACCACATTCCTGCGCGGAGTACCAGGTCGTCGGTGCTGTTCCAAGTAAATTCATCATTTACTAATTTTCATAGGAATGCACCCACACAAAGACTTCACAGGCTTGGGAACAATTTTGGTCTTGTAGATATATAAGACTTCACAGGCTTGGGAACAATTTTGGTCTTGTAGATATATAAGACTTCACAGGCTTGGGAACAATTTTGGTCTTGTAGATATATAAGACTTCACAGGCTTGGGAACAATTTTGGTCTTGTAGATATATAAGACTTCACAGGCTTGGGAACAATTTTGATCTTGTAGATATATTCCGATATTTTATGTTTAAATATAAGTGATGTTTTTAATGCTGTTCCGAGTCAAAGATACAACTAATTTTGATACTCAGCCATTCTGTGTCGAACCTAAATTTTTATTCTTTTTCCGTCTTGAACCTTTATTTTTTTATTTTATTTGTTTTGCTTGTTTTTTAATTTCTATTTTTCTATTCTTATATACATATATATATATATATATATGTATATATATATATATATGTATATATATATATATATATATGTATATAAGATATAAGATGTATATATATATATATATATATATATTCCATGCTACTTGTGTAGCTGCTCATGTGTTTTTTATTACCAAATCTATTTTGTAAAAGCCCATAAGGGCGTTAATAAATAAATTATTAGGTTGGGTAAGATTAATAAGAACGTTATGGGTTTAATTTCAACTTTATTTTCAAGGCACGCTCAGACTACGAACGACACACACGGCAAAGGCGGTGAGAAGAGTGCCATGTCCCTGAAGTTAGTTGCGCATCCTTCCTTCTAATGGCAATCCTGGTAATCTCTTGTAGTGGTTATCCTGGAATACGGCCTTTGAATATTTGGCGCGTAACACTCTCCCAACCTGAAAGTTGTTGGGTCCACCCAACAGGAACTACCTTCTTATTCCTAAAACAAAATATTGGATTATATATGAAATCAGTATCTCATTATTGGAATCACCTCACAATGACAGGACACTTTCCTTCATTGTTTTGTACCCGTACCACTCCTCTTTACTTGATGCTCATTGGAGCTCTCCCACCGCTCGACCTTAAAGGGAGCACTCAAATTCTCAACCTTGAAGGGAGTCACAATTCTCAACCTTACAGGGAGTTCTCAAAATTCTCAACTTTAATGGGAGTACTCAAATTCTCAACCATAAAGAGAGTTCTCACAATTCTCAACCTTGAAGGGAGTAACAATTCTCAACCTTACAGGGAGTTCTCAAAATTCTCAACTTTAATGGGAGTACTCAAATTCTCAACCATAAAGAGAGTTCTCACAATTCTCAACCTTGAAGGGAGTAACAATTCTCAACCTTACAGGGAGTTCTCAAAATTCTCAACTTTAATGGGAGTACTCAAATTCTCAACCATAAAGAGAGTGCTCATAATTCTCAACCTTGAAGGGAGTCACAATTCTCAACCTTACAGGGAGTTCTCAAAATTCTCAACTTTAATGGGAGTACTCAAATTCTCAACCATAAAGAGAGTGCTCATAATTCTCAACCTTGAAGGGAGTCACAATTCTCAACCTTACAGGGAGTTCTCAAAATTCTCAACTTTAATGGGAGTACCCAAATTCTCAACCATAAAGAGAGTGCTCACAATTCTCAACCTTACAGGGAGTCACAAATGCCATTAACTTACAACCCATCTTAACCTTCTAGTAGGTCAATTAGGTCCTCTCGGTCTCTCGTATCCCCACTGCTGTCATCAGAGTCAGAAGTGCCTTCATTTAATGGGGCATATAACCTCATTGCATCGGCTGGAACAACAGCAGTGAAATTTTTATACCCACGCATACCTTTTATACTTTTTATCTTATACCTGTCATTTCCTAAAACAACTATTACTTTATAAGGCCCTGAATACTTTCCATCCAGTTTCTTATTCACTCCACTCATTGTACATGCTGGTGAACCCTTCCACAAAACCAAATCACCTACTCTATAACTCCTGGCTGGTTTCCTTTTCTTATCATACTGCTCCTTCATTCGTACTGCCACTTTCTTTAAATTCTCTCGAGCCTTTTGACGTAAGGTTTCTACTGACAATTGACGACTACTCGTTTCCATACCTGGAAGCAACGTGCTTTTGAAGCTAAACATGAGTTCAAAAGGAGATACTTTGGTCGACTCGTTAGTGGTGTTGTTAATGCCTTGGATTATGTTTGGTATTAATTCATCCCATTTACTCTGGTCACTTACACTCGTCCGCATAGCATCCAAAATTGTTCTATTTATGCGTTCCACTTGCCCATTCGCCCGCGGGGTGGCAATCGCATTCATTGTGTGTCTGAATTGTTTCCTGTTCGCCAACTCTTTGAAATATCTACTTGTGAAAGCTTTACCACGGTCCGTTATAACATGAGATGAGGTACTAAAGTATGCAAATACTTCCTCTAACAGTCTAATAGTTTCCATTGAGCTTACAGTTTTTGTCGGTTTTGCGATTACAAACTTGGTGAAGGCGTCGACTAGCACCAATAGATATTTAAATTTTCGCCTAGATTGATTAAATGGGCCTAAGTGGTCTATGTGGACACATTTCATTGGTTCCTCGGGTTTTTGGATGGGATGGAGTTTGCCTTCTTGCTTTCCATAATTGCCCTTTTTGTAGGAGCACTCTAGGCATGCATTCACGTATTTACGTATGAAACGAGTCATCTTTGGAAACCAGTATTCACTCTTAATTCTTGCTTCACAACGTTTTAACCCAATGTGACCAATATCGTCATGATACTTGCGAACTAAATTAAACCGAGCTCCCTGGGGTACAACTAGTCTATTTCCATTTAATGTTTCCCTGTATAAGCGTTCATCCGTGAATTGAAAATCTTTTACCACTCCACTATCAGCCTCATTATTTTGGAGTAGACGTATTATTGACTGCAATTTAGAGTCTTGCAATTGTAAAGTCAAAAACCAATCAGCATGGTTAATCGAGCAAACATTAAGGATGGGTAATTCAATGGGATTACGACTTAATGCATCCACATGCTTCATTTTGTCTCCTGGCCTGTATTCGATCTCCATATCGAAATCCTGAATACTTAGCCACCATCTAGCTATTTGCGGTATTATATCTCGTTTGGTTAAGGTGGATTTAACTGCCACACAATCAGTTACCACTTTGAATCGCAACCCCACCAAATATATCCTAAAACGTTTTAAAGATTCTACGACAGCAAGTGTTTCCAATTCATAACTATGGTAATACTTCTCTTCTCTTGTAGTGACACGACTAAAATAATAAACTGGTTTTAAACAGCTATCTGATTGTCTCTGTAATAAGATTCCCCCCAATCCATTCTTGCATGCATCGGTATGCACTTCAGTCTCTAAAGATCTATCATAAAGGGCTAACACCGGCTTGGAAGTAAGAATGGTTTTTAATTCTTGGAATGAATTTTCTTGTGAGTCTCCCCAACCCCAGACAGTGTGTTTTCTAGTAAGCAATGTTAACGGTTGAGCAATAATGGCAAAATTGCGAACAAACTTCCGAAAGTAACTTGCAAGTCCAATAAATTGTCGAACTTGGTGAACATTAGTAGGTTTCTGAAAATCTAGAACTGCACTAATTTTCCGATTTCCTGGCCTGATTTCCCCGGCTTTGACTTCGTGACCCAGATAAGTAATCCCAGTCTTTAAGAAGGAACATTTACTCAGATTAAGTTTTAAGTTGGCCGCTCTTATACGTGCAAGTATCTTGTCTAACAACCGGATACCCTCTGGAATATCTATCGATGGTATCAGGATGTCATCCATAAATGCCAGGACTCTTTCATCCTTCATGCTTCCCAGCACCCTATTAATCAAGCGTTGGAATACTGCTGGGCCATTGGCAAGTCCAAATGGTGTTTTCACATACTCGTATTGGCCATCAGGAGTTACAAATGACGTCTTATTAATAGATTCCTTAGCCAGAGGTACCTGGTGGTATCCCTGCGCCAAATCTAGATTCGAGAAATATTTACATGTTCCCAATTTATTTAGTTGATCTTCGATGTGAGGTAATGGAAAACGATCTTTTATAGTAATAGCATTGAGTGCTCGATAGTCTACGCAGTCTATAGTCACCTGATTTCTTTTTTACAAGAATCACTGGAGAGGCATAATTCGAATTTGATTCGTGAATGATATTGGCTTCTAATAGTGAATTTACTTTGGACCTAACAACTTGGTTTTCCGCAAATGACAATCTGTATGGCTTATGGTAAATCGGTTTTGTAGTTGTTAAATCAATTGTCATCTCAGTTAGGTTTGTGGTTCCCAAATCATACTCATGCTTTGCAAATACTCTCATGTGATTGTTCAACACTCTCATCAACTCATTTTTACTGTCAGCAGGCACATCTCCCATCTGAATATCTCCCACACTCAACATGAAAATGCTCAATTTCCTTGGGACTGGCATTTTTAAGTGCTCTGAAACTTCCGTTTCTGCCGCAACTGAAGCAGCAACTGATCCATTAGGTTTGACTGAATTTTGCCAAAACTGACTGAAATTTTCGCAACACTTCTCTGCACGGGTGATAGTCTGTCCCGCTTTCCAGTGAACAGGATTATTCCCCATATTGGACACTGATATAAGGCCCGTCTCGCCACACACAATGGTCGCGGGAAGCATGTAGCACGTCTCTCCCATTTCAAAGTATCGGGGCTTGGTGCAGACTGTGGACCCCTCACCTCCGACGATTTCAACTGAGACATATGATGTCTCTCCTGGCTCTACGACCACTTCCTCCCTCGACTTGACTGTGATGCGCGGTTCCTCACATACTTGTATTTTTTCGAGTTGGTCTTCAGCATTATAATCAACTCGAGCCAACCCCTGGCTCACGGTGAAAATGACACCTGGGTGATTGAGAACCGGCTGCCCAATAATAAGTTCAGCCCCCTTCATCTCCGCATCTGATAACAGAGCTCTCGTGTCTAGTTCGACACTATCAACCTGGAGCCTGAAGATAACTTCACCCAGTGATAATGTTATGCCTCCAGCGAACCCAACCAGTGGTTCCTGGTTCTTGTCAACTTTCAGATTGAGAGCGGCTGCCACTTTCATTGACAGGATATTCATTTGACTACCACTGTCTAGGTATGCTGTTATTTTATGCTGATTTATTTTTACTTCCTTGAAAAATGCATTATCTGTTAACCCCACGAGTAAGACGTTGGTTCTTCCTACCTTTGCATCCTCAGGTTTTTTTTTCATCCAGCAGTCCTTTAGGATGTGCCCCCGTTTTCCACACCCCTTACAGTTTCGTTGATCTAATCGGCGACACTCCTTGGAAGAGTGCCCCCGTCGCCCACAGCTGTAGCAGCTGATCGTTCTGCCCAGGGGTTGCCGATCTCGATCTCGTCTCACATCTTTAAAATGACTCCGAACGGGTTGGACTTCAACCCTTGATGGGTGCCCTTTCCCAGTATGCGGTACCCTATAACTGTCCAATGATGACAGAAACCCTGTATAGAGTTCCTGTGGACTCGTGCACTGGAATGCCTTGGAATTTGCCTGAAGTTCCGCTGGCAGTCCCCGAATGATGCACGAAACTGCATCTTCATTATCGATGCGGCACCGGTAAAGTAGGGCCATTTTTGCATGAAAATAATGCGTCATCGACTCGTCCGCCATCTTCTTACGAGCGGCGAGTTCCTCTATCGATTCTGCGAAATCGTGATGCTGCGGGAAAGCTTTAGTTAGGTGGTCCTTCCACTCAGTCCAAGAGAAGTCATAGTCATCAAGCCGGTTGAACCACTCTTTGGCTTCACCCCCCAACTTGGACTGCATGTAAAAGGACTTTGTATACTCGTCCCAGTTGTGGATGGTTCCCAACTGATCAATTTTCTGCAGCCACGTGTTGACATTATATGACTTACTGTCAGGGTCAAACCTCGATATCAGTTGATCACCTCTCATGCGCGATGCCGCCACCGGTAATTCACTTCGCGCAAGGTAGGATTCTACCATCCCCTTCAGCTTGTCTTTCATCAGACGTTTTAACAGAACACCGGCGGACTCATTGCTCGAGGTCGACTCGCTCTCAGTGTCAATATTCTCCTTCCTCGATCTTCGGGTGTAACGGGATCCTCGCGCGTGGCGTTTCATTATTCCGTCACCTGTTCAAATTACACTACAAACTTGTTATCGGACAGTTAAAATTGCACAATTAAGAAACTGTGATTCACTATTAAGTCACTCCAAAGGTCAGAATTATACCCGGTTCAATTTATTTTGCGCGCCAACAAGGGAATCAAAATGGCGTCACGGCGTCGTACATATGAGCAGCACGTGGGTATATTGTGGTTACCGGA
Organism: Eubasilissa regina; assembly: GCA_022840565.1. Lineage (NCBI taxonomy): Eukaryota > Metazoa > Arthropoda > Insecta > Trichoptera > Phryganeidae > Eubasilissa > Eubasilissa regina. The sequence goes on from JAINEB010000013.1 coordinate 21,288,388, forward strand.
ATATTCACGTTTATAACTTATAATCGTCTTTTTTCGAGCTAACACTTTATCCCACTTCTGAATTATTAGGTTGGGTAAGATTAATAAGAACGTTATGGGTTTAATTTCAACTTTATTTTCAAGGCACACTCAGACTACGAACGACACACACGGCAAAGGCGGTGAGAAGAGTGCCATGTCCCTGAAGTTAGTTGCGCATCCTTCCTTCTAATGGCAATCCTGGTAATCTCTTGTAGTGGTTATCCTGGAATACGGCCTTTGAATATTTGGCGCGTAACAAAATATATAATGAAAAAACATTCAGTTGCCACCAGGATACAAACCCAGAACTTTTCCAGATACGAAAAATTCAGAGTTTGTATCCCGGTGGCAACTTTTTTTTTTTCTATACATATTTCTAATTGATTTGATTAATTTATTTTAAGAAATTAAATTTTCATTTTGCAGAAGGAGATATCGTGCTAGTCCTGGCGGGAGCTGGTGGATACGGATTAGCTGGAGTAGAAGTAGCTGCAACCATCTTTAAGGCAAAGGTTAATTAGACTCAGGGCCGGTTGTGTGAAGTAAATTTAAATTATGTAACAGTAGTAAATTTTTATTATGGTAACTTTTTGCTAACGCCCGTGGTTAAAATTGTTTGAACGTCAAATGTACCATTGTCATACATTGTAGATGAGATGTCTATAGCCACGACAAATAATCATGAAATATTCTTTATTCTATGCGTTATCTATGGATTTTTTCGCCTCCGCATTCGAAATCTGTCACATTGGTGGTGAAATTTTTTTGGATTATGTGTTAATGTATATTAAACTACGGGATCATCATCGGATGTCCTCTCATATCACTAAAATAGCAGGATAATGAATGATTAATTGTCATATATTACAACTTTCAAAGTATCAATGTGTCAGATGACTTTGAACAGCTGTGAAGAGTCCTCCATATTTAACATCGATTCTCATTTTACTATCGAATATCGGAAAGTAAAATGAATTTACTACGGGACGTATTTGCGAGAAGTAAATATTTTTTTACCGATGATCAAACAACCCGTTATCGCAATTTTTTTTACTTTAGTTACTTTTTTTACTGAAGTAAAAAGTTACTAATGATCAAACGACCGGCCCTTAGCGTATATGTATTTATATAAATTAAATTAGCATATATATAGACTTATATGCTGGCAGAAAAGTATTTGTATTTTTGTTATTACAGGTTATCGCTGTGGCAGATACAGATGGTAAAGCTAGTTTACTCCGAGATCGTGGTGCATTCGCAGCCTACAAAAACGATCTGAAACATAACTTGAAAGAAATCATGAAGGCGACCAAAGACAAGGGCGTGAACCTTATATACGATGCTGTCGGGGGCCCAATTATCAATACAGTTGTTAAATGGTATATTTCTCAAGCTTGTATTTTCATTTCTTTAAATTTCATCGCTAATTGTATTTGCGAGATGTTGAAAATTTGTAATGAGTTTATAGAAAATGATATCTTTAAAAGTATAAGTGATTAAATCAATTCTATTTTTTTACAGCATCAGCGACACAGACAAAGGCCTGATAATTGGAACATACCGACTTAAAAAAGAAAATATGGAAACTCAAGAAAATAAATTTGAAAAGATTGAATCGATCAAGTCTGAATCCGGTGAAAAACTAGAAGGGAGGAAAGAAATTTCTAGCGAGGAAAAGGATAAAGTTGGTGAAAAATCAAAGGAGAAAGAGAGCAAAAAAGAAAAGAAAGCTGATAATGAAGAAAACGAATCAGCCATATTGTCACAAGAAGTTGTGGATAGATTTAGAAATGTAAACATTTTTAAATATCGGGATGAAAATCAAGAAGATTATTACAGTTTAGTAAGCCAGATTTTAGAGTATTATGAGGAGCAGGTGATCTCAGCTCACATCAGCCAAACGTTCCAGCTGGGCCAGGTGAACGAAGCAATCGACTATATTAAAGGAAAGATGTGTACGGGTAAAGTGTTAATCAAAATAAAAGACAATTAATTACTGTATAAGTGAATAATGTTTTAGTATATAAAATCAATCCATTTCATACATCCGTGTCTGCAAATGTTATTAAAAATGTAGAATAAATATTGATTTGAACTTATTGCTTTCATATTGTATAAATGTTTTCAAAAATTAAAGAATAATTATTTATATCTATGTTTATGTCTATACTAAAATAACTAAATTATAATTTATAATAAAAACACTTTCACGGGCATCTTTGCCAGAATTTATTAAAATCACAATTTATATAATAACTGTAAATATTTGTTTCAATTTAATTATATTTTATTAAAAATATTGTTCTAAAGTTTTAAATTACCTTAAAAATGTAGCTTGCGGTACAAATTCATCCAAAATATTATGTCGCCATTATAACATTTGGCTTAACTTATTGCATATTAGCTGCACTAGCATAGTAAAATAACAACATGATAAAGTAGCTTAATACTAGTGTAAATACCACTCGCAAGCGTTAAGGCTAGAGCTCAGCCCGGGAAGTTCTCTCAGATACAATACAGATATGCAAATATAGATACAAGGCACTCTTGTTAGCACCAGTCGGCCATGTAAGAGAATCCACTGAACAGGTTGTGGTCCTGAGTTGACAGAACTCGCGGTTCCTTGGGAGGAGTGAGGACCGCACGCTCAGATGTAAATTCACTGTCAAAGTTACTCACATCTTCTAGAGATGTTATGGTTGGCACAAATGGTGGTTTAATGTTACGTAACAATAGTTGATCCCAGGCAATATTGCGGAAGAAAGCTTGTTTCTTTACATCTTCCGCATCGCGCTCGCTGGATCCCAGACGACGCTCGGGGTTCTTCCGCAGCAGACGTCTCATCAGAGCTATTGATTCCAGTGACAGCATACGGGGGTATCGTACCTCGTCATTCACTATGGAGTCGAACACTTCTCCTTCATCGTCTCCAGGGAAAGGAGATTCGCCGACCAACATTTCAAAAATAAGAACCCCGAGACCCCACCAGTCCACGGCGCGGGTGTAGGACGTCTCAGTGAGCACTTCCGGGGCTAAGAATTCCGGGGTTCCGCAGAACGTTCCTGTTCTGTCACCCCATCCCATACCTTCCTTGCATAAACCAAAATCTGCAATCTTCACATAACCCTCTGTGTCTAACAACAGATTGTCAAGTTTTAAATCTCGGTATATAATATTATTCTCGTGTAAGTATTGCAATCCAAGAACAACACAGGCAGCGTAGAATACCGCGCGAGGTTCGCTGAAGACGTCCGAGTGGATATGCATCATGAGATCTCCACCAGCCGCATACTCCATAACGAAGCAGACATGTGCATCTGTTTGAAAGCAGGCAAACAGGTTCACTAAGAAGGGGTGTCGTATTGCATTTGCGACTTCAAAAATTCGTTTTTCTGAGAGTAGCGAGTCCACTTCATCTCGTGCAATGATGTCACCCTTCTTCAGAGCTTTAATGGCAAAGTATTCTCCAGTTGACTTGTACTGCCCTAATATAACTTTTCCAAAATGACCGCGACCGAGAACGCTCAAAAATTTGAAACAATCCATACTCATAGTATCGGAAAGTCTTTGCGAATCGTACGATTTTTCCCTATATTCAGGTACAGGCTGTATCACCGCTTTGACACTTGCTGTGGTCTCCATAATTTCTTCAACAGCAAAATCAAATGATTTTGGAGACGGGGACGGAGGATATTCGACAATGGGTGTAGATGTCATGGAAGAGACAGTGGTTGAGCTTTGAATAATGGTAGTATTATTGTCTCTCCAGTCTTCTACATTGAGAAAATCGAATTCTTTCAGAGCGACTTGCAATTCTTTTTCCATTCGAAGAGCACTTATATTTGGCTTGGAAGTTTGAGCAGGTTTAGGTGGGGGAGTGGGTGTCACCGGGACACCGAGTGGCCGGATACCGGCCAGTCCGCCGACTGTGGCATCGGGGTTCTCGGCTGAGCCCTCTTGCTTATTGTCAACGTGGATGTTCTCGAAGCTCAGCTGGCTCGCAGGAGGCATGTGAGCACTGGAAATATTCTGTATGGAAGGTGATGATCTTTTTAGCAATCGGCCCCAAGTAGCGACATTGATGTTCATTTGATTCGCTCGAGGAATATTCTTTACTTGTTGTTTGAATATTTTTCTTTGACGTTGTAGTTTGGGTTTCCGCGAAATCATAGGATTCAGGAATTTTATCTCCGCAAATAGCAAACCCTGAGGTTCCAGCTGTAGAGCCATGCCGTGACGAATATCATCAATAAATTCTTCTAGGCGTAAAAATTTTACAGCGCACAATCCTCTCCAATCTTTCCAGTGGACTCCGATCTCCAATTCGCGTGATTTGTCCAGTTCGATTGAGAATCTGTAACGAAAGATGGAATAAAAAAATACTTAAATTTATATACATGTACAGAATGTTATATCTACTATTTGTACTTGCGGATAAGCAAAATTTTTGGGACTGATAAAATTAAGATTAGTTTATAATTATTTAAAACGAAAATAACATAAATTGGAAAATTATTTCTGCTGCTCATAAAAGAGTTGACACCACAGTAAGATATATGACTAGATTAAGTTGATGGTACTTTAAAATACCAATCAGGATAGAAAGGACTAAGGTAGAGTAAATTAATTGTTAAGGAAAACACATTCTTATTGTGAAGTTGTAATTATTCAGAACAGACGGTCTGTGATATTTTAAATACTAAATTAATGTATTAATTATAAATATACACATATAAAATCAATTTTGTCGAAAAATATTGTTTTTGCGTCACCGGGATACAAACCTGAATCTCTATTTCAAATCCGGTGACGCAAAAACAATATTTTTCGACAAAATCGATTTTATATGTATATATTTATAATTAATACATTAATTTAGTATTTAATATATTAACTTGACTATATCCTATCATCTACAATGATTGCTTTTGATTAACATTTATATTAATGTTTTTTGGGATTATCTTAATATTAAACATTTGAAATGCTCACGGAAATGTCTAGAAAACCACATAAAAGAAAAATCTAAGAAATGAACCATGTTCATCCATTGATACCATTGAACCATGTTCATCCATATCCATTGAACCATATCCATTGAACCATGTTCATCCATTGATATGGCAGTTAGTGATGAGCTAAACTATTGTGTGATAGGTATTCAATTGTAATGCTGATTGGAGATTTGTTTCTAGTGTATTAGTGATTGCTCGCCAAATTATGAATAATGAGTTCTTTATAATCATTATAATCCATCACAAACCTTAGTCACAATCACAGTTAAAATAATGGCTCATCACTAATGGCAATTGACATTGTAGTGTAATAATATTTCAAATTTTTATTAAACCAAACTTTGCATGTACTGTACACACAACTGAGTATTATTTTTATCACAACCATAGTTTCGAAAGGTGCAGTCTCTCTGTTGATGAGAATTACAACTATATTTGCGATAAAAATAATACTCAATTGTGGGTGTAGTATAGTTTGGTTAAAAAAAAAAAACTGTTTATTTAATCATCAAGGAATAATGTTGAAAATTGATTAAAGTTATATGAAACCAGAAGCGAATTGTTGAAAATACAAAAACTTCTAAGAATAAGGGGACTAAAAAATATTACGTTTTATTATGTATAAATAAATAAGGCTGTTATCTCTGATGCACTTTTAAAATGATTAAATAGTATATAGAAATACATCCATTGTAACATGTAAATACATCCAAAATATTGTATGTGCACTTATCTGTCAGGAGATGACATTAAGTTCAACTCTTTTAGCGACACTTAATTTTTAACAGTGATGGCATTGCCACTGCTAAAAAGCGTAAATGCCAATGGGCCGCAGACGCGAGACGCAGAAATAACTGATACATAATATTTTTTTTGTATGTCCTTTCACATCCCGGTAGGTACGTGCATAAATATCCACAAGACAAAAATGACCTTGAGGACGTCCAAAGTCTCGATGTATACACAAAATAATCAGAAGCAGGGGGAATGACATGGTGAATATTGATGGAGGACCTAAGACAGCGGCGGAATCTTAGGGAGGCCTTCGTCCAACAGTGAACTGATAATGAATTTTAGCAGCACATTGATTTTTTGGCATTACACTCCTCTACAGATCATGCCTATTCTAAAAAAACTAAGACTGTTTGCTGTATCCTAATAGTAAATGTTTAGATTGCTATTACATATCATACAATGTTCATTCATTCAACAATGGTGTCAGAACCAACTTTGTCGCCATAAAGATAGAAACATTGACATATGATAGATAGTTTTTATTTTAATATAAACATTACACATACATGAATGTGTAGTCCTAAGTCTATTTTTGAGTGTTTTTGTGGTTTTTGATTGGTCAAATCAAACCCTTAAGATTAATATTGTTATTTTCAGTACAAACTAGGATATTTACGATGTTAGGCAAAACATATTTTGAAAATATGAATCTTCTCCCATGGATTTCAAATTTTTAAACTGTATTTTATATTGTGTATTTATAAACATTATATATTGTTTGTGTAAAGGGTTAATAAATATATCCGCCTGCAAACGTCCTCAAAAAAGTTTGCTCTAGATATAATATGGAACGATGTCTGTCTGTCACTCCCTCTACATTAGATAATTTACATTGAAATTACTGTGCGAGCTGAGCAGTACTTAAATATGTATCGTCTAATTTTAAAATACTAGGAGTTTCATCCATGCCTCATAATTTAATAATCATATTTTTCTTAAATATTATATTTAAATTGCTTAATGTTGTCTCTGTAACACCGCTCTTTGGAAATCACAATTTCTTATAATGAAACAATATAAATTTAATTGTTAAAATAAAACTGTGTTTTTGGAGGGAATCTGATTTCCAGCCACATGTCTCCATCACAGCTATTGATAAAATGTTCAACATTACTATTACACAGCAGTAGTATAATAGATTTGGCATGTTGGAATAAACTGAAGCAATCTATGTTCTTTGTTGTCAGAAAGCTATTTTAATTAAATAGATGTTGAAATTGTACCAACACTGTTTCGTTACAGTTTTGAGATTAGAAAAATATAAATGTGTGTATGTAATAGTTGAAATACAATATGTATTTATAAATGTACACAATACATACATACAAACATGAGATTATCAAAATTACCTGAATAAATGTTTAACAGAAAAGTTCAAGGCATTTAACAAAGGTCAATTATCTTTTTTTTGTTTCATTTGTGTTGATTCTCATAGTTATCTTAAAATGGTGTGATTAGGAGACTTTTCTTGTTGTATTAAATAATTGAAAATTGTTATTACAATGGAATAACTGTGAGAAATTACAGCTTATATGCCACGCATTCTTTATTTGTTGGTGATGTTAAAAAAAAAACATTTTATTTAGAATAGTGCAGAGACTGAGTGAATATTAATTTTTCACAGATGTAAGGGTGCAGGGTTCAATCTTTGTACTCGCTATATACAAGTTAACCTGATTTTTAGAACAGGATACTTAGACTCGGTTTTAAAAATATCAAGAAAGGTTTCCATAAAATGGCTAACATTTTTAATATTAAAATATACTATAAAACAAAAATTTGTATTTGTAGAGATATAAAAACTATGTACTTAAAATATTTATTCAGATAATTTCATATAATAATATTATATATTAATGATCGCCCTTTAATAAAACAAATCTAAAACTAACTTGGAACACACAGCACCTGGGGACAGCCATATCGCAGGGGACCAATCATATAAATTAAATAAGATTATTCTCAATGTAACGGTCCGATTCATAGAGGGGTCGAGTCTCATTGGAGGACATTTCATAAAACTCCTTATATAACACATTTATTTTTCACAATCCATCTTGACACAAGATTCAACCATCTGGATGTTTTCCATTGTGACATATCTATGCACGACATATCTATTTTTATTAATATCATGAATGAATTATGATACCCACTGATAAGGATAGCTTATTTGCGTTTGTGTTAAGTAACATGCTCCGTGAGAATTGCAGCATTAACAAAATATTTATCAATCTTTAATAAAATTCAAAACTGTTATTTATTATCTCAAAAAGAACAGCAAAGCTAATCGTTAAAAAAGTTAATTATAGGAATACCGATTCCAGGTACTTGAATTCAATGCGTGTCTAATAAGGATATTAATTAAAAATCCAATTTTTGCTCCTTAATTTGTACATGCTCGATTAAAGGATAATTTCATGAAGCAAATGACTATAGAAAAACCTTGCTTAGTGTAAAATCAATTTCTCAAACAAAATGATATTTACCGCTTTACCGACTGATTAATCAGTTAACACGGTTATCGTTTTCCTTTTTTATTTTATTTTCTGATGCAGACCTTAATATGGAAAGTACCGAAATTTGGACAGAGCAATGGCCAGCTATGTAAAAATCCTACGATGAAATGAAAAAGTCAAGCTCTGTTGAAACATCACTGCTCCAATATTTTGCAAAAAAATAGTCTACATTCATGCAGTTATTTTATTTTTTTATCCTCTAATATATTAATAATATAAGTTATATGTAGTGTATTTTTTCAAATTATATACAGCAGATTTGAGTTTGATCTTATTGTTTATTATATTAAATTTATGCAATTTCGCTCAGTGGCGAGGTAATTGAAGACTGAATTAATTGTGTTTTCCTTCAATAAATTAACTTACCATCCCGTTTCCCCATAGGGATAGATAGGTAGAGAATATAGAATGCCACACACTTCTTTCTTAGAATACAACTTTTGTCCCACACACTTCTTTCTTAGAATACAACTTTTGTCTCATTCATTTTTATGTCTTCAATTGTTGAAACTTCTACAGGACAGATTCCAATATCTGGTGCCTCCTAATTTGTTCATTCTTCACTCTATTGTATACAGATTTTCTACACTTGCATGTGAGCGACCGCATTTCCACTGCATTTAGTCTACTTTCAATTTTCGTTTGCTAATTCCATATGCGTAACTTAATGTAAGTTGTGTTTAATGTAACTGTGTAAAACTGTTTACATTATTGAATGAGATCACAAGAATAATATTTTAGTCATCGCATGTATACAAGTGTTCTAGTGTTTTCACTATTTAGAGCATAGAAATGGAAAAAAAAATGCTATAATACATTTTTCATTGTACATTCGACACGGCTAAAACACACGGTCAGGTGTAAAATCTTTTTTTTTTTTAATTCAAATTTGCACCAATTTACACATTTGTCGTGATGAAATATACACGAGTGTGCATTAATCATTAACACCCAAAACAATTCCACTAGCTGTCATTAACATCATTTTGTTTTAAATTTTTTCTTTGTTAAAAAAAAGCATAGCAGATATAAACATTCATGAGTGTGTAAATATCCAAAATATATTATAACATTTGAAAATAAAATGTCAATGTTTAGTTAGAGCCGTAGAAAATGTAAATTATTTTCAAATAAACAGTGAAAAATATTCATCAAATTGAAACAATAGAAGCTAAGAATAGAAAGACTCCAATATTGTATTGTTTACATCTTTAAGAATTTCCTATCAATTCATTAAATCATCCTTTAAAAAAATTATACAATAAACATATTATTTCAAATGTTAACTTCCCAGGTACCCTTGCATATTTAAAATAGGGAAATGAAAAAATAATTCAAGGATTGTCCTAATCTTATGAAATTATTGCAAATGAATTGGGTAAACAATTGATAATAAAAGGACCTTGAAGTTGATGAGAACATGAACAATTAACAGGTTTTAAAATCAATTCAAATGAGTCATTAACCCTTGGCTAACCAATTCACAACCTGCGAGTATCAAACTTAACAAACCACAAATATGAACCGTCATAGTCCAGTACATAATTAAGGGTGAGCTCACCTTTGATCCCATGCCTGCTGGGAGCAAGGTTTCCAACTGGTCTGAGCCACCGTGTGGTTGTCCAACTTGATAATGGCCATAATTTCATTGCTGGTCTCCTCCTTGATGCTGTAGGACTTGATGGAGTTGCGGATGGTCACACCCTTGACGAAGGAACGCAAGTCGGAGGGGCTGGCATTGTGGTCCTTGCGCGTGCGACCTGGCACATCCTCCAGGAGATCCTGGCAACCCATGAGTCGTACCTCCAGCTGTCCCGTGACCTGTACCACTTGTGAAGGCGGTCCTCCCTGCGGCAGTAGGCTGGTGCGCCCGCTTCCCAGGCTAGTGTAGCCAGCATGCGGGCTCGCCTGCAACTCCCAGCTTACCTCCTGCGCCACGGGGCTTCGCGCGGGTAGCTCCAACCTCCGCATGTCCAGTGAGCGACGTAACAGATCCAATTTCTGACTGGATTCAGTCAGACTGGCTTGTGCCTCTTGCAGAGCTTTCTTATCCGGAGCCTTGGTGCTTTGCAGTAGTCTGATTGCATTTTTGGATCCCTCCACGACAGCGGTCTCGATCCGTAATCGGTTCCGCAGCTCGGAGATCCGCTCGTCCAGCGAGGACTCTCCACCGGGTTCGCCGCGATTCTCCCCATTAGAACCCGCCACATGCTCATTGGATCCATCCTTTTGTCTGCTTTGTCGCAACTTTAGAATCCTAAGCTTGAGGTACTCTATCTTGACCTTGGAGTCCTGCAACATTTGGTGGGCTTCGGCGAGCAATTTCTTGTCTCTGGATTGATGACCTCCGCTTATGCTTTGAATCATGTTCTCAGCACCCTGTTTCACCTTTAATTCTATGTTGAGCTGTTTCTCTAGCGAGGCTAGTCGTCTGTCCGAAAACTTCCCGTCCCCGAGGTGATGAGCATGGTCTGTGTTGGACGACAGGAAGACATCGTCGTCGTACGAGATGTTTAACGGTGATTGCTGGGCAGTCTGCCCCCTGGACAAGATGATCTGAGATTCCAATTCTTGTAATTCTGAATTGAGCTCCTTCAACTTAACGTTGGCTTTCTTCACGATGCTGGCGACGTCCGACAGCGACCGTCGGTCGGTGGCGACTTCTCGGAGTTTTTCCGCACCCTCCTTAATTTTCAGTTCTTTACGTATCTCACGACGAATTAATTCTTTCAACTCTTCCAGTTTAGCTGGCAACGCGAGCTCCGGAACAGATTCCGTCTGGACACCATATTTGTGGCCCAATTCGTAAAGCACTGGGTGCCTAATGTAGTCACCTTGATAATAGCCCGGGTCTGCCATAGTTGTGACCGAGGAGCCGAGTTAACGGATTCAGTTCATATCATTTTGCAAACACTTCGGCCGTGAAACCTGTTAAAAATAAACTTAATATGTAAAACCTTGATTTAAAATGTGATGACTCAGTTAATGCACTATAATTATGGGCAAAGAACCTAAATTAAAACCAAATTACTAACCAGCACTACCTATGTCGACCATAGACAAACATACTGCGTTAGCTGTCAGTTAAAAGGTGCTTACGAATTCAAAAGTAATGAGTCTATAAAAAATGAGTTGTAGGATGTAACGAGTGTAAAAATAGCAAGAGCTCAACGATTGCAGAATATTTCGCTGGAGCAAAAAAAGGAATTTGGATATCTATATGAACGTGGAATACGTATTATATATAAGCAAAGACGTAAGGGTATACGAAACGACTTTGCAAACTACGATTTAATTAAATAATATAGCAATGGAGAACATCATAATATATGAGTCAAAATATATTTATGTCGAGTTCTATTTGCGAATTTATATTTATAACGGTTATAAATAACTTTTGAATGTTTGTCGTCATTTTCCATTGATTTCGTATTTGATGTCATATCTAAATTATTTTTTCCATTTAAGAACTGGTTCTAAAATTCGAGTATTCGGTACTTATGTGTCAACAAAATTTTGTTTCGTGTTTTTAAAAACTTCGTCGTCTTTATGATATTGGTAGGCAGAACAATTCCCACAATTGTTCATAACACTTTTTACATACATTTATTCTTTATTTTTTTAATGCGTGGTCAGCAAATATGAAGTCTTATTTACCGTCATCTAAATAAATACATTAATGATCTTAATTATTGTATGACATTTACATTATTTATATTTTACTTTAATAAATTATACTTTATTGTACTCTTATATAAATATTATAATTACAAAATTAATTATTCACATTTTTAATCATTTTAGTATTTTGCACGTATTTGATACATTTTTAAATGGCTGTAATTTTTGTAATATTATGTTTATGAGTACCTACATCATAGAATACAAAATATATTTTTTAATCTGTCACGTAAATAAGTATCAAATACATGCGAAATACTAGAATGATTAAAAATGTAATTTTGTACTTACGATACTTTACGTAAAAGAGGTCGAAATCAAGACTCGTCTCTTCGTATAGATTTTGTTACTATTTACACTAGCTTGGACACTTTACACTAGTCTGGAACAACCCACCAGCCGCTTTCTATTCGGAATTTAATATTATATTTTTTTGCTTTGCCTTAATATTTTTGGTACTTACCATCTAGCGTATTCCATAAATATGAGAAAACCCCACATCAAATTACTTTCAAACAGTTCAATATTTGGAGATTGAGAGGTGAGCCGAAGATAGGTCGGAAGCCCTGTAATTACCCCCATACTTCCATATATTTTCCATTAAGTACAATTTTAAAAAATAGCTTTATCTCTATGAGATATCTGATATTTGTTTAGTTCAATATTGTTTATATTGATTTAATGTATACTGAAGTATTTAATTTAATTAAGAAATCCAAAATTTATTTCAAATGTCTTTCTTAGATTTTTTTCTTAAAATAGGATCTATGTGAAAAATGTTCGCAATAGATAGTCGAGCAACTCGAATGTTTTTAAATTTTTGAAAGAAATTCTCTATATTTTGGAAAAGATAAAGTAGTTCTAACTGAATTATTTTATTTCTATCATAATTTGTATTAAAAATACAATATCGACATGTCAAATATAATTTCGTTGTTTACGGCTTCAATTGGTTATGGTATAATGCAAAATTTAATCTTGAAATAAAACGATTTATATTTTAGAACTACATCTTTCTCATATTATCAGTGTTAATAAATTATTAAACTATCTGATTTCTATATGTTCTAGTGATGATTACATATGTACTATTGTCTATTTGTACATTATCTTGGATTATTCCTCGGTTTTAAAATTCTTTTAATTAATGGTTGTTGATAACTATTATTATCAATATATTGCACGCCTAGATCAAAATTAAGATAACTCAAAAAATTATTTTTCAGTAGACAAAAAAGTAAAAACATATTTCCCCATTTTTTGTTACTAAAGTTATGAAACTAAATAACATTTTATGTCCATAAATGTATCATAAAATGACACTATTCAAGAACTGAGGCTAAGTTAGTTGCGTATATCCGAATACAATAATAACTCAAAATTCTTGTTTTTTTGAGTTGTCTTAGTTTTAATCTACGTGTGCGATATGTATTATAATATATGAGGTAAATGACGAATGTTAATTAAATACCAAAACATTCGCGATACTTTTATGTGATTCCATTTTGCATCATATCAGTTTTTTACTAATTTAATACAGGTATTGCTAGATTGATTACTTACATTCGTTTTTGTGATTTTAAGTTGCTAAAATTAAATAATAACACGATGACATATTTTTCTTGGTTCTGACAATAAGATACCGCGTAAGATTTATTTATCTCCAATGAAACTATTATCGAATTAGCGTGAGATAAATTATTGCTGTCAAAGCCTTCCCAAAGTAAATTATAATAGTGTAGCACATATCAATCTCAGCTATTGTATATAATTTTTATAATGCTGTTTTTTACATCATTTCCGTTTATTTACTTTAATTAAGACGAGATCTTAATTTCCAGGTTAAATTCCCTATTCAACTGTTCTGTATTCTATCATCCCATCATAAACATAAACTATGCACATCATAATTTATGTGTGTAGTAAGTTACACCCATACTGATAACGGGCGGAAAAAATTGTTGTGAAATGTAGGCCAAGCAGGTTAAACATAAGCGTAAAAATTGTACATTTATAAATTGTACATATTATCTAAGCTTGAAAATCTTGAAATTATTCTTTTTAATTACATATCTTGTTAAATATACATGCATGAATGGTCTATATTTATTTATAAAATTATCTATATTTATTTATAAAATATGTAGCTGAATTGTGAATTCTATTACAGATAATTAAAGATTTTTCCGAATATTCTCGAAAGTAAAGTTTGAGAGTCACTACCTTAGTGTTTATAATTATTATCGTTGATTTCATATTCATATTTGTCTATTTTTTTTTAAATGTCAAAAAAATGACAAGATTTGCTTCTCATGGATTGTGATTGATTGGATCTGTAATTTAATAAGTAATTTTATAGACAAACACCGCAATGATGATTCGTTCTAATATTTGTCGAAAAACTTTATTTCGAAGCATTTATAATTATCACGGAATTCGACTATATTCTCAAGTTGTATGTATTTTTATAACCTCATTGTAATAGTATAATTTTTAATACAATTATTTGATTTGAATACACATTTGTATATCGTGTGAAATAAATTAAAAAAAATCAGTATTGTACATTTAAAAAAAGACCACTTATCTAAAGAATTTTATCAATTGTTATAATTATTTATGATGATATTTCAAGTTTTTTTTTTATGTGGATCGAGGAAGAAGTTAATCAACCCAAAAACCAAAAAACAAAATGGCCAACGAGAATTTTCTCAGGGATCCAACCCACCGGAGCTATGCACATTGGTAACTATCTGGGAGCAGTGAAGAAATGGATTGAATTTCAAGATATGGGAAAGGATGTGATGGTTTCTATTGCAGATCTGCATTCTATTACATTACCACAGGTTCATTTCTTTTTTTTTTTTATTATTCTACTATATTGAACATCAAATTAATGGGCTGTTTACGGAATCTAGTAAACGAACTAAAATTAGCGACTATTTTAAATGAAATATGTAATAATATTATATTTGTTTTATGTATTGATACAAGGGTATGAAGTAGGCAGTATCAGTGTAAGACATTGGAACAGTAATACAATTTATTATAACATACCAACGATGGAATAAACACAACAAATGGTACAAGTAGTAATATAAGAAATAAAAAAATGTCAGGTACTATAGGTTGTGGCCTTGCGGGCTTACGTCTCGTCTACACTTACCGGCTAGTCAGTGGAAATACATGAAAATGTGGGTCCGTTAATCTGAACTTACCTATGACTATTCTGGTGTAATGCTCGACTTATCATTTTGGAGAAAAAAATATCATACAGATTATTCAATACAATTTAGGGGACAACGTGCTACATATTAAAATAAGTTTTGTTACAACAAGATAATATATTATAAAACAGTAAGAAGTCTATCTAGCTGCGGAAGAACTATCATTATTTAAAATTAAGACGATTGCTCTGAGCATTTGACATAAAACATTCTAGATTACAAAATAAATTATAAAGATTTGAAGATTTGCATGTGACAAATATTACTGAATTTAATAAACGCTAACATACTAAATCGAACATCGATGATAACTTCTGGATTTGACAATGACCGATGATACCGACGTGATGTTGATTACCGACATCCTTGACCATCCTTGGAATCCGGCATTGATCGCACCTCCCATTTGACTGAGAAATTATGTTATGGGCTGCATCGTTGTCATCCATCCGTCAGGTATACCCGCCGAACGTCCATCTCAGTACGAGTTGCGTCTCCCCGAGACACCTCGGCGTTTTAATCTCCAAAT
Organism: Eubasilissa regina; assembly: GCA_022840565.1. Lineage (NCBI taxonomy): Eukaryota > Metazoa > Arthropoda > Insecta > Trichoptera > Phryganeidae > Eubasilissa > Eubasilissa regina. The sequence continues at coordinate 21,304,175 of JAINEB010000013.1, forward strand.
GTCACCATACGACTCTCGTTCCGTCCCGTGGTCATCGTCGTCCATTTCATTCCAATTAAAAATAATGACATTGATGGAATACCTCAACCGTAGCTCAGAACAGGCAGATAAACTCACGGTATCATCCCATGGCATACCATAATTTTGTCACAATAATATTCAGGACCCATGGAAAGGACCTCCAGGGGTCCTGAAATATAAAAATTATGATGCAACTGACAATTATACAAACTAAAGACAGGGCATTTGAATCCAATATATGACGTTACTCACCCTTCCCTTAAATCGACTACATCTTAAGTTTTCACGATACCGACACGCTGCACTCTCAAATGTTCTCACAGGACAGCCTGGTATTCCATAGATAAGGATTAAATAGGTGTTCTCGTTTTTCAGTTGCCATTACATAGAGATTTATTGACAGTACTTACTGGGGTGTAACTGCAACGTTACAAGGTCTCTGATCTCTCGGGCACTAATTGCACTGGCAGTGCTCCAGCGGGAGCGAGGCTCAATCGGCCAGTGGTCGTGAAACTAGCTGTTTTTCATTTGGGGGGGCTTGGGTCTGTGAGTGGTGAGTACCGTGTCAAGCTTTGCAAGGTAGTGGACACACCTAACGCCCTGGCGGCGGAGATTGATAGGCGGCGAGATCCAATGAAGTGATGAGGGCCAAGCTCGATGCGCTGACAGCAGAGACTGACAGGCGGTAAAGGGCATGCTCAATGCACTGACTGACGGAATATGGATAAATATACTTTGCAATATTGTATTTTATTTGACTGGAACGAATAGCCGAGGAGATTTCCAGTATAGCCCTAGTAAAACATGGAAACCCTTATATGAAAGGTTAAATAATATATGAACATATTTGTTTTTCTGTATACAGTTTTTCTAGGCTATGCTGCCATGTATATCTGACCTTTCTGGCCAACGTTTCGGAACCCATTGCAAGGCTGATGATAATTTAAAAAGTAATAATTTCAAGTTGTCGCTGGGGATGGGATCCAAAATGTCAGCCAGAAGGGTCAGATATACACGCCGGATTAGCCCAGAAAACTACACAAAATTGTGATCGGTCATGAAAACCGAAGAACATATTTGTTTTATTTAACATTCCCTGTATGAAGTAAAACAAAATTATTAGCGCTCCGAGAAGGAGGACAAAAAGACCCCTAGAAAATTTCCTTTTATAAAGACTTTTTTTAAACAAAAATGTATTTACAAGTGCATGGGAATAATTGTTATATGCATAGACATTAATTTATATACGAGAATTGCTATAATTTTTAGATTTTGTGGATTTTTATATAATACATAAATTACTTCAAAGTTCTGCCATTTCACCGGCTTTGTTGATCGCTTTATGGCTTGTCCGAATGGCCTGCACACCTCTGATTTATCAACACTCGTGTGGCCGGCGTGTAACGGTGCTTCTCAAAATGCAATATTTCCATGGGTACCTACAAAGAACACTTCATGTTGTCTCGTTTGAATTGGTACTTTATTCGAAATCATTTGTGTTAATTCAGGACAATAATATTAATAAGGGGCAATATCAATAACCAAAAGGCACAAGAATTTAGTCTTAGGTACTTTCCATCGCTGCTGACGAACAATATATTTATTTGAAAAGGTGACAAGTTGGAAAAACTGAAGAAATTAGATTTCACTGAACTATGTCCGGCGTAACGGTTTCAAATGTTGAACACAGGAGCGGAATTCTTGGTCACAATGTACATTTGACACATGATATAATATCACTATCAAAAGGAATCCACCCTTTCCCGGAACCGTTTTAATATACTGGTTTCACTCAACAAAAGCAAGAAAAGTGTAACTTCCGAGAATTTACATGTAATCCATCAAGATGTATATTACAGAAAAAGATGATATGTTAGTCAGTGAATTTAGAAACTACATCTTTCGACCCCCTTATGTGCTTTCTTTATTGGAAACAATCAACATAGATATATAAGTCTGACAGGAACACAAAATAGTATACTAGATGTATGAATATTATGTAATTTTCAACTACATAAAAAATATACATACATACATATAACCGTGATTACAGTTGATAAACTAAAAATGTGATAGTTATGAAAATGTGAACATAGTTGGAATTTAAATGCAAATAGCCGTATCCGCCCGGCGCAGCATATTAGTATCCGCCCCAGCGGAGTCGTGTTTAGCACCATCTGCATGGTACACATTCAATCTTCAGATTCTGCATTTTCTTTACAACTTGGACAAGATATTTTGCATTGATATCTATGCAGTACACAAATTACTTTTTTACAAAAATCATCATCCAAGTCTTGCTCATCTGATGATTTGTCCGTAAAATCTATTTCATCAGCTGAATTTTCAACATTAGAGGCACCGGAATACAATTCTTCAAAGTCTATATCGCTATCAAAATCTTCATCATTACCACTATAGTCATCTTCTATCATTCTCTCTACATCTTTGTATTTCCTTTTGTGAGGCATACCTCTTCGTATTTCTGGGGTAATTTTAAAGCAAATTTATAAAAATGAATAAAACAGCAAGTTACTTACAATTACACCAGACGTTACACAAATACACTGACACACTTCACGAACCAATTAGAACAGAGAACAATAAAACAAATACCGACTATTAGCAACGGGTATTTGGGAACCACTGACCCATCTTTGTCACATGATCATAATTCATTGTTCGATTCTCAGAAACAGGGTAAGTATCGTTTTCTCGCTCGCACGCATTGATGCGAGGGCCTTCAATGTATTTGCTCAAGTGAAACAAAACATAAAACCCGATACGTATACACCCTACACCAAATGATGCCAAAAGAGTGGTCGATATTCTTTTTTCAAATGATTCAAATTTACTCCCACAAATCGATGTTTAGGTGCACAGGAACGAATATTGAATATGTGAAAGAATGTAAGATTGATTTTATTTCTAAATTCAGTTTAAAGTGTAATATGTGTGTATCAAATTTTGTTTTGAACATGTGTAAAGAAAAAAACAATGAAATTCTGAAGAACATGATATATGCTTGATGAACAACTAATTATTTAACAGTGAATAATAATACTTTTGTCATATTTTCATTTATATTTTAATATTAAATATATATGTAATGTATTAAAACAAATAAATAAATATAAAAAAAAAAACATTTTTATTTATTACAACCGGAATATGAATATTATATAATATAATATTAGTATAAATAGTTTTCTCTTCACAAATACAGCTGCTTCAAAAGTTATCAATATTATTTACATCAATTTTTTCCTTATAAATTGGGGCAAAATTGTAATATTTTATAATCATATGTTTATCGACACAAACAATGGTTTTTTATCATAAACATAATAATTCTTCATAGTATAAACATAACAATTCTTAGGTGAGAACTTTAACAAATTATTTAATTTTCGTTTGATAATTTCAAATGACAACACTATGTATTATGAATTCTATTTTCTGATAGCTTATTACCTAGAAATTTAAGAGAACCAACAATTGTATACTTGTTCTTTTCTATTCACTTCTTTCACTCTAGCAATATTTACATAAAAAATAATGCACTTTTATGTTTACTTGATATTGTAAAAGAATTAACTATTAGTCTCATCTTGAAAGGGTATACAAAATGCAAAAATATCTCAAAATTTAAACTGGAAAAATGAAAGTTGCCCCTTAATACTGAGTTATTGGGATAAATATTGATTTGGGGGATATAGGATATCCCGCTTCGGCAAGGCTGAGTTAAATGAGTTCATATTTTCATGTCACTTAATTGAACATTCATTTACTTCCACATTTATTTTAAACAATTTTAATGCTTTCCTGTAAAGTTAGCAAAAATACAATAAAAAGTATTACAACAAGTGTGATGATGTGTACTATATTAGAGAAAAATTTGTTTCAAATCAATGTCCATTTCTATTAAATTTTTTAAAAACTACTTTTGTGAACCAATATTATTTATTACACCCTATCCCGGAATCATTTTGAGAATTGTTTACTCTTATTTCGATTTGTCAATATTATATTAATTTTTTATTTTTTATTACATTCAGCTATTAACATCTTAATACCATCATAGGTTGGCTCTGGTATCATTGTACCAGAGTCATGCATGTATAATTTAACGTGAGACTTATTATCACATTAAATTCAGTGGACCAACATGCAAAATTTGCACACTATCACTTAACACAAACGAAGATCACGTAGAAACTAGTGGCGTAACTACGCCAATGCAGCCAAAAATCCATTCGCGCCCTACAATACATATATTGTATGATTCTTTTCCCAGCGCTAACATGGACTAATAAATTTTAAAATTGATCACAGCGTGACATTGAATTATAAACTTTAAAATAATAATTTCTCACAAACATTAGGAAAACTTTATGGATGTATACAGTGGTACTCAGATAATATTGACTGTATCGCCGCAAAATAAAAAACTTGGTAAAGCGAAGCGAGGATTTTGTGCATTTGGGAGTGCAAAATTGATGCAAATCAACATGAACACATTCATCATACAAGAGGAAAAGATAGACTGAGACTGCCATTCAGGAAGAAGGCTAAATCTCAGAAATCGATGATGTACAGTGCGATGAAGATTTTTAATGAAATGCCAGAAGACATAAGAAAGGAGGAGATTCAAAATGAAACTAAACAAATACGTGAAAATAAGTTGTAGTAAAAAGGAACAATTTTAATCTTGTTTATATTAAAGCATATAATAAAAATAGCATATGAGTAATTATGATTTTAGAAGTTATTCAATCAACTTTATCTCTCTAAACTTACTTAGATACTTTTAAATATAAATAAATGATGTAATGTGAAATGTGATGGTGATGGTGAAACTCCGGTTTTAACAATATGTACAAAATTTAATACCACTTCACCTGTTTGGTATACAAAATCCTTAATTTTTTTTAAAAATAAAAGTGTTGCTTTTTAGGATCCAGAGACATTACGTCAAAACATTCTAGAACTGACCGCCACTCTGTTGGCCTGTGGCATCAACCCTGAGAAATCAACTCTCTTTTTACAATCCAGTGTGACAAAGCACGCTGAGCTTTGCTGGATATTGGGATGCTTCTCTACTATGGCAAGGTAAACTTTACACTATTAAAATTAATTTATTTTGTGGGATCAACTGTTACACTATTGGAGTTGTCAATAAGGGGCGGTTGTGTGATCAGTAATAATTTTTTATTATGGTAACTTTTTACTAATGCCCGTAGTAAAAATCCTTTGCGGGTTGTTGATACATAAAATTTACTATTATAAAAGCACAGATAGAGATGTCTATAGGCGTGACAAATAATCATGAATCATGACAAATAATCATAATCTTTATTTTATGCATTATCTATGGATTTTTTCACTTAGGCATTCAAAATCTGTCACTTTAGTGATAAAATTTTTTCATATTATGTGGAGTTATGTGCTAATATATATTAAACAACAAGATCATCATCGGATAAACTCTCATCACTAAGATAAAGGGATATTAAATGGTTAATTGTCATATACTACAACTTTCAAAGTATCAATGTGTCAGATGACTTTTGGAATAGCTGTGAAAGGTCCACCATATTTATTATCAATTCTCGTTTTTTACCATTGGATATCGGAGAGTAATATGAGTTTGCTACGGGATGCACTTTCGAGAAGTAAATATTTTTTTACCAATGATCAAACAACCCGTTTTCGCAAAAAGTTTTAGTTTAGTAACTTTTTTTACTAAAGTAAAAAGTTACCACTGATCGCACAACCTGCCCTAAGTCAAATAACAGTTTTTTTGTTGTTGATTTTATAACACAATACTAACTGTATAAATTATATTGTTTTGTATTATAGAAGATTTATTACACACTTTTTACTTATGCAATATTTTTTTTGATTCTTGCAGAGAGATGTAAATACCTTTTCAATGTAGAGAGTTATTAAAAACCTTTTCAAAATTCTAATTAATCTTTTCTTTCCTTTAAGGTTGTCTCATTTGCCTCAATACAAAGAAAAATCTGAATCTATGAAAGACATTCCTCTCGGATTGTTCATATACCCGGTGCTACAATCAGCTGACATACTGCTTTATAAAGCCACCCACGTTCCGGTGGGTGAAGATCAACTACAGCATTTACAAATGGCACAACAAATAGTAAAGACTTTCAACCACAAGTTCGGAGAAACTTTTCCTCACCCGACGGCTCTGATTGGAGGTAGGTTGTGCCACCCTGAGGTTTTAATAATATTTAATTTGTTCATTACAAAAAGTGTTGTAAAATGTAACATTATTAGATAAGACACAAACAATGTATGCCATATGTAAGTATGTCGGTATTAGTACAAATTTTAATCTTATAAGGCAGGTTGTGTGATAAGTAGTAAATTTTAATCATGGTAAGTATTTACTCTAGTAACTTTTTACTATCGCCCGTGGTAAAAATTATTTGTGGGTTGTTTGAATGTCAAATTTACTATTGTATTGTTAAAGCATAGATGAAATTTCTATAGGCGGGACACATAATCATGAAATATGCTTTATATGTATATGAATTTATTCTTCTCTGCGTTCAATACCTGTCACTTTGGTGGTGAAATTTCTTCGGATTATGTGCTAATGTATATTAAACAACGAGATCATTATCAGACGAACTCTCATCACTAAAATAGCGGGATATTGAATGAATTAATTGTCACAACTGGTTCTTAGAAAACATGGCTTTAGACTATCCTGTAAAATTGGCTTTGTCTGGTTTACTTTCTTACGGGGTTTATATTTAATTATTAATTTATTTATTTACATTATGTCCATTGCAATTTGTTGTATTAAAATTCAAATCTTAAAAAAAAAACATTTTTGTTTGTTTATGGACATGTGAACTTGTATTGAACATGTGACTTTGGTCAAAATAAGACTAAAATAAAAATATGTTATTTAAACAAAGCTTTTTACGTTTCTGCGGTTAATATTTTTTGTTGCGTGATAATAGCGTAGTTAATAAAATTCAGAAAGAGTAGTTAAGGTGCTTTGGATTGATTGAGTGAGGAGAGGTTAATAAAGGAAATATTTAAGGCAAGCTATGGAGATAACAGAAACAAAGGAAGGACATCCACGAAAGACCTGATACACCAGATATATATTGGAGAACATCCCCGGCAGAAGATTCAACAATCGATGAACATGCATGAGAAGATACATGAAAGTGAATGAGACAAGAATGATTTGTCAGGACAGAAGAGTGTTTTGTTCTATTGGCGTGACCACAGACCAGTAAATGAATAGACATGAAATAAAGTGTACATATAGGAGAGGGGTTTGGAACATTAGTTGCAGGATGAGAGGCATTCTACACAAATTATTTGTGGAAACATAAATCCAATAGTTTATGACACATTTATGTAACAGTAAAAGTATCTATTCTTTGAAAATTAAATCATTGAAACGAGAGATTTTTTACATTAAGGGCGAGCTTTCATTTTTCCAGTTCAAATTTCGAGAAATTTTACACAAATTAGATATGCTTTCAAAATGACACTAATAGTTTAATTATTATAACTATCAGATAAATAATTACTAACGTTATTTGTTACGTAAATCATGCAAGAGGAAGGTTTGAATAGAAAGGGACGACAATAAAATTGTTGATTTTCTCACATTTGATACAAGTTTTAAACATGACCCATGTCGAGAGTATTTTACACTTTTTTCATATTGATATATTGGAATCATACAGAATATGTGTGTTGTTATTTGAATTAATCAATTAAAAATTAAATCATTTATTGGGTACCTAATTCATATGTATGAATATGTTTTGAAATCAGACAAAGTACCTACATATATTTAGATGGTCGCTTGAATCAATGTTCTAAATGAAAATTTTTTATGACAGCTTCAGTTTATTATTTCGTTTAATATTATTACTTTAAAACGCTGCTTTGGTGATATGTCTGTTTTATAATTATATACTAAAACATTGTTTTTCCTTAAAATTAGTAAAGGACATCTAATTTTTGAGATTTGCTATTAATGTTGTGAATATGTTTAATATTAATTCAAACTGAGGGTAAAATATGCGTGAAAACATATATTTTAGACATTTTTTAAAACAAAAATTACGAGGGTGCGGACTAAACGTCATTAAGGCCGCTGTTGATCAGAGATCTGAAGTTAATAAAGAAAATAAAAAGTACACATTATTAGTATCAATATAAATATTATTTAGCAAGAAATTATTGCGTTTTGATATCAAAGTTGATTTAAAAACGTATGTTTTCACTAAAACAAAGTATTTTAAAAACGTCGAAAATTGATCATATGTACTGCAAATTAAATGGTTTATAACTCTATTAATTTTTAACATGTTGCTAACTTGGTTTAAGACAGATTGGTCTCCGTAATCCTGGCTTCAAGATTATAAGAAAATATATTTAATTTATGCAATAATTTAACATTTTAACACAATATTGTAGCACGCGGAAAATGGTAGCGGTCTTTCTTATAATGCTTGTATTGTTTTAATTATGTCAAATAACATTCAGTTTATTAGTTTTATATGAGTATAAAGGTCCTACCTAAGTAATCGTTTAAAAAAAGGTCAAATCTAGTGTATAACTTCTGATAAAAATGAATAATGAATCCCACATTTTCATAAAAAACGCTAAAATTTGAATTATCATTGAAAGTAGCTCCTTAATGCATATTATATTGTCAGCGTTTTAATTTTCGTTCTAATCGAGTCATGTATTTAAAAATTTCCCCAATTAATTCCCTATTTAATTGTGTAAGTGGTACCAAAGTGATCACTTGGGTGTAACCAAATTAAAAATATTGAAACAAGGAATATGCGTTAGTTCATGTCTATATATTTGGTGGGCTGGAGGCGTGACTGCAAATGAATTATTTTCTAAATATGAGGTAAATGAATTATTCATCTGTCAGATGAATCCAGTTGCCGGTTGAAAAGTTTGAGAGACCCATCAAAAAAAATGTCAAAATCTGAACCGGATCCAAAGTCAAGAATTCTGTTGACTGATACAGCAGAACAAATTGCCAAGAAGTTTAGAAAAGCCGTATCTGACTTTACTCCTGAGGTTGGTGTGTTTATAGCTTTTAATTTTTTATTTTCTATGATTTGAAACATTATATTTTGAAGTAATAATTATTCAAATATTGACAGAATAATTGTAATTAATAATATTTAATACTTTGTTTTATTTTTAAGATAACGTATAATCCTGAAACTAGGCCAGGCGTATCTAATATGATAGATATTCATTGTCTGATGACAGGTAAGATTGCCGAAGAGATTTGTGAAGAAATGGAAGGTTTTAACACTCTTAAGTAAGTTTCTAAATGGTATATCATAATATGTATATATATTTTTTTACATTTATTAAAATCAATTCCCCCTCACTAGGATGTTTCTAAGTCAAGGTGGGCTATTGTTTAAGGGGTGTTCAAGTGTTTGTTAATATTTCTGAAGATAATTGATGACTTATTTTTTTATTAATTTTTAACATTTCTTTGTCTATTTCTTTAATCCATTTTATAATTAGTTTCTTAACTATTGCTCCATTTGTTTTTTTTTTTCCATAGGCAGTCTGTTGTATAAATGTATTATTTTTATAATTAAAGTAAAATTAATAATTTTTATATTAAAATGTAAGGTTTTTTTATAAAATAACAAAATTGAAATACTATTTACTTTTATAGATATAAATACATTGTGGCTGAAGCTGTTTGTGCTCATATACAGCCAATTAGAAAAAAGATTGAGGAATATCTCTCCGACCCGCAGTATCTGGTGGAGGTTTTAAACAATGGTGCTGCAAAAGCTGATGAAAGGGCAGAAGTAACCTTTAAAGAAGTTTGTCTTAAAGTTGGACTAGGAATTCCACAACTCATAAAAAAGAAACAATTAGTCACTTCAATAATATGAGATAATTATTTTTTACTAAAAGATTCAAAATATTATGTGTTATTACATATTATATTAACATGTAATTAATAGTTATTTTATTTATAAGACAAGCTTTATTTATTTTTAAATAAAACAATTTTGACAACTTCAGAATTGAATGGAGTCTATTGAATGTAGAATATTATTTATAACCCTTTTCAGGACCTTGCAATTTAAAAATTACCATCTTGTAGTTATTCAAACCAAACAAATGTCATCCCCAGTGATGACATTGTATGCATTTTTAAAGGTAACAGAGCTAGCATTTTGTAGGTTTCTTAAAAAATGTCACACAATATTTTCAAATACAAATTAAAAAAATCTTAATTTTATTTGTTTGTTAAATTTAGGTGATAAATGGTAAAATTAATAAACAAACGCAAAATATATTTCACACATATATGTTGTTTTCTAATAATATGTCCCCTGATTACTTACAGTTGAACAATGACGATGTAGCATAGAATTTGACTTTATGCAATTTCGCACCATTACTTAAGCAGTATGGATTATCATCTGCATTGATAGGCTTACCTATACCAAATGAAAATTCAATTATGGTTCAAATTTATAACTTGATTGAAGAAGAAATCAAACCAGAGAGATTAATCCACAGCTTAAACTGTTTAAAAGCAAAGCAAAATTAATGCATTCCAAAGAATCCACGGATAAATGCCCAGCAATCTATAACTAACTAAGTTAAAGCAGGGGAATATTTATTTTTAGATCTTATTGAAATCTCTGCCATGTCATATTGAAGCTGTTATGAAGAAGATACTTCATAACAGCTTCAACCTTCCTGTTACATTATTGAAGTCTTCGGTGTCGGCAATGCAATCTAATTACTGAAAGCAGAAATACTTTAGTTATTTACGCTCATCATTATTGGTGGAATCTCAATATTGATAAAACATACTCTTCGTCGTACTGTATCCCTGATTGATATTCCTCTACAAATGATTTCAAATCAAAATCTAATCGAAAGTATTTATGGCCAAAATTTATATGAATTGTCTCAAATGACAACTTATCTGTAGATAAATGTGTGATTCTCGCACCGACAAATTTGGAAATTCTAAAACTGAACATATATTCCATTAAATATAATAAAAAATTGCTTTGCCTCTATGAGATATCTGATATTTGATTAATAACAGTGCCTTTGTAGGTAAAAATCCAGTAATTGTGTGTTCTTGGACATATTCAAATATTGCTAATTAATTATAGCTGTGTTATAGCAGATTTATTGCAGTACTGGCTTGTTTTTCTGAATATCCAAATAATGCAGGAAATTATTCTCTAAGAGTTTCTTAACAATTTAACTCAATCAGGTATAGCTAATATAATAATATTAAAAGTTTGAGAGATAATAATGCTATCGAGAAACCTGAAAACCAACAGAATCCACCTTTGTGAAAAGTATTTCGACACAGTGTCGAGATGGCTTGGTACTGTGCAGAATATTATTGAAGCAATAATCTGAAGTGTATCTGATAAAGGTGTGGTTATGGTGAAAAACTGTTCATAGTCAGAATTGATTTGGTAGTAAATAACGAAAATTTCAATTTTTTTTTAAGGCGTCTTCAATTTCCAGTAAATTCATGAAGATAAACAAAGTACAAGAACAGTTCCTTGAATTTGTTGGAGTATATTTGAAGAAGTCTATATATATATATATATATATATATGTAGTTAAAAAATGCAAAAATGCAACATTGTTTTGCTCTAAAAATATTATTTTTCAATAAATATTTAAAAATACATAATAATAAAAGATGTGAGCACCTTGTGCGGGAGTTATTGATTGAGCCTTGTTTTCTAATATTTATTACATTGCAGAGTCTGTAATGTGTTTGGGCGAAAGAAATTTCTGACACAAACTTGAATTTCTGTAAAAATGGCGTTCCACTCATTTTTATTGTTTGTGGCAAGGATGTGTCTCCGTTTGTCAACTGGTTCCACCCTCCCAAGACTGGCGCCATTCTATAGGTTCGTCATCGACAGCTGTGCTACACCCTCATGTTAGGCCTAAATTTGGACTCCGCCTCCGTCTTCTAATCAAGTTATCATCATTCACATCAATTATTAATGTCCACTCCAAATTAATCACCCCTTTATTTGTCCGTCTTATCTCTAGGTATAAACACTTAACATTATTTTATCAATCCTAGTCTGTCCAGTACTATCATTATCGCTATACATTCTTTCTATATTAAATTATGATTATACTTATCTCTATAGTAATTACATTGTTCGTCAAGATCTCTACATATTATTATTCTTCCCTTTTTCTTTATTATTTATGATATATGTATGGCAATTTATTATTTATTTATTTCTATATTACAATAAAATTTGCAATGCTATTTTTATACATCCTTATTGCCATGACATCATTTATGTTTATCTTAAAAGAATCTACCCACTCGTTATTGTACATTATCGTCCATATCCCATTTCCATTATATTAATTATTTTCTTATCTCAATGTAATATGTTTAATTCTATATGCCTTAAGATGTTATTCTTTCCTTCTCTGTTTAACCCCATGGAGATCTCGCCGGCCTTCGGTGCGCTTCCCAGAAACAGGATCGTACATGCCTAAACTCGGCTCTTAACAAAAAAGGTCGAATCTTTTGTATCTGTATTCCACCTTTAAGTGAGTTATCTGTTTATTGTGTTTCTTTCTTAATGACTCGGTAGTCATTAATATCCCGTTTAATGTTTATCGCTTAATTAACCTTTGATTTACATTTATTCTAGTGATCCCTACTAACCGTTATCCTGGTCACCTTATTTGATTTAACGCTTTATTTTGCCGTAAAACAATACGTCCAGCATCACAAAGAAATTATGTATCCTTCTGCAACAAACTAAATGGTTTCCTTGCACTGTTAACCACCATTATTTCTTTTATCCCTCTTTCTTCAAAGGAAGAGAAGGCTGTCCGGTTCATGCTGGAGCTCTCCTTTTACAATCGTTTCTCTAGGAACATCCCATCATATTTCTGCCGATATTGTTTCTCCACGTTAATTTATATTACGTAATCCTTAGGCTGGAGGTCATTACGCTCGTTATCCAACATTTTGAACGGCTGGCCCCGGTCTTTTTTTAAGACTTCGGTCTTCTCCACATGGACCCGTCGCTGGCAGTTTGTATGTGATTGACAAAAATGAAATTTCCATTATTGTTTTTTTTTTTACGTCTAATTAATGTGGTAGCTTCGCGTCACTCCGCGCAGAGTTATAACAACTATCCTTAGAATAGGTAGGTACACAAATTAAAAAGAATCGCAAATTGATATAATATGTTATCTATGCATGCATAGATTTTTGAAAAGAACGCCATATTGTCGATTCCCTCTTCCGTCACTTTTACAAGCTGTCACTTTTAAGCATCTATTCAATCTATTTGAATGGGAGAAGAATGCCAGTAAAAGTCGACATAACACCGCCGCCGCCAGCAAATTCCAAACAGCCAGGTGTAACAAAGTCTTTACTATACAATGGATCGAAGTTTCAGGGCCATCAAAAATCTAAGGGAAATTCTTACGAAGTAGAAGTTGTTTTGCAGGTTAGTATTATCAATGTAAAGACTGTTACTTTGATTCTCTTTGTTCTGAATTTTACGTCTCAAGTATTTGCAGTGGTAGAAATGCAGTTATAATTAGATACAATATTTAGTGCGTCTCAACACATGACACATCATAATCAAAATTAAAGAAATGACAATCAGTATCAACTATCTTGATTGATTTGCTGTGCAATCATTTATATCGTATTTTATGTTTAAATGAATAAAAATGTATTATATTTTTATTTGAAAGCATGTAGATGAAGAAAACTCATATCTCTGTGGCTACTTGAAAATCAAAGGTTTGACGGAAGAATTTCCTACGTTGACAACATTCTTTGATGGTGAAATAATATCTGCTAAATATCCATTCTTGACGAGGAAATGGGATGCTGATGAAGATGTAGACAAGAAACATTGGGTATGATTAATTTATAATGACCAATGCATTTAACAATATATTGCAGTTTCTTACGTGTAAGAGTTCATGCCATGTGCATTAATAACTGAACTGAATTTTATAGACACACCATTTTGTTACTTAAGCTACTTATCATCGAAAACCGTCACCATTTTCGTTCCTCTTATCGCAATGCATACAAACGGCTGATTTAGAACTATCTATTTGAGTTTCCTCTCATTCATTTGAATCGCCTGTCAAGGTTATTTTTTAATTTTTCATACATTAGTTATTACATTCCATACATTTGTTGAAAAATATATTTTTCTAAATTTACAGAGGCATAACCTGAATTAGAAATGATGGTTATACAATTTTTGAGATGATAACCTGGTAGTGAACTAAACATATTATGTACTCTATTATTTATCTCGAAAGCATTGCTGCAACCACAGCATAAGTATCTCATTGTGCTCCATTTCTTCGCTTCCTTTCACCATGTTCTTGCTAACACACTGGATATCTAAATGTAGTTTTTATCCATCCTTCTTTCCGTGTCCTTCTTGATATTCTAAACTCCCGTCTCTGCATTTTATCCTTCCTTTCGCCGACATGATGAGAGGTGAGCTTCATCATTTTTTATCAGCACAGCTCTCACATTCTAATTCAATATTATTCATGTCATGTATATATACCTGATATTCTCTTTCATTCCCTCTGAAAAGATACAACCTACAAAAGATAATTTTGTATACATGATTTAACATCAAATTAAAAATTAAATTAATTCATAATTTTGTTAGTAAAATTTAGTTTTTGGATTTATTGTAATATTAAATTCCTGAATCAATATATACATTAGGTATAATTCACTAGGGATATTTTTTTCTTTAAATGTTAATATTTTTAAGACAAATGTGTAAACAATATTCATAACTTACATTTCACTATTCAATTTGTTGTTTTGTTAATTCATTGGGATAACCTACATTTGCAATATCTTTTCAGAGCAAGTTTACATCATTTTATCAGTATGTGAAAACATTTAACTCTGATACATTTGATTATGAGGCGCTGGCATCCACAGACTTTGTATTCATGAGATGGAAGGAGCACTTTCTTGTCCCAGATCACACGATTAAAGACATAAATGGAGCTTCGTTTGCTGGTTTCTATTACATATGCTTTCAAAAATCGGCTGCCACCATAGAAGGATATTATTACCACAGAAGTTCGGAATGGTAAGAAACTCTTTCATTAAAATATCAAAAATTGTATGGAACGAGATTGAAATACATATGTTACTCGAAACTCAACATCTGGACTTGGGATATCTTTATCTACTGAATTATGAAAGGATGTCATTTGACAGATTTAAAAAAAAAAATATAGATTAGCTAAGAATTATGAATAGAGATTAGTTAAATTTAATAACGTATAACTCATTGCAGTACGCAAAACAATTTTTTTTATTCTGGCAGATCAAATTAAAAAAATATAAATTGTATTGTATGGTAATGATGGTTGACATTTTGATACTTATTTTATTAAACTAGATTACAACTTAATAATATGTCATTCAATTCCACACAAATAATCATCATTACTTTTAATCTCGTCTTTGTCAAAACATTCATTTATGATTTTTGGCATTTATTATTATTATTAGGTGCAAATTGTCAATGCAAAAAAAACATTAATTTAAAAAAAAAATTATATTGACTCATAAAATCAAAACAAAAATACAGAAGCATACACCGTGATTTTTGTATTAATATTGCTATATCATTTCCCGGCTGCAGCACTTCCTATAAAGCCCTCCTTAAGGGTGTATTTTCATTTTTCCAGTTTGAAATTCAAGAAATTCTATGCAAATTACTTACTTTTTCAAGATGAAGCTACTAGTTAACCCTTTACACTCATCATGGTTTGACGCATTACTCGGATGCTGCCACTATGGCGGCATGAAAATAAAGTGTCATTACTTAATATTGTTAATATATTGTGACTTTTAATTTGCACTATTATTTAACCAAGGATCATATTTGTACAAATCAATAATAATAATAAGTTATTAAATTTGATAGAAAATCGAGTAATATGTCATAAAAATTAGACACATTCTCCACAGCACTTAAAGAAGTGAGATAACACCACATCAGCGGGTATACAAGCGAGACAACAAAACGACACAGAATGGAATATTTTTTTTGTTAGTTTGATGATAGTTGATAGTTTAATGCTTAAATCTTAATTATGGCAAATAATATTCAGTTTGTTAGTTTTAAATTAGTGTAAAGGTCTTATCTAAGTAATAGTTTAAAAAAACTTTAGTCTAGTGTATAATTTCTGATATAAATGAATAATAAAAATCCACATTTTCGTTAAAAATGTGATAATATGAATTATTATTGAAAGGAAAGCCTTAACCCCTCTACGGACTAGCACTGAATATATTTGTCGCAAAAAACTTTCCACTACGGTCAGCGATACAATAATCCGGTGTGACGTAATTTATTTATCTGACATGTCTTATATTTTATCTTTGCTTTGTATAGCGACAGACCGGAGGTGTACCAGAGACTTGACTTCAGCCTCTGAATACAAACATGCACTTTTAAAATCCTTTTGAATCTTTAGTAGGATAGAATAGAATATTTATCCCAGAATGGTGTTTAAAATTTTAGTTTTGTAATACATAAATTGTAAAATGTTGAGTCTAACTTGACATATGGGAATAAAATTGATATTGAATCAGAGCTAAAATATTTGTCTTTCTTGTTTATTTTATTATAGAGAATTAGATAATTATCTAATTCTTTTATTTATATATATTTAAAAAAATTTATATTACTGTAATTCAAATTATTTTCTACTGATAAAAGAATACTTTTAAAATAGCTGTTGATTTGTCTCTCCCAATACGGGAGTGGGAGAAACAAATTAACTGCCAACTAGATCCAGGTCCTAGGCCAGCTACACAAGCCTTCTCTAGGCATCCTTGTCTCAAGCCAAATCTCTTCAGTCCAAAACCTGTAATCTATCTGCATCTAATGACTATGAGAAGAACTGGAAATGGAACATCTGAAATTAAACCTGACCCGGAGGTCGGCAGTTCAGCTCCTGTTATCTCGATTACCAAAGTTGTTAAGAAACATTTACAGAAGTGTAAATTTAAATATTATTGGTTATATACTGGCGCCATCTATAAAAAAGATAAGAAATTTTTTACAGATTTTCAAAACATATGCTAGTAAACACTATTTTATACAATGCCGGCAAATCGGTCATAATGGCATTCAAATATGGGAAAGAACCAGATAATATCCCTCCCGTGTGTATGATGACATCGAACGACAGAGGAGACAGTTAAGCATTCGTACAGATATGCTGTCACAGCATTTCTGCTGATGCAGTAAGGAGATGAAAATAATCCTGTTCAAATAGCTCTTCACCAGCATGTATACCGTATACCTGCGAGCTCTGGTTGAAATACAAGCAAGTGACATACAACTGTATACAAATTCAGTACAACAACTCGTACAGAATACTGTTTGGGTTGGTGCGTTATTATAGCGCATCTACAATGTTTGTCAAAGGCCGTGTGCATGGATTCGTTCCGCTCCTGAGACATTGAGTTGCTGGTGTAAAGCTGCAGCTGGAGCTCAGCACCAACTCTCTAGTGCAAGCAGCGCTCTCATGGAAAACTGGCTCCATGACCAGAGAATGGCATCGACTGCAGAGTAGCTATAGATACAATAATAGCCGTGACTGAAATTTAGTATTTATATATTGTTTATATATATATGTGTATGTGAACTTCATCTTTTTTGCTTTCTTTTCATAACATTTATTTATATCTTTTCATAATTATTTTGTTACTTGAATGTATTATTTTAATGGTGAATAGGATCTTACATAAACAACCCGATCACATTATTATTATTATTGCAAGATAATTTGTTAATAAGACTTAAAATAATTCAATCAAATATTTTGTATTTCGTTCACATATAGTAATTCTGACAGCCTGGTGTAGTCCATTCAGAAATAATTAATTATATCAATTTTTATGCATAATATATTATCGAAAGAAAAATGAATTCAGTTATGTTTTCTTTCAGGTACCAGTCACTTAATTTGAGCCACGTCCCTGAACATAGTATCCAAATCTACGAATTTAGATGAAAAAGATCCTCAAAGGCTCCCCCTCGTCTGCCGTACTACATGTCACCATCATTATACTCCGTACTCTTTCACCCTTAGGAATACACCGAGAGAAATATCTTAATCTACTCATTTGATACGATTGAATGAATATTTTAGACTGATGAATACTAACATGTAATAATAACTGTCATGTTTTTAATATCTGTATTTGTGCTGTTAAATTGAATGTTATATGTCAGTCTACTTGCTTTGTGAGAATTATAATTTAATTATATAATCATAAATGTATAAAATGATTAAATGTCAGTGATCTTATAACAGTAGACACCAATTAAGCGTACTTGTCCATTGTTGTTTTAAAGTCAATTTCGAGTGATATTTATTTTAAATTTTATATGTACACCTGTAAAAGCAATCTAATAATTGTATGTATATTCATTTGATTTTACTGCTTCGCACTCCATTGAGTTATTATTTAATAAGATGCAATGTATAAGAGTAAATTTTTAGCTACGTACTTGCATTTCTTGTAAATCGTCGATACTACATATATCTTTTTAATATATTACTATGTAATAAAATGATTTGTAAATTTTTTGAAAAATTATTTTATTGTTCAATACGAACATAATTTTATAATAAAAACCGCTGCAAGCATGAAGTGTATTTTCTCATATTTTATTATTTATTTTATGGAAAATTAAACAGTATAATTTAAAAAATCTAATTATACAAATATAAAATTAGATGATCATCTGGGCCGTCTTGCAAGTTTCCACAAAAAGTAGGTGTATCAGAAGGGAAAAGCGGAAAGTAAAAAAAAAAAAAAGAAAAATTAATATATACAGATAAAATCAATTTATTGAAAAAATATTTTGTTGCCACTGGGATTTGAACCAGGAACTTTTCCTATCCAGGGAAATGTGCTGACCATTACACCATGTCGATATAGCAAATTAACAACAAATTTTCAAACCTATATTCAAATTGATACATCTGTTTCATTTTTAAAAGCAACCGCTTCATATTGCAGAGAATCTTTTGTTCTCTAAATTCTAACAATTTTGACTTTTGTTTGTGGACTTGCGAGTGCTTTCGCGATTTGGATTGAAAAATGAAATGGCTTGTTAAAGGATTTTTGACACTTATATTACATGGGGATGGCCCAGAGATCTTATTCAGTGCGCAAATATATTATGATGCAGTATTTTTACGGCATTGCGCAAAGTAATGGTCCAGAAGCTGCCAGACGTGACTACTGGATCACAGTTTTTATTAGACAGCACAATTCCTGCATGGAAGGAGTCATTCCTGTTGCAAGAAGACAGGAGCCTGGGCCTATCGCTAACCTGGATCAGAAGATAAAAGTATTATATGAAATTGAGCGAGGTTCAACGGCATGCGTGAGGCAGCTAGAAAGATGTACTGTTATTTTCAACTCAGCTGCCAACAGAATTTTACGTGGTAATGTATTCCAAATTCCTAGTAATGCACAGCTTTTTAGTTTGTACACAATGTTCGCCCCTGGTGCGTACATTGATAAGCAATCATTTTCTAACAAATAAAATTTTAAAACGTCAAATGAAAATGATAAAATTTCATTTCTTTCTTCCCGGCAGACCATACCAATTTTATTATTTTGGTTTTTATCCAATCAATTGCTTTAAGAAATTTTATAATTTACATTAAACGTGATATCCTTGAGGTCATGTGTGTTCCGCACAGCTACGGGACCGCGACAATCGCGGCTCGAGAAAGGTGCCGGGCGAAAAGTCTATCTTTTCCGCTTCACGGGAATATTTCGCCCGGCACTTCGCGCCGCTGGAATCCTGACGCTCCTGTACGCGGTGACCGGCCAGGTGGAGGGGAGATAATGGGCCGAGGCGAGGCCCCGCCCCCGGCGCCAGCAAAATTACAAACCACTATTTCTTTGAATAACTTGATGTATAAAATCATTATGTATGTAAACAATAATGTAATAAAGAGTTTTGAGAGGGCGATCACCCGGAGATAATATTATGCACTTTAAAAATAGTTTAGATGGTTAAAATGAATTTTTAAAAGTTTAAGGTGCATTAATTAATTCCCCGGGCCGTTGCCCAAGGTAAAATATATCAGGCATCGCGAGGAGGGCTAAACTTCATATAAAAAAGTACTCGCGATGCCTGAGGGTTATAAAATAAAAATATAAGAAGCGTTTTTGAAGCGCACAATGAAATCTGCCGTCCCGTACGGGATGACAAAAAAAATGACACAAGTTGCAGAGTCTGGCCGCCAGGTGGTGTCGGCGCTGGACCAAATCGAGGTGGCGCGGGGAATGTCTGCGCCCCCTGATTGGTTCCCAGCCTCATGAGGGAGCCTTATGCTCCCAAAGATAATTCTCTTGAATAAATAATGGTCCAGCGGCTGCAAAGATCACTTCCCTCGCTAGCATCTTCACCGCTGGACTTCTCTCACGAACATCGTGTTTCATTCATCTCTACTTTCGACCCTGCTATTTTTCATCTGGACTTCCTAAACTTTCGACTTTTGCTGTGACATTTGGAACCGATCCTAAAAATTTCTACGACTTTGGCTGCTACACTGGACGATGATTTGGACCCCCCTGGACCACTGCACGCCGCTGCAGACATCGACGTTCGAGCACCAGAGCGAACCGGCGAGCCACCCCTGCACGATTCTAGTCTTGTTTCTTGTACGGAAGTGTGTATGTGTGCGTGTCAGCGTGCCAGCACCGCCGGTGCGAGATGTATGTGGGTGTGTGTGTGTGGTAGGCCTAAAAGGTTGATGCGCACGGGACACTGCCTCTTTTCGCTACCGTTTGGGTCTGAGACTACTTTATACTTTGTATCATAAAACTATTGTTTGTGTAATAAAGATTATAATTGTCACATAAGAGTTCTCATTGGACCATCCAACAATCTTCTACGAGGTATACAACTTGATAAGTACTTGTTACTCGAGTACATAACATTAAAAAATATATTGATTTTAATTACATTGGAGTATTGACTCTTTAATTTCATCAGATGGTGGCATTATAGTTGTTAGGTTAGGTATGGTTATATGGGTTTATTGGAGACAAAAAACACAGATTGAGTATAAAATTATATGCATTTTATTTTCACATTATTTTCAAGACATTTATAATACATATTCTATTGACGGTAAGGACTTGGATGGAGTCAGCTGCACTTACAATAATAATTATTAGTGATGGTAATATAAATAAAAAATATTGACTTCGTATTCCATTGAAGTCGTTGTACTTTGCAAATTTAACAAAGTGCAAGATTCATAGATAACTCAAATATCAAAAGTAAGTTTTTTTTTTGCAAATCCACAACTGCCGTAGCAGACCTAATTGCACAGTGTAACATTTTCAATTACAATAGGTTCAAAGGTGACATAAATACTGGTAAAAATTGTGCACAATTTTAATATTTATTTATTTTTGATAAAGAATGCTCATAAAAAATCTAAAATATATCTAATTATCCATTGGGTATTTATTTAATATGTTGGTATTTAATATTTTAGATGGTACTCCATTCACGGCGTATTTAATAAACGGTAAAAAAAAAAATGTGCATAAAAATTGGGTTGACTATTATTGCCATTGAATACATGTTTATTTAGACAGTTTGAAAGCTTTTTAATTTCTTTCAATAATATGACATTTCAATTCAATTGCATACTTTTAAAACATCCAATATACATTTCTCAAATGCAAATATCAACGTAAAAGAAGGCATTTTATTTAATACTACTCTTGTCGTGCCATTGCATTTTATATTATCTTAGAAAACAGAAATGAAAAGATTTTACTGGATCCTCAATAAATATTATGCGGTTGTCGAATTTTTGTTGTACTTATATTTCATATTTTATAATTTCATTTTGTTTAACAGCCACTTCCGTATTAGTTGTTTCTACCTTATCATGTGAGTTATGCATATTCAATAGTGATGGTAAACTGTTACATGACTATTATGTCGATGATTGGTAACTGAGATTTAACGATGATTGGTAATTAAGATTTAACTGTCGAAGGCTTTTCTAGTGTACCAGTCATTGCTCGAAGAATTACGTTATCAGTTATCAATCATCGTTACAATTGAACACAATAACAGTTAAAATAATGATTTTACCATCACTTATATTCAATGATGAAAAAAATGACACTGATAATTTTGGTAACAAAAATTTCTACACTGCCACGAATCACTTGTTTGAGCTTCAAATTTCTAAGTATGACACATGTACTACAAAGAATGTAGTTTCCACGACAAAATAATATTGACAGTGCAATCACATTATTTTTAAATAGGAAGATGTAAAGTTTTAACAAATTAATTGGCAAGGGCTATACAGTTAAGTGGCCACCTTGTAATCACATTAGTGACTGTTTAAAATTTTAGACCCCATTATGCCCATATTGAAAGGACCTATTAATTGATCCACGAGACGAGATGAGTTTGGAATGAAAATATTGTGTATGCATTATTGCGAATATTATTAGTTAAAATACCAAAATTCATAAAATATAAGAAAACAAATGATTTATCATCATCATCATAATTGTAAAAGCTCGTAAATATATTTTGGTCGAAATGAAATTTTTTATTTTATTTTTTAGACAATACGTCTAGGTTAATGAACCTTTATCTTCCACAGCTTTATTTAAAAAAAATTAAGAAATCTTAAAGGCACCAAAAACGTATTTTGGTAAAACTCACAGATTCTATTTTATTACCCAATAAAAGCTAAAAATGTGTGAATTATAATGATTGAATTTTAATTAGAACATCCAAATTTTTAGTTCTGTCTGCGTTTTAATAGTTTAAATGGTCTCCTATAAAGTTATCAAAAACGTACAAGCAAGGTGCACAATCGAGGTGGCGATGTGAATACTTGTCTATTGCCTAAAATGATTTAATATTTTATTTCACCTTTGCTTTGCGTTGAGATTTGCTCTATCCGCAAATAGTATTTTTTATAATTGATTAAGACATTTATCACACCATGACTTGACATATAATTAACAAACAAATTGCAGTTTAAAACACGTAGGTGAATATTTAAACATTTAGTTTGAAAGAAACTCAGCCAATTTTGTAAGACGGAATAGTAAATTCGGTAAAAACGTGCGTGCAAAGAAAATCTTTAAAAGTGAAAATACTGAAAATAACTTTTGTTAATTCAAAATTTAAGATATTCGAAAAGTTTATTTAAAAAAAAAACTGTCAATAAAATTTCTAAACATAACATGAATAATGTATAGATATTATATTTAATTTCTCGTGGTATCCTGGTAGATTTGTTACAAAAATTACAAACATGTTATATTTTTATAATTACATTACATTGAATTACAAAAAAATATAGATTACCATAAAACAATGTTGCTGCTGTGTTTTAGCCATACATAGTGGAAATTTGTAATACTTATTGCATCTAATCAATATTAAATTTCAGATAAAACTCAATAAAATTATTTTATGTATTAATATGTGATTTTTATGCACGAACTACAAATTTTCAATATAAAAAAATCTTTTGATGAAAAAGATTAATAAAATTTAAAATGACACATACATATTCTCAAAAATTCTGGTTCAAATGATATATTAAACAGTTTTATTGGATATTGAATTTTAATTGCTTTTGCCAAATTTACGGAACAGTATTGTCTTAAGGTTTCAACATGGAAGTCATTTAATTCAATGTTCATGGCGGGGGACAGAGGACTTGTGAAAATGAAATATATTTGCATAAAGTCAAAATATTACTTTGTTTAATTGTATGCATAGTGAAATACTGTAATATAGGGTAAAAATCATTCAAAAGATATAACATTGTACCTTTATTCTTAATAGAATCAATTCAACATTTGTTTTTTCAATCAATACAAAACACGCTCGCGACGATTCTCTACTCTCTCGGCTTTGAACTTATGTTCCTATATTAATGCAATATACATAGTCACAGTCACTTTTACATTAATCAACAAATCTGCTTAAAAATATATATTTACCAGTGATCTAAAAAAGTGTCTACTTTCATGGGCGCCAAAGTTTAGTAATTTGTGATATTCCATTTTATAGTGTTTATCCTTGTTTAAATATTGGGATTGGAATAAGTTGAAGATTTTGGTGTATCCTGATTAACAGACCCCACTCCACTCACATTACGTCACCGAAATTTGGATAACTGAAACTGTGAAAGTGAGTGTGTTGTTTGAAAGATACATTCCGCAATATTCTGATTCAATTCCTCGTTTCATTTCAAAACAAACATATTACTGAAAGACTGTTTGTACATACTACAAAATGAAACAAATAAATTATTATCATCCTAAAAATGGCCCACATATCATGTATTGACACTTTATATGCTAATTTTATTTTATCCCAAAAGTTACAGGTTAATTACGTAATATCTCAAGTGTCACTCGCTCGCATATGTCTTTCTATTCCATTAAATGGTTCATGGAATGGTTTAAAAATCGAGTGTCATCCAAACGCCATCACAAGTAATGTATTTCATGAAAATAATGATAACGTTAGTCAATTGAACAAGTTTGTTTGAAAATGTCATCAGTTCACATTCTTATGAAAACGACTTGCTTCGAAAAGTTGGACCACTTACATTCACAAAATAGCCAATTCAATTGTCATTAAATACATGAGATAGAACATGTATGTACACTGTTTAAGCTCATGAATAGAAGCACTTTTTTAAAAACCATTGGTATACATAAATATATAATAACGATGAACAGTCTATAATTAATTTGATACAGTGCGACAAGTTCATCACTTAATCTAAAAAATGTATATTTACATAACACAAGCTTAGCTGCTCGCTTTAATGTCATACAGTGTTCGCAGCCATTATTTTAAAATCTTAACATATCAATTTTTAATATCAATGTGCATTTTTTTATTACACTTGTATGAGGATCATGTCTAAAACGAGATTACTATGATATAACACAAGAGTTTCTGCCCGCACATGAAGTTCTGTGTTCGATAGTTCCGTTAGGGCTGAGGGCCCCGTTATTGTTGGGCAGTTTAATTCGGGACCCTTTCAAATTGCGATACTGCATTGTCGAGGAGGTCATGGCGTAAGACTTGAGGTGAGACTTCATCAGGCTGGGAAGCGGCAGCTGGTCTATGCTATACACGGTAGTCTTTTGGACGATGGCCCGACAACACATCTCCTGAAGGCTTAAAACTGAAAGTAAAATATATAACTATTTCAACCCTAATTTATATTGGAGATTTTTTTAATACTAAATATATTCACCTTTATATACTTTTTTGAAAGTTGTATATAATTAAACAAGTATATTTTTCATCTTACGAAGGTAGCGACAATGTATGTAGTTGTATTGCAGTTCCAGCAATACTACGGTCTATGTAATAGTAAATACAAATAATCGTGCCATCCATACATAACGTTGCCAGTATTATTATTATTACTCAAAAATTTTATAGACAATTTTTAATTTAATATTTTGACTCTTTATTACAAATTACAGTTAGACAAATTGTCTTTTAAACACTAGCTGTTTGTTTCATAAATACTACGCACATATGAAACAAACAGATCAGCACAAGGCAATGTGGCATTTTAAATCGATAATATTAAACAAAATAATAAATTGAAGCTGTCATAATAATTTTGAATGTAGAACATTGTATGTATCGTCAGTCTAAATATATGTAGGTACTTTGTCTGCTTTCAAAACATATTCATGTATATGAATTAGGTACTCCAATAAATTATTTAATTTTCGATGGATTAATTCAAATGACAAGACACATTTTATTTCATTCAATAATATTAATATGAAAAAATGTGGAAAGACTCCAGATATGAGTTGTTTTTGACAATTGTATTGAATGTGAGAAAATAAACATTTTTATTGTTGTCTCTTTCTATTCAAACCTTCCTCTCTCTCATGATTTACGTAACAGATAACGTCATTAATTATTTCTCTGGAACTTATAAGAATTTAACTACTAACCTCATCTTGAAAGCGTATCTAATTTGTGTAGAATTTCTTGAATTTCAAACTGGAAAAATGAAAGCGCGCCCTTAAGCAA
Organism: Eubasilissa regina; assembly: GCA_022840565.1. Classification (NCBI taxonomy): domain Eukaryota; kingdom Metazoa; phylum Arthropoda; class Insecta; order Trichoptera; family Phryganeidae; genus Eubasilissa; species Eubasilissa regina. The sequence goes on from JAINEB010000013.1 coordinate 21,330,424, forward strand.
AGCATTCAAAATAATAACTGGATGTTGCGATTCTTTCTCTGTTTCGACTGGACTGAGCGGAATTTTTACATTTTCGCAATTATTTCAAACTGTCATTGTTGATTCACTGCTTTTAAAGCTTAGTCTATTTTACAACTTTGTAGGGCTTATAAAATACTACACAACTGCATCAGACCTCACTTCACCCATAGAAGAGACTTTGCACATTATTTCCCTGGATCCTTCATATAAATGATGATACAGTGAAACCATTAATGGTCATATTTGAAGGTACACACTGAATAACAAAATTTATTCAGGAATGTTAAAAAAAAATAACACGCAGAGGTGACATTTTTTTTTTTTATAAATAGTAAATCCTCTGAACTAAAGATGAAACTTTGATTGATATATGCAGGCATTGAGGTTTCACATTGATTTAATTGCAAGTTCAGATGTACCTTTGTTGCTACGCCACAACCTCTCCATGCCGTTCCTGTGAAGCGCCATTCGGGACAATTCACAGAAGCTCTCCCTGATGTTAAAGTCACACAGCGGGCTAACTTCGAAGAAGGCCATCCTGTTCTTGGCCGCATACAGCTCTGCCTCCCGCTCTCCTACTTGCCTTTTGAAGGCCAAGTGGAGGCGGTTTCCCACCAACACTTTAGGAACTCCCGGAGCATGCTGAAAATGAATAATAATAATGATCTTGGAACGATACAAGGGAAAAAAGTAATTACAAAGATTTACATATTGTATGTGATTATAAAAACATTAATAATTAAAACAAATTATACGAATCACTTAGAAAGATATACTGAAAATATATTTGTTCAAAAAATATGCAGTTATTGCCAGGATTCAAACTCGGAACTTTCTATTGCCGTTATAACGTATTATCAATCACGCCACAGTAACTATACAATTACATCAAATTTGGACTACATATATAAGTTCATATTTAATTTTTAGTAAAACATCTAATTTTTTTTAAATATATGTAATACATTATTAACTAGCATGTTAAAAGATTTTAGTTTAATAAAAAAGATTTAGAAGCGTGCTATAACAATTAAAGCCTGCTGCATACTAACCTTGTCTACTTCTTCAAGCCACCTCTCTATGCTGTCAAACGACCACTTGTTAGTGATGTCATATACAAGCAGTATACCCTGAGCCCCTCTTGAGTAGGAACGGATGATGGTGCAAAACCTTCCCTGACCAGAAGTGTCCCACAGCTGCAGTTTCACCCGCTTACCATCCAGCAGTATTGTTGTTGTTTTGTATGCTGAAATGTAAGTAATTACGTTATCTATTTAGCATATGCCTTTATTTCAAACAAAAAAATGCTCAAAAAGAGTGAAAAAGCTAAATTAAATTTATAAGGACCGATTGTGTGATCAGTAGTAACTTTTTACTATACTGAAAAAAAATGCGAAAACAGGTTGTTTAATCATTAGTAAAAATGAGAATCGATACTTAAATATGGCGGACTTTTCACAGCTGATCCAAAAGTCATCCGACACATTGATACTTTGAAAGTTGCAGTATATGACAATTAATCATCCAATATTCCACTATTTTAGTGATGAGAGATCATCCAATAATGATGATCTCATTGTTTAATATATATTAATACACATAAAATGAAAAAATTTCTCCACCAAAGTGGCAGATATCAAACGTCTAGGCGAAAAAATCCATAGAATAAAGCATATTTTATGATTATTTGTCGCGCCTATAGACATCTCCATCTATGCTTTGATGTATCAACAACCCGCAAAGGATTTTTACTACGGGCATTAGTTAAAAGTTACTACTGATCACACAACCGGTCCTAAGTAACGAGGAGTAATAAGTAATTAAGAGACATTGTAATATTTCATAGATTTACAATTATTTTTATAAACTTTTAAGCATTTAAATTAAGAGATGAAGGAGCAAGGGTAGAAAAATATCAGGTTGTTCCATAAGCTTTTTTAAACATATGAGGGCTTTCTGAAAAGTTTCCGAACTAACAAAGAAACAAGACATTTTTTTTTCAAATTTATTTATATTTTTCTGTACTTAGTTTTCTTGTAAGTCTATACACTTCTCCCAGTGATGGTCCCATCAATTTAACCTGTTTAAATAGTACTTGGGAGTCTTTCTCTGCAAAACAATTATTTATGAAGGTGATGACCTCCTTATTTGACAAAAATCTCTGTTCTCCGAGCGCAATTTTTAGCTTAGGGAATAAAAAAAAGTTGCTTGGGGCTAGATCTGGCGAGTAAGGAGGATGGTCAAGCAGTTCAAACCGTAATTCGTAGAGGCAACCGCTAAGGTGTGAGATGGCGCATTGTCTTGGTGAAACAATTTTTCTTCTTCTCCAAATGTGGCAATTTTTCCGCAATTTCTGCCTTTAGCCTGTCAAGCAATGATGCTCCAGTAATGGTTTTAACTTTTTCAAGATAATCGATTAAGACAACTCTATGGCTATCCCAGAAAACAGTAGCCATCACTTACCCAGCCAAAGCAACAACCTTTGCTTTTTTTGAAGCCAATTCTCCCTTCGCAGTCCGCTGTTTTTGTTTCTGGAGTACAATAATGTATCCAAGTTTTATCTACAGTAATTAATCAGCGCCAAAACTCTGGATTTATTGCGCCTAAACTGCGCCAACAGAGAGGAAATATTCATTTGAATACGTTTTTGGTCCGGAGTGAGCAAACGTGGCACCCAACGTGCGGCCAGCTTTCTCATGCCTAAATCTTGATAAAATATGTGACAAACACGTTCTTTGGAAATTTTCATAGCCTCTGTTATCTCTCTAACCTTAATTCGACGATCGTGCAGCATCATTTGGTGAACTAAAACAATGTTATCGTCAGTGGTTGCAGTTTTTGGCCATCCCAAACGTTCATCGTCACTCAAACTGTACGGCCAAGGTTTAAATTCAGCTGCCGAAACTTTCACCGTGGTAAATGATGGTGCAGAATCCCCATATACAGCATCCAACTCGTCTATAATTTGTGTAGGCGTATTGCCTTTCAATAACAAATACTTAATGACAACTCGATTCTCGATTTTCTCAATTTTCACAAAAACACTCACATGGATTCAGTGATTGTCAAACAACAACTGCGCGTCCAAAATGGCAGAAATTTTGGTGAGTACTTATCAAAGCATGTGCAAACATGTTTCCCAACTTTCGTTGATGAGTGCTGCCATTCATGTTATCGTACCAAAGTGCTTATTTTTATTTATGCATCTATTTATATTTTCAATTTTAAATTGACGATAGCACAGGAGACAAAAGAATCCCAGGAATGTTATATTCTGCTTTACGAGTCCCAACTCTGATATAATGCAATTTTGGCTATTAACATTATTTGCAGTGCAATGGGTAGGGATGCAATGAAATTAAGATATTACAACATTATCTTATAGTACCTATTTGCCAATAGTGTCCTCTATGTTTAACATGTCACAGCAATGGCAACACTGGCACGCAATAGAATTTTTCTCTAAGCATTTCCGTGGACGAACAAGAGAAACGCTGTCTGTATTTCTCTCTGATTTTATTTATTTTCCTTGAGAATGACTATTGAAGGCAGGCGGGAGATATATTAGCAAATTCTGTTCATGGTACTCACAATCTCATATTCTGCCTTAGGTTAACCGGTGGATGCGCTGACATTCTATCGCGTACGTCACAATATTGTCAAAAAAAAAATGTCATTTTGGATATTTTAGCATTAAAAATTTACTGAGGGCTGGTAGGCCTGAAGAAGGGTTCATTTAAATGTAGCGAATTGGAGTCCCACAAATTATCAGAGGTAAATCTCGCACAGCATGTTTCAATATTACAATTATTACTGATTCGGAAGCAATCTGAATCTTTTTGGGATGTGTTATTACCGGAGAGTCAACATCCAACTTAAAACACAGTAAAAATCTTAAAGTATAACTAACTTAACTCAGATTCTTTTGTCTCGTGTGCCTGCGTTAATTTAGAGATAAAAATAAATAAATAAAGCACCGCTGGTACAACTCTCATTGCAAAACACAGAATAAACACTAAAAATAACTTTATAGTTATTAAAAAGGAGTGCATTTTTCACATATATCAAAAAAACACAAATACTTATAGGACAACCAAAATAGAAAGAATAGTTTTTGATTAGTTAATTAGTCGCAATACAATAATAGTTTTTGACTAGTAAATTATAAATTCACATTATATTTAAAACAATTAAATGAATGCCTATTAAAATGGTTGAATTATACACATAAATAATGATGGTAGACGTAATGCTTGGCTTGCTCACCACTTCCGCTGCAGAAAGGAGACTCAGCAGATCCATCTTCCAAATCCTGCAGAATTTCCTGCTTTCCGACATCAGAGTCGCCGACCAAAAGCACCTTCAGTAAATAGTCATACTGTTTGGGCACAGCTGGAGGACGACCTTCAAAAACATTTTCAAATTCAAATCAACATTGTTCACTGAATGACTTATTATTTACATTTCACCCCAAAAAACCAGGGTATCCAATTGTAATCCATCAAGTATTTTTGATGTTTATTGCGTTAACTTTACGGCTAAATTAAAATAATAATAAACTCTGCATGAACAACTTATTAATTTAACATCACTCGTGCGTGTCTGCCCTCACTAAGATACAGCATAATCGAAATCAGTCAACATCAAATTAATTAAAGTGGTTTATATAAAATTTATTATTTTTTAAATTAATAGACAATAATTGATCTTTTGGTATTGGATAATGTTTCTAACAGCCACTAATGAAAACATTCATGTTAATCGACTGTCTCCCTCCTACCTTAACCCTTATTGTGACAACCACCAAACCCAACAGGCATCTTAACAAACATAAAATACAAAAATATCTCGAGCGATAGTTTAAATATTTTATGTATCAAAAAGAATTTAATCACATTATTATTAAAATATATATTTTTTTCATTTGATCAAAATATTGTATTTCATCATGATTATGTAAAGTACTTAAATTTCAATAGATCTCCCTAAGGAGACCAACATAACACTATGTTATATTTTAAGAATCAATTGTGATCAAATTATTTCTACCCCCTTATTTTTATTAAGTGAAAAAAATCAAAGATGTTCAAAAGTATCAATATAAATTTTTATTAACTATTGTGGTCCCAAAGCCATGAAATCTGCCACCTTTTTCCATATCTAGACATCAGTAACATCTATATTATTAGAACTTAAATAATTATACATACGGCAATGGCAATCTTACTGAACACATAGTTCCTTAAAATTCACTGAATTCCTGAATTGGAATTATTATTGCATAGATAAATTTTCAATCAGCCTTCGTCATGAAATGGGTTATATGTATTTATGTACTTAAATATTACACGTAGCCAATTGCTTTTGCTAGATTACTATCCGCTTTGCGGTCAATAGTGACCACTGGCCATATATGCGGCCACGGTCAGTATTTTCGAAATACCTATTTTGTTGTATGTTGAGATTATAATTTATCAAAAAAAAGGAAAATGGTCTACACTGCTATCTCTGATCTCCCTAAATAAATTGTTTGAATCTTGGCTAAATATAGAGAATAAAAATAAAATTCGCAAATTTGAATCTGATTTCTTGTCTCACTAGACCAGTTCTGGGAGGTGTCAATATTACCGTAATATTAATGTATAAATATACAATACCGTACAACGACAGGTGGTTACTTGCATTTTTGATACAATACTAGGGCTGTATGATAAGTACCCGTGTTTAACGACTGGTGGTGCCACTGATGCAAAATCTGTAAACAATTGTTTAATGCCATTTTTCGAACGATGCTTGTTAAAATTTCAGACAGATTTATCAAGTAGTTTTGTCTCGATAACTGTTGAAATTGGGTAAGTTTGTGTTGGTCTGCAACCATGAAAAAGAGCAATATCAATGTGAAATTGCATATAGTTTATAAAGACTGTGCACCTTCGATGACTACCATCACTTACTTAGAGGTAGAGAGGATAGAACGCCACACTCCTCTGTCCTGACACACAATTCTCGCCACATTCACACATCTTCTTACACAAGCTCAACGATTATTGAGGCTTCTAACAGGACCACCCTCCAGTATCTGGTTTATCTGGTCATACCAAGTCCTCTACTTCTGGTGCCATCAACACTTGCGTCATATATATTTCTTACCATTCTCTCCTCATTCATCCGTTCCATATGACCAAACCACCTAATTGATCCTTTCTTAATCTTACTCACTATACTAAAATCAGCTTTACATTCTTTCCTTACTTCTTCATTCTTTACTCTGTCATAAATGGATCTGCCACATATACGCCAAGTGATCTCATTTCCACTGCATTCAGTCTACTTTCGTTCCTCTCTTGCCAGCTCCAAGTCTCACTTCCATACATCAATATCGGTACCAGGACTACATTGTGAACTACTAGTTCATCGGTTGGAAAGGTCATAGCCACCGTATCTTGAGATTTGCGAGGCATCATTTTCGGACTATTTGGAGAATGACGCTGATGTTCCGCACAGCCGCGCGACCGCGAGAAATGCGGCGCCCCGGCCCGAGCATGCGCCGGTTCGGGCCGCGGCCGCGAAGACCGCAGCACCCCGGCCTGAGCGAGCGGCGGGCCGAGACCCGAACTTGGCTGTTTCACAGCAATATCGCGGTCACCACACCCCGCCCCTGGAAAATCGCCGCCACTGAGGCAGCCGCGCGGCCGAGGAGAGGGGGGAAGCCGGATTACGGACGAGGCCACGCCCCGGCGCCGCGTGGAAATATTATTTTTGTTTTTTGGATATAACTACTTGTAAAAAATTATTGTAACTAATATGAAACTATAAATTAATAGAGTTTTGTAAGGGCGATCGCCCGGAGATAGTTTGACGCACCTCAAAAATCACTGTACTAATAAAAAATGGATTTTAAGGTTTGAGGTGCGTTAATAAATTCCCTGGGCTATCGCCCGCATTGTAGTATGCCAGGCATTGCGAGGCAGGTTCATATTTGTAATAAAAAGTACTCGCGATGCCTGGGAAACGTAAAATAAAAGAGTAACAAAATAAAATGTGTGTTAAAAAAAGTCAGTTCTGCCGACCCACACTGGACGGCGGAAAAAATGAGCAAAGTTTCCGGATTTGGCCGCCAGGTGGTGTCGGCACGGGACCGTATCGGGGTGGCGCGGGGATATTTTGAGCCCCCTGATTGGTCCCTGAGGTTTGCTGGAGCCTTACGCTCCATATGTAATTTGTGAGGTATAAATAAACGGTCCAGCGGCTGAAAAATCACTTGCCTCGTTTGCTTCACCGCTGGACTTCTCGACTACAACAAGACTTTTATTTCTGACCCTGCTCACCCTGGACTTGCTTCTTCTGGAATTCTGACCTGGCTTTCACTTTTGGATCGATCCCGTATTATTCCACAACCTTGGCTATTACACTGGACGGAGATTTTGGATCTATTGGACCCACTGCACGCCGCTGCAGACATCAACATCCGAGCAGCAGAGCGAATCGGCGAACCACCCCTGTCAGATCTACAGTTCTTGTTCGTGTGCAGAACAGCTGAATTAATGAAAAAATGGGCCAAAAGTACTCTTCCACTATGATAATGCACAATTCACTCGTCTGCAATCGTCACAGCAAAACTGGTTGAATTACACTACGAATTGCTGCCTCATCCACCCTATTCTCCATATTTGGCCCCATGCAATTTCTTTTTGTTTCTAAACATGAAAAAATGGCTTGGCGGAATGCGGTTCATGTCAACCGAGGAAGTTATCACCGAAATAGAGACCTATTTTACTGAGTTCGACAAATCATACTTTTTGGATAGTTCAAAAAAGTTGGAAATCGCTGGACTAAATGTATCGAGCTGAAAGGAAACTATAATAATAAAAAAATAATTAAAATGTGTTTCCTTCCCTAACACGGGTACTTATCATACAACCCTCGTATATATAGTTTGTAGATTTTTAGTTTATTTTGAGTATATGTCTGACTGGTAGATCATTTCCTTCTGTTTGATAATAAATAATGTTTTCAATGTTGAAAAATAGATTTGATTATTTCATTCATAAAATGAATCACAGTAACTTCCTTTATCACCAAATATCTAAAATTCAATGGTAAAATTTCATTCTAGGTACCCTAATGGTCAGAGTCTATGGATGATATTTCTCTCAGAAATTCAACCTGAGTGTGCATAAATTACGCTACAGAATTCAATGCGAAGCGATTTATGAATCATTACCCCTTACATTTTGCGCGTGAGTTAGAATGACACATCCAATGCATGTGCACCTTGATTATCAAATATCAAAGACTCATCAGAGAGATCATCGTGCAGATCATCACAGGTCTTAATTGTTTATTGGTAGGCTAGATGACTGAAAATATTAATTAAGCAGATTGATGACTGTATTTCTTATTGTTATATTTATTAAAAAATTGTATATATATATATAAATACACCAATGGTCTAATAATTAATAAAATGAGATGATTGTTCAAACAATTCACATGAATTGACTGCAACAGGAATGTCAGGGAGTAAACCATCACGTTGTTATGAAATCAGCATTATCGTTGTATGCTGTTTTGAAATATTTTGCTTTGTTTGATATGATAAATGAAATGATATCATCACATTTTTATATAATTTAGATCCCACCTTGCGATCAAAAAATTTGCGACGTTATAGGACATACAAACACTAAAATCGCAAAAATATATGAACCCTGATCCAAAAATGTATTTGTAATGCTTTTAGTACCACTCACATTCAGCCATCGCTATTCAGAGGAATTCTGTGGACCCAGAAATACAGTAAGACCTCATTTAGCGCTTGGAATACATTTCTTGATGTTAAAGCGCTAAATGAAACAGCGTTAAACGAGGTCATTTAAACACATAGTAAAAAATAAAGAAATTTTACTATTAAGGAAAACACATTCTTATTATGAAGTTGTAATTATTCAGAACATAGGTCTATGATATTTTAAATACTAAATTAATGCATTAATTATAAATATATACATATAAAATCAATTTTGTTGAAAAATATTGTTTTTGTGTCACCGGGATTCGAACCTGGATCTCTATTTCCAATCCGGGGAAGTACACTACCAATTGTGTTATAACGCCAGTATTTTTCTTGACAAATTTTCAAACCTATATGTTACATTTTTCAAATTAATACACCTATCGTTCCATTATTTGAAAGCCATCTACATTATTTTTACAGAATCTCAAATACCTTTGAGTAAACAGACGCCAGACATTATAACACAATTGATAGTGTACTTCCCCGGATTGGAAATAGAGATCCAGGTTCGAATCCCGGTGATGCAAAAACAATATTTTTCGACAAAATTGATTTTATATGTATATATTTATAATTAATACATTAATTTAGTAATTCAAATTTTACTCTAATTTTAATATTAATTTGCATAATAATATACAAGGCACGTATTTTAGGTACTGGAATTATTTTTTAAAGAAAAGCAACATCATTTTTACATCACTTTACTTTCTTCAGATGCTACACACCTTCAACTACTTCTCAACATAGTCACCGCCATTATTAAGGCACTTGTCATAACGGGGCACCAATTTTTTAATACCTTCGTCATAGAATGACGCCACCTGGGATGAAAACCATGTCTGTACTCCATCTTTGAGTTCATCATTATCATCAAAACGCTTGCCATCAAGGAACCGCTTCAAATGAAGGAAAATATGAAAATCACTTGATACTAAATTAGGTCAAAACAAGACACACTTGGCGATAAATTACAGCTGGATTCATGTTTTGTGCATTCAAGAAACGAATCACGGACCGTATCTAACAGTCGGTGGGCTGATCTATTGTTTTGAACATTTCAACCACTCACTACAAGATGGCCACACTATGTGAATGTTTCTAACGTTGCATGTGGTCAGTCAACAGATGAAAGAAACCATTGCGCAACATCGCAACTGCATCACTACACCAGGAATATCCGGCAACAGTACTTACTTAAAAAACGTGCCTCGTATGTTACATAACACATAAAGATATGCACACAGAAATATAAAGTTAATTTCTGTGACAAAGGTCCTCTTCTGAAATTCTTGATATTTTGTGATAAAGTCGTCTAGTGTCATTTGTCTTTCCTTTCTTTTTCTCTCATTAAGAAAATGTCAGTAACGGGAGATTGCATCTTGCTTTTGCACTCCTTTCAAAATCTGGATCTTGGTTGGATTCTGGTTATCGTTACCAAAATTTTACTAAGGAAATCTGTAGCAAGTTCTTGGTTTTCAGAATCATTATTTTCAAGTTCTACATGAATTCTCGGTCCTGCCAGTTCTTGAAGGTTGTCATTGGTAAGGCTCTCACCAGAAACCTGCAGTAACTCCTCAATATCCTGCTTATCTATGTCTCCTGGTCCTGCTGTATCAATTAGGTTGACAATTTGGCCAATGATAGGATTTTCTGGCTGAGAATCTTTAGATATCTCCGGCCATACCTTCTTCCACACTCCGTTCATGCATTTACCATTTAATTCTTACTAAGCGACATCGATATTGTCTATGGCATCCATGATGTTATATTTTTTCCAAAATTGCACAATTGATTCTTTATTTTCGCCATCTGTTTTATTAATAATTTATTGAAATATGCGACGAAGATAATATGCCTTAAAATTTTATATGACTCCCAGATCCATCGGCTGAATTAACAACGTAGTGTTGGGTGGTAGGAAAACTACTGGAACCGGAATGCAAGTGTTTAAGTCAGACAAGTTGATGGGATGGGTTGGAGCATTATCCATCAGTAATTGAGCCTTTGGTTCAATTTTTAAAAATTCACAATGACATTTTACAGATGGACAAAAATATGTGGTAAACCAATTTTGAAGAATGTTTCTAGTGATCCAAGATTTCTTATTAAATTCCCAAATCACAGGTAAACTAGATTTTTAAATTCCTTTCTGAGAAAACATTTTTTATTATTGCGTATGGTAAATACATACATATTGTAATTATTTTACATAAATATATTATGGAGGAAAACCGAAAATATAAACTGCATATTTAGTATATTTACAGATATTCACATAATTAGAGATAATGTCAACTCAGTTTATATTATCGGAGAGAAAGGGTTAACAAAACTACTTGGAATATTCTGGAAATCATATTAATCTGGTGTCAACGGACCCAACTTGGGATTTTTAAACAATAAAATATCTTAATTTAATATAATTTATCAAACAGAAGTGCAATATAAATTAATTTAAGTGTGCAATTCGGTCACAGTATAGTATTGTCATTTTTCATCACAAATAATTTGTATACACATCATCAAGTATTTTGCATTCAAGCCGCCAACAATTCTTTCAACTTTTGATTTATTAATTACATTAGGGATGTGAATTCAAGTAACATTAAAAATAGTAGCTTATAAAGAACATATAATAGGAAATAGGGTTACCTGTTCTCTGATGGTGTGAGCGAGGGAGAGTGGTGATGCCGCCCTGCAGGGCCGCACTAGAGCCCTGCCCAGCGGGCCCCACCAGCCCTGTGCCCACAAACATACCACTGATATGGGGCTATCCAATACGCAACACTGCTCCCGCGGAGCACTCACACTCATAATCATCACATTCACCTCAGTCCGCAATCAATGCAAGTACTTTTTCGTCGTACACTTAACATTGTCACCGATAAAACACAGTTTGTTTTTCCAACGCGAAAGTATCACATCAAAAAAAAAAACAAAATACAAAGTGAACAAAACTAAATTCTCAAAACATCGCGAAATACACGGCCGTCAGCAATCTTTCTAACAGTTTCCCCTTAATGTAAACATCTGAAAAGGTGTTTGTGTTTTCATAACAAGGTCGTTCAGTTTTTACAAAGTATCTATATTTATGTCAATAACTTAATGCTGAAGTATACAGTACACACGGTTAGATGGGTTCGAAAAGGTGTAATTTGTCTATTTACAGTGGCATTCTGAGGTTGAAGAATAATTAAACTCGTTAAACCACTAATGTTCAGGGTATTTGTTATGGAATTACGACCCGAAATATGTTTCAAGACAATATTTCATTGATGACATTTCACATTATCGCAATATCGCACTTCGACGTCATAGACAATATGAAAAAAACACTAAAATTCACGACCCCAAGTCATAGATAAATCTTATTTTCAAAAAAGTGGTAATTAATTTCGTCTTTATAATGTTATAATCATATATTTATGATGCTGAAGCACTATAACTTTTTCTTAAGAATTATTCCGCGTTTTTAAATGCAAAATCACATGTTTTCAAAAGCAAAACATTTAGTGCACGTGATTTAGTCGTTTCTTAAAAATTATTTTGTTAATTACTTGTATGAGTTTGTTAAATATTAAATATGTAGAGTAACTTTTTAGAGAAAGTCAAATTTATAAGGCATTACAAAACACTTATTCAATTCAATACAAAAATTGAGCATAAAAGTTTAATTACTTTCTCATTTATAATTAAATTTATTTCTGTTTAAATTTTATTTACTAATTTATTTATTTTTTCCCCGTTTAGGCTATAAATTATACTTGGTGTATTAATCTACTACTTCCATCTGTGAAACGTAGCACCCAAAGGATCGCGAAGCTCCAATTAGGGGACCGTGAGACATATTGAAATTATGACATATTTCTTAACTTGCTAATGTTATTTTATTAATAAAATAAGTTTATATTATTAACGTCGTCATACAACGTCAACGTCAATGACGCGAGCGTATCAGATTTAGACCTATAGGGGACAGCATTTCAAATTCACCGCCATCTCATCTGGTATTGATACTAGCGACATAGTGCTGCTGGCTGCCACTACAGGTCTGGCCTGTTCCCTCACCGACGATCTCTCTTCTGTTTCACCGCTCCGCAACGGCGGTCTTGCCCGGCTCATGTGCGCCGTGATAGTTAATAGAACACAGAATACAGAAATACGGATAGAATGAAGAAATGCAGACGATGAGTCAGCGGTCTCTCTCGGCGGTGAATTTGAAATCCTGTCTTCATCATAAGCATTTCTGCCTGCCCATCTGTATTTATAGTGGAAATAAAGAATTAATTAGTGTATCTTCGTGTTTTGAATAGTTCACCTGTTGTTTTCTCTCATAATCATAATTGACATAAAAATGATTTAGAGCCTATTAAATCTTCTTTAATACGAAGACTTCTCCCCTATCAATGTTAAGTATAAATTGTGTTTGTAATAATAAATATATATTGTTAGCAGTTTCTTCTGTATATGCGCAATTATTATATTAATACTTATATTTTGCTTTTCTTCTTCATCCTCTCATAATTTGTCTCAGAAGGCAAAATTAAGGAAATCGAACATGTTTAATCAATCAAGTTATTAATTTTGTCATAAAATTATTTATTCATAGATTTGATTTGATTTTTTACAGAATTATTTATTATTGTTTGTTTGGGTTCTCTAAACAGTCAATTTTACTGTCAATACTTTAAATCAAGGCGTACATGTGTACAACGTCACTTTAGGTTGATAGGGAGGGTTAAGAAATGATTACTATTCTTTTAATCAGATGCTCTTAATTCTCATTATTGCAGTCCCGCACATTGGTAATATCTCGCTCCGCAATTATTTCCAGGTACCACATTGTTAGTTTTACTGTGGTTATAAGAATTATTGGATAGGTGGAGAATAAATACACACGAAGCACATATTAATCAAACATTTATTTACCTATACGGGTGAGCAGATGTACATGATTCTCAATTGTAATTTAGACTAAAAATTATTCTACCTTATGCTATACGAGCTGGTCAAGAGGTCTTCTCTAGGGATTTCGATCTTTGATTGACGACGCGGTGATGCCGATGACGGCTCCTGTTGTCCGGGTGGCCTCGTCATGGCTGACAAGATGAAGATCAGGGCGGTGGGCGGCTGGCTGCTCGGGGCTGCTTCGGTCGCTGGCTGAGTTCCTGGGTAGGCGGCTGCTTCCGAGTTGGTTTGGCGTTCTGGGTGAGTAGGTACTCCGGGCTAACTTGGCGGTCTGAATGGCGGCTACTCCCGAATTGGTTGGTGTTCCAATTCCTTTTTTTTTTTGTTTTTGGTGCAAACTCGTCGACTCTCTTGTATTCAATACTGAATTCTTCGTGTTGTGTTAGAACCTGGTCTTTCGAATCTTGTTTTCAACTGCCCCAAATCCTGTTTTCGACTGACATGGTTCTCGACTCGCCCTCTCCCTCCCAATCCTGTTTTCAACTGTTATGTTTTTTTCGTCCTTTTCATCCCAAATCTTGCTTCCAACTGAGCTCTTTCTATGAAATCTCGCTTCTAACTGACTTCTTCCTCCCAAATCTTACTTCCAACTGAGAACCGTGCGTAGGACATTCTTTTATATCTTGACAGTGTGGTGTTTCCCATCTGCCGATCTGCCCTCTTCCCGTCATGGGATGGGCCACCATCCCATTGGTCCATCCGTTTCTTCCGGAGGCTACGCCCAATCCAAATCCAACCTGACTTTTAACTCATAACTAATTATAATTAATCTTATTTTCTAATTATTTACATTATATATCATCATCACACATATCATTTTTTGTCACTTGGTTTTACACGGGTGGATCATTTCATTACTTCCTCACGCGTAATCTTATCTAGGTGCGTTTATAATCAAATAACCTAATTTCATTATCAGTCATCTTGGGAAGAAAGGGTATTCTTTTCTTACCATAGTTTGAAATAGTATCTATAAATTTAATTGAACACATGTGAAGTTCTGTAAAACGTCTTTACACCCAATTATTATTGTACAACATTTGTACATTACTTATAGCTAATTACAAATGTCTTATATTTATTACATATGTCTTTATGTCTTTTAAAATAATTTGCCCATGCCCACTATCACTACGTTCACCAAACTACGTTTGTAGCGACCGGAATTCAAATCCACCGCCATCTCAGTCGGCATCGACGCTAGCAACAGCGCTGCCGGCTGCTGCTACAAACCTGGCTCGAAATTCACCGCTAAGGACTCTCTCTAGTTTCATCGTTCTAAAACGGTGGTCTTGCCGGCCCGGGAGCGCCGAGCGAGACCGCCAATTCGCTTCACATCATTTCATTTCGTAATACACATGCACCTTCTACATTTTCATTCATTCATTTCATTCTATGTCTTTCTTGTTTTTATCATACTGTCACAATAAACCGCAACACGCGCAAACAAACATTTCTTTCATTTAACCACCGACATAACCCCCAAACATTATATACTATACACGGATTTATAGTCATGGTTCGTATTTAAATCGATTAGAAGCCTATTCCCAACAAAGGACTCTCGCATGTTACTTTTATATTCTAGACGATTCAATTAGGAATTGAATCGGCGGGGGCGGCGGGGGTTATCTCTTGCAATATTTTAGGATCTAGGAATACATTTATTTACATTTCGAACTGAGCCATGCGGTTCGTTCACCATTGCGCTCAAAGCAGATTAAATAAAGGAACTGCGTCTTTTGTTTTTATCACGTTTCGACCCTGGACGCTAGCTAATAGGCACGTAACGGTGCATTCCCTAAATCTTTCTTCGGAAATCGATTGTCTTGCCGGTTCAGCTTTAATGATCCTGCGACCTTCGGTTTTATCTGTCGGCAGGGTGCGTCTCCTCGAAACAAAGCGCGCCCTAACAAATTTGTGATCGCTTCTTGAGAAACCTTCATATTCCCGTTATTTTTGTCCCCCCGTCTTATGTGCATTGTACAACACTTGGGCTGGAGGTTACTACGATTGTTATTCATTTTTGAACGAACCGCTAGGTTTTTTTTGTTAAGAGACGTCCGGTCCCGTTTTTATGGGCCCGCCGTCAGCGACCTGCATGTACTTGCGAGATGCGATTTCCTGCCTTCATTTTATATATTTTCGATCTTACGGCTAATTATATTTTGTTATTATTTATTACTTATCTATGGTTATTATATAGCCATTTTTAACCAATTATTATTTCCATAGATTCTTACAAATTTGACAATTTGACGTTTACTTACCTCGTCTGGCAGTGCGGTGTGGCTATAATTTCAATCAGTTTTAATTTATAATTTTTGATGCGGTGACGAGCATTATTGGAATTAATAAAGTAACATTTTGCAAATATGGGTATCCTGGAAAAAATATCTGAAATCGAAAAAGAGATAGCGCGTACCCAGAAGAATAAAGGTAAGCTACCACCTGAGGTTATAATAATATTATATGAATTTCCTTTAAGTCACTAATTTTTTCCAAATCGTGCATTCATATATTACCTTTTAAATATTTATATATATTGTGGCTATTCAGGAAGTATGTTTGGTTGAAAAATTCATATTTCAAAAGTTGGTTCTTATAATTGGATGATTTGGTCGATTTGGTTAATTAACAATAAAACATTGAATTTTCAATTACCTTATTGTTCTCAAATGTTATTTTTTCAAGCCACTGAATATCATCTCGGCTTGCTGAAAGCTAAGCTCGCTAAATACAGATCACAGCTATTGGAACCCGCAAAGAAAGGTGAAAAGGGTGAAGGGTTTGATGTGCTCAAATCAGGAGATGCGAGAGTTGCTCTCATTGGATTTCCTTCCGTAGGAAAGGTGAATATTTATACACAAAATTATTTGCAATGGATGTGATAAATGAGTTAGTTTCATGTGCTAACCTCGTATGTTTAGACTAGGTATATACAATTATTGATATTATTTTTAATATTAATAATATTTCAGTAATGTAATGTTAAATTAGTTATTAAAATAATATCTGTGCTCTAAATAATTCAAATTTCTTTCCTTGCAATCTCTACTGGCACAGGTTTACTTTGTTTAATATAATATAATTAAAGATTCTTTTATTTTTTTAATACAGACAGTATTCATTTTATAGAACTCCACTGTTAATCATCACAATAAATCAGACACTTTTTATTTGGTTCTATATTTAATTTCTCCAAATAATTAGACAATCGTTTCGGCTGTCTAGGCCATTATCAACTGATACAACATAGAACAGTATGGTGAGCTTATATACAAATTTTGTTTTAAAATTGGGTATTACATATTAGGCAATTAACACTAAAACATTCCCTTAATGCTAAAATTGACAATGTTGAAAATACCAATCTTTAGTTACATGTCATTATTATCTTACATTAATGTTGGGAAAAAAAACAAAATTTTATATATTAAACCATCATTAGCTCAAAATATCTTAACATTATCTATTATACTTATATCTAATACAAATTCAAGCGAAGACAAATAATATAATATGTTTTTTTGTATAGATAGACATCAACCTATTTATGTAGAGTTAAATATAATAAAGGAGAATTGCAGATATTAATTTGTTCATTGATGATATTATTTAAATTCTTGTTGATTTCTAATTGTTATAATATATTGATAATGGTAATGGTCGATAATGATCTAGATGGCTGAAATAATCGTCCAATTAATTGAAAAAATTAAATATAGAATCAAAAAAATTGTGTTTGATTTATTGTGTTGATTAATAATTAAAGATAATACAATATAGGTAAAGCTAAATCTTTCTCGGTAATGTTAATTTACGGAGTGCAGATTTCTATAACCTAACAAATTTTATTATAAAATTTGGTTTAATTACTAATTTATTGAAAAATGACATTTAACATTTCAAGTTGTATTTATTTAACGCGGGATTGATAAATTTCATATAGTTAGTGATATGTTTTTATAAAAAAACACCTTGAAATATATAAATTCTGATTCCAAGTAAGCAGATTATGGACAAATCTAGCTCATCAATGTATCACCATTTTTAAACTAATTTTAAAACGGATTGAATTGTGGGATTATGATGATAATGATAGAAAACTGGATTCAAATTGAGATAAATCTGTATTTTTCTTTTGTCTATGTATTGTAGAAATGACTATTTGTATTAAATATTAGCATAAATAAAAAAACTAGAATGTTGATTATCTGAGTGCTAAATAAACCTTAGACACATTATCTATGCAAAAGTTGTAATTATTAAGAACATAGGTATGTGATATTTTAAATACTAATTAAATGTATTAATTAGAAAGATATACATATAAAACCAATTTTATCGAAAAATTTTGTTGTTGCTACCGGTATTCGAACCTGGATCTCTTTCCAATCCGGGGAACGTGCATTAACTGACGATGCTACAGCAGATTAGTATTTTTGATGATAAATTCAAATAATGGAACGGTGAAATATTAATTAGAAAAGTGTAACATATAGGTTTGAAAATTTGTCGTCAATGCATTGTGGTGCTATAGCATAATTGGTTAATGCACGTTCCCCGGATTGGAAGAGATCCAAGTTCGAATCCCAGTAGCAACAACAATATTTTCCGATAAAATTGATTTTATATGTATATCTTTCTAATTAATACATTTAATTAGTATTTAAAATATCGCAGACCTATGCTCTGAATAATTACAACTTCACAATAAGAATGTGTTCTCCTTAATAACTCATTTAATTAATCCAAGGTCATTTGGGATCCAAAATGTAAATTGGGAGTCAGGGGTTTCCGGAGCTGAAGCTGAGTACTAAATTTGAAAATGTATCATTTCAGTCTACTTTGCTGTCGACTCTTACTCATACCGAGTCAGAGGCAGCTAGTTATGAATTTACCACATTGACTTGCATTCCTGGTGTGATCGAGTACAAGGGGGCCAACATCCAGCTTCTTGACTTGCCTGGAATCATTGAAGGAGCTTCTCAGGGCAAAGGTAGAGGTAGACAGGTCAGTCATAATCAAATATTTTTATTTCAATTGTGTAATGGTATTTATTAGCAACAATGCAGTTCTATAAAACCTCCACAAACAATAAGAAATAATATTCAGTGGTACCTCGGTATACTTCCTTAATCCATTCCAGATCTTTGGACTTACACCAAACAAAATTTTCCCATGAGAAATAAAGGAAAAATTATTAATCCGTTCCAATGAAAAAAAAATCCTATTGTTGTTGGCATATTATACATTGATGGGATTGTATAAAATATATCATCAGTGCATCAGTGATCATCAGGTTTGACGTTTAAGAATTAAAAATCTACCCAAAGAAATTTGCTTCTGCCTTCTCTGTATCTTTTGAAAATGTGACATTGTCTGGTCATTCTGGACAATGCTATTACGGCTTGTTTGGGCTTTGTTAGTTTCTCATTAACTTTTTAAGAACTCATGGTTAATGAAGTTACGAAAAAAACACAAAATCACGCGAAATTCGCAGAGAGCTATAGCGCGCTTTGTTTGAAACATTACGAAACAGTCATACTGACGCTTGTAGGCAATCTTGGCAGAAATAACCCTTCTCCAAAAACCAAATTCAGTCGAACAAGGCCGAGGACGTAAGCGCGTATCATTTAACGCATGCAAGTCGTTGCCAAACAAAAATTTTCACGTCCAAACAGGATGTATACCAAGTTGGACTTATACCGAAATGGATGTATAATGAGGTACCGCTGTATATCGTTTACTGCTGTCAAATTGAATAATTTGAACATGTTATTTGTGGACCTAAATATCGCCTCCCGCAAACAATTAGTTGAGGAAATTCATAGAAGACAAATGTTGGGTAGAAAAAATCTATCCCCATTCATTCCAAATTCTTAACTAACACTCTTTATAAATAGTTTGTGTAATGAAATTATTCTTAAAGTACATTTGTAAATAGGAATACACTAATTTTGTTTGTGTTTTTCAGGTTATAGCAGTTGCTAGGACAGCAGATCTAGTTCTCATGATGTTGGATGCAACGAAGCCTTACGTTCACCGAGAGCTATTAGAGAAGGAACTTGAAAGTGTGGGAATAAGATTAAATAAACGAAAACCTAATATTTACTTCAAGGTGATACATTAAACACATATTTTTATTAAATATATGGTACATATGGTATGTATTTGTAAATTTAAGAAGAAATTTAAAAATCAATTATTTTACTCCATTTTATATTTTAGGTTAAGAAAGGAGGGGGCTTATCATTTAATTCAACTTGTCCACTAACCAAGATAGATGAAAAAATGGTCCAAATGATTCTTCACGAATATAAGATATTTAATGCGGAGGTTTGTAACAGTTTTTGTTAATTTTTTAATAGTTAAATTGACTTCATTAATAAATTTATTGTATTTATAAATTTATCGTGTGAATATTCAACAGGTTTTGTTCCGTGAGGATTGCAATGCCGACGAGTTGATTGACGTCATTTCAGCTAACCGAGTTTATCTTCCGTGTATGTATGTCTATAATAAAATTGATCAAATCTCCATAGAAGAGGTGGACAGGATTGCGAGACAACCAAACAGTGTTGTTGTGAGGTATGTTACTTTATAAACATACATTAATCCATTTTTAACTTAAAAACTTATTCTATAAAATTTAATTTTTTTGAATACCTGTAAAAAAAACATGTTTGTATTATGATGGATAGGAAAAATGCGTATATATTATAGTAAATTTTAGCGTAGTAGGTCTGTTGAATTTGGCAATCAAAATATTGATTCAAGGAATGTTCTAATGCCAGTGGAAAAATGTTTTATACTTTAACCTACTATAGTTCATTATGACAGTTCTTTAATAGTTAGGTGGTAGGACACCGCAATGTTAAAACTTTTAATATTGTCAATTTATGTTAGTTCAATGCTGTCAAAAACAAATTATTTTGTTACATAGCATTTCCTAATAGTAAAGTATGACTGTCATTGTGTATCCGTGTAAAACCAACATCTGACCAAGCAGGGCTGTGGGGTAGTTTGAAAATCTACCGACTCTGGCTCCAACTTTACCTCACAGTCCAACTCCAACTCTGAATGAAAGACAGAGAAAGAAACACTCTTTTCACTCGTGGTTCTCAGATCCAGTGAGGGAGAATGCGATATAATAATTTATTAAAAAATGATTGCCTGCATTTATATCCAGTATGCATTCGGTATTGATGATTCGCTCTCACCCCAGACTTCTAAAGCATACACAATCATTACTTTATAATGTGCCCATGACACATTTACTATCGATTGATTAAAATATAACATAATAGTGAGTTGGACGATTCCGACTTAAAAAATCATAAATCAAATCACGACTTCGACTCCGCAGACCTGGTGGAAAGTGCGTATTTCTATATATTATTTTGGTGAAAAACCATCAATCAAAATTAAATACTTGGTAACCAGATAGATATACAGTAAAATCCCGTTTATCCGAAGTTGAGGGGACTGAAAATCAAGAAAAAAGTTCAAATAACAGAATTAACATAATAATGGAAAATAAAAAAGTGCTTTTAAAACTTTGTTTTGTGGTGGTCGTGGCGGCATTTTGTACTCACCTGTGACATCTTGTTTTTTATCTTTTTCCCTCCCACGCTGTTAATCTTGGATCTGCTTCGATGGCAGCCTTAATATTATCAGTCACCAGAATTTTGATGTTGAAGATGCACCAACCTTGGTGCATCTTCAACATCAAAATTCCCAAATGAAATTTTTTATACCACATTTGACACTTTCTAAGTTTTATTGCATCACAAATGTTTTTTACTGCCGTTGTTGCACTGTGTCAGAGTTGAAACTCCTAAAGCATAATGTAGCATAAGCGTAGCGGTTTTTTTTATTTCCACTGCCATTGTTAACTTAGTGCTTGTACCACCGACATAACTACTGTTAATTAACACCTAAAAAATACTAAAAATATATTTTATTTACAAAGTTATGCACTAAAGCAAATGTAAAAAAAAAACCGCAAACTTATGGAACAATATTAATTATGCGTATGTACTAATTTATTAAATTATATTATTTTTTCAGCTGTAATATGAAGTTGAATCTAGATTTTCTGCTGGAAACTCTTTGGGAGTATCTTTCACTCATCCGAGTGTACACCAAGAAACCAGGGCAGCCACCAGATTTTGACGATGGACTTATTTTGCGCAAGGTACCTATTTTTTTTTATAGTCACTTCTCTCTCATAAGTGGGGGCTTTCAATGCTAATTCATTTTTTGCAGTTTTTTGATAAAATATATTTATTTATTATTATTAATTTATATCAGAAGTTATACATTAGATTAGATTTTTTTAAAAACCATAACTTAGATTGGACTTTTACACTAATGTTAAACTAATAAACTGAATATTAATTGCCATGATTAAGAAGACAATGCAGGTATTATTAGAAAGACTACGACCATTAAATTCATTTTCAGTATGTGACAAAAATGGCTTATTTTAGAAAATTCTTGCATATATGGAATAAAGTTTTGTTATAATCTTGAAGATTAAAGAGACAAATCAGTATTAAACAAATTACGAAAATGTTAAAAATAATAAGAGTTATAAACCATTAAATTTGCAAGATACAGTGAGTGTTGGTTTGGTGAAATTGATAATTTAGGTTGGGAAATTTTTGAATTAACAAATGAATATTGAAATTGATAATTTAGGATAGTGAGATATATTCAAATTAGAAATTTTTTACCTGTGTAAATCCAGGGTTCCAATGTAGCTATCGGCTTTCCTTTTCTTGCAAAATATAAAACTCTCCACAGTAATAATCCGGGGTTTCCAATTTTTTTGATGATACTAGTAATAGTTGAATAATTCTAATTTAATAATTATCAAAATGTCTTTTTTGATTTTTTGCAAGTAATTATTCAAGAACAGATTAACCATAAGAAAGTTTCTAATATGTTTTCTCTTGCAGGGTGTCAGTGTGGAACATGTTTGCCATTCCATCCATCGCACACTGGCTGCCGCCTTCAAGTATGCTCTCGTGTGGGGAACCTCAACCAAATACTCGCCTCAAAGGGTCGGTGCTGGGCACGTCATGCAAGATGAAGATGTTATTCAGGTGGTGAAGAAATAATCGTAAAACTAAACATTTTCCATGACTGTAACAGCAGCATATTTTGTAACTATTTGTGATGTAAAGTACTTTGTCTTAACATTTACAAATAATTCAACTGGTTACATTTGAGTAAAATTCTTGCAGATCCAGAGTTTAGCTAATTTATAGGTATCATTTAAAAAACCAAAATAAGTTTGTTTAATGGGTGGAGCATATATTCTCAAAGCATTTATGTAGATATACAGTGAAAATCGTTTAATAATAAACCACGAGGACTGTAATATTTTTTCATGTTAAGCTAATTTTGTGTTAAAAGAAATTTACCAATGCTTTCGATGGTCGTAATAATTGAAGAGATTATGAAATAAACATTAACGAATCATAGGACACAAAAATTAACATTTTTTTAGACAGTACAGTTTATTTTAAACGTTTACTACAATCAGATAAAATATTTTAAATGAAAATCTGACATCCTTTTTGTTCTGTGTTCAGTATTGTTTATCATTTGGTTCATTTCACCATTCCTATGAACATCATGAAATCTTTTAATGCCAAGTATTTGTATATTTCACATTAAAAGAAGTTATATTTATGAAATAACATAGCATTTTGTTAGGATCAAAATATTCTTTCTATCATAGAATAAGTCTTCTTGTTAAATGTTTTTCACTGTATTTTAAAGAACATTCATCTCACACGGTCTCTTTACAATTAAGAAGGCCTAAAATCAAATAGTATAAAGTCAAGGTTGAACAGTTTTGATTTCATGCTTCTCCAAGAGCAAACCAAAATGGAACATTTTCATAATACATATGCAACATATATAGTTAATTTTGTTTTTTTAATAAGTTTGAACATGTATTGGATATGTCCAGAGGCAAGGTAATGTCGGGCAAATGCATTCCCTTCTGCCTCTCAAAACGTTGTATGAGCGAATACTTTTTCACTTATGTTGATCTATCTTTACATTTTGCAAGACAATAGTTGCCTTCACAGAAATATTAAAACATAATCTCGTACCTGGAGAAAGCTTAAAATCGAAACATGCATTTATTTTATTAAATATATTGCGAATTAAAATAAATTGTTACCTTGTTTCCACAATTTCTTTATTACTTTTGCAACTGTTTCACAATAATTTATTTTCTGATGTGCATTTATTATAATAAATAATACTGTTGAGTGCCAGATAGGACATGCATTTCCACATCGACTGAATGTACCATTTTGTTATAAGTACTGCTGCATATGTTATATTTTATTAAATACAAACTGACTTAATAAACATGGTCTTGAAAGATAATAATCTTATTATTTTTTTATTTTTCTAATATTAAAAGCTATATTACTTTTTGTGACTGCTGCATACATATCCCTCACATTCCAGCGCCGAATACATCCGTTGCAAAAAACTTTCCACCACGGCCAGTGATGTAATTTATTTATTCGACACATCTTGTATGTTAACTTTGCTTTGAATAGCGACATCTACCAGAGACCTTACTAAGCCTCTAAATACGAATTTGCACTTATATTGTTCCTGGCGAACTCGGAGTTAAATCACATGGGGAAATGTTAATAAAATTTACTAAGTGTTTTACTAAACAAACATTTTATTAAATCTTCGTGTGGTTGGTGCTAGCATGGTTGATATAATGAAACATTAAAATTTTGAGTAACAGATGTTCATTTGAATTATTACAAATTGAGAAGTAATACATTACTACATATATAAAAATGAAAAATACACTTCTTAATAAATAACACAGATGTCGCTTGAAGACATTCGATAAGGTTGGTGTTTTGTCACTGGAGCTGGATTGTTGCAAATTGTAACATCACATATTCACAATAAATGGCGAGTCATGCAGTTGGTCAGTTGCCAGTACCTCTGACTTTGTTTGCTTCGCTTTTTTGTTCTGACTGATAGAAATATCATGAGTATGGAGTCTTCGAAACTTTCTAATGTTTATCGTGATTGTATTATTATATGAAGTGCATTTAGAGATATAATAAACATATATTTCATTTGAACTGGTTCATTAAAGTGTGTTAAACCTATTCTGGTTACATTAAACTATTTAAATTGCACATAACACAAATTTTACAACTTGATTTCAAACTCTACACTCAATACAAAGCTGTCTGAAATAAATACATATTATAAATACCCTCAAAATAAACAGTAATGATTATTTTACTAAACCATATTTCCCAAAAATATTTAATTATTTGTTTAAAAGATAATCTACATAATTTGTCTATATACATACACATAAGTTTAACATAGCACAAGTCTGGTCTAGTCGGGTGGAGCTAACACTTTAATTGTAATACATAGTATTTTAAAAACCCTATAAATAAACTATTCAGAAGATATAAAGAATCACAGAAACAAAATAGTTTTTTTAATAGAAAAGATGGTTAATTAATATTAGATATTTTGTTTATTGCTGTGTAATAGCTATACAAGAGAAATACAGGGAGAGAATGATGGCGAAAGAATTGGACTAGAATTCACCTTTCCTCATGCCTGAAAGAAACGTGATTATAGAATCAGGACTTATTCATCATCAGGTCAATATACATATATAGACTTCTCCGGTTCACATGGGTGACAGGTGTCCCCCCATGTGTCTAATAACATGTAAAGAATTATATAGGTATGTTGATTACACAACAAAATAACATTGCTTTCTATGATTCAATATTTGCACGTGAAATAACAATTTAAATAACTACCTTTTTTTTTTATACAACAGGCTGATGTTTTCAAACATATAAATATAAAATATTGTATATATAAAACATACATCTAGATCGCGCATGTGAAAATAAAACACTTGTTTTTTGATTCTACTCATTTAATTTACTTGAGATGCGTATCACCTTGTAAGGGCATTACCAATCTAACAATTTAACTCAACTTGCATTTATATTAATGTTAATCATGACATCAATGACAGCTTACAATTTTATTTACATGAGATGAAAAGAAACAACATTTGAATAATAATGTTCTCTTTTCATTTCATCTAAATAAAATTATATAGCCGTTCTTAACATTAATATAAATACAAGTTATCGAGTTATTAGATTGATCTTACAAGGTGAAACACATCTCAAGTAAATTAAACAAGTAGAATAAAAAATAAAATGTTTTATTTTCACATATGTGATTATGAAGTTCTACAAACTTACGTCGGAAACAGTAAGTATACATTTAGATGTAATTGATTCACATTCATATTCAGTTTGCAATAATTTATTAAAGAAATAAGCTTTCTGTACAGGATGTGCAGGAGTGATTGCGGAATATTGCATACACGTAAATATTTTAAATATATTTGTATATAGGAAAACTGTTCAGAAGTAGTATAATAGATAATACAATGAGTAGAATATATCTTGAGACTTTAATCTAAAATGATAATAATGCTGAATAGATTTCGAATGAATCAATCAAATCATAATGTCGATTTCTACTGCTTCTCTTCCACCCTTATAAGACAAATCAGATTTTTTAAACTATATAATTAAGTTATTAAAATATTTTAGGATAACTGAAGAGCGTGAAGGTGATAACATTATTAACACACATAGTTATGAGAATCAGATTACTAGCTCATATTTTACGTGATCACATCATATTCTGGTCCTAGTTGCATAAAAATGAATAACATATAAATCAGCGTCCTATACACCAGTCATTTCTGAGGAAAATGTCTTTGGTCTTGTAATGCTACATCGGGGGTGGAAGTGGGAATTGCATGGTCTCATCGGGCGGGCTCTGGCTGGCTTTCAGGGCCGGCAGTAGTTCGCCTTCGGTCCAGGCCAGAGCCCAGTTGTGTTCCGCTATCTCCAGAGCCTCCCACTCTGCCTTGAAGGCCGCCTTGGGGTCCGGGGGCATCGCCATAGCGGCCCCTGACATCTGTTCCTGCATGTGCTTGGATTGATCGGCAGCTGAAAGTTAAATTTCATTCCTCTAATGTTATTATATAATGGGCCCAAATATTTCAATGGACCATGTTATATGAGTGTAGAATGAAAAAGAAGAGAAACAGGTCAGCGTAATGTGCTAAATGTAGCGTAAAGCATTGTGTGAATGCTACATAACATGTGGCAGAGATGGGGGTATATTTTTTCAATGTGCCATAAATGCAATAGGAATTGTTTCTTCAACTCTTAAATTAACTAACCTGCCGTGTAGAATAACTTTAAATGATTTATTATTTTTAATAGTAATAGTTATATTAATTTAATTTAATTGTAATAGTTATATCAATAAAATGTATCTTATTATTCACTAACGGACTCTTTTACAATGAAAAAATCCTTTGATCCGAAACGTCTTCTTAATAGTCACATTTTGGTTGATTTTGACCCGCAGCCAAAAAAGGTTGCCGATGCCCGGTTTAGAGATTCAGTATACAAACCATTGTTTTCTCCCAACACGAGTGTGTATATACTGCGGAGACCAAACACATTTAGGAAGTACCATGATGCAGACGAGACCCACGCAGCATCCAGATAAGACAGTTCCACACCGCGCTGCAACATCGGCTTGAAACGAAGAGTTAGAGGAAATGGAACCTTTGCTGTAATTGTAAAATTTTTAGAATCAATTTGAGTTGGACAATAATAAATGAAAAATGATAAATTATTCTCAAGATTGACAAAGCAATCAGCTGATTGATCAGCTGATATATACCGGTGGATATACCATGACATTGATCGATTGGTGAATATGTTGTGACAAAACTGGTATCTTTGGAATTGATAAAAAAATAAAAAAATTATGAGGTTCTGTAAGGTAACGACTATGAAAAATTTATTGAACATAAGTTAAGTTTGTTGAATTTCAGTTTTATTGATTTAATTAAATAAAAAAAACAACTCATAAATGTATTTGATTCATTTGCAGTGTTTTATCAATCATAAAAGCCTTGATACTTCATAAACTATTTTACTTAACAAGATGTATCAAAGACAAATTAAATAAAGTCTTCACTTACTGGTCAAGAAGCCACTGAACATCCAGTTGATCCAACCTCCAATGACGATCATAGGTAGGACGTTGGTCACGTTACCCTTCAACATGTCGGTCATCATACTAGGATCAGTCATTGGATTCTAAAATGTAATTATAAAAGTCAAAGCAAATTTCACTGAAAAATAAAAATTTTGATGTATAGAAATGAATTTAATATACAAATCGAAATTGATTTTGTTGTCTATGTTAATTTTTTTCAGTTGTACATGCATTAACTACAGTATATACAGGGGACGTGCAGTGCATACAAGCAAAAAAGCTGTGCATTACTAAAAATTCTAAGAAACAGAAACAGGGATTGGAAGAAATAAACGATACATGCGGGAAAACGATTATTCGAGGAACGATCGATTGAGATTTCACTATACTCCACTTTATACCTTATGCTTTATTTCAATATTTAATTCCCGTAATAACTTTTTAAATTTTTTTCCCATATGTTGTGACTTTTTCCTTGTTTATATTTGTAATTTTAATAAAAATGTTTATATTTATTTTAATTTTTATAAGTTATGTGCTGTTAAGATTTCTTAATTTTGATTAAATAAATATAAAGATTTTTATTTGTCATTTACTTTGTGATGAATATAAAATATTTAAATTCTATCCCATTTGTACTTGTATGTATTTTAAAATAATTCCATTCCACTTCTAGTTGTATGTATTTTGAAATAAATATTATAATATTGGACCATAACTTTCGGAAAACACATTCATAGTTCACGGCTTATGACTGCATGTGTGTAGTGTGTAAGCGATTGCAGCACATCCGGTTACGTTATTCTGCTCGCGCAGCTGGTGGCGGCCAGTGTTTGTGAGTGATGACACTCCAAAATACTACACTTTTTTATAGAATGGCGACAAATTTAGAAGTATCTTGTTCACATTGTATAAGAAATTTAATTTAAAAATATTATAAAACATGTTCAAATCATTATACTTCATTAAAATGAAAATTTGAATGGTGTCACTTTGTACCCCGCTCCGGCCCTCAATCCTATTTTCGATCTTCCGGTACCCGAAGGTTAAAGAAGTATAGCGTGTCTAGAAAGCCAAACCCGATTGTGAAAGTCGGGTTAACAGACAATTCAAAATTGATTGGCATTCGTGTTTTGGTAGATTTCATATACATATTTTTTCTTGGGACTGAAAAATGCTTTAATGTTGAACAAAGTTTTTATGTTATACATTTAGCATTAAACATTCTTCATTTTCATCAGTTATATTGGTTGTGATCTTTTGCCTGGAAGGCATCGCTAGACCTTGAACCCAAGGCTATAATAATATTTATAGCGCTGTTTTCCTAACAAATTCCAGAGGCTTTAAAGGATGTAATAATACTAAAACAGTATGTGGATACAAATGATTATATAGAGAGAATTAAATATAAACCTGAGAAGCAGCGGCCCTTTTTTGAACTTTAAAATATCCAGTTTCTTCATTGTTAAACCAATGCCGTCGCATCAGGAATGATTGTTTCGGTAAATATTTTCCATTTTCCCTTAACAGTCGAGATCTGATCATAACTTGGCTAAAAAAAAATAACAAGATAAGAATCTACATAGCTGTATGATTTATAAATTATTTTCATAACAGCATAAATTGTTATATTACCTGTCTTGTAATTGTATAATTTCAACTTTTTTCTGTGAAGACAAAATTATCGATATATAATGTCGAAGAATTCCAACAAGGAATGTTATTGTAACTATAGGCAAGAACACCCATCCTCGAATATTCGGGTCCAATAGTAATTCTGCCATATTTTATAAAATTTTATGGCCTTATACTATTTAAATACATTAATTCATCGTGATTTTCTACACGATGTCAGCAATCAACCACTTATAAAATGTCATCCGCGAAATTGACCATAGAAAAGAGATTAGCGAAAGCATAGATAAGAGATAAGCAAAAGTGAATAAAAAAATCTATGATCGTAGCATACGTTTTTAATTATTAAAAAACAAAAATTTTCGACATTCCGGTTCTCTTAATAATACTTTTTTCGAGCATATTGCGCCGAATGGCATTCTGGCATATATTTTAGACGGTTGACTGATTGAAATATATAAACAATTGATTTAAAACATTCCGGTCTGCAACATAATTTGCAAAATACAGTCTGAAAACGTGTATATTAAAAAAATAAACATGTATCTCTTCAAAAGGTGAATTATTAATTTTATTCGCACGTGGCAGGATGCAGTTGACTTCGTGGGTGGCCCTGAAAATGGCCTTTCGTGAAGGGTCAGATGTGAGGCGCATAGCCTGCAACAGGTCCCCGAAGCGACTTAGGTCAAAGTTTGTGTGCTCTCAGGGCGCGAAATGGCTGGTGAGAAAATCGGTAATGTTATCTGGTGGCCAGCCTGCTAGAAAGGGACTCCAATAAATGGGAAAAGTGGAAATTGCTTTGTCAGGCCCGCCGTTTTTGGTGGACGACCATAGGATCGTCTGGTGGTCCTGTAAGGGACTTTTTGCGACTGAAATAAAAGGAGCGGTAGGGCTTAGAGCTCATTCACGATTTGGCATTGTTCAAGACATTTGCATTTATATTTTTACATCCAACCTTGCTGCTATCCTGGACTTAGCTATGAACGCAGACAATACTTCGGATTTTTCATACAATTGTAAAGTTAACATACATTGGTATATCGTCAGCATTAAGAGAAATGGAGATAGATGAATGTGAAATAATCTGAAGTGAGAAAATAAAAAGACAAAGACAAAAATATTCTGCATTCATAATGTATTGTTCATATAGTATAGTCGCCTCTGCTTTATGATTGATATTGCGAACATATATGTATATATTTGCATACAAGCTAGTGAGATTCAGACCATTTGCAACTCACAAAAACCAGACATTCTTTGGTAATCCACATCTATTCACTGCTGGATAAAGGTATCTTTTGATGACCATCACTTCTCTCTATTCTTTGCCTCTGCCAACCTTAGGGATGTTTTGACTTTAGATGATGTTAAGGTGTCCAGCTTTCCTGCTTCAGCTTGTTACACATGTGGTAGACTGAATCTTCTACTTTGGTCCCTATGCGGAATATATTTCATATTCTATCACGCAGGTACAATCCAATCACAGCCTTTTGTACGTTTCCAAATTTGTTGGGTTGTTAAACTTATGAATGAGGCCTGTTGTAACGGTTCGAGTTTAAGCACCTTATGTCAAAACTGGGAGAATGCATTGATTGAAAACTCTTTTTAAGTATTGTGAAATACTATAATTTCTCAGCATACATGTGCCTACCTAAATAATAAAGAAAAAAAGGATTTTTAAAGAGAAAAGTACATTTCAGAATTACTTTTTAATGATAGAGTTAACAATATATTTGTTTTACAAATCAATAATTTGTCTAAAAACTTTACACAAATATACTATACGAAACTAAACATAAATGTCAAGAAAACTTAAAAATTATTTATAAATAATTTAGGAGCAAATTACTAAAAAATTTAAGAGCATTTGATTATAAATTCTATAAAAAGTTAACTTTTTAACATAAAGTAACAATAGACAAAGCTGAAATATCTTTACTGGTTAACAATAAATTTACAAATTTCTTCTGCACAAAAATCAGCAAAAAGTATGATAAATAATTACACAAACATTTATTAAAAAAATTATGAGAAATAAAGTCTTACTTAAAAATATATCTACTCCATCAGATATAATATTTTCAATAACACAAGAATCTTGTTAGATCATTTAGAAATATATAAAATATTTATATAGTATATTATGTATTCGCTTATTGCAATCATAAACACTAAATGTATTGATATATAAAATGGCGATGAATATTCAGATTCAAGATTCAAAGGCTGTTATAAAGTCCAAGTATCATTTGATTTAACCTATAAGTACAATAAAAATCAAATTTGTAACCATAAATGTAACTACACTAATCCGTAATTAAGATGTTTAGTAATTTCAAGAATTAAAAAGAAAACCATATATTTAATAAACAATTTGAAGTTGTACTGAATTGAAAGTAATTTAATAGAATGTAACATTGTTAAATAGACGGTATAAACAATCGCAGAAGCAAAATTTTGTATTCGCCAGACACAATAGCTTTTAAGCACGGTCAGGGAAATGGTTGATATTTAATACGGTAAAAAAAAGCATGTGGATAAGTGCTCGACTACAATATTATAATATTTTCAAACTATTTTATTTTTAAATTAAAATCTTTTGATCTTATCACTCTTGTTGACTGGAGATTCATCGTTCATCAAGTGGGACTCAAATTGGTAAAGTGCATTAATTAATGTTGCACACAATTTTAAGCAAATGTCAGCACTGATTTCAATGATTGAAAAACAGATGTTTTGCAATAATATTATGACATATTTTGAGTATATACATAGTATTTGACAACAAAGATAAATATAGGTACATAAAAGGAATCTCTTATTTTTTATAAGTGTTTGGAGTCATATTATGCTAAAGCAATTTCAAATAATAGTATTACCTGTGAAAAATTTGAAGATATCCGAACATACTAAACCTGCTATTGGGATTTATAGGTGGAAAATTTATATTAACATGGAACGTTATAATAAAATCACTATGACAGTTTAAAGGTACAGATTATATATAAAGCTGAACTATTTAAAGCATAATTGTTTTAAAATGAAATATCTGAAGATGCCTAAGGTAATGATTATATGTACTATCAAATTTCAATTATGAAAATTCCACAGGATGTGAAGTTCTTGGGAAGCTTGTATATTTTGTTAATATTTTTAGAAAATTATTATTTTAAAAGACAAAAATTTTTAACTCATTAAACTATCTAATAAACTCATTAAGCTACATATATTATTAGCGATCACCAAATTCGAGAAATCGTAATTTCTGTTAAAAACTGTCCACCATTACTTTATGTCAATCATAATAAATTTCAAAATAATTATTTCATTTTCCTTCCACACCGCTTATCAATTCCTCTGTGTATTACTCACTCTCTGGTTCTCTATTCATCAGACGGTAATATGGCCGAATGCTCTATTGTACCATATTCAAAATACTTTGAAATATATCTGAAATCTGTCCTACCATCCGAGGTATTTTCAGTATTTGTTCATTCTACACCATCACATGTACAGTTTTAATTCTTCTCCAATAGTAGAAATGGAAATAGTTCTGACCAGGCGCATGTAACACATTTGTCTTTTTATATTTCTTCTTCAGATTGTCATTGCAATATATTTTAGCAATATGGAGCCACTATAATTTATTATAATAGGAGTCTACATGACACCTTAAATCTCATTAATATTCGGTTCATTACAATACCCTTCCAAATCTGGTCAGAAGATATTCAATCTGATGAGTATTATTCAATAGTATCGAAGTGTGTATTGTGATTTATGTATGTATGCATACCCAGTAAATATTATGTTAAATATAAAGAGAACTTAACCTTGTCATATTCTCATGTACATATGGAAGGTCCTAGAGCTTATTTCATCTAATTTAACTGCACCAGTTCCAGATTTATGCTGGACTTAATATTGGATGCCCAAGAAAAAAGATAACTTATTAAAACTTAATTTAATATTTTTTAAATACTCTTCTTGCCTTTTGTCCATAAAATCACTTATTATTTAATCAAAATCTATTATTTGTAACATTTCAGTCTATTGACGTTAGACCAAATGAACCTAAATAATTTTTAATTTGTGACCATATGGAAAATGACCTTTCACATTGGCAATTGGTTGTAGTATAGATTCCTTCATGAATTATTTTAATTCATTTTTCAGGCTCCAGGTCCCCTAACAATTTGGAAGTCCTACACCTTTAGCCGTATAGTACATCCAGTATTGAACTATGCACTGCTGAATACAGTTTGTTTTTTATTTCTTGATCTATCGTTCACTCCATGACTATATAATATAAAAGATTGAGGAAGTAGAGACATAAATAAATCTCAATGTAGAACAAAAGCACTGCCGTTTCGTAAAAATCATTATTTTAATGTCTTTTTATACATTTTTAGTTAAAATAATATTACTGTGAATAGTTTTGGATAGCAGAAAGATTGTAGGGAATTGAAAAAATTCTATTCTATCGCCTTATCATTTTCTTTTTCAGTTCAAATAAAAATTAATACATCTGGTGATTTCTGCAATGCTTTTAATTATCTGAGAGAAATAATGGACTTTGGTTACCACAATTTAACTTAATTTAAATGATTAGCGATATAAAATTTTGCATGTCGAATTATATTATAAATTAGACTTGAATAAGAATTGTTTAAAATATATTATTCCCGCACTGAAAAGGTCAGGCAGAACAGTTAAAAAAGTGACAGGGAGAAACTAAGCAAAGCCAGATCTAGAACAATATCAATATATGTTTTAATATTTATGAATTTAATCAATCCAATGTTCATCTGAATTCCAAAACACTTAGATTGTTGTTAGATTCACAACTTTTAGAGTCAACTATGTCGTCATGAGATGACAATTATTTATTGAGTAAGTATTGTTTTCAATATAATATCATATCTGTATGCTTGTTTATGTTTTCAATAAGTATCATATATAATATAATATATAAATAGCAAATACACACAAGTGAATGTATAAAGTTTGAAAAAGTTTTTAAATAACAATAACAATGTAACAACTGCTCAAACACTGTGCTACACACGCACACAATATCTTTTTTTTTAAACTGTAATATTATTCTGCAAATCACGAAGCTCAATTGTGACTACCAAAAGGAAGCATTCAGTTGCAACAAAAAATCGGTGGTATTAAATTTTCTGGAAATTCCTTTACAATAAATACAAATACTGCCACTCCTCGTGACTATAAAATATTGATTTGTTTGATTAATACAATGATTAAAGATTGATTTTGATAATAAAAACTAACACCTTGATTAGCAACTGAATGGGTCACGGGTCAATGGGAAACAAATAATTTTTTTCACTCCTTCAATATTTGCAAAATTAGTTTGTGGCTACATATTATATAAATAATAAAAAAAAACACTTTGTTTAAATCTTATAAATTCTTATAAGAAATAAAGAGAATTTGAGATGTCTAAATAGCAATAACTATTCTGAATTTTCCAATCATCTTTTGGAAACAAACCATTATTTCGACATTAATAAGGGTTTAAAAAATTAAAATACCATGGGTTTACAGTTAGATAAATTAGAAATAAGAAAAAATGTTTATAGTAAATATTAAAATTAAACATTATAAATAACCAAATTCTTTTTGCTTTTTAAATTTGTTTTCACAGTAATTCATAATTAGTTACTCATCACTTATATTTATAGTTTTGATTTTTTGTCTATGCTTGTATTTTTAATTTTAGTATACAATTTGTAACCTGGTGAAGGGACATTGGTCTTGAAACATGTTGATAAATCAATATATAGTGGTTTAAACAGTGTTTTATCTTATTATTTAGATAAATTTTTGATTATTAAAAAATTGACATGAACAAACATGATAACGATAAGTTTGATTTTTTACTAATGTTAACATATTTCAAAGAAAAAACAGTTATAAACTGAGAGTATAAATCATTTAAACTGGTATATTCACTGGAAAATTAAAATATTTAACTAAATAAATGACACATTTATACAATACTTATCTACAGAGATGTTTTGATTCTTAAAATGTTTGTGTTGAAGGCATTGGAAACTAATCTTCCTTCCCTTTAATTTATACATATAAAAAAATATGTTAAACGTACATAAATTATTATAAAAACGATGAGATTTAACTTATTGAAATGTTTGTCATCACAAGACTTTATAACAACCTAAACACGAATTCTCGAAAGGTAATGTAGTCGACTTACAATAATGACATAAGCACAGTCTTTATTCACATCCTGGAACCCTTCTGTTGCAATACTTTAGCTCTATCAGTGGGCTCTGTTTCCTGACTATTCAGTGAAGCGCCATACTCTCGACTGACGACACACAGAAATTCCGCATGTTCCTCTGTTCCGTAGTTATACTGAGAACCTATATTAATGAGTTGTTCGAATTTCCAGCCATCGGACATAGTGGAGACCATTTGCGTTAGTTCATCTTCGTGGCATTGTAGAACTCGGTAAACGTGCTTTTTAGAGTCTCGCAAAGGCCTCCCGTCTCTGATGCATATCCTCTCCTTCACCAAGCGTATCAACTCTGTAATATTGTAAAATTCTGCCTCTTCCAGCACACCTTCTTCCGCTATTTCATTATTTATTACTAACTTCCCGTGCCTCAGATAGTTGAGGACGGGCGAAAAATACGTGGGATCTCTGTCTATCAGGTACGCTCCGGATTCATCCTAAAATATAACATTTAAATTTATTAAGATTATCTAAAAATTATACAGGCTACAAACATATTTATTTCTTTCAAATAAAACAAACACTGTGCGAATGATTCGTAATAAAAACAAAAAATACTAACCCTGTCAGAAATCAAATCGCTGTCCTCTTGGACTAACCGTGACAGAAAGGAGTTTTGATCACGAGACAACGTAGTTTTTGTTGTTAAAAAATATGTCCCTCCGACATTTAATCGAACCCATTGTTTACTACTGCGTCTTTCTAAACAATTTTGTTTAGTATCTTTTAAGGAGTCTCCTTTCTCCGCCATGATGCTATTGTAATCTTTTCTATGGTTAGCATGACCACTTGTCAAACGACACTCCAGCGTACCTATTCACTTATTCACTAACGTTCGGTAGCAAGTACATAGATACGTGTTCAAAAGTAAAACTCACGTTTCCCAACATGCTGAAAGAAATTAGTGATTTTCTTAAACGGAATGTTAAGATAAATTAAGTTTAAACTAAACCAAGCTGCCAATTATTTTTATGGTAATTTTTTTGTGATAATAATATTATCATTCATTTTTGTCCGAATGCAACAAGTGAAGAGAATGTGTATATATGTATATATTTTTTATAAAATCTTTCGTTACATCTTCAAAATTCTTTGACCTAAATTAAATATTTACTTTCATCACAAGATAACATTTTTTATGAGATCTAATAAAAAAATAAAAAAATGATATAGAAAAAATAACAAATCGTGAGTTTATAGTAAGAAATAGTATAATTTTACT